>OX451405.1:6285401-7532621 GCA_949629135.1 Eremobia ochroleuca | reverse complement strand
TTACTGAACTCAATTCATTTAATAATGTACAGACGCCAGCACATCAAGCTACTACCATCTGTCAGATTTCTTTAATAGATTTTCAACTTTATTGCTAAAGCATAAGGTTCAAAGTTGATTGGGAAAATCTGACAGTTTCGGGTAGCTTGATGCGCTGGCGTCGGTACCTCGACTCGAAAAGAAGGAGATCAGAGAGGTAAATCTCGTAATTTTCAGAACGTTCACAGTCTGATCTCAATCTGTCAAAAATACTTCAAATTTCCCTACGTTTTTGACAAGTTTTTGACATTTGTTTGTCGCCGAGATGAGATAGCGACTAGATTTTAACGTTTTAAAATACGAGAATTGGCCTTCTGATAATAGCAGCCTGGTGCCTGGATTTGTGTCCAGTTGATGGCTAGGCTCGCTTCCTGTTACACGGGACTTAAGTATCGAAAAGTGGCATGTACTATATGTACAGACGCCAGCACATAAAGCTACCCGAAACTGTCAAATTTTCCCAATCAACTTTGAACCTAATACTTTAGCAATAAAGTTGAAAATCTATTAAAGAAATTTGACAGATTGTAGTAGCTTGATGTGCTGGCGTCTGTACACCTCTGCCTAATCATTTGTGAATTACAGGCATGATGTTATGTGTGTAAAAGATAGAACATAGTTTACTGTTGTGCTCAATACTTACCAACATAATTATTTTGTAATAATCTCTCGGTGACCACTTAGTGAAGTGAGCTGTCAATAGTGACAATATACCTAGCTTCAGGAATGACAGCTCAGTTCACCTTATTTTTCAGGGTAAGATTTTTATAGAATAGACCAATAGATGTCCAAAAGCATACTGATTGAAGTCCTTTCCTAGTTAGGGCATTAGGCCCTAACTTTGTGACATGTATATTATAGTTGTATACTTCTAAACTAATTTCGCGCCATGTTTGTTTACAGAGTCCCCGAACGCCGTCAGAGGTGGTTACCAGCGGTTCTCTCACAATCAACTCGGACCTTCCGGTGCCGGTAGCTTCGTACAACCATATCGGTTCACCACACCTCAGCGACGATGAGCAAATGGTATGTTTAGTCACTTATCTATAAGAAGTACCCTCCTCTATATAACGCCTTACTTTACTTTCTTTTAGCGTACTATGAAGTATTTGCTTAACATTCGCAGATTATAAGAAAGTGGAGTGTGTCATATAATTCAAATACATCAAACGGACAGGGTACCGACACAGGTCAATTGAAGTGGTGTATCTCACAGTAAAGCACTTGTCGGCATTATTGCTGATGTTCGTTTTTGTTGATATATTGTACATTTATATTGACAACACTGGTATGCATTCCTTATTGAAATATGATGCCAATATAAATCTACAGACGCCAGCACATCAAGCTACTACAATCTGTCAGATTTCTTTAATAGATTTTCAACTTTAGCGCTAAAGCATAAGGTTCAAAGTTGATTGGGAAAATCTGACAGTTTCGGGTAGCTTGATATGCTGGCGTCTGTACATTATATCAACAGTTTTTAATTTTGTTCAAATGCATATATTGCAAACGGTACTGCGCCAATTGTCATTTTCTATCTGAGCGGATGGGCCATTGCGCTATGTACATTGTTCAATTTTCCCCATAGTGTCTTATAGCCTCATGACTTACAGACCTTGCTATACTTTTATCATTCATCTCATTCTCCTGTACCCATTTGTGTTACAGCCATCGCAGACGCTAGAAGAACCGCCAGTAGCGGTACAAAGCATAGAGATCGACCTGAAATGCGGAGAGAAGGTGACAGATTCGGACTCTGAAGGACTGGACACACGAGATTACTTGCCGTCGCACCACGACCACACTAGAAGGCCTAAACCTATTAAAGCTAGGTAAGTAATTGCCATCTTTATTTATTTAATATCTTGCGTTGATACTTAAGTTTGATATCAGGATTTGAGCACGAAAAAGACATGTTGCGACGACCCCAAATAAATTGGGATAAGGCAGGAGAATTATGATGATCAGCAGGTTAATTGCGTTACACACTATCAGTAGCAATGAGTTTCATTTTGACAGTTCAACGACATTCATTGCGTTATTTATGTTGTTGAGCAGACACGTTTTTCGAACATATGGAGCAATGGATTAGCAGTATGCGTCAAAATTATTCAAATTGAGAGTGTTACGCAATTAGGGTGCAGGTTCAATTCACATGAAGTAATTCAGATTTGTCACTGGTATGGCAAGATACCTATGATGCATGTGGTTTACTATCAGGTGGCCGCCCGCTCGTTTGCTTCCAAATATCATCACTGTTAGAAAAGAAAAAAAAAGTCGCTGCAGCAGTTAGTCAAAATTAAAAAAAAAAAGGCTCTACAAACCTCTAAGGTGTACAATAATAAGAAAATAAATGCCGTTTTTTTTTTCGGAACTTAAAAGCTAAGGAAAAACCTGATGCAATATACCGACAATTGCATTATATCTACCATTGTAAGTAGGTGTTTTTAGCGTGTAAGGATACATAGCGACCAAATAAGTGAACTTATTGAATTTACGAGTATTTGTTTTGCATATCCAGGGCTGGTTCGTCGGACAATCTTCTCGGCGGTATAACTGCGTCTAGTCCAGGTGGACCTAAAGGTTTCCAGCCGACTGGCGGCGCCTTCAAGTCTACCCATGCTGATACTAGTAAGTTTTTAAATCATAACAAAAATAGCCTATTTTTTCGCACTGCAGGGCAAAGGCCTCTTCTCATTCAGTGAAGGCATGAGCATTGGTCACTACACTTGCTCAAGGCTATTGCAGACTTATGATTGATTCACAGTACAGGATGTTTTCCGTTACCGATAATAATGATGTCCAAGATGAACTTAGAAGTGTTTAACCATACACATAAAAATATAATGATTGCTACGAATAGTCTTAACGAACTCAACAAATTTATCAATCAGATAAAATAAAATATATTCATGGGAATTTGGGAATTTCTGATGGATGACAGTAGAAAAAAAAAACAGTCCCATAGAACCATCGGCTCTCTACCGAATGGAAGTAGAATCAGTGCGGGTAGAAGTATTAGAACCTTTCCAGCAAGATTATAATACTGGTGATTTTTGTTTTCAGGCTCCAAATTTTTACAGGGTGTTCTACTCATGAATATAAACAACTTTCACTATGGGGCCAACTCTAAAATCACGAAAACAAAATCAGCTGTTTAATGGTGGAATACCCTGTAAAAATTTGGAGACATTAAAAAAAAAACATACTGTGTAATGTTTGACATAATAGGATATTGGTGTATTGTCGTGGTTTGAGTACCTACAGTTTTTTTCTATATAACTAATACTCCCCGTATTGCCTAAGAAATACGAAGTAATCTTCATAATTTATGCATTTATACAGGAAAATTTTTTAGTCACCGTCCAAATTTTGATATATTACTCTTTGGCGAAAATCATTGAATACTTGTTTTTTTCTTTTAGTATCACTCAATACAAAAATATTGAGATATCATACCACAAAGTAATCTATAAAAAGTTTATGTTTCTGGACACTGCCGCGCCGTGCGTACGCGCTTGATGAAGTTGCGCGGGCCGCCCCGCCCCGCGCGCCGCCGCAATTCATTGATAACACAATAATAATCAAAGTTGCAAATTTTCCCTTCATACTTTCACGGGCTTAGGACCGTCAATAAGCAAAAGCTTTATGCTATGTTCATTAAGATTAGAATGTAATCCTTAATTAAACAATTACAAATAAAGTAAAAATAAACTAGATAAAATAAGAACTTTAGACCTATTAAAGCCGTGCGAAAAAGTTTTGCTATTAGGCGTATTTAAAAAATTTTAATCAACTTATGTACAAATAATTAAAAATTTAATCAAAATCATCTTAGAACAATCACATTAACAGTACTTTAATAAATGTTCAAAATGCATACCGTTTCTCTCTAAACAGAGTCTTGCACGTTTATGCACATTGTTTTTAATTTTGTTGAGCACTACAGTGTCACTTTTCACTTGGTCGAATGCACGTACACGCTTTGGGCTTCCTCCACATACACTCGTCGTTTTATTTCGCCCCACAAAAAAAAGTCACATGGAGTAAGATCTGGTGACCGGGGTGGCCAGGCGACGGGCCCCCCGCGACCGATCCAACGATCACCGTGTTCTATGTTTAAATAATCACGAACGGCGGCGGAGTAATGAGGCGGTGCACCGTCTTGTTGATAATAAAAAATCTCGATGGGAGATTACCGGCACGTCATCCATGAAAACTGCGCGTAACATATCTAGTACGTGCCCCCGGTCAGCCGTCCCTCAATGAAATATGGCCCCAGTATTCTGTTGCCGATAATTCCAGCCCACACATTTGCGCTAAACCGCACTTAGTGATATGTTTCTCGTATCATGTGTGGGTTTCGAAATGACCACCAATGTTCATTATGCTGATTATACAGCCCCCACTCGAGTAAACAAGGCCTCGTCAGTCCACAATATGTTAGCATCGGGGTGTGCGATCAGCCACTCGCAGAAGGCTCGACGGGGAACGGCGTCTGCGTCGTGCAAGGCCTGTGCCTTTTGAAAATGGTACGGGTACAACCCAGCAGTATGGAGAAGTTTCCACACGGCATATTGCGAAGCGCTGCGCTGCATCTCGCGTACTCGATCTAGGGCTCCGTTCAAAGAAATCGAAGATATCTTCTTTGATCTCTACTGCGAGTCTCGGCCTGCCACGTCCTTGAGCATGTGTAGGAGCTATAAATTGGCCATGGTCTAATAGCCTCTGATTTGCGGCCAAAATCGTTTGGCGATTAGGTACTGAAGGATTTATTATCCCTTGATTGCGAAGGCGAGGAACACTTTCTGCTTCGTACAGTCTCTGGGCACCGTTCAAGCTTTCACCACTAAGTATGTAAGATCGCACCACTTCGTAATACTCGCGGTAGGAATACATCGTAAACAAATTCACGAATCACGATAGCGCGGGGCGCCGCGCGCCGGCGGGGTGCGCGGGAACACGGAAGCAAGCGCTTGCGTCGCGAAAGGGTGCGCGGGGCCGACTAACGATGATGTGACGCGCACAGGTGTAGCGGGGCGGGGGTAAGCGGGGTGTGCGCTGCGCCGCTGCCCTTTTCATTGATGTTTGCGCGGCAAGTGTAGTATTATTAACGTTTAACTTGTGACCACGCAGAGCGGATAATTCTTTCGAGAAAATGATTTAATATGAAAATTTTACGTATCGTTTTTTTTTCAAAAATGGAGTTAGTAAATGATACCTAATGCATAGAAAAAATTTGGACGGTGACTAAAAAATCTTCCTGTATATATCTGTAATTCATATAGTGTACATTATACATAACAAAGAGTTTTCTTCTATTCTCTTGTACGAATTCACGGTTTACTCATAATCAAAATTATTTTCAGGCGAAAACCACAGACAATGGGCAGCCTTCACTCAGATCAACAAGCCAATGCTGTCAAACCAGGTCCCAAGTTCTCCTCATCCGACTTCCATAGCATCCAGTACACAGAGCCTCACTCACAGTGTGCAGGGCATATCTCTTAGCACGCCCAACCTGTCCACTCAGGCCGCTTTAGACAACGCTATAGCGTCCATTATGAACTCGCCCACTTCTACGTGTGGTGTTCAGGTAATATAAATAATAAAATGTTTTTTTTTTTTCTTATTGAACACATGTTTTTTAGCTGCGTAAAAGTATTACCACAGGAAAGGACCACTCTTCTACAACGTCACGGAAAAAAATTGAATTGATAGCTCTGATAGTTCTTTTTGTGATTTTTTTCTTTGAGCGCTATGACAAGTGATTGAAAAAAAAAAAAAAAAAATTTATGATCATTTTTGAACGTAAAAAAATTCACCGACATTCTCAGAGTTAAGAAGTTTGGAAATGACCTTGCCCACGCCCCTATTCAATTTGATCCATACTTCCAGGGACACCCTGTATACCACAAAATTATAAACTCTGTTCTTCTACAGGTAATTTCAAGCGGCATATCCAACACAATCCCGACGCCGACGTCGACGCCGCTTACATCGACGCCTCTCAGTAACCCCGTGCTCAAGAGTTTCACCTTCGTCAAGAGGAGTATTGGTGATAATTCGCCTTGTAAGTATATTTTTTAGAATGTTTTTATCCGTACCTAATAAGTTAAATTAGCGCACCTAGAATGATAAAATAAGGAATATGAAAGCAAATGTCCAGCGGGACAAATTATGTAGCTTGAATCAACTTTTGATTGCTGGTTGTGGAAGTCTTTACAGGACAGGATGAAAAAGTGCAAAATAAACGCACACGTGTTCGAATACTGTATATCCGCACAGGTCGATCGATCAGGTGAAGCTGCGCTTGCCGCGGTTGGTCTGTGGATGGGTGACCATCTTTACATACCGAGACACCTCCGTGCCTCGGAAAGCACGTTAAGCCGTTGGTCCCGGCTGTCATTCGAAGATCTTTGACAGTAGTTACGGGTAGTCAGAAACCCGAAAGTCTGACAACCAGTCTTACCTAGGGGTATCGTATTACCCAGTAACTGGGTTGTGGAGGTCAGATAGGCAGTTGCTCCATGTAAAATACTGGTATTCAGCTGCATCCGGTCAGACTGGAACCTGACCCCAACATAGTTGGGAAAAGGCTAGGCAGGTGATGATGTGTTCGAATACTGTACATGCCAAACCACCGACTATTTAGTTATTTAAATTAAACCCATGTCTAGTGCAGAGGTAATACAAGATAGTAACAGCAGTGCGATTCTGTAACCATCTCACCGTGAAAACTTAGGTGAAGTGAGCGTGGAGCGAGTTGTCAGTGTCATCCCACCTGATAGTAGGGATTGACCATACATACATTTACAATTATAATCGAGATTTTAATACCCAAAATGTTTATGCTAATTCTATTGATCATTTTATATAATTTCAAAGCTTGTATTTTAGCTGTCAAAACCTTACTATTTTGTGGGTGCAGGCACCCACAAAATAGTAAGGTTTTGCTGAACCATAGAAGTGTGCTGGACCATAGGATTTAATCCCACGTATTTTGTGTAGCGTGATCACTTCACCCGATTCACGAAATGTCGTGAATCGGGCCTAAAGTCTAGGAAAAAAAAAAAGAAAAAAAAAAAAACATCATTGAGATATAAAAATACTAGCTTTGAAATTATATAAAATGATCAATAGAATTAGCATAAAAAATATTATTAAAATCTCGATTATGATTGTAAACGTATGCTTGGTAATCCCTAGCATCAGTGGCCAGTTTTCATAGTGAGATTTTTACAGAATCGACCGGCTGGTGTAACTACCCAAGACGAGTCTGTAGTCTATTTATGTTAGCTACTCGTGGATGAGGCTTTTCAACCTAGCTTTGCAAGATCCTAAAACGATTTCCTTTGTTTCACCAGGTCCTGGTCCCCTCACCCTCTCCCTGGACGCGTCAGGCAACCTGCTGCTGAAGCCGAGTCAGGCGTCCTTGAGCCCCGCCTCGGAGCAGTCGATGCACTGCGTTCACCTGCAGAGACTCTATGTGCCGACCTTCAATACTGGTGAGTGTACATCGGCAATAAGCTGGATTTACACCAGCCTACACTAGGCTGTAGGTCCTGTCCTTGCGTGGATTATCGCCCACGTATACAACGTGTAACGTTAAATGCGTAAAGCCTCAGACACCCCAACTGATTTTTAATTCAATTGACCTATTTCAGAGAGAAAATAAGTCATTAAAAAAATTGTAAAGGTTTTATGAGCTGTTTTAGTTTTACTGGCCATTCTGATCGTTTCTTGTGTCTGCGACGACGCTTTATCGAGGGGGGAGTCGTCACCGGGCCGCTGCGCCGCGCTGACATTGGCTTGCTTGACCTATTAATAAATAGACACGGCAACGTTTTTATAGAAGAATTTTTGAAAAATGTGACCTATATTAAAAAGTGGTTCAATTAATTCTGCTCGTTATTCTGATCAAACTATTTTCAGGTTTTGCGCATTTAACGTTACACGTTGTAGAAGATACCTTAGTGCTAACGATCAAAGGGAGATTTACTTAATCAGAAGAAGTAAATGCTTTTTACAGGGCGAAATCACTACATAGTATAAAACAAAGTCGCTTCCCTGTCTGTCTGTCCCTATATATGCTTAGATCTTTAAAACTGCGCAACGAATTTTGATGCGGTTTTTTTTAATAGATAGAGTGATTCAAGAGGAAGGTTTATATGTATAATACATGCATAATATAGTAGAGAACCACTGGTAATTTTAAAGGTTTCTAATGTAATGTCGTAAATAAACACATTTTTTTGCGCTTACATTGTAAACGCTGGCTGAACCCGTCGAGGTAGATCAAAATAATGTACTACAGTATTGTACACCTTAAAAAGGTCTACAAAAAAGTCCGCGATGGTATATGTCTATCTCTTAGGGATAACCCACAATAACCATTTTTTATCCTATACTTTTTACGAGAAATAATGGCTCTAAAATTATCAGTGTTTCTCCATTGCACCCGTGCGAAGCCGGGGCGGGTCGCTAGTTTAAAATAAATGATAATCTAAATAATAATCAGCCCGTAAAGCCCACAAAGCCCGTAAAACGCCAGCGATTTAGCCAATTATGTTTAAGTCGCATGTAGGGAGCATATGGGGCGAGTCTACTGCCGTCAGCCCGTAAATATTACCAGAAATACACATTTGGAGAGATCTGTAGACCTACCATCTGAGGGACCGGTCTCTCGGACCTGTCTTCTAAAGATAATTAAAATTATTCTCTTCGAGATGGTGATCAATTCTTGTTCCTTCCATGTTTCCAAAAAGGCCTTAATATAAATACGAAAACAGCAATGAGATATAGTAGCCGACACATAACTTGGCAAGAGTCCTCCTCTTTTTCTCGTCTTTCTTTCACTTTCTTCTAAGCAGACGTGTTTAAAATAAATTATGGAAATAACCGTAGAATAATTACAAGCAATCAAAGTGATATTTTTTTTGTTGCACTAAGTGTGCCAAACTTATTCCCACTACGGCAAAACCTTGCCAAGTTACGTGCCGCCGACTGTAAATAAAATGAGAATCGCCATGGAGACGTTTTGGTGGCAGTCATGGCAAGTACACTGCTTTTCTGCGTGTTTGCTGTTCTCACTCTCCGTACGCGTGGAATTTCCTAGACGATTTTTCATCAATATTCACGTGGTTATCATTCATAAACAGAGTGCAACCGCATCTAATTATAGTTGAAAAGCGTGTAAGAATTCAATTTTACCTCAATGTTGTGACATTTGCATAACTTCATACTTTGGTCTTATTTAACAGCAGAAATATTATAATTTGTCCATGACTATTGCTGTATTGTCAACAGAAGTAGAGACACCCAAGAACAATAACCAGAGCGTGCTGAACGTGCAAGGCGGACAATCTGTGATAGTATCTCAGAGCAACAATACTGCCAATACTGCGCCTAAAACTACCACGTGAGTATTTTCTATATATTTCTGTGGTATATTATGTTATCCTGTTCGTGGTCACGTAATTTATTTATGTATTAATAATTAGTAATGTCTTATGTTAATCCCCTTGTATTTCTACTCACTCTAACTCCACGTTTACCTCGTTTGTAAAAACCTCATCGTGAAAACATGGGTGAAGTTACCTTTAATTCTTCGTGAAGCTAGGGATTGACACTATAGACTACACTGCAAGCTCACTTAAGTTTTCACAGTAAGATTTTTTACGGAATAGACCAGGTTATAACAGGCTGTCAAATCAACTGCTGTGCATAGCTGACTGGAATAACAAAAAAACAAAAAAATCAAAATCAAAAGTTATTTATTAAAATTAGGCTGAGAATCAGTACTTTTCAAAAGTCAAAATTACACATAAGACAGTTCCCCGGCACGCCCGGCCTTCTCCACTTTCTAGTATTTTATCTGGTGGGAAGTGGCTCAACAAACTCCCCAGCAGCACACCTCTCTGTTCAGTTAGACAAACTTGATTCTATACAATAGTAGGTATGCAAAGTAATTTACATTACGAGACATAGAACATTAAAATAAATTATTAGCCATATTATGTTAGCTAGCTACGCCAATATATCAACAAATACAATGTAAACTATACTAGAGCAAAAAATAAAAACTATTTGTTTTAAATGTAAACTAAACTTTATAGCGAAATAAAAGCCTTTAAAAGGCATAAAGGCTTACATCAATGGCTTACATATATTCTCTATATATATATATAATGGCTCACATAGATGTAACTCGAAGTTACAAATTATAAACTAGGATCATTGAAGTAAAATAAATAAACACCTAAAGGCAACCCGACAACAGCCATTGAAATCACTTGACATGAGTTAGACAATCTGTTTGGTAATCTTGTGTTGATTTTTCTGTATTTCAGAAACCGTATGTTACACTTACCTTTAATTTTGCGGTATAATGCAATGTTTTTTTCTTATCAGGCAATGGGAGACCCCTGCGGAAGAGGCCCGCCCGTTCCCGTTAGCACCGACGCCTGCCCAGCTCGGTAGAGCGCCGCTACAGAAGAGACTTAGTCGAGGTAAGTCTTTATATCTCCAATGAATATGAAGTTCATTATCATAGCTGTGAATTAGCCTCATACTCGCCTTATACGTCCCTTTCGAAACTTTTTTATTAATGCTCTTTATCACATGCATTTTTTTTACTGATTTATTGTATAACTTTGTATACTAGATCTTGTAACTGCTTTATCACTTTTGACAAAAACTGCTAGTAAATAGAGACTTTATTAAGGTTGAATAATAAAGAGTATTCTGTTCTCTCACATTGGTCTTGAAAGCAAAAATAGACCTCGGACGTTTTATGATCTACAACCTTAGGATGGGAAGCAATTACGAGGGCGACTGTACATCTATTGGAGTGGTTGCTATTGTGGTTATACAGGGTCAAATTAAATTAGCTAGCGTAATTCCGCAGACGTGATGGGATGAAAAAATCCAAACTGGTTTCAATCAACTACAACAAAAAAAAAAACAGCTGTTTCCTACATTTTGACGACTCGTGCGAACATAAATGTAGGGAACAGCTGATTTTTTTTTCGCGATTTCGGGTTTGGTCCCATTGTAAAAGTTGTTCATAATGATGAGTACAATGACCCCTTAAGAGGTTGTGCGTTATTTAAGTTACACCTTGTATATTAATATCTTAACAATTTTAGAAAATCTTTATTTGTTTTATATTATCTCCGCCATGTTTTGTTTGATACCCACCACATCTGTGGAGATTCTCTAGCTAATTTATTGTAACCCGTTATTTATTATTCATTTTTTTTTAATAGCTGGCTCATTAGAAATATTGGGAAAAAGAATAACCATCCAGACAGGTAATATGCCTGACGTTCTGAGACATATAGCTGTACAAGGATCTTTTGGCGCTTGGCCAAAATCTGAATCAGCGCTGCTATCGTATTTTTGTAATACATTTCACAAATGTTTACCAACAGCGCCTCTCTGTCAACGTCATTCCAGCGCTTAAAGACCCTTGTATCACTGTATGATTCATATTCAATTAAAAAACCAGTATCCTAATCCCACCTTCTCATCAGGAACATCTACCGGATCCACAGGCAGCAACGAGACAGCTACTTCAACCGGCTGCAGCATAAACATCCCTCGATCTGAAGCATCGATGAGCAACGGAGCCCTAAGTTCGGACGACGCGAGTTCGCCCAAACAACACAATGACCTGCCCAGTCCCTCGCACAAGAAGGCTCTGTTCAAGAAACGCAACGAGGACGGACGAGACAAGTATGTATTAACCCTTTACCGCATAGGATATAATTATGGTTTGACATGTTTACAGTTTATTTACTCTAAAAAAATAAAAAACTAGCGTATAAATCCTAATGGGGTTTGTTTGTCATATCATTAGCAATAATAAAACACGACTATTTTGTCTATCATCACATACCACTTGGATATAAAAAATAAATAAATAAAAAAATAACTATAAGTCATTCTGAAACTTTAATAAAGACATTAATTAAAAAAAAAAAAAAATTGTCACTTATTTCATATATCATGCAGTAAAGGGTTAACAACTAGTTTCTCTCCCCAAAAAGGCTACAAAGGCTTGTTAATATCTCACATATTATAGACTCGCTTTAATTTCTAGCTATCTTCAGTGCGCAGTCATAGAAATAGACAGTGGGCAAATGTGCTCCAAATGTCTACCACTAAAGTGATCTATTTTTTTTTTTAAATTTGTTTAGCCATGTTCACTCGTGGCATCAAGACAAACAAATGATACTACCTACCTCATTTGTTCAAATCAATCAAGCCGTTAAGGTTAATTTATTAACAAAAAAAAAAAGCTTTAACTGACAGATTTACATCTGGATGCCATTACTATCTTTTAAACCGAAGCAAGGTGCTTAGAAGACGTGATTGCTAAGAAGCTTATAAATAAAAGTGGAGGCAACACTCTAAATACCTAAGTGAAGACGACTGTGGTCGAACGCTTTCATTCTAAATACACACATAAGAACTAGAGATATGTGTTTTCTGTGTCTTATGTATGTATTCAGAAAGAGAGTGTCCAATCACAGTCGTCTTCACTTAAGTATTTAGAGTGTTGCCTCCACTTTTATCTATAAGCTTCTTGGTAATAGCTAAGTTTTGTATGATTACTAGATACTCTAACATGTCTTGAATATTGAAAAAAAAAAGAAACAAAAAATGTGTAGGCCCTGAAAGTATTACCAATTCGTGTGGGTACTATGCTTGCCGCGTATACTGTGCTAGTATGCTGAATTAAGAGAACGGGGTGATGTGCGGGTGCGCCGGGGATGAATATCCGCTGGTAGTATGTATTTGAATTCCAAGCGATACTAAAAGAAATAAACACGCGTTTTTAGTATTTTAACAAAGATCTTATCATTTTTGGATGATGATTAAACATTCTTCCTGTATAACAATGTAATCGAAGTATTCTAACTTATTGTTCTCGTCCTACAGAGTACTGGAGACGGTGAACTTTGAGCAGAAATTCAGCACTCTACCCCAGTTCAAGCCGGAGGCCTGCAGCCCTAGCGCTATGGTCGTGCCGCGCAGTCCGCAGCTGTACATGAGGAAGAAACATACCAAAATGGGTAAGATATTTCTCATACTTGAATAATTTCTGACATCATTGTTGACTTTTTCCCAGTCTAGGAGCCACAATTAATGACTATACAACCTCTTGACTGCTCATACGGGCGACTCAGGCTCACGACACATAAATGGAATTGCACTTATACAGGATACATTTTCAACCAGTGCGCAAACTGTAACCATGAATTCAGCGCATGATTCTAGACTCCCTAACGTAGAAATTTGTCGTCGGATATCCAAAGTAAAAAAAAAAAAAAAAAATGTGTGCAGTTCACACGCGATGGAAGTGAAACCTTAAAAAATGTTATTAGGTATCTACTTGAACTTGCCCAGAGCAGTACCGACAATCTACGAAGACTTACGAATATTCCCGAACGTATGAAGATGGGAGAGGGTACGGAAAATGCACAAAGAGGAGATCACAAATATAAGAAATTGAAATTGAATTAAATGCAGGGCTCAAGCTTAACTGCAGGGTAATTGCGTAACACGCCACCAATAGCAATTGGTTTCATTTTGACAGTTCAACAACATTCATTACATTATTTACGTTGCTGAGCAGACACATTTTTCGAACATATGGAGCAATGGATTAGCAATATGCTTCGAAATGATTCAAATTGAGAGTAATAGTGTGTGACGCAATTGGCGTGCTGGTTGTTTATGTAAAATGGCACAAAAATGTAAAAAGTACCTTTCTCTCTCTAGGGTATTGTCAATACGTCAGTCCCTTTCTATCTGTACTAATGCCGTAGTGTTGTGAAATCTTCAAAACTAAGTCTATAATATGACGTCATTTTAAGGGGTGTTAGTCGGATCTGTATGCATCATGTATGAAATGGTTTTTTTTAATCACAGACAAATTCTACTCTTGTCAGTAATCAAACATTTATGAGTATTTTGTTTCAATGCCTTGTTGGGTAGCTACTAGAGAGAACTTTACGTTGACCGATCTTTACGTTGAGATTTATCAAATAGATAAAAGCAATTTCAAAAAATTTACTATTTCCCCATTTTGGTAGTGTCTAGTTTTACTTTTGAGTGAGTTAGTTTGACAGCACTAACATTAACTAAACATGTTGGTAGTGAAATAATAGTAATAATAATATTCCACAACTTTCACACAACGCCATCTTGTCCCAAACTAAGCAGAGCTTGTGCTATGAGTACTAGACAACTGATAGACATACATATATATTTCTAAATACATACATATTATATATAAATTACACCCAGACAAAGAACAAATGATCGTGCTCATCACACAAACATTTCAAATAAATACTTTTATACTACCATTTCGTTCGTTATCCACAGAGGAAGAGAACACAGTGGTGACTCCGCAGCTGGAACAAGAAGTGATGAACGGCAACGGAATGCCGACGCCGCATTCTTACGGCACCCCGCACACGACGACCAACAAACTCGTCGGAAACACCTTCTTTGGACCTGACTTCAATCTAGATACTTATAGAGGTATGTGGTTTTAGTTTTGTGTCTAATTTTAAGTTTTGGTTGTCTTTTGTGATATCTTATGATTGGTATTCATAACCAATAATTTGAATCATACCTACCATATTCGATTCTAATGTTAGCAACAGGAGCCAATGTACTAAACTTGTGCACTTTCTGGTCGCCATCTTGGATTTGTGAAGAGAGCTTTAACGATTCTATGAATTATCTTCACCCTACTGTAAATATTAATACAGAAAGACGAATTATTTTGTCGACTTATTTATGCAAAAAGTTAAAATAGAAAGAGTGAAAAGAGAATGTAAGAGCGAGAGATGCGAGCTCGTACATTTTTGCGCCCTAAAATTATATTTTACATTCCCAAACATATATAGTGAGAAGTAGTTTGGAGTTGGAGGCTCCCAACTCCAAACTGCTTCTCACTGCATATGTTTGCGATTTCATTAAAAAGTACTTCTCAAGATTTGGGCGCCCGGGGCGAACCGGCCGTGCGCTCGTCCCCTCTGCGCCAGTGCCACAGCGCAGTGAGCTATAACTCGATCCGCCTTCCAGTGCCGGCGGAGGGCATGGAGGAGATGTCCCCGCGCACGCCGTGCTCGGCCAGCGGCTCGCGCGGCGAGGCGGGCCATCGCCGCGTGCTGGAGCAGCGCCGCCACCTGGTGCTGAAGCTGTTCCAGGAGCACGGCATGTTCCCCACCACGCAGGCCACCACGCACTTCCAGGTACTGTCATATATGTGGCCACGTCTATGTGTGGGACGTATCCTACATCGCGATATCAGACATACCCGACAAACAGTTGTAGTCCACCAGACACCATGCCACCTCTTTAAGTCTAACTTATCTGAGATACCCAACACTCTTAGCAGTTGCATCTATAACACAATTGTTCCCTATTTTATATGGAATAAAAAAAAAATATTAAGTGTCATTTAAAGATCCCATTTCTAACCTGTTATTTGTTATTTTTTAGGCAACCCACATGGACATTTTCCCGACAAAGATGGCTCTACAATTAAAGATTCGTGAAGTGCGACAGAAACTGATGGCTCAGTCGAATCTTACGCCCCACTCCGAAGTGAATACCCCTACTAGTAAGTATTACTATAGTGTACAATTATAATCATTCTTTCCACAAGTACATAATAATAATAAAAACACACAAAAAAGGTAATTAAAATACTCATTCTGGATAAACTGGTTATATCAAACTTTATATTTTTTCAAAGTGATGCCTTTCATACATTCAATGGTTGTTTGGAAGACATTGTTTTTATGATATGATCGAAATTTGAACAGTTCTTGTGCCCGTTTTGACTACTACTAGGCGATACCTAAACATTATGCCTACACAAAAGCACACTGTTGGATTTTCAACGCTAACCTAGAGTTAGTGCAAAACGCAAACGGGCATTAGTTGTGTTTTTACCTGATGTACTTTCTTTCAGTTTTCTTTCTATAATATCGATATCTATCGTGCTTACTTGACCCAGTAGCCTCAAAACATGTTGTTTTCAAAACAAAATATAATTTTTATTTCAGTAAATTCTCCAATCGCGTCCGCGACCCTGCAGCCTACTTCGACGGCCAGTTAGCGATGCGGATACACCATCTCCATCATTGTGCGGGAGTAGAAGTAGAAACACGGGACATTTAGCCGTTGACAGCGCACGTACAGACACAAGAGTGCTACAAGGTTCTTTTGGCGTCTGAGTGACATTGACAGGAGTGCGTTGTTGGTAAACATTTGTGAAATTGCCACAAAAATTGTACTGACAAAACAAGATGGCGCCGTTAGTTCTGATTTTGGCCATGCGCCAAAAGAACCTTGTAGTAACGCTACAAGGTTCTTATGTTACTTATATTGGGTTCAACATTTAAGGTACCCAATCGTTAATAAGGCACATCGGGTTTTAAGAAGTTCAGCTTTGTAGAGGGTTGTCTCTGCCAGTCATGCCTGTGTATGGCAGTCTCTATCTAAGGCTCGTTGGGCAATATTAAAGAGTGTTACTGCAATCCGTTCACAGTTATTTTACCTCTGACATCAGCAACCTAACAGCGACCTTATTATGACGAGAATATAGATCACAATGATTTTGTCAGACTTGTGAATGGCAGCAACCAAAAAGTTGCCTTATTAGAATGAGAATAAAGGTCACTGCGATTTTTACAGTGCAAAATCCGATGCAAAATAAATGTGAAAGGACTACACATGGCCCACATAAATGGGTAAGATAATGCCAGCTTAAAATCTGACCTATACTAAGTTCATCAATTACAAATTTTCAATGAGTTTAAAAACTGACCTTCCGTACTGAAAGGTATCACAATTAATTGGACAATTTTACACTGACAACGGCCAAATATCCACGTGTTCTCAATGATGGAGCTGAAACACGAAAAGTTTCGAGACAATTGATTATAAATGCAGAAGCATTTAATACAGTGATTAGATTAATGTATAGTTACTCGTTTATAGTATTTTATTATTATTCAGAAATACTTTTTAATTAATAAAAGTTGAAAAAAATCCTAAAAATTAATTGGTAATGTTAAGTCCGTGAGAATTGGCGATGCATGGTCTAATTGATTCGTTGATTTGAATTGTATGTTTAAAGTAGTTTTATCTAAAAAATAACTGGTACTAATGGTTTGTTCCCTTTTCCAATACTTAGTATATTTTGATCTTAACCAATATTGATTCCTCTATATTATATACGCACTAAGCAGGCAGGCTGTAGCAGCTAATGTAACTCACGTGGCCGCCTGCTAATTGCGACTTCCGTATAAATGTGTAAAGGCAGTCAAATGGTTATGAGATATTCATATCTATAGTGTTTTACATTACAAGTAATACAAAAAAAGCAAAAAATCACAAAAAAATCCGACTTCTTTCTTCTGAGGATTCTTTAATATCAAATTGTATGAAACCGTTTTTAGAGTCTGAAAGTTTCAACGTAAAGGCGTTAGAGCACCCTCAGATTAAAAGAAACATATCTATATTCGCTTTTAATTGGTTATTTAACTAATAGATCATTTATTTCATTGTTTAAAGCACATCGTCATTATGGGCACGATCTCAATTCTTATTTGTATTTAAGTACTTTTGTTGGTGAGTACTGTATGACTGAAATCTGTGTTGTTGCAAAACCATTTATTAACTAAGATGGGAAAATTACATCGAAAATAACCCTTCTGCTAGACATAAATACCCAAAAATAAAGTAGGTATTGAAGATTTCATATCCTGTAATTAACTTTATTTTGTTTTCAAAATGCTCAAAAGTTTGTTTTAATTCTCTCGGTATTGTCTTTCAATTTTATATTTTGATTTAACATTAACATTGAAGTTAATGTAAATAATATGTCACCCGTTACGGACAAAAGCCAATAATTTTATAGAACTGACCAGTTGAATTTCGTTTCAATATGTCTCTTGATTACAAACAATATAATTATATATTTTAGAGAATTATATATTTGCAATTTATATAGTAGCTGATATAATATTTACTCCAGATTTGTGTGTTTATCGAGAGATATTGTTTATTTAAATGTTGCCTTCACACTATTAAGTATTGAGCGAGTTGCGTGTAAGAATGTCTTATGGAATTTCGTTTGTAGTTGCAAAGTGATTTAGTGATAAATGGGGTCTCTATTTGTCAATACATTGTCAATCAATAATATTCGATTGGTAAATAGCAATCTTTTTCATTTGCAATGATTGAATGCTAATTTATAGTGAACAATTTCAACAACTGAGATTATGATTAATGGTAACTATCAATGAGCCATATTGTCTTGTCATTGATAAATGCATTTATAAAAACAGACACTCGGATGTTTTTATCATAAATGGTGAATATTGAAACTATCCAAGATAGTGTAATGTTGTACGAATATAGAGACCTGAATAAGTGATATGTCTACTGCAACACATAGTGAGTGATGCGTGAGTTGGATGAACATGTCGAGTGAGTGATGCGTGAGTTGGATGAACATGTCGAGTGAGTGATGCGTGAGTTGGATGAACATGTCGAGTGAGTGATGCGTGAGTTGGATGAACATGTCGAGTGATGTTGAAGCAAGGAACTTTGGTGCGAACATTTTTCACAGTTGTTTAAGTCTCTATTGTTTTGTATTGTTTTCTATTTATGTTGTGATGTTGGTCTTCCAAGTGTTTCAAATTATTTCATTTTTATATTAGATTAAAATCTACTTATTTAATTACTTTTAATAATGTACGTTGTACAGTGATTTATCAAGCGAGTTGTCGAGTTTACGATACGTTATGTATGCCGTGTTTGGATGAATCGTGAGGGGTGACACAAATTGTAAACATTTTAATAATTATTACTCTTTCTGTCAGTAAGCGATCGACGTAGCGATCCATTTTAAAACATACTGCTATGGTTTAGCTGGTGGTTAGCTCAAATCAGTAACGACACTAGATAAATCAATATTTATACAATATAATAATCTCATTGTAAATATTAGTTGTATTGTATACTAGCACTAAGTATTCCTGGCTCTCAAAGTAATTAAGGTTTTATTTAGATAATACTAATTATATTATAGATAAAAAAGATAAATATATAATTTATACATGTGAAATTTCGGCCAATACAAATGTTATGTATATCAAAATTGTATTTTTTAAATGATCTCTTCGGCGTTAATAGTATTTAGATAATTGCTTTAGGAGTCCGGAAGTGAAATGAATTTATTAAAAGTATAAAACTTAAGAGATATTTTCGCACGGTTAAATATTGTATCTCGATAGGAAAGTAGACGGGGCCGGTACCAAAACTCGACAGTTTATTCTACTCAAATGTACCTCGTGTCTTACGTCGAAAGTATCTGTAGCGTGATCGTGATCTTATCAAATTGTCCTTGTATTATTCAAGCTGCCAATATGAAACTAGCGGGATTTGGTACTCAACCCCGCGTAGTCAATTCATCATAATCGTCATTGTTGTCATACATTTTAACTCATAAATAAATAATAGAACTGTTGTTACCAGTTAGTAATATACACATATATATTTTCGTCCCTAATTTGAATTAGTTATTCGACCTAGACGCTGTTTCGTGTCACGTGTACTTAGTGACTGATTGTACTTTATGTTAACGTTTAGGAAAGCAGGGTAATTAATTCAAAGTAAGGGCAAGCACTAGGCCTCTTCTTCATCTGTGAAATAACTTTGACTCAGAATAACACCCATATAATAAGATTGGTTTTCAATTTTACAGTATATAAATATATTAGAAATATATTTACTAATCATTATAATATCTCGTGGCAGGCGAATATCATCCCGAGTTAGTGAAAACAGTTGATTTTTCCTTCGAGCGTTCAGTTACGAAACGATTTTAATTCGATTATTTTAACGAAATTAATGTAGGTTCATATATTTTATGTTTTCACACGCACTACAACATATATGTTTTCATAAAATTTCATAGATTCTGTTGTAACTTCAATTATATCAAATAATTTTGACAGATTGTTTTAAATCAATAGACACTTAAAAAAGTTACGTAAAAGCAAGTTTGCATTTAGTTTTTCACACTATAACTTTATGGAATCTGTATGAAAGCATACATGGTGATTTTATTTACACACTTCGTTGCAATATCTAATAAATATATTAAAAATAGAAGTTTTCCTCCATGGTTTATGATTGCGATGGTTTGTACTAAATGTTTCAATTTGTTTTTGAACTGTCCATATCTTTAAGTTTGCCTCTTGTTGAAATAATTCTAGTTTTGATGGTATGTTGAGTTTTGAGTGAATGTCTTTTAAGTGTGTTATAGTAATAACAAATATGAAAAATCTTAATAGCTGCATATTTCTAGTGCCTTATTGACTTTCAAAACTTAGTTCATACTCATTGCGATCACCAATACAGAATTGTGCTTCTGATTTAATTGTCTGGGCTTTGATAGTCAATGAACAACACAGAATAGGCAGACTTACTTTATTAGACTGAATTAACTATGTTGCATAACAAGTTAAATGTTATATTTTAAGAAATATTAGCAATTATTTCGAAAGGACATTTTAAATAAAGCATTTCATATTCGTTATTTATTTCTTCTACATAAGCTATTAGTGTAATTGTTTAGTCAAAATGGTAAATGTAAATATCTTGTTTAGATGATTTATTTAGATTTTAAGTGTTCAATTTAATGTATATTAGATTGAATTAGAGACAAAACAATCATAAGAATAAATTAATATCTGAATCAGTAACCACTTTTACATGAGCAAGTTTTTTAAATGTTTATGAATCCAACTAATGGACCAATAAGTGGCACTTTAAATTTAGACATTGTAATCAACAACAAACCAACTGTGAACAGATAATAGAGAACCAACCCATAGTGTTGTGGACAGTTTGTTCAAGCATATTGGATCATTGTATGAACTTATGTTAAAACATAAAAACCTCGAAAACATTTTTCGTATTTCATTTTAATTGAAAAAATACCTCCTTTCCAATATTATTCAAATAAGAAAGCAATGTTTCACAAATTGAAACAATACCAAACATACAACAAATATAAAACAAAGGTCTTAGGGCTGATTTATCAATCACCAGATAATTTTAATTCATAGAATAAAATTAACACAGAAGAACTGTCAAAAATTCAAAATTATTCCTTGTATAAAATTATCTAGCGTTGGAAAAATTAGCCCTAAAGGTCAGAGCTCATTAGAGCCACCCGGCACCCACTCCGCACCGCCTCGCCTCCTGCGGCTAGTATTCTTTATATGGACTTGTATGGGTATGCGCTCACTACATCAACTGCGTAGCGTCACCGGATCGCCTCGGTCATAAGCCCTCCACCCGCAGATAGCGGGTGGACCACTCGGTGACAACTCGCTGCTCGCATGCTTGCCTTGCGTTGACTGCGCATTGCCAACGCGCGGGTCCCGAGTGGACCGCGCGCTGCCCGCGAATGATTCACGCGAGGACGATACGTTGGCGATGCGCTGCTCCCCACCCTCCCTTCATTCAATTGACATTACGAAACACACGTATAGACCTAGTGCCAATTGTTAACAGGCTACTCGAAAATTCGTGGACCAAGCGATGTCCACTCGTTGAACACGCGGCGTTCACTCGTTGAGCGCGCGTGGTCCATTGGTTGACGACGTGAGGTCCACTGTTTGAGCACGCGACGTTAATTGGTGATAACGCGGCGTCCACCCGTGGACCACCTGTCGATAACGAGTGGACGCCGTGCGACGAGGCGGTGCGGGGTGGGTGCCGGGTGGCTCTAATGAGCTGTGACCTTTAGAAAAATAAACACGTTGGTAACAAATAATTAATTTATTAACTAATAACAACAATTACACTAAACTTTATTAAGTATCTCATTACATAAGTTCACTATATTGCATTTATTAATAAGCCAGGCTTTTCTTGTTCCAACATCGAGAGGGCAGCCTGTAAGTTAATATCTTCACCAGGGTCTGTTATAACTAAGAACTTCAAAGCTGGCATCCTGACTAGTGCAAAGATACATCCTACACATATGTTACAACCACTTATATCTAAGTATTCCAGGGTGTCGCCGTTCTGACCAGCTATTCTATCTATGCCCCAAACATCTACAAACTTATTATTCTTCAAACATAACCACTTCAGAAAGTTAAGGTTCATCAGGTTTTCTAAGCCTTCATATCGGATACCATTGTGGTGGAAGTTGGAACAGTCTACAGCTTCTATCAAGTATCCATCTGTATAGCGATCAGGAAGATTCAATGTACTTATATTACCAGAAATCCATTTTGGTGAATTCTTCAACCTGAAATTAAAATTGGTTTTTTTAATCATCAGCTGTTTATTATTATGGGAACTGTCCTAAATTTAAGTTGAATTTTAGCCAAAATAATAGGACTTGTATTGGAACTGTAGAATGAATCTGTCATAGATTAGATAAATTATATTATGGTTCGCCTTTTTTGTCAGTTACATATACCAATTCTTAATTTGGTACATTCATCATTCTCCTGCTGGATCCCAATTTATTTGGGGTTGCCGCAACATGTCTTCCATGCTTCTATATTATTTGTAATCTCAGTAGTCCATATCATCATTCACACAGTCCATCCATTGTTTCTTTGGTCTCCAATTGGTATGTTATTAGTTATTAACCAGTTGTGCATAATAGAACTTTTTTTTTATTGTTATCTGTACACATGGTGTACATACAACATTTGAAAGGTTAATTATTTATGGCAATTTTATTGTTTCTTTAATCAAATATATTATGCTTAGATAGTACACAGTATTACCTGACAGCACATTCACGATGTGTAAAGAAGTGCAATGCTGCTAAATTCGATCCAAGAGTTGCAACTCTTTTTGGCAAATACCTCTGGTTCTCTATTTCTTGAAGTGTTTTCATTTCACCCCACCAGTCTTTTATTACTTTCATTGTTAAATTAGGTATACTTGACATCACACTCAAAATATCAGGGCTTGGATTTTTCTCAACAAAAACTGACAGTTTGCTTCTGAACTCCCCATCTCGTTGTATCCAGGGTTTCCTCCATTCTGGGTACGGTTGACCATGAATAAGCCGTGGTTTTTGTCCTTCTTCTTCAATTTGATATTTCGTCTTGTCTTCAGAGTAATACCGACCAATTGCATAAATAGATCGATAACATCTAAAAGGTTTTAAGCTGAGCGACATTGTTATTTTCTGGAACTATTTGGAAAAAACTCATATAATGCGGTGGTAATATAATTTTCACTAAAATTGGGCTTTGTAAACAACAATTTTTTTTTAATTGAGATTTCACTTGACTTTAGTAATTTTTTGAGGTTATTTCAAATGTTTTGACATTACACAGTGACATTGACGGGACTGTGACACCATGCATGGAAATAGTATTTTTTAAATTGCTAAATGGGCCAACTTTTGACCCGATCTCGCCTGGTAAAAGCGACGGCTGAGGACTATGGTAGAACGAGCAAGCCTAGAAGATGCCTATTCACTTTTACTTTCAAGGCTGACGGTAGCGTGTTCTACACTTGGCGCTGGCAGAGTGTTCTACACTTGGGCCGTTCGCATAATAAATGTGGAGGAAAAGCGCTGAGTACTAGTTGGTATATCGACCAAGTGCGAATGTTATCCTGCAGTAACTCAGGTAGTCCGGTACTGAAAGGAAATGGCAGGATCAGGTGGAACTCCTGCGCTATTCCGTTAGGACCGCTGGCTTTATTCAAGTCAAGACTGCAAAGGGCCTTACGGACCCCTTTCAGGTGAATTGATATCTCCAGCATTGCAGAGCCACAGTGATGTATGTTAGGTGGTAAGTTTGAGGCCACATCAAGGCATTAATTTTCAGCAAAGATATAGGCAAATAGGTTTGCCTTCTCTTGCGCGGTATTAGCCAGCGTTCCATTTGGTTTCAGCATAGGAGAGGCAGCGAAGGACGGCAGAAGTTATTTTCGACAGATTTGGATAGGGACCAATATAGTTATTCACAACCATGCGATAGGCTATCGTATCGAAAATTACACATTTCAATAACCTGATTTGCCTTGCCCCGCCTGAAGAATAGCGGTCGTCTACTTGATTTAAAGTGACATAATTTTCGGGTTTTGGACATGTGAATAGCGCTTAGAGGACTCCTACGATAACATTGATTGATGTTCGATACTGTGCGGAAGCGTATCGAGTGGTTGTGAATAGCTATGCAGAACTCCTTGCTACTCAAAGGGTAGGGTAGGACGTCAACTTGGCCCGAATTCATTTGATATCTTACATTGTCGCTAGTACTTGCGATGTGGTTACACGTAGCTAATGTTTGCAGAGACAGATCGTTGTGTTTTCGATGTGTCCGGCCTCTAGTGCGTGGTCTTGCTAGTGGTTGCGTTGTGGCTGCGACGTGGCCTTGATATGATCGGTATTGCCCACACAGTTGATTTTGACGATCAAATGTGGTCGATGTGAATAAATTACTCATTTTCATACAAATTAACGCTCGTCCACGTGGTGTCATTGTGGTGTGGTTGTGATACGTGTGATCGGGCCCTTAGTTGTTATCTTTAGTTTTTGCCTACCGCCATGGGAAGAAGTCGTCAGTTTATGTACTTATGTAATGTTGTACACATATCACACTAGTCAACTTTAAAACTTTATGTTTTATCTGAGGTTACCTATTAACCTAATAGTTAATTAACGTATATGTACATGGAGTTATTTTATCACATCTCATTTTCAAGATAAAAGAGCCAAGTCAATAACTACGATTTTCTTAAACATCAAGCTCTCACTTTAAATTTTATTGATGATTTGATTGAAAAGGCGAAGTTTTCTTGGTGTAGCTGGCTTTCCTCTTGTAATTGGAACCAGGAGTATCTCTGACAAGGCTCCAACAGTAATCTGCGAGCAAAGCAGGCTCCCATCTTCCTTAGAAACGTTTTTCGATTGCAGCAACATCTTGATGAAAGCGTTCCGATGTTCATCGCCAACTGAACCCATATTTTCGGGGAAAAATTGTAAATGTGAATGAAGGAAATGCAATTTTAATGACATATCGCATTCCATTTTATGGTAGCAGTCCAACATAAGTTTTATTGTCTCGCGAAAGTCAGCGGATTTGTTGTTACCAAGGTAACTTTTTTTCACGTCAATAAAAGCGTTCCATGCTTGTTATTCAATATGATTAAAGGGCAGATGTAAAAGGTGAATCTTCAATAAGATTTTTTATGTCCAGACCTACGAATACTGCCACCAATACGAAATCGTAGGAATTCATCATCATCTGCCTAGCCTTTTCCCAACTATGTTGGGGTCGGCTTCCAGTCTAACCGGATGCAACTGAATACCAGTATTATACATGGAGCGATTGCCTATCTGACCTCCACAACCCAGTTACTGGGTTAAATGATACTCATTGGTAAAACTGGTTCTCAGACTTCCGGGCTTCTGACGACCCGTAACAACTGTCAAAGATCCAAGAATGACAGCAGGGACCAACGGCTTAACGTGCTTTCCGAGGCACGGAGGGGTCTTGGTATGTAAAGATGGTCACCCATCCACAGACCAACCGCGGCAAGCGTAGCTTAACCTGATCGATCGACCCGTGCGGCTGATATTACGAAGCCACAAGCCCCCTCTCGATACGAAATCGTACGAATTTGTTACCAAAATTCTTTAATTTTTGCCACACTAAGCTTGGGAAACTTGCTTTTCTCCGCTTTTAGACGTGTTATCAAAATAAAATGTCTACAGATTTGTATTATTAGTCAAACGATATGAAATAATTCAGTTTTTTTTTGTAGTGTTGAGTAGTAATAATATATTAGTAGTAGGTATGTATTCCCTATCTGAATTTTCATTTTGAAAAATCGAAATAACATGATAGATTATTTTTGTCGAATGTCGAGGCCAAAAAAGAACCAAGACCTACTTACCTACATAAGACTAGTATTAGTCTAGCGTTACACGCATTTTCTTATTTCAAGTAAATTAAAAAACAGCTACGATTAATGGGAAAAGCCGTTAAATAGATTTCTCGGTCATATTTCATCAAGTCACTTTTTATTTCTCTCTGCGGGTAAATTTAATTATCCCGTCGTCACGTCTTGAGCATAAAAGCTTAGTGTTTTTATCTTTTTTTTTTGAACGCGGAGTATTTGCGCTTTTAGAACAGTTTCTTGATGGAACAAGTAATTATGTGTGCGGTAGATAGTGGTTCTTGGGTCCTGTTTACTCCTTCATTCGTTCGAAGCTGACCTGAAAATGAAAATAATCAGCAGGGTAATTGCGTAACACACTATCAGTAGCAATGGGTTTCATATTGACAGTTCACAACATTCATTGCGTTATTTACGTTGTTGAGCAGACACATTTTTCCAACATATGGAGCAATGGATTAGCAATATGCTTCAAAATTATACAAATTGAGAGTAATAGTGTGTTACGCAATTAGGGTGCTGGTGTAGAAATAAACAATCGAAAAGCTACTTAAAAGTTATAAAATAGCATGTTCTATAGGATTGTTACGCGTTCGCCTCTCAAAGTTAATCCCATATTCCTTGTTGGTACCATCAATAAATCTACATCCATTACTTCACGCCATCTTCCCATACATGTGGTAGGCAGAAACTACAGAACGCCACCTGCTACGATCCTTACATATTCCTTTTGTCTCGTTGTTTATGCATCTGGTCATACACACACGCTGGTTGCGAGTATTACGCACCTGAACTTACTGAAGACAAGCACTAAAAGTTCAATAATAGCCACACTATACCTACTCATCACAGTACCTACCTATAGACTTTCAGAATATAGCCCCTACAGAAAAAATCTCCTATCTTTTACGAGTACCATCTTGTTTAATCTCGGTCTCTAATAACACAATAACCGCATAACGCTTAGTGGATTAGATTTTAATCGGATCCAGATGATGTGTGGCCCGAGTCGGCTGCACTCGCTAAGTTGGCTTGACACACAATAATGGCGGGAGACAGAGTCGTTAATCTTGATTTAAAGCTGAGCTTACACTAAGTATCCTTGGATATTCATTACATTATTTTGTTATTAGGTGTGTTTTTAGAAATATAGTTGTATAAGACTTTTTAGAGACTTACCTATTAAGTGTTTCGCGTATCTACCCAAATTGTGCTTTAGATTATCATTGCTTTCTTTAAGTATAGATAGTTATATTTTTTAATGCTTTGATTTCGATTTTTATATTTTTAATTTTCATTCTTAGTCTCTCGTGCCTGGGAGCATGTACGGTCCAACCGTACAATTCATATATTTTATGTAACATAAGCAGTTTTGTACCGCGTGCACAATTTACTTTAGTTCGCGTTCGGTCTTCGCCGCGTGTACTCATTATCATAATATCGTAGCAGTTCGATATCCTAAAATCATCCTATCATTACCGATCACTGTATCAATTAGCTATAGCATTATATCAATAAAATTATAATTATAAACTATCACATTTATCATTTATAGTTGTCCCGTACAATAGTGGAGCATAAGAGCGAGAGAAACGTGAATTGACCGATAAATGGATAGATGTAAAACATTGATTTATAATTGGGTCGTCAGCAGAATAAGTACCTTCAACAGTGTGACTGAATAAATACCATACATATTATCTAAAGCTCGTTTTTTTAATCCCATATAGTAGTCTGATATTTAACGGTCTTATTCATAAAAAAAGTTATCGAACATCTAAAGGCTTGCTAAAGTCTGGCAGACTTTAAACGTACGACTTTTAACGTATTTCTTTTCTATTGCATCATTTAAGACAAGAGATTAAGATACTCCATAGACAAGTTTAGACGTGATTAAAAAATTGGTTATTTTTTTTTTCTTTTGGCTTCGCACGGTTTGTGCATTCAGCCAAAAATTGGTTATTATAAATATGTCACTTTACGTCAGGCGCTGACTAATTTGACAGGACTAAACTAATATTTATCTTCTGTCCTTTTCTTAATGCAATAGACAAACGTATAAGGAGCGTTTATGAATACGAAATTTTATTGAAGGTTTTATAGGCTTATTGAGAATTTTAACTAATGAATGACTTAAACCTTCTTTAAGCTGTTTTTATGAATAAGACCGTAAGTCTTTTGTATTTGCTTTTCACCATAGACATATATATATGGACTGGAAATACCTACGAAAAAAGGGTGCCTACCTACAACTCATATTGTCTCAAAAAATGGCTGCCATTGCTAGGGTTGTATCAATCAAGGAACATTGGTGTTACTATAACGAGTATCGATACTAAATACGAGTCGTACTAGTTATCACGTTTGGATCATAATATAGTATACTAACTTATAGTCCGTTCTAACTAAGGTTGCCTACTTTATAGTAACGTATCCTAGTTTATTTTCGATAAACATACTTTATAATTTTGCATAAAAATACAGTATGCGAAAATACTTTATTTCTAGTCTTTTGTTATGCGTAAAAGACTCATATGAACTATTTATCGATAGGTACAGACGCCAGCACATCAAGCTACTCGAAACTGTCAAATTATCGCAATCAACTTTCTTCCCTGAAAATAAAATTAATGCCAAGTGTTTTTTCGGCACAGAATTAAAAAACACTTTTTAATTGCATCACGTTTGCGTATTAAAGTGAAGGAAAACAGCGTGAAGAGATATGTATCCATATGCCCAAAAACAGGTGCTTTCGCATATTATACCTTTATTATTATACCTATTATACCTTATAATATGTATGTATTTAGAAATATATATGTATGTTTATCAGCTGTCTTAGTACTCATAGCACAAGCTCTGCTTAGTTTGGGACTAGATGGCGTTGTGTGAAAGTTGTGGAATATGATTTATTTATTTATTATTATTTTTATATATGTAATTAATATATATCTATTTATTTATTTCAGGCCAAACGGCCAGGCTATTATTAATCAATCATTTTAATACACATTTACCAAAAATGCTGTGGGAACAGAGTTATCATGTAATCTCATTACATCAAGTGTTCTATTGAAACAGCTTTCTTCAAAGTGAAGTGAACAGAGGTACCATTCTTTATGTCGGGGATTAATATTTTCTTCACCAATAGCCTCTAACCACTTTTTCTTTAGTCC
Source organism: Eremobia ochroleuca (assembly GCA_949629135.1). Lineage (NCBI taxonomy): Eukaryota > Metazoa > Arthropoda > Insecta > Lepidoptera > Noctuidae > Eremobia > Eremobia ochroleuca. The sequence continues at coordinate 7,503,405 of OX451405.1, read as the reverse complement.
GTCCTTTTTAGGAAACCTATAAAAAGTGCAAGTATTTTTATCAATAAATAATTTTGGTTACAGCTATATTATATTAGCATATGAAACTAAAATCAATAGGAAACGTCAGAAGCTATGTGCACGGTTCCAATTGGTGGTTTCTATGGAGAAGAGTCGGCAAGAAACTCCACGGTTACTCAAAATAATTGGCTTTTACAATGTTAATAGGTAGGGGAGTGTTAAAGAAGTTGTATGCTGGATACATTGGTTGCTAGGTAACTTTGTTTATAAAAAGATGTGTGTCACATTGAAAATTATTGAAATAAAAAGCCAACCATTTTTGCGAGTTTTACTAAAATCTGTTCACAAGATATTTCCAATAGGTTATGGGCCCAGCCCGTGCCTCGTTAAGGTTATGGGCAGTTATATAAAGTAAATTCGAATATAAAGATGGAAAGTTCAACGAGTGCAATCAAAAAGCTCACAGGCCAAAATAATTATGGCAGTTGGGCCTTCAGCATCGAAATGCTATTAATAGATGCGGGGCTCTGGGACTGTGTGAGTGAAAATTTCGTTACTACCAAACCTGAAGACCGGAAACGCGACGAAAGGGCAAGAGCAAAGATTTGTCTGTCAATCTCAGAACAGTGCATCACCATTGTCAAGAATGCCAAAACCTCATGGCAAGCATGGAATGCGCTCAAAAAGGCCTATGCTGACTGTGGTCTAATAAGAAGATTAGGCGGTTTGACCTCATAAACCCAATCTCAATTATGTGAGCGTGAACTTTCACGTTCCAACATCGTGCTGCCTGCTTCAGACCATATATGGCCTTCTTCAGCTTGCAAACCTTTCCTTCTTTCCCCCTCGTGATGAAGGCCTCTGGCTGTTCCATGTACAGGTCTTCAGCAAGATCACCATTAAGGAAAGCGGTCGTGACATCGATATGATGTACTGTCAATCCAATTTCTGCCGATAGCGCCAGCAGTAGTCGGACCGACGACAGTTTAACCACTGGTGCAAAGGTTTCGGAGTAGTCCTCCCCCCACTTCTGGGAATACCCTTTAGCCACCAGTCTTGCTTTGTGGCGCTGCACTGTCTCATCAGCGCCAATCTTCAGCTTAAATAGCCACTTGCATTTGACTACGTTCGCTCCTCTTGGGCGATCCACCAGCTCCCAGGTTCCGTTTTCGATGAGCGAGTCGTACTCTAGCTTCATCGCATCCAACCACAGGTCCTTATCTCCGCGGTCCATTGCATCCTGTACCGACACAGGATCATGCACGCTGAGAAAATTATATTCAAAATCTTCCTGTCTATTTGGAACTTTGGTCCTTTGAGGATATCGAGGTCCCTCTACAGCTGGTTCAGCTTCTCGTTCTTCGCTTCTGTCAGAATCGGATATGGAATCCATAGTATCATGGAACTCCTCAGATTCGACTACAACGTTTTCGGGTATGGTGGACCCGGTTGCTGGAGCTGGTACGCTCTGACTTGGAACTTCCTCCTCAGTTTCCATAGCCCCGGTAGTCCCTCCTGTAATGGGGACTATGAAAAATTCTTCAGGAACATCCCCCATCGGCATCTTAGTTGGTGATTTGTTTGGAGGTCCGAGAAAATCCATATTGTCCTTAGACTGATTTGGTAACCTCTCATCAAACACGGCATCCCGAGCAACAATAATCCGCCTTGGATTATTCTCAACATCAGCAAACTTAAACCCCTTTTGATCCTCACTGTAGCCAAGAAATATAAGTTCTCGTGTCTTGGGATCAAATTTTTTGAGGCTTCCATCCTTAATAAGAACCTGTGCCTTTGAACCAAACACTTTTAAGTGTGAAAGGTCCACCGCCTTTCCGGTCCACACCTGTTCAGGGACCTGTTGCCAAATAGCCATAGTAGGCGAGCGGTTTTTCAGATAAATCGCCGTTAAAACTGCTTCACCCCAATATCTCTTATTGAGATTGCTTTCTGCTAGCATGCATCTTGCCTTTTCAACGATTGTTCGGATGGTTCTCTCCGCAACTCCATTTTGCTGTGGAGTGTGCGCTATAGTTGTCTGATGTTGAATTCCACGATTTTTCAGGTGATCCTGGAATTCCTTACTGGTGTACTCGCCACCATTGTCACTCCTTAACTTCTTAATATTTTTGCCTGTTTGATTTTCAACTAATGCTTGAAACTCACGAAACTTCCCGAAAACTTCTGATTTGCATTTCAGCAAATAGCCATAAACTTTCCTGCTATAATCGTCAACGAATAGCAGTATGTATCTTTTGCCGCCCCATGACTCTACCTCAATGGGACCCGCAACGTCACTATGGACTAGCTCCAAAATCTGTGAAGCTCTATTGAATTTCCTTTTTGGAAACTTCTTCACGCATTGCTTGCCTTGACTGCATGGTACACAAGGGTTCTTGCAGTTCCCAAGGCTATAACTAAGGCCCTTGACGATGTTCTTAAGTTTGTGCATTTCAGATTGGGATAAGTGGCCCAATCTCCTATGCCACAACACAAAGTCATTCTGACTTTCTCCTAAGAGAACCGTTGCCTTGTTACTCCCCGAACCTAAAACATAGAGTCCGTTTTGCTTGCGTGGAGCTGTAAACAGTACGTTCCCACCCACAGACACATTGCCATCGAAAACTCTGCAACGATTTTTGTCAAACACTACAACCTTGCCATTATCAGTGCACTTGCCAACAGACATCAAGTTGGTGACTAGTTCTGGAATCAACAACACATTATTCATTGTCAATCCTAATGGACGTCCCTTGTGACGTACATCCAACTTCACAGTACCTTGCGAGTTCGATACTATTTTGTCATTATTCGCGCAAGTAACAGCTTTCGAACTGCTTGCTATAGGTGTTAAAATAGACTTATTTGATGTCATGTGTGATGTCGCGCCACTGTCTACCACCCAGCAATTATCCCCACTAGCGGCAAGTAAAGTAACAAAATCAGTAGAATCATCATCAATAATCCTGCCTACAGCCGCTAAATTGCTCTCAGTCTTGCCTTGTTTGGCTTTGAAAAGCTTACATTGCCATTTAAAGTGACCCTTCTTTTTACAATGATGGCAAACTATTTTCTTACGAGCGCTACCACTACCACTACCACCTGCAACATTAGCTAACACCGTATCGTCCTTATCATCATTCACTTGCTGTCGGTGACCTTCACGCAGAAGGGCCGCTATTACGTTCTCGGATGATAATTCCTTACCAGAATGTTCCATGGCCATCACCAAAGGGTCGTAAGAATCCGTCAAACCAGCCAAGAGAATAACCGCGATGAATTCATCATTCAGTGCAGCTTGGATTGCCTCCAGGGCTTGATGCGTAGCTTGCACTTCATTGACGTAGGCATCCATATTTTGGAAATTATCCAGTTTCAATGAAAATAGCTTCCGCAGTAGACCTAATGAAAATTGGATTGACAGTACATCATATCGATGTCACGACCGCTTTCCTTAATGGTGATCTTGCTGAAGACCTGTACATGGAACAGCCAGAGGCCTTCATCACGAGGGGGAAAGAAGGAAAGGTTTGCAAGCTGAAGAAGGCCATATATGGTCTGAAGCAGGCAGCACGATGTTGGAACGTGAAAGTTCACGCTCACATAATTGAGATTGGGTTTATGAGGTCAAAATATGACCCATGCATATACCTAAAGAAGGTCAAAAGCAAATTTCTCGCAATTGCCTTATACGTAGACGATTTCTACATTTTTGGGCATGACATTCACGAGATTCAAGCCGTGAAAGCGAAAATTGGGGACGCCTTCAAAATTAAAGACTTAGGATTGGCAAAGGACTGCTTGGGCATGGAGCTCACGCAAAGAAAGGGACAAGTGGAGCTTAACCAAAGACACTTCATAAAGAAGGTCCTCCGAAAGTATAAAATGGAAGATTGCAAAGTTGTCGCGACTCCCACAGAGACTAATCTGAGATTGGAGAAAGGCGATCCAACTGGAGATATGAGCTACCAGGAGATTGTGGGTTCACTCATGTACCTGTCCTGTGGCACACGACCTGACATCACATTCATAGTGAGCTATCTGAGTCAGTTTAATTCTTGTTGGAATTCGACTCATATGGCTGCACTCAAGAGAGTGCTGAGGTACCTAAAGGGTACAGTAGATCACAAATTGGTCTACAAGAAGACAGGCAATCCTCTGGTTGCATATGCCGATGCGGACTGGGGTGCCAACGCTGATGGACATTCGTTCACAGGCTATATGCTTACCCTAGGCAGTGCTGCGGTTTCCTGGCAGACCCGCAAGCAACGTTGCGTTGCACTCAGTACGGCTGAAGCAGAGTATATCGCTATCAGTGAAGCAGCAAAGGAGGTAGTTTTTGCCAAAGGTCTCTACCATGAACTGACAGGTGAGAATAATACGATTGATCTGTTCAGCGACAGCCAAAGCGCTATAAAATTAGTGTACGTGCCAACAGTCGTTAGGAGGTCTAAGCACATAAACATAAGATACCATTATGTGAGGGAATTGGCCGAGGCAAATGAAATTTGTATCAAATATTGTAAGACTGATGAGATGCCCGCTGATATCTTCACAAAAGGACTTACTAGAGTTAAGCAGGACTATTTAAAAAAATGTATAGGCATACAGTGGGGGTGTTAAAGAAGTTGTATGCTGGATACATTGGTTGCTAGGTAACTTTGTTTATAAAAAGATGTGTGTCACATTGAAAATTATTGAAATAAAAAGCCAACCATTTTTGCGAGTTTTACTAAAATCTGTTCACAAGATATTTCCAATAGGGAGGACAGTGTAGGCCTGTCAACAAGTACCAGGTACTTAAAAAAATAGAAGACATTGTAAAAGCCAATTGTTTTTAAAAGAGTAACCGTGGAGTTTCTCGCTGGTTCTTCTGCATAGGAAACCACCATTTGGAACCGTGCATCTAGCTTCTGACGTTTCATAAGTGCCCATGTAGGTTTATGTGAAAGAAAATATTTTGATTTTGGTGCTGTGAACCACGGGCCGGACCTAGCAAGGTCAATCGGAGCTAATAAGACGCAGGACTATTTATGTTAACATAGCAGAATATACCGATATCGTTCCAGCGGAGGAACTAGTTCCGGAAACTATTAGGCAACGGTACAACACTATTCTATTATGACATATTATTGTAAACAAACTAATCAATTAACAAAATAATAAAAAGGTCTGTTATACGGAAATTCACCCAAATATCAATACTTTAGCCATAAATTCATGATCGCGTTACAATTATATCATCGAATGTCTATTATTGTATGTGTTATTGCATGAAAACCGGCTACTAACCTGTGCAAAGAAAGTTGAGGTTGATTTTCATTCTTCCTTGCACCACACTTCACAATACAACACACAGGCATGTTGAATTGCTGTTTTTCAACATTTACATGCAGTTTTAAAGGTAAAGTCCTCGTAATTTTCTCGCAAATCTCAATAATACAAAAAATAAACAACCATTTGACAGCTGAACTACCACGAAACTTGGCGACAAAGATGGCTGCTCTGGCACCTACCTACAACCGTGTATAGACTAACAGGGCATCTCCTGTTATATCCCATCTCAATGCTTTTCACCTGTCAAATTACTATCTGGGCTTAAACAACGCCAGTTTTCGTGTTATTATGTAACCAACTTTATGTCAGTTCTATATGCTTAAAATGAATCCCCAAATAGTCTTAAAATACCCATTCGAACCCCAAGCCCCTTTGAACAGAAAACACGTTCAAATTAAAATTGTGTCAGTTCTAATTATACATTTCAACGCTCAATTTCGCCGTAGCATACCTCTGCCGCAGTTGGTAACTCCACCTTAATTCCGGGCACAGCGGGATTTTGACTATCACACTCGCACGTTTGTTCCCTGCTTAACGCTTTTAGTCTCAGATTGGACGTGTGTGGCGTGCCCGTTAATTCGATTGTTCTACAGGTAATGAGCCAAGAGCCAGCCTCAAGTAATAAGTTAGAGATTTTAATGCAATCTTGCTTTATTTTCCGCTTGAGACACAAGCTCGGTAATTGGTCTAGTTTTCTAATGTCTTTGATTAGGTTTGTATGTGGGGTGTCCAATTTAGAAAGTGGGTAGCTTAAGTTTTAACTTGTCTTTATTGTTTTTGTCATGGTCCAGTTTCTAATTGTGTATTTGCTCGCTCTTAACCAGAAGATGTGTAGGTATCTATCTGGTATCCTGACATTTTAGTCCCAAGTTCCAAGCTCTATCAAGGTCTATTTAGTCACTCATATTAAAGTAATTTACCCAACTGCACAGCTCCATTAAAACGCTTTGTTCTTATAACATTTCACCCACGCATTCGCAATATTAAAAATGTCTTTTCCTGAGGAATAACAGTAGGTGAGGCTTGTATTTAATTCATCAATTGATGAGCTGACTGAAATATACGAGAACCTCTTTTGCATTTCCGAAACGTTCATTTTTAATTTCAATTTTAAATTCGCTTGTTTTTTCAATTAACCGAGTATTTCGGTTCATATGTAGTCTGAAACTCTGAATCAAATATCTTCGTTATTTCCATTATTTTTTTTTTGCAGAAAATGTGGCAAATCCATGATCGTCGGTATTCGGATCACGTAGTCGTGCTTTTTGTGAATCGGGGATGACAAACATTTAAATTGTTACCCAATTTACTAGATGCCATGTTCGACAGTGTACTGTTACAATATCGAATAACTATTTTGTAGTCGAATGTTTTTCAATCGACATATTTGCCGTTAACTGTTGTTTACTCTGCGGAACTTGTGCAGTCGTTAGTTTGTTTATTTGTGTTTCAATGTTGATAGAGAATAAGGTAAAAGGAAACATGGTAGAGTTGATTACAAACTCGATTCCTCTGTGCGTCAACATCGATGTAATATGATTTATGTACCGCAGCTATAAACAGAAAAAAGTTTACTTTTATATAAAGCTTTATTTAGGTAAGTTAAAAGCAATTTATTTATTAGCTCTCCAGGTTTTTTGTAAATGAAGTGCGGAACGAACACACATGACTGCGTCGGCGATGAAGTATACGCTCATGATTTGGCGTGATACAACCTAATCATCGTAACTTCAGTGAGCAAACGGCCCAAATAACAGGGCTGTCACTTTTCACATAAAATGCACAACAAACTGTGTACGAGACGAGTATTTACATAACGAGATCACAAAGCAACTGTGATATTTCCGAGCCGTTGGGTACAAGACGTATGGACATGATTAAGCTAGTATTATTGTGTCTTCAGAGGCATATTTCAGTCGGTCGAGCATTATTCGCACAGTTGGAAGCTCGCCAGCCCCGCTCGTGATGTATCCTCGGGTTACTTCCGGACTATTAATCATAATTCAATAATGTCGGCCGATGAATTGCCCATTTTCGGCGTTCAAGGAGTTTTTACGTAGGAAACGGTTTTGTGTAAGTTGTTTTTGTGGAGAGATGTTGAGTGGTAATTACGTAAATGCTCGTTAATGTTCATCTCTTGGTCTCTTTGTTTGCTATTTATGTAAAGATCTGTCGGAATTCTCCGACAGGTTTGCGGAAATTCTGCGAATCAGAATGCTTATGGGCATTTGGTGTGTGTTTCCAAACTTTTGGCAGCTACTGAGAATTAACTTACCAACAATATTCTTAACCCAACAATTCTAGCGGCATATTGACGTTAAACACGTTAAATCAATTCAGTTTGCTTTAAAACTAAGTATGAATATCTATGATCACCAACTTTGTCTATGTAATAATTTCGAGTAGATAAAACCGACGTCTCCTTAACAATAAGTCGTTACTACAACAGACAGTATCTATCCGGAAAACTGTTCATTTTGTCTAATTGGATCAACAGTTCGATCTTCAGTAGCAACAGTATCTTCATTTAGGGAATTGACAATGTAGTTAAAGTTTGTTTCTTGAAAGTTTAAAGTTGTCGAAGACAGTGAGAATCGTATTAAAGCGGAGTTTTGTACAAAACCTGGACAGGTATTTCGATATAAAGCATGAATTTATTTCTCATCACAAATGTTGTAGTGGACAGGAAGTACTTAATATAAAAAATATAGGCTTAGCATTTCTGAGAGACTGGTGCCCGAAAAAGGCATAAAATACCTTTGCTACAGGTCACGAGGCCCCCCAAGACTTACATATAAAAAAGAGAAAGATAAAGTCGCATGGACCATGACATGACGCTTTTTCCTTACGTGACGATTTCTACCAGTCAACTCCTACTGCAGGTGAAGTTAAGGAACTTCGCTCCAATGATAGTATACGCATTATGCCAATAAACACATGTTTTCTTTCTTGTCTATGGATTATCTTAATTTGACAGAACTAAACTAATATTTATCTTCTGTCCTTTTCTTAATGAAATAGAAAGAAAAAGATGCACTGAACTTAAATTTAGTTTAGTTTGTGAACAAGAGAATCGGCGCTATTGTTTCATCACGATTTACAACTGAATATTATCCTCCAGGTCTTCAATCCATGTCCACGAATTTTGAAGACATGTGACATCTACAATCCACACTGGGGCCGTGTAGTGGATTATGGCACACTCCCTCTCGAAGAGAGAAGACCTGTGTCCCAGCAGTGGGAAGGTTATAGGCTGATTATTATCCTCCACGGATCAAAAGTAAGATAATAAATACTCAATATACCTATATAAAGCATTCCACAATGTGAACGTATGAGTAGGTGTTACCAAAGATATGATTATTGTGGACCATGTCTGGCACAACAAAGTACTCGGAGGAGAGATGAAGAAAATAATAATAATAATAATACAATTGTTTATTCACCAACAAAAGCTACAGATATACATAAAACAAAACAAATGTTGCAAAATCTGTACAATAATTTATATAACCCTGCCTCTTAAACTAGGATCACCTGTATTTTAAGAGACAGTGTTCGGCCGAGCAGTTCCTTACTAAGAGGACTTTAATTTGACTAATTAATTGTATTTATGAATATCGACGCTCGAAAAGAAAAATTGACTAAGCAACATAGGGCTTACTTTATAGGAGAAAAAATTAACTTTTCAGAAAACAAAATCATTTGAATTCTTGTAATAATCATAGCGGCGTGATTCTTACTGTTTTGGAAATCTTATTTTATCTGAATCTGAATTAGAATTCATGTGATTTTTAATTTTAAACTGTGCTCCTGTAAAGTTAGCCCCATGTCGCTTAGTCAATTATACTTCGTTGCTTCGTCCTTCGAGATTAAGATAACAATGTAGTAATACGTCTAGGGTATCGCCTTTCATCCACTAAGTTTGAATATTTTTTTTTTTTTTTTTTTTTTTTTGTCGGTACTTTGTCTTCCTGATAGTTATGCCTGTACCGCCACTCATTCGCGTTTTAGTGCGTCGCCGATCACCACGTTATTTTCTTCGTTTCATTTGAATTGTGCAAAAAGATGCCAAAACGTAGTCACAAAAACGACGACAGTGATTATTTAAGAAAGAAGATTCGAAAACTCGAAAGGAAACTTAATAAACGCGACAGAAGGTCGCGTGTTCGAAGTTGTTCCGAGAGTAGTAGCTCGTCGACGAATATTATTATGTCGCCGGTACTATCGGACCATGAAGGTAAGCTGAAGTGTTATTTTTACAAACGGAAGATATTGTGAATAGTTTTTCGGACTATATCCGTATCATAATCTGACATGATGTCATATTATCTTAAATAGTGTTGTGTACATCTTATGGGGATGTTACCTTCACATAATTTTGGATTCCCAATTCATTGGGTATATACTACTAGTGATTGTGTACATTTGAAAGGAATGTTGCCTTCACTTTAGTTAATGACCTACTTAATAATAATTGCATTTTATATCCGTACGGACTAAAACATAGTGTTGTGGGTAGTTTTAAGGACTATCGCCGCTCTAAAACCACTAGTTGTATACTAGGAACATTGGTAGTTGTGATCATATCCACGTACCTACATAACAAAATGTTATCACTCGATTTCGTAATTCTGAATATCGGTATGGATTATAAACTTGGTGTTGTGGATAGTTTTGAGGACTATCACCGCGCTATTTTCTATCCGATACCTACATTTGGTACATTTTCTATCCCAGCTGAAATGGAAGTTCAAGGTGATGTCGCGTCATCTCCGATTATTGACTCAGATGAGCCACAACCGGGTACGTCCACCTCGACGATACATGATGTTCCTGCTACAGAAGCAGTACAGGCAGGGGAATCGGAACTACCTGTTGAAGTAACGCTTCCTGAGCTGGACGAAGAGATTCTGAATCTCTTGGGCGAAACTCCATCAAAGGATAAAAAATATGGACCAGACATTAGATGCGAGTTATCTGCTCGCTGGGAACACATCGCAACAACAGGCTTGACCAAGGATGCCAGAAAGGAGCTGCTTGATAAGCATCTGGTTCCAAAAAACTGCACAAAGATTGATGCACCCAAGTTAAACCCAGAGATAAAGGCCGCCTTATCGGAGATGCTAATAAAAAAAGACAAAGCTTTAGAGAATAAGCAGGTGCAGGTCGCAGCAAGTATATCTTGTATAAGTGAAGCCCTAAGCATACTCTTTTCTGCAGGTTATAAAGATCAGTCGGTAATAAAATTACTGATCGAAGCCGGTCGACTGATGTGTGACTCACAACACAGCGAGTCCATGACACGGCGCAGTTTTATATGTTCTACAATCAAGAAAGATATAAAAGATCAACTGTTCAATACAGAAATCGATAAGTTTCTATTTGGCGAACATCTGACCGATACTCTAAAAGCTGCAAAAGCTATATCAAAATCAGGCGCTGAGATTAAAATAAACACACAGGTTCGAAGACCTGCACCAGCGCAGAGACCGAGACAGGCCCCTGTCCAGACTTTAAACCAGACGCCTCCGTTCCCGACAGCGCGGCAAGCGGGAACAGCGAGGAGAACAGCGCCGGCGCCGCGCCCGCGACCGGTGCAGCAGCAGCCGCGACAGCAGCCGCGCTTGCAGCAGCGCCAAGCCCCGCGGCGCTAGACCTGGTACGTTTTGCAGGTCGGTTATCCTACTTTTATGATCAATGGCAATTGATAACTAATGACCTCGTTGTATTATCGTGGATAAGAGGTTACAAGATACCGTTTACTAAACCTGTCTATCAGTTACACGAACCAAGTTTACCTGCATTAACTTCATGTGAGTCCTTTAAATACAAGGTGGCCATCACTGACCTTCTAAACAGTGGTGCTATTTCACATTGTGAACCATGTGAAGGACAGTTTCTTTCTAGTTATTTCCTGATTAAAAAACCCAATGGCAAAAACAGATTTATTTTAAACTTAAAGTCTCTAAACAAGTACATCGTAACAGAACATTTCAAAATTGAAGATCTAAGAACAACATTAAAATTAGTATCAAGAAACAGTTTCATGGCCACCTTTGATTTAAAGGATGCGTATTTTCTAGTACCTATACACCCGACGTATAGAAAGTACCTACGATTTAGGTACGAGGGTCAAATTTACCAATTCAATGTTTTGCCGTTTGGTTTAAACACAGCTCCATTTGTGTTCACAAAGCTATTAAAACCGGTAATTTGTTTACTGAGATCATTAGGTTATCTGTCATCTATCTACTTAGATGACATTTGTATCATTTCTAATAATTATCAAGATTGCTTAGATAATATTTTACAGACAAAACATATTTTAGAGTCCTTAGGATTCATAATTAACATTAAAAAAAGTTGTATGATTCCGAGTAATATTTGCAAATACCTTGGTTTTGTGATAGATACAAAAGAATTTCATGTTAGCCTTCCTAAGGAAAAACGAAATCTAATTAAACAAGAGTTACAATCGTTTCAATTGAAATCTCGTTGTAAAATAAGACAGTTTGCTCGCTTGGTAGGCCTCCTCACTTCGTCCTGCCCCGCGATTCAGTACGGTTGGCTTTACACCAAGCAGATGGAAAGATGCAAATACCTTGCATTGTGTAAAACGAGTAATTATGATAGCCACATGTCTTTACCACAGTATTTGCAGGACGATTTTTCCTGGTGGTTAAAATCTATTGATACCGCAGTGAATCCTATTAGACGGGACAGCTACTGTCTAGAAATATTTTCAGACGCTAGCAAAAAAGGGTGGGGGGCAGCATGCGGTGCGGAGACCGCCAGTGGCCAGTGGAGTAACACAGAGTCTAACAAACATATTAACTGTCTAGAACTCCTGGCTGCTTTCTTGGGCTTACAAACATTCGCAAAAGGATTAAAAAATTGTCAGGTGTTACTACGCGTTGACAACACAACTGCTATTTCGTATATCAACCGTATGGGTGGAGTAAGATTTCCACATTTAACTGAAATCACAAAATCTTTGTGGCAGTGGTGTGAAGCTCGTGGTATATTTGTATTCGCTTCATACATAAGCTCGGAAGATAACGAAATAGCAGATGCTGAGTCTAGAAAATCTCACCCCGATACCGAATGGGAGATTAAAGATCATGCTTTTGAAAAGATTGTGAGAGCCTTTGGGCAACCAAAAATTGATCTTTTCGCATCAAGGTTGAATAACAAATGTGTTAAGTACGTCTCATGGAATAGAGACCCAGGAGCATGCGCTGTGAATGCTTTTACTTTAAATTGGTCAAATCTTTGTTTCTACGCATTTCCTCCTTTTGCGGTTATATTAAAAGTATTAAGAAAACTTATATACGACCAGGCGGAGGGTATTGTTGTGGTTCCATTTTGACCCACGCAACCCTGGTTTCCACTTTATCAAAAACTTCTCTGTTCAGAATTAGTTCAGTTTAGACCCTCTGATAAAGTGTTATTGTCTATTTCCAACAGTGTCCCCAAGCTCACGTTGATTGCAGGGAAGTTATCAGGACGGCGTTACGAAACAGAGGAGTACCACCATCATCTTTAGATATTATGATAGCTTCTTTATCTGAAAGGTCAATAAAACAATATGACGTTGCCATTCGACGTTGGGTAAACTTTTGTAAGACTCACAATATCAAAATACATGAGGCGTCAATTCCGATGATTATGTATTTTCTCACTGAGTTATTTCATTCCGGCTTACAATACGGATCTTTAAACAGTCATCGCTCCGCTCTGTCTTTGATCTTAGGATCGAGAGTAGGGTCTGATGATCGCGTTGCTAGGCTATTCAAAGGTTTTTACAGACTTCGTCCTCCAGCCCCAAAATATAATATCACTTGGGACCCGTCAATAGTTTTAGAATTCTTATCAAAATGGTACCCAAATAATAATTTAAGTTTCGAACATTTAACCAAAAAGGCCGTAACTTTGCTCATACTTGTAACTGCACACAGGGTGCAAACCATTAGCAAAATCAAATTAGAAAATATGAACGTCACTGATAATCTTATATTGATCAAGATAAACGATTTGTTAAAAACATCTCGACCTGGTTTATCTCAACCTTGTTTAAATATTCCATTTTACAAAGATCGACCGGAAATATGTCCCGCTGAGGCTCTTATAGAATATATTGATAGGACAAAACATTTGAGAAACAATGCCAATAGCCTTTTTATAAGTATTAAAAAACCACATAAATCAGTAACCACAAATACCATCAGTCGGTGGATAAAAGATATATTATCAATTAGCGGAATTGACACTTCAGTATTTTCTGCCCACTCCACCAGACACGCAGCCACCTCAGCTGCTCATAGAGCTGGTGTCAATATTGACACGATACGAAAAGCAGCTGGGTGGAGTGGTAGCTCCAATGTTTTCGCTAGATATTATCATAGAGACATTCAATGTGAACAAACTGATCAATTTGCCTTATCAATCCTAACCTCTGATCGATGTTAGATTTAATTACTTAAAATTAATAACTTAAATTTATCTACCCCTAATTAAAGAAAAACTACAATTTAATTACTTTATTACTTGTAAGGTTTGATTAATATACATGTACCTAAGCATAAAAATTCAGTGTTTTAATATTTCACCATCTTTCAAAATCTACATTGTTATCTTAATCTCGAAGGACGAAGCAACGAAGTATAATTGGAGATTAAACGAACTTACCTGAAGTGAAGTTCTATCCAAATTATACGAGTTGCTTCGTCCGAAGAGATTAGTTCCCTCCCAACCCTATGAACCCCATACCTAAAGTGAAATATTAAAAAAGGTTCCAGGCTTTCAACTAAATGAGTGGCGGTACAGGCATAACTATCAGGAAGACAAAGTACCGACAAAAAAAAAAAAAAAAAAAAAAATATTCAAACTTAGTGGATGAAAGGCGATACCCTAGACGTATTACTACATTGTTATCTTAATCTCTTCGGACGAAGCAACTCGTATAATTTGGATAGAACTTCACTTCAGGTAAGTTCGTTTAATCTCCAATTTTGCCTTTCAAGCGTCGATATAATAAAAGAGTAACGAAGAATTTTTGTCCATTTATCTGTTTGTCTGGATGTATGTTCCAGATTGGCACAAAAACGGCTCAGCGGATTTGGATGACACACATAGTTTATAACCTGGATTAACACATAGGATACTTTTAATCCCGGTAGTACGTTCCCGTGGGATATCTTCCAACATCCACGCGGGTAACGCCAAGGCACCCGAAGACCGATTCCCGTAATTAAACAAGTCAAAAACTTGTCAAATATGTAGGGAAAATAGAGGTATTTTTAACAGATTGAGACAGAGATCAGACTATGAACGTTCTTAAAATTACTAGAATTTCCCCTCAGATTTTACGTTAAAATAATGAAAATATTAGACATAGCAAGCTTTGTTAGTAAAATCTGTCTGAAATATGGTCCTGTTAAAACGCTATGTTCAAGAAAGTTTGTGAGTATCCATACGTTGTAAATCACGGTAAAAGGGACGCCGATTTTTCACTTGGGAAACAATAGTTTGTTTATTTAATCTGACTAAACATTGGACATAAATATCATCCCTTTCACATGAATCTTACTGCTTTATTGTGGAACGTCCGTCTCATAAACTACGCGATTTTATGCGTTTTTATTTTTTATTAAACGGAAATTAAGTTGGTAATGGCTACTGGGATAAAACTATCTCCGTTATTACTGTAATGTTGGCTTTATACGGTTTTGTTTTTTATTTAGTCTGTAGTTTATTGATGGACTATTTTTGTTGAACATTTTTATAAAACTGTTGGAATCTATAAGATATCTTCTGTCTGTACGTGGGTGGATCAAATATAATACTCGTAAAAAAAAGGAATATATTTTATTTTTCTACATAATCGCCCCTTCTATTAACACATTTTTCCCAGCCAGGGGATGTTTCTTGATGCCAGTATCAAAGAATGTAGTCGGTCGTGCGTTTAGCCAATTGCACACAAATGATTCCACTATCTGGTCAGTGTGAAAACGGCGTCCTCCACTTGAATTTTTTTTTGTGCCATTCCTACACTTGAGTTCTTGAAAGCGTATTCTTATCGAACTGTAGAGTCAATGGATGCAAAATTTCGGAAGGTTTTATGCCCTCCCGTGTTAAAAAAATTATGATAAGTCGTTGCTCAACAGACTTATATACCTCCTACTCATACATGATGCTACTGGCGCGCAATAAACTAAAGTGAGCCGGAGCAGTATCCCCCCTCCCCTAGATGATCCCCCCTAACACATACAACAGCACCAAGCACGACACTTCACTCAGCGACCAGTAAGAAAAAAAGTCCTGTTTATATTTGATTCACCTAATATAACTAGCTACTATTTGCAACTTTGTCCCCGTGAAATTTTTTATTCCCCAGATCCATCCCGTGTCGCATTGCCTGCCCGCGCTATTACTTCGTTTTTGGTTAGCGTTCTGTCTGACTTCTTTTCTTTTTTGCATATAGCCTTCCTCGAGAATTGGGCAATCAAATGCAAAAAGATTTTTTCAAATCCGACTGAAAGTTCCAGAGATGAGCGCGTTCAAACAAAAAAAAAAAACCTGATTTGTCATAAACCTGCGACACATATAAACAGATTTTGACCATCAACGACACTTTTGTAAAGCTTTGGGTTCCTAAGAAAGCGGTGAATGTTCACACAATAACGGTTGTCCAAATACAGAGCGTTTTTTCACACTTTAATGTAATATACTGGTGAAAATTACAGATTTGCATGACGGCCGTTATAGTATGACGGCCAACGCTCTTCCAGGAAACCGTAGCTTTACGTAACAAAAGTTTCGTGACGGTCAAAATGTTACACTTTTTTCGGTATAGCTCTCATTCGCCAAGTATGAAGAGTATATACAACATTATTTTTAGTATATGGCAAACCCGAAACACGCATCTAGTATTTTTATGTAAAGAATGTATGTACAAAATTTCAAAACTGTATCATGAAAAATCACGAAGTTATAAGCTTGTTATGTTACCTGATTGTCCGTACAAAAAGTTGGTTACCACATAACACGCGCCGCCGGCCGACCGGCTGTGACCTGTGTTGTGCGCGTATGATTGCGGATATGTACTTAGTGTCGCTCGGTGTCCAACATTTTACTATTTTAAAATATTTTTGCGACAAAATATAACATGGTGTAAAAACTATTGGAATCGATTCAGTTACTTATTCTGAACAAACTATATTCTGGTTTGCAGTATACTAAAAATAATGTTGTATATATAGCATAACGTGCGGTAAGGAACTTTGTTCCAAAAGATACATACATAGGTATTACCTACGTGCACAAAAAACATATCCACCGAATCCAAGCAACAATGTACTACAACAAAACCAGCCAACTCGCTACATGGTCGTAAAACATATAACTTAGTACACATCTCATCTCCGTAACACGACACTAATACCGCCCCGTGGCTCGCAAACTTTAAAATGAGCCATTTCAAAACAATATCTGACGGAGATTTCCCAAAGGTCGTAACTTCATATGTGCCAAACAGGTCATATAACGCGCGGATACAAAAACTATGCTGTAAAAGAGTTATGTAAAACATGAACGTGTTTATATTGACGCGATTTTATAGACTAGCGAGGCTAAAAATTTTGTTTTACAGTCTAAAACGGATTTTAGATCGTCAGTGATTATGATTTTGGCGTAGAGTGAAGATCGTAGCGGTGTAGACCGTAGAATGAAGATCGTAGACGAGTAGTTCCGCCTAGCTATATGCTACGGCGTAGCAGCTACGCCATGGCTACGGCGCAGTGGGTTTTCCCCATTGAAATGTCTGATGAAATTCTTTGCATTGTAGGACGTTGTTTTAGTTGCATCTAATAACGATTAGGTAAAAGTAATCAATTGTTTTATGAACACAATAGTACAAGCTAATCCCCGAATACTGAAAGCAATTTTGTGATCTGCTGACAAATGTCATGTCGAGTCAAAGAGCTTAGTTCTGATAAAAATTCCACCTGCGAGTGATTTTATTGGCTCTTGTTTTTCGGTCAGTCAATCATAAGATTTATTAATTTAGGTAAGTTAAGGTGCCCTCAGGCTAGGTGGAGGAACGATCTACGCAGGATGGCTGGTAGCAGCTGTTTGTTGTTTTTCTGGATAGTTGCCGAGAATCGAGTTAAATGGTGTGCAATTGGAAGGGCGTATGTCCAGCAGTGGACTGTTGTAGGCAGATGATAATGACATTAATTTTGTGTTTTTATATTTTTCAGACACTGCCGGTCGATTCTGTAAAAATCTCACCGTGAAATCATAAGTGAAGTGAGCACTTAATAGTGTCAATTCCTACCATTAGGGAATGACAGAGCTCATTTCCCGCTCACTTCACCTAAGTTCGCACGGTGAGATTTTTACAGAATAGCACTTCTGGATCCTAAAGGATATTAGGAAAGACTATTAATCCATATATATGTAGATCTCTCTGTCATAATTTAACAAAAAACAAACCATTTTCCATATAACCCAAACAACCATATACACGTTCAGTATCTAACATATTTCATGTGTTTACGCCTTACAAAGTGAAGTGTATTCGCTAATATTTCAGGGAAACTTTCCGGATTGAATCTAACTTAAAGTTAGTCCAAGTTAGAGGACGCGCTACTTCCTATGTGTCTTTTAGATTGAAAATATTTCGGGATCAGTGTACTTTGTAACTGCTACGTTTTAGAAGAATTTACACTTGAATTTTTAGAAAATGTATGTATGGTACTTGGTGTATGGTGTTAGGGGCCCGTGGCTAAATAATAACAGCCGCACAGGTCGATCGATCAGGTTAAGCTACGCTTGCCGCGGCTGGTCTGTGGATGGGTGACCATCTTTACATACCGGGACTCCTCCGTGCCTCGGAAAGCACGTTAAGCCGTTGGTCCCGGCTGTCATTCGTAGTTCTTTGACAGTCGTTACGGGTAGTCATGAGCCCGAAAGTCTGACAACCAGTCTTACCAAGGGGTATCGTATTACCCAGTAACTGGGTTGTGGAGGTCAGACAGGCAGTCGCTCCATGTAAAATACTGGTATTCAGCTACATCCGGTCAGACTGGAAGCCGACCCCAACTAGTTGGGAAAAGGCTAGGCAGATGATGATACGAGTATGTATGGCGTTTGGGGAGAGATGGCGGTGGGTTTAACGTAGACAGCATGGGATTGTGACTCTTTATCGTAGTATAACTTTAATACTAGGTAAGTCAATGAAGAGAAAATCCATGTTTCCCACTGATAAACATAAAAGTAGACGTAGCTTTGGAAGCCCTTGACAAGGTGGACCAATGACCTTTTGAAGGCCGCAGGAATCCACTGAATGAGAGAAGCACAGAACCAAAGTGGCGGTGCTTGGGAGAGACCTATGTCCATCAGTTGACGTCTTTCTTCTGATATTATAATGACCAAACCAAAGTACTTGGTGATGATTCCTAATTTTCTATTTTTTAGTAGCAATTTTTCGCGGGTATTATGCAGTCCTTGATTTGAACTTCAAATCTACATGGTCCTCAAAGATCAAAGATTATATCCAGTTTTTATATACACATTGACATTGATGAATTTTATATAAACAATGACCTGGATATTTACTTTGTAAAGTATCTTATTTTTTATTATTGTTACTGTGAGTGTGAAGACTATGTGGGTCATTTCTTTTTTTCGGTTTTCCTTCTTAGTTAGTTTTAATCATGATCTGGCAGTTTGAGTCATTTATGCGGCCTACCCAAATGTCCTTTCATTGGTATTGTTCGTCGAATCGTAAGGCTCCTCAAGTTCTGAGTTGAGCTGCACGATTTTTGACAAATGCGTGCACTGACTGGACAGGTCCGCTCAATCTGTGTGGTTCTTTACTCAAAAGACCATTTCAGACACCAATCTACATGGTCTTCACATTATCTGACCGAGATTATATCTGGACTTTAAAAAAGACTGTGTGTGACTCTGAGTTTGTTTCGGCCTTTCTTCTCAGAGTAGTCAGATAGGAAACGCCGACCTCATCTAGTTTAAAAAAAATATGATTGACATGTAAAAGTGTTTCTACAAACCTACTTACAGAAAATAAATCATTTATCATTTATCATTTAAATAAGTACTAACCTATAACGTGGAAAATATTGATAGAGTAAATAAAAGTTTGAAGCCAAGACCACAGACAGTAAAATCAGAAAAAAAAATACTGCCATTTATGTGCGCATAAAGCCATATTTGAGTTGTATTTTCCAAGCGAGAAATTCACACGAGCGATTTAAAAATTGCTCCCCAGCCAGAACCCTCAATTACGCGAACTGTTTTGTGAAAAATAAACAATACTTTATTAAAAGTCAATAATAAAACGCTTTATTTTTATATCTAAGTCGTAAAGTCGGGTCGCACTCAAATGACTGTTAATCACGGTGGGAGATTAGCACCGTATTACCATTTCTTAAGGTTTTCCCGTAAACACACTTTATTGAGCAGTTTATGAAGGAAAAGCCGAGAATTATGCCAGTTAATGGTCCATCATTTATTTAAGTTACGCTTTTGTGGTTATTGAAAATGTGGCGATTATTTGAAGTGAACACTTTTGATGCGAAAACTTCTGCTGCGAACTTTGCGCTCTTTCTGAGTAGTGGATGAATTTGAACCGTCACGCTCACGCTCGGGTCGGAGACGCTTAATTGGGTATATTCGGCTCTAGCCGGTCGGTGACGTTGTATCGCGGATACTCGGCTCCAGTCGTAACTTTTCACTTCTATCGTGTGGTCATAGGCACACAAACAGCGTAAAAAAACGAAAAAGGTTTTCTTTTTGTTTTTTATCGCGTCACGTCTTTAGAAGAAATGGCTATGAGGGCCATTGTACTATTATATATACAGACAGCTAACAAGCAGCTACGTTATACCTACGTATATGTGTTGATAAAATGATCATGTAGCACACAATATCGTGAATACAGCAACGTAGGAGATATGTATATTTCAGTCGGTTAACTGTAACTCTTGTTGACTTTGCAAAATCGAAATTGTTTTTTAATCGACTTTAAAAAAAGAGGAGGTTATGTATTTGGGGAGTTTACACCGATTTCTCCGCGATTACTGGGCGGTTTACGTGATTCTTTTTAATTTAGTAGAGGAAGCTCGCGAAGTGGTCCTATATAAAAAAAACCTTTCCTTGGGTAGTTTTTAAGTTAGCTTCAATAATAGGTATTTTTTCCGTTAAGAAGTCACCATTGAATGTTTATGATGGTATAATAACTTCCTGAAACTGTAATTTACATATCAATTATTAGGGAGTATACGAATTTGCTACAACTAAAAAGTGAAAATTAGTTGTTTTTGTGGAAGTCTGTTTTTTTTTTGTAAATAGTTTTTCAAATAAATTATTAATTAAAAATAAAGCAATGACAGTTAAATCAGTTATGTGATAGGTACACAAATTTACAAATATTGTAAAAGTAGATGATTTTTTTATTTGAAGTTACAGTAGTTACAGAATGTAAAAATCAATGACATAAAATTTAAAAAAATATACAATTAAATTAGCAACCAGTTTGGTTTTGTCTAGTTTCAGGTTCCATATTCAGCCTATAATCTTCCCACTGCAGGGACACAGGCCTCCTCTTTTCAGGAGGGAGTGGGCTGTAATCCACGCGGGTCCAGTGCGTGTTGGTAGATGTCACATGTCTTCCAATTTTTGGTTCTAGGACACGCCGGTTTCCTAACGATGTTTTCCTTCCCGTTTTGAGAGCAGTGGTGATTTAATTATTTACACACATATGTATATATACTACCTGTAACGTTAAATGCGCAAAACCTGAATTGAACCAGTTTGATCAGAATAACGAGCAGAATTAATTGAACCACTTTTTAATATACGTCACATTTTTCAAAAAATCTTCATTAAAAACATTGCCATATCAGCGCGGCGCAGCGGCCCGGTGACGACTCCTCCCTCGATAAAGCGTCGTCGCAGACGCAAGAAACTATCAGAATGGACAGTAAAACTAAAACAGCACATAAAACCTTAACAATTTTTTTTTATGACTTATTTACCCTGTGAAATAGGTCAATTGAATTAAGAATCAGTTGGTTGGGGTGTCTGAGGTTCTGCGCATTTAACGTTACACGTTGTATAGCTACCTAGTAGCTAGAGCGGCCCGTGGCTGAATAATAACAGCCGCACATGTCGATCCATCAGGTTAAGCTACGCTTGCCGCGGTTGGCCTGGGGATGAGTGACCATCTTTACATACTGAGACGCCTCCGTGCCTCGGATAGCACGTTAAGCCGTTGGTCCCGTCTGTCAATTGTGGATCTTCGACAGTCGTTACGGGTAGTCAGAAGCCCGAAAGTCTGACAACCAGTCTTACCAAGGGGTATCGTATTACCCAGTAACTGGGTTGTGGAGGTCCGATAGGTAGACGCTCCATGTAAAATACTGTTATTCCGCTGCATCCGGTTAGACTGGAAGCCGACCCCAACATAGTTGGGAAAAGGCAGGCAGATGATGATGATGTATCTAGGTAACCTACCTCTTATAATCAGCGAGTTCGCAGGAAGCAGGTGCTTCTCTAGAATAATTAAATTACGATTGCTTGGATGTTAACGAGCTTAATTTAATTTACCTAGTTAAGATCGAAACTACGAAATTGAAGTTGGCTTTGCCCTAGTTAGGAACTTATTAGACCTTTGTATGTTATATACCTGGCTGAGGCACCCACGCACAAGGAACCGGCGTACAAAAGATTGTAGGACTCCTGTTGGTAAAAGAGATAAATCTAAACTAATATTATAAAGCTGAAGAGTTTGTTTGTTTGTTTGTTTGTTTGTTTGTTTGAACGCTAAGATCTCAGGATCTACTGGTTGGAATTAAAAAAATCTTATTGTGTTAGATAGTCCATTTATCGAGAAAGGCTTTAGGCTATATAACATCACGCTAGGACCAAAAAGAGTGGAGCATAAATGAAAAATGTTGCACAAACGGGAAACGATATTCCTTATTGAGAGCTTCCGTTGCGTGCGCTGCGAATGGTTTAAGTTATGCAAATATAATGTACAAAAGAAATGTTCCTCTTTAAAAGTTCTACAAAAAAGTCAGCGACAGCATATATCTACCTTTTTTACCATTGAAATGTTAGGTTCAATAGAGTTATTTTTTGCGAAGCTTATTTAACCCATATGGTATTAATCTATATCTAAATAAATGGGTTTGCTAGAACGGAAATTTAATATAAAATATTTGTGCTTCTTACTCTATATAGTTTAAACAAATATCTTAGAAGATATCGCAATGTAAAAATGTCCGCGCGACAAAATAATTACGCGGTCCGCTGCGCCGGCCCTCGCGTCCCAATACGTGGAGTTTCTGGCCTCCGGGAAATTCAAATTCAAAATATTTATTGCACCGTAATATTTACAAGGTGTTATTGTATATTGTTTTGTGAGCAGTGGTGGCCCAGTGGTGGCGGCCCCGACTTACGAACAGTTGGTTGTGGGTTCGAACTCAGGCAGGCGCATTACTTTGTGTAATTTATTTCATCACGTGCCACTGCTCTTAAAACGGTGAAGGAAAACATCGTGAGGAAACCGGTATATCTTAGAACCAAAAATTCGAAGATATGTGACATCTATCAATCCGCACTGGGCCCGCGTGGTGGATTATAGCCCATCCCTCTCCTAGAGAGGAGGCCTGAGTCCCTACAGTGGGACGAATATAAGGCTGATGCTGATGATGATGATGATGATGATGATATGTACCTATAGTGATTCTCACATTAATAATATATTCTAAGGTAGGTAAAAAATTTCGAATATCCCTCTTTATCAGCCCGTATTTAAACATCAAATGCACTGGTAATCGCTTTTTTGTACATTACATTGGGTTGAATAATGTCTTTACATTAGGTTATATATTGCTATTAGCAGATACTCGTAGATTGTCCTTAAATACAGGTAAGTAAACTTATTTTTAACCGACTTCAAAAAGGAAGAGGTTATCAATTCGGATGTTTATTTTTTATTTTATTTTTTTATGTATGTTCGGGCATAACTCCGTCATACTCGTATATGGACGGATTTGCAAAATTCTTTTTTCTTCGATAGAGGTTCGTTCCGAAATGGTCCCATTTGAATTTCGTAAAGATCTGGTGATGAGTTTCGGAGACAGAGAACGGAACTCTTCAATAAATACCAGTAAAACAACCGCGATTGCTGCTATCGCATATGTATGCATTATTTTCGCAATCGCACAACATAACATTACGTCTTTACCCTATATAAACGCAGATGCAACTTCCTGTTACTGATAATTACATAGCAAATAGTGTTATATGAATTTGTTTGGGGTAGGTATAACTAAAAAGTGAAAAATAAAAAAAAAATATAAAAAAAAACAACCGACTTCTAAAAAACACCACAAAGTGAAAAATAACTTTAATTTCGGAAGTCGGTGTCAAAAAACGAAAATGCGGAACCAACGACACCGACTTCCCAAATTAAAGTTATTTTTCACTTTGTACCTAGTTGGTGAAGCGTCAATTCCCTTTTCAATGTAAAAAAATAAATAAATAATAATAATAGTAATATTTTAGGATTGTTTCCTATAATAAAATACGAGTATGTTAGTATTTCAAATTAAATATTTTAACTTCTCAATTGATGAATCCTCGCACCAATATTTGTTGCCGCAGCGCTCATGTATCGAAACGTTCTTGAGTTTTCTCGCTTTGGCCGATAGATGGCATTAGAGAGTGAGTGTGCTACCCGCCTCGTACTGAGACATGGCGGGTGCTGCTGCACTCCGCCTTTTAAAAATTCCTTTTTTGGTGAAACCTTGATGATACTCGTAAAATAAATGGACCAGTATCTGTGCTTCATTGAGAACTTATAGTGCAGTGTTGATTTTGGAGTTTTGACCATTCTACCGGTGGATTCAAGAAGATTTTGCACGCTAGCCGGCAGCCTATAGGGGAAGGGGGGGCATGATGGGGTAGCTAAGGGAAATAACAAAATACAGCATAATCACTATGTTTATTACTCTTATTAATTTATGGCACGTTATGTCAATTTTTAATAATTCATTATTAATAGGAACACTATGAAAAACCATCTTGCCCCATACTACGGGGCAAGATGGGGAAGGCTAATTATTCTCACCAAACAAACAAATGCGCATTTCCTCCAGACCTTCATTGTCCACGCCAGCACAAGCATTGTGAGCCCAACGTCCACAGAGCTGGCCACCTACCCAAGGTTCTGACGATGTCAAAAAAATGTGGTTTACATCATTACAATATAAGCAAATGGTATCTTCATCATTGCTCATTTGTGTTTTGACTGAGTGTTTGGTATTTTGTTTGTTTTTAGCATTCCTTGAGGCGAGGATCATTAGGGTAGGATGTTTCCGTTTTTTTTTTTTTCAAATTTTGCAGCTCATTTTTATCAATACCCCATCTTGCCCCAAAAGGTAACTTTGAACAAAAATAAACTTTCACTAATTAAATGTTTAATGGATTCATACAAACAACATACCATATCGAAATAAACAGCACTAGTAAACAAAGATCAAAAATGCATAAATGGGGTGATCATAATTACCTTAAAATAATGACGTTTAACCTTACATAAAATTAAATCGAACAGTTTTCCGTTTGTAAACAAAAGACGCGTGCACTCCCACTCACAGTTTCTCTTGCACTGACTGTTGGTCGAATGAGGCTTCCTATTGGCTTATTGCTTTCTATTCACAAACGTCTAGTTTCTTGTATGTTTGCGGTACCCCGTCTTACCTCGCGACCCCGTCATGCCCCCCCTTCCCCTACCTACAAGCCATCACGTGCGCATGAACGAGGTATTTTCCCATCTCCCTGGGTCTAAGTGGAATCTCTGGATTGTCAAGGTACGTGGGCATGTTTTGCTGCTGATAATTTTTTGGTATTGGTTTCTCGAGGATTCATCAATAGGGCAATTAGGCTTCCCTCCTAAAACACGCCGAAATGAGGCCGAAATCACACCGAAAATCATTTTTGCCAGGGTTTATTTTGAGGTCCGCCATTACACTTTTCTCGCAATCTTCCTCGCGGTGTAGGCTATTTACACGCCTCATAAGTAGTGTTTTTTGGAAGTCGGTTGTTTTTTTTATATAAAAAAGTTGACTAAAAAAATAGAAAATATTTCGAAAACAAATGAAAAACCTAATAAAAAGAACTACAGAATTAAAACAAAAAACAAATGAAGAAATCAAAAACAATACAAATATGAGTGATGTGTATACATAAAATACAGATAGGACAGAGAAAGACAGATAGGACAGAGAAAGACAAACACACACTACAAATCTAAGTTTAGTTGCAATCAAAACCATTACAAGTACATAGTTCAAGCAATTCATATTTAGCTGCTCAATGCGAGCAAACCCAAGAAACGAAGTTTGAACGAAAATAACATAAGAGCTAGTTCGTTTATGAGCTCTTGTAATAATGTTTGTAGAAGTTTTTCAATAAAACCTGCTCGTACTTTGAATGGCGGCTATTAAGCAGCTAACAATACAATAGTATCGGAATTATGAGCGTGTTCCGATCTAGGTATAGCTAGCCACCAAAATATGTATATATCCAGCTACCTAGCCTTTACCAGAAGTGGTCATCGGATTAGTGGTTCTGCAGCTTCAGTATCATCAGGATTGTGTGGGAATAGCAGTTAGTCTGTCCTCAGGAAACAACCGCCACGCCACCATCGATGCGATGCTCTGCTAGAGTGACTGTCACCAGCTAGTGTCACTTTTATTCAACCTCTTTGGTGATTCCCAGTAACTTCGTAAGAAAACTAGACGGCCATATGCTGTGACGTCATATATAACATTGACAAGAATTCATTTGATCCGTATATCATCGTCAATAATCTTTGTTACAAAATATTTTATCAATGTGTAGGCTACACATTGATACAATATTTTGTAACAAAGATTATTCACATTAAAATGAATTCTTGTTAGTTTATTCGTCTTTTTATCGCTGACTGTGCAGCCGACCGCACGTTAGTGTTACTAGCTGAACTAGCGTAGTACGGAGTTTCAGAATAAGAGGCCAGCTTACACTGGTTTTGTTACCACTGACGTTCGGCTGACCATACCTACCTAGCTGCTTGTTGTTGTTGTTATTTCAATGTTATGTTGAGTGGTTCAACATAACATATCATCACGCTTGTATTCCCCAAAACGTTAGGCAGCGGTGTACCTATGATACACCCACATATCGCCAGGTGTGTTTAAGTCCCATTTAATAGGGAGCGAACCTATTGCCATCAACTGGGCACATATCCAGACTCCAGGCTGCTACTGAGAAATTCCAGATGGAAAACCCATTAACACTATACCCGATCTGGGATTCGAAGTCGAACCCAGGACCTATTAGCGGTTTTTTAGACATCATTATTTATCTATTTGTCTGTATACATTATAAAAGATTGGTAGATCTCTTATGAAACACTTGTTTATTACACATCGTAACTTTAGAAATATGTTTCGCTTCCATTATAAATGGTCTAGCTAGAGATACGGTGTCACTATAAGTTTGATATACAACATCGTTTTTAGTATACTGCAAACCTGAATATAGTTTGTTTAGAATAAGTAACTGAATCGATTCACAATAGTTTTTACACTATGTTATATTTTGTCCCAAAAATATTTAAAAATGGCAACAAGTTGGACACCGAGCGACACTAAGTACATTTCCGCAATCATATGCGCACAACACAGGTCACAGCCGGTCGGCCGGCGGCGCGTGTTAAGTGGTAACCAACTTTTTGTACGGACAATCAGGTAACGTAACAAGCTTATAACTTCGTGATTTTTCATGATAAAGTTTTGAAATTTTATACATAGATTCTTTACGTAAAAATACTAGACACGTGTTTCGGGGTTGCCATATACTAAAAATAATGTTGATACATAGATTCTTTACATAAAAATACTAGACACGTGTTTCGGGGTTGTCATATACTAAAAATAATGTTGTATATGGAATTGAATGGCAATTATTACAAATATGCTGCTTATTCTTTTTAGAAATTGCTACTACTTCTAAAACAGTCTTCGACTGTACGTATTTTGGTATAGCCCCGTTCTATATGTTACAATGTTGACTCTCGTGTTTATCTCGTTCCTTTAACTTCCAATATAATTCTGTAAAAGCCATCTCAATGGAACTAAAGTGCAACAGAACAAAGAATTAATTATTCTCCGAGCGAACAGTAGATAAGTAGTGCTCCCGACGCCAGTGTCAATTCAATTTTCATTCGGGTTACGACCTCGCCCGAATTTGCTAAACATGCACTGTGTACTTACATCACCAGCTTAGTAAGACCTTCTTTACTTAAAGACAATGTTCCTAACAATTCTGTAATTGGGGAAGAAAAGAGGGGTGAAGAAGGTCAGGCTATGCCGGTTTATGATGTAGATGGAATTCGGCTAGTGTCGACAATGTTGCAATAGTTACGACAGCTGCAATGTATAAAACTAAACAATAATACTTTATAAACTTTTCATTATTATGTTGAAAGTTTCGTTCCGTTCGTTGTTTTTAAGTGTCTATTAGTAACACACTGTTTTGTTGCGTTTAAGTGAGTTTTTGTGTAGAACATGTTGCAGACTGCTCTCAAAACGGTGAAGAAAAACATTGCGAGGAAACCGGCATCAACGGCTAGAACTAAAAATCGAAGACATATGACACCTGCCAACCCGCACTTCGCCCGCGTGGTAGATTATGGCCTAGTGCGTCTTATCGAGAGGAGGCTCGTGTCCCAGCAGTACAGCAGTGCTAGTGGCATATAATGTTCCCAACATTATGTGCCACTAGCAGCGCCCGCATAATTCTCAAGCCCGTGGGAATATCAGGATAAAAAGTATTCTATGTCTTAATCCTGGTTATAAAATCTGTGTGCCAAAGAAGATAGTTTTTTTGTTCGGCGATTAGGCCCAACAAAAATTACGGCGTCTACTAGTGAAACGCATGTTGATATGTTCCTTATGATCTCTAGATTACAGTGGTAGTAATAATTATACTTCGTCTAACGGGAATACTGAGAAAAACGATCGTAACAAAAAAAAAACACTCAAAAAGCTACTGGTGTCGATTCCCGTGTTCACAAACTAAATTAAATTTAAGTTAAGTGCATCTTTTTCTTTCTATTTCATTAAGAAAAGGACAGAAAATAAATTTTGGTTCAGTCCTGTCAAATTAATGCACAACAGCCAACAGCACGATCTAGGAACCTAAATGCACCTGAAAAAAATAGAAGATTTGTGGTAGAAAATAAGCGTATTATAACTAATATTCTTATTGTCCTCTTTGGTGTATTGGAATCCACTGCAAAATAATGTTATTTTTCGTAAAATCATCAAGCACAGTATGCGTTTGTTGTGCAGATCGACATGTAATGTAAATATTCCTATATCCAGATCTCCAAATTAATAAACAGTTTCAATACTTTCTTGCATCATCAATATGCACTTTCTCAAACTGCATCTAGATGGTTTGACTGAAACAAGCGAAAAATCCATGCGTACGCAAGTAACCGCACATCTGCAGCAGTCTCGGACAATACCTTCGCACATTGCGTTGAAATCTTGCTGAACAATTAACACAACATATTTCTGGAGTAAATGTTATGTTATCATCTTAAAAATTCCATATCACTACATAGTATAAAACAAAGTCGCTTCCCGCTGTCTGTCCCTATGTATACTTAAATCTTTAAAACTACGCAACGGATTTTGATGCGGCTTTTTTTAATAGATAGAGTAATTCAAGAGGAAGGTTTATATGTATAATACATGTATAATATAGTAGAAAAACACTGATCATTTTAGAGGTTTCTAATGGGATGTCGTAAATAAACACATTTTTTTGCGCTTACATTGCAAACGCTGGCTTAACCCTACGAGATAGATCAAAATAATGTACTACAGTATTGAAAACCTTAAAAAGGTCTACAAAAAAGTCCGCGATGGCATATGTCTATCTATTAGGGATAACCCACAATAACCATTTTTATCCTATACTTTTTAAGAGAAATAATGGCTCTAAAATTATCAGTGTTTCTCTACTATATTATGCATATATTATATGCATATAAACCTTCCTCTTGAATCACTCTATCTACTAAACAAAACTGCATCAAAATCCGTTGCTTATTTTTAAAGTTCTAAGCATACATAGAGACAGACAGACAGCGGGAAGCGACTTTGTTTTATACTATGTAGTGATAGTGCGTGTGTAGTGGTGGTGCATTGCACCCGTGCGAAGCCGGGGCGAGTCGCTAGTTCATTATAATACTTCAATTACACACAGGATAACAGACTATTCAATACAAACAAACAATCAAATCTTTCCTCTTTATAATATTAGTGTAGGTTAACCCTTGTAGCCCGTTGACAGCATGTTAT
The DNA here is from genome assembly GCA_949629135.1 of Eremobia ochroleuca. Taxonomy (NCBI): domain Eukaryota; kingdom Metazoa; phylum Arthropoda; class Insecta; order Lepidoptera; family Noctuidae; genus Eremobia; species Eremobia ochroleuca. The sequence continues at coordinate 7,473,613 of OX451405.1, read as the reverse complement.
AGTAAGATTGCATCTGTATCACGTTCCGTTCCGCATGAGTATTTATTTATGCATTTATAAACGAGCCAATGATTCGACCATTAAGATAATACGAATATTTTACAGCTGGACTAATGGTCGCAAGCGCACCGATTGAATAACCGTATATATTAGCGACACGTGTGATATTGTTATATTTCAATGTTGGTTTTAAGTAAATATTAGTTACTGGATTATCATTTTTATGGTATTAACATGTTATGTCCAAGATTTTGTCTGGACTTTACAAGAGACTGTGATCTCTGAGTTTTTCAGCATTTCTCAGTCACTCAGTAGTGGGATAGGAAACACCGACCTCATCTGGTTTTTAAAATATGAGTGTCATGTATTTGTGTTTGTACAAATCTACTTACAGAAATAAATGTATAATGAATTAAAAATTGAAATTGAATGTATAATTGTGTTTAATGTGAAATGGAATTAAAATTAACCGATTTATATTGTATTCACGGCCTAACCTTTCATTTTGAAGAGCTGTAGTAGCATGCTTGCTCGTAGTCAAGAGGTGAAAAATTCAAAACAATGTAGAGGTAAATACTCGAATAAGTAAAATCTTTGACCTTTTGCAACATAGACAAGTAGACCGGTAGATAATGCCTAAGGCATTAAGTCCGCCTTTGTACCTTTTTGTGTGCGAAAAGATTAAATAAAATAAATAAATAAGCTAATATTTGAGCTTTCTTGCCATGTAGGATATTTGTATATTGATGAAGCAGGTAGCGAATCTATATATCTATACATGTAATAAATTTTAAACAAAGTCAAAGCTGTACATTGAATGTTTTTGAAAGAATGTAATTGCTACGAGGTGTGGGGATCGAGGTTGATGCCGAAAATATAGGTTTTGGAATGTTTGTCCGTTTATCTGTATGTTCCGGATTGGCGCAAAAACGGATGCACGCTATACGCACGCTAAAGCTATTAGAAAATATATCAACGAACATTGTAGCACTTTATTGAATGTATTTACATAATTTATAACACATTTGCTCGTAAAAGGTCTCTTACTGCACCAATTTCAATATCGTAATGTATCTCATTACGTACCTACTTGTGCGTAATTGTAATGTAAAGCGCACGGTTTATCAAGATGCTCCGTCTAAAACGAACGGTACTTTTTTAAATCTTAGCAAAGAATTTTTATGTCAGAAAAGTGGTCAACATTTTATGAATAAAATTAACTTTGGGAGATAAAATAATTATAATAAATAAACATTTAATTCTTTAATTTAATTAATTTTGACAATTAATTACAACCATTTATCTGTAACAAAAACACAAAAGTATTAATTTACTTTATTAGTAATACTGGCTGTTTTTTGTGCCTTTGCCATAAACAAAAGCATGACCCTGTGGTCTCGTTTCTCCTACTTTCACTCAAGAGAGTGAGAGAGAGACTGGTGAAATTGCAACTAATAATACGAGTAATAGCTTGACAACATTAAAAATGCCAACTGGCAACGTAATAATTAATTTTACAAATTGTTCGAATTTTAATAACTGTTTTAACCAGATTAAAGATTTATTCGTCAAAGAAAGTCCGAGTTTTATTTATTTCCTCACAAATGTGTTATAAAACGTCGTATGACATACGTGCGGTTTGATAATTACAGCCTCTGCTTTCTTATAGCCCTCACCTACGGCTCGGGCTAGCAATATCGCCTCAGCTGTAATTTTCAACTTACCGCACTAATATCATAATGTACTATTAAAAAGCTAGGTGACAGTTTTAAAATAATAATATGTACAAGTATATAAAAAGGAGGGGAAATAATAAAAGGGCCTCAAACAATTCGTCCGCATCGCTGTCAATAGGAAACGTGCCCAAAAGGCAGGCAGCGTTGCCACGTTGTATGGCAATGCTGATTATTTGGACAAAAAATAGGCTAGCCCTCTGGTCACGTGAAGAGTTGACCAACCGCTTGGCGATGTCTCGAAATACTAATTGGGCACTCGGACCCCCATGGCCCTAAATCACACTAATTTTATAAAGGCGAAAGTTTGTGAGTGTGTGTGTGTGTGTGTGTTTGTATGTTTGTTACTTCTTCACGCTCAAACGGCTGCACCAATTTTAATAAAATTTGGCACACAGATGGCTTATAACTAGGATTAACACATAGAATACTTTTTATCCCGATATTCCTACGGGATCGAGACTTATGTTAGTGAAACCGCGGGGCGCATCTAGTAATTAAATAAATTAAAATAAATCTCTTTCTCTTGGCTCTGGCATAGGTAAATATGTAACACTGCTACAGACCTGGCAAGGAAAACACCCATAAAACTGATGGTTATCGTCAGCACAACAGCAGATACTAACGGTCACATTTCAACTATTGTTTGTTGAAACTTACCGACGAGTCAAACTATGATACAATACAACAGTTCGGAGTCAAAATCGATACAACAGTTCGGAGTTTATCCAAAACATATGAAGTTTCTTGAACATTGGAAGATGTTAAGATTTTGTTGTGGGGTTTGTTTTTATCGATTTTTATTCATCTGGTAAAGCTGTTGTTTCCTAAAATAGCGGTGACCGCTAGATAGCGTCTGCAATTTACCGGCCATGACGTCACTGAAACATTATTTATGAAAGTAAGTTGTGTGTTTTTCTAGAGAGCGTTTTTGACACCGTAAAGTTAACCTTGCTGCCCAAAGATTTAAATCACTAGATTTGGCCTCACCGTACAGCCATGCGAAAAAGTGTCCACATTGAGAAGAGTAAGCTCACACATTATTTTTAGCGTTTTCATGACAATCGAGTCAAGAAAACGCAATGAGAGTGAATGTGTGTCAGGTGTAAAAACGAAACAGAAATGCGACTGTGTTTTGGCGCGGTAGGGCGAATCTAAGGATTTAAATATTTGCCACTGCCATTCTTTCATGACAACCGTCACTGCGGCCGCAGCCACCGCTCATCAGCGTCAGCGTCATCTGTAAAGCGTAGCTTTGGGAGTTAAGGAGGGAATTAAAAAAAAAAGATTGTAAATTATTATGTTCTTACCTACTTTTCATTTTATCAGATATGATGTCCAACTACACTTTAATGCCGTTCTCTTTTTTCATTTTTTCTTAATTATATTATTAACTAATGATGTACCTAAGTTACAGGTATTCTTTATATTTCCAATTGATGTTATTTCAAGTTCAACAAATAAGTATTTACTTTATTTTACTAGCACTTTTGCAGAAGTAAGAAAAATGTTTGACGTTGTAGCGTAAACTGAACTTTATTGTGTAGGAATTAAAGTTTTTTTCCATAAACTCGTATTTGTTTACATTTTTGGCAATTAAATCGTGAACGCAGATTACATCACACCTGTAATTCCCGAAGGGTTATGCGGAGGTGTGCCAATAGTACCTATACCCACATTTCATCTATTATTTTCTTCTTCTACTATTCTACCTACCACCTTCTACAAGACTACCATGCTGCCATTTCGATAAATTGGTCAATATATAGGTACTATTATTAACCCACAAACACATTGAGCTAGACATATTCTTCAAAATAAAAGTCATTGGTGGGGAAAGATCAACGAAACGAAACGAAAGATCAAGATCAGAGTCAACGACCGACTGAAGCCGAGTATACCCGATTCAGCGTTACCGACCGACTGCAGCCGAGTATACCCGATTTGGCGCCACCGACCGACTGGAACAGAGTACACTTAAATAAGTTTTCACTTCAAATACATATCTTAAGAGTTACTAACATTAGGTTCATGAAACATAATAATCATAACAGCAAGCTTATATTTGTGTAGCATGTTCTTAGAGTCGACAAATGCGATCATTTGTTATTGTTAATGACTAATCCACGGTTGAATAATAGTGAGGACGTGGCGGGTGTAATTGCCGAATTATTCAAATGATTTATGAAGCGGATTCCGGATATACTGAGAGCTGAATGATAATATGGTTCGGTTATAAATAATTGTGTTTATTCCTGGATTGATTATGGATACAGATGAGACCGCTTTTGAATGAATGATTGAATAAATAAATAATCTTTAGTTTATCGTACTTACTTTTGGGCTAAGAAAAGTTTGTATCACAAATTCCTGCCCATAACTGATTACTTTCCCACCAAACACTCTGTGTCCGAACTGAGAATCATACTTATATTTATAGAATGTAGTGTTTGAGCTCGATTTCTTTTTTATCGAAAGGCTTTTTATAGTTTTTATCCTCAGTTTATGTAAAGTATAGGTACGTAAAATGAGGAAGACGATACTGCATCGACAATCTTTTTAGGGTTTCGTAAACAAAGGGTGCCAATGGAACCCTATTCTGTCCGTGCGTGTCACAAGGCTGTTACTTTTGAACCGTAATAGGTAGACACTTAAAATTTTCACATAGTGTGTACTACTATGTCAGCTATAAAAAAAAAAAAAAACGAAAAAATACGATGGTGCGGACTCTTCGTGTGCGAGTCCGACTCGAACTTTGCCGCTTTTTTATTACGATGTGTGGGGATAGTTATTATGATTCTTGGCAACAGTTTTAATTTCTTTGTAATAGTAGAATAGCTTCATTACAAACTGTGCATAGTGTTTCAATATTTGTACCTCTAGTTGGCTGTGATGAGCGTAGTGTTTCAATATTTGTACCTCTAGTTTGCTGTGATGAGCGTAGTGTTTCAATATTTGTACCTCTAGTTGGCTGTGATGAGCGTAGTGTTTCAATATTTGTACCTCTAGTTTGCTGTGATGAGCGTAGTGTTTCAATATTTGTATCTCTAGTTGGCTGTGATGAGCGTAGTGTTTCAATATTTGTACCTCTAGTTGGCTGTGATGAGCGTAGTGTTTCAATATTTGTACCTCTAGTTGGCTGTGATGAGCGTAGTGTTTCAATATTTGTACCTCTAGTTGGCTGTGATGAGCGTAGTGTTTCAATATTTGTACCTCTAGTTGGCTGTGATGAGCGTAGTGTTTCAATATTTGTACCTCTAGTTTGCTGTGATGAGCGTAGTGTTTCAATATTTGTACCTCTAGTTGGCTGTGATGAGCGTAGTGTTTCAATATTTGTACCTCTAGTTGGCTGTGATGAGCGTAGTGTTTCAATATTTGTACCTCTAGTTGGCTGTGATGAGCGTAGTGTTTCAATATTTGTACCTCTAGTTTGCTGTGATGAGCGTAGTGTTTCAATATTTGTACCTCTAGTTGGCTGTGATGAGCGTAGTGTTTCAATATTTGTACCTCTAGTTTGCTGTGATGAGCGTAGTGTTTCAATATTTGTATCTCTAGTTGGCTGTGATGAGCGTAGTGTTTCAATATTTGTACCTCTAGTTGGCTGTGATGAGCGTAGTGTTTCAATATTTGTACCTCTAGTTTGCTGTGATGAGCGTAGTGTTTCAATATTTGTACCTCTAGTTGGCTGTGATGAGCGTAGTGTTTCAATATTTGTACCTCTAGTTGGCTGTGATGAGCGTAGTGTTTCAATATTTGTACCTCTAGTTGGCTGTGATGAGCGTAGTGTTTCAATATTTGTACCTCTAGTTTGCTGTGATGAGCGTAGTGTTTCAATATTTGTACCTCTAGTTGGCTGTGATGAGCGTAGTGTTTCAATATTTGTACCTCTAGTTTGCTGTGATGAGCGTAGTGTTTCAATATTTGTACCTCTAGTTGGCTGTGATGAGCGTAGTGTTTCAATATTTGTACCTCTAGTTGGCTGTGATGAGCGTAGTGTTTCAATATTTTAATCTCCTAGGTGGTGCTAGTGTGGCCTACCTAGCACGAACGCGCAGACTAAACGTAACATCAATTTGAACGTTTCACATACCTAGTATTTGCTTAGTTTTAGACTTATGCGCTTGAAAAACAAAATGCTTTTAGAATAATTGTATTTTCGATTAAAATATCATTAGAACTTTAGTTCCCACCATCGCTCCACCGTTCTACGCTTCCAATTCCCAGGAAAGCATAGAACGGTGGCACAATAACGGTTGTCCAAATACAGAGCGTTTTTTTAACACCTTAATGTCAGATACTGGTGAAAATCATAGATTTTCATGACGGCCGTTATAATAATGACGGAACCGCTTTCCTAGGATACCAAAGCTTTAAGTATACGTCACGTGTTCGTGCTAAAAGCTATGATTCAACCTTATTTCAGACACCTTTACTAAAACAACGGCCACAAACACAACGAATATAATATGCAGGCAACAACAAAGTAATTAAAACCACATATGAGGTATGTAGTGTAATCTAAAGCGGCGGGTGCGAACCCAAGTGTTAATGTAAGTATGCAAACGAACGTTACTCGCACTTTCCACTTTATATTACGAGTAATGCCTGATACATAATATTTATTTATAGTATTGCTTAGGTGTACATAATTGTGACTTTATGGAGTTGTTTTAGCATATGAAATTAGGTCTAGCGTAGGTTTTACATCGCTTATATACCTATTCTGCATGTTTCCGACCTTTTTGGCGCAAGCACCGGCTTTTGTGTTTTGCGCTCTGGGTCCAAATAAACGTTATTCTTTCTTTTTTAGCGATAACCCTTATAGGATCACTTTGTTGTCCGTCAGTCTGTCTGTCTGTCACGCGCTCCTGAGATAAAGATCTCAGGAACGCCTGGAGGTATCGAGTTGAAATTAAAATCATATACGAGTACTCAGGTCTACAGTCCCTTGAAGCTGTGAAAAAATCAAAGTTCTATGCTAATGTAAAAAAAAAATGTGCGTGTGAACTGAGGGACCAAACTGGGAATAGCAGAATGAAGGGAAGGGAAGGAAGGAAGGGAAGGGATAGGCGAAGGGATAATATTACTGTCTACATTTTGTTTCATTGTGTGGTCACACTAGTCTATCTATTTTCATTGGTTTAAAAAAGTAATATTATCTCAGCTAATAGGTAAGAAATTTACAAATTTAGATACCTATTATTTAGTAGAAACTTTCTACTAAAAGTTAAGTACACTAGACTTTCTGATATTCCTCTCATCTAGCAGCTAGCACGCGCACATATGTCAGTGGAGGTGAGAATTGAGGGACCAGTCTTAATCATCGCTATCTTCAGAATGCTTCGATATTTTTGCACCATTTCTTTTTTACAATACGTTTTAAGACTTCTACTAAAACGTTATGTAGAAAATGAGGGGTTTTATTCAGTAATATTCACTAAAATATGTATCTTTGTTGTGTGGACTGAGGGACCACAGTTCAGTCGTTATATTTTTGTATCTTTAATGCTTTGTGGTCTTTTATTTTAGTATGTATCTTTACAAATTCTCTACTAAATATCTGTATTCACGAAACCTTTAGTTTTAAGATACTTTCTGAGATCTGACTGATGTTCTGTGAGAACTGAGGGACCACACTTTAAGGGCGGTAGTTTTTAATATATCTGCCTAAAAATTCCCAGATTCGTTCTACAATTGATTTAAGTCTACTACTAAATCCTAGGATTTTCATTTTGCGAATTCCCAGCTTGGTCCCTCAGTTCACACACACATAAAAAAAAATAAGGCCATTTATGTTGCAAAATACGTATATTTCGACACTCTCAAGGGAATCAAAATTTATAGGATACTTCCCGTTGACCTAGAATCATGAAATTTGACAAGAAGCAATGTCATGTAGCACAAGTAAAGGGAAAAATCCGAAAACCGTATTTTTATAGTTACATACCTACAAATTTGTACGGAACCCTCGGTGCGCGAGTCCGACTCGCACTTGACCGGAATTTTTATACCTTACTAGCTTTTGCCAGCGGCTTCGCCTGCGTGCCTTGAAAATGATTCCACGGGAACGTACAACTGGAATAAAATGTGACCTGTTTCTTAATCCAGGTCATGGTCTACCCGTGGGCCAAATTTCATCCAAATTCATTCTGCCGTTTTAGCGTGAAAGCGTTACAAACAAACTCACTTTAGCGTTTATAATATTATTACTTAGAATTAAGTTCTTGGTGGCCGAAAGTGCAACGAAATGCTATTCTGCATCCACTTGAGCTCCTAAGGAAACTGTCAGTGCTGTGGTCAGCAGATGGCCTGCTTAGCGTGGTGATAATAACCAATATCTTGAGGACAGACGTGGAATAGGACGATAATAGTTTGCTTTGGGATGGTGCAACTAGCATTTGGTCAAGTATCCTAATTAGAATAGAATACTCGTAGAGTACTCTTTATTATGTACACCATATAAATTACAGACATAAATTTACAACATTATTTTTAGTATACTGCAAACCTGAATATAGTTTGTTCAGATTCCAATAGTTTTTACACCATGTTATATTATATTTTGCCCCAAAAATATTTTAAAATGGTAAAAAGTTGGACACCGAGCGACACTAAGTACATATCCGCAATCATATGCGTACAGCCGGTGGTCACAGCCGGTCGGCCGGTGGCGCGTGTTAAGTGGTAACCAACATTTTGTACGGACAATCGGGTAACATAACAAGCTTACAACTTCGTGATTTTTCATGATACAGTTTCGAAATTTTGTATATAGATTCTTTACATAAAAATACTAGACACGTGTTTCGGGTTTGCCATATACTAAAAATAATGTTGTAGAAATGTTACAAAGGGTGACACAATGGGCGGTCTTATCGCTAAGAGCGATCTTTTGAAGACAACCTTTGGATGGACCTTTGGACCTTTTGATTACTGAAAATATAGACGTCTTCTTCGATGGATGGACTGTGTGAAAGATGAAATGGCTAGAAAAGGAGTGACTGCCGAGATGACGTCTAATAGAGAAGTATGGAAGAAATGTACATGTTGCGCCGAACCCAAATAAATTGGGTTAGGGGCAGAGAATGACGACAATAAATAATAATAATAATATTTTATTTGAGCAAAAAAGAAGAAATACAATGCATGTTACAATAATGAGATATTACATTTGTGCTCAATTTTTGTGAATAATGACCCCGATGCTAGGAACATCCTGCGTTATAGGGGCCATCCATTCGTCTGTTAAGATTATTGTACACAATTCGGGAAACTGAAACGTGTAACAGCAGCAATAGTCTGTAAGCGCGTGTGATGTGGTGTAATGGAGGAGGTGTATGAGTGCGTGATGTGTGTGATGCGTGTCTTCTTGAGTGTGTATGTGTGTCGTGTATTTGTAGAGAGGGAAGGTGATTTGGGGTGTATGAATGAATTCTTATGAAAAATAAATTTCTTCTAAATACAGGGTGGTAATTATATCAGTGCGCAACTTGTTTCCATGGATTCAGTACATGAAGGCTCGTGCAGACTGGCGCGATTTGTCGCGCGACGTGGCATGGGGCGATTCTGCGATATTATCGCGCCGCAACACCTTTCACACTAGAGCGACGCGAATCGCGGCCGCTGTGCGAATATCGCCGCGATATCGCCGCGTCGCCATACAAAATGGCAACCATGTTGCGGCGCGACAGGTCGCCCCTGTGTGATTTGTCGCGCGCGTTTCCATAGAAATTGTTCTACGGATATATATCGCAAAATCGCCTCGCGCCCTCGCGTCGCGCCTGTCTGTACGAGATTTTAAACTGGACAACCTGCGTCGAAATTTCTCGATGATTATAAAAAAAAAAAAAATGCTGTTCCATACATTTGACTGCGTATGTTTTTTCCAGAATCATCAATCCTGTAAAGATAGATATTCTAAGTGGCGTCCTGTTTGTCTATAATTTTTAAAGAACAAGTTTATAGTGACAAAATACTCGTATATTTTATTTTTTGACCTAGAAACCCAAGATACCGACACCAAGAGTCAAACAAACAACTAGTCTTACTAAGTACTACAAACAGCTGTCTGCAAACTTAGAGTACGTACCTACTACAAAAAGCTCTTCTCTCCGCGAGGAGGTCGAAGTTTCTCTGAAAAATTGAATTCGTAATGAGGTGAGAACAAGATTTACCGACATTAATTCAACAAACTGAATGGTAATAATGTCTGTTGAAAATAATAAGTTTGAATAAATATGCTTTATAGATACTGAATAATTGAAGCAGCATATAGAAAGTGAATGATATCAAAATGTGGCTGTTGAACACTGAGGCTTTGTTGACAACTGATATAGGAAATTAATATTTAAACGAGGCCGATAAAATACACTATAATAAAAACCGGCCAGGTGCGTGTCGCACCACGCACAATGAAGGGTTCCGTAATTGGAATGAATTTATATTCATATAAATAATATAAATTCATTCCCATTACGGAACGTTTGTTCTTGGGATAACCCAAGAACAAACTTAACATTGTAGTTGAAAATCATGTTCTCCCATACATTGCAACTGCAAATGTAAGTTGGTCGACTATTACTCGTAAACTTGTAAAGCCTACTTAGCTGTGATAGTTTTCCTTTTAACTTTGTCATATACTCTTATACTACTACCGTGAATATTTCCACATATCCAAAACACTTGACTCTAACAAAAATTAGCACTGGAAAGCTTAATATTTCCCAAACGGATCCCTGGATCGAAAAATTATTTTCACAAACCCGCAATATTTTTAAAAGACCTGTGGAACGATACCCCACACCATGGGGCAGACGAGAAAAAAAACATTCCCACTTTACGTGTACTGGAGGTACCCTAAAATTTTTTTTTTCATGAATCTATTTTACCACTTTCTTGGAGTAATTAATACGTGTATTCATGCCAAATTATAGCTTTCTAGTACTAAGAGTCTCTGAGATAAGCTGCGGACGGTCGTATGGACAACGGACAGAAGACAGAAGGACATAGCAAAACTAATACAATTCCTTGACTATGACTTGATTATGACTACGGAACACTATAAAAAAGCAGGCTCTAAGCAATCCAGATGAAAAAAAAAAAAAAAATCACATATTTGTGTTTGGGATCAGCGACAGACTATCAGCAATAGCTATGAAAGATCTAGGAATGATAGCCGGGACCAACGGCTTATCGTGATTTCCGAGGCACGGAAACGATATGTAGCGGATGGTCACCTATCTAAAAGCCCCTACTGCGGTGAGCGTAGCTTAACCTACGATAGTCCCGTGCGGCTAGTACCTATAATTTAGTCACATTATCCACAAATCTGCAGTCTTCGTAACAGTATTTTTCACTCCATTACTCCCTCAGAAGCCAAAACCTCTCGTACAAACGGAGTGTTTAGCATGTAATTGTGTCACTACCTGTGCTACTTTCTGTAATTATTCAGCTACATAGTCCCTGTATGTTTAATTTTATCCCGAATGCCTCGCGACACAGCGCCTGTCACCACTACTCCCGTGTTAAGGCTGGTTCACACTGGAACATGGTGATGTTGAGGCATTGCTGAGGCATAAAGGCTAAAAGCATTAAGGCTGCCATAGATGGTCTAGTTCTGCCTGTAGATCGGGTCTGACCTCACCAACATCCGTACCGATTTTGTGGAATATAGTCTTACAGGTCTACCTGGGAAGTTATCGGGTGCGGGCCTCTAGCCAGGATTTGACGGCCGGAGTGATTACCTTCAAACTCAAACTCAAAGTATTTTTTTAGTCAGAAAGATGAAGCTACTTGTCCATTCCAAAGCGTAGTAGGTATCTGTGGAGAAGAACGGGCAAGAAACTCCACGGACACTCTTTTAAATCATTAAAATTGTTACAAAATATTGGTGAGGTACATCATTCATGTTGAAATTATACATGTGAGAACGATGTAGATTCCGGTTTGAAGTATGTAAATCGAACTTAACAGTATCATCGTTCCGTGTATGTCTATGTATGTGCTGGTATCCTTTCTGACTTAACAGGTACAGGGCAAATCGCTCCATGTATGGTAGGCTATTTTTAGGAAGTCCGTAATAGTAATCACTGGTTGTTTTTTTACTCGAAAGTTGATAATGTCATTAGAGAAATGTGGGTGTACCAAATTCAACTAAGCGTTTCAGAGTTCTTTCACCGCTTCAGCTCCTAGTTGGTTACGTAAGTTACAAATGAGATACTAAGAGTTTGCCAAATAATGGTGTTTAAATTTAATTAAAAATGGTGTCAATTATGGGTAGGTACCTATTGCAATTTGCTATCATGAATTGCCCGTGCTTCGCCTCGCCTCGTCCCGGCCTGTCCACAGCACAGTATGTACCAGTCCTTACCTCATTGTCCCACGTCGTCCCGCCCCCAACACATGTACCAACACTAACTCATCGCGGCTCCGCTAACAACTTTTAATTCTCTCCGCGAATTTCTAATCGAGTTTGTTAGTTTTGTACTTCGTTCGTAGTAATGATGGCGAAAAACAAAGTTGTTGGGGTATTTTTATTATAAAACGGGTGTTTAAGGCCAGGTGTTCCCGTTTTTGCCTGTTTTAGAATTAATTTTTGATAGGCAGATTATAACATTTAGAATCTGAAATAAATATATATTTTAGATACATTCTTTCTCCTTAACATGTACCCGTTCAATACACGATAGAATACAATTTTCTCGATAGAAAAAAAATACCGAACTAACTTCGATTTGCAGTTTTTTTACAAGCAAAATTTCATTTTACACACGTACTAATACTCCTTTTTTTTCTATTGATATCAATATAAAGGTAATTCATTTTAGAATCGATTCTACCCGATCGCTTTTATTTATTACATTTATAAAAAAAAATATCGATTATTCAAGTGATTTTCGATCCCCGCGTCGCTTGCCAGTGTCCCGCGAGACGTTACCGAGGTGAGACTTGTGCCAAATTTTTGCGCGCGCGCTTCTTATCTGCTCCGTAAATAATATTAATAGGAAATATAATTATAATTATTGTACTTATATAGATCATAGTTAAGATTTTGTTGATGTGTTTATTTCTCATTCATATTTGTAAATATTTTGTATACAACTTTTAAGACATTATATTTGTGATTGTTTTGTGAAAATGACAAATAAAAGAAATAAAATTAGGACTAAATTACGGTTGAAGGCAAAAAAAATCGCGAAAGAAATATGGTAAGTTATATTTTTTATAGCTAGGCATTTATTTCCAAGATGCGGCCGAGTTACAATACTGTATAGATAATATTACCGTGACAGTAGTCCCCAATCTTTTTTAATACCATAATATATTTTATTGTTTCAGTTCAAAAATGGATCGAAATAAAAAAGGCTTATTTGTTCGTAAAAACAGCAGTGAAGAACAGTAAGTACCAATTTTCTTTGATTTCTTGATAATTGGAATCCTCACCGCAGAATACATAGTAAAATGTACTTACAATACTCGTACTAGCGTACAGAAAAATCACTCCGAACAATAGATTATGTGGTCTTTTTAATTGTATGTTTTTTATTATTATTTTGTCATGTTGTGCCTATTGGTGCTCCCACACTGCTGTTATAAAATGGTTACTAACATTTCCTAACATGAAAACCATTCTGAAAACCTTTTTTAATAAATGTATTAGATCACTATGTTAGAAAATGTTTGAAAACGTTTTATAACAGCTGTGTGGGAGCAATATATGATCCTTTGTTGGTTGAAATAAACGTTTTATTATTATTAATAGTCAGTTTAGGTATAAAAATTTGTCAATCGCCGACGACCTGCAAGCGAAACTGAAATCTATTTTATTCTTGCAACTGTTCACATTTCATTGGGTACCTATTATTGTCTCCAAACCGGTCTAACGGCCTGACTCCTGAAAATTCACTCCACGCGAAGAACAAAAAAACCCGACCAAGTGCGTGTCGGACCAGGCACAATGAAGGGTTCCGTAGTTTGGATGAATTTATCATAAGAACTAACTTAACTTTGTAGTTGAAAAACATGTACTCCCATACATTTCAACTGCAAATGTAAGTTTGTACGCACAATATTGAGAGATTTACCATGTTATTTTGAAGACCATAGACTTCTTATGTTTTCCTGTAATCTATTAGTATAAATAAATAAACAGAACTATTTTCACCCTCACAGTAAGCCTTTTCGTTTGATATGTCATACGGTACAAATTCGCGCGTGGTGGCCGGCTCTCGACTATCTGGTGTGGCTCACCCATTACACATGGTGCTGCAATAATATCTTAGATTTAGTCAATTTACCATTATAATAAAGTGTTTTTTTTTTTTTTCAGAAAAACGTGTAACGATGCGTCTAATAAGACTCACGCATCTTATATTACATTAGAGCCTGTGGATTTGCAACCCTCTGCTACTAAGTAAGTTTTTTTTTTTGTTGCCGTTCAGAGGCATACAAATCTAAAATTTGTTTTATTAACACAGTTTTTTTTAAAACATTAATGTTAAATAAATAATTATTATTTCAGGACATCGACATCACCGAATAATGATACTTTACAAAATGTACCACTATCAATGTCAAGCAAGAAACTAACGTCAAGTCATCAGAACTAACACATGTGAGCAGCAAGCATGTCACAACCTATCAACCTGTATAACATCTATCTTGTATTACTTGTATATTTAAAATTGGATTTATTATTCTGAATTTGAATAAGCACCGAATTCTATAAGTGCATAACACTTTTATTAACATTTTTTGTCATCATCAGTTTTTTAGATACCACGTTATACTATCTCCATATCGATTGCGACGTATGGCCTTATAAAGGCAGAATGGTAGGAGATGGCGACGCTTCGACCTATTCTAAAATTCTTAACGCAAATCCGTATGAAAGCCAAAATTTGACGGTTGAGAAACTTGAGTGCCGAAATCACATATTGCGCAATTCCCTAATAATTCACAACCGGGACAAAGCACACAACAATTAAATTTAAAGGATTTTTAACGAATTAATGGTAATGATATTATTGAATCTAGTTTTATATAAAGTAAGTACAGTCAACAGCAAAAGTAGATGATTAAAATCAGAAATTCAATACTAATGAACGGATTTCGCGTCAGAACTGTGTGGCGTCGAAGTGATTCAAAAGTATGTGATTTAAATCTTTCTTTCTTTCTTTTCTTTTTTTAAAAAACGTTGCCCCACACTAGGAATTTCTCCTGTATCGTGGGTGCGTTTACCAACATTTAAACACACATACACAAACAGCCAGACCCGGAACAACTACTTGCAGGTCATACAAATATTTGTTCCGTGCGGGAATCGAACCCGCGACACGCAGCGCAGCAGTCAATCGCTTACACACTGCGCCAACCGTGCCGTCATCAAGTCATCAGACATCACTTTGACGCCACACAGTTCTGACGCGAACTCCGTTCATTATTATTGAATTTCTGATTTCGATCATCTACTTTTGCTGTTGACTGTACCTAATAATGTTAGGACGTTAATATGTTAATATACTTTCAACTGTTTCATAGAAGTAAGAAAAAGGTCATCAATAATAAACCTATAGTTTTTGTGACAAAATTATGGCACATAAATCTTTTTTTTTTTCACACTTGTATTATTTTTAACTATCCCTATTTTTTTCGAGGCAACTTTGACATAATTAGTTTAAAATTTTAAAATAATTAATATAATAAGTTGACCTGCTGCCTGTTTACCTATAATGTGACACTTCCCTCGGCTTTGGGTTCATGTAAGTTCACGCCAGCGACGTAAGCGCACGGCTCGCTTCGCAGGAATCGCGGGCAACTTTTGGTAGCGTTAAATGCCTACTTCGTTTGGTCTACCCGCCCTTAAGAGCAGACTTGTAGGTCTTGGGTTCGAACACGAACAAGCACTTTGTGTAAATTATTTCATCAACTCTGCTCTCAAAACGGCGAACGACAACATCGTGCGGAAGCCGGCATGTCCTAGAACCAAAAATTCGAAGGAATGTGACATCCTCCAACCCGTAGTGTGCCCGCGTGGTGGATTATGGCTCAATACATCTTACAGAGAGGACGCCTGTGTCCCAGCAACGGGAATATTATATGGTTATGAGTCTTTGTTAGAGACTGGCAAGACGACCTCACCGTATGATAACATGACAAGAAACTCAATTTGAGTTCGAAAATTGTTTAGTAATCCCGAAATCATCGTGTTAAGCCGTACCTAATCATTACATTACTATCCATTACATTTAACTAAAAGTTTTAAAACGGCCTAATTTACATAGAGCAACACAATTTCAATCGATATGCAAATACACAGTAATTCAAATTAGATACATTTCGAATTTAATACATTCACTCAATGAAACCATTGCTACTTTTCACTGCACAAAATGAACCGTTTCACTAATCAGTGGTCGGACAACGGAATTCGTGGCTCATGCCTCGATGTTCGATGACACAAAGCTAATTTAGAGGAGTTCAGCAGTCTGAATAAAATCTAATTACTCATTCGGGGAAGGTCTGTAGGCCACACATGTCCTGTGATGTTGTATGCAGGAGTAATAACGGCTAATCCCACACCGGCTCCGTGGCTAGCTGACCTGCGTCGCCTGCGTCACAAATTACTCGCTTTTGTCCGTCACCGAGGATTTTGGCGCAATGTCTATGAATGCATTATATACTCTTGCATAATGCTGGGCTGCGTGTAAGGGCATTACCATATAGGTTACATAACGACTTGAATTATAATAAAGTGCATATTTATAATGTGTGGTTTGGCGTGGTATTGGTAATGCTCATAGAACATTGCTTTAAATTTGTCCAATTTTATGAAACAAATAGTTTTCTATTCTACTGTCTATTTAACCGGTAGTTATTTAAGAAATCACTTTTTTATTAGGGTTGTCTGTAAATCCTAAATGGGCGGATTTGTACCGTTTCAAATTGTTTATTTTGAACGTAATATGAAATATTAAAGGAACTTATGTGTTATAATTTGGTCGTAGCCAAATAAGGTACCAAATAATAATAATAATAAATTTATTACAAATAACGTTTACAAAAAAGGTACATTAAGCCAACAGTAATAAGGTTATTCATACAGTTCAGTGCCTAAAAATATACTAGAACTAAAATATTATTAAAGGTGCAAATAATCGTGGTTCAGATGTGCCGTGTTTGTTAGTGGACCGCCCGAACTAGGTTAATTTTAACCTGTGTTTCAGGCCATCACTTTACATTTCAGTTTTAAAGCGACAGTAAAATTTAAAATTAGCTAAACTATTACAAAATGTATTCTATAACTATAACTAAAACTACGAAAATAAGCTTATGGTGCAATAATACCTAAAAACTATGTATATGAAAGTATACAAAAATAAACATTAACGAGGGGATTAGATGTGCACTATGCCAAAATTTCTAGAAGTTGTTCTGTGTCTGTGTAATTTTGTATCATTAAATATTCTGACAAGATCTTACTACATTTTATATACGTTACACTATAGAGGCTCAGAACTTTGTTAAGCCTATTATACAGAAAAGGTCCTAAAAACACGTAAAAATGCTTAGCAAAGGCGTGTCTGGTCTGAGGCCTTATGCAAACCAAGTCCTTCCTTCTCTTGTCGGATGGTAAGGGGTCAAACGAAAGTGTAGTATGCTGGAGTAGTACTATGTTTAAAATAAATAATTGCCGCACTGTAAATATTACCATCATGAAGACATATTGCTAACACAGAAATGTCCTTAATACAACAATGTCAAAGGCAGGGACCTCCGTCCGTTTCCTTGGCAGCCAAGTCCTTTGTTGTCCACGACAGCCTTCGGAAGCCGAACCAACTGAATTGTCTTATTAATTAATATACGTGTATACACTGAAATACCATCCATCTTCATGTCATGTTGCACTCGTGCCTTACAAGTATCCGCATTATTCGTATAATTTGTAGAACTACCGCACAATTTTATTGGTAACAACTCCCTGAACAGTCTTCGCAAAAATAATAAAATGTAAGTGTCTCTACAAAATGTCTGGCCACTCGAAATCTGTGAACGAAGGAGATTGTAGGATAGGGAAGGAAATATCCTTAGAGCTCCTGCCAGACTGCAGATCAGCAGTATTGAATGCCGTGTTTATAAGTGCAGTTTTAGCAATAATTTTCAAGCAAAACGTCTCAAGAACCAGCAAGTCGATTCTGTAAAAATCTCACCATGAAAACTTGCGTGGAGTGAGCTGTCAGTGTCATCCCACTGATGCTAGGGATTGACTAAGCAAACATTTACAATCATAGTCGAGATTTCACTAATATGCTTAAGGTAATTCTATTGATAATTTTATGTAATTTCAAAACTATTATAATATTTTAGTTGTCAAACATTAGATACTATTTTGTGAGGTTTTAAAATAAAATAGCAAAACAGAAATTTATTCAGAATATAATTTTTTTTTTCTCTTTTTTCCTAGTAGTATAAGGACTAGTCTTTTTTTTCTATATTAAAACCTCACAAAATAGTAATGTTTTGACAGTTAAAATACTAGTTTGAAATTATATAAAGTGATCAATAGAATTAGCATAAATATACCATTAAAATCTCGATGATGACTGTATGTATTCTTGGTCAATCCCTAGTATCAGGTGGGATGACACTGACAGCTCACTCCGCGCTCACTTCACCTAAGTTTGCATGGTGAGATGGTTATAGAATCGCACTGCTGCATACAAGTCTTTTTTTCTTATTACGTAGCAATGCGCTTGTATCCCCCGAAGAGTTAGGAAATGATGTACTTATAGGATCCACATTTAGCCGGTTATGTAATTATGTTTAAGTCCCATGTAACAGGGGGTAAGAATAATAAATAAACTGGGCACATATCCAGAAGGAAAACCCAATAACACTTTTACCGACCCAGGAATTTAACCCAGGACCTCATGCTCAACAGTAGCGTAGGAATGCGAACACTAGACCTACGAGGTAGTCTGGCAGCTTCAGTTCATTTTGTTTTCTTATATTTCCGAAAATTTCAGTTACGAGCCATAATTAAATGCTCACACACGTTTCGCCTTATACAGGTTGGCCAAAAAGTCGTGGATCAAATGAAATAAAGGAGGTCATTTCCAACAAAAAATCTTTCTACAGCATAGCCATAATTCGTTTCACAGTGTGCTTTTAAAGCGAGATTTTTTTTTTTGGTATCGCTTCAAAATTTTTGGACAAAAAAATATTGCTCTTAAAACTCGGTACCCAGAGCCGCAATAGAACTTTTGTAGTGCTGATACATTATCTAGTAATAATACAACACCGTTTGTTTTATTGTTTTATATCATTTTATTTTTAATTAAGTCTAATCTACGTAAAAGAAGTCAAACCAAAAATATTCATAACTTTTAGGGCAATTGAATTATGGCCATGCTGTAGATAGATTTTTTGTTGGAAACGACCTCCTTTATCTGCCTATTTCGTTTGATCCACGACTTTTTGGGCACCCTGTATAAAAGTACCACAACGTAGCTCTTAGGGTGGGGTTGGGGTTACTTTCAGTACCTCGCTTGGTAAACATGAGAAAAAAACACTACGAGTATTTCGCCAGTAATACAACCTTTATTTGTAGGCTTTATTCTAATCACTGAGCTAATTAGTCGACCTGTTTTCTTAAACAGCCTTTGCAAATTGCCTAACGCTTTATTAAGCGTGTTAAATAGTTAGTATGGATATAGTCGTTTAATCTGTAGCGTAAAACCAGAAAATGGTGAAAAATAAAATCTTCCATTTATTTTCCAAATAGTTTTTAGTGTGGTTTCAATCTCCCTTACATTACGGTAGCATTGCAATGCGGTGTTGTTACGTAACATGTCGTGTGTGCATTTGTGCAACTGTGCACAACTCGCTGTGATACAAAAACGACGCGTACATTTAATGTAATTAACTGTTTGTAAGTTGTTGCGTATTCCGCGCTTTCCACTTTCTTGTGGATTTAAACAATTACTGTTCATTAGGATGCACACAGAGCCCGCTTTTGTAATGCAAATCCATTGTTTTTGTGTACGGCGCTCCTACACTTTTATGTGAATTTACGCTGAACAGTAAACATAGTTTAAAGTACGAATACTTTGCTCGCTCTCAAATGAAAAGCAATTTCATAAGTGGAATGTACCAGAAAGTACATTCGAAGTTCGTCTTAACTTTATATAAAATTCAATATTTCCGAGGGAGCTGTGGCGCGTGGCGGTCCGAAGTCAAACAGTCGCGAGTCACCCGACTCCACGAATTTAAAGGAATCCACCATAAAAATAGTAAACACAATTTCTGGTTGTGAAAAGATAAATTTCGGTCTAGCAAACGTGGTTGTATCTCGAGGGGCGGAAACTCGCGCAACTTTGATTTGATTCTTGAATTTGGCGCGGCACATAGAAAATATTGCAAATTCAGTTTGTTGTGTAGTGCGGAGGCGAGCGGCGCCGGGGGGCAAAGCTCGCTAGTAATCGCATTTCAGGCTTCGAAACCGCCTGCTTAGTGTTGTGTTAGTATCAGCTAAGATACTCTACGTGATGTGATATACATAGCGCTTAATTTAATTTGGTACTTTCAATCAAATCAAAACTTCCGAATGTTTCGGCTACTTGTTTGTAACCGAGTCTGTCATGTTTTGTCCTCCGATTTTTGTCGTAGGCATAAAAAAAAACAAAGCATAGAAATTTAGACCAGGAAGTGTATTTATTATCTCCTATTTTCACTATTAATAACATTTATATTGAATAGTATTAAAAGCAACCCAAATATATCAAAGGTAAACTTTTATTTTTATACGACAGCGGCATTTTCCACAGTTTCGGGAAAACACGAGTAAATACGAGTAAAATATATTAGTTATTTTGAGTATATGATATTACATTATATTGGGAGGCGTATCAGCAGCATGCAGGATCACCGCTGGGAAAAAGACTCCACACAATGGATGCCTGAAGATGGACGGTGCTGCCGAGGTCGGCTGGACGCGTACCGCGAGGGCTGGATCGAGGTGATGCGGGAAAAGAGTTCTCGGAAGGATTTGGAAGAATAGGCTGAAAAAAATATCGGTATTAAAAGCAAGTTTCAGTTATTAATATATAACGTTATATTAAATATAAAATGGTTTTCCAACTACAATAGCTACATTGTTTCAGTTTTAATTAATTCCTCGCTATTATCCTTAAGACGTTTCATTTTATAGCTTCGAGCCACGTAGCAAAGATCAAAAGATAATTGAAGGAAACAAAGATCATAAACTGAGAAATAATATAATATAATAAATTATTTCCTGCTAAAGGCAAAAAGCTTTATTCGAATATAAATTACATAGCAGTTTTATCGCTCTTGGGCTAGAGGCATTGTCTGTTAGTGTTTATCTTTTTCTATCCGGTAGTATTAATACCAATATCATCTGCCGAGCCTTTTCCCAACTATGTTGGGGTCGGCTTCCAGTTTAACCGGATGCAGCTGAATACCAGTATTTTACATGGAGCGACTGCCTATCTGACCTCCACAACCCAGTTAATGGGTAATACGATACCCCTTGGTAAGACTGGTTGTCAGACTTTCGGGCTTCTGACTACCCGTAACGACTGTCAAAGGTGCACGAATGACAGCCGGGACCAACGGCTTAGCGTGCTTTCCGAGGCACGGAGGGGTCTCGGTATGTAAAGATGGTCACCCATCCATAGGCCAACCACGGCAAGCGTAGCTTAACCTGATCGATCGACCTGTGCGACTGTTATTATTTAGCCACGGGCCCCTCAGTATTAATACCAATAAGTAAATATAATTTGGTATTTTATAGCCTACGAGTATAAGTTCCATTAACGGGCCCGTGGCTAAATAATAAAAGCCGCACGGGTCGATCGATCAGGTTAAGCTACGCTTGCCGCGGTTGCTCTGTGGATGGGTGACCATCTTTATATACCGAGACCCCTCCGTGCCTCGGAAAGCACGTTAAGCCGTTGTTCCCGGCTGTCATTCCTAGATCTTTGACAGTCGTTACGGGTAGTCAGAAGCGCGAAAGTCTGACAAGCAGTCTTGCCTAGGGGTATCGTATTACCCAGTAACGGGGTTGTGGAGGTGAGATAGGCAGTCGCTTCATGTGAAATACTGGTATTCAGCTGCGTCCGGTTAGACTGGAAGCCGACCCCAACATAGTTGGGAAAATGCTAGGCAGATGATAATGATGATGAGTTCCATTAAGGCTTTATACTCCTACTGAAGTTGATAAAAAGCTCATTGCATGACATTGATATACCCACACGCATAGCCTAGCATAAGCATAGAATAATCAGCCTATAATTTTGCCACTGCTGGGACACAGGCCTCCTCTCTATGAGAGGGAGAGGGCCGCAGAAGGTCTCCTTGGTGGGTACCAAGGAGACCTTCTGCGGGTTGGTAGATGTCACATGTCTCTCTCTTGGTTCTAGGACATGCCGGTTTCTTCAAGATGTTTTTCTTCACCGTTTTAAGAGAAGTGCCGCCAGCTCTAACGAGCGCGTCACGGCGTTTACCCTCACCTTAGTACTACAATAATCAATTGAGAGACTATTATCGTTATTAGAATAGGTATGCGACAAATGTATTATTTCCAAGCTAGCGCAAGCGCTATTTCTATTTCCAAGCCAATCAAGTTGTGAAAAGGTAGCGGATAGGCAGAGTTACTTTCGCATTTATAATATCAGTATGGATATGGAAGTATGGATGATAACGTGCGATTCTGTAACCATCTTACCGTGAAAGCTTGGGAGAAGTGAGCGTGGAGTGAGCTGTCATTCGCTAGGGATTAACACAATTAAGTGCTCACTTCACTTATGATTTCACGCTGAAATTTTTACAGAATCGACCGGCCGTATGCATACGTCACTGTATGCATATTACATACGTCACTATTCTCCATCTAGGTGGAAGTGTTACCTCGTGCAGTGGCGAGTGTTTTCACTCGATTCCCGCGAGAGGTTTACATTGCCAACTAGCAGGTTACCCGGCGTGTTGACGTAAAACATGGCGCCTTCGTTTTAGTTTTATTCTGAATATTTTTAGACGGCTTTTTTGATGTTTTATTCGTGACTTCGTGGCTAAATAATAACAGCCACACAGGTCGATCGATCAGGTTAAGCTACGCTTGCCGCGGTTGGTCCGTGGATGGGTGACTATCTTTACCCCACTGGTATGACTGTATTTTATCGAATCATCGACCAAGGTAATTAAAATGTACTTCATACGGATAAAAATTATGGAAATTAAATACTTTTGGTACAAACTATTTATTATAGTGGTAGATTACAGCCCGCTCCCTCTGGAAGAGAGGAGGCCTGTGTCCCGGCAGTGGGAACATTTTAGACTGATTATACTTGCTATGCTAAACCCCGTTCACTGCCTCGAGCGGTGCGACTTGCGTCAAGCGAGACGCGCGTGTTTCACCTGCGTCCGTCGCTCCGCGAGTCGCGTCGCGGTGACTCGTGACACGCTCTAAACCACTTCTTGCATTTGTTTTCTTCGCAGTCGCTGTCTTAAGAGGCTTCTCGCTTGACCGTGAAGTTCGTGGCCCTATAGGTACTTACCAGCCTCTGTAAACAATTCACTGTGAAAACTTTGAAGTGCTCAACATCGTAAATATGGTAACGTATGTTGTCAAACTGTCAAAATGAAACCTATTGCTACTGCTATTGTTAGTGTGTTACGAAATATTGACAGCTCATTTCACCTAAGTTTTTACGGTCGGCTGTTACCTAAGTCCAGAAGAAATGCGTAGGTGCGTGAAACATTTGGTCCCTTGCTAGAACTAATGATACATTATTCGTAATAGAACAATTATAAGTTAATAAAAAAAATATCGTACAATATTGTCTGTATGTTAAAAACTGTACTGTTTGTCATCATTGGAGATCTGTAGACGTGATATCACACTGGGGTCGCTGAACCCAGGCGTCGTTCTAGGTCTTCAGTGTACATGGGGATGGAAGGGTTACTTTCTTGCGTTCGCCGTTAAAAAGCTGACTAAATTGATTGGTTCATTTAATAATAATAATAATAATAATAAATCCCTGGACATTTCACACAGCACCATTTGTCCCAAGCTAAGCAACCTAATGCTTGTGTTATGGTAACAAGATGGCTGATAAACTACTTATATACATTTTTTTTTTGTAAATACATACATATTATAGATAGAAAAACACCCAGACTCGGAACAAATACATGTAGGTCATACAAATATTTGTTCCGTGCGGGAATCGAACCCGCGACACGCAGCGCAGCAGTCAATCGCTTAACCACTGCGCCAACCGTGCCGTCAAATTTATTAGCTTAGAGATAAGAAGTGCAAGAAATTTACTGTCTGTCCTATCTTCATGTAGACTGGCAGTGAAACAGAATTATGTATTTTCATATAAATTTTAAAATTAGATTAGTTTATCGCTTGTTAGTAATTAGGTCACATATCGCAGTTTTCTGCTGTTTACATCCAGTCTACTTTAACTTCAGGCATATATACAGCTTTTAAAAAAGAAAAGTAAAACACTACAACAATAATTCAATTCACCCCACACTAGAAACGCATTCACTCCTCCAATAACAACAGCTGCACCGATAACAAACGCAACGTTTACAAGCAAGTCGTCAATTAATCATAGCGGTACCGCGACCACAGTGATACAATAAAACTGTACATTTCACGTTTCGTTTACATCGTGCGGCCCCAGGTCCCTGCCACATGCGGCCCGCGGCCCGAACGCGGCCCTCATTACGTCGATACCGTCAGGCGACATATTATGGTACGCTAATGTGGTATACCTTTATTGTTTATTCATACCTGTATGTATGCAGGTGACAGTTAAAAATATTATAGTTGCGGTCTCGGAAATGGAAATCATATAACTTTATACAACCGACCGGTTTAAATGGCCATGACACAATTTATTATTAACGTGTTGGCATTTCAACTGCTTTCCTTCGCTTTTTCAGGTTGCCGACGAATTGTTTATGGGTAGACTTAAATTATAACGGCTGTGTTTATAGTATACGCTATTAGTGGGGTTTTTTTGCAGATTGTGTTAACGAAACGGTTTTTAACAATTCAAAGAACATAGGTAAGTTAATCGAGTCTGGCAAACCATTGATTTAGTAAGAATCAAAGTTTAGTAAATTAGATAATTACTGTGTGAAATCGCAACTATTTGCTGGTCCTTTGGTGTACTTACCAGCAGTGTAATTGCGTAACACACTATCAGTAGCAATGGGTTTCATTTTGACAGTTCAACAAAATTCATTGCGTTATTTACGTTGTTGAGCGGACACATTTTTCGAACATATGGAGCAATTGATTAACAATATCCTTCAAAATGATTCAAATTGAGAGTAATAGTGTGTTACGCAATTAGTGTGCAGTTCTTTTAGCAAAGGGCTTTGAAGGTCCTGGGCATAACTACTGTACGCCATTTACTTTTTTTTTTTTTTTTAAATGTCGGGCACGCATGAAACCTAAATACATCGATATCTGACATCAATGCAAACAGGAAATATAGTAAGACCAGTCGATGTTGTGTGCAACATCAACTATCGCAAATCGAAAATGTTGGCGTATTATCTTTGTGTAGAAGCAGTTAAGAACATATGCCTGCCGGTCGATTCTGTAAAAATCTCACCGTGAAATCATAAGTGAAGTGAGCACTTAATAGTGTTAATCCCTAGCGAATGCCAGCTCACTCCACGCTCACTTCACCCAAGCTTTCACGGTGAGATGGTTACAGAATCGCACGGCTGTTATACAATACCACAGTTCCCGTGGTTGCTAACATGACAACTGCCACCAACAAAAAAATATGCGCCTAATATGTCAACATACACATAAAAGTTACATCCTTATTTACATAAGTAAGTATGCGAATAATGCATAGGGTTGTCCGGCCAACATTTAGTTACAAATGTCGATCGTTACAGCCATGGGATGCTATTTTTCAGGGGTGGCACGCAATCGAGCTACTTTATCACGCCGGGGTAGCGTTTTCAACGTACGCTATGGCTGTTCAAGGGATGACAGGTGAAATTACGAATACTGCAACAAATAGGCGGAGAGATAAGCTCTCGTGATTAAATGTTTCGAATAAATCAGGGTTGCCATATCTCTTGGAATTTCCTTATTTCCTTTGTGTGTATGGTTGATAGTTTTGCTGATTTTGTATTCAACGTTGGTACGTGGTAAGTGTGCGTGGTTTTTCGAGTTCCTTCAGGCATTCTAATTAGACTTCATAAAGCCAAGAAAGTGGGTGTTTCTTAGAGTGTGGGCATAGAGAAAACAATTAGACAGAATTAGGTATTATATATTGTTTGAGCTTTATGTGTGTTCTCGGATGTGTGGGTCAGGAACTTCAGCAGGGACTCTTCAATGACTGATATTTTTGATATATTATAACAATTGATTTAATCTGATATAGTTAGGTACAATAGAAAATATTTAGATTGTAGGTAAAGCGACTATCTTGTACAACGCGCTGTCGATGCAGTGTCCGTCGCACGCGGCGGCCGGCCGCGGCCCGCGCCGACCTCCGCTCCCTCGTGCTTGCCTTCCCCGCGCTCGCCCATCAGCTGTTGTGTATGTGTGGGGTCACGACGTAGACGCGTGAACATGGCCCCCACCTTGGAAGCACCCGCTTCCAATGAAGTGCAGTGGTGTCATGGAATTTCTCAGGAACCTCCATCCTCACCGTCGGGTAGTAGGGGACATAGCCTAGTGTAGGCCCGTCGGATCAGTCCAGTCGCTGTTTTAATGTCAGCAACTCTGGATATGCCGTCGTTTCCGGTGAAGGTGCTGGTAACTCTGCCAAGGCGCCACTTGAGTGGTGGCAAGTTATCCTCTTTTATGAGTACGAGGGTATTAGGTTGAATGTCTTCTTCCTTATTTTTCCATTTGGTCCTCATCTGAAGCTCAGAAATATATTCCTTCGACCATCTCTGCCAAAAGTGTTGTCTCAGTTGTTCCACTCTTGCGTAACGTGACAGCCGTAGTGTTGGCGTAGACGTGAGATCATCAGAGGCTGCTGCAGTGAGTGGTCGACCGATGAGAAAATGCGCTGGCGTCAGTGGGAGTGAATCGGTGGGGTCAGAGGAGAGTGGGGTTATAGGACGTGAGTTCAGGATGGACTCGATTAGTGCTAATGTTGTACTGAACTCTTCGTAAGTTAAACGTGCGTTACCCACCACTCGACGGAGATGGTATTTGCACGACTTTACCCCGGCCTCCCATAGGCCACCGAAATGAGGCGTGTACGGCGGAATAAATGAGAACCTAATATTTTGTTCAGCCGTATAATTAATAATAGAATTATAGTTATTATTTAAGAACGAACTAAATTCTTTAGAGGCTCCTACAAAGTTTTTCCCATTATCAGAGAATATCTGTGCAGGTTTACCCCGTCTAGCTATAAACCTTTTTAAAGTGAGTATGTAAGCTTCGGTAGTGAGACTGGTGACTAATTCCAAATGAATGGCCTTTGTGGAGAAACATATGAACAGGCAAATATAGCCTTTTTCTAGTTTGGCTCCTCTTCCTTTACGGGTAAGTATGGACAGTGGTCCGGCGTAGTCTACACCACAACGATAGAATGGAAACTCTGACTCTAATCTCTCCACTGGTAAGTTACCCATCTGAGTTTTTATTGTTTTGCCTTTTATGCGAGTACAAACAACACATCTACGGGTTATTTTCCTACATAAATTCCTACCACCTATTGGCCACCACCTTTCTCGTAAAGTGGATAAAAGTAGTTGAGGCCCAGCGTGAAATAAACGTTGGTGCTCGTATTTAAATAAAAGTAATGTGAAGTTATGTTTGCTAGACAATAACACAGGATGTACTTTATCGAAGCAAAAATCAAGAGAATTTTTAATTCTACCACCGACCCTAATTAAGCCGTTTTTATCTAAAAATAAATTAAGACCGGATAAATTACGATTAGATTTTACTGGTAAATTCTTTTTTAAACATTCGTATTCACCGGGAAAAGATTCCATTTGTGACAATCGAGATAGGATGGCTATTGAGCTATTTAACTCCATAACTGATAACGCGCCGAGAGCTCGGTTTGATTTTAATTTGATTCGCGTGTTTGAAATAAAGCGCAACACATACGCCATTGTGCGTTTTAATCGATTTAAAGAAGAAAATCTATCGAATAATTTTAAGTTTGTGTCTACTTGACATTCCATTGAAACAGTATTTAATTTAAGCTCGGGCAATTCATTAAAATTAGTATTGCGACAGACAGACGTAAGACTTTTTTCCCAACTTAGATAGATAGATAGATAGATAAACCATTTATTTGGCGCACACAAAAGACAGCACAACACACAAAAGTACAATAAGATGATAACCAGTTACATCAATGAAATAGATAGAAACAAGGTCGGTTGGTTGGTTGTTGGTTGTCGGTGTAACTTGAGTTAGGTTCACGTAAACAACTCGGACCGTGCCACCATAAATCGGATGTTTGAAGCGCATCTATAAAGGCACCGCGCGAAAGTAAGTCTGCTGGATTTTGTTTACCATTTATGTGTAACCATGAACAACCTTCCGTGAGTTCAGTGATTTCTACGACCCTGTTCTGAACAAACGGTTTTAAAGAACTCGGTGTAATGTTCAGCCAGCCTAATACTGTTGTTGAGTCAGACCATAAATAAACTTTATAAAAGTTAATCTTAAGCGCCTTAATTATTCGATTATACAATCTAGCTCCTAACAATGCACCGCACAACTCAAGACGCGGAATACTAACCGGTTTTATAGGAGCTACTTTGCCTTTCGCACAAAATAGACGGACAGATAAGTCGAGTGAGTCACTATCAATGGTATCAATATATGCGCGTATGTATGCGCAGGCACCGTAAGCGCTTTGCGAGGCGTCGCAAAAAATGTGAAGTTCAACTTGTTTGTTATGGTCGCGTGTATTGCCTATAACATGACGAGGGACCCGTATAGTATTTAAACAATTTAATTTATTAATGAAATGTTTCCAATTTAACTCAATATCTTGTGGAATAGGGTCGTCCCAGTCAATTTTACATAACCATAGTTTTTGTAATATAACCTTTGCGATAATGATTGTCGGTGCTAACAGGCCTAATGGGTCATAGATTTGTGAAACGATCGATAAAATAATTCTCTTAGTTATGACCGTATCTTTTTGATCTTCAAGTTTTGTTGTAAAATGCAGTTCATCGCTCGTGCTAAACCAACCTAACCCTAACGTTTTGTTTTGACAGTTTTCTCCTAACGACAGTTCTTTTGATGAACTATTTGCGGTGTTCATGTGTGAAGCGTCATGATTAAATACCCATTTACGTAAGATAAAACATCCCGAACTTAAGACTTTAAAAACACCGTCACATATATTTGTTAATGTGGTTTTGTTATCATGACCCGTAATGAGGTCATCCACGTAAATATCTTCCTTGATTACTCGCGAGATGACGTCATCATTGCATTCTTCAGCGAGCTGTCTAATGCATCGCATGCTGAGGAACGGCGCCGACGTAGTGCCGTACGTCACCGTGTTGAGCTGGTATATACCGAGCGGATCTGAAGGATTTTCTCTCCACAAAATACACTGCAAATTACGTTGGTCAGGCTGTATAAGTACCTGCCTAAACATCTTTTCGACGTCGGCACAAGCAATGTACCTGTGTTGCCTAAATCGCAATAAAATTGCAAATATGTCATTTTGCAATATAGGGCCTGATAATTGAATATCATTTAACGATTTGCCACTGGTTGATTTTGCGCTTGCGTCGAACACTACTCTTAGTTTAGTAGTGCTACTGTTTTCCCTAAAGACACCGTGATGCGGTAGAAAATAAGTAGGGGAAGAGTATGAATTAATGCGACTCATATGCCCCAGGTCTAGATATTCTTGCAAAAAGTTGCAGTATAGTTTTTTGTACTCGGGTGCGCGCGCTAGCTTACGTTCGAGTGATCGGAACCGGTGTTCAGCTAACGTGAATGTATCACCTAATGAGTCAGCTGACTCATTTAACGGAATGCGCACAGAAAATCGACCCTTATCATCGCGTAACGTAGTACTAGAAAATAAATTTTCGCATGCACGTTCGTCTTTTGAATAATTATTAGTGGGAACTGTGATTTCTTCTAACTCCCAAAATCTTTTAAGTTGTACATCAAGCGTTTGTGTAAAATTACACCGAATCTGATTGATGCGCAAATTCTTTGTTTGAATTGGACCGGATATAATCCACCCCAGCTTTGTGTTCTGGAGACAAGGTCCTGCAGGTAACCTAATTAACCCTTCATCTAATAATTCCCAGAATAAATCTGCACCGATGAGTAGCTGAATATCATGAGGCGAATAAAAATTTGGATCGGCTAACGTTATATTATCCGGAATGTTAAAGTTAATATTTAAGTTAAGCGAGGGTAACTGTGCAGTAATATGAGGCAAAACTAAACATTTTATGCGCTTATTGTAATTGCTAGCTTTGGACCTTACTTGAATTTCACATGATTGCGTGGACTGTGTAACGCAATGTCCTACGCCTGTGACTTGAACAGTGGACTGTAACATTTTAGTATGTAGTTTTTTGCATAAAGGCTCAGCGATAAAACATTGCTGACTCCCACTATCGAGTAATGCGCGAATAGTGTGATATTTATTATTGGTGTCGGCGATCTCAACTAATGCCGTGGACAACAAGACAGGCTGCAATGTTAAAGAAAGACAGCTATCGTCTTGTCTGTTGTCCGCGTGAGTTACCGAATGCAACGACGCGGTCTGTGAATTGCCTGCAACAGGCTCATTCCCCGGCGTTGCTTGCGATGTTTCATTGGACGTTTTAGTGCCACAATGGAGTAATGAATTATGCTTTGAATTACATTGTTTGCAAGGTCCAAACCAACAGTTTGACGCGGTATGCCCGACCCGCAAACAATTGTGACAAAGCTTCTTTTCATCGATAAATCTAGACTTATCTTCTACCGATAAATTTAAGAACTTATTACACGAATAAAGCGCGTGATTAGCCTCACACATGTTACAAACGCGAGAACGCCTTGAGGTTCTAGATGCCTTTTTATTATTGTTATGGCTTTTATTTAATTGCGTAGCAACATAACTATGAGTGCTATTATTATTGACTTGATTCGACAGCGGTTTTTTTGAATTATTTTCGGCTATTTTATTGTTAGAAACTTTAATCATCTCGAGCATGTCTGCTCGATTTTTAAGGAATTTAAGGAAATCATCTAATGTAGGTTTAATTAATGTACCCTGTGAATTATTTAAGTTCCCTTTATAATTTTCCCACTCTCTTTCTGTAGACGCATCTAACTTCGACCCTATAAAGAAAATTACTATGGAATCCCATGACTCAGTGGGCTCACCTAGTATTTTTAGCGCTCGAAGATTTCTCAAAATACTATCCATTAATTTCCTAATTTGAGCTGAAGACTCTTTGCTCATTGGCTGCATAGCAAATAAAGCTTTAAAGTGATTGTGCATCAATAAACGATTATTATTATAGCGATTCTCAAGCAAATCCCAGGCAATACAATAATTCTCAGCGGAAAACTCTAATGATTTAATTACTTGTAAAGCGTTACCAGTGAGAGCGGAGCGTAGATAATGGAATTTTTGTATTTCATCTATGTCTTTTGAACTATGAATAAGCGATAAATATGTGTCTTTGAACTCCAACCACTGATCATAAGTGCCGTCAAAGGAGGGTAGCTTAATAGTAGGTAGTTTAATTGAAATGGAAGATTTAGAAGCTATTTCCCGTGATTCATTAGAATCATTTTGATTTAACAAGCATTTGGCATTAGCAACAGTGGAATAATACCGATTCTCAAAAGACTCCCTTTCCTCCAATTCTACCTCTAACTGGCTATCCAACGCAAGGAGATCGATTTCATCTTGAATTTCCGAAAAACTAATCAATAACGTTTCGGCCCTTTGCAAACGAACTTGTATTTCCGCCTGCTGAGCACTACCTACAGTACTGTTTTCCAAAGAATTAATATACTTCACAAATAAAGACAATTTACTTTTAACAATACCTCTTTTTTTGACTAAATCTTTAATTGCGTTAACTGTTATTTCTTCACACTCAACTGTAAGGGATTGCCGTTTTTTCGTCATTTCGGTAGCTATGAAAGACAAAGGAAAGTACGTACTTACAATTTGAAAAATACTCGTTGACCTTATTTTCTGACTAGAAGTGGGTAAGCGCAGGCGATCACCGTGTCACACGTAACGGGCACTGTAATTTTGATATTAATGGTATTAAAATTAGCACTATTCGTTATTAAGGGTTAGGAAATTGGAACGAAGTTACTGTACTCTGAATTGCGCTGATCTTCTTGTAACCATCCGGCTCGTAAGGACCATTATGTTTGAGCTTTATGTGTGTTCTCGGATGTGTGGGTCAGGAACTTCAGCAGGGACTCTTCAATGACTGATATTTTTGATATATTATAACAATTGATTTAATCTGATATAGTTAGGTACAATAGAAAATATTTAGATTGTAGGTAAAGCGACTATCTTGTACAACGCGCTGTCGATGCAGTGTCCGTCGCACGCGGCGGCCGGCCGCGGCCCGCGCCGACCTCCGCTCCCTCGTGCTTGCCTTCCCCGCGCTCGCCCATCAGCTGTTGTGTATGTGTGGGATCACGACGTAGAAGCGTGAACATATATTTATATACGCCTACAAAGCCACGTTCTCGGAACAAGACCAAGTAATTCGAAATGAAACTCGTGTGGTGTATAATAATACACTTGCGAGCATAAGTCAGCTGGCGTATTGTAAAATCGTTTAATAACTCATAACAAATATTCCTTTAATTTTTGTTTTACGTGCACATCTAGGCCCTAGCTACGTATACAATTCAAATATGCGTGTCAGATTTTCGCTCGCAAGTGCAGAGTAAACAGAAAAAAATATATTAAATGCAGAATTTTCCATGTGACTATCTGACATTGTGACTTCAATATGTAAATTGATGTGAGTGTATCAGATTGTGTGTCCCGTCAATCCGATGGTTCGACGCCATGACAGTACAGACGCTCGGGAAATGCGCTGAGTGCTTCATATTATGTACGAGTGGTACGTCACTTGATGCTGCGTTTAAGTTGGGCTAGTGGAGTGAGATGTCTGCGAAACAGTCGTCTCGCAGAAGGAGGCTGCGGAAAGGGAGAGGGAGATCTCGTCCCCTCACCCTGCCCGCAGCAGGCGCACCGGGCGTCGGCGGAGGGCGGATAACGCCCTCTTCCAGCCCCCCTAAATGGGTCCAGGGGCAACGGACTTGGGGACGTCCGTCGCCCCCCACACATCAGGACCCGAGGCGGCGGCGCGTAGTGTTCCACGCGCGCCCCTCTTAGACGTCGCGGGGGGAGTTTAACACCTCACTCCCCCCCCTGACACGAGGAGAGGCCCGCAGGAGCGGGCCAGCACCAGCCGGGGGTTGCGGAAGTATCGTTTGTTCCCGCGACCCCCGGCGTAGGTGAGAGAGGGAACACCGGGGTGGTTTTTAGTCAGTAAGAGTCTGACAGACCTCGCCGCCCGCCCCAGGGCGGCGGACATCCATGAGGAAAAAAAACGTGGAGTGAGACGTTTAGTAAGCTGATCAGTGAACAACATTTCGACAACAGGATTCCAAATCGAAAGTAACACATTTTCTGTTAACTGATTTGCCCAGAATATTTGATTTAACTAAATTGTCAGCATCTTAAGGCTTTGGATACAAATCCGAATCGTTAAGAACGCGTTATGAGGACTCCTTTGGATTCGATTTGGCACGGAAGCGTATTCAATGTTTGTGAATATCTATGCGATATTGAATAGTACTTCTTATGTTGGAAAAATATTTAAGATATGTTCTGTTATTTGACAGGGTCGTCATTAGATCATACATCAGACTTTCAAAATCGATCTGCTGCACATAACATTTTTGTATAGATACTATAGGGATTTTCGGTGGCTATTGTTCAGAATAAGGTGATTAACGATGTTTCGATAATCATTTGTCTATAATTGTCTTCAAGTAGTCTGTTAGCTACAATTTGCAAAACTCACGAACGAATATGAAACTTACAACTTCTCAATACAGACACAATAAAAAAAGAAAAAAGGATGCCCTAAAATAATTCAATCTACTGGCGCCCAAAGGGAAAGTGAACACAGCACAATATAATATGCAGAAATAATTGCGACAACGTCACAAGAGAGACAGGCTAGCTGCGACCCACTAATGGCCGCGTAGCAGATACCTGTCAAATATCACAGGTACGTCTCCGCCAATTATATACCTACCGATGCCAGCTAATGGGGCTGCAATATTGATGTAGTCTGTCGCTAATGTATTAGACAGTAAACTGTTATATGAAGACGGATTGATTTAGGAACTTTAGTGATGTACATAAATTACAAACATGTGATAACTTACTCAATGATCAAGGTTATAGTTATAATGGCACAAAAGTACTTCGAAAAGTTGGTCTTAGCAGTTTTGGTCAAATTAACTTTTACTCTTAATTATTTAAAGGTGTGAAAGGTGCGATGTGATAGTTATCAATCAGATAGCTTATTGCGATTCTTTAGACTTCACATTCTACAGATTATGTTTATCCAAAAAACAAAAGGCCAAAAATGAACCTAAAAAAAAAAAAAAAAAAAAAAACGTAAAACAGAAGGTTCATTTTTGGCCCACACATTTGCGTCGCGTTCCTCGCCAACGTCACCAATTGAAACCATCGAAGTATGCGTATTTCCTTTTCGTGAAATTCCCATCGTTGATCATTACACCATTCTGTAGAGTTAACCACGAAGGTGTCTAATCAGAATAGAATAGAATAGACTACTCTTTATTATGTACACCATATAAATTACAGACATGAATATAGAAATTTTACAAAGGGTGACACAATGGGCGGTCTTATCGCTAAGAGCGATCTTTTAAAGACAACCTTTGGATGGATTGAAAAGGGAAGGAGAGACAAATACTGTAGGTAGTCTGTGGTGTACTATTTACACGATACAACGAATACATACATAAAGTATATTATAGTAATCTAAATAAATATATACCTACATATAATAATAGACATGAAACAAGAGTAAAGAAAATATAATGGTGCTGTTTAAGGAGAGAGGAATTGCTTTTTTATCATAATTTTAAAAGTGGACAAAGATTGAGCACGCCTTACCGACACGGGCCAGTGATTCCATAACCGTACTGCTTGAACAGTAAAAGATTTGTCATAGAAACTGGTGGAATGCATTGGCATCTCTAGTCTCAGGTTTTCCGATGACCTCAGATATCTATTATGTGTGTCATGAAGGAACTTGAAACGTTCTTTAAGATAAGAGCGGGTTTTAGGATTAAACAAAATACTGTGGAGCTCAATCAAGATATGAGAATTCCGGCGAAGACGTCTGGGTTCAACTTTAATCCTTCAGTCTTCGCTGAAGTGTCGGAGTTTGTAAAACTTTCAAAATAGCTGCGGATGAACCCTTTAATATTCACAACGGTTGTAATGACATATTTTACAAAAATCTTGTCAAGAATACAAGCAAAAAATTTGAAACTTTAAGTGCTTTCTTTAATTTGATTTATAATTTTTACCACCTATTGGGCCCCACTAAACTCACGAAAAGGAAGAGGGACGCCTTTGTCCTGCAGTTGGAGTGGGACAATACAGACCAGTTAGTTTAGTTTTAGTTTATAAATTTTACTCGTTATTTAAATAGGTTTTGAATATAGTAATATAGACATTTTGAATAACATATTTGTAGATAAGTATGTTATTCAAAACATTAATGACTATGATGATGGTCAAAACAATTAATTCTTAATTTACTGCTAAACATGACTTTATAATAAAAATCTCCATTGCTTTTAAATGTGCGTTGATGTTTCGAGCAAGAATAAACAATTTTCTTTTGTAACGAAGTTCCTTATTGCTCTGCACACTTTGCGAATGAGAGCGGCACCGGAAAAGTGAATCATTTTGAACCGCCACGAAACTTTTGCACGTGTTTTCGTGTTTAATTTTTATTTTTCTCTAGCTTCGTCTGCGTAAAATTGTTTGTCCCCCTGCCCCCCCCCCCCCCCTCCCCCGTCTCATCACATCGCATCGCCTACCCGCGGTAGTACTTCGTTTTCACTTCGCGTTCTTTCAGAATTTGTTTTCTTTTAGTATAGCATATAGTTTGTATAGCATATAGCC
Source organism: Eremobia ochroleuca (assembly GCA_949629135.1). Classification (NCBI taxonomy): domain Eukaryota; kingdom Metazoa; phylum Arthropoda; class Insecta; order Lepidoptera; family Noctuidae; genus Eremobia; species Eremobia ochroleuca. The sequence continues at coordinate 7,437,633 of OX451405.1, read as the reverse complement.
TTTCTCAAGAATTGTGCTATCAAATGCACAAACAATTTTTGAAATCCGACCGGGAGTTTAAGATATTAGCGCGTTCAACATACAAACAAGCGAACAAACAAACTCTTGAGCTTTATTCATCATCATCTGCCTAGCCTTTTCCCAACTATGTTGGGGTCGGCTTCCAGTCTAACCGGATGCAGCTGAATACCAGTATTTTACATGGAGCGACTGCATATCTGACCTTCACAACCCAGTATCTAGGTAATACGATAATCATTGGTAAGACTGGTTGTCAGACTTTCGGGCTTCTGACGACCCGTAACGACTGTAAAAGATCCATGAGTGACAGCCGGGACCAACAGCTTAACGTGCTTTCCGAGGCACGGAGGGATCTTGGTACGTGAAGATGGTCACCCGTCCACGGACCGACCGCGGCAAGCGTATCTTAACCTGATCGATCGACTCGTGTGCCTGTTAATACTTAGCCACGAGCCCATCACAAACACTTCAGTATAGATATTATTAGTATAGATATGGATTTAGTTACTCTCAAAACTTTTTTAATTTATTTCCTTGCGCCTGTTATTTAATACATAATATACATAGACAGGAACTTCGTTCTAACCGGGTGTTACACAACACCTCTCTTTTTTTATCTTCTTCTTCTTCTTCAAATAGTTAGCAGCACCACACTGGTTCAGTATCTATGTGATTGGTATAAGATTTAGTTCGTTTACTGAAACAGCCTTGCTACCAAGTGTGACAACCAGTCTTACCAAGGGGTATCGTATTACCCAGTAACTGGGTTGTGGAGGTCAGATAGGCAGTCGCTCTATGTAAAATACTGGTATTCAGCTGCATCCGGTTAGACTGGAAGCCGACCCCAACATAGTTGGGAAAAGGCTCGGCAGATGATGACTGAAACAGCCTTGCCAATGTCGGTGAACTTAAGCAAACTTATACCTTTAACATGCAATGATGAAAATATTTTTTAAAAAGGACAAAAAAATATTCCGTCACAAAGGTTGTATATCAGACCGAGGCCAATAGTTAATTTTTCAGCGTCACTTACCTCAGCTTTGCAAGTTTAAGCAAAGATAAATTGATACAGTCTCGCCACTATAACTTGACCTGCATTGCCTCTTAAGTTCCATAAAAAACAAGTCAAAAGTTAACAGTAAGGGAGCTCTAAGTTAAATAGATACTTGGCCAAAAACGCTGATTTAGCGATATTAACAATTTTATCATTCAAGCGTCGAGTTTTGATTATATTGCTTTTTTATGGAGTTTCTGCCTATTTTTATCTGAGCTCAGATATTTACGGTCCTTGTGCCATAACATATTTGTGATGTCATGTTCGTTTTACTTTTGGTTAATACTTTAGGTATTGGTAGACATATCTGTAAATAAGCATTCCTTACGAAAATAGAAATGTTGCAACAAGGTTAATAAAAATAAAATGTTACAATCGAACCTGAGATGAAGTCTATTTCAGGCTCGATCTGTAAATCCACTAAAAGTGTTTTTCGTTAACCTAGAATTTATAAGAAAACAGCTTTAGCAGACAGATTTGTTTACCTATATTGAATCGGTAGTATAAATAACTGTTCAAATTTAGTTGGTACTTACAAAATTCTATACTTTTGGATTTTCTAAAAAAGAACATTTCACACATTTGTGAAAAACTATACCTACGTAGGCGCTTTCCATGATGTGCCTTTGTGCCTTCTGACCACGTAATAGTAATCTTACAAAGAGTATTTAATATTTTCTGGTACTTTTTTTTTTGACCTCGTAACGTTTATTAATCAAGATAATATTTAAATATTATAAGCTAATATTTCAAATAATATTACTTTTATGTATATGAAAAATATAAGCAAAATAATTATAGGGCATCAAAAAATTCGTCCGCATCGCAGTCAACAGGAACAGTGCCCATAAGACTGGCAGCATTGCCACGTTGTATGGCGATGCTAATTCTTTGGTCAAGAAATAGGCCAGCCCTCCGGCACGTGAAGAGTCGAACCGCTCGGCGATATTTCAAACAACCAAGTGGGCACTCGGACCCTGGCGTTTCAACCCCAAACGGCTCGAATATATACATATGTATGTGTGTAACTCCCAATCAAGTTGGAATATTTTCGACGTTTGAAGTTTTTTTTTACCCATGAGTACTGCACTTATATATCTCTCGATTACTAAAAATCTGTTGCCGCCATATAATATCGAAGCGAAACTAGTATAATAATAATAATAATAAATAGTATAATAATCATAATAAAAATAATCGATTTAATCGAGAGATCGTTAATCGAGAGAGTCCGTCAGCCAGGCACTCACAAAATAGTAAGGTTTTGACAGCTAAAATACTAGCTCTCAAATTACATAAAATGATCAATAGAATTAGCATAAAATATTGGGTATTAAAATCTCGATTATGATTGTAAATGTATACTTGGTTAATCCCTAGTATCAGGTGGGATGACACTGACAACTCACTCCACGCTCACTTCACCTAAGTTTTCACGGTGAGATGGACAGTTACAGAATCGCACTGCAGGTATGTAAAGGTTCACAAAATGTCACCAACCTTACGTTAAAGGTTCTAATATTACATAAGAGCGGTACGGTCCTTCGTATTGGTGCCAGTACCTAATTAAGTTACATCAATTAAATGTCCCACATCAAATAGCTACTTAGGACGAAATTACAGTGCATGCCATGAATATTTAAATCTGTAAGTGCTGCCTACAAAGTGCTGGTTTGATAAAGTCAGTATATAGTTCACGTATGACTTTGGTAAATACACGTAAAACCTTTTTAACCCCGCAGGTAGGTTTGGGCGGGAGAGAGACGGTGAAAATGATTTGAAAATGTGGGCGAGAAGGCGATTATTTTGTATCGTAGACTCATACTGCCACTAGTTCAAAGCATGCCACTTAAGGTTTTCACAATCATCATCTTCATCTGCCTAGCCTTTTCCCAACTATGTCGGGGTCGGCTTCCAGTCTAACCGGATACAGCTGAATACCAGTATTTTACATGGATTGACTGCCTATCTGATGTCAACAAGCCAATTACTGGGTAATACGATACCCCTTGGTAAGACTGCTTGTCAGACTTTCGGGCTACTGACGACCCGTAACGACTGTCAAAGATCCACGAATGACAGCCAGGACCAATGGCTTGACGTGCTTTCCGAGGCACGGAGGGGTGTTGGTATGTGAAGATGGTTATTCAGCCACGGACCAACCGCGGCAAGCTTAGCTTAACCTTTTCGATCGATCCGTGCGGCGATTTCTTAGTAAGTAAAATTTCTAAGGTTGTATTATTATTGATGGTTATTGCGCGAGGTTTCTATTTTGCAGAAAGAAAATAATTTGTCATTTTTGTTTCAATATTATCATAAAAAAATAAGCCCCGTTGGTCAGTAAGGCTCCCCAGACAGGCGCAACGCGACAGCGCGACGCGACTCTTTAAAACTTCATGGAATTTCTCTACCAGAATGGCGTCGCATCGTCGCGTTGCGCATGTCTGCAGGAGCCTTAAATCTACTTGAATCGGTCATTAAAATTATTAATTCTGGTCGTCTTGCTGACCATGGTTTTATTATTGTTGAATTTAGTAATAACTTGTTTATTTAGTTTCCTTCGATGGTCCTAGTTTATCATTTGTGACTTCAAGTGACAGCTATGTAAACAGAACCCAGCATTGCATAAATATGTTAGCGGTCACGCACTTTACACCTGGAGGCTTTTATTTAATTTTGATTTATTAATTTTTGCTTTGCTTGAGTACGTATAGTTTTTTATTGTATTTGTTGGTATATGGGCGTTGCTAGCTGACATATGGCAAATAATTTAATTTAGTGTTCTGTGTCTTGTAATTTTAATTACTTTGCATACCTTGTACTGTATTCAGTCAAGTATTTTCTAACTGAACAGACAGCTGTGCTGCTGGGGAGTTTGTTGCGCCACTTCTTCTTCCCAGCGAAAGCACTAGGAAGTGGTGAAGGGCGGGCGTTTTGGGGGACTGTCTTTTGTAATTTTGACGTTCGAAAAGTGCTGATTCTCAGCCTAGTTTGAATAAATGACTTTTGATTTTGATTTTAATAGGAATTTAAATAACCTTGATTTTCAGTATCATTCATCTCACATAAATAACTAATTACTCTATTCAGTTCCATTTACTTATACTCATCTTAAGCTCATCATTAAAATTACATTTTTAATTACTTACATGAGCAACTTCTCTGAGAGAGTTCTTAATTAAAAATTAAGTTCCTGAGTATGAAGTCTATGAAACTTGACTTGTTTTTATTAAAAGTTTAATTTTCGACGAAGAAAAGTTGACGCTGACCCATTTTTATAAGGTCGGGGTAATGTACAGACGCCAGCACATCAAGCTACCCGAAACTGTAAAATTTTCCTAATCAACTTTGAACCTTATGCTTTAGCGATAATGTTGAAAATCTATTAAAGAAATTTGATAGAGTGTAGTAGCTTGATGTACAACGCTTAGTGAAATAATGTTTGAACTTTTGAATTATTTTGTTTTTTTATTCGTTTTTATTTATTTATTAAAATTTGTGTAGAACTAGCTTTTGCCTACGGCTTCGTTCGAGTGGATGTCGGAAAATATCCCGCGGGATCGTACTACCGGTTCCACCGGGATCTCTATTGGTTTAGGCGGCGCAAGACAGGAAAGCTCCCCAGTCGTCATGATTATTTCCGACGTCTTCAACAATCATCGAAATATTTACAGAAAACTTTTAATGAACTATACACTTAAACCTTTCTCACGAATCACTCCGTCTATTGGTGAAAACCGTATGAAAATGCGTCTGGTAGTTTTTGCTTATCGCATTCAGACTTACAGACAGACGGGGACGCACGTTTGCACGTGGGTGAATCAAATATAAACCGGACTTCTTTTTATTACTGATCGCTGAGTGAAATGACGCGCTTGTGCTATTGTATGAGTTAGGGGGATCATCTAGCATAGCAGTACAGGGCGAGTATCTAGGATCGCCAGTAACATCATGTCTGAGCAGGAGGTACAGACGCCAGCACATCAAACTACCCGAAACTGTCAGATTTTCCCAATCAACTTTGAACCTTATACTTCAGCGATAAAGTTGAAAATCTATTAAAGAAATCTGACAGATTGTAGTAGCTTGATGTGCTGGCGTCTGTACATAAGTCTGTTGAGCAGCGACTTATCATAAAATTTTATCACGGGAAGGCATAAAATATAACCTTCCGAAATTTTGCATCGATTGACTCTACAGTTCGATAAGAACTCAAATGTAGGAATGGCACAAACAATTTGAAGTGGAGGACGCCGTTTTCACACTAATCAGATAGTGGAATCATTTGTGTGCAATCGGCTAAAGGCACGACCGACTACATTCTTCGATACTGGCATAAGAAACATCCCCTGCGCTGAGAAAAATGTGTTAATAGAAGGGGAGATTATGTAGAAAAATAAAATATATTACATTTTTTTTATAATGATACATGCGTATTATTTTTGACTTAAGTCCAGTTTATATTTGATCCGCCCACGTAATAGAAAGAAAAGAAAGAAAATACATTTAGTTGCGGCATACATGACGCATATAAAGAACAGAGCCCCAGCGCTGGTTTTCAGCCACAGCCGGCGTTGACGTGATGACGTCAACCAGTGCGGCATACGATTAGATATAAATAAAAAACAACAATCAAAATAATAAATAAAATAAATATACAATAATACTCATACGTAGTGATCGCTTCACTTAATACTCGTATTGCCTATTCATAAACGTTCTCGGCCACTTACTGAGCCGAATTTCAGTAAGTTCAGTCCTGAATATGTACAGACACCAGCACATCAAGCTACTACAATCTGTCAGATTTCTTTAATAGATTTTCAACTTTATCGCTAAAGCATAAGGTTCAAAGTTGATTGGGAAAATCTGACAGTTTCGGGTACCTTGATGTGCTGGCGTCTGTACTATTATTGTTGTTCTTATTTTCGTTTTACTCTCATATCAACACAAACATACTTACTGAGAATAGGTGACACGAGTACACGAGACACGATAGGGACACGAGTGTTAGTGCAGAATGAAGCAATGACAGTGCACGGGCGCAGATCTGGTTTTTGGAAATATTTTAGGCCAGTCACCTCATTTTTGAGCCATCATACGCTATACTCTCATTACTTCATCTTTATAATATCATACGAGTTCGTTACAAACAATCATTCAGAAGATCCCCTGGAGGTCCCCTGGTTCTCCTAAAACCGCTCTATTTATGTAAAATGTTGACTACCTACCTACATAAATGGCAGATGACACATACGAATTACAATAAACAGCTCAAGGGTCATAATTATGGTTGGTGAAAACACGTAATGTATATTAAATAATGTACCTGTTTAATTTAATCACAACGCATCCGAGCGAACTATACATAAATAATTTCTAGCGATCATTGCAAATACGCCTGTGGTTCAACAACACAACAACAATAATGAATCCTGTTGAATATTAATTGGCTGTAAACCCCACAAACGAAATTTTAAATCGATTACACTGTACATTTATTTTAATCCTTCTGGAATAATGATGTTCTACGAATGAATCCGTACGATTATAATCGTAAAATCGTAAAGCCGGGTGTACACTGGGCAACCTGTAATGTCGTATGTGTCCTGTGTGACCAATTCTTTAAACTAAAGCCAGCAGTGCGATTCTGTAACCATGTCACCGTGAAAACTTAGGTGAAGTGAGCGTGGAGTGAGCTGTCAGTGTCATCCCACCTGATACTAGGGACTGACCATGAATACATTTACAATCATAATCGAGGTTTTAATAATACTTTTATGCTAATTCTATTGATAATTTTATATAATTTCAAAATCGTCAAATCGTAGTGGGGTTTAATCTATGAAAAAAAAAGACTAGTCCTTCTACGACTATACTAACCTAACTAAGGACTAGTGTAGGAAAAAAAAAAAAAAAAACAAAATCGATATTCTGACTAAGTTTCTGTTTTGCTATTTGATTTTAAAACCCCACAATATACATGACAACTGAAATAAGCCTATGAAATGATATAAAATGATAAATAGAATTAGATTTTTTTTAAATTTCGTTTTAATTATACATACAATGTATGCTTGGTCAATCCCTAAAAGTATGGAATAGCAGATTTTTTCTTGCAATTGCACGTTTTGACACGTAATAAGAAATTTTAAAATTTGAAACTAAATGAGGTCGGTGTTTCCTAACCGACTCATCTGAGAAGAAACACTGAAATAAACTCAAAAAAATTGCTTCGCTCTTGTCTGTCAAAAATTATCCGTTGTGATTAATAAGCAATAAGGTCAATTGAAATGGAACATATTATTGAAATGCAAATTGTCTTCACATTTCAACAATCTGTTGCCTAAATACATTAATTTTTGGGGAACGCCGCAAGCAACATACCAAACGACATTTTCGCTTGAACTAGCAATGCAGCGCCACGTTGGGCAACGTTGTCCATTAAATCTCTGTATCGTTGTTGCTCAGTGTACAACTGACTTTATTCTCCGATAAATGCTTACCAATGTTTCTCTGCAGACGACACAGATCATGTTGCGGGCTTCGGGCGTTTTAATTTGTGTGACGTCATATTGATATCGGGGTAATTAATGTTTTATGAACAGTTTCCTGGTAGTGTTGTACTTGCCTGGTTTTACTACGGTTATTTCAATGTTTTAATTTCGCCATGTAATTGGAACAAGTTATTTATTTAATACTTCAAGCAAATAAATGTATTGAGGTGGACTTAATGCCATAGGCATATTCTATCAGTCGAGTTGTAGTTTCATACGTTTTGAATTATTATACATATCTAATCTTGACAATTGATACGGAAGACAATATTGAGATCAACCTAACATTACATTGTACCAGTTATTTCCTGAAGAGGTTAGGCAGAGGTGTACCGAAAGTTCACCCACCAGCATATTGGGTTTCATGAAGTCTAAATCGACCATAGAAGGGTTATAATTATTATTCCTGGAGTCAACAGTTGCCAAAAAGAAAATGAATTCAGGAGTAAGTGAGAAGAGGTCCCTCAACACCGCATTGCAACAGAATAATAGACTTCTCAGTAGTATATATTTTCAAGAAAACATTTATATACAGCTCGAATTAATCACATACATATAAACCGCTTAAGTGTACAATTCCAGGTGGCTTAACAGGGCTCTGCGAAAGTTTTAATTTCGCGAGAAAACTTGGGAGCCCCTGGCTTTGCGGAATGTTACTGTAATCAGGTTAATTGGACTTTTGATACGCCGCCATTTTCTTCTGCACGAACCTCCGGCACTGTTAATGATTGCACATGGAACAATGAGGAAGGAATTAGAAAGCATTGCATGAGAGCTAAGGCGGATAAGCGCATTTTTGTGTTTTTCAGCACCCTAATTGGGTAACACATATTGCTAATTCATTGCTCCATATGTTCGAAAAATGTGTCTGCACAACAACGTAAATAACGTAATGAATGTTGTTGAACTGTCAAAATGAAACCCATTGCTAGCGATAGTGTTAGGTCTTGGATAAAAGTAATTTGGTCGGTGAAGTGTAGAAAAATAATGATTTGTATTTCTTCATAGGTAAGTATCGACACTGTAGCAGTCGCAGTAGGCTGGCCATGTTTGTCGAAGGACCGATGGCCGGTGGACCAGACGAGTCCTGTTTGGGGATCGCGTATCGGCAAGCGTAGTGTGGGACGCCCCCCAGCTAGATGGACGGACGACCTAAAGAAGGTGGCTGGAACAGACTGGATGCGGAAGGCGGAGGACAGGGTGTTGTGGCTCACCCTGGGAGAGTCCTACGTCCAGCAGGGGACTGCGACAGGTTGAGTTGATCTACACTGAAATAAGTAAATTACTTGCAGTTATATTTCTCCTGACAAAGTTTATTCTGTTTATATGTATGTATGTGTGTACTAGTATTTATTATTTTTAGAGTTATCTATCCCTTATCGAGCACCTGACATATTTTGTCTCTGCATCACGAAAATGCCTTGGGCATTAAATCCGCCTTTGTACAGTATTTTTTTACTTGTGCATAAAGTTTTAATAAATACAATGAACTTAATCCAGAGGTGGGTGAACGACTCTTCCGTGCAAGAATCTCTAATACGATTTCCGGACTATTCATATTCAATCTGAATCGTCCAATTTTCCTCATTGAAAAGAAAATAATTTTATAACAAAGATAAGTTAAATGAACGGTTGGATTATCCTATTTTCTCAGAGCCGTAAACTGGAATCCTTACTCAAATATTCAATCACCGGCGATTATAGTTGTGCATACTGCTTACCCAGCTTTCATAATCTTTTACTGGCCTTTTACAATAGCAAAGGTAGCGGCATTTTCATAGGGAACATACGATCAATATAGGATCCTCTCAAAATAGGCTAGCAAATGTTCATTTTAATGACAAAACAATGACAGAATGTGTGGTCATGGAATATACTGTGTAATGTGTTATCCTTCCTATATTGTTTTATTGGGTTGGTGCATATGAAATTGCCGATTTTTAATACTGGCTATTATGAACATAGACATCTTTCATTCTAATTAGAATTACAAATTATTTTAATTATGTAGTATGATATTTTGTTATTCAAAATCAGTTGTTCATTTGTTTTCCCGCCATTTGATTTTTTTTTAATATCACTGTTTCTGTAACCAAGGAAACGCTATTTACGGTGAGATTTTTACAGAATCGACCAGCTGGCTAATGGTCTGTGAGAACTGAGTGATCACACTTTAAGGGCTGTAACTTTTAATATATTTGTTTACAAATTTCCAGATTCATTCTATAATTATTTTAAGTCTACTAATAAATCCTAGGATTTATGTTTTGCGAATTCCCAGTATAATTCCTCGGTTCACACGCACATAAAACACAACTACACCATGTAAAAGCGTTTCCTAAATATTTAAGTTCCATTTTTCGCAGCAGTAACAAAGTACTATTGTCGACTTAAGAAATAAATCGCAATGGAGCTTGATCTTGTAGTGGAAATAATATTATCTATTGTATTCGCGCCGTTAGCTTAGTATTAAATGTTGCTGACTGTACCTGCTCTGCTTCCTTACAATATTATTTCGAAGCATAAAAGAATAATGTCAAGTATTATGACGACTCGGTATTTTTCTAGACAGCTTGAATAGACTCACAAAATCTTCACTTTTCCGCATATTTTTGATGGATTACTACAGGATTTTATGATAGAAAAAACTCTTGATTTATGTCATATCTGATTATTTGACATACACTCAAGCTTTTTCTCGTGGGGATAGGCAGAAACTACAGGACTACACGCCACCTGCTACGATCCTTAGATACTCTTTTTGCTTTATTTACGTTCAAACGTAACAAAGTAAAGGTACTAGAAAGAGTTTCTAGAAATAACAAATTAGAGCTTGAATTGTAAGTATTTCATTTAAATTGAATGGATATTAAAAATTAATTATTTTGAGGGGAAAACTTATATAATTATTATTATAACAAAAATACCTAATATTTTATAAAATCAAGTATTTTCTAACTGAACAGACAGCTACGCTGCTGGGGAGTTTGTTACGCCACTTCTTCTCCCCAGTAAAAGCACTAGGAAGTGATGAAAAGGGGGGGTTTTGGGGGACTGTCTTTTGTAATTTTGACGTTCGGAAAATGCTGATTCTCAGTCTAGTTCGAATAAATGACTTTTGATTTTGATTTTAAGGACAGTAAAATTAATATGCCTAACCTTCTTCGAACTATGTTGGCGTCGGCTTCCAGTCTAACCGGTTGCACCTGAATACCAGTATTTTACATGGAGCGACTGCCTATATGACCTCCATAACCCAGGTACCTACTGAGTAATTTGATACCCCTTGGTAAGACTGTCAGACTGGTCTTCCGACTACCCGTGACGACTGTCAAAGATCTAAGAATGACAGCCAGGACGGAGCTCTTACTGTGCTTTCACGAGGCACGGAGTGGTCTCGATATATAATGGATGGGCACCCATCCATGAACCGACCGCGGCAAGCGTAGCTTAACTTTCAGTTGACTCCTGTGGCTGTTATCATTTAGCCACGAGACCCGACTTAAGGCGCCCGAAGCCGCGCGACTAAGGACAGTAAAATATCTTTATTTATAAAGAGTTTCTCTCAGTAAGTAACTGTCGTCACTGTTATAGGGAAGCACTGCAAGCCGTCGCGCCAACCACTAAAAATGTAAATAGAACGGATTTTATAAAATGTTGCACTAAAAATGAACTATGGTCGGGAAGGTGTCATTATTTTTATTACCTTTGAGAGAGGAAAACCGCCCAACATAAATTCCAGTTAAGTTAGAATTGCGTATTTATTTATGGAAGTCGATTAGGTTTTTAGAAAATCGTTCTTTAATCTAATATACACTAATAATAAAGCTGGAGGGGCCCGTGGCTAAATAATAACGGCCGCACAGGTCGATCGATCAGGTTAAGCTACGCTTGCCGCGGTTGGTCTGTGTGTGTGGATGGGTGACCATCTTTACATACCTAGACCCCTCCGTGCCTCGGAAAGCACGCTAAGCTGTTGGTCCCGGCTGACATTCGTAGATCTTTGACAGTCGTTACGGGTCGTCAGAAGCTCGAAAGTCTGACAACCAGTCTTACCTAGGGGTAGTATTATCCATTAACTGGGTTGTGGAGGTCAGATAGGCAGTCGATCAATGTAAAATACTGGTATTCAGCTGCATCCGGTTAGACTGGAAGCCGACCCCAACATAGTTGGGAAAAGGCTAGGCAGATGATGATGACTAATAATAAAGCTCTCTGGAACTATTAGTCGGATTTGAAAAAAAACTTTTTTGCATTTGATAGCTCAATTAAAAACGCACCCACAATACAGGAGAAATTGATAGTGTGGGGCAACGTTTAAAAAAAAAAAACAAGAAAAATCTTGATAAAGGATATTTTGCATCACGTCGGCATCAAAAAAGTATGCAAAAACGAAGCCACAGCACGGGCAGGCGATGCGACGCCACTGACGGGGAATATGAAATCTCACGATCGAAGTCGCGGGCTGAAGCTAGTAGGTACACCTTGTTTTGTTGCTAAGCAAATGGCAAATCAATTATCAAGTTTTAGCCCGGCGTCATTCTGGTAGGAAATAGTTACATAGACGTTGAGGTGGGTCAATATTACCCATATATTTAATACATGGTATTTCCATAATTTTTAAGTAAATTCGTAAACTGTGTTTTTATTTCAGTATAAAGGTATTCTGGTTTTCATAATAAACCAGAAAAGTAATAATTCAGAAACGTTTAATTGAGTTTAATCAACTTTTAAAATAACTCCAAAAAATAAAAATTACAATAATGGCTCTAGCTACTGCATAGAACGGCAACAAAAGTCGCGCGCGTACTTTCAAAAATATTAGAAATTTTAAACCAGCCGGGTAATTTTGACCCAACCTCAATGACGCCGGGTTTAAAAATATTAGAAATTATAAACAAGCCGGGTAATTTTGACCCAACCTCAATGACGCCGGGTTAAACCCTATTTGTGTAGAGCCCCTTGACATAATCAACAAAAATAAAAATATTTAAGTACACTGATTTAAAATTATGTTGAAAAAAGCTATTTATTTCACGAATGAACATTAAAACCTAAACCATGACTTCCCTTGGGAAATCAGATGGTTCACAAAATGTTGACGAGCCCTGGTCGGCGACGCGACAGACTTATTCTGTCATTTCCCTGCGATTTATGATAAAAAAGGTTTGTTAAGTAAACTGATTAGCCCGGCTCATAGCCCGACATAGCCGGGGATTATATCCCCGTTTATAAAGGGACAATTAGAAATGGATCACTGTTGATAAATGCTTTGTTTTCGCATATTATCTGATGTTTTGTGAGAGCACGCGGTCATTATCGCCTGTTTGTGTACATATGGTGAACATAATATAATATAATATAATAATAATAATACTTTATTAATGCAAGTCCTTACAATTATGCTTAACTAAAGTTCTTAATAATTAAGGCGCACAAAAATTTAAACCCTGACTCCTAAACTAGGAATACCTGTGACTTAGGAGTCAGTAATATACTGATGGCTTCGGAGTGCCGTGTTGTTTTCACCTTGAATATGATATTTGTACTTTTGCAACTCAATCGGTGGCGTGTTTTGAAGGAAAGAATATGGAATAAGTGATGGAATATGCCATTATTTATTAATACAGAGAAAATGAATAGAGATGCGACTAACAAAAGGTATTTATGAGGCAGAGGTGAGTGGCCGTAGTTTAGTAATAACAGCCGCACGGGTCGATCGATCAGATTAAGCTACGCTTGCCGCGGTTGATTCATGGATGGGTGACCATCTTTACATACCGCGACCCCTCCATGCCTCGGAAAGCACGTTAAGCCGTTGGTCCCAGCTGACATTATCTAGCCTATTTTCGTCTTAATGCTCGGCAGAGGCCTCCCCCAAAGTCCTTCCAGGAACTCTTTCACCTCGAGGTGAAAGAAAATGACCCTCGTGGTACGCATCCAGATCATCCCGCCACCGCTTTCTGGGCCGCTCTCGGCAGCGTCGTCCATCTTTAATTTTAAATACACTTAAATTAACATCATTCTACCGAATTCAATCAGTAAAAAGATCATAGCTTTGATCCACATTGTCTATGGAAGTTAAAGGAAACTCGGAATAAGGATAAAAAGCAAGTCTCGACGTAGAATAATGTTTTCATTCCTCATCTCTCTTGTATTATTCACAATCAATGGCTACCTATATTTTAATCTTCGAGAGCCATTGTTGAAACGGAAAAGCGTCTGTCTTAAAAGATATCAAGATAAAAATGCTGGAATTATGTGAGTAGAAAGCTACTTTGATATTGATGCCAATTCCTTATAGCGTGTAGAAAATTTGTAAAGGGAAATTAAGTAGCTTTCGGACGGCGAACATTCGGTAATGGAAAAATTATACAATCTATCTATGATGGAAGATATAGAGGAAGTAAAAAGCGAACTTTGCTCGGGAAAGCTTCGCTGTAGTGAGTCGTGGGTAGGGTTACCATTTCGAAATTTGAAAAGTCTCGACGGAAAACCGGAAATTTGTAAAAATATCTGGACTTTTAAATTTTTAATTTTTTTCCCTTTTAGAAACATTCTCATTCCATCTATTTTCTAAAAACGATCTACTTGAAAAGTCCGGACAAATAACAAGGCCGGACATAGTCCGGACCGGGTCAGAACGTCGGACATGTCCTGACCAATCCGTACTGATAGTAACCCCGCGGATATGTCGAGAACGTAAAAGGCAACAGTTCTAGTTGGCTCATAAAACCTTACGGCCTGTGACAATAATTTTTGCTAACTAATACGTCGGAGTCCATAAACGTTATTTACGATAGTCGATTTGCGTAATCATGCGGGACCGGGTAATAACGTGATATGAGCGAAATTACAGATATGGTGGATATTACTGGAGTGCTGCCAGTTCTGTGGAACTACATACGGCTAACGTCCTCGCGTGCAAGAACTTTTGAGGGTAAAAACTTGCACTCCAGGTTCCGTTGGAATACGAGGAATCTTAGTGTTTCCGGGAATTTGTGAGGTAAACATTTTCTTTAACCGTTTTTGCTTATTTGAATTCCTTTAAACACTGAGGCTTTGAAAATTATAGAATTTGCTACTTTACACAAACTCTTCCAGCCGGTTGATTCTGGAAAAATCTCACCGTGATAACTAAGGCGAAGTGAGCTTAGAGTGAGCTGTGAGTCATGCTGATTCTAGGGATTGACACTATTGACGACTCACCCCACGCTCACTTCAACCAAGTTTTCACGGTGAGATAGTTACAGAATCGTACAGCAGGTAGCCTATTCTGTGAAGATCTCACCGTGAAAACTGAGGTAAAGTGAGCTTAAAGTGAGCTGTCATTCCAACTGATGTTAGGAATTAACAATATGGACAGCTCACTTCACCTAAGTTTTCACGGTGAGATGGTTACAGAATCGCACAGCAGGTAGCCTATTCTGTGAAGATCTCACCGTGAAAACTGAGGTGAAGTGAACTTAAAGTGAGCTGTCATGCCAACTGATGCTAGGAATTAACAATATGGACAGCTCACTTCACCTAAGCTTTCACTGTGAGAATTTTACCGAATAGCTCAGCAGCACCTAGATTGCGTAACACATTTTCAATCACAATCCTACGGATTTTGAAGGAAACGGCTAATACATTGTTTCCAATGTTTGAAAAATTCGACGACGACGTCAAAATAAAAGGCGATTTTAAAGGCGACTGTCCCTCGCCAGCTAAACTTAAATTAGCTTAGTCTAGCTCGCATAGTTGAGCCAGTTTTTCATACATGTGCGTCCACCGTAAACTATGCCACATGTATGAAAAACTGGCTCAACTATGCGAGCTAAACTAAACTAACTTAGTTTAGCTGCCAGTGGACAATCGGCTTAAATGTTTTGACCAATTCACCCGCAGATAATAAAACTGAAAATCTTGATGGATATACATACGCTATTTGTAAATTATATACTTAGTTGGTGTTCGTTTCGGGATAGTTCGATGCAAACTTAATATAGATATCAATAATTAACTGACTTAAAACGTAACATATCATCACGCTTGTTCTCCCAGGAGGGTTCGGCAGAGGTTACTTATTGTACTTCCATTACACCGGTTATACACGGAGAGAGAATTCTTAGAAAAAATACTGTGCTCGTCACTGTAAAGTGAGTGCAGGTGACATCTACAGAAAATTTTCTAGTGAGATTGGGAAAAATTACTATTTTTCCAATAAATTTTACTGTACAGCATAAGAATTTTTACTGTGCTAGCATGGTAACTTTTCCATTACCACTCAAATGCACTCAGATTATGAGACAGCACAGTAATTTTCCTAAGACTTTTCTCTCCGTGTAGGAACAACAAACAGCTACAATATAAAACATAGATATAAGAAATATACACAACTTTTAGACAATATTGCAGCCTACAACGCTGTTCATAGCTGTATATTATAACATATTTATCAGTTTAATAATAATAATCTGGTTATGTTTAAGTTCGAAGTAATATGGGACATTACTGACTTAACAACTACTGTAATAAAAAAAAATCGCACGTACACAATAAATCTATTGTCATTACCAATAAACCTTTTCCTATTTTCACAAAAAAGCCTGTATATATAAATCTACATAGAAATTGGTGTGAAAGAGAGCAGTCGTGGCCAAATTGAAACTAGATTGGCACAGCAGATGTGCTCTGCAATCCATCGGCTGGTCAGACTAGGACAATTGAAATGAGCCCCGAGTGATGCATTTCACTTACAGGGGTTAACGAACCCAGGGTTAAGCTAATAGAGAGGACTTTGAATGGTAAAGTTGTTGGAAAAATGGGATTTTTTCTTTGTCGATAGGATGGGGTTTTTTTTTATTGGCACTGTAGTGGCCAGTGTTTTGTATTGGCTTTTGTTTTAGAGTGGAAGTGACTGTGCTCCAACTGCAAATTATGAAATTATGTACACTCACGACCGAAACCAATAAGTCATCCAATGTCCGTCAAAAATATGCGGAAAAGTGAAGATTTTTTGAGTCTATTCAATCTGTCTAGAAAAATACCAAGTCTTCATAATACTTGACATTATTCTTTTATCCTTATTAATATTGTAAGGAAACGGAGTAGGTACAGTCAGCAGCACTTAATATTGAGCTAACGACGCGAACACAATAGATAGATAATATTATTTCCACTACAAGCTCAAGCTCCATTGTGATTTATTTCTTAAGTCGACAATAGTACATTGTTACTGCTGCGAAAAATGGAACTTAAATCTTTATGAAACGCTTTTACACGGTGTTGTTCTGTGTTTTTAGGATGAGTTTACTACTATCGGGTATATATCATTGGCGGATTTCCGTTTTATGTTATAAACAAAATGTAAGAGAATACGTACATTTTGTATTTATTGATTCTGAGGCGATACGAAGTTCGCCGGGTCAGTTAGTTTAATTTTAAACTAAAATGAAACAGTGGATTGCCTTTAATTACATATAAAACATTATTTTTAGTATACTGCAAACCTGAATATAGTTTGTTCAGAATAAGTAACTGAATCGATTCCAATAGTTTTTACACCATGTTATATTTTGACCCAAAAATATTTAAAATGGTAACAATTTGTACACCGAGCGAAACTAAGTACATATCCGTAATCATATGCGCATAACACAGGTCACAGACGGTCGGCCGGCGGCGCGGATAAAGTGGTAACCAACTTTTTGTACTGACAATCAGGTAAGATAACAAGCTTATAATATAACTTTGTGATTTTTCATGATACAGTTTTGAAATTTTGTACATAGATTTTTTACATAAAAATACTAGACACGTGTTTCGGGTTTGCCATATACTAAAAATAATGTTGTATACATATATCCCTTTAATCCTATCCTATAATACTTACTACTTTCCTACTAAAGTTTGTGAGGATGGATGGGTGTTTGTTACTCTGTCACGGAAAAACTACTGAAGGAATTTCGATGAAATTTGCCACATGGATAGTTTATAACCAGGATTAACACATGAAATACTTTTTATCCCGATATTCCTACGGAATTGACACTTATGCGGGTGAAACCGCGGGGCGCTGCTAGTTAATTATATATCCACCATAATTGGTGAGACTTCAAAGTACGACCGCAGCATCCTTGGGAGTCAGCTCCGCTACCACGTAGCTGACTGGTTTCTGAAGGTCTTTACCGCGGCATGAGATATTCTCATATCTACCATCCATCCATACCACCATCCATCCATCCATCCATCTTATTCGTACCAGTACGAGAGAAGATGACACACACTACAGGTTCAGTTGAACACCAGCTTCAGGCAGTAGAGGTCTGACATTTTTTGCTGACCTGCACCCTAATTGCGTAACACACTAGCTATCCATCTCAATCTGAATCATTTTGACGGATATTGCTAATCCATTGCTTCATATTTTCGAAAAATATGTCTACGCAATGAAAGTGGTTGAACTGTCAAAATGAAACCTATTGCTACAGCAGTGCGATTCTGTAACCATCTCACCGTGAAAACTTAGGTGAAGTGAGCGTGGAGTGAGCTGTCAGTGTCATCCCACCGGATACTAGGGATTGACTAAGCATACATTTACAACCATAATCGAGATTTTAATAATATTTTTATGCTAAGTCTATTGATCATTTTTAATAATTTCAACGCTACTATTTTAGCTGTCAAAATGTTACTATTTGGTGGGGGTCTTAAAATAAAATAGCAAAACAGAAACTCAGTAAGAATCTCTTTGTTGTTTTTTTTTTTCTAGACTAGTCCTGACGATTCGGCGTGATCAAGGTGTAACTTAAATAACGCAAAACCTCATAAGGGGTTATTGTACTCATCATTATGAACAACTTATACTCCGGGACCAAACCTGAAATCGCGATTAAAACCAGCTTTTACCTACATTTATGTTCGCATAACTCGTCAAAATATATTTGGCGATTGGCACTTTTTGAATTTTTTGCAATCAAGTTAAGAAAAATGATAAAGTGTCTTATAAGCCCTCAAAATCCAGGCTTGCATTGAATTTCCTTTTTCCAGATCTCATTTTCTTTGTTATTTCCTTATCCGAGTACTTCCATTACATAATACAACTGTTGAGTCGGTCAGCCTACACGATCCTTTGATTGCGTGTTTGAGTTTCAGTTGGCGCGCTAAGCCAAGTTACGCGGTCCTACCAATAATGTGAACAGTCAACTAACTGGGGCTTTTCTTACCCCTGCTCTGTTGGTTTTGGTTTAATACTTGTTTTGTTTTCATTGTTTATTAATTAAACAACCGTTTGTGGGTTTTATTGTTGTGTGAGGAAATGCTATTACTGTTTTCCCGTCCTTTCCTGATTACAATTCTTTTTGCGAGGTTCATTGGATTAGCTCCTGAATTTCTGTATTATTGTTTTTTTTATGTTAATTCGTACAGTTTATTCCTTGATTTTTCTTATTCAAACCTGCGTATTGTTCGCCAGATAGTCTTATGATTTTTTAATCGCAATGCGTTTCACAAATACTTAATACTTATTTATTTAGTTTGAAGACATATATATCGGTAAATAAATATTACACCAAAATGCTATAGGATACGTTTTTTTTAACAAAAATCGAGTAGAATGGAATACCTACGTTTACATCAGTGGGTTTGTGCCAGGCCTACAGATTATTTAAATAACATGCAAGTACTCTCGTAGTAGGTACACTCGACTCGATATTCTTTTCTATACCCCAAAAATACCTGTTTTTGTTTTACACAAATGTTACGTGTTCTGTCAGTCGACACAGACATCCATAACGAACCTTCCCCGGGGATCCACTACAGTCAAACTGAATTTTATTTGCCATATTTTAATAAACCATTTGCTTTGACTGCGGCCGGACAGGGAGAATAAATAAATTCTACGGACTTATGAAACGGGTAAATAGTTTGCTGAACAGCTTTTGAGATAAATGGATTCATGACTGAACAAAATAGGATAAAAGGCATAAAAATGTGCTGCGTAATTGTGAATACTATAAATCTTATAATTTTACTAAAGCAGAATGAGAGGTAAATTTCAATATTAATTAAGCTTTGTTTTTAGATAGTGTTTTCGTGGCCTTTCTGACACAAAGGATAAACTTAAATATTGTAAAAATAATTGTACCAATAACTGTGTCAATGTACCAAAATTCGGTACCTACTTTTTAATATAGTAAGTACCATGTCGTCACAGGTCATCATCATCTGCATAGCCTTTTCCCAACTATGTTGGGGTCGGCTTCCAGTCTAACCGGATGTAGCTGAATACCAGTATTTTACATGGAGCGACTGCCTATCTGACCTTCACAACCCAGTTACTGGGTAATACGATACCCCTAGGTAATACTGGTTGTCAGACTTTGGGGCTTCTGGCTACCCGTAACGACTGTCAAAGATCTACGAATAACAGCCGGGATCAACGGCTGAACGTGCTTTCTGAGGCACGGAGGGGTCTCGGTATATAAATATGGTCACCCATTCACAGACCAACCGCGGCAAGCGTAGCTTAACCTGGTCGTTCGACCTATGCGGCAGTTATTATTAACAGGTAAAGTTAAAAAAAATACGTCTGTTACTATTGGTTGTGGTGGCGAAATATGGTTTCTTATTCCAAGTTTCTTCAAGAGTTTCTTTGAGCTCGTAGCCCCGTTTTAAGCCACACCACCAAAATAGCGATAATTAGGTAATTATCCATCTATAAGTACCTATCTATAAGTACGGACGAAGCTCTTAGCATGTAAAAAATAAATCATTTTTAAAAATATGCACACCCAATCCGGTTTATCAGTTTGAAGTGTACACTATGTGTTTCGGTATCCCGTACAAATATTTATATTCACATGCGAGAAATGAAAATAGAATAAACACGAATAAAAATCACGCAAGAGCACTGCCTATACAATATCTATTCTATTATTTTTCCAATTTCCACATGAGCCATCGCCCGACAGGCGTTAGTACTGTAACTAATCAATCGCAAACACAGCACCATCATTTTTTATTTAAAAAAAAAAAACAATATTTTACAACAAACGCCAGCCAGTACCATGGCTGAATAAATATTACCTTTGTCAATAACACGTTGCCATGAAAAAGTTTAACGAACGAACGAATAACTGAATGAGTGAACGAAGTGTGTATGAAATGCATTTGTCGGTACAAAAGATAGAACTAAACGTTTACGGAGGGACAAGGGCACACCGGTTCCAGGATAATTGTTCACGCGTCTGGAATTGCCGTGCATGGGAATGTCCACGTGTCATCCTGACTGGGGTGGTGTACCGGGGAAGGTAGAAGGTTAGGTTTGTGCAGAGATAAAACACAGCGACACCAAAACAATTTTCTCTTTGAAAGTTACGATTTCTTATTATAATTATTAATAAGGTATCAATTTGCCAATTTTGTAAAATTATTTCATGGTGGAGAAGCTAGTTGAAGAGACTAGTTCATCTGCCTAGCCTTTTCCCATCTATGTTGGGGTCGGCTTCCAGTCTAACCGGATGCAGCTGAATACCAGTATTTTACATGGAGCGACTGCCTATCTGACCTCCACAACCCAGTTAGCTCTTAGCGATAAGACCGCCCATTGTGTCACCCTTTGTAAAATGTCCATATTTATGTCTGTAATTTATATGGTGTACATAATAAAGAGTATTCTATTCTATTCTAAGACTGGTTGTCAGACTTTCGAGCTTCTGACTACTCGTAACGACTGTCAAAGATCTACGAATAACAGCCGGGATCAATGGCTTAACGTGCTTTCCGAGGCACGGAGGGGTCTCGGTATGTAAAGATGGTCACCCATCCACAGACCAACCGCGGCAAGCGTAGCTTAACCTGATCGATCGACCTGTGCGGCTGTTATTATTTAGCGGTACACGTTCTGTTTTTAGAAACGAGAGAAACGAGCCTTTGAATGGGTCTTGGTGGCATTTTGCTGCTAGAAAAAGTCTGGTGAGACTCGGTACCTGAATTCCTTAGTTCAGATCAGTGTTCACCTGCTTCCACTAGCCTAGAGTGTGTCAAATAGCTATCGGGCAGTCTATCCGCTTCGCAAATCGCTAGGACATGTGTTTTGTAGCTATGAAATATTCAAACCGGTTGCCGTAGGTGCGTAGACGTGCGGTGCCACGCGGTGCGATGCGATGCGATACGATGCGATGCGATAGGGGATTGCGCGAGCTTCGATTGTGTGTTTCTTATTTTTTTCACTGCACATGTACGGTAATAGTTGTGGTTTTAAGCTATTCGGATTTTAATTGCTGTTTGTTGAGGTTTTAGCAAGATATTACGTTTTAGTAACTTGTGCGTAAATAATTGAAGTAGCTTTCGTTCGTATTGAGAAAGCCATCATTCATGTAGAGGCATATTTAATGTCTAATATTTACGAGTTTTGTATATTTGTCGAAATTCAAAATCAAAATCAAAAAAATCGGTATAACCTGTGGTCTGAGATTGAATACAGCTTACAACTGGCAAAATTCTCACTTCCATTGGATACGGAGAAACTAGTACAGATTCTGGTGAAATAGGCACACTAAGTTACATATCCCATTACATTTGAGGCTAAAACAAATAAACAGCAACTGTAAACACTCTCCCGAACACACGTACCACGACCACACCACATCGCAGCGACAAACTGTGCGCAAGTCGTGCTTATGTGTGAGTAATGTCGCTGCAGCTTCTTGTGCGTTGTGGTAACTACAAAATTTCGATGTGGTTGCGTTATCGTTAGTAGTTGCGATGTGGTTATGTTGTGGCTAGTGTTTGCAGACAGGTCGACTCCAGCTGTGACAATGTCGTCGCATCGACGCAACGATGTGTTTGCGTTGTGGTTACGACGTCGCCTTGATCTGGTGTATCACCCACACGGTTGATTTTGACGGCTAAATGGGGTGAGATTATTCATTTTCACACAAATAAGCGCACGACCACGTGGTGTCGTTGTGGTGTGTGGTATCTACGTGTGATAGGTCCCTTATAATGAAAATTAAATTAACAAAACAGACAGGAAACGCTACCGGAAAATTAAAACAGAAATGAAATATCAAATTCAAGTTGTAACACAATCGCGGATCTTTCGATTACTTTCTTGAATCAGGCCGAGATTACCGGTAACCCGAAGTCAAATAGCATGATCCTTAAGGCGTTATCTCTCTATATTGGGGTGCCAATAAAATTAGAAGTTTTCCGATGCGCCGATTCGGGTAACGCTCGGCACTTGTCGGGAATTTATTGTGAAATTCGAGACTCGGTTTTGTTATCAACCGGTCGATTCTATAAAAATCTCACCGTGAAATCATAAGTGAAGTGAGCACCTAATAAATGATAAATGATTTATTTTCTGTAAGTAGATTTGTACAAACACTTTTACATGTCAATCATATTTTTTTATTTTTTTTTAAACTAGATGAGGTCGGCGTTTCCTATCTGACTACTCTGAGAAGAAAGGCCGAAACAAACTCAGAGGTCACAGTCGACAATAGTGTTACCCTAGCGAACGACAGCTCAGTCCACGCTCACTTCATCCAAGCGTTCACGGTGAGATGGTTACAGAATCGCACGGCTGTTTTGGATAAGTGCTTTAACTGAATGTGTTGTTGTAAGAGAAATCTCATTAGTTGAACTAGAATTTGATGATATTTATTTGATTGTTATTCACAGAATGTTGGCATGCTAATAAAATACGTGTAGTCCTCGACATAAGTTTTGTATATGGAAATTAGTATTATATATTGACATCAGCATTATATATTTAAGTTAGTATTGTATATTGAAATTGTCTTATTATTTGTTTTCAGTCTATTATAATTTTTCCTTATTTATTTTAATATATTTTTCTCTCTTTAATTTCTATTGCTATTTATTA
Source organism: Eremobia ochroleuca (assembly GCA_949629135.1). Taxonomy (NCBI): domain Eukaryota; kingdom Metazoa; phylum Arthropoda; class Insecta; order Lepidoptera; family Noctuidae; genus Eremobia; species Eremobia ochroleuca. The sequence goes on along the minus strand of OX451405.1, from coordinate 7,414,124 downwards.
TTAATTAATTTGTTTTGTGAAATGTGTGATTCTTTATAATTACAAGCTTTTTGTTTTTTTTACTGTTCACGTTCATTTTATTTATTTATTGAGATTAAACTAACTAACTTAGATTAAACTGATTAAAATTATGGACTGCCGTGCGATTCTGTAACCATGTCACCGTGATAACTTGGGTGAAGTGAGCGTGGAGTGAGTCGCCAATAGTGTCAATCCCTAGAATCAGCATGACTCACAGCTCACTCTAAGCTCACTTCACCTTAGTTATCACGGTGAGATTTTTCCAGAATCGACCAGCAGATCTCGTTGGTCTAGTGGTCGCAATTGCTATTGTTGACCATGAGGGCCAAGGTTTGATTCCGGAGACGAGCAAAGAGTGGTTGGGTTTTTCCATCTGGAATTTCTCAGTAGTAGGCTGATGTCTGGATTGGTGCCCGGTTGATCGCCCCCTATTACGTGGAACTTAAACATAACACCTTTGCTTATCCTTTCGGAGAATACACGCGTGAACTGAATACTATAATGAGTTAATGACAAGGAAATTTTGCGCCTAATATGTTTTCGTGTCTAACAATTTTAATGCCAATATTTTTTTCAAAGAAAATGGTGCTGACTCTGTTGTTCTCAACAAACTATACTAAATTTAATTTCAGTACATCTTTTTCTTTCTACTTCATTCAACAAAGGACAGAAGATAAAGTTTAGTTTAGTCCTGTCAAATTAATCAGCGCCTGGCGTAAATTGACGTAATGCAAGTTTTTAATCACCTCTAAACTTGTAAGGAGTAGTACCAGGCGCTGATTAATTTGATAGGAAAATTTATCTTCCGTCCTTTTTAAAAACATTTTTTTTTCATGATTTTATTTAAGTAATTTTGCCAGATATTTATATTTTACCACTTTGTCGGCGTGATTAATATGTATATCCATGCCAAATTATAGCTTTCTAGTACTAAGAGTCTCTGAGCTAAGCTGCGGACAGACGGACGGACGAAGAGACGGACATGGCGAAACTATAAGGGTTTTTTGTTGACTACGGAACCCTAAAAAACGTATCAAGCAACAGCTTGTTCCAATACCAATTACATAATTTGCAAAATTAAAACATCGAAGCGAAACAGACAAGTACAGTATTACCGGGATACCTTTCACAAAACATTAATTACCCCGATATCAATATGACGTCACACAAATTAAAACGCCCGAAGCCCGCAACATGATCTGTGTCGTCTGCAGAGAAACATTGGTAAGCATTTATCGGAGGATAAAGCCAGTTGTACACTGAGCAACAACGATACAGAGCATTTTAATGGGCAACGTTGCCCAACGTCGCGTTGCGTTGCTAGTTCAAGCGAAAATGTCGCTTGGCATGCTGCTTGGGGCGTTCCCCTAAAATTGACATTTTTAGGCAAGAGACCACATCGCAATAAGTGAAGACAATTCGCGTTACAATAATATAATTAATTTAAATTGGACTTAATGCATGTTAATCACTACGGATTATGTCTGACAGACAATAGACAAGAGACAGTAACCTCCGAGTTTGTTTCGATGTTTCTTCTCAGAGATGTCAGTTAGGAAAAAAACCAACCTCATTTAGTTTCCAAATAATTATTATTATTTCTTTTGACGAGTAGGGTAAAACTGATTTTTTAAAAACTAATTTACAGAAATAAAATATTATCCATCAATGTTTTTAAACAAAAGCCGCGTAAATTGTATTGCATGAGGAAATTCTACTGCTGAACATAGGCTACAAACCATCGTGGCTGGCAGACAGATTTATATTAATTAAAAATGTTGTAAAACATCTTGCCTATAATTTAGTAGAACTCTTTAGTCGCCTTGTTCGATACCAACGGTTGACAAGCCCAGCCGATCTAAAAATATATCTAAATATATAATAGATCTAAAAATTTCACCGTGAAAACTTAGATGAAGTGATTTGTTTATATTGTAAATCCCTATCATCATGTGGAATGACAGCTCACTTTACCTAAGTTTTCACAGTGACATTTTTACAACACAGACTTTAGTAAAAAAAAAATTGGTCGTACTGGACACATGTACGCTAGCATGTTGCCTAGTGTACACCCGGCTTTACGATTATACTCGTACGGATTCATTCGCAGAACATAATTATTCCGGATGGTTTAAAATAAATTTACAGTATCATCGTTTTAAAATTTCGATTGTGGAGCGTACAGCCGATTAATATCAACAGTATTCATTATTGTTGTTGTACGGAACCACAGGAGTATTTGCAATGATCGCTAGAAATTATTTATGTATAGTTCGCTCGGATGTGAAGATGGGCCCGTGGCTAAATAGTAACAGCCGCACAGGTCGATCGATCAGGTAAAGCTACGCTTGCCGCGGTTGGCCTGAGGATGGGTGACTATATTTACATACCGACACCCCTCCGTGTCTCGGAAAGCACGTTAAGCCGTTGGTCCCGGCTGTCACTCGTGGATCTTTGACAGCCGTTACGGGTAGTCAGAAGTTCGAAAGTCTGACAACCAGTCTTACTGAGGGATATCGTATTACCTAGTAACTGGATTGTGGAGGTCAGATAGGCAGTCGCTTCATGTAAAATACTGGTATTCAGCTGCCCTCTTCTTTCAACTAACAGTGTGTAACTCTGTTAGTTGAAAGAAGAGGGTCAAGGTTGGTCTGGAGTGTTAGAAGTTGTTGACACTTTGAACAACTTTGCAGTTGAGGTTTAGAACAAGTTTAATGAAAAGGTACTCACGTATTCGTAGATTGTCATAGTTTATTATTATTGTTTCGCACGGTTTTTACGACAAAATATTGAGATTTCTATATCCTTACATAGTATATAACAAAGTCGCCGAAATGTCTGTACGCGCATAGCTTCCAAATGGCTACACCAAATTGGATAATTATTTTTTTGTTGTGTTCGGTATTGCCAGGACTACGTTCGTATGTAAGAATATTTTTGTAAAAAAAAAAACATTGCACCCGTGCGAAGCTGGGGCGGGCCGCTAGTTATGCAACGTGTAACGTTAAATGCGCAAAACCTGAAAATAGTTTGATCAGAATAACGAGCAGAATTAATTGAACCACTTTTTAATATAGGTCACATTTTTCAAAAAATCTTAATTAAAAACGTTGCCGTATCTATTTATTAATAGGTCAAGCAAGCCAATGTCAGCGCGGCGCAGCGGCCCGGTGACGACTCCTCCCTCGACAAAGCGTCGTCGCAGACGCAAGAAACGATCAGAATGGCCAGTAAAACTAAAACAGCACATAATACCTTTACAATTTTTTTAATGACTTATTTTCTCTTCGGAAATAGGTCAATTGAATTAAATCAGTTGGGGTGTCTGAGGTTTTGCGCATTTAACGTTACACGTTGTATATAATTTTAATATTAATGTTTTCATCATCATCATCTTCTGGCCTTTTCCCAGCTTTGTTGGGGTCGGCTTCCAGTCTAACCGGATGCAGTACCAGTAAGTTACATGGAGCGACATTATACCTACAAAAATATTCTGTAAATGCTGATGGAAAGCGCATTGAAATCTGTTGCTTAGCTTAGAAGAACAACGCGGTAACACATACAGATACGAAAAGCGGCTTTATTTCAACTTCGACTTTAGATCAATAGAATTAGCATCATCATCTGCCTAGTCTTTTCCCAACTATGTTGGGGTCGGCTTCCAGTCTAACCGGATGCAGCTGAATACCAGTATTTTACATGGAGCGACTGCCAATCTGACCTCCACAACCCAGTTACTGGGTAATACGATACCCCTAGGTAAGACTGGTTGTCAGACTTTCGGGCTTCTGACTACCTAACTACTACCTAACCTAAAACTACCTAACTACTAACGACTGTCAAAGATCTACGAATGACAGCCGGGACCAACGGCTTAACGTGCTTTCCGAGGCACGGAGGTGTCTCGGTATGTAAAGATGGTCACCCATCCACAGACCAACCGCGGCAAGCGTAGCTTAACCTGATCGATCGACCTGTGCGGCTATTATTATTTAGCCACGGGCCCCTCCATCAATAGAATTAGCATAAAAAATATTATTAAAATCTCGATTATGATTGTAAATTTTTGCTTAGTCAATCCCTAGCATCAGTGGCATGACACTGACAGCTCACTCCACGGAAGTTTTCACGGTGAGATTTTTACAGAATCGACATGCAGGAGTCATTTTGTCAAGATAATATTGGTAAAATATGACAAATCATTTTCTTTCTGCAAAAAAGAAACCTTACGCAATAGCTATGAATAATAATAGGAATACGACCTTGGAAATATTTCTTACTAATACATTTTGTTTTCCAAAAAGTTAGTAAATTGCAAAAAAAAAAAAACTCCGGAGCAACACACAATTGCTGTGTGCGTGTTGCTTACCATGTAATTTTTACCATGAAACATAACAGCCAGTCGATTCTGTAAAAATCTCACCGTGAAATCATAAGTGAAGTGAGCACCTAATAGTGTTAATCCCTAGCGAATGACAGCTCACTTCACCCAAGCTTTCACGGTGAGATGGTTACAGAATCGCACGGCAGTTTTAATAATTGTCTATATTATGTACTTTTAATTCTGTTTTATTAATTATTTACATAGTTTAAAAACCTTACAGTCTTAAAATAATAATAATATGTACAAGTATATAAAAAGGAGGGGAAATAATCACAGGGCAGGAAAAAATTCGTCCGCATCGCTGTCAATAGGAAACGTGCCCAAAACGCCGGCAGCGTTGCCATCTATATCATTGCTTATTATAATTTAGCTTTTTTGGCAGGCCTGTTGGTCTAGTGGTCAGTGGCCCTGACTACTATACGCAACGCCGTGGGTTCGATTCCCACCCTGGGCAAATGTTTGTGTGATGAGCACGATCATTTGTTCTTTGTCTGGGTGTAATTTATCTATAATATGTATGTATTTGGAATTATATATGTATATTTATCAGTTGTCTAGTACTCGTAGCACAAGCTCTGCTTAGTTTGGGACTAGATGGCGTTGTGTGAAAGTTGTGGAATATTATTATTATTATTAGCTATTGAATATAACAATGATTATGAAAACCATAAGTTTCATGCTTGGATCTAGTTGAACCTGACATCCTCTGATTCATCACGTTCCAGCCCACATCATGAAATCATTTTCTCCGTCTGTCTCCCATCGCAGTCCCAACTGCGGGGTTAAAAGGGTGTACGTGTGTTTACTGAACGCATACTACATACTAAGGTTATCAAACCAGCACTTTGTAGGCAGCACTCACAGATTTAAATATTCATGGCATGTACTGTTATTTAGTCCTAAGTAGCTATTTGATGTGGGACATTTAATTGATTTAAGTTAATTAGGTACTGGCACCAATACAAGGGACCGTACCGCTCTTATGTAATATTAGAACCTTTAGCGTAAGGTTGGTGACATTTTGTGAACTTTTACGTACCTAGCAGGAACGTACCTGGGTCAAACACAAAAACGCGTGAAAAAGTGTTCAGGTTATATAAATTCCAGGTGTACATTATTAGAGCATGTTTGTGTTTTTATTACTTAAGATTAAGTTGTCGGCATACTATATTTGATCTTATTTTATTTATAAGAATAAATTTATTAATTTTCTGCTTTCGTTTATAGCAAAATGTCTCCTACTGTAGACTGTTCGGATGCTTAGCACCTCAATTTGATAGATGTTTAAAAATACTTCAGGAACAATAAATACATTCTTTTAATGTGAATGTACGTAAAAAATAAACAGCTTTTCATATTAGCGTAGATAAAAAAATCAGCAATCCATATTTACGAATAAAAACACATAAACATATTGTTCTAATATTTGTAGTCTTCTACTGTAGACATGTAAAACTCACACAATTTTAAATATTTCGAACACACCTAATATATTTTTTGGGTTATGTTGGCATCACTGCTTCAAATGTCGCTCATTCGTTCGTAATTTTCTTAAATGGCGTCTGCGTCGGTGAAAAAATACTGCTAATAAAGGATACACAAGATTTTGGTCGTGTTTTGAAGATCTTTTCTGTGTTACGTATATATTGGTAAGTAGATAATTAAAAATTATATAAATCGTAAGCGTTTATGTGCATTAGGGATAGGTTTGCAAAATCCAACATGCTTTCATTCTAACCTCAAAATATTTTAAGATATCTTTTTTATTTTACATTATGTCTTTCCTGTAGACATCTTTCCTGTAGATGCATGTGTATAAAATAAGTTTCACTCTGGCTGAAACATCTTTTTTCTGTAAAAGACATTCGTGTGACTGGAAGCATGGATCCTTAAAATGTATGGAAATGATGTAAATATTGTTACAGTTACGATGCCACGGGCAAGTACAAATAGGATTCAGCTTTCTGAGGAAGACAAAAAAAGGCGCAGGCGTCATCAAAAGAAGCTCGGTATACGTCTTGTACATGCCAAAATGGATGAAGCAGCATTAGAAGAAAGAAGAAGACAGGATAGGGAAAGATATCGACGAAAAAAAGAACAAGGCAAAATTAACACTATTAAAGACTGCACCCCTAGAGAACAACGACAAATCAGAAAAATATGGAAGGAAAAGACCAAATTAAGACGTCAGAAGGAAAAAAATAGTAAAAATGCTTTGCATTTCCCTGAGCAGAATACTCCACCGTCGAGTCCTTCATGTTTGCGTATTAATGTTGGGAATGCTATTGTGAAACGCAACGCGTGAAAATTAAGAATCGAAAATAAGTACCTAAAAAAAAAATACTTGTAATTTAAACTAAATTGGCAAAGTACCGTATGAGAGCTATTCGATCTTGTAATAGAGAAAACAAAGAAAATAAAGTTTCTCAAAGGAAGTTTAAGAAGGCGCAAGAAAGTATAATTTATTGGAATTTCTACAGGAAAGATGTCCGTTCTGTGGGCAATTTTTTATCATTTCTTATTTTCTAAAATAGTTGAATTTTCAAACTTTATTCTGTCATGTAACGAACGTGTTTTTATTTTGATCATTATAAATTAAGTTCTGTAAACAAATCATAAAACGTGATGACATACTAAGGTTTATGTTCTTATCTGTAGACAATTAGGTCTTTTCTGTGGCCTTATAAAAATGAAAATTGTTATTTTTCGAAAGAATATGTAATACTGATCTATATCGATATTATTAAGAATTATAAGAGACTGTTACACGAATAAAGGTTGATTTTCAAACTCATATGTGAGGTTTTATTTTTTGGAAATGATGAATTACATATTTTGTGTTTGACCCACCTAGCCTTAGAAGGAACGTAAAGGGATAATCATCAATCAATCAAAGAAAAAATCATCGAGAAAAATCGAGAAAAATTCAAAGAATCATCTTTATCTAGGTTAGGTATATCTTTTCAGAAATGGTCTTTTTTAGAAAATCCTGATAAACTATTTTATAAGTAGGTACTGAATCCGACGAAAAATTTGAAGTTATTTTTACCACAGACTCGATAAAAAAAAATATAAAAAAAAAACTGCGTGTGTTTAGAAATTCAATATAAACTAAAAACACTTTTATTGGATTTACTGATCGAACCTGAAATTAATTTTTGTAACATTTCGTTTTTGTTAACCTTATTAAGTTTATATTATAGTAAGAAATCCTTATTGACAGATTCTACCATATCCTTAAAAGTATTGACCAAAAATAAAACGAGCATGACATCCCAAATATAACATATCTGAGCTCAGATAAAAATAGACAAAAAAGTCCATAAAAAAGCAATATAATCAAAACGCGACGCTCGAATGGTAAAATTGTTAATATCGCTAAATCAGCGTTTTTTGCCTAAATACCTATCTATTTAACTTAGAGCTCCCTTACTGTTAACTTTTGACTTGTTTTTTAAGCAACTTAAGAGGCAATGCAGGTCAAGTTAGAGTGGCGAATCTGTATCAATTTATCTTTGCCTAAACTTGCAAAGCTGAGGTAAGTGACGCTGAAAAATTAACTATTGGTCTCGGCCTAATCTTACAACCTTTGTGACGGAATATTTTTTGGTCCTTTTTCCTTTAAGTTCACTGAGATTGGTAATTTCAGTGAGAGATCCAAATTTTACCTAACACATACTGATCTACTGTGATGTTGCTTGGTGCCTAATCAAGAATAAAAAGAACAAAAATGAAAATTTTGTATTCTTGCACGAAATATCAACGCACATTTGTTACATTTGTACGCACAAATTAAAAATCTCCATTGCTTGGAGATTTTTAATTTATTGTCACGTGTAGTAGGTAGTTCAAAATTGATTTCTTAATTAATTATTTTGACCACCAGTAATGTCATATGCCTAGCCTTTTCCCAACTGTGTTGGGGTCGGCTTCCATTCTATTCGAGTGCAGCTGAATAACAGTATTTTACATGAAGCGACTGCTTATCTGACCTCCACAACCCAGTTACTGGGTAATACGATACCCCTTGGTAAGACTGGTAGTCAGACTTTCGGGCTACTGACTACCCGTAACGACTGTCAAAGATCCACAAATGACAGCCAGGACCAACGGCTTAACGTGCTTTCCGAGGCACGGAGGGGTCTTGGTATGTGAATATGGTCACCCATTCACGGACCAACCGCGGCAAGCGTAGCTTAACCTGATCGATCGACCCGTGCGGCTGTTATTACTTGGCGACAAGCCTCTCGGTAATGTCCACTATTTTATATAAAATAATCACACAATAAAGGCGAAAGTTTGTGTGTGTGTGTGTGTGTTTGTTACTTCTTCACGCTCAAACGGCTGAACCAATTTTGATGAAATTTGGCACACAGATAGTTTATAACCAGGATTAACACATAAAATAGTTTTCATCCCGATATTCCAACGGGATCGAGACTTATGCGGGAGAAACCGCGGGGCGCAGCTAGTAATATTTAAGAAGTAAAAATTATAAATAGGATTAAAGAAAGCACTTCAAGTTTCACATTTTGTCCTTATATTCGTCACAAGATTTTTATAAACTAAGTCATTACAACCGTTGTGAATAATAAAGGGTTCGTCTACAACTTTTTGTAAAATTTTACAAACTTCGAGAGCTCAGCGAAGACTCAAGCATTAAAGTTGAAAGTTCAGTATATTGCTGACTAGCGACCCGCCCCGGCTTCGCACGGGTGCAATGGAGAAACACTGATAATTTTAGAGCCATTATTTCTCGTAAAAAGTATGGGATAAAAAATGGTTACTGTGGGTTATCCCTAAGAGATAGACATATACCATCGCGGACTTTTTTGTAGACCTTTTTAAGGTGTACAATACTGTAGTACATTATTTTGATCTATCTCCACGGGTTCAGCCAGCGTTTACAATGTAAGCGCAAAAAAATGTGTTTATTTACGACATCACATTAGAAACCTCTAAAATTATCAGTGTTTCTCTACTATATTATGCATGTATTATACATATAAACCTTCCTTGAATCACTCTATCTATTAAAAAAACCGCATCAAAATCCGTTGAGTAGTTTTAAAGATCTAAGCATATATAGGGACAGACAGACAGGTAAGCGACTTTAGTTTTATACTATGTAGTGATTAGACACCTTCGTGGAAAACTCTGCAGAATCGTATAATGATGAACGATGGGAATTTTACGAAAACAAAATAGGTAAACTTCCATCGTTTCAGTTGGTGACGTTGACGTTGACGTTGAACGTGACGCAAATGTTTCGGCTCTAAGGACTAAAAATGTACCTTGTAATATAACCTTTTGTTTTTATGGATAAACATAGTTGGTGGTTTGGGAAGTCTTAAGAATTGCAACAAGCTATCTGATTAATACCCTTCACGACGTCTTTTTTTTATAATACTAGCCTACGCTGTCCCTCTCCTCGGCAAAGACCTCCCTACACTCCTTCCATCCTTCGCAATCACGCGCGTCCTCCTTCCAGTTCTGACGGAACCTATCCAGCTCGTTCTGCCCCATCTTCTACGTGGTCTGCTGCGACCCACTGTCTCATGGCATCAGTTCTTACCTTACCTACATCGTCTTACTTTTAAATCATTTCATTTTTTTTTTTAATTTCGATGTATTTTTTTATATTATGTATTTGTGTGGTGTACAATAAAGTATATATAAATATATATAAATTAATTGTGCAATTATTGGTTGTCTGGTAGAGAATGCTTAAGGCATTAAGTCCGCCTTTGTACCTTTTGTGCGAAAAGTTTAAATAAATAAATAAATAATACATTAGCGACAGAGTACATCAATATTGCAGCCCCATTAGCTGGCATCGGTATATAATTGGCGAAGACGTACCTGTGATATTTGACAGGTATCTGCTACGCGGCCATTAGTGGGTCGCAGCTAGCCTGTCTCTCTTGTGACGTTGTCGCAATGATTTCTGCTTAATATATCGTGCTGCCTTTAGATTCCTGTTGGGCGCCAGTAGATTGGATTATTTTTGAGTATACTTTTTTTTTTTGGCTTGCCTGCGTGTATTGAGAAGTTGTAAGTTTCATGCCACTCGACAGAGAAAGAGACATTTTTTTTCGTAAGCATCGAAATAGATGACTAATCTCAAGAGAATTATAGACAAGTGATTTTGATTGATAGTCGTTGCTGATCTATCTAATGACGACGATGTCAAATAACAGAACAGATTGAAAGTGATTTCTCCAACATTATAACAACTATTCAGTACAGACCATCACTGATCAGCTTACTAAACGTCTCGCTCCACTAGCCCAACTTAAACACAGCATCAAGTGACGTACCACTCGTACATATGAAGCACTCAGCGCATTTCCCGAGCGTCTGTACTGTCATGGCGTCGAACCATCGGATTGGCGGGACACACAAAACTGTTACACTCACATCAATTTACATATTGAAGTCACAATGTCAGATAGTCACATGGAAAATTCTGCACTTTATAAAATTGTATTTTTTTTCTGTTTTAACTGCACTTGCGAGTGAAAATCTGACACGCACGTTTGAATTGTTTATGCCACTTAGGGCCTAGATGTGCACGTGAAACAAGCATTAAAATAATAATGTTTATGAGTTTTAAACGGTTTCACAATGGACTAGCTAACTTATGCTTCCAAGTGTACAATATTAACTTATTAACTGCGTCACCACACGAGATTGATTTCGAATTACTTATTTACTTAGCAAACAGGGAAACTGTAGCATTGTATAACAGGTTTATGTTCAGCACCGAACGCAACGTAGAAAATGGGGGTGTGCGGGTTGAATATGTCCATGAGTACATTTACCTCGGCCATCCTTCCAGGCGAGACAGGACAAAGAAGTAGCTCGCCGCACAGAAAACGCCTGGAAGAGCTATTGGTCGATGAAACATCTCATGAAAGGAACTCTACTGCTTTCACTAAAACGAAAGCTCATGGACATGTGCATTCTTCCCACCCTCAACTACGGAGCGCAAACATGATCTCTTACAAAGCGTCAAAATTCCGCACTTGGAGTCTGCCAACGGGCTATGGAACGAAGTATAGATACGTGGGTGGAACAAATATAAACCAGACTTAAGTAAAAAAAAATACGCACGTATTATTATAAAAAAAAAATGTAATATATTTTATTTTTCTACATAATCCCCCTTCTATTAACACATTTTCCCCAGCGCAGGGGAACTTTCTTGATGCCATTATCGAAGAATGTAGTCGGTAGCGCCTTTAGCCAATTGCACACAAATGATTCCACTATCTGGTCAGTGTGAAAACGGCGTCCTCCACTTGAATTTTTTTTTGTGCCATTCCTACACTAGAGTTCTTGAAAGCGTATTCTTATCGAACTGTAGAGTCAATCGATGAAAAATTTCGGAAGGTTTTATGCCCTCCCGTATTCAATTTTTATGATTAGTCGTGAGTGCTCAACAGACTTATGTACCTCCTGCTCAGACATGATGCTACTGGCGCGCAATAAACTATAATGAGCCGAAGCATCCCCCCTCCCCTAGATGATCCCCCCTAACACATACAACAGCACCAAGCGCGTCACTTCAACATTTTTAATAAAAAAGGTCCGGTTTATATTTGATTCGCCCACGTACTAGGTGTCAAACTCATTAAGAACTCTATACTTAGTTCCAAAACACAAATAGCGGACGCTTACCCCATAGCTGCTGGACTAAAGTGGAACAGGGCCGGCCATATCTGTCGCATGTCGGAGCAGCAATATGCAAAAGCCACCACTCAGTGGATCTCCAATGGCAGGAAACGACTGCGCGGCAGGCCCAGAAGGAGATGGCGGGATGAGCTGGACTCCTTCTTAAAGGGTTAGCCCACAATCGCAGTAGACCAGGAAAAGTGGAAAGAGGGAAGGGAGGCCTTTGCAATGCAATGGGACAACACAGGCTCATACTAATGATGTTCCTAACTGTCCGGCTTCTGATTGTCGGTGGTTTACCTGGTGTCCTGGTGTCCCCTTCGAACCTAACCTGTCCAAGTCGGGGTGCTCCAAGTCCCAAGCTTGCTCTTGGACCGACGCTTAGAATAAAATCTCAAATAAATAAGTAATTATCAAGCAATGCATTTTGTCAAACGTTAAGGAACACCCGTTCGGTTCTGGAAAAAGCTCACCGTGATAACTAAGGTGAAGTGAGCTTAGAGTGAGCTGTGAGTCATGCTGATGCTAGGGATTGACACTATTGACGACTCACTTCACCCAAGTTTTCACGATGAGATTACAGGATCGCACTGCTGTTTTAACTGGTAAGTAGCACACATGTAATACGCCAATAATTTCTTGAAAAAAATATTAGTTGATATTATGTGGGTACAGATGCTAGCACATCAAGCTACCCGAAACTGTTAAAAAATCCCAATTAACTTTGAACCATATACCTTAGCGATAAACTAGAAAATCTATTACCTAAAGAAATTTGACAGATTGTAGCTTGTTGTGCAGAAGTCTACACACACATTTCGCCTGTTATAGATGTGTAATAGGGGGTGAACTTTTTCCCAAATCCAGACCCCGAGTTGCTACTGAGAAATTCCTATTGAAAAACCGACCTCGGAATAGAACCCACGACCTCATGCTCAGCAGTAGCGAAGGCGATCATCTACTTTTTTTTTTTTTACTAATATTTAATACATGACTGCCTCGTTGGTCTACAAAGAGGCAGTCATGTATTAATTAATTATCTAAATTACTAACTCTGATTCTTACATCAATTCACGTTCTGATTACCTACATAAAGATGTAAATATCCACCAGGCCCTTTAGAAAAAAAAAAAAAAAGTATATTTATGAATATATTTTTTTAAATATTTTTTCCTTACTATAGAGCTAATGTTATGTCCAAATAAATTTAATTTGCTTAAAAAGTAAAAATCATGCAATTAAGGGTTAATTAACTTAGAAACCTTTAATTGTTAAAAACCGTTTCGTTAACACAATCTGGAAACTAACCCCCACTAATAGCGTACACTATAAACAGCTGTTATAATTTAAGTCTACCCATAAACAATTCGTCGGCGACTTGAAAAAGCAAAGGAAAGCAGCTGAAATACGAGTACCTACACGTTAATAAATTATATCGGCCAGTCAAACCGGTCGGTTGCATAAAATTATACGATTTCCATTTTCGAGACCGCAACTATAACATTTTTAACCGTCAACTGCATATATGATAAAAACATTAAAGGTATAGGTGCCCCATTAGCATACCGCATGTCGCCTGACGGTATCGACGTAATGAGGGCCGCGTTCGGGCCGCGGGCCGCATGTGGCAGGGGCCTAGGGCCGCACGATGTAAACAAAACGTGAAATGTACAGTTTTATTGTATCACTGTGGTCGCGGTACCGCTATGATTCGTTGACAACTTGCTTGTAAACGTGCGTTCGTTATTATCGGTGAGGCTGTTGGTATTGGAGGGTTGAATGCGTTTCTAGTGTGGGGTAAGTTAGTGTTGTAGTGTTTTACTTTTCTTTTTTAAAAGCTGTATATATGGCTGAAGTTAAAGTATACTGGATGTCATCATCTGCCTAGCCTTTTTCCCAACTATGTTGGGGTCGGCTTCCAGTCTAACCGGGTGCAGCTGAATACCAGTATTTTACATGGAGCGACTGCCTATCTGACCTCCACAACTACTGGGTAATACGATACCCCTTGGTAAGACTGGTTGTCAGACTTTCAGGCTTCTGACTGCCCGTAACGACTGTCAAAGATCCACGAATGACAGCCGGGACCAACGGCTTAACGTGCTTTCCGAGGCACGGAGGGGTCTCGGTATGTAAAGATGGTCACCCATCCACATACCAACAGCGGCAAGCGTAGCTTAACCTGATCGATCGACCTGTGCGGCTGTTATTATTTAGCCACGGGCCCCTCTGTAAGTAAGTATACTGGATGTAAACAACAGAAAACTGCGAGTTGTGACCTAATTACCAAGCGTTAAACTAACGTAATTTTTAAATTTATTCTAACCAAATTGTTTGTTTAATAACTACCAGCCGGTCGATTCTGTAAAAATCTCACCGCGAAACAATAAGTGAAGTGAGCACTTAATAGGGTTAATCCCTAGCGAATGACAGCTCACTCCACGCTCACTTCACCCAAGCTTTCACGGTGAGATGGTTACAGAATCGCACGGCAGCAGTGCTATTCTGTAAAAATCTCACTGTGGGAACTTAGGTGAAGTGAGCGGGGAGTGAGCTGTCATTAGAGATTAATACTATTGACACTGGTCACTTCAAGCTCACTTCACTTATGATTTCTCGGTGATATTTTTACAGAATCGACCGGCTGTAGTGCTATTCTGTAAAAATCTCATCGTGAAAACTTAGGTGACGTGAGCTTGAAGTGAGTTGCCAATAGTGTCAATGTCTAGCATCCGATGGAATGACAGTTCACTTCACGTCAGTTATCACGGTGATTTTTTATAAAATACCGGCTGCTCTGCCTTCATGTAAAAGTTACCACTTCCTCTTGAAGCTATCAATTTAACCAAACAATTTAGCATCTTTAAACAGCCAAAAACATATACTTCTAACAAAACATAATTATAAATATAAAAAACATATACTTCCCTCTAAAAATCTTCGTTCAAACAACTGTAAACGCAGCTCTGACGATCACCTTCACCAGTTTGGTTTTGGCTAGTCATCAGATAGCTCACGAAAGAATAGAAAATTAGTGTAGGTCAATGTCTGATACGGCGAAGATATAAGAAGCGATATAAACTAACCAAATTTTAAGATTTATTTTTTCGCTACTGCGGCTGCTGAGACCCTTAAGCGGCGCTAATTCTGTAACCTTATGGGTAACTACAGTTTTGAGCCGTTTGGGGTCGAAAACTTCGGGTCATGGGGCCCGAGTGTGCGTCTCCGTTTTAAGGAAGTTTTTCGCAGACTGGTCGACACTTTACGTGACCAGGGGAGCTGGGTCGTTATTTGGCCAAAGAATTAGTATTGCCTTTTAACGTGGCACTGCTGCCAGTTTTCTGGGCACGTTTAAGGATGACAGCGATGCGAACAACTACTTAGACGCCTAAGTGTCTTTTGTTTTTGTATTTTATTTTATAGTTAGTTAGTTATTCAATTTAGTATCAAATGTAAATAGTTAGTAGTTTTATATATTGTAAAAGTTATGTTGTAAAAGAATTAGTTTATTTATCCATTTAATAAACAAACTAATTCTTTTTACAAGAACTACCTTTCCTATCTTCATATAGAAAATACCACCTCCACTTTAAGCTATCAAATGATCCAATCACTTTTAGTATCTTTAAACAAAAAATTGCCTTCTCTTTCCCCTAAAATCGACGTTCAAACAACTCCAAACGCAGCTCCGTCGATCACCTTTTACAAATGACACCGTATCTGCTCAACTGAACCCTCAGTCACAGCCTAATGGGAGCTGAGATGGATGAGCTATCCCTTGGGACATGGCAGCCCGATTGGAGCGGTCGGTGCCAACGTTTTAACTTGCAAATTAAAATGACAATCTTTTAGGCCTACTGAGATCGAAGAAGAGAGGTATTTGTCAATGATTTACGAGAACGATGGCGTATCGTAAAACTGGGGGTGGTTTCTGTAATCGTTATTGCCTAACCCCTAGATTTAGTTATTTATTAACGAACAATTTTATTTAGAAAGGTATTACTGCTAATGTATATGTCACCGTCAACTAGTTTAATCAGCCATTCAGTTAACTGCCTGGCCATTTAACTAAACGGCGCCGTTCAACTAGTTTTCCAAATACTGCCCCACCCAACTGGATCCTTCTGTCAGCTTCTTTTTCAAAGTTGTGTCTACCGAGCTGGATTACTTGTCCTCGGTAGACATAATCCTTCAAAACTTCGATGTGGTGTGGGCCATAATGCACCACGTGGGCCCAGTGCGGTTTGGTGCATGTTGGACATTTTTGTTTTCTTCTTTCTTTGCCTTAATTATTTCAAAAATTTAAAGCAAGTAAATAAATGTTTCCATACGTGTCACTAACATATAGTCCCCTGTCACTGCGTGTATGTACGCGATATAATTACTTGTAACGGTTGGATCGCAATGTATTTGCGCGTCCCCCAATGAGCATGTTAACATCCCCAGTGGGATATCGCTTGGGGACTATCGCTATCACGTGTAAAAACGAATATCCCTTATATCTGAATTAGTTATTATTCGCGACTTTGCTCAGGCAGCTTGGGTACTTGTGTTCGAGACCCTTGGGTCGGGAGAAACTGTTGTTGAATTTTTTCATTAGGAATTTCTCAGTTAAATCAAATCAAACCAAAAGTCATTTATTCAAACTAGGTTGAGAATCAGCACTTTACGAACGTCAAAATTACAAAAGACAGTCCCCCAAAACGCCCGCCTTTCACCACTTTTTATTTTTAACTACTTACATATTTTAGTTTAAAATATGTTTTTCTCTGGAACGGACTACCCTCTCACTAGGAGCCGGGTGTTGATAGCTGCGCCACAGTTACTAACTTTTGCAGTTATCATCGTTTAACTATTTTTATGATTGTATCTGTTTTTTTTCCAAAATAAACGATTTTTATTATTTATTATTTTATTTACTTCCTAGTGCTTTCGTAGCTGCTCTTTGCCTGTATTTGTGTCTGACTGATGGTAATAGAACCGTTTAAAACATTACCAATTTAAAGAAGGCTTCGGCTTGGCTGGGCTTGGATTTTTTGGTCGGCTTTGCCTTTATTTTTTGGTTTTGACTTTGTTTTTTTGCGGCTTTGGCCTATTAGGAACCTCGTAATATAAAAAAAAAACAACTCCTATTTATAAATGTTGATAAAAGTTAAGAGTCGTCAAAAATGTATGCTTAAATCGTCGCTTATTATTACTTTTAAGCAACAAATGTTTATTTCAAAAGCACGATTATCTGTTTAACTAATTATTATAGTATCCATTGGGCTTATTTCTAGGTTAGTACCTAAATCCATAGTTCTATTTTGGTGTTTCTTAGCGAGTTCATTGCTGCTCGTATTTTAGACCAATGTTTTATCATTAATTACAATTTATAACTAAAACAGTGGTGTCAATTCTGACAGTTTTAAATCGAGCTTTGAGCGTTTTTTGAGAAACCCTGCCTGAAATGGAAAAGTTCCTGGTTTCAGTTATGTGTGTATTTTTTTTTAGTCTTACATCTAATTTACTAACAGTTGGTATAGTAATTCGTAACCTACTCCAGAGTGGAAATTCCTGTATTTTTAAGAACGATCGCATTCTAATTACATTCTCAATCTGTCGAAAATAACTAACCTTTTAACCAGCCAGTCTAACCGGATGCAGCTGAATACCAGTATTTTACAAGGAGCGACTGCCTATCTGACCTCCACAGCCCAGTCACTGGGTAATACGAAACCCCTTGGTAAGACTGGTTATCAGACTTTCGGGCTACTGACGAGCCGTAACGAATGTCAAAGATCCACGAATGACAGCCGGGGCCAACGGCTTAACGTGCTTTCTAATTTAAATTTAATTTTAACTAAAAAAACTCTTAAAAGTAAATTTCTAGATAAAATTGGCAAATATTTCAACAAGCAATTCTAATATTAAAAATAAACATCACCATTCAATCAAAAGACATCAACAAAGACTTCAAGCACACCCCCAACACGTTGTTCTGACGTATCGGGAATGTCATTAATTCAGTTTTAGTCGTCGACTGATGATGACTGACCGGCGGCGGCGTCATTTCCCCTGGCTCGCTTACAGTTGGCAAACACGTCAGAATTTGTCACTGGCTGCCTAATATGATCGTCCCGAATCGTGACACAATCGCGAAACTGTTCCGAAGGCTCAGAAGTGTTACGCAATGAAATGTAAATCTACTGCCAAATCTCATGCTAATGGATGTGATTGGTTGAATAAAATGATAGCGTAATCAGCTTGTAATATTCCCACTGCTGGGACATAAGCCTCCTCTCTTCGAGAGGGAGTGGGCCATAATCCGCCACGAGGGCTCAGTCATCATCTGCCTAGCCTTTTCCCAACTATGTTGGGGTCGGCTTCCAGTCTAACCGGATGCAGCTGAATAACAGTATTTTGCATGGAGCGACTGCCTTTTTTTTTTTTTTTTTTTTTTTTCTCGCTGAGAAATGACATTACGCATCTCCGCTCGTCGGGGGACGGAAAGGAGTATGCAGGACTCCCTGCCAGAGTGGCAGTATACCCACTAAAACTCAGCGGTGTTCCCTCATCGCCTTGATGGAGGGGTCATGGGAATCCGGCTCAGCCTTTGCGTCCACAATCCCCCCGGCGCATGCCCGCCTAGCTGGCGGGCCCTGCATGTCCCCCCGGGTGGGGGGCTACGGGGTGGGCCGGGAACACCTGGCCATTCCCGTTCGGCACTGGTGTAAGCCTGTGCAATGCAGGCGAGTGTGAAACCCCCGCACCCGTCGCCTGCTGGCTTCCACCTGGGACGAGTCGGAGATGACTGTCATACTGACGTCTTCTTCGACCCCTCCTCCGCCTTCGGAGCGGCGCTGCGAGAGGGTCTTCCTCCCGCACGCGCTCCGCCGCCTCCTTCTGGGACATGACGTGTTCGCAGAAGGAGGCAACTGCCGCCCAGGACCCCTCATCCCCCAGCATGGCGTTGACCAGGCCGGGGAGCGAGAGGTCCGTTCCGACCGCCGCGGTGAGACTGCGGCGCGGCATGGAGCGACTGCCTATCTGACCTCCACAACCCAGTTACTAGGCAATACGATACCCCTTGGTAAGACTGGTTGTCAGACTTTCTGGCTTCTGACGACCCGTAACGACTGTCAAAGATCCACGAATTACAGCCGGGGCCAACGGCTTAACGTGCTTTCCGAGGCACGGAGGGGTCTTGGTATGTGAAGATGGTCTGGGTGACCATCTTCACATACCAAGACCCCTCCTATCCACGGACCAACCGCGGCAAGCGTAGCTTAACCTGAACGATCGACCCTTGCGGCTGTTATTACTGATCCACCCTCCCACGCGGGCTCAGTGCGGTTTGATAAATGTCACAATTCTTCGAATTTTTGGTTCTAAGACATGCCAGTTTCCTTACGATGATTTCCTTCACCCGTTTTGAGAGCATTGTTGATGAAATAATTTACAGTAATTAAACTGCCTGTCTAGGTTCGAACTCACGACCTACAACTTGTTAAGTCGCACTGCTCTTATAAATCTTGAAACAGCCGGTCGATTCTGTAAAAATCTCACCGTGAAATCATAAGTGAAGTGAGCACTTAATAGTGTTAGTCCCTAGCGAATGACAGCTCACTCCACGCTCACTTCACCCATGCTTGCACGGTGAGATGGTTACAGAATCGCACGGCAGTTCCTGCATATTTTTTTGTAACTTTGGACCACAACGAGGAGTGGCCCTTTTCCACCCACCTGTCACCTGACCCTATAACACCGGTCTTGTTGTAGTTCCAGATTTTTGGTATGCTTAATGAATGGTCTGCATTAAACATGAATACGTAGGTCGGTAGTCCAGTAGTCATGAGGGAATGTTGTCTAATCATGACGGCCTCGACCACAATCCTGACTTGGATTTGAGATCAGAGTCATGTCAACAGAGATGATGTTGTGTAGAGTTTTGATTTTGACATTAGAAATTGTTACCTGCGGGACCAAAGTGGGTAGGAAAGTCACAGGTGGGTAGGTCAACTGATTTCAGATTTTTTTTTTGTGCTTCTAAAGTTAGTCTAGTGTCACGAGCGCTACTACTGTGTGGTAGGGTGGGATCATAGGTTCGATCCCCATATCAGGCAGTTTTATTGTTTTACAACAGTAGGCTCGACTTCCAAGAACTTATTTTTGAGAATTCTAGTTAAACTGTAATTGGCTATTGTATTACTCCAACTTCCAAGGCTAATTTTACCTATTAAGATACATTATACAAGGTGTAATTTAAATAACGCAGAACCTGATAAGGGGTAATAATGAACAACTTTTACTATGGGACAAACCTAAAATCACGAAAAAAAAATCAGCTGCTCCCTACATTTATGTTCGCATAACTCGTCAAAATGTAGGGAACAGCTGATTTTATTTCGCGATTTCAGGTTTGGTCCCATAGTAAAAGTTGTTCAAATTGATGAGTACAATGATCCCTTAAGAGGTTTTGCGTTATTTACATTACACCTTGTATAGAGAAGCGTTTGGCAAGCATTAATGAAGAAATAAACATAGGCCTTTCAACATATCTGGCGAAATGTAACCATGTGGTGCACCACTGAAAACACAATACTTTGTATATTTCTGGTACCGTGAGAGAGCTAGAAGAGGGGCTCTTCTAGCTCCCTCACGGTACCAAAAATTAAACACCGATAGGATTTCTTTAAATTTATATTGACAGAACCACCTCACATGTTGCCGTCTAATAGAATAGAATAGAATAGAATACTCTTTATTATGTACACCATATAGATTACAGACATAAATATAGAAATTTTACAAAGGGTGACACAATGGGCGGTCTTATCGCTAAGAGCGATCTTTTAAAGACAACCTTTGGATGGATTGAAAATGGAAGGAGAGACAAATATTGTAGGTAGTCTGTGGTGTACTATTTACACGATAAAATAAATACATACATAAAGTATATTATACCAATCTAAATAAATATATACATATAACAATAGACATGAAACAGGAGTAAAGAAAATATAATGGTGCTGTTTAAGGAGAGAGGAAGTGATTTTTTATCATAATTTTAAAAGTAGACAAAGATTGAGCACGCCTTACCGACACGGGTAAGTCATTCCATAAGCGTACTGCTTGAACAGTAAAAGATCTAAACTAGGACTGACTTATCTAAACAAAAAAAAACTTATACAATATTTGACAGCACATTCTAAATTTAATTTAATTATAGCCAGCCTGCATTACATAAGGTTAGGCTACATAGATAGCCTTTTTACAGTACGAACGGCAGACGTAATTCAATATAACATTCTCTGTTCATTTCTACTCTGAGCTACAGCATTTTTTCTTCAGTAGAATCTTCCAGTTAGCGCTAGTAAACAAGAATCTGATCCGGTGTAATCTGTACAAGTCTGTAGAGGCCAATGATTTATTTTAGTAAGTTGTTGTGACGTAACCTTCTACGTACACTTACACACTACACTTTTAATACAGCTATGCATATCTTCGCCGTGCAGTGAAAACCTCGGGATTGCAGTAAATGTTATGTTACAATCATCTGCCTAGCCTTTTCCCAACTATGTTGGGTTCGGCTTCCAGTCTAACCGGATGCAGCTGAATACCAGTATTTTACATGGAGCGACTGCCTTTTTTTTTTTTTTTTTTTTTCGCTGAGAAATGACATTACGCATCTCCGCTCGTCGGGGGACGGAACGGAGTATGTGGGACTCCCTGCCAGAGTGGCAGTATACCCACTAAAACTCAGCGGTGTTCCCTCATCGCCTTGATGGGGGGGTCATGGGAATCCGGCTCAGCCTTTGCGTCCACAATCCCCCCGGCGCCTGCCCGCCTAGTTGGCGGGCCCTGCATGTCCCCCCGGGTGGGGGGCTACGGGATGGGCCGGGAACACCTGGCCATTCCCGTCCGGCACTGGGGGAAGCCTGTGCAATGCAGGCGAGGGTGATACCCCCGCACCCGTCGCCTGCTGGCTTCCACCTGGGAGGAGTCGGAGATGACTGTCATACTGACGTCTTCTTCGACCCCTCCTCCGCCTTCGGAGCGGCGCCGCGAGAGGGTCTTCCTCCCGCACGCGCTCCGCCGCCTCCTTCTGGGACATGACGTGTTCGCAGAAGGAGGCGACTGCCGCCCAGGACCCCTCGTCCCCCAGCATGGCGTTGACAAGGCCGGGGAGCGAGAGGTCCGTTCCGATCGCCGCGGTGAGACTGTGGCGCGGCCCAGACCACGACGGGCACACCTCGAGAGTGTGCTGCGCCGTGTCCTCCGCCGCGCCACAGCCGTGACACGTCGGCGTCTCCTCTCGTCCGATCCGGTGCAGGTACGATCCGAAACAACCGTGTCCGGACAGCACCTGCACCAGACGGAAGGAGAGGAACCCATGCGGCCGCTCGAGCCAGTCCCGCAGGACCGGCCTAATCGCGTCGAGGGTTCGGCGGCCGAAGGCTGCGGTGGTGAGGTCCCCCGTCCAATGGACGATGATGGCGTCCCTCGCCTCCCGCCGGAAGGCCTCCCGCTCTTCCGGGGCGATGCGTTCTCCTCTCGCCCTCCGCCCCGCCGTCCATTCATATACTCTGGCGAGCACCCACGCCTCGAGTTCCCAAGGCGGGGTACCAGCCAGAGCACATGCCGCTGAGAAGCCGACCGTGCGGTAGGCCCTCGCAACCCGCTGGGCTATAGCCCTTTGGGGTGCCCGCAATGCGGCAGCGTTCTCCCTCCTGCGGAGAGAGTCCTCCCAAATAGGAGCCCCATAAAGGGCCATACTCCTCAAGATGCCGGCGTAGAGTTGCCGGCATCATGGAGCGACTGCCTATCTGACCTCCACAACCCAGTTACTGGGTAATACGATACCCCTAGGTAAGACTGGTTGTCAGAATTTCGGGCTTCTGACTACCCGTAACGACTGTCAAAGATCTACGAATGACAGCCGGGACCAACGGCTTAACGTGCTTTCCGAGGCACGGAGGGGTCTCGGTATGTAAAGATGGCCACCCATCCACAGACCAACCGCGGCAAGCGTTGCTTAACCTGATCGATCGACCTGTGTGGCTGTTATTATTGAGCCAGCTGTTATTTTCGGGCCCCTCATTGACAGTAAATGTTATGTTACAAGGAAAAGAAAAAAAAAGAAAAACAAAAAATTTTTCATCACGGGGGCACCGCACGGCCGGCGGCACTATGTGAAATTGCGGTTTGACAGCATTTGTATAGAAAATCTGTCAATCCATTGTTGTGTCTGTTGTTCAGATAAAAGTTATCTGACGATTGGGAAATCCGACCTAAATGTAATGCCGTTTTCTTTTCATACATATCCTACAAGTTAATTCGAGTAACGGCTGACTTTTCAATAGTAAGATAACTTTTATCTGTGGACGAAATATTGCGGTTTGACAGTTTTCATATTACGTCCGACTGTCATAATTATTCTTCAGATATAAATTATCTGACTATTGAAACCTCAGGCCTCAGAGTGACAATATTAATAAACCAGAAAATGTTTGTTTTATGACAAAGAATCCTCTATAAGTGAGACAAACACAAAACAATGTCCTCCGTGTACCTCTCTCAATACACAAAAAATAACAGCGTGTAGCCTTAAAAAACGTTATCTATCGGCAAAGGGAATATTGAAAGAATAAATTTATCGGCTGTCATGCAATAAAAATAAAGAAACAGTACTGTCGGATACGACGCAATGAATATTGTATTACGAGGCTGGGAGTAGGTCCAAGAACAACATAGGCTGTAGCAATAGACAAGTCACCATATCATAATGATAAGACAAGGATACACTTATTAGATCCAGTAGGAAGAGGAAAGAAGGCAGAAATATATGTCCTCTATCTCTCTACCTTCGCGTATGCAAACTTTTTGTCTGAGCCCAGTTTATAGCCTAAAATTGGGGCCCAACAAAACGGCTGTCGCGGTACGATTTCTTTCGACAGTATTACTCTACTACAAGGATGGCGAACCAATGGCACGCGTGCCACCGGTGCCACGTGGCAAAAAAATTTGGGCACGGCATCGATTGAGGAATATAGGTACCTAACTCACAGTAACAAATATAGAAATCTGAGTGCGCCCGGCTACGATTACCGCTTTGATTTCGGATATCGTTGTCGCGTGTGTAAATCATTCAAACAAGGGAAAATGTGAACATCAGTTATTTGGCATCTGGTTTGTAACAGCAAAAGTCAACCCTAATGTGTTTATTTATTTAACCATTCATGTACGGACGCGAGCACATCAAGCTACCCGAAACTGTAAAATTTTCCCAATGAACTGTGAACATTATACTTTAGGGATAAAAAAGGAAATCTATTAAAAAAAATTGCTGTAGTAGCTTGATGTGCTGGCGTCTGTACACAGATATTAATAAACAAGAAAAGAACTGAAAAAAGTTTAAAAAAAGGTTAGTGTTAAAATTACTGAACGTAAAGGTCTTCTTCTGTTTGCGAATAAAGAGTATTAATATATTCTGAAACTATTTAGTTATTTTCCAGTAGGCAAGATAAGAATACATAGAGATACAGTAAGTCAAGATTGTTGTTGGCACGTCATAGCCAGAATAAATATTTTGAAAAAAAAAAAAAAAAAACATAATCTCTGCTACTCCTACTACATTATGCTACAGTCCATCAGTCATTGAGGGCATGCGTTCCTGACACCTGTCAGTGCGACAATTCTAGTAGCTAATAAAGATCAAATTCGCAAAAGATGTATTCGTTTGCATGAAACTGACAGGTGTCAAGAACGCATTCTCACGTTGCGGTTGGCCGAACTTCTTTGACTTTCTTCTTCTTTGATCGCCGGCAACTCGTTCGTTATTTCGAAATCAAAACTTCCACACACAGATTCTGGCATCGCTAGCGACAAATCAGCTGTCAAAATCTGTGAGTGGACGGGACGTGAGGTTTTGAAATCGCCAGCGAGTCGCCAGTAACTTAAGTCGCCGCGTGTGTGCATCAAGCTAACTAATAGTAGCACCCTCGTAAAGCACTATGAATTACCACCTGAATCATTTTGAAGGATATTGCTAATCCATTGCTTCATGTGTTCGAGAAATTTGTCTGCTCAGTAACATAAATAACGCAATGAATGTTTTTGAACTGTCAAAATGAAAATCATTGCCACTGTTAGGTTAGTGGGTTAGTGTGTTACGCAATTTCCCGCGGTTGCGACTGTCAAAGATTATCGCTATCTCATACCGTATACGATTACAAGTAATCTATACAATATCTACGCCTTTACGGCACAACAAATGTTAGAAAGGAGGTGCCGTTCGATGTCTTTGTTACCATGAATTATACGGATTTTGTACGAAATAGTGGGGAAAGAGGGATTATTTATGACTGCCAGTAAATCTCGGCTTATAATGTATCGGAGTCCTATTCACGGGCTCGTGTGACTAGCCTTGCCACCCGGCCTCGCCCGCTAGCCTCCGCAATTTACGACAGTATATTTTTACAAGTACTTACGTTGTACTGTGCTTTTCATTTTATAAAATATACGTTGCTCGGAAAATTCGTAAACGTTTCCAGCTCGAAGAACTTGAAAGTTTTCCGAAAATTCTTTGTAGTGTGTTTATAAAGTACTTGTTTTGACAGCTCAAGCAGCTATTGTGCTTAAAAACTCCTTTTGTTTCGTCAACGTTCATGAATAGTGTCACTTTGTCAAATAAATATGGCACAGTCCGACCACATTTATTTGACCTCTGAGAGCAGCAACCTAACAGCAAACTTATTGAGAAGAGAATAAAGATCACAATGATTTTGACAGACTTGTCAGTGGTAGCAGCCTTATTAGAATGATAATAAAGATCACAATGATTTTGACAGACTTGACAGTGGCAGCAGCCTTATTAGAATGAGAATAAAAATTACAATGATTTTGACAGACTTGTCGGTGGCAGCAGCCTTATTAGAATGAGAGTAAAGATTACAATGATTTTGACAGACTTGTCGGTGGCAGCAGCCTTATTAGAATGAGAATAAAGATCACAATGATTTTGACAGACTTGACAGTGGCAGCAGCCTTATTAGAATGAGAATAAAAATTACAATGATTTTGACAGACTTGTGGGTGGCAGCAGCCTTATTAGAATGATAGTAAAGATTACAATGACTTTGACAGACTTGTCGGTGGCAGCAGCCTTATTAGAATGATAGTAAAGATTACAATGATTTTGACAGACTTGTCGGTGGCAGCAGCCTTATTAGAATGAGAGTAAAGATTACAATGATTTTGACAGACTTGTCAGTGGCAGCAGCCTTATTAGAATGAGAGTAAAGATTACAATGATTTTGACAGACTTGTCAGTGGCAGCAGCCTTATTAGAATTATAGTAAAGATTACAATGATTTTGACAGACTTGTCAGTGGCAGCAGCCTTATTAGAATTATAGTAAAGATTACAATGATTTTGACAGACTTGTCGGTGGCAGCAGCCTTATTAGAATTATAGTAAAGATTACAATGATTTTGACAGACTTGTCAGTGGCAGCAGCCTTATTAGAATGAGAGTAAAGATTACAATGATTTTGACAGACTTGTCAGTGGCAGCAGCCTTATTAGAATGAGAGTAAAGATTACAATGATTTTGACAGAATTGTCAGTGGCAGCAGCCTTATTAGAATGAGAGTAAAGATTACAATGATTTTGACAGACTTGTCGGTGGCAGCAGCCTTATTAGAATTATAGTAAAGATTACAATGATTTTGACAGACTTGTCGGTGGCAGCAGCCTTATTAGAATTATAGTAAAGATTACAATGATTTTGACAGACTTGTCGGTGGCAGCAGCCTTATTAGAATTATAGTAAAGATTACAATGATTTTGACAGACTTGTCAGTGGCAGCAGCCTTATTAGAATGAGAGTAAAGATTACAATGATTTTGACAGACTTGTCAGTGGCAGCAGCCTTATTAGAATTATAGTAAAGATTACAATGATTTTGACAGAATTGTCAGTGGCAGCAGCCTTATTAGAATGAGAGTAAAGATTACAATGATTTTGACAGACTTGTCGGTGGCAGCAGCCTTATTAGAATTATAGTAAAGATTACAATGATTTTGACAGACTTGTCGGTGGCAGCAGCCTTATTAGAATTATAGTAAAGATTACAATGATTTTGACAGACTTGTCAGTGGCAGCAGCCTTATTAGAATGAGAGTAAAGATTACAATGATTTTGACAGACTTGTCGGTGGCAGCAGCCTTATTAGAATGACAATAAAGATTACAATGATTTTGACAGACTTGTCGGTGGTAGCACCTTTATTAGAATGAGAATAAAGAACACTGTCATTTGGACAGATATGTAAAATCAGAAGTACAATAACTTTGAAAGGACATTTTAAAAGGGTACAACAAAGAGGAAAAGTTTGTTTTCACTAATCTTACCTACATTCCTTTTGTTTTTTACCATTCTGAGTCGGATACTTAATGACTTGCAATTCATCATCTGCGTTTTCTTTTCCCAACTTTGTATGTTGGGATCGGCTTCCAGTCGAACAGGATGCAACAGCAGGGTAATTGCGTAACACACTATCAGTAGCAATTGGTTTCATTTTGACAGTTCAACAACATTCATTGCGTTATTCACGTTGTTGAGCAGACACATTTTTCGAACATATGGAGCAGTGGATTAACTCAATGAATGTTGTTCAACTGTCAAAATGAAACCCATTGGTACTGTAAATGTGTTACGTAATTACCCTGCCGGTGCTACTATATCATCTTTTTAGGGTTCAGTAGCCCTACATGGCAAAAACAGAACCCTAATTTTAAACTAAAAATACTAACATAAACCTTTACGAATGTCAACACACAAACCAAGTCATCGCACAAAAGCCTATTTTCCCGGAGCTTCGTTACTTACCCACGGACGAACATTCGACTACGCAAAATTGATTCCAATTCCGATTTCACCTCTGGGAGCACTAATGTTACACGATTCGGTGTTTTATCCCCATCCTTCTTTTTAGTTTTTTTTTTCCATGGGATTTTATTTACGGGTAATGGGACCTCTGAATACAGAATAGGAGAAACTGGTTCTTTGATGTTTTGGTCTCAGGTGTAGCCGTTGGCAGTTGAGGGTAAGGTCCTTAGGGCGATGCAGAGACAAAACATGACAGGTGCAACATGCAGGATAGATAAAATAATAGCTCATTTCTATAAAAATTCACAATTTTAAAAATAATTTAACTATTTACCTTTTAGAATATGGGTTTTACGTAACTAGACTAAGCTGTATTCACTATAAGTTAGTAGTTAAGAAATTGTAGTTAATAATAATAACAGTACCTATTTTAACAATAGATAACTGTACGCGTATATCACTAAATGTAACTTGTTTGTAGACGCCTTGGGTTGACCTGTTAAGTCTACAAAATGTCTAACAAATAAATAAATAAATAAATACATAATAATAATAATATAATAAAATCGTTTATATATAAATATAAAGGGGATACATTTACAATTAATACCTTAACAATTACGATAGCACACAGATGCTAATTTGCCTGAACTAGGTTGAACCTGTGTTTCAGGCTATAAAATGCATGAATACTTAATGTAATAAATTAACACTGAGTTTAACGTAAAAACTAAATTAAAACTTAGATAAATAAAAGTAAAATAGTAAGTTAGCAGTTTTATTTGCAGACAATAAGTAGGTCTTCTGTCTGTGCATAGTCGAGGGTTAGTAAATACTTAAGTATAATTTTTTTACAGTTATAGTAATTTAGTTTATAGATACATAGTTTTCTATTTAATCTATTATACAGAAATGGGCCTAGGAATGTTAAAAATCTTTCTACAAAGACATGTTTTGAGGTTGCATTAGATATGCATACAAGATCATTCCGTCATTAGTATTGTCGGCATTGTAGGCAAGCATGGTGGGCTGTTTTAATACTAAGTGCATAATGAAAAGCTGGCGAACGGTTAGTACATTGTAAGATTTATATAGCAGAGCGGTGGGAAAAAAGAAGGGATGGAAGTTTGCTACCTTTAAAATTGGTCTCTGAGCTCTTTCAAGAGGTAGCAAATTAGTTTTTGATGCACCACCCCAAGAAGTGATACAGTATTGAATAATAGATTGACATAGGTCCAGAGATAGTAGATACCTCGGAAATGACTATAAAATACAAGAATAAATACTAATACATAGATACATTCATATAAACAAAATAAACTTTGTCAGGAGAAATAACGAATCCAGCAAATCAGCGCAGGGATGTTTCGGCCAGCTTCTGACGGATGTGTTCACGTGCCTTCACTTTAAAAGATAACCAAGTGGGGCAACCACTTGGTTATCTTTTATTTAGAAATTAGAATTGTGTTCAAAAAAGCTAAAGCTAGTACAGACGCCAGCACATCAAGCTACTACTATCTGTGAAATTCCTTTAATAAATTTTCCACTTTATCGCTAAAGTTCAAAGTTGATTGGGAAAATTTGACAGTTTCAGGTGGAATGATGTGCTGGCGTCTGTACATATGCACGCATAAAACCCCCGCTCTAACAGCTACAAAATTCAAATTAAAAGTTATTAAACCGTTCCCATACAATTACAGAATTAAATTAATTGCGATTAATTAAATCTAAGTGGCCGTATCGAGTTGCGGGCGTCGTCAAGTCTAATTCTGTACCTACATACAGTCGAAGCGTTCCTCAAATTAGATTACGTTCCCTGTTCCCGGCTTAATTTCAACCCGGATTACTGTATAATGAACTCTGTGCAGATACGCATTTATTCTGCCTTTCTGTTCTACTTTTTTTTATATTAAAGTCAGGTCGATGACGATTGCTTTAGGCTTTTATTTTTGTTTAAAAATGTAGGAGAAATAGAAAAAGGATTCATACATGCCATTGAATTTTATTTGCGATAAAGGGTGAAAAAAATATAATATCATCATAATGATGGTAGAATTGTGAAAAAAAAAAACAGAATGCTCGACGGGTTCGAAAGTTTCACGAAATAAGTTTTTTGCCGTCCATAGTAAATCATAAGTAATGAAGATATGAATGGCTCTGTGACAGAGTAGCGTCCAAGGACTGGCAGACTAGATGTCGGTCGTCCGGCGGCGAGACGGGCAGGGGACATTTTTGCCATCCCGGGCAAAACCTGGATGAGTCTGGCACAGGAGCGTGGTGATTGGCACAAGAAAAGAGAGGCCCAGCAGTGGGTGAAGTCGGGCACTCGGTGAAGTCGGGCAGTGGGCGATGTCGGGCAGTGGGTGAAGTCGGGCACTCGGTGAAGTCGGGCAGTGGGTGAAGTCGGACAGTGGGTGAAGTCGGGCTGTGGTTGATGATGACGAATGAACAGAACAAACACAAAGTTTCATCTTGAATCGCCATCTTGCTACCCTTAATTAAATTAGTTGATTCTCAAACTTGATCACAAAAGCCCTTACCAACAACTAAATAAAGCCCAAATTAACCAAACACTTTATTAGTTCCCCTTACACACCACAGCCCACACGCGGGTCAAAATGCACCGATCCTTTGTTCCTATTGTTCCAAAGTAACATGTAACATTGAACAAAGAGGTTTACTTGTGCATTATAAATCTAAGCATCCATTTTGATAATAAGCCCGCATAATGTTGTACTAATTATATTAATCGTGGCTGGTTTAGCCGCGAACAGGGATGTAATGGTTTTTACTCAACTGAAGTTAATATGTTAATGTGGGGAACGTATGCTTCGTTACTCGGCGGTAATTTGACCGGAAAAATGTATTATGGTGTTGTTTATGGGATTTTTTGTAGGTGCAGTGAAAATATTCTTGAAGTCTTTTGTTTTTGCACAAAGTAAAGCACCTGCCTGTGAACCCAAGACTTCGTAAGTCCGGTGACCGAAAACATCGTAAGGAAACCGACATGTTCTAGAACCAAACATTCGGAAACATGTGACATCTACCAACCCGCACTCTGCTCGCATGTTAGATTACAGGAGACTTGTGTCCGAGCAGTGCGAACATTGTGGGCTTATTTTGATTTTGTTTTTGATTTACTCTGAGTCAATATTTGTTCCATAAAAAATCCATATGTTAACATAGCTACATAGATTCGCCATATTTTCTATGAATGATGAATTGAATGCGTGCGGTGGAGAATTTTGAACAAAATCAAGTGCTATTTCATCCGCATTTGCTTGATATCACGAGCAGTCGTACTCAGCGCTTCTCATCCGCGTTTATTATGCACACAGCCAAAGTGTGGAACTCTCTTCTATATAAAACCCGTCTCCCTCAAAGTAAGAGTGAACAGGCATCTTCTGGGAATGCTCGTTCCGTCATATAGCACATTCATCGCTTTCCATCAGACGTGACCGCGTGATCGAGGCCAAGAGCAGTGTTGATATGTATAATTGAAAGTGTTACGTCCAACTTCAATCTACATTTTAATCTTTTAATAACCAAAGTTCACATGGAGTTCTAAATTCAAAACTGGAATCAAATATGGAGTGAGCACTTATTAATACCTAATTTCTACTGAAATAGATACTGAACATCTATTAATGTTCGGTATCTATTTCAGTAGAAATAAATTAACATATTATATTACTAGCAGCGCCCTGCGGTTTCACCCGCATAAGTGTCGATCCCGCAAGAATATCGAAATAAAAAGTATCCCATGTGTTTCTAATGTATAAGCTATATTACTGCAGTTTCATCAAAATCCGTTCAGTAGTTTTTGCGTGAAAGAGTAGGAAAGGGAGAAAATATGTCAGAACGAGCTTT
The DNA here is from genome assembly GCA_949629135.1 of Eremobia ochroleuca. Lineage (NCBI taxonomy): Eukaryota > Metazoa > Arthropoda > Insecta > Lepidoptera > Noctuidae > Eremobia > Eremobia ochroleuca. The sequence goes on along the minus strand of OX451405.1, from coordinate 7,382,300 downwards.
AAAAACTCTCTTTTAATTTAACATTTTTAATTGTGGTGTGTAACCACTATAGTACACTATAAATCGTGTTCACCTATTATAGTGTACACGGTATTACAGGGGTACATTTAACATGGAGCGACTGCCTATCTGACCTCCACAACCCAGTTATTGGGTAATACTACTTGTTGTCAGACTTTCGGGCTACTGACGACCCGTGACGACTGTCAAAGATTCACGAATGACAGCCGGGACCAACGGCTTAACGTACTAAATTAGGCTAAATCTGATCATCATATAATCATTTTAATCCATGACAACCCTGCGCGAGGCTTATCGAATATTTCGGAGGCTTTTTATACCTATATATCGCGGACAATAGCTCAGCCAGTCTTATTTCGCTTTTCTCTCGCTTGTCCCGCTCACAAGCGTGAAGATGGTCACCCATTCACGGACCAACCGCGGCAAGCGGAGCTTAACCTGATCGATCGACGCGTGCGGCTGTTATTACTTAGCCACAAGCTCCTCTGGTGAAGATGCCCTTTTCAATGTAAAAAATTAAATAATAACATTTTAGGATTTCTTCCTATAATATAATATGTTAGTATTTCAAATTAATTATTTTAACTTCTCAATCGATGAATCCTCGCACCATTGCTGCCGCAGCGCCCATGTATCGAAACTTTCTTGAGTTTTCTCGCTATGACCGATAGATGGCATTAGCGACAGTGTGCTACCCGCCTCGTACTGAGAAATGGCGGGTGCTGCTGCACTCCGCCTTTTATAGTCCTTTTTTGGTGAAACCTTGATGATACTCGTAAAATAAATGGACCTGCATCTGTGCTTCATTGAGAACTTATGGTGCAGTGTTGATTTTTGGAGTTTTAACAATTCCACCGGTGGATTTAAGAACATTTTGCTCGACGGCCGACAGCCTACGACAAGCCATCGCGCGCGCATGAACGATCATATCTTCCCATCTCCCTGGGTCTGAGTGGGATCTCTGGATTGCCAAGGTACGTGGGCATGTTTTGCTGCTAATATTTTTTTGTTATTGGTTTCTCGATGATTCATCAATATGGAAATTGGTTTTATTTTGAGGTCCGCCATTACACTTCTTTCTCACAACCTTCCTAAATGTGCAGGCTATTTACACGCCTCACCACCCTCTATGAGGAGTTCTATGTAATATCTTATATAGTTTCTGTTATCACCAGTACAATAATCAAATCACACAACGTACACATTATTGAGGAGTTCCATTGTTTATCTACAAAGGTATTCATCAGACCACCTCAGGCAGGAGTATACTCTTTCAAACAAAGGTTTTTCAAAATCGGTCGACATTAAAATTTGATAAAAATATCGATGAACATAAATTAAAAAAAACTATTTTACAATAAAAATAATCATAATAATAATAAAACAACCGACTAGTTGACTACCACAAAGTAAAAAATAACTTTAATTTTGGAAGTCGGTGTCGCTGGTTCCGCATTTTCGTTTTTTGACGTTTTTTTAAAGTTATTTTTCAGTTTGCAGTGTTTTTTTTTTTTTTTTGTAAAAATGTTTTTATTTTTCACTTTTTAGTTGTACCTACTCCACACAATGCTATGTAAATATCCGTGAAGCTATTGAAACATCATCATCATCATCTTCAATATAAACTAAGTGGAAAAAAAAAAAACGTATTATTGAAGCTAACTTAAAAACTACCCAATCAAAGTTAATAAAATTTATACGGGACTACTACCCCTGCGAGATACCTTATCCATTAAACAAAAGAATTTTGCAAGTCCGTTCATAATTGATGGAGTTATGCTCGAAAATACATTGAAAATGTAACTATATATAAACATCCAAATTCAGAACCTCCTCCATTTTTTTTTAAGTCGGTTAAAATTTACGACCACATTCTGTAAAAATAGTACGTCCACAGTTTTGATACCCATTATATTTGGGAAACTTTAACAAAGTAATTATAGTTCCTACGTGGCAAACTTTATGGCGGGTCTGAAGTGAGGTACTCGCTGCGTAGTACCCTACCCCTCACCCCCGCTGACACATGAATTCGTTTATGCGCAGCGACTCGCCTCATGTTCCGAGCAGTCATAAATTTCGCATCGGGCTTTACGTACGTACTTCTGTTCAACTTCTCCTTCTGCGTACTGTGGCGCATCGTGATAAGGGATTTAATCAAAATTAACTGAATTAGGAGATTTTCGTTTGGATAACTGTTTCTTTTTATTAGTGATACCTAACTATATTTAGTTTTAGGTAATTGTTTTGGGCAGTGAGAACCGAGCCAGCACTATCCGATGTGTTTAGACAATTTCGGTTTTAAAGACTGTCGAGTAGCAAATATCCTTCAAGGAGACATTACAGGGTCAAATTAAATTAGCTAGCGAAACTCCATAGACGTAGATGATTAAATAAAAAAAAAAAAACAATGTAATAATAATAATAATAATGGTCTCAGCTATCATTGTACCGATAGTCGTGACAGCCAATGGGTTAATAGCCAAAAGCCTCAACACCTGAGGAGGGTCTCGTTGGGCAACTGGATTCAGAAAGCGGTACTTATGCTAAATTTTCTAAATGTCCTGAATAAAAATATCGACACCATTTTACCCTAGATACACTTTAAAACGTTATTCAAATGCAAGCTAAATAAAACGCTACATATAAAATGTATGGCAAAATGATGTAACAAATAAGTTAGCACTACACACCGTTCTATTTATTTGGGTGTGCTGCAAGCGCCCGGGTATGTCGACGATTTGTTGACTTAAACTTACCCGGTTCAAGCAAGGTTGATCGCGATGAAAAATCAATTATTGTAAAAGCGCGCTTTATCTTCGTAGTGCATTTTCAGTGAGGTTGCGCGTTCGAAGTTTGTTGGTTGTTTGTGTATCTATCTATAACCTGCAATCTATAGGTAACTGATTCGTTATGTTTACCTCTGCCACTGCCCTATTTACGTTTTGGTGTATAAGTATTTGGAAAGCGGAAAACATGTTCTGGTCTCGGAAAACATGTTTGGAGTTTGTCAGAGACAAAGATAATGGTATTGGTACACCACCTTTGTTTATCTCTTTCACTCAAGACGTCAGTACGTTTATACGACACGGTCAATTCTCCAACTGCAAATGTAAGTTCGTAATCGCAAAATCACATTTTTTAAGTGTCCGCCTATCACTGGTCAGTTTCCCTCAGTCGTCAGTTTATTTCATTGGCCAGTTTCCTTGCTTAGTCAGTTTCACTGATTGGTCAGTCTGACAGTTGCGTTAACTCGACAGTTTCCAGTATTTGCCAATTTTTGTCCATTCGTTAGTTTTATTCAATTTGTCAGCTAAAGAACAGTCGGCAGAAAATTGTACACACAATTTCTAGTTTAAATGTTTTTTTTTTATTTAAAATATATTAAGATCTATTAGATAAATTTTAGCCAAATTGATGGAATATTAAACTCGTTGTCAGAATACATGCCCGATTATGACTTGAGAGCATTGGATGGTGGCTTCCTCGTACTTTGCCTAATTATTTTTAGGGTTCCGTAGTCAACAAGGAACCCCTATAGTTTCACCATATCTGTTTGTCGGTCCGTCCGTCCATCCGTCCGCAGCTTAGCTCACAGACTCTTAGTACTAGAAAGCTATAATTTGGCATGGATATACATATTAATCATGCCGACTAAGTGGTAAAATCAAACCAATAATTAACCAAGTAACTTTAATACAATTGAAAACAAGTAACTTTCAGTACAAAACCAAGTACTTTTTTAGGGTAAGTAAGTACCTCCTCTACACGTAAAATGGGGATATTTTTTTTTCTCGTCCGTATACTCCATGATGTGCAGTATCATTGGATAGGACTTTCAAAAATATTGCCGGTTTGTGACAACCAGTTTTCGATTCAGGGATCCGTTTGTGAAATATTAAGCTTTAAAGTGCAAATTTTTGTTAGAGTCAAGTATTTTGGATATGTGGAAAAATTCACGGTAGTAGTATACGAGTATATGACAAAGTTAAAAGGAAAACTATCACAGCTAAGTAGGCTTTACAAGTTTACGAGTAATAGTCGACCAACTTACATTTACAGTTGCAATGTATGGGAGAACATGATTTTCAACTACAATGTTAAGTTTGTTCTTGGGATAAATTCATTCCAACTACGGAACCCTTCATTGTGCCTGGTCCGACACGCATTTGTCTGGTTTTTATTCTTTCACATCGGTATAATCAACCACATCACTATTACTTTCTCATACAGCTTCACTGTCTCCTCACACAATAACATTACTCCCCAACTCCTCTAAAGTAACACATATTTTTATTCTCAGTTTCAGTTTTACATTTCATATCTCCGACTCAAGTCTGCGTCCCTCGTTTTCCCTAGTACAGTCACGTGCAGATATTGCATTCGCTTCGAGTCTGGTCTCAGCTCTAGTGTGCTGTGCGATGTCCACAGGAATACTTTGAACGCGTCCGCAATCGTTTGTGTACGTGAGTATGTGTGGTAGGTGCTTAACGGGTTGAAAGTTAGATTGGATTAAAGGAATTGTAAGAATTATTGAGTAAAAAACGAAGGTAGTTTAAAAAAATCGCCAGGCAGATTTCAAGTTTTTATTATTATTTATGTTTTATTTATTCATACCTACTTGCTGGTTATACTTATAACAGAGTTGATGACCAACCTTCATCGTTTCGTAAGGCACAATGCGTATAAAAATTATGCTAAAACTGAAGCCCGTCTCTCTGTTACATGCTTGACTAAGCCATATAAAAGACTTGTTTAAGCCCATGGCTGCGCCTGCGTGGAGGCTGGAGTTGTACTCCCGGGATACAAATCCCAATGCAAGTCATGGTCTATTCATGTGCCAAAATTCATGCGAATCCGTTTAAACGTTAAGGAGTGAAAAGGTAACAGACAGACAGAGCTACTTCCGCATTTATAAATTTAATAATAAATCTATAATATAGGGATGCCTTTCATCTAGCTAGTCCAAATCTCTAATATTAGGTCATCCCACTTCCACTGTCATATTTTTTTATTATTATTATTTTACAAAAACTGACTACTATACTATATAACCTTGTGACACTAATAAATAATCTCCACCACTATTAGTCACTCGCTCCCAGACTGCTGGAAAATCTTGAACACCATTTAAAGTACCACTTTCATTTAATTCATCAATAATGCTCTTTAGTTTAATATCTAACTCCTTTTTGCTATTGTATCGAGTACCCGACAATTTCCTCTTCACATGGCCAAAACAATTGAAATCACAAGGATTCATATCCGGGGAATATGGCGGCTGAATAATTTCAATCCATCCTTTATCTTCAATTAAATTCTGAACTATTTTTTATTTGTGCGGTCTGGCGTTATCATGTAAAATTATAGGACTCGTTATATGATGTTCGTCTGCCCAAATAGGAATATTTTCTTCTAAAAATGACTTATATCGCTCTCCAGTCATAGTTGTATTTTCATCATAAGTTCTCCAAAAAGCAATGCCTCTGACATCCATAGCTACTATTAGTAGTATTTTTCGTTCATGTAGCTCTGCACGTGGTAAATGTTCAGCTGAAGTGCCCGGTTCTACCCAACATCGTGACTGATGTCTTTGACGAGGAGTATAAAATTCGACCCAAGTTTCATCAAGGCATATGAATCTATTAAGTATATTTTTCTTACGGCGATACCACGATAAATGGCTACGCGCAGTTTCATAACGAAACTCCTTCTGATCCGTGTTCAGAGTGTGGGGCACCCACACTGCACTTTTATTGACCAGACATAAATCCTCCGTGAGTACTCTATGTATAGTGGAATGAGGAATGTTAAGTTGAGTGGAGAGATCACTGACACTGACCCTACGTGACTGACGAAGTGCTTCCTTGATTTTGTCCCTTGCTTCTAATCTAGTCGATGATAATGATCGAGGTGCTCGCGGCTCATCTTCAGCTGTGGTTCTTCCTTGTTTGTACATTTCAAGCCATCGCTGTACGGTTCTTTTATTTAAGGCGTTACGACCAACACACTTTACCAATAAGTCGTGCGCAACTCCTCCAGAGTAGTTGAGTAAAGCACAAAACGTTAGAAATATACGTTGCTCCACTACATCAATAGATTTTTTTAAACCTTCCATTTGAAATCAATGCACGTCTTGACAATACAACACACCAAATTAAACTAACATGATTATACAAGACAACACATGTATTAACTATTGCATACCATTGCGCAATACATAAATATTGGAAATAAAAAATATGACACTGGAAGTGGGATGACCTAATAATTGCTAAAGGCACACTAACCTTGATTCGACGCAATTTTACTATAAGTTCCGCTAAACTTCACCTGCCTACAAAACCAAAAACGTCACCCTAATTTCGAAAACAACACCTCCCTAGCTACAAGATAACGTTTACCGTGAGTTTACCGTTACCTAATAGTTATTTGACAATAATTTACGGTAACTAAGTACGGAAGGAGTGGCAGCATAGCGGCAGGATTGAGTTTCATCAATAATGAGGTTACAGGGCGCGCGGGTTCCAGTGTCACCGCTAACTAAGCCTGGCGCTGGATAATGATAATTATGTGTTGTCGGGGTATAGAAAGAGCTTGTGTTGTGAACTTGTGATGCTGGAGAGTTAATGCTTTTTTATTTTATGTTACAATGGTTTTGGATAAAAAGTGGGGTTAATAAATAACGCTTGGAGAAGAATGAGTTTTGTTTTTTTTTTCAGTACTTACTAATTCCATGGTTTTATGACAGTTTTGTTTAAATATCGAATGTCATTGTAGAAGATAATCCGCTTGGTAGAAGAAAGAGAGTTTTAAATATTGTACTTTCTGATTCCATGGTTTCATAACAGCCTTGTTTAAATATCGAATGTAATTTTTAAAGATAATCGTCCCACTGCTAGGCGAAGGCCTATTCAGAGACTAAAAAGAGCGAAGCAGACTGGTTTCCGGACTATGTCTTTGTTCATTCAGCGTATGTCTTTGAGAAACCATGAAAGTTTTCCATGCCAAATTTGATAACAGTCTCATACAAGAAGCGGGTTCAAAACCCCCAGAAATATTCTGAGATTTGGAATGTATCTTCGATAAAAAGTGTATTCTTGCCCCCATCTCCAATTTAGACATCAACCTACAAAACTCCCAAACCAAGAGTATGGCAACCCAGGCAAATTTCGACGATTGGCAACACAGCCTAACTTGAAGCACCACTACATATATAGGGTCAACTCGCACACAAATCACGCAATATATTCGAGTTCACTTGTATGCAGTGGTATAGTGTTCTCGTATAGGTTTTGTCCGTGACGTCACTCGTGAGGTTTGAGTTATGGCCTTTACAGACACTCGACCACGCCTGCGGGAATTTACAATATGGGCAAAATGTTGTATTGTTTAGAGGTTTAGGATTTTAATGGAGCTGTTTAGAGGAATATGCAGGATGGTTTGTGCAACCGCCCCAGTCCATTCTGTAAAAATCTCACCGTGAAAACTTAGGTGGAGTGAGCATAAAGCATTTAAAGTGAGCTGTCATTCCTCTGATGCTAGGGATGGACACTGTTGAGAGCTCACTCCACCTAAGTTTTCACGGTGAGTTTTCTTACAGAATAGGTCGGCAGGTGTGCAATGTTTCAATCTGCTTTTCCGTGAAAAAATATGCTTGAAACAATTTCTTCCTAGTTATGATCCATATTTAACAGGAAAATGATTAATGTATTTATTATGCTTTTCAACAACGAGTAAACTATTACTTTATAATTTTTACATTACAAACTTAAGTCTAAGGCTGCCTATCCATAGACGCGGAGCGAGGGTGCGGAGCGGAGAAACGGATAAATATTAACCGATAGAAAAATGATATTGAGATTTTATGCAATCCTATTGGTTAATATTTCTCCGTTTTTACGCTCCACAGCATCACTCCGCGTCAATGGACAGGCAGCCTAAGCGCCTCATCACTTACAGAAAAGTACAGCATACACTACATTAAGAGCAGATAATAACACAATTAATTAAATAAAACAAGTAAGCTAAATTGATTACAATTTAGCCTAATATACAACGTGTAACGTTAAATGCGCAAAACCTCAGACACCCCAACTCATTTATAATTCAATTGACCTATTTCAGACAGAAAATAAGTCATTAAAAAAAATTGTAAAGGTTTTATGTGCTGTTTTAGTTTTACTGGCCATTCTGATCGTTTCTTGCGTCTGCGACGACGCTTTATCGAGGGAGGAGTCGTCACCGGGCCGCTGCGCCGCGCTGACATTGGCTGGCTTGACCTATTAATAAATAGACACGGCAATGTTTTTATTGAAGATTTTTTGAAAAATGTGACCTATATTAAAAAGTGGTTCAATTAATTCTGCTCGTTATTCTGATCAAACTATTTTCAGGTTTTGCGCATTTAACGTTACACGTTGTATAAATTATAGCCGTTTGCGAAGCAATTACATGACAGGCCTGTTGGTCTAGTGGTCAGTGGCCCTGACTACTATACTCAAGGTCGTGGGTTCGATTCCCACCCAGGACAAATGTTTGTGTGATGAGCACGATCATTTGTTCTGTGTCTGGGTGTAATTTATCTATAATATGTATGTATTTAGAAATATATATGTATGTTTATCAGTTGTCTAGTACTCATAGTACAAGCTTTGCTTAGTTTGGGACTAGATAGCGTTGTGTGAAAGTTGTGGAATATTATTATTATTATTATTAATTAAGTTGCGGGAAAAAATAATTAAAAATAGATGCTTACTTTCAAAGGTTTTTTGGCCTTGTAGTAAGTAATCTTTATTAAAAAAAAATATATTTTTTATTGAACGGAATCAAAAATAGTACAGCCAGTCGATTCTGGAAAAATCTCACCGTGATAACTAAGATGAAGTGAGCTTAGAGTGAGCTGTGAGTCATGCTGATGCTCGGGATTGACACCATTGACGACTCACTCCACGCTCACTTCACCCAAGTTTTCACGGTAAGATGGTTACAGAATCGCACGGCTGATATTTTCTTTCCTTGTCACTATGCCATTTGACTGCCTCGTTGGTCTAGCGGCCGCAAGCGCAATTGCTGAGCATAAGGTCCTGGGTTCGATACCTAGTTCGGGCAAAGTGTTATTGGGTTTTCCTATCAGGGATTTCTCAGTAGCAACCCAGAGTTTTGTGCTCGGTTAATGGCAATGGACTTGCAGAGGCCATTACTGACTTAAACATAGCTGGCTAAATTTGGATGTACAGACGCCAGCATATCAAGCTGCTACAATCTGTGAAATTTCTTTAATAGATTTTCAACTTTATCGCTAAAGCATTAGGTTCAAATTTGATTGGGAAAGTTTCACAGTTTCGGGTAGCTTGATGTGCTGGCGTCTGTACTTTAGGTACACCTACACCTTACCCCTCAACCTTTCGGGGATTACAGCATGTAGGTGCATTAATCACGCGCAATACAGCCGTGCGATTCTGTAACCATCTCACCATGACAACTTGGGTGAAGCCAGCGTGGAGTGAGCTGTCATTAGGGATTAACACTATTCACACTGCTCACTTCAAGCTCACTTCACTTATGATTTCACGGTGAGATTTTCACAGAATCGACCGGCAGTTATTCGGACGACTGTTCCATGGACTTTTCAGTGTAGTTTGTTTCGGCACCTAAATTTTTTGAGCCTTTTTGATTTTTCTATTCATGAATATGAGACAACCACACATATTAACAAATAATATAATAATATAAATAATAACAAACCCAGGATAGACAAAAATTGTTTAAAGTTATTTTGTCAATACAATTAAGGTCAACAGTTGGAGAATATGAAATGGTAGATCGTAAAAATGGTTTGGTTGTCTTTGGAACATGAGAATTAGAAATAATCAAAACCATTAACACTAGAAAGACTGAACCTTAGTATATACCTATATTGCCCAAATGCAGTCAAAATGAGTGCTTTTGGCCAATATAGATAAAACACACACATATAACATATATGTATAACGTAGATGAAGGAGGGGGGAGGTAACTACAATTATTAATAAAGTTGTACAAAAAGTCACAAAATTCTAAGAAATTGTGTCATAATGTACGTAATTGTTTTTCTATAATTGAAATCAAAAAGCAGTGAAAATGACTTCCTTGGGCAATATAGTGTTAAACACTTTCTCTATTACTGAGAAAGCGTTTACTGGTTTTAGTTTAAACAGGCCTGTTGGTCTAGTGGTCAGTGGCCCTGCCTGCTATGCGCAAGGTCGTGGGTTCGATTCCCACTTAGTACAAATGTTTGTGTGATGAGCACGATCATTTTTTCTTTGTCTGGGTGTAATTTATCTATAATATGTATGTAATTAGAAATATATATGTATTTTTATCAGTTGTCTAGTACTCATAGCACAAGCTCTGCATAGTTTGGGACTAGATGGCGTTGTGTGAAAGTTGTGGAATATTATTATTATTATTATTTTCACTTAGGCCGGAGGGCCTGAGTGAACTAGTAATAGTGGAGATTACTACTAGTGGAGGATAAGTAATTACTGTTCAGAGAAATTCAAGAGATATTCTATGAAATTCATGTTCAGTTAAAAGTTACAGGTTTATTTAGTTACGTTACGGTGCCTCGCAGAAAATATTTATCTTCAGCTAACGTAAGTGGTCTTCAGAAATTATGATCGTATTACCTTAATTTTACCCGGTGTACCTATTATTTAATTTGATATACGTATACATTTGAATAAAAAATAAAATAAAAAAAATAACTCGCTACAAGACTAAGTATCACGCTCAAGTAACTTAACCCTACCCACCAACAACAAGCTTCACCGGAAAATCCAGAACAGAATCCTTATCAGACCCAACCCTCTCGCACCTGTGTTCGGTGATACCTAATTGCACGGCACCCGTTAAATTGATATTTACTTAACACGTGAATCTTCACGGGACGCTGTATTTGCGCGATCTGCGTGCATAAATCATCCGAATCGTGTCGGGCGTGCATTACAGCCGTCGATAACGGTTGCATGGGAATGCTACATTATATTTTGCACGATATTGTTTAGGATTTGGAATAGTTCGGGAAGATTAATATGTTGGCTGTATTTTTGGGGAGTAAGTAATGTTTTGATTTCAGTAAATCATCAGTACGCCTGAAGATGTTCACTGTTTACAATTTGCATACCTTTTATACTCATTAATCTTAGCAGTCGGTCGATTCTGTTAAAATCTCACCGTGAAATCATAAGTGAAGTGAGCTTGAAGTGAGCAGTGTCAATAGTGTTAATCCATAATGACAGCTCGCTCCACGCTCACTTCACTCAAGTTTTCACGGTGAGATGCTTACAGAATCGCACGGCAGTTGTTAGTTTTTTGACATACCCACTAAAATCTTATTATTTCAGTTAGCACTTGTTGTTTATTAGGGCAGCTTGTGGCTACCCTGATTGCCCACCGAGTGATCTCAGGGAATACTGTGGCACTGTGATCACGCTGCCACGCAAAGCGAGGCTCAGGGGAGACCCCTTTATAGTCTCCCCAGGGACGTGCCCTAACAGGCGTTGCACTGAGGGGGTTTTGGAATGGTCTATTAACCCATTGAATGCCGACTACGTAATATTACGTAGATGGTGTTAATAGAAGAGGCTAACTACGTGTAAACGTGTGTGTGTACGTGTGTAAGTACGTAGATGTTATCTGTTGATTATAAGGCGATCTATGATATTTGGCCTCCCGGGACGGTCATTTTTATACTCTTTGGCATCTCACGTAGTTGACCATACATATGTAGGGTGGCCACCGATTATGATTTGATATTTTACCTCGGCATTAAATGGGTTAAGAGGTAACGGGAACCCTTTCATGTGCTGATGGTGACCACCAGGGTGATTTTAGTGAGGTAAGAGTCCCACACTACCTGGTCTTTTTCACCAAAGTCAAGGTGCTTTAAAAAGAAAAGGGGAGCTTATGGCTAAATAATAACACCCACATGGGACGATCGATCAGGTTAAGCTACGCTTGTCGCGGCTGGTCCGTGGATGTAACCATCTTTACAGTCCAAGACCCCTCCGTGCCTCGGAAAGCACGTTAAGGCGTTGATCCCGGCTGTCACTCATGGATATTTGACAGTCGTTGCGGGTCGTCAGAAGCCCGAAAATCTGACAACCAGTCTTATCAAGGGGTATCGTATTACCCAGTAACTGGGTTGTGGAGGTCAGATAGGCTGTCGCTCCATGTAAAATACTGGTACTGCATCCGGTTGGATTGGAAGCTGACCCCAACATATAATTGGGAAAAGGAAGGCAGATGATGAAGACTTGTGGTTTATTATTTTACTGAAAGATGCATCTTCATTTGAGTTTCGCCCTTTACTGAGTAGAGAACTTCTACCATTAGTGATGTTTCCTTGATCTGCATGATTTCCTATCTATTTATTTTTCCATGCTCTCTTGATCTGTGTTTTTTTTTTCTTCGTGGTCATTTTTGCCAAACCCAAAAGAGTTCCCAAATTACCAGCGTAAACATAAGAGGCTTACTCTTGTACAATGTCCACGCCCTTAGGCGCATGATTTCAAGTCCATTCGAATTGCTAACACGTACGCGCTTCCGCATTGATAATTTGACGGGTAAACGCAGGCATTTAAATAGTCGGCAAAGAGAATAATTCCCGTTGTGCATCGTAGTGGGCGACATTACGATGAAATCTCCAGAAAATCCACTCCTTACAAAGTGTGATACTAAGCATTGTATCCACAGTATTGTCTTTCCTTCACCTTTTTAATCCATCCAAAGGTTGTCTTTAAAAGATCGCTCTTAGCGATAAGACCGCCCATTGTGACAATATTTCTACATATTTTATATCTGTAATTTATATGGTGTACATAATAAAGAGTATTCTATTATATTCTAAGCTCAAGTCAACTTCATATCAGTTGCAATGACTTCGTAACTAACAGACTGCTATAAGCTATAACAAGCCTCGATATGGGAAAAGCTTGCCGTACGTTATCTTACTGCTAAAGAGCTTGTCTGAATGGTAATATACCTTTGGCAATATACCATTGATGGTAATATACCGTTGGAATGTTAATATACCTTATAATAATTTATTAATGTTCAAATTTTAATACATTACCACTGTGAAATTATACTATTTATGACATTATCAATTACAATTTATAATGACATTTATATTTATTATCTGACATTTTTATTAAACTTTATAGATCTGCTGAACTAATATAGATTATAGGTATAATTTGACATCTATTAATTAAATACTTATTATGCATGAGACATTATTTGTTATCTGTCGTTACTGTCTATAATTTTATTTTATTTTCTGTTTTTATTGGACCTTATAACTAAAGGAATGTAATTGTATAGGGTAAAATTAAAGATTTGCACACCATAAGTAATGATAGAATGTAAAGGGGCCATTATAGTTTTAAGATCATACATTTGTAAACCTACATTCTGCCAAATAAATGAATTTGAATTTGAAATTGTGCTGTCAAAAGTTTAAGTTGACGGGCAGGAGCTATGCACACAGTTTAGCTTTGATATTACTAACTATAAAGTTTTGAAAAAGAGCTAGCGTCGTGGCTAAAATTCCTTCGTAGTTATTTTATTGTACAGACGCCAGCACATCAAGCTACCCGAAACTGTCAGATTTTCCCAATCAACTTTGAGCCTTATGCTTTAGCGATAAAGTTGAAAATCTATTAAAGAAATCTGACAGATTGTAGTAGCTTGATGTGCTGGCGTCTGTACCTGTGACAACAGCAACGAGAATAGAGATCGCTATGATTTCGACAGGCTTGTGAGTGGCAGCAACCCAACAGCAACCATATTGTAACGACAATAAAGATCACTTTGATTTTGGCAGTAATGCAAAATTATTGGTAATATTTTCTCATTGTTTTTGTCTTATTTCTTTTTAGTATATTCATGTATTTATTTATATTTATTTGTGTTTATTAATATGTAATTATGTATATATATTATATTTATATTTAAAATATAGATTCCTCAATTTTCACGATTGCACCTACTACTGTTTGTCTCTGCATCACCCAAAAGTTGACTGGTAGAAAATGCCTATGGCATTAAGTCCGCCTCTGTACATTTATATGCTTGAAGTATTAAGTAAATATAAAATTGGTAAAATAACTGCGTGAAAGTGCTGTTAACCACTAATTTTCATCTGTCAAAAAAAAAATGCAGCTTTTGTGAGACCAAAACAGCTTTGCTTAAAAAGGTTTTAATTAAACTGCATGACGCACAGCGCAGTCAAACTAAAGGTATCAAAAATACCTGCAATTCATGTCGCCAACATCACGGGAAATAGCTGGAATGTGTCACTCGACTTTGGATTAATGGAGTCCCGCGGCACGCGTCCATGCACGTCACGTTGTGCAAAACGTCTTCACGCTCGAAAGCCACGGCCTTCTGCCCTTCCCTCTGCAGTGTCACGCTAGGCCTCACACAAAAGCCTCGCGAGTCCACCGCACGTGTCGGCCTCGATCTAGGCCACGCAAACTTATACACAACCACGGATGCGGAATTTCGAGCCTTTCCGCGGCCGCATACAGTATTCATAACGTGACCTGTAGGATTTGATGTGTGAGGTTTTCAAATATCATATCCTCATATTTGGGAGGGTGGGATTGCATTTGTATGATTTGTGTCGTATTGTTAGTTAGTCTTTGGATCTTGTTAGCGTGTTTTGCTGATTACAGGTTGCACGTGTAAAAAAGCTTAGGCTGGTACAGACGCCAGCACATCAAGCTACTACAATCTGTCAGATTTCTTTATTAGATTTTCAACTTTATCGCTAAGTCATAAGGTTCAAAATTGATTGGGAAAATCTGACAGTTTCGGGTAGCTTGATATGCTGCCGTCTGCACAATGTTAGAACTGTGGCATTCACTTTGAAGCTGATGCACATGTGTTCAGTAAAGGCAAAAATCTCGATTCACTTGTTGATTCAAAGTAGCTACGTCTTTTCTTCTCTGTGCATCCAGCAGCAGGCCTACTTCGAACGCACAAAGAAATCGTAACGATTTTTGAATTGGTAATAAATACTCTTTTCGTACATAACATTTATTAAGTTTGAAGACTTTATTCATGTATAGAGGTGGTAGAAAATTGCTCAGGCATTAAGTCCGCCTTTGTACAGTACTTTTTTTACTTGTGCATATAGTTTTAATAAATAAATAAAAAATGTGTATTGCTAGTCGCATTTCAACATGCGTAAGGTTAGGTTGTAATTTCGATTAAAAAATTGTACGAATTTTCTCTACGTTTACTCCTCGCGTTCGTGCCAGACCGACGGTATACAGTAATCGAAAGTATCATCACTACATAGTATAAAACAAAGTCGCTTCCCTGTCTGTCTGTCCCTATATATGCTTAGATCTTTAAAACTGCTCAACGGATTTTGATGCGGTTTTCTTTAATAGATAGAGTAATTCAAGAGGAAGGTTTATATGTATAATACATGCATAATATAGTAGAGAAACACTGATAATTTTAGAGGTTTCTAATGTTATGTCGTAAATAAACACATTTTTTAGCGCTTACATTGTAAACGCTGGCTGAACCCGTCGAGATAGATCAAAATAATGTACTACAGTATTGTACACCTTAAAAAGGTCTACAAAAAAGTCCGCAATGGTATATGTCTATCTCTTAGGGATAACCCACAATAACCATTTTTATCCTAAACTTTTTACGAAAAAAATTATCAGTGTTTCTCCATTGCACCCGTGCGAAGCCGGGGCGGGTCTCTAGTTGACCATAAAATACTGATAGAAGATTGTGCCATTGCCACTGGCAAATAATATTAGTTTGGCAAGTTGAAATTTTCACACTTATATCAAAGAAAACATTTATATTTATTATCATGATAACAAACTATTTCATCGACGTGATTTTCTACGGTGGTATGAGAACAGCCGAGTTCTTCTGCTAATGCTCGTGTCGATAAACGGGGATCAGTTTCGATGAGTTGTCGTAATCGTTCTATGTCAGTCTGAACTACAGGGCCGGGGTGAGGTGAATCTTTTAAACTATAGTCTCCCGTGTCGATTTTATCAAACAAATTTTTAGCTGTGCGATAATAAGTGACCGTAGAACCTCACATCGATTTACATATATGTTTCTTGCCGCATCCGCTGCTGAACGTCCCAATCAGTACTCGTGAAGTAACAACAGTCTGATTTGCTCTCTCGAAAGTTCCCTTATTTCGATGTGTATGCCTTCGATGTTGGATGCGTTATGAAACGTACGTTACGTTATGAAACGAACTTTCATCCGCTTTTATACTTTCGTCAAAGGAAATTTCAAGAACACTCAATGAATAAATAAAAAAAATCTAGATAATTCTGAAAATTTCTACTTGCCAACCTAATATGTGGTAACCTAGCTGCAGGTAGTATTTAAAGCTACTCATTCCGTTTCCTGTGAACCTGCTTACTGTCTTACCTGGACAGTAAAATATTTTCTATTTTGTAAACGAGCCTTAGCAAGCGGTTACTAATTATTATGTACGACCTCGAAAGAATTCGTGTTTATGTGATGAAAGCTCCATGTTGAACAAACCCCCCTGTTCAATGTTACCTTTGGACACTGACTCAGCACTCAGCCCGGCTCACGCGCGGCCCAGTTAAAATAATGATTTTGTTGCATCTTACACGCATAGGACACAAAAACTTTGTATAATATGTGTGCGTTAAGAAAAAGTTCTATACAACGTGTAACGTTAAATGCGCAAAACCTGAAAATATTTTGGTCAGAATAACGAGCAGAATTAATTGAACCTTTTTATTTATTTTAATATAGGTCATTTTTATCAAAAAATCTTCATTAAAAGCGTTGCCGTGTCTATTTATTAATAGGTCAAGCAAGCCAATGTCAGCGCGGCGCAGCGGCCCGCTGACGACTCATCACTCGGTAAAGCGTCGTCGCAGACGCACGAAACGGTCAGAATGGCCAGTTAAACTAAAACAGCACACAAAACCTTTACAATTTTTTTAATGACTTATTTTCTCTCTGAAATAGGTCAATTGAATTAAAAATCAGTTGGGGTGTCTGAAGTTTTGCGCATTTAACGTTACACGTTGTATAAGCTGTTATGTATTGCAAATAAATCAGATTTGAATTTTATATTCCTGTGGCCAAGACACCTTTAGCCATCTCTGATCAGTCTAGTGAGTCTGCGGGACTGGCAGTAGGTGTACCCTTCCCGAACCTGGAAATCCTGTCTACTATCCGTCTGTAACCTTAGGTCGCATGGTACAGACATCCTGAACTTATCTTTACGTTTATTTATCACATACTAGGTATATACAAACAAACAAATTTTATCTCTTTATAATATTATTAAGTATAGATTAAACCAAAGCTTACAATACAACACTTCATAAATTAGCGGCTACCATTATCTAAATCCCACCACTTCGCCCGATGACTTCTAATTAGGTAATCGAAACACCGTCTGGTACATGAATAATAATAAGCTAGGATGACAAAGCTAGTGCTGTGCCACGCTCCGTAATCACGGAGGACATTACCCGCAGGCCGGCTATGACGTGGCTTGCAATGACACGCTTGACGCGCTGTCACGTCACGTGACGTCAGTGATGCGGTGTTTGTGTTGTATCGGAATAATAGTCACTAAAAATTCGTATGTTATTTGTGATGAATATGTTAAAATTTTATTTTAGGTTTTAGTGAAAATGTTTTTACATAACACATCAGGCCTTTTTCCCCAAAGGGTTAGGTGTGGCTACATTTATATCATTACTAGCTTCTGCCTGCGACTTCGTCTAGGTGAAAGGATTCTGCCGAAAAATGCCCCTCAACATGAACACAGAGGTAGTGTGTTCGAGCCTTCCCAGTTCCCAGTGGAAATTATTTCCTTTTTCCCCTCTGAACTCAGTAAGGGAGGAAGGGGGTGAAGTGCAGGAGGTAACAACGAGTGCGATAGGAAGCGTTGAGAAATGTATGAATGATATCAACAAACAAAGTAGTCCATACGGACTGAGCCCAGCTTAGCTCAGTCTGAAAGTGACAAATGAAGTGAAATTTCTCCAAAGATTGCAATACACCTTTCGACAGTGCTTATTTAGATCTACTTTCTCAAGTTATCGAATGTCGGATTGTTAGGTGTATAAATGGCCGAGGGCCGAAAAAATATTTTTCCCATAGACTTCAATGTAACTTTGGAGGCTATTTTGACAATGTTCCAATCTACTTAAAACAATGGTTATGTTTGCATTCGAGTCAGTATACCCACTAGTTTACTTCACCGCGAGGTGGCGCTTGTGCGGTAAGGGGCATTTTCCTACGCAAACTCAGCAGACTCCTTTCTTGTTCCCACGACCCACCTTGTCACATAGCATCACCTGCTCGCGCTAACATTTAGTTTTTGCCTAGCGTTTTTTCTGACTTTTTTTTTTCTTTTTGCTCGGCTCCCGAACGTCATAGCGTGGTGTTAAATAGCCTATAGTCTTCCTCAAGAATTGGGTTGTCAAAAGCAAAGAGAATTATCGAAATCCGAGTGGTAGTTCTAAAAATTACTTTAGAGGTAAAATTTGTTGTAAAACACCCGTCAGATTGCGTCGCCGTCAGCGCTATTACTTCGTTTTCGCTGATTATTTGCTTGGCTATTAAGGGTTGTAGCGTGACGCTAGCCTTCCCTAAAAATCTTGTTATCAAATGCAAAAATATTTTTTAAAGTCCGAGTGGTAGTTCCAGAGATTAGCGCGTAAAAACAAACAAACAAACTGACTCTTTAGCTTTGTTATTAGTATAGAATATAGATTGATTTTTATATGGAAATGTTGATATGGTGAATAATATCGTGTTATTTGTTAGAGGATTTTATTTTTAAAATTCAGTTGCGTTTCCGTAAAAATATGCAAGTGCTGCATGTATGAATTTATATGATTGTAACTGAAAATTACCTCTGAAATAATTTTAGCAAATACACAGTTTCACAATAAGCCTTTGTTAAGCGTTCAGCCCTTGTGACGATTTAAATTTTATTTGTATTCGTGAATTTTCATTTATTAATGTTGATTTGGTTTTTAATACTTATTATTGTTGCTCTTATAAAACATTTTAGTGGTCTTCATAAACATTAGTAAGTAATAAGAAAATAAAAGGATGACCGATCGATCAGGTTAAGCTATGCTTGCCGAGATTAGTCTATAGATGGGTGACCGACCATCTTTAGATACCGAGACCCCTCCGTGCCTCGGAAAGCACGTTAAGCCCTTGGTCCGGGCTGTCATTCGTGGATTTTTGACAGTTGTTATGAGTCAGACACCCGAAAGTCTGACAACCAGTCTCACCAAGGGGTTACGTAATACCCGGTTTTGGAGGTGAGATAGGCAGTCGCTCCATGTAAAATACTGGTATTCAGCTGCATCCGGTTAGACCGGAAGCTGACCCCAACATAGTTGGGAAAAAGCTAGGCAGATGACGATGATGAAAAGAAAAGGAAGAGAAGATAAGGATAAGTCTAAAATCTGTGAAGATTGTTGTGAGAAGTAAAAATAAATAAATAAATAAGAAGTGAACTCAAAAGTGCATCACAAATCTTTAATTTGCTTTTACGGCCAGTACTTTATACAATATTTACACTGGTTCGTAGCTAGGCACCGTAATCCGACTAGTGTAAATAGGTAGGCGCCACCTTCGGTAAGCTGTGACGTGACAGCTGACGTCACACGGCACGTTGCTCTGATTATGGTGGATTTTTAATTATCGGCGTGTTTGTGTGAATGATTTGTAGAAATATTAATTAGTAGTCATTTGTAAATATGTCTAGGAGTTTGGGCAAAATAGGCAGATTGTATTATTTTGTGACTTATTTGTTGACTTATACAACGTGTAACGTTAAATTCGCAAAACCTCAGACATCCCAACTGATTTTTAATTCAATTGACCTATTTCAGAGAGAAAATAAGTCATTAAAAAAATTGTAAAGGTTTTATGTGCTGTTTTAGTTTTACTGGCCATTCTGATCGTTTCTTGCGTCTGCGACGACGCTTTATCGAGGGAGGAGTCGTCAGCGGGCCGCTGCGCCGCGCTGACATTGGCTTGCTTGAACTATTAATAAATAGACACGGCAACGTTTTTAATGAAGATTTTTTGAAAAATGTGACCTATATTAAAAAGTGGTTCAATTAATTCTGCTCTTTATTCTGATCAAACTATTTTCAGGTTTTGCGCATTTAACGTTACACGTTGTATACCTGCAGCACAGCATTAATTTATACTAAGTTTAATTTTGATATCCGTGGTTCGTTTTTTTTAATGTGGTATTTTGAAAGATTTAAAAACTATTAAGCAAATAAAATATTACCACATGACGTTGACACACATGAAGTAGTAAGCTGTTCAGTGCAGTAGGTAACGACTGCAGACCGAGACTACGAGTTCACACCGCGCAGTAAAAAGCACTTCACACCGAAATTATCATCATTCCAACTAAAAAGGTGCATTAAAGCCTTGGGCTACTCTGCACACTCAGTTAGCGTCATTACGCCGAGCGGAGGAAAAGTTTGCTTTTACTGAAAATTGGGTAATCGACGGCTGACAGACAGCTTATTATTTTTAATATTGCCCCTGGAGAGTGTAAATGGTGTGCTCCCTGAGGGATGCTGTGTCGTAATGTCGGCATTAGTTTGATCGAGGAAATCCCCACCCGGTGTTAACGCTGATTGTGATACCCTTAATTGGTGATTAAAGTGCCTATTTATCTTTTTAAAACGCTGTTGAGATACTTAAATGTGAATAAAGGTTTTATATTTTTGTGTCTGAATAAAGTTCAGGCATTGTAACATGAAGTACTAGATGTTGTAATAAAACGTTCTGCTGAGTCGTATTAGGTTTTGTAATGAGTTTTTTTTTATGAGGTTCTCGCGGATGTTTTATTTTATCATAATATTTTGGGAAACTTGTTAGGTACACAGTGAAAAAAATTAATGTAGGTTTAAGATAATCTTTATTAAAGTATTCTCTCTCTGTCTCTTTATTTTAAGTCTACAATAATAACTATAAAAGTGAAACAGTAATTTAAAATAATACAACTCTTATTCTAGGCAAGTAATAAAATATGTACAAATTATAAAGTAACAATGTACTCATTGTTGAAAAGCCTAGTAATAAATACGTCGGAGACGGTACGTGCGTCTCGATATCATCAGCCATACTCCAATTACTGTGGGCGTACTATGGGTAGTGTTGGTTATTACTCAATAGAAAAACGGTTTACAGTTCAAATCACATTATAATTTTACGAACAGTTTAATCACACCAGCGAATCACACACTGTTAAAATAATTATGTACAGTGACAAAGTAATTGCGAACAAATCGTAGGATCGATTACTGTTCGTATAGCGACAGAGCCACCCAAATATGGCGTATTTAGAATACAGCCGGTCGATTCTGTAAAGATCTCACCGTGAAATCATAAGTGAGCTTAAAGTGAGCAGTGTCAATAGTGTTAATCCCTAATGACAGCTCACTCCACGCTCACTTCACCCAAGTTTTCACGGTGAGATGGTTACATAATCGCAAGGCTGGTATGTAATTCCAGCAGTAAGGCTGAACTTTAGTAAACCGACAGGTTTATCGGGAGCTAGTGCTCTGTAAGGAGTCGAGTCCGAAGAACGACTTCCGGCACAAACGAGTGCACTCAATTATAAAGGGTTTGTCCCCACCACGCACTCGCCCCCCAACAACTCTGTCCAATGGCCTACGGAAATACGTCACGTGTTTACTATTTACTAAATCATTCTTATTCTAAACAGGATTTACATTGTAAATTAATGAAGTAATACAAACAATAGTTATCATAAACTATTGTCGAAAAGGATTTAGTAAATACTCCTTTTATTTTAATACACAATTATTGATAGTAGTCACTCCGACTGTATTGACCACTGACTCCGACAAATAAATAAATAAACCTAAGTCCAACATTCTCCTTTACGTTAACCCTACATTACCATTCTTATATTCCACTTGGTATGGCATGCAAAGTGAAATGCTTGAGAAATATTTAGACGTCGCCCGACGCCGACGTCGCGAGTCGCTAAAATATCCGCGCGACCGTGATTCGACGTGACACGACGCCTCGTCGCTGGCACGCGGACGCCTTTGCCTCCTGCCGCCGTGCCCTGCCCAAATTGAAACTGCTAATCGAGCTGTCAGACTGTCACTCAACTGACATTATTTTATGTTAACCTCGAGGTATATTTTTCGAATATTTGTAGAGGTGCGCCAGTTTTTATCATATATTTTTTTTTACTGAAGGTCGGTCACCTTGTGCCTGTACCTTATGTGATTTAAACTACGAGCTTAAACAGATTACACAATCAGCCTGCAATATTTCCATAGTGCTGGGACACAGGCCTACTTTCCTTCTAAGAGGGAGTGGGCCGTAATCCACCACGTTGGTAGATGTCACACATCTTCGAATTTTTGGTACTTACTAGGACATGCCTGGCATATTCCCTCGCGATGTCCTGTGTTCCTTCACACAGGGGCCCGTGGCTAAACTACGCTTAAGCTTACGTTAAGCTACGCTTGCCGTGATTGGCCTGTGGATGGGTGACCATCTCTACATACCGAGACCCCCTCTGTGCCTCGGAAAGCACGTAAACCGTTGGTCCCGGCTGTCATTCGTGGATCTTTAACAGTCGTTACGGGTCGTCAGAAGTCTGAAAGTGTGACAACCAGTCTTACCAAGGGGTATCGTATTACCCAGTAACTGGGTTGTAGAGGTCAGATAGGCAGTCGCTCCATATAAAATACTGGTATTCAGCTGCATCGGGTTAGACTGGAAGCCGACCCCAACATAGTTGGGAAAAGGCTGGGCAGATGATGATGTCCTGTGTTCTTTCACCGTTTTGAGAGCAGTGGTGATGAAAGAAATCACACAAAGTAACTCGCCTGACTGGGTTTGAACCCACGATGTACAACTCCTAAGTCGGGGCCGTGAGTACTAGGCTACCACAGAAGCAGCTTTAACCCTTAGCTGGTATCGCCTTTTTTGGCAACACTACCGGTATCGTGGGTCATATTTAACCATACCAAAAAATCTGTTGTAGAATGTAGATTTTTTTATTATTTGTATAAAATATGGTTAGTTATGAAATAAAAAACAGTTTTTTACCAAATTATCTTGATTTAATTTTAGAATATAAAAAAAATATCATGTTTTACACGCATTTGTAACTAACCTAATTTTTTGGCACTTTTTGGTTAGTGTGAACTTAAAACATTAAAAAAAAATAGAAATGTAAGAAAAACGCTATGTTCGCTTCTGGGTCAAATTTGACCCACGATACCTACTAAGGGTTAAACAGATTAAGTCAATTTTTATCAAGTTTTATACTTTACCGACGAAAGTAGAAAACATCCTGCAAACTGGAACAATAAAACCGAGCACTTATTAAACAAACAAATCGATTTATGCAATCCTCTTACACGTTAGTCCCTCATTATGTCAGTATCGAAGCTGATTAGCGGTTGACGTGAATCAAACAGGCGAACATGTTGTAAATCACGCGCGTATCGTCACGCGAGCGTGTCACGCTTACCAAGCTATCTGTGACGTCACGTCACGTCCGCTTCAATTGACAGTAGTGTTTGAGGTAAACAATCACTTACGTAAATAAATAAGATTATCAAATAAGATAAGAGATTATTAAATAGGATAATAGATTATTATTATTATTATAAATGAAAGATCGCTCTTAGCGATAAGACTGCCCATTGTGTCACCCTTTGTATTTTTTTAATATTGTAGTGACACAGAGCCAGTCACTTACCTCCAGTACCAGAAACAACCCACACCGTACCACCTGCATAACCGATACCTACCCTGCGTTGTTTGACAAATCAGTTAAAGAAACAGAGAAGACCGCCTTGAAAAGGACGTACGTGACTCTGTTAAGAAATAAGAAGTTCGTTCTGAAAAGAACGGTTTGGGCTCAAGGCTGACGACATGCGTGAAGATCATCGAAGCAGCAGAGGTCACACGACGCGGACACGACGCGGTAGAAGCCACGCGGTGCGACACGGCGACACACGACGCGATGACAAGCAGAGATCTTCACGCAACGCCGGCAGCCCGAGGAAAGGACGCGCGCGTTTTTTTTTTTTTTTTTGGGAATGGCATCTCGCAGTTCAACCTATGAGGTTGTCGACTGCTTAACCGGGCTTGCCTGTGGATGCCTCAATAAATTAAGGCCTCCAGCCAGGGCTTAAAAACTTAAAAACTAAGCGACTACACGCTAAGGGCACCCCCTGTGGGGTACGGACCTCGGCTTAGGGCGTCGCTGGGAGAGGGCAGCAAGGGACAGGCTGGATCGGAATTAGGAAAGGACGCGCGCGGCGCGGCCGCATCTACTTATAGCCTAGCGAGGCGCGCGCGCCGCCGGCGCGCGGGACGACGTTGATTGGCTGTGCTATTATGCGCGCTCCACGCATGCGCGGCGCATCGAGCGCCCTCTGACGAATGTGGTAGTTTTGAATATATGTAAATATCTTAGGCTAAGCAATACTTGTACCAACCTGTATGTAAATATAAATAGGACAATTTATCCAATAAACACAGATCATCCGGACACGTCTTTGAATCAACATTACTTACCCCAAAAATATTTTTGTCTGTAATTTATATGGAGTACATAATAAAGAGTATTCTATTATATTCTATTATATAGCGACTGCTAGGAACACCCACGTTATTGATCATGTAAACATATTTGATGTTGGTCTTGTACTCCGTTTATTTATTAAAAAGATATACATATCATAAGGAATCATGATTACGAGTATGTCACAGTATTTAATGTAATTTATATATATTTTTTAGCTTTTTTTTGCTCATTAATGATTGGCATGAAACAAATAGCGAACATGTTATAAATCATGCGCGGATCATCACGCGAACGTATCACGCTGTCGATATAAGGGATGTCACGTATTTCAATTGACATTTAACAGTTTGCAGACAATCAATACTTGAATAAATAAAGTTATTCCTACTGCTTCTAACGCCCACGTTATTAGGTATGGAAATAGAAGACGTTTCTCGTTTCTCTATTTTGTTTTAATGTAATTAAATTTGCTGCTATTGTGACATTGTAAGAGCAGTGTTGGACCTGTGGTAACGGCCCAGACTTACAAGTTGTAGGTCGTGGGTTCGAACACAGGACCACTGCCCTAAAACGGTGAAAGAAAACATCGTGAGGAAACCGGTTTGTCCTAGAACCAAATATTCGAAGAAATGTGACATCTGCCAAGCCACACTAGGTCCACATGATAGATTGCAGACCACTACCTCGATCCCTGCCTGTGTCCCAGCAGTGGGAACATAAGGCGACATTGTAACAGCAGAATATACGTTTAACAATGTTTATTCGCGATTGGCGTGTAACAAACTCCAAAAACTTGTTACAAATCATTCGTGTTCGTGTCACGCTGTGACGTGACGTTGTCACTTGACAGCGATCAAATTCTGTGACAGGGACGTATGTAGATTACCGAAACTTGGTGGAATTAATTGGTTAGCTTTTGGCCTTATTTAAGGACTTTCTTTTCGCGGAAAAATGGATTGTAAAAGTTATTGTGTGAAAATGACATAAATGTCATTTCAGATTAATCAAACGCTTTGATTAAAACTAAAAACACGCCTCCGTGTATACATTTTACCTTCATATTACTGTGCTCATAACATATACCTATATACTACTAAACAACGCTGAAGAGTTTGTTTGTTTGAATGCGCTAATCTCTAACTACCGGACGGATTTGAAATTTTTGTTTGAAAAATTCTTTGCGCGGGCAGGCGTTGCGATGCAATGGGGTGGGTCGGGGGAAAAACTAGTATAATTATTACATAAAAATAGATTCAATTAGATTTTTCAAACAAAAATAAAATCATTTTTCTGGCACCCTAAACACAAGTTAAATCTTACTCTGGGTGCCAGAGTTCAATTAAAACAATCTTTCCCTTAGTTGTAACGCAGCATAGTGTTTAAATAAGTGTTTTTGTACAACTGAAAGTAATAAAAATCTTTTTTTTTTTTTTTTTTTTTTTTTTTTTTTATTTAGATTTTTCAGCATCAAAAAACAAAATTACATCATCCACATACGACACCCACAGGCTTTATATGTTTGCTGTTTTTATAAAGGTTTTCCAACTATCTGATGACGTATTAACCAATCAAAGGACCCACGTCCTAATTCCAGCATCACGCCCAGAATGAATGCCGCCGGTGAATAGGAAATCGTAATAACGTGTTCGGTTTGCGGTGACGTGTATCCGGTGTCATGAGCTGGTTGTTAGCGATCCGCCATATTTTATTTATAGTCTATGGTCTCTAAATTATGTAAATGTTCCATTGGGATTGGTCCGTTGTTTATACAGCATGTGTGTGTGGATTCATCTGTTGTGATTTGTGTTTGATATTTAATTTAGGTGTGTTGGTGATTTATGTTGTCGTATTCATTGGTGACGAGTTAAAAAAAAAGTCATATGTTTTATATTAAGTATTTTTTATTTTTTTTATTCTTTAAACACACCACACCAGTCAGCTCTCAACTTTCCTAAGCTATTGGATGAATGTTAATGAATAAAAAAAAATTGTTTGTCTGTAATGTCGGTTTACGGACGATAACTTTACGTGATAACGCCATAAGAAAACATTGATGAAAAATTGCATACTTTTATGAATTGAACTGAATTATTATCACTGAATTATCATTATTTTGTATGATAAAAAGAAAAATAGATGCGTCACAAGCCGAACGCTTAGGCCGATCTTGCCTCTATTGGTTGTTCCGCGCTCTCACTTGCAACGTTGGCTCAGGCGGAACGTGACAATGAGTCATGCTTTTTCGTGCATGCAGCCGGCGTTGATCAAATTATAAGAAGTTATCACGTCAAAAATGTACCGTTAAAAAAATCATTAAATCTGCCTAGCCTCTTCCAAGTATGTCGGTGTCGGCTTCCGGTCTCGCCACATACAGCTGAAAACATGTTACATGAAGCGACTGCCCATTTGACCTCCACAACCCAATTACTGGGTAATACGACAGCCCTGGGTGAGACTAGTTGTCAGACTTTCGGGCTACTGACGACCCGTAACGACTGCCAAAGATCCACGAATGATAGTCGGGATTCACGGCTTAACGTGCTTTCCGAGGCACGTACAAAAATGTACCATTAATATTCTTAAAACAACTACGAGTAACATTTTTCCGTTCCTGCAGTGCGATTTTGTAACCATCTCACCGTGAAAACTTGGGGGAAGTGAGCGTGGAGTGAGCTGTCAGTGTCATCCCACCTGATACTAGAGATTGAACAAGCATACATTTACAAACATGACACAGATTTTAATAATATTTTTTAGGGTAATTCTATTGCTCATTTTATATAATTTGGAAGCTACTATTTTAACTGTCAAACATTTCTATTTTATCGGGTTTTAATGTAGGAAAAAAAAAAAGAAAAAAAACTCTCTCTCTGACTAAGTTTCTGTTTTGCTATTTTATTTTAAAATCCCACAAAATAGTAATGTTTTGACAACTAAAATACTAGCTTTGAAATTATATAATATGATCAATAGAATAAGCATAAAAAATATTATTAAAATCTCGATTATGATTGTAAATGTTTGCTTAGTCAATCCCTAGCATCAGTGGGATGACACTGACAGCTCACTCCACGCATGTTTTCACGGTGAGATTTTTACAGAATCGACATGCTGGACGTCTAAACATCGTCATGGAAACTGTTTACAGCACGTTAACAAAGCGTTGTTACTAATTATTATAACAAAAAGCAAACGCGGTCCTTCTCTAATTATCTTGCCTTCTAAACAAGGAGGCGCTGCGCAAAGGGCCTTAAGTTTGTAAATTACGAGAAAACTTGGGTAATTTATCAATAATTACTTGAGAATTCATTGTTAAGAACCCTTTCTTTATGTTTTATTGTAATTAAATATTTTTGCCATTATGTTTTGCGTAGCGAGGCGATTACAAACTTTTTGAATTTTGATCATGCCTAATTTTATTTATTTTTGGCCTTGGTGGAATTAATTAATGTTTTGAAAGTAAGTGAAAGAGAAACGTTTGACTAGTTTTCTTGAAGGTTGTTTTTACCTGTTTGTGATAGTAATAGATAAGGAACAATCAAAAATAACGTGCGATCATGATGCTATGTTATGTATGACGGATCGACAGTGTTATTGGTACCATCGTCCGACATCATGCGGGCGTTTATCTAGGGTAATCGAGCCAGAGAAACAACGATAAACTATAATCACATTTTAATATCAAATAACAAAAACTAAAACGAAACGAATGACAGTTCTTAGGGTGAAGGTACCGATCTCCTTGAAGGCAGAATGGTAAGTGTTTACTCGTCGCGGCCTCCTCCACCAGCCAGGCTCTGTCGTAGCACGAAGTTAGGCGACCATGTAGGTACGTCATCGCGACGGTGCCGCCATCTTTCGGAACTCGTGCTGCGCTTCGTTTAATGTCTAAAGTATTGACCATCTCCGACATGTAGATAAGGTGAGCCTACTGATACACAGATGTCAGGGAAGCTGTCTTACCTTATTTAAGCCTTTTTTTTTTTTTTTTTTTTTTTTTTTTTTTTTTTTTTTTTTTTTTTTTTTTTGGTATCGGGTTGGAAAATCCTCATGGAGTCCCTCCGCCCTTGGGGAAGGGCGAAGGGGACTGTCAGACTCTTACTGACTAAAAACCAACCCGTGTTCCTCATGTACCCGTGTGTCAGGGGGCGGGTATCGCCGAAGCATTCGTCGCTACCCCCCGACGGGTATTGGCCCGCCAGATGGTCAGGCGGGCCCCGTCACCCACTGCGACCGTCACCCCGGCCGCAGGACTCCACTATGAGGCGCGCGCGGAACACGACGCCGCCGCCTCGAGGCCTGCTGCTGGTCGGACGACGAGACGCCCCAAGTCTGCCGTCCGCAGGCCGCGCCCTACGGTGGCCGGAAGTCGGCCACCCTACGACGCCCAGTGCGTCTGCTGCGGGAGGGGAGAGAGGAGGCAGCCTCTCTCTCCCTTTCCGCCGCCTCCTTTGCGAGCATAACGGCCTCGCAAAATGTGGCGACGGCACTCCACCCTGACTCGCTTCCGACCATGGTTGACACAACAGCCGGAAGCGAGAGGTTTCCCGCAGCACCTACGGCCGCGGCCAAGTCACGGCGCTGCTCGGCCCAGGCTGGGCACTCCGCCAACGTATGCAGCGCCGTATCGTCGCGGCAATCACCACAATGGTGGCACTGGGACGTCGGCTCCCGGCCTATGCGACACAGATACTTCCCGAAACACCCGTGTCCGGTAAGCACCTGCGTCAGCCGGAAGCTGAGGGCGCCGTGGCTCCTATTGAGCCACTCCTCTATAACTGGCCTTACCGCCGCTACAGCGGCGTGCCCCGGCGTGGGACCTTATTTAAGCCTGCGACGGGCGATATTGTCGCCTAAAATATGTGTATAACTGCAAACTAATCAACTAAGGTAAGATTGGGTTAGCAACGCGGTGTTTGGACTTGCGGGAAAATCATAGGAGCCTTAAAATTGACGAGTCTCTCATCCCAATAACCGTTCGTAGATACTAGGCCTTTTAATTATTTTACATCTAAGGGAGAGCAGTAATGGCCCAGTGGTAACGGACACGACTTACGAGTCTTAGGTCGTAGGTTCAAACCCAGACAGGCGCTTTACTTTGTGTAAATTATTTCATCACCACTGCTTTCAAAACGGTAAAAGAAAACATCATGAAGAAACCGGCCTGTCCTAGACCAAAAATTCGAAGACATGTGACATCTACCAACCCGCACCGGGCCTGCGTGGTGGATTACGGCCCTCTCCCTCTCACAGAGAGGAGGCCTGTGTCCCAGCAGTGGGAACATTATAGGATGATTAACAAAAAAAAGGGTATTGTATTATTATATTATTATAGTAAATATGATTGTATTATTGTAGTAAACCCACAACTTGTAACTCGCGGCCATTTCCACTGGGCTACCACGGCTCCTAAAAAAAAGAAACAGCATAAGTCATATCATCTCTAAGCAATTTCCATACCGTATAAACAACACAACTATACATAAACTTAGGTACTCATGTGTCGGCTAACTACAAACATCTCCAAGTCGTGAATCTGCATTGGGACCACTTGAAGCTCGCTCGGTAATTAAGCACATCTAAGATGGCTACAGGGCATAAGTAATGATAGTTTGCCAACTTGTTAACTTATCTGTCTAATTTGTTGAAGGATGAACACACGATCAACTGGTTGAACTACTCGTACATTCAACAGTTTGGATTTAATTGTATAAATATGAGGGAAGAGATACCTACATATGTTAGGTATGGAATTTATGTCAAATTATGATTATTTTCAGCACTGGAAAACATACTACCCCATTTGCCTCGTACTATAAGCATAATTAGCCTGCAGTCTGCCAGTCTTGCTGGGATCTCTTGTAGCTAACTAAAACAAATTGAAACCATTTATCCCAAGCATCGTATTTACCTCGTGTAAAGTGCGTTTTTAAATCTTACTTACTATTTCTAATATGAGTGGGCTGTGAAAATACTTGAGACCGTTAGTATTGTATGAGCACGCTTTGTGAGCGGGACAAGCGAGAGAAAAGCGAAATAAGACTGGCTGAGCTATTGTCCGCGATATATAGGTATAAAAAGCCTCCGAAATATTCGATAAGCCTCGCGCAGGGTTGTCATGGATTAAAATGATTATATTATGATCAGATTTAGCCTAATTTAGTACGTTAAGCCGTTGGTCCCGGTTTTCATTCGTGGAACTTTGACAGTCGTTATGGATCGTCAGAAGTCTGAAAGTCTGACAATAATAAGTCTTACCAAGGGGTATCGTATTACTCACAAGGAAACCTCGCGAGGTGTCCCTCACCGATTTAGTTGCGGCTTTACTATAATAATCTACATAAAAAATGATGAGATACGTATTTTTTCTTTTTTGCTAACAAACGTTTTAAAGGGGTGAACATCACCCTCACAGTTCTCGTTCTCGTACCCCAAAATGATGGTTTGCAGTTTTCACATATTTCTAATAAAATTTTTCCAAAATGACTTTAACCATTAAAAAGAGCATAAAAAAAATATAAAAAATACCTTTATTCACATACAACAAAACACTGGTATTAAGCTGTATCCGGTTAGACTGGAAGCCGACCTCACCATAGTTGGGAAAAGGCTCGGCAGATGATGATTTAGCCTTCTTCGAAAAACTTCGAAAGACTTGAACATAAAAATGGCTAAATCTCTAAAATTGCCACTATTTTTTTGCGCCCATATTAACTCTCAATCAGCATGTTATGGGCTGTATTGTACCAAAATATAGTACGCTAATAAATGAATATGGATATGAAAAAATTTAGCCAAATTCACCTAACGGCTTTTTCCTAACATTTTGTGCGGAGTTCCTTAAAGCTACGCGCGTGTAGGTGTCACTAGGTCATTCGTCCCGCTTCGGGCGGGACAGTCCGGCTTGCAGGATGACTGTCCCGTTTTCCACAACCAGAGCAGAAATGTCCCGCTTTTACAAAGGTACCAAACGATATTCAATTAATTTCAATTTATTTATGAACAATTTAGTTATATTCTCACTGATTATCAAATATAAGACAGCACAAAACATAAAACATAAGTAGTCGACAAATTTACTAAACATACCGTTATCTACCTACGAGTTACTACATATTCATTGTATTCGAAACGCGCGGGTGACAGCGGCGAGACTGGCAGCACGGAGGAGACAGCGAGTAAACACGTTGCTACTGAAGTCCGTTGGGTGGAGTTATTAACACATTTCCGTAATAACAATCTCAACTGTACAAATGTTCCTATAATAATTGAATATGTTTTATGTCTGCCTCGAAGTAACGCATATGTCGAAAGAGTTTTTTCTTTGATGAATAAATAATATAGACAACTGACAAAACACAGTTAAGTGTCCCAGTTCTGAAAGCCATTTTAATTACAAAGACTAACATCGACAAATCATCTGATAAGCTCCATTCCTGCTTAAAAACTAGACCCGACATTTAAAACGTAAGCACCATATCTATTACATATAAATAAAGTTATAGTGTCTGTTTGTAATATTGAAATAACCGTTTTTTTACTACATGCATATGAATACGGTACATAAACGAAAATAACATTTTTTACAATTTTTGTCTGTCTGTCTGTTTGTTCCGGCTAATCTCTGAAATGGCTGGACCGATTTTGACGGGACTTGTATTGGCAGGTAGCTGATGTAATAAGGAGTAACTTAGGCGACTTTTATTTTAGAAAATAATCTTACCATTTTGCGGAACGCCCAGCGAAGCGGGCGGGTACGGCTAGTTATTTATATAAATATCTTATATCTGTATTCTTAATTTCCAATACAGCGGAGAGACCGGGTTAAATATTAAAATATAAGGGTTTCGGGAAAGGGTCATGACTCCACACAA
The DNA here is from genome assembly GCA_949629135.1 of Eremobia ochroleuca. Lineage (NCBI taxonomy): Eukaryota > Metazoa > Arthropoda > Insecta > Lepidoptera > Noctuidae > Eremobia > Eremobia ochroleuca. The sequence continues at coordinate 7,349,738 of OX451405.1, read as the reverse complement.
TGTTTGTATACGTTTCAATGTTGGAACAAAGATGAAAGGTAAAATTTCATTAGTATGTTGGGCGTATTTTTGGTTGTAAGATATTATTTTTGGAGTAACGCGGATTTTCGACTGATCTTTTTATGTTCCTGAAAAGTTGCTACCCTTCTTTCGCATAAGTACCACGCGTTCTAAGTGAAAGTGCCCGTCACTTGAGTACCTAAGTGAATTTTTGAATGATGAAGTACAATTGCGATTTAATTGATGGCGCGACCATGAAGGTACTTCTTATTCATATGAAAGAGTGCGATGACCGCATACTCGTGCGACGATCCGTATAACGTGACTGGATTTGGCAAAGTGTATTGTCAAGAGGTACGATAAATATACCGCGATCATCAACTCTTTTGAAAAGTGTTGTGAATTGCACATCCGTTTTTGTGGTCAAAGCGAAAATGCAATTTTCTGAAGAGAGTGATTTTTGGAACAGCGCGTTTTCGTTCGCACTCATATAATTATCTAGGCAACACGTCAGTGGTAACAGCTTGACATTCAGCTGGACTAGGGTAGTATGGAGTTTCAAAATAATAAGAGACCAGCTTATACTGTTTTCATTAGAGTAGAATTAGAATGCTATTTATTATTTACACCATATAAATTACAGACATAAATAAAGAAATTTTACAAAGGGTGACACAATGGGCGGTCTTATCGCTAAGAGCGATCTTTTTAAAGACAACCTTTGGATGGATTGAAAAGGGGAAGGAGATACAAATACTGTAGGTAGTCTGTGGTGTACCATTTACATAATACAATGAATAAATACACAAATTATACTGTTATACTAATCTAAATAAATATATACATATAATAATAGACATAAAACAGGAGCAAAGAAAATATAATGATGATGGTTACGGAGAGAGGAAATGCTTTTTTATAAAAAACACTACTTCTGATTCTGAAAATTTTCGTTCGGCCGACCGCCGAACGAAAATTTTCAGAATCCTGTGTTGAATCCATGGTAACACCTTGCGTGTCGATGTCCCTGACAGCCTGTGTACGAAAAGAATGTACGCTTTTCAATGGCGGAGATTGGCAGCCCTAATGTACACAATGGGTATTGAATGGCCGGTTAATATAAAAGCCCGATCTGTTTTGTATTTTCTCAAGAGATCGTGTTCATTGATTATGTTGGGAACTTGATCCGCTGGATCAGGAATGCGATGCTTTTAATTATTTGTTGTGATTTTCAGGTTATTTCGTTATATTATTTTTATGTTTACTAAGTGTACAAACACGCTGTGAATGTGTGTGTAAGCGCAGGAGCTCTCGGTACCGTCCGAGACAATGCCAAAGTTGGAAGTGTGCGTGTTTGCGTTATGTGCTGACGCTACTCGTCTTCACGCACACATTCACCGAATGTTTGTACACTTGGTAACCAAAAGTAAATCGCACGTCGCTTCGTGAGATAAAAATACTGTACGCCCAAACAGATAAATAATAAAATATAGTTTAAAAAACAAACAAAACACGCTTTAATAGCAAATCGAACTAAAAATCAGAAAGTAACTTTTAATTTAAAATTCGAAAATAAAAATAAAGTTATGAAAAGAAAATTAATTTTATTGTAAAAATATCTATACTAACTCTACGTTAACAAATACCTACTAATTATATATTTACAAGAATCAATATCGAGCACCCTACGCTTTTTTACAATGAAATTAATTTTTTTTCATAACTTTATTTTTATTTTAGAATTTTAAATTAAAAGTTATTTTCTATTAAAGCGTGTTTTTTTAGTTTTTAAACTATATACAATATATTTTTTGGAACTATTTTTTTTTTAAATCAAAATATTGTATTGTCGTCGGTCGTTGATAAGTCTACAACGTTTAAAATAAATATGATCGCTTGAAGTGAGGCAAAATCGAGCCCAAACGAGTCAGTTACATACAAACAAACAAACAATCAAACAAACAAACAAACAAACAAAGATACAGGTGAAACTAATAAAAGCGTGTTAAAAAGCAAAAAAATAGTCAATCAACCATCAACTCAGCCTATCGCAGTCAACTACTGGTAATAGGCCTCTCCCAGGCTGCACCACAACATCTTGACCTCCACCTTCCGCATCCAGTCTGTCCCAGCCACCTTATTTAGGTCGTGGGTCCATCTAACTCGCAGTCGTAATTCTAACCACCAACGACCATTTAAATATATGAACCGCATAATTTACTGTCACACATACCTACCCACCAAAAGTCCACCTAACAATGTCAATCGTAAACATGCAGTACACGGCATGAACTGCCAAACAGTTTTGTCTACGGACAGCTGATTTACGACCGAACATACACGAATGATAATTCGGGCACAATTCGATTCGAGCAATTTGCCAACATAATTTGCATCTATACGTCACTAATCATAATTGACGAATAGATATACGTTGCGTGGATATTGGAGTAAGCTGTGTTTCGATAGAGTGGCCATGGATTATAGAATACTGAATTATAGGGTCGGGATATCAATCTGCCTATCCGTTTCCCACCAATGAGGACGAGTTTCAATCTAGCCGAATGCGCCTGAGTACCAGTGTTTTACATGGAGCGACTGCCTATCTGACTTCCACCACCCAGTAACTGGGTAACACGACAACTCTTGGTAAGACTAGTTGTAAGACTTTTGCGCTTCTGACTACCCGTAACGACTGCCAAAGATCTACGAATGACAGCCGGGACCACCGGCCTTACGAGCTTCCCAAGGCTCGGAGGGTTCTCGTTATGTATTTGATGGTCAACCATCCACGAATTAACAGCGGCTAGCGTAGCTTAACCTTCAATCGACCTGTTCGGCTGTTATTGTTTAGCCACAAGCCCCCGTCGGATGGGTTGTAGATGAGAATTAATATAGGTACGCGTGTGTCAAAAATGTGTGGTGGTATTTATGGGACCATCAAAATGAACGACTTTCTCTATGGAATCAACGTCGTAATGGCGAAAAAAAATACCAGCCGTGCGATTCTGTAACCATCTCACCGTGAAAACTTGGGTCAAGTGAGCGTGGAGTGAGTCGTCAGTAGTGTCAATCCCTAGCATCAGCATGACTCACAGCTCACTCTGAGCTCACTTCACCTTAGTTATCACGGTGAGATTTTTCCAAAATCGACGGGCAGCTGTATATAGGATACATTTGTGTCGAGTAAGTATTGAGTTTTGTTTAGGACAGCTGATTATTTTTACCCAGGCTAGACGACGCGAGTTACTAACGCGTTATTAACTGTTAGTGTTTCGACCTCCACTGAAATACTAGTGCTGTGTCATTCTGGCTTCTCATTGGTGATTTGAGTTTGTAACGCCTTTTGTACACACACGTTTTTCTTGCCGTGAAAAAATACGGTTTATTCGCCGTGTGTAGATAGTAGTCAGTGTTATATGGAAGCTTGTTGACAGACTCGTTTTTTCTACGGCGCGGTTTATACGCCGTACCGTAAAGAAACCGTGCCGTGTACAAAGGGCCTAACTGGTTACTTTTGAGTAGCGTCGAGGACGACGGGCCTTAATGTTTATGCTCCTTTTGGGCATATCGAGACGTCTTGTACCGTGGTCTAGTACATTCCTGTTTATTAAGCTCAGCGGTGTTACTTCATGCATTTTAGATTAATAGCATCTGCTCTGCGATTGTGTGGTCATTGTTTAGTTTATATTGGGCATCGGTCTATTTTGTGACGAATGCATCATTTTAGTTCGATGGACATATTGATGTCTTCATGATGTGAAATGGACATACTCTTTCAGTTTTTTGACAGAAGTCACCCGGAAAATTACCACTGTTGAACATTAAATCACCACCGTTATGATAGGATTTAAAGTTTACTTGAATTCGAAAATCTACAAATTCATACAATCATACATATCCTAAAACCAAAAATTCAAAGACATGGGCCATCTACCAACCCGCACTGGGCCCGCGTGGTGGATTACGGCCCATTCCCTCTCACAGACGACGGCTGTGTCCCAACAGTGGGAACATTATAGGCTGATTATGCTAGCTGGCTAGCTGGCTGTTAGCTTAGGTCTGTTGCACCAGAACTTAGGTATGCGAGACTGGACGCTAAGTGCTTCGACGTCTTCAGGCGTAGTTGTCTTGTCTTCCTTCGTAACGGGCGTAGCCATTTTGAACGCGGGGTCACCACTTTAGTAATTGCGTGTTATAAATAAGAAGGCAAAGGCAGGAATAACGAAGTGTGTCATTTATTTGGAAACGCTGCTTATATGTATACCGTACTAGTTAAACAATTTCAAAATACATAGGGTACATCAATAAACTTAAGAACTAACATTTTGGTAATGGCGGTAGAAATGTGCCGCGCTCCCTTCGGTGTTCGAGCGCGATGCTACGACCGGCCAGCCCACATTCCTTTGACGAACTTCTTGTGTCGAACGGCTGTGTACGCTCCTCAATTAGTATGTGCTGTTTACGTAAGTATGAGCTGCTACAAATACATGCATACACTCACGCCTTCTTCCCATGGGGGTAGGCAGGAATTAAAGCACGCCACCTGCTACGAACCTTACATATTCATTTTGCATCGATTACGTTGATATATCTGCACCCTAAATACCTAATACAGTTTCAGTTACAATACACATTGGTACTTGCCAGATTTGAACCCAAAACCTCGTGTATGATAGGCGAAGCCATAACCACTGAGCTGTCACAACGGCCCCAAACAATAATCGTCAAAAAACTGTGTACATGTTGTGATTATCTTTGTTTAATATAAAAACATACCGCCCTTAACACACAAGATACTTAACAAAAACGCTGTTATACCTGCTCACGAGAAACGAGGAAAACTTTCATAAGTACACACCACCGTTTAAACTCACATCACAATATGAAGCTCGAGTAAATCGCTAGCGTTACATGCGTAAACAAAACTGTTGTCTGTAGGCGTACCCGTGGCATATATATTGTTCACCAACTTTTATTAGTATTGGGAAAGTTTTATCGGGGTTTTTTTATAGCCCCAACTTTTGTTCGATAAAAATCTGTCAGGTGGATGTTGGCATCATTGGCTTACGAGTCCGTAGGCTTCATGATTGGTTCATCGACATGAAAAAAAAAATAATTGCAATAGTGGGAGACTGGCATAGAATGCTCTAGGCTATAAGTCTGCTTTTGTACATTATTGTGTGCGAGAAGTTTAAATAAATAAATAAATAAACTGTTTTAGTTCCAACCAATACTGGTATTTAGGACCATTTTATACCAACCCGACCAACTTCTAAGGTTTATACTATTGTTGCAGAAACCGGTCAAAACAGTATTTGAAATACCTACGTAATTTGGTTTTACATATATATTTTTTTTTATCGCAATATTGATGTAGATTTTTGAAAAAATATAGTTTGAAAAGACATATTTCTGAAACAGACTTACAGACAAACAAGCAGATGTCGGCGCAACATGTCTTCTTCTTGCACACTTCTCAATTAGCCGTCATCTCGGTAGTCACAAACAAGTAGACGTACATACAATATTATTTTTAGTATATGACAAACCTGAAACACGTGTCTAGTATTTTTATATAAAGAATCTATGTACAAAATTTCAAAACTGTATCATGAAAAATCACGAAGTTATAAGCTTGTTATTTTACCTGGTTGTCCGTACAAAAAGTTGGTTACCACTTAACACGCGCCGCTGGCCGACCGGCTGTGCCCTGTGTTGTGCGCATATGATTGCGGATATGTACCTAGTGTCCAACTTGTTACCATTTCTAAATATTTTTGGGACAAAATATAACAATGTGTAAAAACTATTGGAATCGATTCAGTTACTTATTCTGAACAAACTATATTCAGGTTTGCAGTATACTAAAAATAATGTTGTATAAGATGAAAATGTAAAGGTTCCCTATCTTACAACAGACCCCTAAAAACTTGAATGTTTACAGAGTTATTTATCGTTTTTTAACGAACACTCCTCCATCTTGGCCGAAATTGAGTTGAAACTGATCAAGAAGTATGAAGTGCCTAAGTTCGGGCGGCGTTAGCGATTGTTTGAGCTACTGTTCAGTTTAAAATTGATAATGTTGGGGGATCTGAGAATAATGAAGCAACTTGTAAACTGCTTTAGTCAAGTTTTCACACATCGAAGGTTTGTTCTTACAGCAGCTTGTTGTTTTGTATATACTTTTGGTACAATATAAGTGCATTTCGTGATTTTATTTGTTGTTTGCATATCATTAGGCCTTTTTTACTCACACGTTTTTCTTGCCGTTAAAAACTACATCTATATCTATATCTATACTAATATTATAAAGAGGAAAGATTTGTATTTTTGTACGTATGTATGTTTGTAACGAATAAACTCAAAAACTACTGGACCAATTTCAAAAATTTTTGCACCATTACAATGCTACACTATTCTTGAGTAACATAAGTTATATTTATTACCAGAAAAAATTAGGCGTCCCTACTAAAACCTCAATAATGTAACCCAAGGTGCAAAAAAAAAATAGCCGTAAAATGTCTTTCATCGCATGCGTTGCGGAAACTATTGATGATAGAACAAAACAAAAATGCTCTACAATATTAAAGAACATATCAATATCTACAAAAAGCTTCGCGATACCATATGTCCAACTATTGTAATTATGTCACTATAACTACTTTTTACATTTTAAAAGTTGATAGAAATGCCGCCCCAAATCAGACCATGTTATCCATGTCTTTGTATTAATAGTTATCCAAATAAATCATTTCGTATTCAAGACTGTTTCAATACTGTAGATTACTTTTGAATTATTCAAATCGGTCATTTCATTCAAAAGATGAGACACAGGTCCGTTACTGACAAAACCCGCAGGCGATCTGGGCGGGCATAAGAAAGTGACAGAGTCAATTACTTCCACATGCGAAAAAAGAGATCGCAACAATGCGCTGGAATCAAAATAAAACAACGTAAGCGCCAAACCAAATAAAAATTATTTAAAAATAAATTAAGCTATGTATCAAAAATTTGTTCAGTCAGAGTTTTTAATTACCTATTACGCATATTTTGAATGCAATTTTGCAATGAAATTAATTAGGATTTTAGAATTACAGGAGAAAATATAAAAAAGTAGACGTCTTTTCGGAATTAAATTCTATCGAGGAAATTTGAAGCAATTGCGTTTTCCTTCAGTCAGAGTCTTAATCAAATAGTCAATAAACATATAACTAAAAATCAAATCCAAACATGCTGTAATAGTGAAATAAATGGATTCGAAAAAACACCCAATTTATTTTGATATCGCCTTAACATTGTGCATTTTTGATATTTTGGAATGGTTAGGGAATAATTTTAAAAAGCCGCTAAAGAAGTTTTCACTTCAATAATAATCTATACAAACCAATCGGGACTTTATAATCAAAGAAGTAGTGAACTATATTAAAATAGGTATGATATCAACTAATATAAAAGAAACAATGAAAAGCCCGTAGCGGAGCGCGTCTGTGAGCTGAGTGGATTGGAGGGCACGCAGCGGTCGTCGCGTGCCGGGTTCGGTATCCCGACGCCCGGGCCGTCCCTTCGGTTAATCACACGCACATCTGATACGCTAACAGCTCCTGTCAGAGTTCGAACCTACAACTCGGAAGTCGACGTCGTTACCACTTGGCCACCACGGCTCTGCACATATATAACACATTATTTCCTCCAATTGAAAACACAGTGAAGAGTTGCAATAATCATGTGCTACAACAGTACTGTGTACAAATGGAACCGTATTCGTATGTAAGTGGGGAGATCACAATATGTTCTAATTTGGGGCAACCCCGAGCGCGTGACATTTGCCGCAATAAACATGGACAGTGTTGCCAGAACACAACATTTTCCCACGGAGTTGAGAGTTGAAATGTAAATTGTAGGAAAATGTTTATTTGAATTTTATAAAAGTATTGAAGTTTGATAGTAAAGTTTCATATCTAATTTTCGAGGTACTTTTTACCGCTCTTTGAATCTCTGACCAATCTGACAACTTATCATAGAAAGAAAGAAAAAATTGTTTATCAGCCACAGGAACACGTGCATACAAAAAGATCATTAATAATAAAGAAAAGTAAAAACAAAATACATTTATAATAACGAGCACAAAACAGAAGTAGCCGACAGCTGCACGTCATGTGACAAAACAACAACTCAGCATCCACTCAGCATCATGCTGAGTTTCTGCAAAGCGCTGATTTTCTGATCGTAGTAAAAGCGAATGACTGATCAACTACGCGCTACGCGCTGGTTTCGTAGACTTTGTTGCTACGCGTTACGCGCTACGACTATCTACAACGTTGAAGAAAACTAAGCAAACGCTGATTTACATATACGCTATTATTTTTCAGTTAATAGTCACTGATAGATTTTAAATGTGAATCAAAACAAAACAAGTACGAAATTTTCATTCTAATCTTAAACTGCCACCAACAGCAAAAGTTAACCCAAATCTTTAACAAAACTTCCTCAACTCGCAAGTGTTAGTAACCCCGACACAGCCCCGTTAGTTGTTATTTATTGCTCAATATTACCATCCGCCACTTACTCGGTAATATCGCAAATTATGTGCATATGTTAATTTGGGAACGAGCAGCGAATTCGCGAGATACTAGCTCGTAGTGCTATGAGGAATGTTGTTGTAGGTGGGTGCAGGTTACAGCGCTGCAGTTTGATGTATTGTTAGACGTGAAGAGACGCTTTAACCCTTAACCAGGCCTAGCCATTTTTTTCTTTTGAATACTGATTTTGGTAGATTACAGGGTTATAACAAATATAATTTCTTGTTTTTTTTTTTTCTGTTCCTGAAAAAAAAACCCCTGTGGTCTCTATATGACCACTGCCTGCTGCCATGCAGACATGTGGTCTGTATGTGGCCACTGTCCTACATGTTATAAGTAACTTATATTAATTAATTAATTAACATTTTGACAATAATTTACATTTTGTGGTTTCTATACGACATCGGCTCGTCACAAAAAAATAAAAATCCATGTGGTCGCTATGTGACCACTGCCTGGCTAAGGGTTAAAGCACTTCTTAGATTGTGCCTTTTGGAACGAAGTCCTTTAACGCGGCTTGCGGTAGGAGTAAACTGGTAGAAATCGTCATGCAACTTTCTCTACCTCTCCTTCTAGTATTAACCGACTTCAAAAAAAGGAGGAGGTTCTTATTTCGGTTGAATATTTTTTTTTTAATATTTGTTACCTCAGATCTCCGTTATTTATCAGTCGATTTGCAAAATTCCCACTTAATAGTAATGTTTTGACAGCTAAATACTACTTTTGAAATTATATAAAATTATCTATATAATTATCACAAAAATATGATTAAAACCTCGATTATGATTGTAAATGTTTGCGTAGTCAATCCCTAGCATCAGTGGGATGACACTGACAGCTCAATCCACGCAAGTTTTCGCGTTGAGCTTTTTACAGAATCGACATGCTGCATGTCGATTCTGTAAAAAGCTCACCTCTTATTTTAAAACTCCACAAAAAACTAATGTTTCGACAATTAAAATAATAGTTTTGAAATTATATAAAATGATCAATAGAATTAGCATACAAAATATTGTTAAAATCTCGATTATGATTGTAAATGTATTCTTGGTCAATCCCTAGTAGGTAGCAGCTCACTCCGCGCTCACTTCACTTAAGTTTTAAAGACATATATGGTGAGATAGTTTTGTTGACACTTTGCCTCTATCCACTTGGTAAATTTATAATGTCGTGACACCCTCATATAAATAGAATACCCTAAGGGGCGTTTTTCCACCAACACCGTGAGCCGTTTTTCCACCAACACCAACAACGAGAACGAGATGACGGCGCCGAAGTAAGGATAGAATGCGCGTAAAATAAGTATGTACGCGGCTAAAATCGGAAATAATCGTTTGCCACCATCTTGACGTATCAGGTGTCAAGAGAGTTTGCTGTGTTCCATTTTCCAAAGTAAATAATCGCCATCATTATCCTATCCTATTTTGACATTTATCCTATTTTGACATTTATCCTTATTTGACATTTAATCACTTTGTAATTGCTCATTTTGTAACTGGATTTTTTATTTTTATAATATGATAATTTTAATTTGATATCTATTAATTTATTCCTTATCGATTGTGTATTTGACTTTTGACTATTTAATTAAATTAAATTAATTAATTAATGTTTATGAAGTAATTCTGACCTTTTGGATTTGGCTAGCCGAGCAATAATTTATGTGTTTTGTATTTGTATTTTTATCTATTTTTGTTTTATATGGGTCACAGACCTGAAATAAATGAAATTATTATTATTATTATTATGCCGAAAGTGATGAAAAGTGCTAGCAGGGATATAAGATATAATCTTGAAGATCAAACGTCACGCGCAGACTTATCGTGCACACACTCTACATGTACTTGCAGGCCGGTTGGTCTAGTGGTCAGTGGCCCTGACTACTATACCTGGCTGGCTTTGGCGGTTCGCGGTAATATGTTGGCTCGTAGATTCGCCCGCTGCACGAACCAGGTAAAAATAACGCTTTTCAAAGCGTATGCATGTCCTGCGCGTCCAGTACAACAATGTTTTTAGAATGCTCTTGAGACTGCCCCGGTTCTGTAGTGCGTCAGAGATGTTTACGCAGAACCGTACTGACGGCTTCCACGCAATTGTGCGGAAGAAAATAGTGTCTGTGGCAGCTAGAATCCGGGCCAGTGCCAACAGCATTCTAAAAACAGTGACTGAGAATGTGTTTTCCCCTTTTACGAGGCATTTTGTGGAGAAGATGACCGGTTGAGAAACTGGTTTCGTCTTCTTAACAAAGTGACTCATACCCAAATTGTTACCTTAATTTATGTATATACTAACACTAGGTATAATGTACTTTACTAACACTACGGATCCCTGTTATCTGATTATTTGAAAAAAAATTATTAATATACGCAAGGTTGTGGGTTCGATTCCCACCCAGGACAAATGTTTGTGTGATGAGCACGATCATTTGTTCTTTGTCTGGGTGTAATTTATCTATAATATGTATGTATTTATGTTTATCAGTTGTCTAGTATATATGTATGTTTATATATGTATGTTTATCAGTTGTCTGGTACTAATAGCACAAGCTCTGCTTAGTTTGGGACTATATGACGTTGTGTGAAAGTTTTGGAATATTATTACTATTTAGTATTACTTACTATGGCCGCGTATCCTCCAGGCCGTCATCGGGACGTCAGGCTCAGTTCGAATAATCTCGTTTTTCGTTGACGTACCGTTGACGTTGTGCGGTGGCCAATCAGTGTAATACTACTAATCCCGTACGGAAAATACGCACACTGACGTAGAATTGCGGACACCAGCCCGTATTACCTATTACCTATTACTACTAATCGTCATTTCCCAGTATGCCATCGTAATTAACCATAAATAAGATGTTCTCATATCATGGCCGTCGAACCGTCTGCAGGTTTAAGGGGTAGTTGGGACTCAGCCACGCGTGCTGCTCAATTGGATTGGCCTCAACTGATCGATTATTATGCTCTGATGAGGCTAATTAAATTAGTAGGTATTAAGCAGGGTGGAGATTGTTTATTAGAACACTGAAAAATGGTTGGGAGCCTGTCTTACAATGTATAGAAATGCAAAGACGAATTAAAAAAAAAATGTTATTTTGCATGAATTTCCCTACCAGATAAGTCAATATATACTTATCCGTTATGAAACTTGTTATTAATCAGATAATCTGGAAAAAAAAAAACAAAAAAAAACATTTTTAACGCCGGCGGAGTAATTAAGTAACAAACTAACAGTAGTGTAGCGGTATCTACAACGCCACATGCGAACTACGCGTCATACTGACGTCATGCAAAATCCTGCATCTCGCAAGCAGAGTTTACCGCGTAACTAGCATATACATATACAACGGCCCAACAGGAATCATCTAGCAGTTGCTCGCCAGACACAACACCCGTCTGGTCGGAGGATCCTCCCTTTTCTATAGAGTATGAGTGAACGCACTGTTCCTAATACCTCTATGATAGTAATGGCTTTAATTTTGACAGGTCAACAACATTCATTGCAGTATTTATGTTGCTGAGCAGACAAATTTTTGCAATAGCAATATCCTTCAGTATGTTACGCAATTCGGGTGCCGGCTTCTGGAACGAAAATTAGCGACATTTTGAGAGCATTCAAAATAAAAGCGTATTCTGTTGTCAAAAATTAGCAAGAAGGTTCTCTCACGGCTGCGCCTAATAAAAGCGATATACTTTACGTCCAATTAATATCAAAACTACGTGTCACAGGCAATAACCCTTCTACGATAGCCTAGCGTGTTTCCATGTATATAAGTATAAACAAAAACACAAACATTGCAGCCTGTCCAATGTTACGCACACATCACGGGGACGACACGCGGGCCGTGTTAGCGAAATATAATACAAGTGTATGTCACGCGGGGCGTGTTAGCCAATACAACACTTTACACGCCAAGCGTGAAACGTAGTGTTGTCCCGATTTGTGTACCACGCATCGAGGTCCGCTTGTACTGTAGTGAGGGAAACCCCTTATAAACGTTGCTTGAAGGTAAGTAATGGTTATCATCTGCTTAAGTAAGAAGATTTAAATTGTTAGATTTGCCCTGACCGTACTTATGCCGTGAAAAAAGTGCCCACACTGAATAGCACTCTATTCAGTGTGGGCACTTTTTTCACGGCATAAGTACGGTACATATTTTTAGTTCTCACATCTCGTATATGGCGTTTCCTTGGTACCGTGACATTATGTGCGTCAGAGGTGTCAAAACGAAACGCGACAATCTTGCGACGCGGTAGGACAAATGTAACGATTTAAATCTTTGCTTAGCTATACATTTATTGACGTCTAAGCGCGTCTTAAGTTTAAGCGATGTTTAGTAAGGGGGAATGTCTGTAAGTTGTGCACGTTGAATGCTTCTCTGTTGCTACGACTACATTGGCCCGATAACGCGAACTACACTTGGCGAGCTCTCTGTTGTACAGCGAGACGTCGAGCGGTGTGCGTAAGAGAGCACGCGACGTGTAGTTCGCGTCGTCGCGCCAACGTAGCCGTAGCATGATAAATTACGTAACTCCGATTAATATGTAATCGTCTTTCACTGTTCCTTTAACCACACGGCTATTATACATGGTAGGTTCTATCTTTTAGAGCGAATTTCACCAAACGAACTGAACCGTCGAGATCTTAACCGCGTTCAAGAGCTGTCAGTGTCCATATTCCACATTAGCAATATGGCATAATGGCAGCTCTTGAACGCGGTTTAGATGTACTAATCGCGTTCAGTTTCATTGGTGCAATTGGTCCTAAATCCACCATAGCATAACTATTCACAACCATTCGATACGCTTCCGTGCCGGATCGAACATCAATCAATGTCATGTCATCGAAGGAGTCCTCTAAAACCACACAAATCCGAAACACAAAAATTTTGACAGTTACAACTAAACAGACCGCTATCCTTTCGACGGCTATTTGCGGTCGGGGACTAGGCCTATCAGGTAACCAAAAATGTGTCATTTCCAACTCGGAACCCTGTCGTGCGGTTGTGAATAGCGATGCTGATCTGAAGAAAATATGTACCGTGTATGGCTGTTACGTCTTTCTCCATGTAATACGCCTAGCTACTTTAGGCCTTAAAAACACATTTATACAGGTGGTAAAACACCCATCCCGTGGTAACAAGTACCTATATATTTATAACCCAAGTGCCATTCCAGTCAACTGAAAACTCAATTAAAATGAAATTAATTCAGTAAAGTAGAAACCGCGACCAAACAAATTAAAACAAAGTGCAAACTGAAAGCGAATATCACTCGATAAATATTCACGTCAAATTGTTGGAAATGACAGAATCGATACGAGTACAATTTTAATGAAAGATCCTGTCGGGTAGTTTTAAAAAGATTTTGGGGGACAAGTGGGTATTTAGATGATCGATTGTAATCACTGCGGCTGGAATCAGAACGATATTAAGTTGATGGGCATAATATGTTATGTATGCGACTATTTCTGGTTCGCGCCGGTTTCGTGGCCCGCTACATGACACCAGTCAGCGAAACACGACGCCGACACTTCGTGTGCAGTAGTATAAGTTTGTTATGTTGTATTTATTTATAGTATTTTTAAGTTATATTATTATAGTATAGTATTTGTGATAATTTTGTATGTACTAGTTTATAAGTATGTTTGTAGTAGTATGTATTGTTTTTCTATGGGCCTTAGTTGCCTAAAATAAAGGAATAAATAAATAAATAAATAAAAAGCGTGCCCAGACGATTATCGCAAATACTCACCGACCACTTTCGGGACGGAGAAAAGGCGCCGCGCCGTCAATGATCAAGTAGATGATTAGCTTGTCGAGGTATGAGAAAAATCGGTATAATGTTCACTCAACCTCCATAGAAGAGGGAGGATCCTCCGACCAGACACGTGTCGTTTCTGGTGGGCAACTACCCGACGATCATTGATTTCGGAATATTGTACAGACGCCAGCACATCAAGCTACTACAATCTGTCAAATTTCTTTAATAGATTTTCAACTTCATCGCTAAAGCATAAGGCTCAAAGTTCATTGGGAAAATTTGACAGTTTCGGGTAGCTTGATGTGCTGGCGTCTGTACATAATTATACACTGGGCCGCAAAGAAAGCGGATCAGTTATAAAAAATGCGATAACTTTCAAATTATTTGAGCAATCCCTTTAAAGTAAAAACTAAATTAAAGTTTATGTCATTACGCATATAGGAATAAGTAAAACCTTTTTATTTCTTTTTGGTCATTGTATTAAAAACCATAAATAATAAATAAAAGACGATTTTTAAAATTTTAACAACTTTGAAACTGTTTTAGTTTTTTCTGTTTATAAATATGACATTCTTGTACAGATATTCATTATTCTGATCAAATTCAATTAAAAAATTGCCACTAACCCCTGAAGAGTGTACCAGAATTCTGACAAGGATTGAAGACGGACTGAAAACTGCCCGTCGATTCTGTAAAAATCTCACCGTGAAATCATAAGTCAAGTGAGCACTTAATAGTGTTAATCTCTAGCGAATGGCAGCTCACTCCACGCTCACTTCACCCAAGCTTTCACGGTGAGATGGTTACAGAATCGCATGGCTGTTGGTGTGTCGCTATCAACCGTTGAAAGACTGTTCCAGCTATTTGAAGAGACTGAATCAAATATTCGCAGACCAGGAACAGGTCAAACAAGGTGCATGACAGTGCGGGAGGGTCGATATATGGTGTCAACAATATTGAGAAATCGATTTCAAACGACTGTTGAAGTCAAAAATCACCTTCTGCTGGAGGGAGCAATCCGAGCACGTTTATAGTGAGGTGGCATCTTGCTGAAGCAAACTTGAAGCCATTTAGACCTGCAAATGGTCCAAAACTCGAAAGGCAGCATCGAAATTCAAGGCTGCGTTATGCGTAGTGAACACATGAATTGGACTCTAGATGACTAGTCTATTTATTTATTTATTTATTTATTTATTTATTAGGAAACTCAACAGCTTATAATTAACTTACATGAGTTATGAATGTTCACCCCACTATCAATGAACAGTTCATTGCAGTTGCATAAAAGTTACAGCATCTTGAGTTTGCATGCGCTGTTCAGTGATAGCGAAATGATGACAATTATCACTTAAGCCAATAACAGAGTTTCACGGCATTGAAAAAGCTAGGTTAACTAGAAAGTAGCGGGAGAAAACAAAGGAAAAAACTTAATCAAGTATGACCATCAATAATAAGTTACATGCGATTGTGGACACATTACTCACATTAAAACTAAAGTTAAATTAAAGATAAAAGTATGAACCTAAGTACTATGACTAAATTAATTAACAAAGGAAAAAGATAAAACTAAATAATTTGCTTAACATTGTTTGACAATGTGAATATGTTTCCACTCTACTATTAGAGCTTGTTTTGTTGAAATATATGAAATATGTATCTTTATTAAAAATATGAGAATAAGAAAGAGTTATGGCACAATTGGTTCACTAAACAATATCTGCTTGACTAGTTTCCGGTATGATTGTTTGGATAAATGAAATATATCGACACTTTCAAAACTTTCAGAATATAAGCGAGGCAGTCGGGTCAGAACAGCATTTCTCCCGTATTTTGTACGGCAGCCAGGGATACTGAGTAATTTTGTGTGTCTGGTACGTGTTTTCGGGGTACAGAAATATATACATGATAATAAATCATTGCTGTCCAAGCGACCTCGCAAGATATCAAAGAGAAAAAGCATATCCAACATCTTACGCCTATCCACAAGGGGAAGTATATCATTGCATATCATTAGTCGAGAGTAATGTTTTCGGACGAGTCGAGGTTCATGCTATAAACTCGCGATGGGAGGCAATGAGTCTACAGAAGACCAGGAGAGAGCTATAACCAAGCTTGCATTGAAGAGAAAGTGCCATACGGCCATAAGGCTCCATACACGTGTGGAATGGGCTGGAATTTCTTCCGAAAGCCGCACCGTGCTAGTAGTAATAGAAAATTGCAGAAAGATACGTGAACGAAATTTGAATATGAAATGAGTATGTTGGCCCAGTTTTAGTCAAGTAACACTGACAGTTAACACACTAAAATTCTATTACCTAATTATGTATTTCAAGCAGTACTCATGAAAAATTTCAAGGGCTAAATAATAACAGCCGCACGGGTCGATCTACAGGGTTAAGCAACGCTTGCCGAGGTCATTCCGCGGATGGGTGACCATCCATAACATACCAACATCCCTTCGTGCTTCGGAAAGCACGTTAAGCCAGTGATCCTGCTGTCATTCGTAGATCTTTGACAGTCGTTACGGGTAGTCAGAAGCTCGAAAGTCTACCCACCAGTCTTGCCAAGGGGTATCGTGTTACCTGGTAACTAGGTTGTGGAGCTCAGATAGACAGTCGCACCATGTTAAATACTCCATCTCTATCCTGCTGCATCCGGTTAGACTGGAAGCCGACCCCAACACGCTAGGCAGTAGGCAGATACCACTCATGAAAAAGCTTGGTGCTACACTTGGTACTATAATTAGTATTTATACGACATAAGCATGATAATAATTTAGTTATTTATTTATTCACTGCGTTATCTATCATATGATACGGAGGACTCGATTTATGTAACACAAACGTACTCATTGTACGTACATAGAGCTGTAATCTAAAATACGACTTAGATTCGCGGCACTTCGCGAAATATGAGCTCATTTTAGCGTTGCGTTACGTATTATATTACGAGACGTACGCAGTAATGTGACAACGAATAATGTTGATTTCTATGCGTTAAAAGTAATACAACGTGTAACGTTAAATGCGCAAAACCTGAAAATAGTTTGATCAGAATAACGAGCAGAATTAATTGACCCACTTTTTAATATAGCACACATTTTTCAAAAAATCTTCGTTAAAAACGTTGCCGTGTCTATTTATTAATAGGTCAAGCAAGCCAATGTCAGCGCGGCGCAGCGGCCCGGTGACGACTCCTCCCTCGGTAAAGCGTCGTCGCAGACGCAAGAAACGATCAGAATGGCGAGTAAAGCTAAAACAGCACATAAAACCTTTACAATTTTTTTAATGACTTATTTTCTCTGTGAAATAGGTCAATTGAATTAAAAATCAGTTGGGGTGTCTGAGGTTTTGCGCATTTAACGTTACATGTTGTATAATGTATATATATATATAATAAAAAAATGGGTGTACATAAATAATAAAATAAATAAATAGATAATAATCCATTCAATCAACTCAGTCTATCTATCGCAGTCGACTGCTGGATATAGGCCTATCCCAGGATGCGTCACAACACCCTGTCCTCCGCCTTCCGCATCCAGTCTGTCCCAGTCACCCTTTTGCGATCGTCTGTGCATCTAGCTTTGGGGGCATCTCACACTACGCTTGCCGATACGCGGTCTCCACTCCAGCGTGTCGATTCTGTAAAAATCTCATCGCGTGGAGTGAGCTATCAGTGTCATCTCACTGATACTAGGGATTGACCAAGCAAACATTTACAATCATAATCGAGATTTTAATAATATTTTTATACTAATTCTATTGATCATTTTATATTATTTCAAAACTAGTATGTTAACCAAATGGATTTTAACATTGAAATAATATCGTTTTTTGCAATAAGGTCTCTAATGTGTTTACTGTATTATAATTAACGATTCAGTGTCCTTGTTGGCAACAAACAACGTTAAAATCCATTTAAGAAGTTTCATCCCGATTCACCATCCCGATTCACACATTAGGAAATGCAGGGCATTTCCTATTCACCCCGTTTTACGGTACTGATATTTCTAGTCACTACAATAACTGCGGCCGATAACCCCTCAAAAATAATTACTAAATCAATTTACTTTTTGTTTTATCATAATTAAATAAATGAAGTCCTACAGACCGTATTTCGGCCACGCCGGTCAATCTCAACGGAGACTATCTTTCGGCGCGGGAGACATTGTAGTGCACAAGTGTGTGCGCAGACACAGATGCACTCCCTCGTCTCTCACTCTCATAGCCCGATGGGACGGCAATCCGACACGACCGGAGAGAGATCAGGCGTAGGACCAACGGCTTAACGTGCGCACCGAGGCATGGGGGTATCAGGCCGCCAACTTCCAAACTCCGGGCTGTTACTAAGAAATTTCTAATGGAAAAACTCAATAACAGGAATCAAACCCAGGTTACCCACGCTCGGCAGCGTTTCATATTTAGATATCGTCCCCACTAACCACCCATCACGTATGCGAAGTTTCGATAAGTAATTTAATTTCACCCTGTATAACGAAAAAAACACTAATTGTAAGGAAGAATTTCTGAAAATTTAACCCCTAAAGAGGTTAATTAGGGGATGAAAGTTTGTATAGAAGTTCGTCATTTATTAATTTAAAAACGTAGCTGTCGATGGGAGATTCCATCGGGCACACAGCTTGTTGAATAATAAATTCAAACCCACATAAGCTAGTTTGTAGATCTTTAATCTATTTCCAGTAAGAGACCGTTCTACGCCTTCTAGGAAAGTACGTTAAGCAGCTCATCCCGGCTGTCAGTCGTGGATCTCTGACAGCCGTTACGGGTCGTCAGAAGCACGAAAGTCTGACAACCAGTCTTAACAAGGGAGTCAGATAGGCAGTCAAAGATCATCTTTCTTTTTCTCTCTTTATTCAGCTGCCTCCTGTTAAACTGGAAGCCCACTCCAACATATTTGGGAAAAGGCTAGGCAGATGACGACATATGTTACGCAAACACACATACAGATTAAACTGTTAGAACAATCCTATTTGACGAATTAATAATTAATTTTCAAATCTAAATAGCTCCACATCAACTTTATGCGACGCGCTACTAATTCGAATGCGATAAATAATCTAAATTCTAATTATGTAGTGTTTAATGTAACGATTGAGTTCATTGCTTATTAATCATCAACTAACGGCTAATTTACACGAGGATAGTTGCTCGCATCCAATAGCTGATTACTGTAGAAAGATAAAAATGTTGACTCGTGTAAACAGGATGTAGAATACTGGAAAGTCGAAAGGCAAGATTCACTTGGCCTTTCAAAATTGGAAGCATGCATCAAAATTTTGAGTTTTGAATATATAGATACGGTATGTCATAAGGTGCTGAGATGTGGATGCGCACGCAGGAGGCTGTGTACAGGGCGAGAGTTGCACAGAGAGCCTTGGAGCGTTCTATGTTTGGCGTAAGGCTTATAGACCGAGTCCCAAACGTCAAGATCCGAAGACGTACGAATTATTTCGATATCGGAAAACTAGTTATCGAACTTAAATGGAGTTGGGCCTAGCAAGGCACAGTGATGACAGGTGCAGTAAGGCAGTGACCGAGTGGCGTCCAAGGACTGGGAGACGAAGTGCCGGACATCCGGCGGGGAGATGTGCCTGACGGATTGTTTCCATCGCGGGTAGAACCTGGATGAGGCAGGCACAGGAACGTGGGGATTGGCACATGAATAGAGATTCCTATACTTAGCAGTGGGTGAAGTCGGGCTGTGGATGATGATGATGACAGATAAACCCTTTATACAATACATACAAAAGAAATATTGTAGCAGAAACTTGTATTGAGTTATTGCCTAAATACAGAAAGTACTGTCACAATAAGTGGACGGAATACTTTAATGAGAGATCTTTGGAAAAATGAATTCGGTATAAAACAATACAATGTGAGCCTCCTCGAATACCATGGCTCATGAATGTGAGGTTGAGTAGATCTTTGATTGTAACAGCGTTCAGGTTACGATCAGGCGGTCGATTCTGTAAAAATCTCACCGTGAAATCATAAGTGAAGTGAGCACTTAATACTGTTAATCCCTAGCGAATGACAGCTCACTCCACGCTCACTTCACCCAAGCTTTCACGGTGAGATGGTTACAGAATCGCACGGCTGGTCACGTTCCACTTAACAAGTTCACACACATGATGAGAAAATCAGATTCTCCAAATTGTGACGTGTGTGGTGTAATAGAAGATGTTCATCACCTGTTGGTGTATGAATGTTACGAGACGGATCGAGTTCTTTATAGGAAATTTCTGCTTGAGCAAAACTAATGTGGTTATGTTCCACGAGATGTTGTCTTCTCCTTTGTCTGAAGGCGCTAAAGCACTGTTTATGCTATTTATTCGTAAGCCATAATTAAGTAGGTAGATGTATTTTAGTTTAAGTTAGGGTACAATGGAATTGACATGTACTTTATGTATAAAAAATCCTAAAATAAATAGAAAAAAAAAAAATTGTAGCACAACATACAAAAGCACAATTAAAAGACAATAAATTAGGTACATACGTATCACAAAATTGTAGTGTATAATCACCTAGGGAATGTCCAAGCGAGTCTTGCAAGCGAAACTCGCTTTTACATTCTCACTATTTGACAGGCGAGAGTCTCATCCCGTGTAAATGAGCCTTCAAACAGAATGTATCAGTGACAGAGTGCTAAATTTAATCAAGGAAGTAATTACTATAGTGATTACTGCGGTCGGGTCGTTATATGTGAATTTTAGTCTAAATCCTAATATTGATATTGATTCGGATCGTAGTTATTTATTTAAATGAGTGAGATTCACGTATTTTGTATGTAACGCATTATTATTTCCGGGTTCATTATTGGAGGCCGCAAAGAAAGCGGATCGGTTATAAAAAACTTTTTTATAAAATAAAAAAAATCCGACTTCTAAAAAAACACTACAAATTGAAAAATAACTTTAATTTTGGAAGTCGGTGTCGTTGGTTCCGCATTTTCGTTTTTTGACACCGACTTCCGAAATTAAAGTTATTTTTCACTTTGTGTTTTTTTTTTTTTTTTGCTATGTGGTAGGGTGTACGATGGTATACTGAACACATCTGCGTACTGCATCTGCGTTTATAGGGTACAGACGTAATGTGATGTTCTGCGATTGCGTAAACAATGCATACATATGCGTTCTTACCATTCTTAGTAAACATGCGCGAGAACAGCTCGGATGGTGTTTGTCTGACTTGAGATGTCGCTATCACACGCATGGAATGGCCAGCACGTTGCCCAGACTTGAACTCCATCGAGCAGGCATGGGACGATGTGTACGCCAGCGAAATTCCTCTCCAATCACGCTTCGTGAACTGAAAGAAGCATTGATAGAGGAATGGGAGAATATTCCTCAGCGTCGGCTGAGAAATCTGCTGGAAAGCAAGGAAGAATTGGCCAGTCAAATAAGGTGTTAGGTATGACTATCCAGGATATGCCGAGCGCTCGCTTCAGTTGAGTAACTGGCGGAACAAACTGCGGTACACGAAGAGGCTTCTTCATGCATCCCAAAAAGTTCAAAGGCAACACTTATTCACAAGCTTTCCACCACACACTCACTTCAACACTTACGTACACTCAACTACTAAAAAACCTCATCCTTATTACTGCAAACGTTTTAAAGAAATTCATTCCCAGTTAAAAGAGTGGGAAAGTTAATTAACTTATACCTCGAGGACTACTTGTGGGAAAATAGTCGAGGTTCGCTTTTTTATCCCCCAGTTCTCCTCGACACTTGTAGATGAATTAAATTACAAGAAAAAGCTGAATTTTCTAACAGGACGAATGCGTCAGCTGACGTTGCTAAACTAACCTTTTTTTTTTAGTTCAACTTGCGAGAGTTGTATTTCAGAGTTTAAGCACTAACTTGTCGGTACGTTGGTTTGGAAATAAAAATGGGACGTGGCTTTTAAATAAGTATGTGGATTATGTGTATATGGCAAGTATTAGTATAAATTATTATTTGACTACGGAGCGTGGTCGCCCAGTGGTAACGGCCGCGTCTTACGAGTTGCGTCGTAGGTTCGAACCCAGATAGGCGCTTTACTTTGAGTACATATTTTCATCACAACTGCTCTCAAAACGGTGAAGAAAAACTTCGTGAGGAAACCGGCATGTCCTAGAAATCAGAAATCGTTTACTTGCCATGAATGTTGGTACAAAATAAGATGTAAACTGGCGTCTGTACCATAGACACGCCTCTGTCCAGCCCACGGGGAAATCTTGCATACCTCTCCCGGTACATGGTCGCCACTCCAGATTTTTTTTGCATATTAATCAGCTAATTATTAATCTCACTGCAGGGCACATGCCTCCCTTTCCTTTTTCCACTCAACTCGATCCTGAATCAATATGGACCAATCCCACAACATAAAAGCGTCAAGATGCTAACAATATTCTGTAACCATATTATTTTGATTTAAAAAGAGTGTCCGTGGAGTTTCTTGCTCGTTCTTCTCCATAGATACAGACGCCAGCACATCAAGCTACCCGAAACTGTCAAGTTTTCCCGATCAACTTTGAAGCTTATGCTTTGGCGATATAAAGTTGAAAATCTATTAAAGAAATTTGACAGATTGCAGTAGCTTGGTATGCTGGCGTCTGCACCTACTACGCTTTGGAATGGGCAACCTACATCTTTCTGACCGACCCATTGAAAATTCAAAAGTACCTGTAATTGGTTTATTTGAAATAAATGGTTTGAGTTTGACTTCATCCCGCGGCCCACCATATTATAGTGCCAGAAAGTAACCTAAAGCTTCCTAACCTTCAGGTTTTTATACACAGCGTTGTTTAATTTTCCTGAATAATTAATATCAATTTACCCTTAGTGAGTCTTTCTTGTCCCCTAAATTCGTATCTCAAACGAGTAATATAAAAAATGCTGTAAATATGCGTGGTACTTTCTGTCACTCAAATAAAAGTTTTAATTAAAAGTTGAAACAGAAAGAATTCTCAAATCTCAGAGATAACATTGCTTTTCTAAATGAAATAACTTTTTCTTCAATATCATTTAATATTGATGACATATTGGTTTTTAATCTTCAATTCAGTGTCACCTTTTATACTTAAAATGACTTAATTTTAGACGAGAATAAATTCAATATCTTTTCTCTGCAAAATGTCTAGATTTTAATTTGATAAAGTGTGCCTTTTTTGGCAAATCTAATCTTTTTGAAATAGTTTCGTTTTTGAATTGATCTGAATTTGAATTTTGTAAAAGGTGAATGTAAAGTTATTATATGAGGCACTTTTGTTGGGACTTCGGAGTCAAGGGTCGTCGAGGTCAACTTACATATATTATAGAAGATGTTTTTTTCTTTTTTAATATTATAAATAGCATAGTATATAACACCTAACATGAAAATTAACTTTTTGGTGCTTCTATCTTAGGCCGAGATTTATAAACGTTACTAAGCACGTGTTGGCTTAGACATGTCCCCGTTTGTATCTTCCATTTGTAACACAGCTGTGCAACATTAACGGGAATAGCGTGTAACTAAAGTAACTGCTAAGTAACGTCTTAGGTATTAAGTAAATTAAATCCTAAAACTTTAGTAGGCTGCACTAAATCTAAGGAAGAATACACACTTTTCAAAACGTAGAAAGAAAAATACACCACTTGATACTTAAAAAACATTTCACGTGACCTAAAAACAATTACAAACAAACATTACAAATGGCACTCAAAAATATGAACTGACCTGCACTATAAATTCACGGTACAGTCGTCGAGAGTACGTTTAGCGTCATCGCAGTCGGTCTGAAATGTGTTGCTAATTGTACAAAGAGTTTGTCGGGGACTGTACACGGTGCAAACACATTGGCTTTGTGAAAAGGTTAAAAGAGGAGATTTTAAAATGGTTTTGGTGGAGTGACACCTGATATTGGATTTCGGCTACGGTTTTGACGAATTTTGTTTTTAAAAGCTGTGAACTGTTCGTCTAATGAAAAAATAAGAATTATTATCTTACCGCTTAGTGTGTTTAATAATTAAGTCAAAATTCAAGGCATGGGCAGTTTTTATTTTATAAACTTAAAGAAAAATCAGAAAGTTATCATCAACAGAAAATTAACTAAGTACTTGGCTGATAATTTGTTTAATATTTATCTCACATGCATGCTCTTAATGAACGATTTGCATAAATTAAAGAAAATCTACAGCACGACTGGAGTCATTGTTTTTACGGCAAAGGGCTTACGGTCAGCGCTCTGACGGCTCGTTTGGAGCCAAAGCTGATGTGAAGCCAAACAGTCGGCCGCTGACAACCCTTAGTTAGGAACACGTCAAAACAGCACAACAAAGCAAGCAAAATACCAGCACTTCCACCTCCTAGAAACGGTAAAAAACCCCGTTCACTATTCACTGATGAAATAAAAAAGCAAAAAACTCCTTATATTTCTGTATTCGGCAGCCACAAGGCCGAATATCGCATTCGGCTTCAGCGAAAAATCACGTACGCTACTCTAACATCAACGAAGGGTTTTCGTTATGTATATGGGTTCCGCGCTTTGCAATTACAGGTACCTTTGATGTGTGAGCCGGGGAAAATGAAATAATGGGACTGGAAATATTTTGCCAACAGTTTGTCACTCCTGATGGATTGGCGTGACTTCAATGTATGCGAATTAGTGTTGACAAATATTAACGTATTTTGCGCCGAAAAGTTACGTATTTGGGCTTTTCGGCTTTGTTTTCATTTGAGTTTTTTGTTGACAGAGCTTCGTGGTATTTGACACCTTTGTTAGTGTTATTTTAAGCTAATTTGATATGCAGATTTATATTCCTGTTTTTATTACAGTTTTTGTGTTCGTAGATTGATTTTGTAAGTTTTAAAATACGATAAATGGAGACATATAGGTGCATTTATTGGTGATCTTCTTCAAGAAGGTCTGCGCAGTACTCGCAACCAGCGTGCGTGTATGACCAGATGTATAAACTTAAGCGAAGCAAAAGAAGTATGTGATGATCGTAGCCGGTGTGTTCTGTAGTTTCAGCCTACCCCTATGATGAGAAGGCGTGAATTTATGTATGTATGTAAAAATTGAGACTAAACCAAACTATCCAATTCAATTTATTCACAAACAATTTCGTGAGACAGATCATCTGTAACAATCTAATATTATAGTGAACTAACTTAAGTAAGTGCTAGGAAAGTTATATTTTTATGATTACATAAAGTGTTCTCGTTTTCTGACGGTACGTAATATTTCTTTACTACTAGCCGATATATAATCCCTTCTATTCTCAGACAAGTCTCGTACGTTTATTTAGATTTAGACCAAAAACTAGGCCAAGTCTGGACTTCACGAACGTAAATGGATCAGAGTGGAAGTCGGGTGAAATGTGGTGAAAGTTTGGATGCAATTTACGACTTCAGACGGCTTCGGTTTGATAGTCTCGATTGTTTGGACGTGTTCGCAAAATTTTCTGTTTTCACCATTTTGTGGATGTCATTGATTTCTTAAATTTGTGGGTGTCCTAAATGTAACTACCGAATACCTACAGCTACATTCTTGCAGTGAAATAAGTGTCTGAGATTGGTAGCTACATCACTAGTTGTTATTTTTTAACCGACTTCAAAAAGGAGGATCTTATCAATTCGGATGTTTATAAGTTTTTTTTATATGTATGTTCGGGCATAACTCCGTGATATATGGACGGATTTGCAAAATTATTTTTTTGTTCGATAGAAGTTTATTCCAAAATGGTCTAAATATCGTAAAGATCTGCTGATGAGTTTCGGGGAAAAACAACGGAACTCTTCAATAAATACAAGTATGCATTGTTACGCAATCACACCACATAACATCACGGTTGGGCTCTATAATTTGTTTGGGGTAGGTATAACTGAAAATTGTTAGCGTGTTATGCAATTGCCCCGCTGATTACCGCAAGTCAATATATTTAATATCTCATGTTTTCAAAAATCGAGGGAAAATCCTGACGAAAATTCTTTCCTTGCCAGTTTTACCTTCCTTTTTATAACTTCATTATAGCTCCCACCAATGTAACAACGAAACTTCCTACTCGATGGTCCTCCACCTCGATTTTGGCGTCAGCTACCTCACGATAACCCTCCCATCCTCATTAGTGGGGTCCTCATGTCATCTGTCATCCTCTCGTAGACAGGACTTTGATCTCATGCGAGCTAACTGGGTCAAAACATTGCCGATCCTTGAAACATGGACGATCAACTTTTGTATGTGGACACGAAATGGATTGGGTCAGAAGGTATATTGCAATTAACCCTTAAATGCATAATGTTGCCAAATGGCAACAAAGTACGTCATTTAATTTTTTTAAGAATGTGATAGCTGTGAGTTTCTGATGGCACCTCTTTTTGTCAAAACAATATATATACTCTATGAATATTAATATTATTGTATAATTATTATATATTTATTGTCTAAATTCTATAGATAAATACCTATACAATAGCATTTTTTGAAATACAATAAAATAAATCATGCATTTAAGGGTTAAATCATACAATCATCTGCCTAGCCTTTTCCCAACTATGTTGGGGTCGGCTTCCAGTCTAACCGGGTGCAGTTGAATACGATATTTCATGAAGAAACATTTGAAAATGTTTGCAGCCGCCATATTGGATTTTCATTTTGACCTGACTATCGGCTTCAGCATCCTCGACAACCAAGAAAACTATCTCTTTCTGTCTTTCTCTATTATATATAATAAAAAGTCGCATGGAGGGAACATAACGCTTTTTCGTTACGTGACGATTTCTCCAAGTTTACTCCTGCCGGAAGCTCCGTTAAAGAACTTCGTTCCAATAATCCTTCTGTACAATCTACATCGTGACACTATACTCTTGAACTAATAGCTGAAAAGTTAGCCCGTTCCGCTGCACTTATGTCAGAATTTATTATTATTGTTAAGGAGCACTAGTACTGTCATTAACATAGCGCAGATTACGCTAAGTTCTAACTTCTGACAATTACAATAAACGCTTGTTATCTATATTGGTTGATATTATTTGTTTCACAGTTTCATATTAGTTTCTTGTAATACATGTAGGTAGGTAATAACAATAGTCAAAACATATATGTACATTATTATATTATAGAGCATGTTTTTTTTTTTACCGTCTCCAAATTTTTACAATACATATGTTATACTGATGACATTGTTTGTTATCACTACATAGTATAAAAGAAAGTCGCTTCCCTGTCTGTCTGTCCCTATATATGCTTAGATCTTTAAAACTACGCAACGGATTTTGATGCGGTTTTTTTTAATAGATAGAATGATTCAGGAGGAAGGTTTATATGTATAATACATGCATAATATAGTAGAGAAACACTGAAAATTTTAGAGGTTTCTAATGTGATGTCGTAAATAAACACATTTTTTTGCGCTTACATTGTAAACGCTGGCTGAACCATTCGAGATAGATCAAAATAATATACTACAGTATTGTACACCTTAAAAAGGTCTACAAAAAAGTCCGCGATGGTATATGTCTATCTCTTAGGGATAACCCACAATAACCATTTTTTATCCTTAACTTTTTACGAGAAATAATGGCTCTAAAATTATCAGTGTTTCTCTACTATATTATGCATGTATTATACATATAAACCTTCCTCATGAATCATTCTTATCTATAAAAAAAAACCGCATCAAAATCCGTAGCGTAGTTTTCAAGATCTAAGCATACATAGAGACAGACAGACAGCGGGAAGCGATTTTGTTTTATACTATGTAGTAATCAGCATTGCACCCGTGCGAAGCCGGGGCGGGTCGCTAGTTATTATTATTATTAAAGTCTCGATTATGATTGTAAATGTTTGCTTGGTCAATCCCTAGCATCAGTGGGCTGACACTGACAGCTCACTCCACGCAAGTTTTCACGGTGAGATTTTTACAGAATCGACATGCAGATGACTTGTCTTCTTATGACCTGAGGGGTTTCTTGTATTTTTAAGAACGTTCACAGTCTGATCTCAGTCTCACACACACACATTTGACAGGCCTGTTGGTCTAGTAGTCAGTGGCCCTGACTGCTATGCCCAAGGTCGTGGGTTCGATTCCCACCCAGGACAAATGTTTGTGTGATGAGCACGATCATTTGTTCTTTGTCTGGGTGTAATTTATCTATAATATGTATGTATTTAGAAATATATATGTATGTTTATCAGTTGTCTAGTACTCATAGCACAAGCTCTGCTTAGTTTGGGACTAGATGGCGTTGTGTGATAGTTGTGGAATATTATTGTGGAATATTATTACATTCACAGTCAGTAAGTTGTTTTAAGAAATAGGGATTTCTTTTATGGATTTTAAACGTTTTTAATGACACAAAATTGGCTTTCAGTAGTTTGTTTTATGCAATGCCATACATGACCAAGTGGTTGCTCCATTATACAGGGTGTTTGGCAGAACGTTGAACATACGAAAATGGTGGATAGGTGGGTTCATCTGCTACTTACTCAGCCCTAATTTATTTGGCCCTGGCCCCCTGGATATTTAAAAAAAAAAAATGTTGCTTTCTTATAGTTTAACCACTTTCTTAACTTTAAAGTGTAATTTTTATTAAAAATGGGTAAAACAGCCAATATTTTTTTGTTTTTTTTTTTGTTTTTTTAATCTTTACATCTTAACACTTTAAAGTTAAGAAAGTGGTGAAACTAGAAGAAAGCAAAAAAAAAATATTTTTTTTAATATCCAGGGGCCCAGGGGCAAATAAATTAGGCCTGAGTAGTAGATGATCCCACTTATCCACCATTTTCGTATGTTCAACGTTCTGCCAAACACACTGTATTGTGAAGTTTTGATAAGTCAATTTTAAATTCGTCGAAAAATCTTAGTATTAAAAAGTTACAGTACGTTACAATTGTGCAGGTTTAAATGATAAATGTTGAATGATAAATGATTTATTTTCCGTAAGTAGGTTTTTACAAACACTTTTACATGTCAATTACATTTTTTTTAAACTAGATATAACAGCTCATTTCTTGAACAAAGGATAAAATTTTAGCAGCAAAACATTACCACCAGCAATTTCAATTTATACCCTTACTTACCGCACATTAAACAAAATATAGCATGACAGTATAACATTACACTCATACATAAATAATTCAAACGAACATTTACAAGTAAAATGATGCCAATTACGTTAATTACAAGCATGACTAAAATCACTGTTTTAAGGGCTAGCTTTCATGATACAGATATGAGATGCTTTGAAGTAATATCTTTGTGAGAAATAGAAGAAGATCTGAGGAGTTATTCTAGTAATTTTAAGAATTTTTTTTTTTACAAAAACGTTGCCCCACACTAGGAATTTCTCCTGTATATTGTGGGTGCGTTTACAAACATTTAAAATCACATACACAAACAGCCAGACCCGGAACAACTACTTGTAGGTCATATAAATATTTGTTCCGTGCGGGAATCGAACCCGCGACACGCAGCGCAGCAGTCAATTGCTTAACCACTGCGCCAACCGTGCCGTCATTCACAGTCTGATATCAGTCTCAATCTGTCAAAAATACCTCTAATTTCCCAAAATTATTGACAAGTTTTTGACATTGATTGTCGCTGAGATAAGATTGCTATTAGATTTTGAACGTTTTTAATTAGGGGAATTGGCCTTCTGTTATATCAATCAATTAATCTTAATTGGAGTGGTAAATGGTAATTAAGTATAAATGTAGTCCAGTGTAGAGACTAAGAAGTAGAGAAGTAGAGCTATGCTCGGAGTTTCTTTGAAGGATAAAATCAGGAATGAAATTATCCGGAAAAGAACCGTAGTAACGGACATAGCTTGCAGAGTAAGCAAACTGAAGTGGCAGTGGGCTGGCCATGTCTGTCGAAGGGCCGATGGCCGGTGGAGCAGACGAGTCCTGGAGTGGAGACCGCGTATCGGCAAGCGTAGTGTGGGACGCCCCCAGCTAGATGGACGGACGACCTAAAGCAGGTGGCTGGGGTAGACTGGATGCGGAAGGCGGAGGACAGGGTGTTGTGACGCAGTCTGGGAGAGGCCTATGTCCAGAAGTGGACTGCGATAGGCTGAGTTGATTGTAGTCCAGTGGAATAGCCATGAAAGCCATTGCTACCGTTAGGGCCCTTTCCTACGACAAAATCCCGTTAAATATACATATTCACATAAGCATCCTGTTTGCAGTATCCGGAAAACAGGATGCCTGTGTGAACATGTATATTTAAACACGTACACCACTAAACGGGATCCTGCAAAAAATCGTACCTGCAAAAAACGGGAGCTTGCCATGGGAAAGGGCCCTTAGTGGGTTACGTAATACACTAACAGTAGACTTTCATTTTGACAGCATTTATTGCAGTATTTCCGTTGCTGACCAGACCAATTTTTCGAACATATGAAGCAATGGATTAGCAATATCCTTCAAAATCATTCAGCTTGTCATTAAAATTGTGGCACACAATAAGAAAGAATACGTTATAGAGCTTGATATCTAGAAAGACTTGACTAAAATAAGCCTCAATGACCTAAATGGGGGTAATATAAAATTCTTGTAGCTACATATTATGTAGCCTATGTAGGTAGTGTTAAAATTCTAAATGACCGAATATTCGTGTGTCAGGCATTTAATATTATAATATAGGTAGTTATACAACAATTATATGCATCTACAAAATATCAATACGACTTTTAAACTCTCCACAAGCGCGCATTGTAAGGATTGATTGTTTGTAAAACCGCATAAACTCCAACACACGCGGCCTGCGAGAATTGTACTGTATATTCAAAGAGCACACCCATACATCACAACTTTAAAACCGATCAAAACTTATAATCCGTTCAAACTAAACAACAGAAAAACGCAATTTACGCGATGCGAGTAAAGTACACAACTAAATTACACAGTAAAACGCTAAAAATCAACTTGGACGAATAACTTGTTACTACTAACTCCGTTAGCTCCACAGTGTAAAAGAAAGTGTAAAAAACACAAAGTGTTTTATGCAATACAGCGTAATTGCAGCTCAACTGAATAAAATGATAAAAAGTAAGAACTTCTCCTTAACTCTGGGCTCGCGGCAAACAACAAATAAAATTGTGTAAGTCTTTCTAGGCAGTTTTTCCGCGCAATTTACCTTTTCCACTCAGTTCATAGGGTATACCTGGAATTATTCTAGAGTTTACCTGGAATTACCCCGATGTTACCCTGGAATTACCTTGGACTGGGGATTGTGTTGCTCCGTGTAAGGTAAACTTTGGTATGAAGCCATTAGGTAGGAGCTGTATTTAAGGAACTTGTGTTGCTTAATATTATTAGTTTACTTACGTGAGTAGTGCTGCCATGCGCCGGAATCATTCTTGTTTCGAGAATGTCCGAATAGAATTCGAACTCTTCGCGAAAGTGGAGGCAATTCCACTGATGATATAAACATCAGTCTAGGTTTTATATTTCTGTCTTAATTTAATTACTTTTAGATGGCAGTCCTACTAAGCTGCATTATTCACCCTGTACTGTACAAGTTTCCATGAATATACATATGTATCTACAACGTGTAACGTTAAATGCTCAAAACCTGAAAATAGTTTGATCAGAATAACGAGCAGAATTAATTGAACCACTTTTTAACATAGGTTTTCAAAAAATCTTCATTAAAAACGTTGCCGTGTCTATTTATTAATAAGTCAAGCCAGCCAATGTCAGCGCGGCGCAGCGGCCCGGTGACGACTCCTCCCTCGATAAATCGTCGTCGCAGACGCAAGAAACGATCAGAATGGACAGTAAAACTAAAACAGCACATAAAACCTTTACAAATTTTTTTTTAATGACTTTTTTTCTCTCTGAAATAGGTCAATTGAATTAAAAATCAGTTGGGGTGTCTGAGGTTTTGCGTATTTAACGTTACACGTTGTATATACACATAGTATAAAACAAAGTCGTAGTTTTCTTGTCTGTCTGTATGACCGCTTAGATCTTCTAAGCTCCGGAACGGATTTTAATACCATACCATAACCTGCGTTATAAAATTGTGTTAAATAAAAAATAGTCTAAAATGACGAAAAACATAATTAAAAACTAATATGTTCATACTTAACAATGTAGCTCAGAATGACATTAAATCCATACTATCAGAACTAATTACGAGTAGAGAAAAATATGGTTTTAGTAAGTGCATGTGTGTATGGTGTAGAAGTCACAGTTAGGAACGAAGTCAGTGATTTGGCTTCATATAGATTTAAATCTTTCTTCATAATTCAATGAAGTATTAACTATTTCTTTACAAAATTTTTGTTCAGAAAGTATATGCTTTAGTAACATTTATCATTACAACATTTATCATAACTAAGATTTAGTTTATACTAAATGGATTTTTAAATTTGATACCTAACTGTGTCACCCCGTCACGGAGAGCTGTCTATGAACGTAAGACGCGTTGAAGAAGTGACGCTTGCCGAGTGGTAAGAGCGGCCGATTTGCGAGCTGGAGGTTCGGGGTTCGATCATCTGGCCGGCACCCTTTTTTTTTTGTGTTAAATTATCATATAACTTCTCCCGCTCTGTTCGGAGCGGGAGGGCGTGTCAGACTTTTACTGACTAAAACCCACCCGTGTTCCTTCAGTTGCTTGTGCCAAGGGCCACGGTAACTCTTTCGAACAACCCGCGACCCTGGACCCTTGAGATTCGTATTTTCTAACTTATTAATTACCGTTCGCTGTCCGTGCTTCGGTGTTCGTGTTCTTAGACGGTCCTGGGTACTATACTTACCATACTAGATAGTAGTCGTTTAAGCTAACGTCAGAGATGCAAAACTTTGAGGCGTAACCACGAATGGGTATGATTCTTCTATGGCCCATTAATAGATTTATCGATCACTTACTACTTTTTATTTTTTATAATATGGTTTCTTAAAGGTTTGTGTGAGTAGGTTATAATTTTTCACGGTCGGGTGTCACCCTCGGATGGGTGGCACCCGAGGCGAGCCGCACCCGCCCCTCACTGACTACGCCACTGGACTAATCTAAACGGGAAACATGAATATTCCATAGTAACGAGTTTATGAGTGTAAAGTTCCTTAAAATTATTAATGACTACAGCCGTGCGATTCTGTAACCATCTCACCGTGTAAGCTTGGGTGAAGTAATAATAATAATAATATATTTATTCAAAAATTATAAGGCCTGAAAATTAGTACAGTTTTGCTTAAATAAAAATTATATTGCTAAGACTTACGTGCCTGAACTAGGTAATCCTGTGTTTCAGGCGAGAAGAGCTAAACTAGTCTTTTAAAATTAAAAAATACCTAAACAAAAGTTGATAATGGACAAATAATTATATGTTGAATAGCTTAACTCTTACTATCTATATTTGGTAAATATTTAACAGAGGTGAAAATTGTATACCTATATTTACTTTAACACAGTTAGTCAATTTTCTGTTTCTTCATAAGACGTACTTTGCAGAGCATCCTTGAGGATTCTCTTACAATTTGTATAGTTCACAGAATAAATGTTTGCTTTCGAATTTAGTCTATTATATAGGAGAGGTCCGAGGTACAGTTAAAATTTGGATATAAAAGCATGTTTTGTTGAAATTTGTGGGCAAACTATATCTTTACGTCTTAAGTGAGCGTGGAGTGAGCTGTCATTCGCTAGGGATTATTGATTAACACTATTGAGTGCTCACTTCACTTATGATTTGACGGTGAGATTTTTACAGAATCGACCGGCTGCACCTACAAAGTACAAATAGATCTAAATAGTGTTTTCCGTATAATATAAAATCAAGAGCAGATGTATTGCTCATTGAATTCAGTTTATTTCCTCCCGGACCGCACAGAGTATTGCCATTATTAGTGGGCTGCAATTAAGGGATAGTTGTTCAATCTATAGAAATTACACGGTGCTTATAATTATTTTTCTGTACGTTTGTTCCAGCTAATCTCTGAAACCCTTGGAACGATTGAATAAATTTAAAAAAAAACAATGTAATTCAGGTAAAGACCCATATTCAATACAAAAAAAAGAAAATCAATTATCAATTTTAAATATGAAATTAAATTTATAACAATAATTAGGTAATAAGATAACCAAATAATAATGCCAAAAACAGAATTGATATAATGTCTACAAAACTGGACTTATAACATGACAAATTATACTCTCGAGACATGCCTGCCAAAACAGTGCCCAATGTAGGAACAATCAAAACGTTTGGCAATCATATTAATAATCTTTTACATAATAATATTTTACAGGACGTTCACTGCCAGATAGCTGATGTTAGTAGGAGTAACATAGGCTTTTTGTCACGGCGGTAGCACATTCCCGTGGGATGATTCGACATCCGTGCAGGCGCAGCCGCGGGAAGAAGCTAGGCATATATAAATAATTTATTTGCATAAAAACATGGTAATCATAAATGAGGAGCGTCGGAACAAAAACCGATATGTCTTAACTAAGACATTATTTTTTTTTTTTTTCTGTAACAAAATGTTTAATTATACACCCTTCAGGAAAGAAATCAATTAAAAAACAGTTACATCCATCTTAAAAAATATATCAAAATACTGTGATCAAATCAAAACCGGCAAATCAATTTTTAAATTCAACATGTTCTTGTTGTTGGATTAAAAACCGATAATTCTTATTAAGTTTTACACAATTCAACAATGGTCGGTTCAAATTCAATTCAGTTCAATACCGACATATCCATTTTGGTTTCGTCAAAAACCGATATATCCAAATGATCGCGTCAAAAACCGATATATCCATACTTGTCCGCCAAGTATCTCCCTAAATTAAGTATCTACCCTCCGTCAAGTTTCACACATCAATCGATGTCACTTTAACTGCAAATTGACATGCTATAATTTTCCACTTTTGTAACATTAAAAAACTTACAAGCTTTTTTTTAATTTGTGAAAAATATGGTAAATTCGATATATCGGTTTTCGTTCCACCGCTCCTCAAATGATATATGATTTATTTTCTGTAAGTAGGTTTGTACAAACTTGTTGTGTTTTATACATGTTTTTGAAACCAACAAATTATATATTTATTTATTTAATACTTCAAGCACATAAATGTACAGAGGCGGACTTAATGCCATAAGCATTTTTATTAATTATAACTGTGGACTACGTTCGTATTTTATAGAATGAGAACATTGATAATGAACAGCTAAAGATCTTTTACTTAATATCTTTAAAAAAAAAGCGTGTAAAATACTTTACCAGTTCACTCTTAACAAAATATAGCATATAAAAATAAATGAAACAAGTGACACTTAAACATCTTATTCTT
Organism: Eremobia ochroleuca; assembly: GCA_949629135.1. Taxonomy (NCBI): domain Eukaryota; kingdom Metazoa; phylum Arthropoda; class Insecta; order Lepidoptera; family Noctuidae; genus Eremobia; species Eremobia ochroleuca. The sequence goes on along the minus strand of OX451405.1, from coordinate 7,314,114 downwards.
TACAGAGTGCAGAATCCTGAAAACTCGTGAAAACGTGCAATGGTCGCTTTTACGATTCACAGCTGCATAACTTGTACAGCGTTGTGAAATTGTCCACAATATACGACATTATTTTTAGTATACTGCAAACCTGAATAACTATATTTTGTTCAGAATAAGTAACTGAATCGATTCCAATAATTTTTACACCGTGTTATATTTTGTCTCAAAAATATTAAAAAATGGTAACAAGCTGGACACCGAGCGACACTAAGTACATATCCGCAATCATTATGCGCACAACACAAGTCACAGCCGCTCGGCCGGCGGCGCGTGTTAAGTGGTAACCAACTTTTTGTACGGACAATCAGGTAACATAACAAGCTTATAACTTGATTTTTTATGATACAGTTTAGAAATTTGGTACATAGACTCTTTACATAAAAATACTAGACCCGTGTTTCGGGTTTACCATATACTAAAAATAATGTTGTATACGAGTATAAGAACTACTGAAAACTGAAAAATGATGAAAAGAAAATTGTATGTTTGTAGTATATTCTATGTGGTACAATGTACTTGCTTTGACCGTGATTTCACTTATTCTTCTATGTTATAACTTTCCGACAACCACACACACGAACACACACGCACAATGTTACAAACTTACAAAAAAATATTATGTATTGACAGACAAACCGTGAAAACAGTTTTGTGAGGCGTAGTTTTAAGTACATTTAAGACTGCTGTAAACTTTTTATACACGTACGAGTAGAAACAATAAACAATAATACACACACCCACACAAAATACACTCACATCCACTCCACCCAAAACTTACCCTACATCCTTCACCGTACGCAAATCACACTAATATTATAAAGGCGAAAGTGTGTGAGTGTGTGTGTGTGTAAGTTTGTTACTTCTTCACGCTCAAACGGCTGGACCAATTTTTATTAAATTCGGCACACAGATATTTTATAACCAGGATTAACACATACGATACTATTTATCCCGATATTCCTACGGGATCGAGACCTATGCGGGTGAAACCGCGGGGCGTAGCTAGTAAGCAAATATATCTAATCAAACCGTCACTAAAACTTCGTTCCTCAGTTTAGTCATGCCCACATACGTAAACTGTTTCTTCTAAGATTACGTACACTGTATATAAATACATACCTACATACACAAGCAAGGTAATGTAATTTGTAAGGGTGAACACACACAACACCCAAATTCCCTAAATGTCAAACACACTTGCACAATACACCCTCATACTGACGGACGGTACTAATGACCGGCTGATGTCGATGCGGCCATTTTGGTTGCATGCCTATATTCCAAGAAGGGGATTATTAAAACCATCATTATAATTATTCAGCTGAAAGACGATGATGATGATTTACGATGCTGATATGCTGGTTGCGGAAGTATCGTTCGTTCCCGCGACCCCCGGCGTAGGTGAGAGAGGGAACACCGGGGTGGTTTTTAGTCAGCAAGAGTCTGACAGACCCCGCCGCCCGCCCCAGGGCGGCGGACATACATGAGGATTTTCCACATCGAGAAAAAAAAAATGGATGCTGCTATGCTAGATTAGGCTTTTCCAAAGATGGCTACTCTTAGGCTCTTAGTACACACACGTTTTTCTTGCCGTGAAAAACTACGGTTTGTTCGCCTTGGGTAGGCAACGTCGTCAGTGTTGTATGGATAATTTATGGCAGCTTTTTGACAGGGACGTTTATTTTCTACGGCGCGGTTTATACGCCATACCGTAAAGAAACCGTGCCGTGAACAAAGGTCCTTAGGAAAAGCCCTAGATGACACATCGACACGTCCTAATTTTTAAAATTATGTAGAGTTTGGAAAAACGTCTACAGCAATTTGAAATTATAAATTGATATTTACGACACTTGAAACGTCACATTGCGTAACGTAGCCTTTATTACTAAGTCTAAAAAAACTGTTGATAATTACGTTAAATACTACCAACCAAAAATAATTCCTAAAAGCACCTTTATCTTCCAACTTCCTCATTATACACGGAAACAAGGATTACCCATAATAAATTCTTATCCAGATTCTACAGTAGACAGCGTATATCTCATCATAATCTTATTACAACAAACTTAGCAAAGTAGGTTGCAACGATTGCGTCTATAATAAAGGTCCATATATCTTAAGCCTGCACTTCGCGCACACAGACTTATACCAAGAAAAACAAACTCAGGTAACACAAGCTAAGTGTTAATGCACAAGTTAAAGACTTAACTAAGCACGTACTTACGTCCATTCGTCGTAAAGTTGAAAGTGCTACTGCTTTATACAGCATGTATCAGAAAGGTGTATTTAAGGGGCATATTTAAGGGTGTGGTACAAACCATCAAACTGAACAGCTTTCTCCATGCGACCAACACCGTAATCGCGAAAAAAATTATTAACTGTCCCATACAAGGGTAATTTTCACGAAATTCCGATATTCTGCAATCTTAAAATGACAAAAGATATTGAAATTATTTGGTATTTATTTTATGTGAATTTGATAGTACTAATGTTACTAGAATTTAATTATGTAGTGGTCCCAAAAATTATCGCGTTTTATGAAAGTTATGAGGACATTAAAAAAAAATCAAAGTGAGGGAATGACAATTAAGGTGAGGGAATGATTATTACAGACAAGTTATGAAGCTTTTTAAATAAAATTAGTTTGCTTTTAAAGAAATCTTTTTATTAAATGAAATTTTGTTCTTAAACAATACGTAATACGTACCTACGTTAACGTAAGATCAATGAGTAATTCCAGCAAATCACAAAATTATTGCAGCACTGGCTTATCTCTAATTTAAACTTATTTTTATTTATTATGACACTTAATTAAATAACAATGACAATAAAATCCTTGCTAACTTATGGATTCATCTAACAGCATTTTTAACAACAGAAAAACTTATTATTTTAAACTTTAGTCTCATAGATAAAATGAATGTTTAGTATCAAAATCAACAAAACAAAATCTATAAAAAACTAACTTGAAACTTAACTGGCTTTCTTCCAAACAAAAAATACTTCTTATAATTTTATTAGTAGGTACTATTTATTAAAGAGTGAAATTAAGTTAAGTTAAGTTATTAATCAAGTCTGATTATTTTTGTTTTGTCTTTGACATCTCTTACGGAATCTCTCTTTTCTTCTTATTTCTTGTTTCAGTCTTTCCTGTAATCTGGATATTTTTGCATAAAGTATTCCTGTACGTCTTCTGAGTTGCTGCCTTCTCCGATTAACTGCCAGATTTCTTAATTCATCATTATTTTGCATAGGTCCGGGGCTAGGAGGTGGTGTCTCCTCTAACAGTCTCGCTAAATTCTTTCGCACTTTCACTCTTTTGTCTCTATATATTTGACTATATTTCTTCTAGTTTTTCTTTTTTTGCCTTCTTTCTCGGGAACTCATTGCGGATACAGGTTTTACTTGCCCTTTTTCTTTTTTTTTTAGGTATTTAATTCTTTCTTTTTCGCGGAGTATTTCAAGTGTTACAGGATCAGCTTTCATTTTTTCCCTGCGTTTTCGGTCATATTAATTTTTAACCTACAACAATATTGCAGCAATAAATTCAAGAGTTAATAAAAGCAAACAATAAAAAAAGCCAGTTAGCCCACCCAAAAATCATTCCCTCATATATCATCATTACCTCACCATAACTTTTTATGAGGGAATGATGGTGAGGGAATGATGAAATAAAGAATAACTGTAAAGGACTCGTGACATAATCTTACTTTTAAAACGATTTTTCTGCATAAGAAAATTACTCCCAAAAGCGATCTTATCTGTGCAACTTATAATCAGTTAAAGTACTTACCTTTTGTTTTTTTAGCATGTGATGAAATGACGATCAAAAATTTAATTTAACCATAAGATTAATAAAATCTTTTTGCAGCGCACACCCGAACATGATCACAGAAAAATCGCAATTTTGAAAAATTGACATGAGTGCCAACTTTCAAAAACTAATGGTAGCGTTCGTATTTTATTTAAGATGCGTTCATAATTCAACTGCCAGTAATAGTGTGAGGGAATGATTTATTTTTGTGAGACACATATAAATATTCAAATTTTTAACGCGTTTTTTACTTTATAACGCTAATTTCGGGTTTTCCCATAAATTAATAATATGTTTAAACAATCCATCCTACTTGAATATGATTCGAATGATTTTTGTGCTTTTTTGGTAAATAAAAGTAACTAAAATTGGTACTTGGGACATAGTGAGGGAATGATTTTAGGAACATTATGGTTATAGATTTTTATTTATTTATTTATACGGCTCTAAAATCTTATGTGAAACTTTTAGGTAAAGTTATGTGGATTGTATAGAAATATTAGTAACATCCATTTCTTTGTTGGATTTTTATATAAACTCCAAGGACAAGAATTTCGGGATTTCGTGAGAATTACCCACAAAACTTCAGTACCTACTCGACCTAAAGGGACATGAAGAATTTTATATGGAGCCTGGCATACCTAGGTACTGTCGCGCCATTTTCAAAATGACGGCCACAATCGATAGCTCACATCAATGCAAAAAAAAACAAACTTATACCAAACCCCGTAGTGTCACGTTACCGAGATATTAACCATTTGATCACATGACTCAATGATCAACTTTTGACGTCAATATTTCGGAAACGGTCTCATGCATGGCCGCCATTTTCAAAATGGCGCGACAGTGTGCCACGGATCTTCAAAGCCCTTTATTATGGGACGGCTGATTATTTTATCGCGATGGAGAAAGTTCTTCAGTTTGAAAACCCCACCACCGTTTAATCATGGTCTGGCAGTTTAAGTAATTTATGCCGCCTACCTAAATGTATTTCTTATAAGCAAATGCCTTTCTTTGGTCTTGCTCGTCGAATCGTTGAGCTCCTTAAATTACTGACAAATGCGTGCACTGGTTTTACAGGTCCACTGAATCTTTGTGGTTCTTTCCTCGAAAAACCATTACAGACACTAATCTACATGGTCTTGACATGGTCTGACCAATAGTATGTCTGGACTTTGAAAGAGACTGTGTCCTCTGAGTTTGTTTCGGCCTTTCTTCTCAGAGTAGTCAGATAGGAAACGCTTACCTCATCTAGTTTTTAAAATATGATTGACGTGTAAATGTGTTTGTACAGACGCCAGCACATCAAGCTACTACATGAAATCTATCAAATTTCTTTAATAAATTTTCAACTTTATCAAATTTAATCTGGAAAATTTGACAGTTTCGGGTAGCTTGATGTGCTGGCGTCTGTACAAACCTACTATCAGAAATAAAATCATTTAATATTTCATCATCTGCCTAATCTTTTCCCAACTATGTTGGGGTTGGCTTCCAGTCTAACCGGATGTAGCTGAATACCAGTATTTTACATTGAGCAACTGCCTATCTGACCTCCACAACCCAGTAACTGGGTAATATTATTATATACCCCTTGGTAAGACTGGTTGCCAGACTAAAATCATTTATCATTTATCACCCTTAAATAAATGACCACATTTTTTTGATACACGCTGTATTCCAAAAACATCTAACCGCCATTGTTATTCCGAGGCGCGAATATGGATTCAAAAGACATTCAAACAGTTTAACGATGACCGTAAACATTTGAGAGAACGCTATCTCACTTACTTCACGCAGTCGTTTACGTAAACGTAAAATATGAAGAAAGCATCCGAAATAAAGGTGCAACATAAAACTGGGCCAATGATAACAATATACAGAAGCGTAAAAAATTTACAAGCCCTTATAAAAGTTTTATATCGTTGACGATCATCTTGTAGCTAGAATTTTTATCTGAGTTTTAAAACGTAACAAAGATGCTCTTTTTATAGGTGACAGTATAAAATTGTTTGGTTCTTTGTATCTGTGTGTCGCTTACATCTTTCATGAGACGCTATTTTTACTTTTCTGCAACATCGTAAAATCAAAATAAATATAACCATAGGGAAGCCTTATCTATTTTTATTGCAAGGTACACATATATGTACTTAAAATTATGTTGTATTTTTCTTCTACTACATACAATTCGCCATTATCTTTCGTGACCAGTAGGTAACAGTTTCGTTGCAGGATTGTTGCATACTGAGAAATAACACAAACTTATTAAAAGAAAGACCAGCATCCTAACTAAGTAACACAGTTTCACTCAGTATTCGAGAATTTTGAAGAATATTTCTAATCCATTGCTTCATACGCTAAATAAATTCGTCTGCTCAACAATGCAAATAACGCAATGAACATGGCTGAACTGTCAAAATAAAAAAAGGGATCAATTGTGCAACAAATTGGCCAGTGTTGCATTGCATAAATCAACAGGGTAATTGCGTAACACACTATCAGTAGCAATGGGTTTCATTTTAACAGTTCAACAATATTCATTGCGTTATTTACGTTGCTGAGCAGACACTTTTTTCGGACATGTAGAGCAATGGATAAACAATATGCTTCAAAATTATTCAAATTGATAGTAATAGTGTGTTACGCAATTAGGGTGCAAGATGGCTAATTTATGTTACATTTCATGTTATGTTTTATCAATCTGTAACCGGTATTGAATTAACTTAGTAAAGCTTTGATTTCCTTGGAAAGAAGTTCCGTCATTTAATAAGGACCGTTATGAAAATCTGGTGTTTACATCCGCATTTGACATTAAGTCTAACCCCACCGCCCAAAGATTTAAATCGCTAGATTTGCTATCACCGTACTTACTCACGCGAAAGTGTCCTTAATGAGAAGAGTGAGCTCACACATTATTATATAGCATTTCCGTGAGAATCAAGTCAAGTTACTTCGTCATTGTGTGTCAGAGGTGTCAAAACCAAACAGAAACGCGAATACATTTTGACACGGTATACGCGCGTATCTAACAATTTAAATCTTTGTCGCTGTCATCATTTTCATGACAGTCGTCACTACGGCTGTTAAGTGCGGACACCGCTCTTCTAGGAAACTGTAACTCAAGTACTATAAAGTGGCGGTATTTTGTTTATTTCAGCCGATTTATTCTGTAAAAATCTCACCGTGAACACTTAGGTAAAGTGAGCTTGAAGTGAGCTGTCATTCTACCTAAAGATTGACACTATTGACAGATCGCTTCACCTAAGTTTACACGGAGAGATTTTTGCAGGATGGACAGGTAAGGTCTTTAAAAAGGCTATTTAATAAAATTTATCATCATCATCATCAACTTTAGCAGCTGACGAGCGTCTCCTTTTTGTGCCAATCCCCACGCTCCTGTGTCAGCCTCAACCATGTTCTACCCGCGATGTCAACTTGATTCATATTAATTCCGCAATTACACTACGTCCTTCTATTTTGCCAACCACCACATTTCTACCTATATTCATGTATGTATGTCCCACCGCATTTTAGTGGGGCATTATGAAATCAATTATCGATAGTAAGTTCATCAAATTATTTTAACTAAAATACATAATATTTTTAACCGACTTCAAAAAAAGGAGGAGGTTATCAATACGACTGTATTTTTTTTTTTTTTTTTTTTATGTTTTGTTACCTCATAATAACCGACTGGGTGAACCGATTTTCATGATTCTTTTTTTATTTGAAAGCTGGTGCTTTCCGTGTGGTCCCATTGCCACCATTTCAATATCTGATGATGGGATCTTGTAGAAAGCGGGGGAACTCTTCAATAAATAACAGCAGATTAACCGCGATTGTTGCTATAGCATATCTAAGCATTGTTTACACCATCACACAACATAATATCACGCCTGTACTCACTACAAAGGTTATAATTTTTTTTTATTATAATACCTAATAATTAATACGCAATCGCACAACATAACATCACGTCTGTACCCTATAAACGCAGATGCAGCTTCCTGTCACTGATATTTACATAGCAAGTAGTGTTTATATGAATTTGATTGGGGTAGATATAACTAAAAAGTGAAAAATAAAAAAATTTATATAAAAAAAAAACAACCGACTTCCAAAAAAACACTACAAAGTGAAAAATAATTTTAATTTCGGAAGTCGGTGTCAAAAAACCAAAATGCGGAACCAACGACACCGACTTCCAAAATTAAAATTATTTTTCACTTTGTAGTGTTTTTTTGGAAGTCGGTTGTTTTTTTTTTTATATAAAATTTTTTGTTAACCAATTACATAAATTACGTGCTATTGAAATTAAATTTGTAACAATAATATTTCGGTATCCATAAACGAGGAACTGTGAAATCTTTTGGTGCTATTAAAAGTCATCGCCTTTTCTCTGCATTGTGACGTTTCAAGATATTATAAGCGTCTTAACACTTTGACGGGCGGTACTAATATACTAATGCCATCTACTGAGACAGTATTAATTTCAATACGTTGCCTATGGGCGTAGCTTCAGTACAGATCATCAGAAAAAATATACATATGTATAAAGAATTTTTAATCAAAGTATTGTGTCAGTACGGAAGTCACCACAGGTACAATTATTGTACCTGTGGTGACAGTACGAATTGCTGCGCCTTATGAAAGTATGCAAAATCAGTCGTCGTCGAACGTACTGATTTTATTTAAGTAAAAACTTAGACGTCGCCCGACGTACTGTTGTATAATTTTTGAGACATTAACGCCCATAGACGGTACCACCCGTCAACGTGTTAAATACAATACCTACCACAGCTCTTTCAAAGTTATTTTACCTGACTTCGCATCACGGTCAAAAGCATGGTGATCTTTATTTTCTTAACCTTCAAGCGGGCGCGCGGCGTCGAATCGACCGCGATGCGATCGATTCTCGATACATTTATGATGCCAAATTGCTTACAAATCTAAAGAAAATTAGAATATTATTTTGATTTTATAATTTTGTTTATGTCCTAACATAATGATAATGTGATAAATACAAAAAATATTAAATAATTAGTGTTTTAAATCCCTGAAATATCCTATAGGTCTTTTAGGTTACGCGCGACCGCTGGCGTTACAAATGTCCGCGCGCCCGCTTGAAGGTTAAGAATAAGGTTGCTGTTGGGCTGTTGCCACTGACAGGTCTGTCAAAATCACAGTGATCCTTATTTTCATTAGCATAAGGTTGCTGTTGGATTGTTGCTGTCAGAGGTAAAATAACTGTCAAAGGACTGTACAAGGTTCTTTTGGCGCGAGGCCAAAATCGGAACTAACGCCGCCATCTTGTTTTGTCAATACAATTTCTGTGACAATTTCACAAAAATGTTTACCAATAACTCAACCCTGACAATGGTGCCGATTCGCTTATTCACAAACTGAACTAAATTTAAATTCATTGCATCTTTTTCTTTCTATTTCATTAAGAAAAGGACGGGAGATAAAATTTAGTTTAGTACTGTCACTACTCCACTGACACTACTCCATACAAGTTCAGACGTGATTAAAAACTTGCCTACTAAAATTACGACAATTTCTTTATACCTTTAGTCAAAAAAAATAAATTCCCTATATTATACAACGTGTAACGTTAAATGCGCAAAACCTCTTAAGGGGTCATTGTACTCATCATTATGAACAACTTTTACTATGGGACCAAACCGGAAATCGCGAAAAAAAAATCAGCTGTTCCCTACATTTTGACGAGTTATGCGAACATAAATGTAGGGAACAGCTGATTTTTTTTTCGCGATTTCAGGTTTGGTCCCATAGTAAAAGTTGTTCATAATGATGAGTACAATGACCCCTTAAGAGGTTTTGCGCATTTAACGTTACACGTTGTATATACCTATAACGGGTCGTCTTGATAGACATAGGCGCCGACTCCCTTGTTCACAAACTAAACTAAATTTAAGTACAGTGCATCTTTTTCTTTCTATTTCATTAAGAAAAGGACAGAAGATAATTATTAGTTTAGTCCTGTCTACTGTACTGTATACTCTACAGTATAAAAACTTTCGATAAAAAGCGACTCGATAAACTAACCGAAAAATGCCAAATACGTAAAGAGAGAACTAAGCCCTCCTATACCTTTAACTTTTTTGACGGCACGGTTGGCGCAGTGGTTAAGCGATTGACTGCTGCGCTGCGTGTCGCGTGTTCGATTCCCGCACGGAACAAATATTTTTATGACCTACAAGTAGTTGTTCCGGGTCTGGCTGTTTGTGAATGTGAGTTTAAATGTTTGTAAACGCACCCACAATACAGGAGAAATTCCTAGTGTGGGGCAACGTTTTTTTAAATTAAAAAGTACTCTGCCGGCCAACTCTATCGAACAACCAAATTCGGTATGGCGAGTCATATTATAATAATTTTAAAAGGTCGCCGTTATCGAAATCGATAAGGAGGACCACTCTTTGTTGTTATTCCACCGATCAAATATAATCCTGTATTCTATATATCCTGTAGTCCATAACAAGGTCACTGGATGACCTAATTGGAGTGACCATAAAACAGATACCGCTAGTAGCAACACTGACCCAACAACAGTGCTTTCTTGGAAATGGATCTAAGCGCTCTGCGTCACAGTGACCGCAATGCCAGCCATCGATGAATTGTGTGGGCTTTTTGAAATATTGATGAATATCCTGGCAAAGGTAAGGGGCATGATTGTAACCGGGCATGTTTGTTTTTCTGTACTTAAAAAAATAGTTAAGTACATATATGCAATATATATATATATGTCGTCGCAAGCGATATCAAGACGACAAAATAATCAAAATACTACTTCCGGTTGATTTCATAATATTGGTCAAACCGGAACTTAATTCTCATTGGTTGATCGGTTAGTACAGTGAACGCCGTGAGGTGGCGCTATAACTTCGCACCATTTTCTACACGTGGACAGAGCCGATTGGAGAGCGACCGGCATTCGACTTGCGGAGCGCACGCCGGACGGTTGAGAGCATACCATCGGAACTGTCATGTTCACCGTACAAACCTTGTTTCTTACTACTCATAAAGTGATTGTAAATTACCGAATAAACGTGACTGTGATTTGTGCTTCAAACTACGTTTTACTGGTTGCCCGAGTACCCACCTTCCTCATGGAACCCGTACCAAGAAATGATAATGATGGCCCTGTTATCGCTACGCCCACGCTCGCGCCGTCATATATACAACGTGTAACGTTAAATGCGCAAAACCTCAGACACCCCAAATGATTTTTAATTCAATTGACCTATTTCAGAGACAAAATAAGTCATTACAAAAATTGTAAAGGTTTTATGTGCTGTTTTAGTTTTACTGGCCATTCTGATCGTTTCTTGCGTCTGCAACGACGCTTTATGGAGGAAGGAGTCGTCACTGGGCCGCTGCGCCGCGCTGACATTGGGTTGCTTGACCTATTAATAAATAGACACGGCAACGTTTTTAATGAAGATTTTTTGAAAAATGTGACCTATAAAAAAGTGGTTCAATTAATTCTGTTCGTTATTCTGATCAAACTATTTTCAGGTTTTGCGCATTTAACGTTACACGTTGTATATAAAAAAAATATATATACAGGATGGCTCATTCAGAGCGGTCAGTATGGGAAAGTCTGAAACTATAAGATATACGAAGATCTGTTCTTAGGAACCATGTCATCGATTTTAATAAAAAGAAAAACTGCATTCATACATTTTAAAAAAACCTGTACTCAGCTCGGGAATCGAACCCGGTCGTTTTGAAAAGAAAAACTAACACTATTTCTATTTAGATACCTATCGATTGTGTAGGTCTTAAGGAAATGTTTATATGGAACATGATATCTAAAATGAATAAAAGGCATTGTTTTCACATACTTTTATTTATTTTAGTAGGTGTTCGAAGTGACCACCGTTTTTTTCAATACAATATTCAACACGTTTAGGTAACGATCTTACTATTGCATTTTGTATCTTCATGTGGTGAATTTGCGTTAAAATTGAATCTATGACTGCTTTTAGGTCTTCAACGGTGTCATAGCTTGTTTTGTACACTTAACCCCACAAGAAATAGTCTAGAGGCGTTAAATCGGGCGACCACGCAGGCCATTTGATAGGGCCGTTCGTACCAAACCATTTCTGGGAAAAGTGTTCGAACACCTACTAAAATAAATAAAAGTATGTGAAAACAATGCCTTTTATTCAATTTAGACATCATGTTCCATAGAAACATTTACTGCTTAAGACCTACACAATCGATATCTAAATAGAAATAGTGTTCGTTTTTTTTTTTTCAAAACGACCGGGTTCGATTCCCGAGCTGCGTACAGGTTTTTTTAAAATGTATGAATGCAGTTTTTCTTGTTATTAAAATCGTTGACATGGTTCCTAAGAACAGATCTTCGTATATCTTATAGTTTCAGACTTTCCCATACTGACCGCTCTGAATGAGCCACTCTGTATATAGTAGCGTGCCATTGGAGAGGCCTATGTCCAGCAGTGGACTGCCGCAGGCTGATGATGATGATGATAATATAAGAAAAAAGAGGTAGATAGGCTACACGCGCATGTGGCTCGTCAAACATTGGCTTTTTCGCCAAGTTTTCTTCGTCTTGACCCCTTTTCTGACGAAATAATTTGCACAAAGTAAAGCGCCTCTTGGGGTTCGAAACTACGACTCGTACGTCGGGGTTGTTACCACTGGGGCACCACTGCTTCTGAATAGAAATAAAATAGGTCTTGCTAAAATAGGTATTGTTGAAGAAATTATGTAACGCGAAAAGGCACTTACCTATATTTTTGATGCCTATAAATCTAATTTCAAGACGTCAAACCTATTTGAAAACAGGTATTCACTTACATACAATAAAGAACGAGCCAGCCGCTTTCACGTGAAGTGTCGACCAGTCGCCGAAAGATTTCTTTAAAAAAGAGACGCGTACTCGAGCCCAATGACCCGAGCGTTTCGACCCCAAACGGCTCAAAACTGTTTTATAAATAGGTGCTTACTTTGGTTACTGTTTTACTTACTTACTATTTTACTATTTTACTTACTTTTTGGTTACTGTTTTATTCTCCGTATACTAGTATTTTACCCGCTTTTTGCCACGACACCTTGTCGTACCAACGCGGGTGAACGGGCGCATCTCCATAGACTAGTTAAAATTTACAATAAGCATTTTGTGAATTTGGATATATTCGCTTTGGATCGCCAAAAATTTAAGAAATATTTAGTGAATAGTCTACATTTGCGTTATGTTTAGTGTCTTTTGTTTTTGTTTGTTTTAGTAATAATTGCATCTAGTGCTATTTGTTTTAATTTAAAATAAGTACAGCCTCTTTTTTTCTCTTCATACCAGTCGATTCTGTAAAAATGTCACCGTGAAATCATAAGTGAAGTGAGCTCTTAATACTGTTAATCCCTAGCGAATGACAGCTCACTCCACGCTCACTTCACCCAAGCTTTCACGGTGAGGCGGTTACAGAATCGCACGGCATGTATTCTTGTTTGTGTTTTTGTAACTTGAATATCGTATCTTCACTGTATCATTAACCTATATAATTTGTGGAAATGTTGTGCATTGTATATTTACCCACTTCCAATGTAATCTTACAATTAAAATGTAATTGTTTGTTTCCCCCAACAAAATAAATAAATGGTAGAAATCGTGGGTCTGCAAGACTATTAGTATTAGTAAGAAAAATAAACTGTACAAGTATCAGTTTAATCTCATTCAACTACCAGGACAACATGAATAACTGTTGATTAATTCAGCCAAGCTAATAGCTTAAGAGAAACCAGTTTACCTGAAGTTAGCGCTGGCATAAAGTGACTACTTGTGGTTTATTGTAAACTTCAGGCTCCGAGCGTTATTGTAACGTCTTATGTCTTCAGGTATTGTAATACTTGGATACTTAGTTAGCTTCTTCATACTAGTTTAACTTGAACACTTGCAAATGAAATTATTCAAAGATTTAACGATGTTTAACGAAGTACATCGTGATTGTTCACTTTTAATTCCTTTTAAATATGTACTGGCCTTGTTTCATTTGAACTGGAATCCTTTAGAATATGCTCAGATATATGCCCATTTTTTTTTCACTACTTCACAATAATCCATCCACAACATAATAGCAACCTAATTGCAACGAGAATAAAGATCACTCTGATTTTGACAGACATGTCAGTGGCATCAACCCAATAGCAACCTTGTTGTAACGGGTATAAAGGTCACAGCTCATTAGAGCCACCCGGCACCCACTCCGCACCGCCTCGCCTCCTGCGGCTAGTATTCTTTATATGGACTTGTATGGGTATGCGCTCACTACATCAACTCCGTAGCGTCACCAGATCGCCTCGGTCGTAAGCCCTCCACGCGCGGACAGCGGACAACTCGCTGCTCGCATGCGTTGACTGCGCATTGCCAACGCGCGGGTCCGGATTGGACCGCACGCTGCCCGCGATGACGATACGTTGGCGATGCGGAGCTCCCCACCCTCCCTTCATTTAATTCACGGTGTGTGAAATTTGACATTACGAAACACACGTATAGACCTGGTGCCAATTGTTAACAGACTACTCGAAAATTCGTGGACCAAGCGACGTCCACTCGTTGACCACGCGGCGTTCACTGAGCGCGCGGGGTCCACTGGTTGACGATGCGAGGTCCACTGTTTGACCGCGCGACGTTTATTGGTGATAACGCGGCGTCCACCCGTGGACCACCTGTCGACAACGAGTGGACGCCGTGCGACGAGGCGGTGCGGGGTGGGTGCCGGGTGGCTCTAATGAGCTGTGACCTTTAAGATCATTGTGGTTTTCACAGTGATGCAAAATCAGAGGTTAAATAAATGTGAACAGACTGTAGTCTGCGCGCGGCCGAAATCGGAAATAATCGTTTGTCGCTATCTGGACGTTTGTTTCAGGTGTCCAAAGAGTGTGCTCTGATCCGTGTTTTCCAAAGTAAACAATTTCTAACATTACGCTGAAAGTGATTAAAAGTGCTGGCAGGTATTATTATAATCTTGAAGTCAAACGTCGCGCGCAGACTTACCTTGCGCGCACTCTAGGTTTTAGATGTTTACTACTAGACATTCTGTGGGAGTTTCATAAATAACAATACCACAGATTATTTCCCGATTGTGCCAAAAAAGTATAAGATATTCCAAAGCACCACAATGCTCTCTTTCTTCAAATCTTGTTACAGTAAGTTATAAAATCGTTAGGAAAAGTGTGCTTCAAGTGAGCTGTCAATAGTACCAATCCCTAGCATCAGGTGAAATAAATGAAAAAAGCGCACTTCCTGTAAGTTTTCACAGAGATCTTTACAGAATAGACCGTCTTTTAACTTAAAATTGACAATTTGAGATTCCAACATAAGCATCGGCTAAAATCCACAACAAAACGCAACCTTCCCAAACACCCATAAACACAACAGTAAACCAATACACATAAATAAATAATAAACACAATACAATACGTTTCCACACAACTTTTTACAGCGGATATTACGTGTAACTCGACGACAACAACACGCGTCGCATATGATTAATGTTGTGGGATGCTAACGCTAGATGTCAGTGCGGTCGCCAACGTGGCTGTACGGTTATATCTGACGTGTAGATGTGTTATTATGTTTTGATAGCGGGACGTGAGTTATGGAATTGGGTTATAGGTTTAAATACGGAGATTGGGATGTTTCCCTAGTTATACTCTTCATCAGTAATAAAGCTAAATAGTTACTTTGTATGCTTGAACGCGCTATTCTGTGAAACTGCCAGCCGGATTTAAAAAAAATCTTTTTGCATTTGCTGGGACCGTTAGGAACCGAGTAAAAAGAACAAAGTGAAAACGATGTAATAGCGTGTGCAGGCGATGCGATGCGACTTCTATATGTAATTTATATGATGCATATAATAAAGAGTATTCTATTCTATTCTATCCGCCTACCCTTTTCCCAAGTATATTGAGGTCGACTTCCAGTCTAACCAGATGCAGCTGTATTTTTTTACCAGTATTTTACATGGAGAGACTGCATATCTGATCTCCACAACCCAGTCACTGGGTAATACGATACGCTTTGGTAAGACTGGTCGTCAGACATTCGGGTTTCTGACTAGCCGTAGCGACTGTCAAAGATCCACAAATGACCGCCGAGAGCAATGACATATCGTGCTTTTCGAGGTACGGAGGGATCTCGGTATGTAAAGGTGGCCACCCATCCACAGACCGACCGTGGCAAGCGTAGGATAACCTGATTGATCGATCCTTGTGGCTGTTATTACTTAATCACGAGACAGGTGTTTCACTGGCTACTCTTACGCAAACACAATATTCTCCACAATCAAATACAACTTTCCTGTCAACAACATCAGGAGCTTATCAATTTCGGCATGTCGTAACCCCTTATAATATCATATATATCATATCATATATATCAATACATATGTGGTTGTATAACTTCAGGTCCTAATCTCCTCCAATATGGAGTCTATTGATCTTATATCATATGTTTACATTATGTAATTTGTGTTTACACATCCGCTATTATTATAGATTTATTGCTATCCAATTTTGTTGGATATTGGCTTATAATCTGTTAGGCAAACTAGTTTTCGTTTATGATTAGTTTCATAAATATCCTCTTAATATTCTTGTGGAAACATGGGATATTCTTGGGAAAAGGATGTCCACCTTGCAACAACTGTTGGTGTTCTTTTTTTAATTTTATTTTAACCAAAAGGAACAGCAAACAGCTACAATATATAGTTTAAAAAAAGAGATACATATAACATTTGAACAATATTGAAGCCCACAACGCTGTTCACAGATTAACTACGGAATATAATATACGCTAGGTTAATAATACGTAATAATATTAAAAACTAAACTTACTTAACTATCATGTTCATCAGTACTTTTACACAAAAATCAAAACAGCTCCTTGAGTATAAGATCTTTGAACCTACTAGGATAACATGCAAAAATATCAATAAGTTTGAAAGTCCTATTGTCATTACTATATTTTTCGAACAGGAGACCGCAAACCAGTGTTAGAATGGCAGGTACGCGTGGAAAATAGTTTGCCAGCGCGCACCTTTCGCTTGCACACTGTTCTAAGGACAACATAGCATAACATGTTGGTTAACTCAATGCAGTCAAATTTGTTATTAACAATGTTAAAAATATTCATGGCTTCCAAGAACGTACGTCTACTTTCAAGTGTTGTGAGTTTGTACTTGATAAGTAAATCCAGCCGTGCGATTCTGTAACCATCTCACCGTGAAAGCTTGGGTGAAGTGAGCGTAGAATGAGCTGTCATTCGCTAGGGATTAACACTATTAAATGCTCACTTCACTTATGATTTCACGGTGAGATTTTTACAGAATCGACCGGTTGGTATGGCAAGTAATAAATCCTGGTTTGGTAAGATATTAGGTGAATCAAATATAAACAGGACTTCTTTTATTACTGGTCGCTGAGTGAAGTGACGTGCTTGGTGCTGTTGTATGTGTTAGGGGGGATCATCTAGGGGAGGGGGGTATACTGCTCCGGCTCACTTTAGTTTATTGCGCGCCAGTAGCATCATGTATGAGCAGGAGGTATATAAGTCTGTTGAGCAACGACTTATCATAATTTTTTTAACACGGGAGGGCATAAAACCTTCCGAAATTTTGCATGGAAATACGCTTTCAAGAATTCAAGTGTAGGAATGGCACAAAAATAAAATCAAGTGGAGGACGCCATTTTCACACTGACCAGATAGTGGAATCATTTGTGTGCAATTGGCTAAAGGCACGACCGACTACATTCTTCGATACTGGCATCAAGAAACATCCCCTGCGCTGGGAAAAATGTATTAATAATAGAAGGGGAGATTATGTAGAAAAATAAAATATATTTGATCCAACCACGTATTTTTATATGATTATTTGAGGTAATCCACTCCGACTCAAGAGGTTTCAACGGCACTTGTTGGCACAACGGCACTGAGTTGAGCCACCCAGCATAATCAGTCTATAATGTTCCCACTGTCGGGACACGGGCCTCCACTCTGCGAGAAGGAGTGGGCTATAATCTACCACACGCGTTCAATGCGGGCTGGTCAAAGTATGGTTTGGTTGAGCTTCACGATTACTAACAAATGCTTGCAATGACTGAACTGGTGCGCTTAAATCTGTGTGGTTCTTTCCTCAAAAGCCCATGTCAGGTACTAAACTAAATTGCCCTCACATGATCTCATCAAGATTATATGTACTTTAAAAAAGACTTTGAGTCTTGCGTTTGCTTCGCCATTTCTTCTCAGGGGTAGTCAAATAGGAAATGTCAACTCCATTTATTTATTGAAAGTTTATGCACACGTAAAAAAAACACTGTACAAAGACTTAATGCCTGAGGCATTTTCTACCAGTCAACATTAGGGTGATGCAGAGACAAAATATGGCAGGTGCAACATACGGGATATATAAAATAATAAATGACTATAAAATGCAAGAATTAATAATAATACATAGATACTATTATATACATAGATACATAATACATTTATACTATTATATACACATATAAACAAAATGAACTGACAGGAGAAAAATGATCGGTAGAGGAGAAAACGAATCCAGCAAATCAGCGCTGGAATGTTACGGCCAACTTCTGACGGATATGTTCACGTGCCTTCACTTTATAAGATAAGCGACTGGTCCATGTAGCTTATTTTGTTAAATGTGTGTGAGGTTTTTTAAAAGTGGCTCCGATCCAGTGAAACTGAATGAAATTGTTTATTCTGACCATTTCATTTGACCAAACGGCACCTAAGCTGTTCCAGTAGCCGCACTGAAACAAATCATTGATAAATACAGAAGAGTTTATTAATATTATTTTGATACCGTCAAGCGTAATGAAACAAAACTGTAATAGTACATTATGATATAAGTGCGGTAAGTTGAAAATTACAGCTGAGGCGATATTGCTAGCCCGAGCCGTAGGTGAGGGCTATAAGAAAGCAGAGGCTGTAATAATCAAACCGCACGTATGTCATACGACGTTTTATAACACATTTGTGAGGAAATAAATAAAACTCGGACTTTCTTAAATGAATAAATCTTTAATTAATTATTACGTTGCCAGTTGGCATTTTTAATGTTGTCAAGCTATTACTCGTATTATTAGTCGCAATTTCACCAGTCTCTCTCTCACTCTCTTGAGTGAAAGTAGGAGAAACGAGACCACAGAGTTCTGCAGTCGGTGGCAGCGACGGAGGCGGCGACGACGATGATGGAATGTACGTGTGTGTGCTCGTAGATGATCGAGAGTCAAAACTCGGCTCCAAATTTATATTCGTTGTAATGCATTTTCTAATAAAGTCAATACAGCAAAAAGAAAAAGCGCGCGGAATAATTTTTACTTTTTCACAAATTAGCGATGCGCGCGCATCAGCGTCTTTTGTTTATGGCAAAGGCACAAAAAACAGCCAGTATTACTAATAAAGTAAATTAATACTTTTGTGTTTTTGTTACAGATAAATGGTTGTATTTAATTGTAAAAATTAATTAAATTAAAGAATTAAATGTTTATTTATTATATTTTATCTCCCAAAGTTAATTTTATTCATAAAATATTGACCACTTTTCTGACATAAAAACTCTTTGCTAAGATTTAAAAAAGTACCGTTCGTTTTAGACGGAGCATATTGATAAACCGTGCGCTTTACATTACAATTACGCACAAGTACGTAATGAGATACATTACGATATTGAAATTGGTGCAGTAAAAGACCTTTTACGAGCAAATGTGTTATAAAATAAGTAATATTGCCTTGTTAACGTAACCAATCATCATCATCATCTGCCTAGCCTTTTCCCAACTATGTTGCAGCTTCCAGTCTCACCGAATGCAGCTGAACGTAACCAAATATCTATCATATTTGAATAAGAATGCTGAATTAATGAATGAATGAAAGATTCGGTCCACATGATGGAATCCTTACAACCCAAATATAAAATCTACGTAATAGTAACAATAATCCACAAACGAACTAATGGATTGGTATATATAAAAAATTGTAAAGTCATGCTGAATTGGTATCCTAAATATAGAACTGATATTTAGAAAGTATTGGATAAAATAATAATTATAGTGTTCACGTTTTTTATAGCTCTGAGAGAATATTTGATAAGTCATGGATGGTTCCTTCCTATAATTTTCCGATCGTTAACGGTAAAACTTACGATTGGTTTTGTTACCAATAACAAAAACAACTGCAGATCACATAGGTTCGCATAGAAAGATTGGTTCAACTCCTAATCAAAATCAAAAGTCATTTATTCAAACTAGGCTGAGAATCAGCACTTTTCGAACGTCAAAAATTACAAAAGGCAGTCCTCCAAAACGCCCGCCCTTCACCACTTCCTAGAGCTTTCGCTGGGGAGAAGAATAAAATATAAATCCTTCTACCAACTCTTCAAACAGTCTAATTGTATCGATGCAGGGATTGGAAATAATCCCCATGTGTTCAATCTGGTCTCTGTTTTAGTATGGCCCTGAAACTCAAAAACTATAATCAAAACATATTCTCAAAAGTAAATTTCCTTTCAGTTTATTCATAAGTAAACTTACGCCAAACCAGTATTTTAGTTTTCATATGACAGTATGCTCGTAGCGCTACGCGTCGCCGTAGCAGTTTCGTAGCACCACTACGCGCGACCGCTACACGTAGCACCAGTTCCGGCGACCACTACGACGCCCGAGCCGGCGCCAAGTGTTTGGGCCGGCAACCCACCCAAATTGCATAGTTCAGTATCTTACTTTATTATATTCCTTCGTTTAGCTAACTTACGTTTTAACCTATACAAATTATAAAATAATTTACACAAAATAAAGTGCCTGCTTGGTTCGGACCCCCGACCTACAACTCGTAAATCACAACCGTTACCACTGGGGCACCACTGCCATCCAGAATACGTTTATTAGATAATGTTATCCTATATTCTCATGTTTTTGGCTCTTTTGTCTTTCTTGAGACTAAAGTATTTAAACCTAAATACGTGGGTGGGTCAAATATAAACCGGACTTAAGTAAAAAAAAATACGCACGCTCGTAAAGAAAAAGGAATATATTTTATTTTTCTACATAATCTCCCCTTCTATTAACACATTTTTCCCAGCGCAGGGGATGTTACTTGATGCCAGTATCGAAGAATGTAGTCGGTCGTGCCTTTAGCCAATTGCACACAAATGATTCCACTATCTGGTGAGTGTGAAAACGGCGTCCTCCACTTGAATTTTGTTTTTGTGCCATTCCTACACTTGAGTTCTTGAAAGCGTATTGTTATCGAACTGTAGAGTCAATTTCTGAAGGTTTTATGCCCTCCCGTGTTAAAAAAAAATATGATAAGTCGTTGCTCAACAGACTTATATACCTCCTGCTCATACATGATACTACTGGCGCGCAATAAACTAAAGTGAGCCGGAGCAGTATACCCCCCTCCCCTAGATGATTCCCCTAACACATACAACAGCACCAAGCGCGTCACTTCACTCAGCGACCAGTAATAAAAAAAGTCCTGTTTATATTTGATTCACCTAATATAAGCCAATCAGAAAGGTGCGTATTAAGCACATTCAAGTATCCCTATTCGTGGCTATGTTAATGCACCACGTATAAATAATGAATGAATGCCATTAATCACTGCACGCTATTAAGAACATGTCAGTTTTGCGATGGATGCCCCATATTTCCGGTCACAGAGCTTATCCGATGTCACTTGTCCTCAATGGATCACTATTTTGTACGATTTTTTACGTTCATTTTTTTATCCTACGATGGGTAGGCAGCAACAACAGAAAATCAAGGCAATAAGTCCGACTTTGTTCAGTTATCTTCACTTGAGCATTAATGTAATTTGACGATTCTTAGTGGGGTCATCGACCGCAATTATTGTAGTTGCTTGCTATATCGGTTTAACAAATTAAATTTATTTGGACGTAAGATTAGCTGTATGTATAGTAAGGAAAAAAATATTTTAAAAAATATATTCGTAAAACTACTTTTTATTTTTTAAATGGCCTGGTGGAAATTTACATCTTTATGTAATCAGAACGAATCTACTGGGAATAAAATGAATAGAATATCTCTAACAATTGGGGAATCCCCGTGCTCTGCGAAAACGAAAATATGGCATTGGATTGGTTGATGCAAATTTACATCACGATGCATTTCAGGGTTAAAAATCTGTTATTTTTTGTATAAATTTCACAGACGTGATGGGTAGGTATCATTATCTAAATACAATAAAACATAAGAAAATAGGTTCTCACAACTCATACTACAAGTAACAACACTTACCGCGGTCACTGGCCTCTCAAAAGAAAACATCAAATATTTTTATTTAGTGTTGAGATATCGATACACATCGCGTCTGTGGAGTTTAGCTAGCCAATTTAATTTAACCCTGTATATAAGTAAAATCTTCTTCTAAGCTGTATCCCTAGTTACGATCTCTTTCATTTGAACGATACAAAAATATCCATTGAATGTGTTCAAACACTCACAATTCAAAACTATTTTCAATCCCAAACAAATTAGATACTTACATCACAATTTGATGTACCTACGTGTAGGTAAAATTGATGTTGAAAAAACGGCTCCCAAAAAAAACCATTACGTCACCCTACCGAGGGTGCTAAGTCCCCAGATAGAAAACGCTAAATATTTTTCCATTTTACGTAAGTATATTTGTTCGGCAACTCATAAAACTTGACTTAGAAGAACTAGTCTTCAGACATATTGCCCTCGACTGATATTGGAAATCTGAGTTGTATGCACCCTATATTTGAGGATCACTCGAATTGGTATGAAAACCCCGCCAAATTGAAAGGTAAGAATCTACTGACACGGTCGAAGATTGCAACTGCGATTTGATTTTGAAGTGCTAAGTGTTAGGTAAGTAGGTTATGGCTCTGAGAAAAGATTTTGGAATATTATACAGGGTGTCCCTGGAAGTATGGATCAAATCGAATAGGGGCGTGGGCAAGGTAATTTCCAAACATTTTGGAAATTAGTCAGCGCCTGACGTAAAATGATGTACCTATTTTTAGAAGCCAATTTTTTAATCACGTCTAAACTTCAAATACAAATACAAATACAAAATACAAAATGTTTATTTCTGTACCAACTAGTTTACATTAGTTTATGATTGGAGCCTCCTTTTAAGCATGATGACGCCTGTGTTAGGAGACTCCGCACTTCCATAGCTTTGGTTGTGTGTACAACTTACAAAATTATTAACAAAATTATTATATTTTAATTTTCTTCAATTACACTTATAGACATTAATGTGGGTGTGTTGGGTGTGCGGAGTGTATGATGCGTGAGGGATGTGTTTAGTGTGCCGAGTGTGTGTGGTGTGTGATGTGTTTGGGGTGTGTGTGTGTGGTTGGTGTGGATGTGTGTATGATAGGATGTGCGTGTGGATGTGGCGGTGCCAGTTAACTAATTTCCAATTATTGTAACAATAATTCAATATCTGTATAGGTGCGTGATTTTAACCATTCTATTAGCATTTTCTTACCTTTATGAAGAAAACTTGTCTATGGTAGTATCTTAATTTCACAGGATTAAATTAAAATTTATCTTCTGTCCTTTTCTTAAATTTAGTTTAGTTTGTGAACAAAGGAATCGGCGCCATTGTTCAGAATTCAATACTTTATCAGCTAATACAAATATCATAATGTGCCCTATATTATTATGTTTTTTATTGCATTACTAGCTTTTGCCCGCGACTTCGTTCGCGTGGAATAGTTACTTCCGACAGATTTTTGGTTTTACCCACATAGTTAAAGAATGAATTAAAAATGGAAATGAATTAAAATGAATGAATGAATTAAAAATTTAAAAATTAAAAATTCCCACATGAATTAAAACAATAACATGAACCGAACTCGTGTAACGATCGACACCATTGCGCGATCACCAACTCGACATATTACTAATAGAATTATCTATACTCCGTTAGAGCATTTTCTATGTACTAAAAGTTGTATTATATTATATTTTTCATACCTTTTTACTATTTATTTACATTTTTCCGATGTATTTTCAGTACTGAATTGATGCCGACTCTTGACCAATAGATGGCGCTGTATGTCCAGAATAAATTTTATTTTATTTTTTGTAATAAAAACTATCCTATGTCCTTTCTCAAGTTCCAAACTATGTCTGTACCAAATTTCACACAAATCGGTTCAGTAGTTTAGGCGTGAAGCAAAGACAGACAGACAGACAGACAGAGTTACTTTCGCATTTATAATATTAGTTTGGATTATGTTTAGCTTAATATTGTGATGAATTCGCTATTGATTAGTACCGTCACTAGAGTTTATAAGCATAATCGGAATATAACGTTCCTATTGGTGGACAAAAGCCTCCTCTCTACGAGAGGTAGTGGGCCGTGCGGGCTAGTAAAATCAAAATCAAAAGTCATTTATTCAAACTAGGCTGAGAATCAGCACTTTTCGAACGTCAAAGTTACAAAAGACAGTCCCCCAAAACGCCCGCCGTTCACCACTTCCTAGTGCTTTCGCGGGGAGAAGAAGTGGCGCAACAAACTCCCCAGCAGCACAGCGGTCTGTTCAGTTAGAAAATACTTGATTGAATACAATACAAGGTATGCAAAGTATGGGCACGCCACAATTGCGGCGATAAGTCCCCTCTTTGAGGAGTGGCTAGAGAGGCGCCACGGCGTCCTCACCTTCCGCCTGACGCAGGTCCTCACCGGACACGGCTGCTTCGGGAGGTTCCTGTTTCGTATAAGGCGGGAGGAAACGCCCGGGTGTCACCATTGTGTGGATCGCCCGGAGGACACGGTGGAGCATACAGTGGAGGTCTGCCCGGCTTGGGGCAGAGCACCGCCGCGTCCTCACGGCGGCGATCGGCGGCGGCGATCTCTCGCGTCCGGCCCTGGTCCAGGCCATGGTACGGAGCGAGAGTGCATGGGAAGCCGTCACCTCCTTCTGCGAAGCAGTAATGCTTGCGAAGGAGGAGGCGGAATGCGTGAGGGAGAAACAATCTTTGCGCCCTCACGACCCTAATCGCCGCAGGAGACGCCCTGGGCGTCGGGTGTCAAGAGCTGACTCCCGGCCACCGTAAGCGCGGGCTTGCAGACGGCGAGCAATGGGCAGTTCACCGTCTGGTAAGGACCAGGCTCGGGTCGACGGCGCGTTGTGTTACACGCGCGCCTCAAAGAGATGTCAGCAGTAACGGGGTCCACTGGGGCCGATGCTTGCCAGGGTCGCGGGTTGTTCGAAAGAGTTACCGTGGCCCTTGGCACAGGCAACTGAAGGAACACGGGTGGGTTTTAGTCAGTAAAAGTCTGACACACCCTTCCGTTCCGCACAGAACGGGAGAAGTTATTTGATAATTTCCCACCCCAAAACAAAAAAAAAAAGGTATGCAAAGTAATTAACATTACAAGACACAGAACACTAAATTAAATTATTTGCCATATGTCAGCTAGCTACGCAATATACCAACAAATACAATAAAAAACTATACGTACTCAAGCAAAAAATAATAAATCAAAATTAAATAAAAGGCTCCAGGTATAAAGTGCGTGACCGCTTACATATTTATGCAATGCTGGGTTCTGTTTACATAGTTAAATGTCATATGTCTTCGAATTTTCGGTTCTAGGACACGCCGGTTTCCTCAGGATGTTTTCCTTCGCTGTTTTGAGAGCAGTGGTGATGAAGTTACACAAAGTTAACCCTTAAATGCATGATTTATTTCATCGAATTGCAAAAAAATGCTATTGTATAGGTATTTATCTATAGAATTAAAAAGAATATATATTATAATGACATAAAATTATTAATATTCATAGGGTATATATGTATAATGTTTTGACAAAAAGAGGTGCGTTCAGAAGCTCACAGCTATCACATTCTTAAAAAAATTAAATGACGTAGTTTGTTGCCATATGGCAACATTATGCATTTAAGGGTTAAGCGACTGTCTGGGTTCAAACGTAAGACCCAACTCGTAAGTCGCGGCTCTTACCACTGGGCCACCACCGCTCTTTCATAAACCCATGTTTTAGAGGTTTATTCATTTCGGCAAAATACTGATTGACGTTGGTACAGCCTATATTTAGCACACGTTAATAGAAATTACATAAAACCAAATAAAAGGAAAACGTACACATGAAAAAGGTGGTAATGTACAATGAATGACGCTCCCGTCACGTGATATACAGCTCAGTGTTATGAATAATTTAGCCATTAGGAACACTCCCAATTTCCTGGCAACAGAAATAATGTTATTTTTGATTACGATATCAAGTTTCCGTCTGCGATCTCGAAACCATACATTGAAAAGGTTTTTGGTAATGTCAGATTAACCTACGTTGTATTCTGGGAAAATATGTATGTTGTCCATCATTATGTTATTAACTCTAAATATTATGTTTGCCTAGCTGTAAGTTTTCGGAAAAATATAAAATAAATAAATATAAATTATAGCTACTCAGAAATGAGTACAATTTTGGGGTTAATCGAACTGTAATAATGACTAAATTAGTTTTAGTAATTAATCAAGTAGGTTTTATTAAATTGCTAAAAGTCTGTTTGTTACTCATAACAAAATCTGTAAAAGAAGATATACGTACACATAATTCATTTATAAAAAGTAAAAGTCATTTATTCAAATTAGGTTGAGAATCAGCAGTTTTAGACTGTGCCCTACAGGGTCAATAATGATCTAAAGTATATAGTTACCACCTAAGTACACATTATGGTAAAACAATAAAGATATTGAGTATAAAACAGTCCCCAAAACACCCGACCGTCACTACTTCGCCTTAGCTGGGAAGAAGTGGCGCAACACATAAATCTGCGGATATTTTAGTTGTATGACTACATTTGTTTGCTTGAGGGGCTTATAGCTAAGTAATAACAGCCGCATGGGACGATCGATCAGGTTAAGCTACGCTTGCCGCGGTTGGTCCATGGATGGGTGGCCATCTTCACATACCAAGATTCCTCCGTGACTCGGATAGCACGTTAAGCAGTTGGTCCCGGATGTCATTCGTGGATTTATGACAGTCGTAACGGGTCGTCAGAAGCCCGAAAGTCTGGAGTCTGGAGGTCTGGAGTCTGGAGTCTGGAGTCTGGAGTCTGGACTCGTATCGTATTAAAAGTCGTCCAGAGCATATTTCGACGATGGCGAAAGATCTCAACGGAGACTAGCCTTCGGCGCGGGAGATATTATAGTGCAGGCGTGTGCGCGCAGACACAGGTGCACTTCTTCTTCCCTCACTCTTATAGTCCGATGGGACGACAATCCGACATGACCGGAGAGAGATCAGGCGCAGGACCAACGGCTTAACGTGCTTTCCGAGGCACGCGGGTATCACACCGCCGACTTCCAAACTCCAGGCTGTTACTAAGAAATTCCTAATGGAAAAACTCAATAACCAGCCCCAACACTATCCTGAGAGTGTTGGCTGATAGGTGGGACTCTCCGATCTTGGGGCGCTGGATACGACTGCACGCAGTCAAGTAGACATTCCCCAGGATCGGCGAGCCTCACCCAGCTTGGGAGTGAAATGTTTATTTATTATTATTATTAAGATACTAACAATACTAATCTAATACCTAAGCATCATCATTGTTAAAACACTAAAATTAACAAAACTATGGATACTGTAGTCCGAAATAAAGTTTTATTATTATTATTTATAACACTTTGCCCGACCCAGGACGGTGGTAATAGGATATGGTCCGATATCCGGTGGGATATCGGACCATATCCTATTACCAAGTAACTGGGATGTAGAGGTCAGATAGGCAGTCAGTCGCTTCATGTAAAATACTGGTATTCAGCTGCATCTCGTTAGACTGGAAGCTGACCCCAACGTAGTTGGGAAAACGCTAGGCAGATGATGACTACGTTTGTTTTTGATTATTTTTATGTGATGACCTCATGCTCGGCATCTCCCACAGCCGAATCATAATCATACCTGTGGCTACTTCATACCTACTCAGCGCATAAAATCATGACAACAACAAAATGAACACAACAATAACATGACAACAAAATACGCAAGCATATATGGCTTTTAATAAATTTCATTAAAACCTTCTCTCTTGGCTTCAGTCAATTAAAATGTGAAAGGCCCCCTAATTGAGCACAATACGAGTATGTACCTTTATTTACGTGGAACAGCGAGCTGAGTGAGATTATATTTTGTTTCATGTTTGCGCGCTTTACTTTGTGCAATTTGTTCTAAATGAGGTGGAGCGAAACATCGTGGATGAGTGCAAGAGCAAACGCGCTGGTTTTCCGGTACAGCGGCAGGATAATCTACGGAGAGAACCGGTTTCAATTTTTACCTGTTTCTTATGTATGAGCGCATAATAATACGGGGCTATTTTACCCGCACCGATCGGTACCGACTTGTCTTGAAGATGGCGAAGGAGAAAGGGTTATTACAGTGGTTAAATAGTTTTTGCACACATACAATTCTTTCATTTGTCTCACATACACATAACACCCTCAAACTCACCATCACATGATTATATACACTCACACTCATTCACAACACATGATCACACTCACTCATACTCATTCACAACACGTGATCACACTCACTCACTCTCATTCACAACACATGACCACACTCACTCACACTCATTCACAACACGTGATCACACTCACTCACTCTCATTCACAACACATGATCACACACTTATACTCACACTCATTAGAATAATAATAGCGTTTTTCTTTTCTAGTTTTTAAATTCTCGATTCGATTGTTATGTTTTCTTTCATTTTGATTCTTAGATTTTTTTTTAATTTAAAGCAAACATATTTTACTTTTATTACCGAACATGTTTTTAAAATAAATGTTTAAATGGTAAACCCTCCATACTGGTGCCCAAGATACAGGCTGGTCTAGTTTGAGGCCAATGTAAAATCTCAGTAATCTTTTGAGCAATAATGTTTTTTTTTTTATTATTATTATTTTAAGATACGGGGCCGAAAGTGGTGCGATACATCGAAATGAACCCTACTCCCGATTAATTAACTTTTTTGGACGGGTAAAAACCCATCGGAAGTAGGTACAATTGTCAAATCGTGGTGTCATTCCTTTTTAGGTCAGACCCCAAACTAATCTTATGTCATTAGGTGATACGGAATTTGATACGTCCAAACTTTGACTTTAGACTTTGTAACTTCGGCTGAAACAGCGGATTTCGTACTTAGAGAGTAGACCGGGAACCCGTGTCATTTTTTATAACTAGTACTTGGTAACCTGTCTAGCACAAAAAAAATCGGAGGTATGTGACGTCCACATCCAGTAGACTATAACCAACTCGCTCTTACAGAGTTTAAAACCAAGAATGAACATTTCAAACACCCAAAATCACTTTTCACAACAAAAAAAAAATACAGTAGGTAACGTGATGTGGGTGGTTGAAAAAACACAAGACGTCGGCTCCCGTTTCACTTCACAATATGTAATTGAAAACCAATATCGAGTAACAATATTAATTTAATATTAACTTAGGTAATAGACAAGTAATCGAAGTAGAACTTTGCACAATTTCCTTCATCTAACTACCTATGCTAATCAGTTGTATCGAAGTTATACAGGGTGTGCCTTTATTGTAATTTGAACAGATCTTTGAAATGTAATGTAATTGTGTATAGTATATCGGAATCACTTTTACACGTAATATTTAAAAAAAAATATGCCGACTTTTCCTATCTGACTACTCTGAGAAGAAAAGGCGGAACAAACTCAGAGGTCACAGTCTCTTTTAAAGTCCAGACATGATGACATGTAGATTGATGTCTGAAATGATCTTTTGAGGAACACAGACTTGACTGGATCAGTCCAGTCAGTGCAAGCAATTCTCAATTCTGAGTTGAGCTACATGAGTCAGTAATCATGTAGCTCAACTCAGAATTGAGCTAGAAGATTTTAATGCGGTAGAAGGTGCTCATAGCTAAGCAAAAACAGCCGCACGGGTCGGTCGACTACGTTATATCCGATTAGTAATTCCAGAGATTAGCGTGTTCAAACCAATATACCAATATACTTCAGTTTTATTATTAATCTTAGGGCTGACTTTTCCAACAGCCGATAACTTTATCGGAGGAATAATTTTGAAATTTTGACAGTTTTTCCATAAAAAAAAACTGTCAGACGTCAATGTTATTCAACGAATAAAAGATATCGGTTGATTGAAAAATCTGCCCTTGGTATAGATAGATATCTGTTACAAGACACAAACAAAACACAGCAACTCATCATCTGCCTAGCCTTTTCCCAACTATGTTGGGGTCGGCTTCTAGTCTAACCGGATGCAGATGAATACCAGTATTTTACATGGAGCGACTGCCTATCTGGTGTGGTCCTCTGTGGCCGGACCACATAAATTGTTAATTAAAAAGATATCTCTTGAGGTACTAAAAATATAGATATATTCCGATGAAAGTAGACTTTAGGTAGGTATTATTTCGAACTATAGCATCTGAGTACTAAACTGTGGTCCGGCCACAGAGTACCACACGCCTATCTGACCTCCACAACCCAGTTACTGGGTAATACGATACCCCTAGGTAAGACTGGTTGTCAGACTTTCGGCCTTCTGACTATCCGCAACGACTGTCAAAGATCTACGAATGACAGCCGGGACCAACGGCTTAACGTGCTTTCCGAGGCACGGATGGTCTCGATATGTAAAGATGGTCACCCATCCACAGACCAACCGCGGCAAGCTAGCTTAACCTGACCAATCGACCTGTGCAGCTGTTATTATTTAGCCACGGGCCCCTCAAACAAAACATAACAACTACACACACAAAAACACACACAGTACAGTACACTCTCTCTTTAGTCGTTCACTCTTGACAGAGTGGTCGTGGTTGATGACTCTGCATTTTCTTTGGCCAAAGCAGCCCTCGCGATGCTCCTCCACTTATTCCGGTCTTCAGCGTCTCCGAAATTCTGAACTATGGAGGTTTGTGTTGACGCTTTGATAAGGTCTGTCCAACGCGTAGGTGACCGACCACGTGACCGCTTGCCCTCTACTTGTCCCTGGACAAGTACACACATATCAACAACTTAAAAAAATAAATAAATTTTTCAGGCTTTTAATAGTTCAGCTAAAGTTCATATTTGCCCCCACTTCCCCGCGCCATGTATCTCTCTATCTCACTTGCACTGTCAAACTGATTCAGTTAGGGTGAACTACACTGTTGATGGACATAGGATCGGTAATAAATGACTAAAAAAATTTACACGTATATCATTCTTAAAATCTATCAGTGGTAAGTTGTGATTACGTGTGATGAATGAAAACTATTATTTCACCATTTGTTGAAATGGAAAAATACTTCAAAATATTTTTCCATTACCTCAAACCTTTCTCAAATAAAATATTTATAAAAAAAGTTTTGCTGGATGTATTGAAAACAACATAAACTTTTGGGAACTGTCTAAAATAGGCAAGTTTACCTCCCTACATTTTTGACAATGTTTTGACATTGACATGAGATTACGATTTTGAACGATTTCAAAGATGATTTTATAACTGAAAACTACAAAATTTGGAAAAAATAAAAATACGGTTGCCTTATTTTTACATCTAAATATAAGTTTAGATTATTATATAATTTCTTCAGAACTTAAAACGTTGTCAATCGGGTCTTTTGAGCGCATGAGAAGTGACACAGGTTCCACGTCTGATAGCCGAAGCGGTACTGACAAGTACTGAATCAGTGCCTGTCGGGGGCCGGGCGGCAGAGCGGTTCACGGTGTGTTATTTAAGCTTGATATTTCCGATCTCATCTTTTTACGTTAAACGTAACGATTAAAAAATAAAAATTAACCTACCACCTGCTTCATACATAATTCGATTAGCCTGCAAAGTTTCATAACCTAATAAGAAAATTTTCATTGAATATTTTACTTTTATTTTACGTAACGGTGCGGTGCGGTTTAGAGGTAGGTAACTTTAAGATTTCTTTGTATCGAGAAAATTCTATGCGATCGTGTTTCCGCAATAGAAAACACTTAGCAGTAGTCCTTATCTTTATTGTATATTAATTACAAAGTGAATACTGCAATGTTGAAACTACAGCCATTAATGCAAAAACAATTTTAGCAATCTGAGGTTGTTCAGGCCCTGGGCTTAGTCAGTGCATAGAAAAAAAAACCATCAAAAAAAAAAAAAACACCATCATCTTATACCATAAAACTTGATTATACATTGAAACACAGCCTGTACAATAGGTAACCTTGTGAATACACATACGTTTATATTATACATGTATAAAGCGATAACTTTGAACCGTGGATATATTGGTTTCCATTAGTTTAGGGTCTTTGAGGCCGCTGTCCTGGTTCTTCCAAGGGAACTATTTGGTATATTAAATTAGATACACGTACACACTGATCGCAGAAAGTATAGATAATATGGGTCAAACATGTATTTATAAAAAAGTCCTGAAAAAAAAATACATAATTAATTTTATGAGTCTTTATTTCAAACTAGCATCCGCCCGCAACTTCGTTTACGTAGAATTCGGAATTCCCGCCGTTTAAATCAGTCAAGCCAAACGGCTTGACTGATTTAAACGGCGGGAATTCCGAATACTAAACAGTAGTTCATATACCGACAGCAGCGCCACCTACCGGTTCCAATTGTATTTTTAAAATAATCTAGGAAACCATCGAAATACCCATATAAAATTTCAACCCAATCGGTTCAGCCGTTTAGAAGTTATGTGAAAAAGATAAGTACCTACGGAAGGATAATTCATACTACCCGTTGTCCTATTACCCATTTTCCCGTAGGAATGAAGCATTTTCCCGCGGTAAAAAGTAGCCTATGTTCATCAGGGATAATATCTGCTTCTAATGGTAAAACAATTTTTCAAATCGGTCCAGTAGTTTTGGAGCCTATTCAATACAAACAAATAATCAAATCTTTCCTCTTTATAATATTAGTGTAGGCTAGCTTCTGACCGCGACTTCGTTCGCGTGAAAATAAAATTAGATTAAATAAATTATGACACTCAGGGATAATTTAGCCTCTGATAAGTGAAAGAATATTTGAAATCGGATCAGTAGTTACACACAAACTCGCAAATTTTACCTGTTTATAATATCACAGTAAAGAAAGTCCTGTGTAAGTATTCTGCAAAAATCTCACTGTGAAATTTCAGGTGAAGTGAGCTGTCAATGGTGTCTATCTCCAGCATCAAGTGGAATGACAGCTTACTTCACCTAAGTTTTCAAGTAGACATTTACACTGAAAAGATCGCCAGTATTTGTTTGACGTTTGGA
Source organism: Eremobia ochroleuca (assembly GCA_949629135.1). Lineage (NCBI taxonomy): Eukaryota > Metazoa > Arthropoda > Insecta > Lepidoptera > Noctuidae > Eremobia > Eremobia ochroleuca. The sequence goes on along the minus strand of OX451405.1, from coordinate 7,280,912 downwards.
GCAAAACTGACATCTGAAACCACAACAACAGATAAAAGTTGACTGTTCAACACAAAACTCTCGGTTTTGCGAAATGAACTTATTTGTTGTCTCATTCTGTAAATAGGTATCTTTGCCACAAATCCACAGGATTTCCTTCAAAACTGCCTATTCCCCTAACTAAGCATAACATTGCCGAGATGCTTCACTCTTCCTCAAAAAACCTTTCCCTATCACAACAAAAAATTACCAACTTTAATCCGTAACTTCAACAAAACCCATAGTCCTTAATATACGCAGAAAATAAAGATATTTACGATATCCTCCAAACTCTTATCTCCTGACGAAGTTTAGTCTCTGAGTATCTTATAGGATTCTGCTGAGTACACTGGAACTCTTTCAATCAAAATTTAAGTTGATATTGGAAAAGTTTTCGAGATTGATGCGTACGTAACGGCTATACGAACGACTTACTACGGTACGAAAGTGTCCTGGGTGAGCCGATGTTGCTATGAGATGCGATGGAGTGACGTAACGAGAGGAATATTTTCAAAACGGCAGACCGATGCTTATAATTTACGGATCGTTATCACTACATAGTATAAAACAAAGTCACTTCCCTGTCTGTCTGTCCCTATATATGCTTAAATCTTTAAAACCCCGCAACGGATTTTGATGCGGTTTTTTTTAATAGATAGAGTGGTTCAAGAGGAAGGTTTATATGTATAATACATGCATAATATAGTAGATAAACACTGATAATTTTAGAGGTTTCTAATGTGATGTCGTAAATAAACACATTTTTTTTGCGCTTACATTGTAAACGCTGGCTGAACCATTCGAGATAGATCAAAATAATGTATTATAGTATTGTACACCTTAAAAAGGTCTACAAAAAAATTCACAATGGTATATGTCTATCTTTAGGGATAACCCACAATAACGATTTTTAATCCTATACTTTTTACGAGAAATAATGGCTCTAAAATTATCAGTGTTTCTCTACTATATTATGCATGTATTATACATATAAACCTTCCTCTTGAATCACTCTTATCTATAAAAAAAAAACCTCATCAAAATCCGTAGCGTAGTTTTCAAGATCTAAGCATACATAGAGACAGACAGACAGCGGGAAGCGATTTTGTTTTATACTATGTAGTGATCAGCATTGCACCCGTGCGAAGCCGGGGCGGGTCGCTAGTATCTAATATGATTCTTTATTAAGTATTTACATAATTTAAAAAGCTGACAGTCCTAAATTAATAATATGTACAGCCGGTCGATTCTGGAAAAATTTCACCGTCATAACTAAGGTGAAGTGAGCTTAGAGTGAGCTGTGAGTCATGCTAGCGATTGACACTATTGACGACTCACTCCACGCTCACTTCACCTAAGTTTTCACGGTGAGATGGTTACAGAATCGCACGGCTGGTATATAAAAAGGAGGGCAAATAATCAAAGGGCATCAAAAAATTCCTCCGCATCGCTGTCAATAGGAAACGTGCCCAAAAGGCTGGCAGCATTGCCACGTTGTATGGCAATGCTGTCTTTGGCCAAAAAATAGGCCAGCCCTCTGGTCACGTAAAGAGTCGACCAACCGCTTGGCGATGTCTCGAAATACTAGGTCGGCACTTGAACCCCATGGCCCTAGTGTTTCAACCCCAAACGGCTCGAACATATTAGTTCCATAGAGATTGGAGTATGTGCGCTGTTTGAGGTTTTCCGCACCTGCAGCAGCCGCCCCAGTACAGCCCACCGTGCGTGGAAGATGGGATGGCGCAAGGATGTCGACACACGTTACATCCCACACCAAAGGCCTGCCTATCTTCCAAGGCATTATGGTCATTCCGCCTAGTCTCTTCCCCTCGTTGCGTGCCAAGCCATTGGGTTCTAAAACAGCTGGCACCCGCCGCGGTGGCAATGAAAAAAACGATATATTTTAACCAAAAACGGATCGTTATTGGTTAAAATTAAAACTCTTGTATCTTTACCAGTAATGAAGCAATATACCTCATAGCTTTGCATGGTAGACCATCCCATGTGGAAGTATCTGTCACAGGTAAAGCTTGCGAATCTATTTATATGCCCAGTTTGGCAATAAAAAATGCTGCCCAATAGCACCGAGCATTAGTCTCTCTCTTGGGTAAAGAACAATGTTATGCCCAGAAATGGACAATTAAATAGTACAGTAATATTATTTGTATTAGTTAGATAAATGTCTACTAAAATAAAAATAAATCTAAAGAAAAGTCCGCTACGTTACTAGTATCACCGAAAATATCAGCAAACGTAGAGTAATCTTACAACAAATAAAAATAACAAATTGTATTATGCTGTCCACGCGTGGGCCGAGAATTAGCATTGTTCTTAGGGTTTTCCTAGAAGAACGGTTCCGTCATATTATCGGCCGTCGCCGTATTTGACATTAAGGTGTAAAAAAACGCTCTGTATTTGGACAGCCCTTATTGTGACCGTTCACCGCTTTGGAAACCAAAGCCTTGTGCCTCATCGTGATACAAATAGATATTTATTTATTTCTTAGGCAAAGGATCCCAAGGCCCTTTGTACACACACGTTTTTCTTGCCGCGAAAAACTACGGTTTATTCGCCGTGCGTAGACACGGTCATCAGTGTTTTAGGGTATCTACGGTTCGGTTTATGCGCCCTGCGTAGGCACTGTTTCTCAGTGTTGTATGGATCACTATGGACGTTTGTTGACCGACACGTTTTTTCCGGCTCGGTTTAACCTATTAACCGGGCGGGACGTATAAATACGTCAAACTTAAACAGTAGCGTGTACGGAATTCCCTGGTTAACAGGTTTATAAATAAAATATATTTGAAGTTTCGATTGTATTCTATATTTTAGAATGACTAATTCTAATCTAATTTAATATCTAAATTAACCTGTTAACCGGGGAATTCCGTACACGCTACTGTTTAAGTTTGACGTATTTATACGTCCCGCCCGGTTAACAGGTTAATGCCTTGCCGTGAAACTGTGCCTTGTACAAAGGGCCTAAATAAACAATGCTTTATGCTAAAAATATAATAACTTTTCCCTTATTTTACCGAAATTTTATAACTAGTAGGTAACACATACATACATACATTAGCTGATGCCTTTGGGGATAAGCTGTAACTACAGAACGCCACCTGCTACAATCCTTACACAATTACACTCTAAAACAACGGTTTTGAATTCTTGTCAGACACAATATAATCATATAATAATAATAATAATATTCCACAACTTTCACACAACGCCATCTAGTCCCAAACTAAGCAGAGCTTGTGCTATGAGTACTAGACAACTGATAAACATACAAATATATTTCTAAATACATACATATTATAGATAAATTACACCCAGACAAAGAACAAATGATCGTGCTCATCACACAAACATATGCCAGCCATTTGGGCACCTTTCCTGTTGATACGCGATGCGGACGAATTTTTTGATACCCTATGATTATTTTCCCTCTTTTTTTTATACACACGTATTTTTAATATTATTTAAGTGTTATCTTAAATATTTAATTCTTCAGTTCGTGTGTATGTCACTGAACTCTTCCCAAGCGACTGGATCTATTTTATTGACAGTTTTTGTATGTGGCATAGTGGGCCCCTGGTTGGTTAAGACTCACAATTAGACCCGACAGGTGGCGCTGCGATCGAGTTCTAAGAAACAGGACGTCTGTCTGATCAGCTAGTACATTACGTAAATAATATATAATATTGCACATTTATTCTTCAAAAATATCTCAATATAGCTTTGTCGCGTTCACAACGCACACAGGACAACGAGTGAAGAAATCGTCAGAGATAAGCGGTCCGGTTCGAGTATAAAACTTTATTTGTAACTACGATGTTGTCGGGAGGATGTTTACGCGAAACTTTTGTTACCTACCCCCATTTTTGTTGTTAGGTTGTTACACTGATATTAAACAGACAATGGAGTATAAAATTGCTGGGATTTTCGAACGGTTTAACTTTAATACGTTGTGTTTTGTTTTATTCGGTGGGTTCTTCGGCTCTTTTATTGTGTACTTTGATAGCGTCTAAATTACTAAGTGGTAGATTGTATATACCCGTTCTTGTTCAGACAACTTTCGTATACTGCCGGTCGATTCTGTAAAAATCTCACCGTAAAATCATAAGTGAAGTGAGCACTTCATAGTGTTAATCCCTAGCGAATGACAGCTCACTCCACGCTCACTCCACCCAAGCTTTCACGGTGAGATGGTTACAGAATCGCACGGCTATAGTGTTATTCTGTAAAAATCTCACCGTGACAACTCGGGTGAGTTTACAGTGAGGAGTCATTAGTGTCAATCTCTAGTATCGGATGGAATAACAGCTCACTTCACCTAACTTCTCACGGTGAGATTCTAACAGAATCGACCGGCTGTATGGCGGTCTAGCTTGACATACACAGGAAGGATACAGGTTATTTGAAATGAGCTGATATCACACTTTAATCCACTGTACTGCACCGCAATTTCTAATAAGTGTTTATTTTTCATGACTGGGTCTTATCTCCCTATATCCAATATTTAACATTCACATAACATAGTTTACTTCGATGGTCCTAGTTTATCATTTGTGACTTCAAGCGACAGCTATGTGAACAGAACCCAGCATTGCATAAATATGTAAGCGGTCACGCCCTTTATACCTGGAGGCTTTTATTTAGATAGTAAGTTTTTGTTTACATTTTTAATTTTGATTTATTATTTTTTTGCTTGAGTAAGTATAGTTTTTATTGTATTTTTGGGTATATTGGCGTGGTTAGCTGACATACAGCAAATAATTTAATTTAGTGTTCTGTGTCTTGTAATGTTAATTACTTTGCATACATTGTATTGTATTCAGTCAAGTATTTTCTAACTGAACAGACAGCTGTGCTGCTGGGGAGTTTGTTGCGCCACTTCTTGTCCCCAGCGAAAGCACTAGAAAGTGGTGACGGGCGGGTATTTTGGGGGACTGTCTTTTGTATATCTTGACCTTCGAAAAGGCTGATTTTCAGCCTAGTTTGAATAAATGACTTTTGATTTGATTTTGATTTTTAATAAATGTGTCTCCATTATGAGTTATCTGTCTATACTTATTAACCTTCAAGCGGGCGCGTGGTCCTTTGTAACGCTAGCGGTCGCGCGTAACCTAAAAGACCTATAGGATATTTAAGGGATTTGAAACACTAATTATTTAATTTTTTTTGTATTTATCACATTATCATTATGTTAGGACATAAACAAAATTATAAATATAAATCATATTCTAATTTTTTTTGGATTTGTAAGCAATTTGCCATCATAAATGTATCAAGAATCGATCGAATCGCGGTCGATTCGACGCCGCGCGACTGCTTGAAGGTTAATAATAAAGCTGAACGGTTTGTTCGTTGACTCTTGATTTTGATTTTGATAACATAAAATTCCTGAAGGGTTAGGCAGAGTTTTACCTCAATGTACACACACTTTTCACCAATTATATTAAGTCCCATGTAATAAAAACTAAAAATTAAAAAAAAAATATTAAAAAATAGGGGACGACCTTATTGTCATCAATCATCGGTTCATCATCGGTTATTGGGTCTGGTGATTTAGTTTTTCTATCAAGAATTTCTTAATAACACCTTGCTCGACCTGGGAATCAAACCTAGGACGTCATTCTGAGCACTAGCGCTTGCAACCACTAGACCAACAGACACATTACTCACTACATAAAAACTATTAAAACATACAGCAGCCACACATCAAAGCCATCATTCTCCTCACCCTCTGACGTCATAATGCGCAAGCGACGCCGACAGACAGACAGTCAAATCGAATTACTAATAGCAGCTTCCATTTACGCGTCGACCATGTACGTTAGTAGTTATGAAACGGCCGACATCAAACGACATTCATTTAATTAAACGTACGATTTTAGCCCGGACTAATTGATGTACGCATTGAGTGAATACGCATAAAAATTGCACTCTGAAATGTTTTGATATATTTCGTCTGTTTTATGGACAGAGATGCTTTGGTTTATGGACAGAGATGCTGTGGTTTTCAATGCGAATTATTGGAAACTAGCTTTTGTCCGCAACTTCACCCGCGTTAATGTCGGAAGATATACCACGGGAACGTACTACCAGACTTAGGGTACCTTATGTGTTAATCCAGGTTATAAACTATCTGTGTGCCAAATTTCATAAAAATCCGTCTGTCGTTTTGCGCCAATCCGAATCATACATCCATCATCATCAACCAGACAAACGTACAAAAATTCTAAAAACTATATTTTCGGCACCAAACTCGTTCCCACACCTCGTAGGAATTAGGTACTTTTTTTTCTTAAATATTCAATATTTTTCTTATACACTTCGTTACTATTTTATTATACATATAAGTAGATATAAATGTATGTTCTTACCGAAGGCAATGCTGGATATCAATTAAATTTTCTTTTTTTTTTTTACTAATCTCCTCCCTCCACTCCTTCCATCTTCCACTTATATAGGACTGGGCAGGACATGTCTGTCCTATGCCGGACAAACTATGGACCCTAATAGCACAGAACTGGTACCCTGAGACAGTGAGGCGGGATCGCGGCAGACCACGTAGGAGATGGACGGACGGACCAGCTGGATAGGTTCTGTGAAACCTGGAAGAAGGAAGCGCGGGCTCGCGAAAGATGGAAAAAATAATTAATTCAAAATAAATTTGAAACACAAAGCTATTTTAATGCAATAAAATGATAAAAAGTCAATAAAGTTAAAAGCCGTATCCTGAAATTACTTTAAAGGCAATGTTCAAAGGCCTCAAACGAAATGATTACTTTGAACCTAAAGCACTTTGCCCCGTTAGCCAAAAACGAAATTAATTTTCCTTTAACAGTTTAAATATTAATTGTTAAGTTAAGTAATTCACAGAAAAAAATAATTTAAAGTAAGCGAGACCAAAACTATGTTTAATAAAGTAAAAAGAACGAACCAGTTTTCAAAGGATTTTTCCAAGTACTTTTATTCAATAAATACACAGAATTTTCTCCTTTTTACGTTACCAGAGAGCCATCAAAAGTCTATAAACAAATTCGAGGAACGTTTCATAATATCATTAGTCCGTAATTTAAATAAAACGAAGTGTATATTGCCCATGGTCTCTGCAAAAGGAGGTTCGATGTTTTGCCGCTTCCTTCCTATGATATGGTAATACCTATATACATTCGGAATAAACTTGGACATCTTTTGATTCATTTATCATTGTTGGAATGTTTTAATGTTTTAACAAAACGAGAGAAAACAACGGGATTTTACTATGTGGAACTTTATTACAGTGTTGGAAACAGTGACGGGATGTGACGTGAATTTGATCAAAGAAATCGCTATGAATTTGTGATTAAAACCACCATAATTAAGGGGTTAATTGGAGGGGGGGTTCAGGGGGTATTGTATTATTCAGTAACTGGGTTGTGGAGGTCAGATTGGCAGTTATTCCATGTAAAATACTGGTGTACCTATTCTGCTATATCCGGTTAGACTGGAAGCCGACCCCAACAAAGTGCATAATAACTTTATAGTAAGTACACGGAGAGAAATATCTTAGAAAAATTACTGTGCTGTCTCATAATCTGAGTGCATTTGAGTGGTAATGGAAAAATTACCATGCTAGCACAGTAAAAATTCTTATGCTGTACAGTAAAATTTATTGGACAAATAGTGAATTTTTCCCAAACTCACTCAGAAAATTTTCTGTAGATGTCACTTGCACTCACTTTACAGTGACGAGCACAGTAATTTTTCTGAGAATTTTCTCTCCGTGCACAGCGAACCGTAACAAAGAGTTAAATAAATTCTGTTGATTTTTTTGTTGTTGATCTGTGGAGGCTACTAAAATGTAATTAGTCTATAAACCTTCTTAAAATGTCCGTTTTTTTTTTATTTGCTTATCTTGCAGTCAGATCAATACAATTTTTATTTAAGCAAAACTGTAATAATTTTCATGCCTTATAATTTTTGAATAAATATATTATTATTATTATTATATTATATATTATTATTATAGATTTTAAAAACTATGAGCATATGAGTATCTATGAGTATGAGGAAGATCTGGCAGGGAAGAATTATTCCTCACGAGGAACAACTCTCTTATTAGTAATACAGCTCTCGACAAGTTAGCTAGTTGTAGGACGTTACACTTCTTAGTCTGCTAAGTGGCCAATTGGTTGGGTGTTTCTCCGTCTGGACTTGTATTTTTGCGATAGTGAATATATTTCTTCCTTGACTATTTTCATGACCAGCGATTCGTAAACTTCAGCGTTCCTAATAAACCACAGTGAATTTAATATCTGTTTGGATGTTGTTCTGAGTTCTCTGAATCGTGTTGATATTTGAGCCACACGCGAAGCCCCACCGTTGAATGCCGTAAGTCCGTATGGGCTTATAGATTAAAATCTTCTACGTCTACACATACTCGTATATGAATTCCTACCCAGAAGCGAGTAAAATGTCAAAAATACTATCATCTGCCTAGCCTTTTCCCAACTATGTATGTTGGGGTCGGCTTCCAGTCTAACCGGATGCAGCTGAATACCAGTATTTTACATGGAGCGACTGCCTATCTGACCTCCACAACCCAGTTATTGGGTAATACGATATCCCTAGGTAAGACTGGTTGTCCGACTTTCGGGCGTCTGACTACCCGTAACGACTGTCAAAGATCCACGAATGAGAGCCGGGATCAACGGCTTAACGTGCTTTCCGAGGCACGGAGGGGTCTCGGTATGTAAAGATGGTCACCCATCCAAAGACCAACCGCTGCAAGCGTAGCTTAACCTGATCGATAGACCTGTGCGGCTGTTATTATTTAGTCACGGGCCCATCAAAATGTCAAAAATATATAAATAAATAATAACGTCTCAACTTCTATAAATTTCCCAGAATAGAAAACTTTCTCGATAATAATAAGACAGAAAACAATAACCCATCACTCTCCTATTAATTATACAAGTATCATAAGATTAAAACAACGCAGTATTATTTCAATGGAAAATTTCAATAATTATTATACGTCATTCAGAATTTCCTGCTTTTCAATTCTCTTTTTCCCAGTATCTACGAATATCTATATAAACTAATAATAAAGCTTAAATGTTGTTTGTTCCTTATAACGCGCTAATCTCTGAAACTACCAGTCCGATCTGGAAAATTCATTTTGCATTTGCAAGCCCAATTCTTGAGGAAGGCTAGTTAATGATCCTTAGGAGGGGCGCGAGCAAAAACAAAAAAAGTCAGAAAGACCAATAAGCGAAGACAAAGTAATAGAACGGGCAGGCAGTGCGAAGCGACGGAGTGGGTCCGCGGTACAAGAAAATTCACACTGACGAAGTCACGAAGAAAAGTTAGTTAGCTTAGCCCTTGATTGCATGATTTTTACTTTTTAAGTAAATTAAATTTATTTGGACATAACATTAGCTCTACATATAGTAAGGAAAAAATATTTAAAAAAATATATTCATAAAAATACTTTTTTCTTTCTAAATGGCCTGGTGGAAATTTACATCTTTATGTACAGACGCCAGCTATCAAGCTACCCGAAACTGTCAAACTTTACCAATCGATTTTGAACCTTATGCTTTGGCGATAAAGTTGAAAATCTATTAAAGAAATTTGACAGATTGTAGTAGCTTGATGTGCTGGCGTCTACCTAATCAGAACGAATCTACTGGGAACAAAATGAATTGAATATCTCTAACAATTGGGGAATCCCCGTGCTCTGTGGAAACGAAAATATGGCATTGGATTGGTTGATGGAAATTTCCATCACGATGCAGTTAAGGGTTCAAATATATTCCCTGCATGCAAGATAGTGAAAAATACTACATATATTGTGTCGCAGAAAAGTGGCTAACATTACCACATGCGGAAAAAAACGAACAACTGTGTTTCTATTCTGTCCCTCTTCACAATCTTTTATCCACACTGAAAAGGTAGAATTGACACATTCCTGTCCAGTTTCAGTTGATCTCTGATACACGATATGAAGGTTTAAAACCGTTGAAAGTTTTTGTGGAGAGGGTTCTATGGTTCTGGCTGTTAGAAAGCACGCGAGCGATTTTTTACGCGGGGTGGTATCGGTATTTACATTGCAAAAGAGGTGGCCGTGCTGGTTGGCCATTCGGGAGGCCCGTTCGGCAGGGCAGATAGTGAGGCATTTATGTGCTACCTCCAATAGTGCGAATTCACCTTGTTTTCTCCTCTGTGGAATTACTATTTTGTAATAACAACGGTGTATACTGTATAAGTAATGTGTTTGCGTTTTCTGTTTAGTTCGGAAACGTATATTAAGTTGTAAAGAAAAAGTTCTGGTGGAAAAAGAATTCTGGAACTCTTTCAGCTTTGTATACATAATACTTGATTCGTCTCATCAGACATTGAAAATGGTTAACAACTTTTTGCAAAAAAAAATACAAACTCAAATATTTATCCCGTAGGTACAGACGCCAGCACATCAAGCTACCTGAAATTGTCAAATTTTCCTAATCAACTTTGAACCTTATATTTTTGCGATAAAGTTGAAAATCTATTAAAGAAAGACAGATTGTAGTAGATTGGTGTGCTGGCGTATGTACGTACAGATGACAAATGGCTTTTTTGCGATCATGCGTAAAAGATCCACATTATTAGTGCGACGAATGTGAGACAGCGACAGCAGTCTCCTGAGCATTGTTGGTAGCAAGACAGAAAGCCACCTTACTTAAAAAAAAAAAAACGAGCCTGCTCCTAGTGCATGTATTGTTGCCAGGTGTTTCCAGAAGATGGCATAATAGGTATAGGATTTCTCAAGTTGTATTATACAATGTGTAACGTTAAATGCGCAAAACCTCAGACACCCCAACTGATTTTTAATTCAATTGACCTATTTCACAGAGAAAATAAGTCATTAAAAAAATTGTAAAGGTTTTATGTGCTGTTTTAGTTTTACTGGCCATTGTGATCGTTTCTTGCGTCTGCGACGACGCTTTATCGCGGAAGGAGTCGTCACCGGGCCGCTACGCCGCGCTGACATTGGCTTGCTTGACCTATTAATAAATAGACACGGCAACGTTTTTAATGAAGATTTTTTGAAAAATGTGACCTATATTAAAAAGTGGTTCAATTAATTCTGCTCGTTATTCTGATCAAACTATTTTCAGGTTTTGCGCATTTAACGTTACACGTTGTATAAGGTGTACATTTTGCATAAAACCTTTTCTCCACTTCAATGCTTCACTCAAGCTTTTACATGTATACCAATAAGATAAATATGATAATTATGTGATTATTTAATCAATTATTGTTACCTCCAATCGCCTGAAACACAGTATTACCTAGGTCAGGCACAAATCAAGGGTGAACTTGACATAGATTTAAGAATAACTGTATTTATCGTTAGTCCTTATATTTTTGAATAAATTTTATTATTATTATAATAAAATTAATGAACCATTATTTATTACGTATGTCAAGTAATTTAATTTTTTTTTTTTAATAATATACTCAATTTTTTTGTTCTATAAGTGTACGAGTATCTCTTAAAATAGTTCGTGTATTAATAGATACACTTTTTATAGTTGTTATTGTTCCTAATTTGTTTATGTTTGTGTCTTAGTTAATTATACTAAGATAGTTTAAGCAATACTTACAAAATTATGAATAATGTGCCTGAATTACAGATAAACAAAATAAATAGGCTATCCCAAACGCCATCACAAAGCTTTCGGCAAAGGTAAACAATATTTGCACAAAATTAAGTAAATACGCTGAGACTGCTAAATAGCCTCATCCACTAGCTACCGAGAATCTGAACCATATATTCTTGTTATTCCTCAATGATGTCCAAGCGACGTTTCCTTCCAGGAATAAGCGGTTCTATTTAAAGAGTTACAAACAATTTTCCCCTTACTGTCTACGCGGCTTAAGCCCCGTGGTCCCCAAACAGTCCCCATAAGACCCCCATTGAAAAATATACTCTTTGGCCAACGTAAAGCGGTGTAAGGAGCTTAGATGGTTTTATTTCTTCATGGATTTTTCTTTAGTTGAGGTATATGTGTGAAGATGTTTGATACGAATATAGTCACAAGGGCGCTTAACTAGAAAATAACTGTGTACACTGCTCGCAGCGGTGCACGAAAAAAATCTTGTCTGCGCAAGACACGACGACGCGGCGAACGTTATTGCGGAGAACGTTGTTTCGTGTGTAGAACAGACAAAATTCTTGTCGTGTACACGAAGAATTTTTCTTGTCTGCCGCAGACACGGTAAATTTTCTTACCGTATACAAGCGCCATAATACTTTAAAGGCGAAATTTTGTGAGTGTGTGTATGTGTATGTTTGTTACTTTTTCACGCTCAAACGGCTGGACCAATTTTGATGAAATTTGGCACACAGATAGTTTATAACCAGGATTAATACATATAGTACTTTTTATACCGATATTCTTACGGGATCGAGACTTGTGAAACCGCGGGGCGCATCTAGTATGTTGAATAAATGTGGTTACATTATGTAATTCATGTTTTAGTTTAAACATCTCGCGATAAATTTAGAGTAGAAGTTATTTGCGATTTCGTGGAATGGCTCTTTAAGAGTAGTGGTTTGAATCGAACCCAGACAGGCGCTTTACTTTGTGTAAAGAATTTCATCACCACCGCTCTGAAAACGGTGACGAAAAACATCGTGAGGACACCGGCAGGTCTCAGAACCAAAACTTCGAAGACATGTGACTGGTGAAATCTACCAACACCCACTGGGGTCACGTAATAGTTTATAGCCTACTCCATCTCGGTTTGGGACGCCCCCCAGCTAGACGGACGGACGACCTAAAGAAGGTGGCTGGGGTAGGCTGGATGCGGGAGGCGGAGGACAGGGTGTTGTGGCGCAGTCTGGGAGAGGCCTATGTCCAGCAGTGGACTGCGATAGGCTGAGTTGATTGATTAGATTGATTGATACTCCATCTCGAAGAGAGGCGGCCTGTGTCCCAGCAGTGGGAATATTATAGGCTGTGACTAGAGATACCGATGCATTCCACCAGTTTCTAGGACAAATCTTTTACTGTTCAAGCAGTATGGTTATGGAATGACTTGCCCGTGTCGGTAAGGCGTGCTCAATCCTTGTCCACTTTTAAAATTTATTTATTTTCCAAATTACATTCTATCCTTACAGGGAAACCTATTGCGATAGTGTACATATCTTATCCTAACTAAATTCTTATCTAACTAAATTATGATGAAGCACTTCCTCTCTCCTCAAATAGCATCATTATATTTTCTTTACTCCTGTTTCATGTCTATTATTATGTGTATATTTATTTAGATTAGTATAATAAATTATACTTTATGTATGTATTCATCGTAGCATGTAAATGGTACACCATAGACTACCTACGGTATTTGTCTCTCCTTCCCTTTTCAATCCATCCAAAGGTTGTCTTTAAAAGATCGCTCTTAGCGATAAGACCGCCCATTGTGTCACCCTTTGTAAAATTTCTATAGGTATATATGTCTGTAATTTATATGGTGTACATAATAAAGTGTATTCTATTCTGATTATTACTCATGGTCGTGGTAAAATATTACTATAAGTTTGATAGTGGGACCAACTTACTGGAGTCCTCGCTTTTGGCCGCGGGATTACATCTGGTAATCCCGCGGCCAAAAGCGGCCTGGAGGTCGAGTAATTATCCCCCGGGATCGTAATACCTAACCCAGGTCATGACCTATTTCTTTTTTTCTTCCGGGGTGTAAAATCCTCGTGAATGTCCTCCACCCTGGGGGGTGGGGGGTGGAGTGGTCAGTAAAACTATTACTGACTAAAAACCACCCCGGTTTTCCATCTCACACCTACGCCGAGGGTCGCGGGAACATACGATCCTTCCGCAACCCCCGACTGGTGCCGGCCCGACTGCGGCCCCACTGCGGGTCTCCTCGGGTCGGCGGAGGGAGGTATTTGTCTCCCCCCGCGATGTCTAAGAGGGACTCGCGTGGAACACTACGCGCCGCCACCTCGGGTCCTGATGTGTAGGGGGTGACGGAAGTCAACCCAGGTCTTGACCTGGACTAGGTTAAATCAGTTCAGCCGTTAAGGCGTGTAAAGATAACAGAAAGACACAGTTACTTTCGTATTTATAATATTAAAGGCCTGATTTTTCTATCGATCGATAATTTTTATTCGTGGAATAAAATTGACTTCTGACAGCTTTTGTTTGGAAGAACCGTCAAAAATTCAAAATTATTCCTCCAATAAAGTTATCAAAAAGAAAAAGAAAGAAAGAAAAAACGTTTATTCTGCACAAACAAAACGCACGTTACAAATAAAAAACAAAATAGTAATAAAAAATAAAAAAAAAGACATAAAATATACAACGTAGCCAAAAGCCTCGTACTCAAGCGCTTGATGTCAGGGCCAGGGACCAAAGACAACACATACATCATTCATCATTTTCATTGTAAAAATCAGCCCGAAATAGTGTTAATAGTATGGATAGACAAATAATACAAAGCTTGTGTGTGAACACATCTGCTTAGTTCACAGAAAAAGATAAAGACCTTTTTTTCATAACCACAAAAGGTGTACAACACACAACTTCCCGAGTCAGGTGAACTAGGCAGAATAAAAGAAAATATTTTTAATTGGCACCCTGGCTTCAGATATCACCTAGCTAGGAATTTAGGCCTTCGTTTTCAAAAGAGCACTATGAGCAAAAAACTTAAGCTAAGTCAAGCGGCGCAACGTGCGATCGTGGTTTTCAGTTAGATTTTTTAAGTTCTAACCCGGAATTTGCGTTTTATTCGATTCAAACTAGAATTGGTATGTTTTTCTAGAAAATGGCCAATTTATTAGTTATTGTTTCGCGCCCTTCGACTGTGACTTTGTCAGTTTTAAATGCTCCTTCCTTTTTTTTACTATTTGTTTCTCATGTGCGTGTCCCAAATAAAATATTTTTCTTTCATTCTTTCAACCAGAAGCAAAGTAGAAAATTTCTATGACGAAAAACAGCAGGCTGCAGGCTGTTTAAGGTTAACTTGTATAAATTGATGACTCAAAATAACTTCTATAGTATTAAGCAATTTTTGGAACATAGACTTTAGTTTTTCTTTTTCTTTTGTATAATTTATAACGTTTGGCTAAGCACTTATAAGTTTGCATGCTTTAATTCTAAGCAAAACATGCTGGACCTTATATTTACTTCAACAACTTTGAATACCGTGTTTTTTGCAAATAAATATATTATTATTATTATTATTATTAAAAATATATACTTTTCAATGTAATTTAATTTTTTTATGTAATTGAAACATCTTTAATTGATGTACAGACGCCAGCACATCAAGCTACTACAATCTGTCAGATTTCTTTAATAGATTTTCAACTTTATCGCTAAAGCATAAGGTTCAAAGTTGATTGGGAAAATCTGTCAGTTTCGGGTAGCTTGATGTGCTGGCGTCTGTACAATTAAAGATGTTTCAATTACATTATTCATGACTTTTAAATAAAATTGGTACCGCTGAAACTACACTACTGGCCATCCGACAAAATAACAAATAAATCCCTGAAAACCATCGTTCTTTTTGGTACAATTTCAAATTTCACAAACGTGACCGCTGCTGACAATTATTTCAGCTTTTTTTCATACACATAGAGTACATACTAGGTAACGAGAGGTCTTTTAGTACCAAACCTACCGCAAAAACTGAGCAAGAAATATGAATTGAATTTTTTGGTGCATTTTTCGTTTTGTTTGGACGTGGCCTATTGTCGGCCAGTGGTTAGGCTTCATACGTGCTTACGATTTGAAAAGCTCTTCAGGCTCTTCTAGTTTAAAATTTACAGTATAGTTGTGTGTTTTTGTATGGAGAACTGGCTTTTATATAGGCTCTTGTTTGTGTAGAAAAAGGTTGTATGCTACTAAAGAAATAAAATACTATGACGATATTTAAAATGGAAAACTCTGGCTGTATTGCCGCAATGACAGGTCCTGTGCTTTCAGCTTTCCGTGGATTCCGGCGACCTTCTCCAGGTCTTCGATCAACGTTGTTCATCTTGACGTTCATAAACTACATACATAGTCTGGATTTTAATTTACAAGCAAAATAGTTAAAATTTTCCGCCACATAACTTTCCTTTCATAAGTTTTTCCTAACAATTTGGAAATACAACAATCTCCCTATGCTTTTTCCAATTATGTTGGAGTTGGCTTCCAGTCTAACCGGATGCAGCTGAATACCAGTATTTTACATGGAGCGACTACAGCGGTACCTCTTGGTAAGCCTGTTTTCGGACTTTTGGGCGTCTGACTAACCATAACGACTGACAGCTGGAACCGGTTCTAAAAAACTACGATGTAGGGTATTCGGACTATGCAATTTGTATTGATAGAAATAATCACTAATTATCCTCACTACTAGGTACTGGAGGCCGCTCGAGGAGTGCCCTGTGTGGGCTTTTGATGAAAGACGGGTCCTGGTCGCCGTAGATTTATCTCTACGCTGGTGGAACCAGAAAACTGTAGGAAAATGGCCTCATTATGTGAGACTGTGATGGTTCAGAAGAAAGCCACCATGTGGAATCGTGAGAGGGCTGATCCTGCTTGGAGACGAAGGCACCGGGGAGGCAACCGCTTTGGCGCCTAACACGCGTAACCTAGCCTAGCATTATCTAATGCAGGCGGGAATTTGGGGTCGCAGGCGGTTAGAGTGGGGTCTCTGTCAGCCCACTGACTGACCTCAAGACAGCGCATAGTGATCACGTGGTGCCTTGCATTCTTGCACGGTTAGGTTTCGGGGATACCCCTTTACAGTCTCCCCAGAGACGAGCCCTAACAGGCGTTGCATAGAGGGGGCTCCGGGTATTTTGAGAAGTAACGGTACCCCTTCTCACTCCCTGGTTTTATCCCCAAACTCCGGGCGCATTTTGATAGTCTCCACACGAAAAAAAGATACTGGAGGCAACGAACGACAGAGACAGAATGGTACCTACAAAGTATAAAGGAATAATTAATAATCTCGTCATTGAAAATCCGTTTGACATGAGAAAAGAAAGATGATTTTTTGTTGAGATGATTCGCCACGATTCGCCATGATTCGCCACGCTGGCAAATTCAAAGTGGCTCCGAACTAAGGCTTTATATAGCACAATTTTTGTTCTTACCAGCTTAAACCCTTTAGTGCTTCTCTTAATAAATCCTAGTAGCCATGCGAATTTCGTGACAATATTATCAATATTGCTTCTGAAGTTGACTTTACTGTCCATGATGAAGCCAAGATCACGAACCTCATTCACACTTTATCGAACCGACTGAGGTTTGAGTACTAGGAAATGGCAGAAACTGCAAAAAAAAACTATTTCCACACGTTTCGTAGGAAATGAGACTCCAACTGAAAATGGCCCATTTCCTTGATGTCTTTTTTTTTTCCAAATCTGTGAATGGGGACTAACATGTCTCAAAATTACAGTCTGCTAAGGCCTTTCCCCTGTAGCTACAAGAGTTAAGGTACCCCTTACTGTCCCATCTCAAAAATTCACCCTGTATACAGTAGCCGGCACATAACTTGGCAAGAGTCCTCTCCTTTTCCTCTCCTTTCTTTAACTTTCTTCTAAACAGACGTGTTTAAGATAAACTATGGAAATAACCATAGAATAATTACAAGCAATCAAAGTGATCATTTTATTGTGGCACTAAGTGTACATGCGCAAACTTATTCGCACTACGCCAAAACCTTGCCAAGTTACGTGCCGGCGACTGTACCAAAGCAAGGGAGTTCTTGCATTGATATAATATGTGCAAACATTTGCGAGGCCTACAGGTTGTCAACAAGCAAGGTGGCTACACTGTTGCGTTTGCTGATTCGCATACACGTCATGTTGTCATGCTAATATGAAGCAACAAATCGAGGTTTTGGTTGAAAGGTGCTTTATGAAAGGCTCCAGGAGTGACGTGACGATACTTTAGAACATCGATCACACAATGGACAGTTATTTAGATAGATTTATTTATTTCTGAGTATATAGTACATTAAGATCTTAATATTAAACAGTTTCACATACACTACCGTTGCCGGTGTAGAAATATTAAAAATGAACTTACAAAGTCAAAGTGGCAAAGTTCTAGGCCGCAACAATATAAAAAAAATATATATAAAAACAAAAATTAAAAATTGTTTATTGCGTAACCGTAACTTAAAAACACACATTAGTGATTGGAGCCTCCTTTTAAGCAAAAAATGCCTGTATTAGGAGACTCCGCTCTTTCACACCAAGCTAATTATTACAAAATAAAATTAAATGTGTGAGGGTGTGTGTGTGTGTATGTATGTAAGTGTTTAAATGTAGTTTAAATAAATAAGTAATAATAATAACAATATCCGAGTGTCTGTGTATATGTAAATGGGGATAAGGGTGGGTTTGCGTATGTTTGTGAGTGAGTGTGTTGATAGAAGCGAGTGAGTTATGTTATGTGCTGCAGTGTAGCAATAGTGCCTCAGTATCCTCATAAGAAAATGGTTTAATCCAATTTATATAATATTTTTACATGTATGTGCTTGTTTAGTGTATATATAAATCTCCTTGTTAACTCTATTATATAGTTGAGCAGATCTTATAATGTGTTGTATAGCAGCGAATTTCGTTTTAGTTTGAGGGATTTGAGCAATCATGTTTTTTCTTCTTTTAGATATAATGTTTGTATCGTAGGAAAGTGTCTTATGTTTTTTTAGGACCGTATATGTAATGTATAGTTTTCTGACAGAAAGCAGACCACTAATCTGGTATAGACTGTCAGTAGGGTATCTTTTCTTTTTGAAATACATTATTTTATTAGTGCTCGTTGTCCTCGTTCCAGATCTATAAATCTCGACTTTGCCGCACCACCCCATATGGGGATACAGTAAACTAAAACTGATTGCACGAGTGCCACATACACTTCATTAAGTAGATTTCTATGAGGTCCTACTTTTTTATTTATGTTTGTAGGGAGGACATGCCGTAGTGTTTTAAATATCCAGCCCAGTTTCCTAACTAGCCCCGTTAAGTGCTCAAGGTGAGCGTACCATGATAGGTTTTGGTCAATCATGACGCCTAAATATTTAATCTGCGAGACTTTACTAATTGCAGGACAACTGCAGTTATTTTTAAAAACATGAACACATGAGTGTATTTGGACGCTAAATGCTTCGTCTGGTTGTGAACGATTTGAGATGGTAAAGCAAATGTAGTTGATCTTAACTTTGTTTAGTGTGAGAAGGCTGTCATTGAGCCAGTTGATTATTTGGACCATGCCCAGTTCAGCCTTGAGCTTGACATCAGACCAGTCATTCCCGGAAAAGACAACAGCGGTGTCATCGGCATAAGAAAAAATCTTTCCGCCATTGACTTTTAAGTTGCAAAGATCGTTAATGTACGCTAGAAATAACGTAGGGGCCAGTACACTCCCCTGGGGCACGCCGAATGAGACGTCCGCGTCACCGCTAATATATGATCCTATCTTAACCCTCTGCTTTCTATTAGACAGTTAATCTTTGAAAAAATTGAGAGGGGTTCCTCTTATTCCGGCTCTTTCCAACTTGGTCACAAGGGTTGGAACAGAAACGGTGTCAAAAGCCTTTTTTAGATCCAGAAATACCGTCAGGCATATAATAATATAATCATAGTACCTAGTTAGTTTGTCATCGAAACGCTAAGAAGAAGATATATCCCCATTAATATAATTATAATTTCATTCAAATAAAAATTGTTAATTTTTGTACAATGTCAAGTTTTATAAGCACAATTTTATTATATTTATTATTTATGAATGAAAAAAATGTCAAAAACAAACAAAAAAAGAAAAACAGTACTAGTCAAGAGGTATACATACACACACAAAGTAAGTATTGATAAAATGTAAGTAATGTCAAAATTTATAATTTAAAAATTCATTAACTGAATAGAAACAGTTGTCTAAAAGCCAAGCAAATATTCTTCCTCTGAATTTATTTGTGGGCAACACTCTGATGCGTGAGGGTAAATTGTTAAAGATTTTGATGGCCATGCAATTGGAATTCCTGCTGTACAGATGTAGTCTCTGGCTAGGTGCAAGTAATTTATTTGGGCTTCTGCTTTTCACTCTTTTAGAAATCGTCATCGAAAACTAATAAACATAACTAAAGTTATTGCAATTAATACTCAACCTATACTTAGCAGTTCATTTACAAAACTCACTCAAGCCATTACTCTCGCACACACTCACACACGCACACGACAAAACCACAAATAACACACATCACACACACATCACACAAGTGCGCTCCTTCCTCTTGTATTTCCTTTTTGCTTTGTCTTTCTGTTTTATTTAAATTAGATTATTTTTATTTTATTTTTGTTGTTCTTGGCTCAGTTTATCAATTGAGGAGGTTAGGAACAAAAAGTGTCATTTACAATTTTTAACTTTTTGAGTAAATTGAGAAAATAAATATTCAAGTTGACCTTAGCAATTTTTATTATTTTTACTAACCATTGATGTGTCAATTATTGTATAAAATTTAATGTTTTATAAGGTTATCTTGCTGGTTTTGAAATTTGGAAAAAAAAAATGATAAAACACATATCAAATGACACCCTTTGATCCTATAGCTTGTAAATGTCACTATATGATTCAATAATTTTGTAAAATGTCACCTTTTCAGACACACTGTCTAAAAAATTTTACCTTATGAAACATTCAGTATGAAAATAAAAATATATTCACACAAAACATGTTTATTTCTTATAAGTACATGTAATTCTCCACAATCAGATTCCAAACAATCACAACGATTTTCATTATCTTCATTGTCATTTTCACCGACATTACTTTCATACAAAATATCACAATACCATTTTAATGAAGGCTCATTTTTCGAGTCTTCTCCAAACTGCTTTTTTAATAAACTTTCAAAATCCTTCTGTTTAGCACCTTTGATAAAGTGTCCCAATTCTTTCTCAACTAAATTAACATTGCTCAGGTTATTTTCCGCTTTAAGAGATTAAATACTGTTCATTTTTTTGAAGGTTATACATGCGATTTTCCTACACCCTCCTATACAAAATCACACAGCATTTATGTCCGGTACTGTACCCGGTTTGAACCGACTAAAGTCTTTCAAACGTATTTCTTAAGATGTCACTTTTTGAATTCAAGTCTTAATAATCACTGTGATTGAATAGAAATGTAATTTTTTGTTCCGGAAGCAGCAGTTCTTTTCTATGAAACTAGTCACTTTTTGAACAAAATCTTGGGAGTTACAGATAGAATTTAACATTTTGAGCCGATAAAAAAAACCGAATGGAGCAAAATACGTAAATAACACTTTTTGTTCCTAACCTCCTCAATTGCATACCTGTTATTTGTGATAGTGAAAGAGCGGAGTTCACCTAACACAAGCATCTTCTTACTTAAAAGGAGATCTCCAACTCATTGTGTGTTTTAATTGTAGGTAATTGCAATAAACATTTTTGATTTTTTTGATGAAACTGGCTGGATACGTAATATTTCTACCACAGCATGAGCTCCTCTTGTATGGATTGTGGCGAAATGAGAGAAGATGTTACGTACCAATAAACTCAGGCTTCTTTCCCATTGGGGTAGGCAGAAACTGTAGAAAATCTCCTGCTACGATCCTTACATACTCCGATTCGATCATACACGCACGCCAGTTACGAGTACTACGCATCTGACCTTTTTGAAGAACATACCCGTAACCCGTAAGGTCACTATTATGTCCTCCTAGGGTGTCCCCTCCCGGCGTTTCCATTCAAATCTGCCTTGTTAATATATTTTATTCGTGGCCTTTCTCATCGTGACCAAACCATCTAAGCATACTCTTTTGATATTTTACTTTTTTTCTAGAAGATGTTTTTGGAACGAAGTTCTTGCGGTAGGAGTAAACTTGGAAAAATCGTCACTTAACGAAAAAGCGTTATACCCCCTCCATGCGACTTTTTATTACATATAATAGAGAGAGAGATAGTTTTCATGGTTTACGACTTTACGAGGGTGCTGAATCTAATAGGTCAAAATAAAAATGCAAGATCCACCTTGGGTTTTAATTTTTTACTTCGTTCCGGCCGAGGGTCCCCCGACCCCGCACGTGTTTTTGTCTACTAAATGTCCCAATTCGGGAAATGTCTTACACGATGCCGATTCAAGACCCTTACTACAATTATTGAAACAAGTAAATAAATTGCCTCTTCTGAGACACTACAGCCTAATCTCTTAACATTACTAAACCCAGATAATTACTTACACAAACTATTAATAGTAATAAGCTAGCAAATACATCAATTACGAAATCTTACGACGACAAAGTTCAGCAGATATTTGAGCTATTAACCGTCTCGTTAGCCGGTACATAATACATGAGGTAAATCAAACTATTACCGAGATTAGCTAGACGACTAGTCGCGTAATTATAATGTAATATTTATTATATTACCTTATATACGAATATGGGGCCCGTGGCTAAATAATAACAGCCGCACAGGTCGATCGATCAGGTTAAGCTACGCTTGCTGCGGTTGGTCTGTGGATGGGTGACCATCTTTACATACCGAGACTCCTCCGTGCCTCGGAAAGCACGTTAAGCCGCTGCCGTCGGTCCCGGCTAACATTCGTAGATCTCTGACAGTCGTTACGGGTAGTCAGAAGCCCGAAAGTCGTCACCGGGTCGCTGCGCCGCGCTAACATTGGCTTGCTTGACCTATTAACAAATAGACACGGCAACGTTTTTAATGAAGAATTTTTGAAAATTGTGACCTAAGTATATTAAAAAAGTGGTTCAATTAATTCTGCTTGTTATTCTGATCAAACTATTTTCAGGTTTTGCTTATTTAACGTTACACGTTGTGTATGACCCCTTGCTAGACCAGACATTACTTTTAGATGATAGGTGAATGGAATAAAAGAAAGTAAGTACTGAAACACTACTGTATTGTCCCAAAGGTAATTAAAGTAAAATGAGCTTAATGAACTGATGGTGTGGAAATGTGAGTGACGCGGCCCTTGTTGGCTGTAACGAGAACGCCTGGCTGACTTGATAGCTCAACGCGAACTCAACTAATTATTATGAGTTGAAGTGAATGTGGCGTAAACTGCTGAATTGCAGAATGTGCGGTTGCACCGTACATGCTCCCGAGCGGGAAGATGAATATAAGATGAACATGAAAGATGAGTAACAAGGTGATGCCAATTGGTCCTTATACTACATGATTGACAAGGTGATTCCAATTGGTCCTTATTCTATGTTTAGAGTCTCTACTTGAACTCCGTTTTACGAGACATAGGCACTGTACACTTGTCTAACTTATGCACCTTTGGAATTTCACTGTAATCTGATACACACGGAATCTCACACTGATTACGCGCACTAACACTATATTGAACTGTGGACGATGATATAGAGGCCCCAGCGTCTGCCCGTGCTGGAGTCACGTGTTGTTTGTTGTTTCAAGAGCGAGAGCAAATGATTTTCATTGTCATGTATTGAATGAATATCTTGTTTATATTGTTCTGCGAATCTCTCATCAAGTACACCGAATAAGCTGTTTGCAAGATACCCTATACCGTTGATAAAGCCTCGCTTGCGGCGGCGCAGTACGTGTGCGCGACGCGTGCTGAAATGCTGACTCAGCAACAGGTGGTTATAATACTCGAGTTCTGATAATTCTTGCTGCAATTGAACTTGTATGACGTCACAATGTGACGTTTCTTTAAACTTGTTGCATAACTGATCCAAGTAGCTAAGGTATTTGCTGCATGCTTCTGTACCTTGCCAAAATGAGTTCATGTCATAGTACGTGACTATCTTCCATTCATCTCTGATTAATTGCATGTTTGCAATTTTGTCAAAATAAAGACCTTGATTGTCTTTCAATTGTGTAATATTGTATGAACAGTGAGCTGTGGTCAAAATGCTCATGAAAGACAAAAGTAACATTACCAGCGATGAGAAGCTGTAGTTTACTTTTTTGTTTTGATATGACTTGCCATCTTTCTCTTCTTTAGAACGCAACTCTTGTTTGTCGATTCTATCATTCACAGGGAGAATAGACAGCTTGAGAATAGGCCTCTTGATAAGCCCATTCTTTGTTTTTAATGTGACCACCCTGATGTGGCCATCGGCACCGGGATGCAGCTGGACGACGCGGCCAACTGCCCACTTCCCAGGAGGTAAGTTTGCATCGTTAATTGTAACAATGTCATTTAGTTGAATGTCTGGTTGAGAACGTCTCCACTTGCTTCTTGCTGACAGCTGAGTGAGATATTCTGTATGCCAACGTTTCCAAATATCTTGTACTATTTTTTGAGTTAAGTGCCATCTCGTCCGCATATCTGTTTCTGTTTCTAATATAGTCATGTCTTGATTTAGATTGATAAAGCTTGACGGAGAGAGGAAATCCAAGTCGTTGGGATCTTCAGTCAGAGGACACAGTGGCCTCGAGTTAAGTACTGCTTCTAATTGGGCCAAAACTGTGCTGAACTCTTCAAAGGTGAGCTTTTGCTCCCCAACTACTCTTCTTAAATGGTATTTTAAACTTTTGACCGCAGCCTCCCACAGCCCTCCTGCTGTAGGCCATGAAGGCGCATTAAAATGCCATTCGATCTTCATGCTAGTAATTTCCTTGATGAAATCTTGATCGAATGTTTGTTGTATCTGCTCCAATTCTTCTTGTAAAATTTTGTTAGCGCCGACAAAGTTTGTACCGTTATCGCTGTACAAGTGTTTCGGCGAACCCTTTCTTCCAGCCATTCTTCGCAACGCAGCTATGAATGCTGATGATGTAAGGTCTGAGACCAAATCTATATGAACAAGCTTGGTCACCATACAGACAAATACCACCACGTAGCCCTTTGTGGTCTTAATCCCACGGCCCTTGTTGGCCTTTATGAGCACGTGCCCGGTAAAGTCGACGCCTGTATGTTCAAAGGGCTTTGCAACGTTACATCTCTGCGTGGGTAAATCACCCATCAACTGTGTCATCTTGCTTGGATTGTGTTTACGACAAGTAACGCAGGTACGTATACGCTTTTTGACCGCCCGATTACCGCCTATGATCCAGTAATTCTTGCGAATGAATGCTGATGTCAACCGTGCTCCTCCATGGAAGGTAAGTTCATGTGCTTGATCTATAATTAAGTTTGTTAAGTGTCCTTCGTGAGCTATGATAATCGGATGCATCATATCTTGATTTATGTTGGCCTTGCTTAGCCTTCCTCTTACTCTGAGTAGTCCCTCGTTGTCAAGGAATGGATTTAATTGCAATAACTTGTTTTTTGCTGATAGCGGCTTATTTTCTTGTAAATTATGTATTTCCTGAGCAAATTCTCTTTGCTGTACATATAAAATTATTTTATGCTTAGCATTTAATAATTCTTGTAACGTAAAATAAGTTTGCATGCGGTTTTTCTTGTATCTCGCTTGCTTGATAAATCTTAATATCCATGCTATAACTCTTGTTAGTTTGGCGAGTGAACTATATCTTGCTAATAATTCACCCAAAATGTTATCGCTTTCTTGCTGCGATGTGTGATTAATAAGCTGCTTGGCTTTTCTTGCTTCTTCGTATGTGATAAACACTGCTTGCCCAGTTTCATCGGCAGGGTCGTAGTTCCGCAGCCACGACGGTCCTTCCCACCACAGCGAATGGTTTTTCAGTTGATCGATACCCAATCCGCGACTTGCGCAGTCCGCTGGATTTTCTGCTGACTTGACGTAACGCCAGCTGTTTGTTGGTATCATGCTTGCTATTTGTCGCACCCTGTTGGCGACAAAAGGCTTCCATCGTCCTGGCTCTCGTTGTAACCAGGCTAGGACTACCATTGAATCTGTCCAAGTATATGTCTTGATGTTATGACTGATGAGGCATTGTTGAATTTTAGACAACAATTTTGCCAGTAGTAGAGCACCGCTAAGCTCTAATCTTGGTAATGAAATTGATTTGTTTACTGGAGCTAATCTTGCCTTTCCTGCTACTAACGAGATCTTCGTTTCGCCGTTGTTTGTAGTCTTGCAATAAACAACGCATGCGTAGGCTTTATTAGAAGAATCGCAGAATCCATGTAATTCTAGCGTGTTGCGGTTGCACCGTACACGTTGTATATAAAAAAAAATATATTGCACTGTGTGACCGAAACCCGCTTTTAAGTCACGATTTTCTGTGATTTAAATAGTCCATTTTTACACAGAAAAGCGTGACTTAGATAGTCTATATTATTATGCACGTCGTTTAGAACTCTCGCTACTTACGGTCGGGCGCTAATTTCACGCCGTGCAATAATAGAATACTTAAATCACACATATCGTTTTGTAGTATAGATATTTTTTTTTTCGTATATTTTTATCTCAGACAGATTATCATTATATATTACATACGACAACACAACCATCACATTTAGAAATTGATTTATTTTTCTATAAAAAATAACGGTCCCAAAGCATAATATGTACATATTACCTAGGGTATATATTATGCTTTGGAATAGGAAACCAGCTGCGTCCTTCTGAGTGAACGATTCATTGACAGTTCAAAAGTGCCTGTAATTAGTTGAATTGAAATAAATGGTTTCAGTTTGATCCTTAGCAGCATCAGCAACACTATCGCTGCAATTATACAGTAAACAGGGCTGTTGTTTTTTTTTTTTTTGAACACTTCATTTGCAAGCGAAGCATGTCCAAATGGTTTTTTTCGACGAAAGAATTTACAAAAAAATGACAGATTTCTTTAGAAGTCTGTCTACAATTTGTCATTTTGTATATTTTTTCGTCGATAAAATCCTTGAAAACCAGAATTGACTAAGCGACATAATAATATGTCGCTTAGTCAATTTTTCTCCTATAAAGTTAGCCATAATATGGCTAACTTTATAGGAGAAAAATTTAACTGTTCAGAAAAAAATCATATACTTATGAATTCTTGTAAACATCATAAAGGCGTAATTCTTACTGTTTTGGAAATCTTATTTTATCTGATCTGAATCAGAATTTATATGATTAAACAAAAATGAAAAGTTAAACTTTAAACTGTGCTCCTGTAATGTTAGCTCTGTGTCGCTTAGTCAATTTTGCCTTTCAAGCGTCGAAATGTCTTTAGGATCACCAATAAAAACCTTGAAGTAGACATAAACCATCAGTCACTTAACTACCTCAATCATAACTCAAATAAATCTACAATACAATGGGCAGAAAAGATGGCGTATACGACGTATACATAAGCTTATAGCCCGGATCGGAATACAATACGGAACCACGCGTATTGTTTGCGTGGCCATTGTGCTTTCAATAAGCCTTCAAGAATAAGAGCCTTGTTCGTGTGTACTTGTGAATGTACTTAAGTGTACTAACATTCCCTTGAGATGGTTATTTTAAATTATTAGGCGTTCTCGGAGTAGGTACAAACGGCGTGTGTTTCACCAGACGTATAATGGACAAAGGAAAAGGAGTATGTTTGAATTTTGGTGGTTCTGCTTACCCCTATGAAGAAAAGGCGTATGTGCTTCAGGAAAATAAGAGGCTTGCTAGTGTGTACTTTTAAATGTACTGGAGTGTACTAACTACTACTAAATAGTGTTTTTTTATATATATATAAACTAGCTGCGCACCGCGGTTTCACCTGCATAAGTCTCGATCCCGTAAAAATATCGGGACAAAAAGTATTTTGTGTATTAATCCTGGTTATAAACTATCTGTGTGCCAAATTTCATCAAAATTAGTCCAGCCGGTTGAGCGTGAAGAAGTAACAAATATACAAACACACATACACACACTCACAAACGTTCGCCTTTATAATGTTAGTGTGTTAGTGTGATATATTAAAAAATGTCAGCGTGGTCACAGCATACAAATAGTATGAATGAAAACTTTAGGATGAAACATTTTAGGAAGAGTGATCATTCGGATTACAAATCATTAGGAAGAACAATTTCGTTTAAAGAACTTTAGGTGAGCCAATATGGACCCATAAAAACAAAATAAAATAAGACAGTCAAAAGGCTCACAATAATTATGTCAATCAAAGTAACAGTATGACAATCAGTTAGTGAGTCATCATTAAGAAAATCGTCAATCGTGTAAAGAATTTTCATAATTGAAAATTCTTGTAGTGCCCTTTTAAATCTTTATTTATTGTTCAAGAAAAATACATATTTAATCGGATAAATCACTGGTCTCCACACTAGGATTCCCTGTGTCGTGGAGGCCAGTCTCTTTCATCAGTGTTCAAAGTTACAGTGTTTTATTGTAAAAAGGAAGTTAAGCTAAACAAAACAAAAATAATAAGGGGATGCATGGCGTCTTGCAGTGTGAGTTGAGTGGCGTTGGTGCGTGTATAAGTGTGTGTGTGAGGGTGTATGTGTGTGGTGTGTGTGTTTGAATGGTATGGTGCGCGTATGTTTGTGTGTGTGTGGATTATGTCTCCAAAACTAACATTATAGAAAATAATAAGTTTTATTTTTACGAAGTGTTTAATAGTTTCTCTGTGTTTTCGTAATCCAGACCTTTCAGGTAAGTTTTGATGTCTGATTTGCATTTTGATTTTGTCAAGGGTAATAAATTAATTTTGTCGTTAATCTTATTATAAAGGTGTGGCCCCATATATTGATAACACCTTTTCCCAAAATCAAGTCTACGCTTTAGCTTACGCCATCTAGGCTTCCTTCGGGAATGTACATTGGAGTCCACCTTGACTAGAGCCTCTTTATGGTACCTGAGGGCAACGGCCATAATGTATATCTGTCGCACGCGTATTGTACCCGTCTCTTGGTATAAGGTGTTTGTTGGAAATCGTCTTGGTTTTTTGTAGGCTACCTGGAGAACGGCCCGTTGTGCGCGTTCTGCCCTAATCAAATGCGTCTTTAGTGCAGCCCCCCATGCAGTAATACAGTAACTTAAAAGAGATTCACACAGAGTGTGATAAATCATCTTCAAGATCTTCATGTTTGCAATCTGACCCATTCTCTTAAAGACATGTAGCAGTTTCCTAACACGACCACTTACATGCTCGATTTGCTTAGTCCAGGTGAGGCTTTTGTCAATGTAGACACCAAGGTATTTTATGTGTTCTACTAGTTCAAAGCTTGGGCATGAACACTGGAAGTCTGGGTCACTGTGACAGCTATGCAGTTTGATGGCAAAGTTACTTGGACAAGTGTTTTTTGCGCTGACACTAAAGTTTACGACCTTCGTTTTACCTACATTTAGTGTCAACAGATTGCAACTTAGCCATTGTGCAACCAGATTCACAAATTATAATGTAGTCTTATTTTTTATAATATTAGGTACTATATGAGTGGGGCAATATAAACAAAAACCAAGCCCTAACGATAGAACAAGCAATAAACGATACAATTGTTTCAAAATCACACTGAAACGTACATATAACAATAAATTCCCAAGACTACAGTATCATAATTCCTTCATGTGATAATATTATTCAGCGGAATATTTATTACATATTCATGGTATTCGTTAAGCCTAATAATACGCACCGAGGGACGCCCCTAATGTAAACGATGTTATATATTTTGATACTAACTAAATAAATAACTGTTGTTGTATGTTCAAAGGACTATATTTTGATTTCAGATGTTTTGGGTCAGATTAAATATGGAAATATTTATTATTTTGGACACTTAATGATGTTAAGCTACGCTTGCCGTGGTTGGTCCGTAGATGGGTGGCCATCTTCACGTACCAAGGCCTCTCCGTACCTCGGCAAGCACATTAAGCTGTTGGTCCCGGCTGTCATTCGTGGATCTTTGAAAGTCGTTACGGGTCGTCAGAAGCCCGAAAGTCTGACAGTCTTACCTAGGGGTATCGTATTACCCAGTAACTGGGTTGCTGAGGTCAGATAGGCAGTCTCTCCATGTAAAATACTGGTATTCAGCTGCATCTGGATAGACTGGAAGCCGATCCCAACATAGTTGGGAAAAGGCTAGGCAGAGGATGACACTTGAACTGTTTTGGATACATAATCGAATCAACCCTTTATCATCTGACAAACTAACTAAATATACAAATAAATACAAAAAAAAATATTATGTTTTTTGGTAACTTTGGCGTCAAAGTACTCGTCCGCGTCACTGTCATCCGGAAATATGAATAGAAGACTGACAGAATTGCGACGTTGAATGGCAATGCTTATTCTTTGGCCAAAGAAAGAGCTAGTTTTCTGGTCACTTGAAGTGTCGACCAGTTGACCAGAAAATTCCTTAAAACGGATTTATCATCTTAATTTTATTCTTATATCATAACTAGCGACCCGCCCTTGCTTCGCACGGATTGTATTACTTGACAAAGCATGGAGATTTCGTTTTATGAATAAACCTTCCTAAAGAAATTCTCTAAATGCTGTTGAAAACCACATCAAAACCCGTTGCATAGTTTATAAGAACAACCCGGTCACACAGACAGACACGAAAAGCGACTGTGTACGAGTATAGATGTTTGTAAATATTGCGCAAATATTCTTGCCTTCTTAAGACATCAAAATTGCAACTTTTTACGCGTCTTATCGACCTAATTTAATTGATATCTATGAAAATTAATTCTAAATACTTTTAACACGATATATTATAAACTAGGTGCGCCCTGCGGGTTCACTCGCATAAGTCTCACTCCCGTGGAAATATCCGGATCAAAAGTATTCTGTGTCCTAATCCAGATCATGGTCTATCTGACCATGATCTGGATTAGGACACAGAATACTTTTACTTACTTATGTGCCTTTCATTAAAATCTGCAGTGCTATTCTGTAAAAATCTCACCGTGACAACTTAGGTGAAGTGAGCGGGAAGCGAGCTCTGTCATTCCCTAATGCTAGGGATTAACACTATTAAGTGCTCACTTCACTTATGATTTAACAGTGAGATTTTTACAGAATTCAATATAAAAAAATAAATAATAACATTTTAGGATTTTGCATATAATATAATATATTAGTATTTCAAATTAAATATTTTAACTTCTCAATTGATGAATCCTCGCACCAATATTTGCTGCCGCAGCGCTCATGTATCGAAACGTTCTTGAGTTTTCTCGCTAAGGGCGATAGATGGCATTGGTGTAGTGTGCTTCACGCCTTGTACTGAGACATGGCTGGTGCGATGCACTCCGCCTTTTAAACATTCCTTTTTTGGTGAAACTTGATGATACTCGTAAAATAAATGGACCTGCATCTGCGCTTCATTGAGAACTTATAGTGCAGTGTTGATTTTTGGAGTTTTTACCATTTCACCGATGGATTCAAGAAGATTTTGCTCGCCGGCCGGCAACCTATACCTACAAGCCATCACGTGCGCATGAACGAGGTATTTTCCCATCTCCCTGGGTCCAGGTGGAATCTCTGGATTGTCAAGGTGGGCATGTTTTGCTGCTAAAAATTTTTTGGTATTGGTTTCTCGAGGATTCATCAATAGGGAAATTGGCTTCATTTTAAGGTCCGCCATTACACTTTTTTCGCACAACCTTCCTAAAGGTGCAGGCTATTTACACGTCTCACCAAGAATCGACCGGCTGTTCAGCCGTTTTTGCGTGAAAGTGTTACTATCAAACAAGCGTTACATACAAAAAAAAAAAATATTTATCTTTATAATTTTAGTCATATTTAGATTAAGACTTTAGAACAGATATAATGCTACGTCCGCGCCACTTCAATCATCATATAAACCCGTTAACGTCCACTACAGTAGCCGGCACATAACTTGGCAAGAGTCCTCCCCTTTTCCTCTCCTTTCTTTCAATTTCTTCAAAACAGACGTGTTTAAAATAAATTATGGAAATAACCGTAGAATAATTACAAACAATCAAAGTGATATTTTTTTATTGCACTAAGTGTACATCCGCAAACTTATTCCCACTACCTACGGCAAAACCTTGCCAAGTTACGTGCCACTGTACTAAACACGGATCTCCTCAAAAACTCTCCACTTCGGGAATTTTATTCGACAAAAGCTTAAAACTTAAATACTTACTATCGTTATCCATCCCAACGCAAAAAAAAACTTAAAAATACTTAAATACAATATTGCCTTTATTTCAAGAAAATTATTCGTCTATGTAATTTTTCATCGAATACGAATTCCGGCCTTTCGGAAAGCGTCGCCGCGGGCTAAAACAAAGTACCTACCTGCAACTTGTTTTATATTAAGCTATTAATTAATAAAGAGGGAAGGCGTTGCTACGAATAACGGCTAACTTTCTCAATTTCAACACAACCCAATATAACGTTTAATTAAGTCAGGTTTTGACCTTTTTTCTTTCTTTCTTGTAATAATTACAAGTTTCACAACTTCTTTGATCTAATTTTCTATGTATTTAAAACAGCCGGGTAATTAAAATTTATGGAAAATTAAATGTACAAAATCGTCAGAAAGAATAATAGAAAAATTGAGTTTATTTTAACACAGTATTTTAAGCTTTGGCTGTCAATGTCAGTATTTACTATATCTTCTTCTACTCGATGTAAAGATTAAATTCATTGACATCTTAAACTGACTGACAACGCACGAAATATTGCACCTGCGTACCTTATACAGCGTGTAACGGAAGGGGGGTATCAACCCTGAAGGAGGTGAATGTGCTCATGAAACTCAACAACTTTCCCCAAAGAACATAGGTCGAAATATGAAAAAAAAATTTGGCCCTCCCATAGTAAATCAATCAGCTGGTAGTCAGTTTTGTAAGGGAGGGCCAAATTTTTTTTTCATATTTCGACCTATGTTCTTTGGGGAAAGTTGTTGAGTTTCATGAGCACATTCACCTCCTTCAGGGTTGATACCCCCTTTCCGTTACACGCTGTATAACGAAAAAGCACTAAGAAAGGAATTATGTAATTCATGTCATAAATGGGTTAATTTTATAGGATGAACTTTGTATGAAAATTTTGTCATTTTCGACGATAAGAAAACCCATCTGGCCACCGGCGCATGGACTGACTTTTAAGAACAACGTAAAAAAAGAAACAAACCAATTGGAAAATGTACTCGTTGGCCAACCCAGAGTGATTATGGAGATATAAGGAACTGCCGGTAGATTCTGTAAATATCTCACAGTGAAATCGTAAGTGAAGTGAGCACTTAATAGTGTTAATCCCTAGCGAATGACAGCTCACTCCCCGCTCACTTTACCTAAGTTCTTACGGTGAGGTTTTTACAGAATAGCACTGCTGCACCCTAATTGCCGAGTTCTTTTAAAATACCGAGTTCTTTTGCAATTAGACTAATTAAAAAAAATGTGATACAAAACAATAAAACAAACGGTGTTGTATTATTACTAGATAATGAGCACTACAAAAGTTCTATTGCGGCTCTGGGTACCAAATTTCAAGAGCATATATATTTATTTTTTTAATTTTGAAGCGTTACCAAAAATTATGTATCACTTAAAAAGCACACTGTGGAAAAACTGAATTATGACCATGCTGTACAATCTTTGTACAGCATTTTTGTTGGAAATAACCTCCTTTATCTCCCTATTTCGTTTGATCCACGACTTTTTGCCACCCTGTATAGGTGTGAAAAGTTATTTAGTTCAATTAGTTTACATTTCCAAGTTTATTGTAGAACCGTGCTCCGAACTAATTGTCGTCATAACTCACAACGGCTACGGTAAAAATGTTCCTTTTAAATTGTAGCTGCTGTAAACTAACTACTGAAAACGACATAATAGCCTTTGGTTTAATCAATAAGGACGGAAATAGCAATCGTATGTGACGCTGCGATGAACAATTCACTTGAATATGGTGATTATTGGGTTTTATTGATTTTTGTAGACTGTTTATCCGAGAATTTTATATGGAAACCTATTAGGTGAGGTATAATGAGAATATGGCTATCTCTCTTGACCTAGATTTAATTATTTTTGTAGGTCTTTTCCTAACCCCGATATACAACGTGTAACGTTAAATGCGCAAAACCTGAAAATAGTATGATCAGAATAACGAGCAGAATTAATTGAACCACTTTTTAATATAGGTCACATTTTTCAAAAAATCTTCGTTAAAAACGTTGCCGTGTCTATTTATTAATGGGTCAAGCAAGCCAATGTCAGCGCGGCGCAGCGGCCCGGTGACGACTCCTCCCTCGATAAAGCGTTGTCGCTGACGCAAGAAACGATCACAATGGGCAGTAAAACTAAAACAGCACATACAACCTTTACAATTTTTTTGATGACTTCAAACGTCAATTGAATTAAAAATCAGTTGGGGTGTCTGAGGTTTTGCGCATTTAACGTTACACGTTGTAAACATTATGAGCACAATTTTCAAGCATTCTGCAGTTTTGCCTATAAATAGATGTTTCAATTTTAAATGGTCTAAACCTACACAATTATTACCTATCCGCTTCTTCTTTATACACATTAGCTTTATTCTCTCCTGCTATCCTGCGCCGCAAGCGCTGTCACATGTGCATTTGATGATCTTATGACTACGTCTGTGAGTGTAGTTCTGATAGGTTATATGAGCTCATTATACAATTGTTTTTTTTTTATTGGGCTGTATAAGTCAAATCAGTTTAATTTAATTTGAATTTTATTATTGACATAATCAACCCATTGCAATGTTTTCTAATGAGTTGATTGCAATATGTGGTTAGCTAGTGACCTCGACAATTGATCATATTATTCTTACCTGAGCAACCGGCAGCAAGTTCGTCATGCTCCTTTAGATGTCACTGCTTGCGGTAGCGTCGGGGGTCGGGTTGTCTCCTTCCCTCAAATATGGCGAGGGGGGTAATGGCTGACCTTTGCGTTATGCTCGTGAACGGGTGCTGCTTGTGGTGACTGGTCGTCTTGCTGACCATGGTTTTATCATTGTTATCATTATTAATAACTTGTTTATTTCGTTTCCTTATGGTCCTAGTTTATCATTTGTGACTTCAAGCGACAGCTATGTAAACAGAACCCAGCATTGCATAAATATGTTAGCAGTCACGCCCTTTATACCTGTAGGCTTTTATTTCATTTCCATTTATTCATTTTTGCTTGAGTACGTATAGTTACGTTTATTGTATTTCTTGGTATATTGGCGTTGCTAGCTGACATATGGCAAATAACTTAATTTAGTGTTCCGTTTCTTGTAATGTTAATTGCTTTGCATACCTTGTATTGTATTCAGTCAAGTATTTTCTAACTGAACAGACAGCTGTGCTGCTGGGGAGTTTGTTGCGCCACTTCTTATTCCCAGCGAAAGCACTAGGAAGTGGTGAAGGGCGGGCGTTTTGGGGGACTGTCTTTTGTAATTTTGACGTTCGAAAAGTGCTGATTCTCAGCCTAGTTTGAATAAATGACTTTTGATTTTGATTTTGAGTTCGCGCAGCTGAATTTTGGGCCAAAGATGTTTGAACTTTTTTGCCATCGTTACCAAGAAGAAGAAGCTCTATTGTACTCTACACTGTTATTGAATTATTCATGTATCTTTTTTGTTACTCAACAGTCGACTCTTTGATAAATATTTATTCAAATAAACAGGAGTAACCTTTGGAGGTTATCTACCTTGAAAATGTAGAAACATTCATAGAAATAATGTAATATAATTTCCTAATAAAACGTAACTTGAGAAAAGTTGCTGTTTCATAAAAAATCATAAAACCAATTTGTAAAAAAAAAAAAATATCTATAAAAGAAACGAAACCAAGTATAAGATTAAGCCAATCAAAACAAAAGTAGAAAAATAATAAGAGAGCCCGACATTGTTGAATTAAGTTTGATAGAAAACGAAATATTCTTTTGTTCATAATAAAAAGAAAATAATTTTCTAACAAAGGCTAGATTTGATTGGCCTCGTCATTTGGCCTGTCAGGAAGTGAACTTTTTGTGGAAATTAAAGAAGGAATTTTTAAATAAAATTCAATGGAAAGTTTCTTAATGGAGGAAAGTTGAACACGTGCAATCAATTATTATATTGACATAATTATGACAAAAGGTAAACCTACCTATATTAAAATACCTAAAGTAATGTGAAAAAAAAAATCTCAAAAAAAACAGTGACCTACTGACCAGAAGAATGGCATAAATATAGAAATTGGGTCTAAATCATGTACATGGATAAACCATTTATTTTGTGCACACAAAGCACAATACACAAAAGCACAATAATTATATGATAACAAATTACATCACTACATAGAAGCGACTTTGTTTTATACAAAGTCGCTTCCCCGTCTGTCTGTCCCTATATATGCTTAGATTTTTAAAACTCCGCAACGGATTTTGATGCAGTTTTTTTTAATAGATAGGGTGATTCAAGAGGAAGGTTTATATGTATAATACATGCATAATATAGTAGAGAAACACTGATAATTTTAGAGGTTTCTAATGTGATGTCGTAATAAACACATTTTTTGCGTTTACATTGCAAACGCCGGTTGAATCCTACGAGATAGATCAAAATAATGTACTACAGTATTGTACACCTTAAAAAGGTCTACAAAACAATCCACAATAGTATATGTCTATCTCTTAGGGATAACCCACAATAACGATTTTTATCCTATACTTTTTACGAGAAATAATGGCTCTAAAATTATCAGTGTTTCTCTACTATATTATGCATGTATTATACATATAAACCTTCCTCTTGAATCACTCTTATCTATAAAAAAAACCGCATCAAAATCCGTAGTGTAGTTTTCAAGATCTAAGCATACATAGAGACAGACAGACAGCAGGAAGCGACTTTGTTTTATACTATGTAGTGATCAGCATTGCACCCGTGCGAAGCCGGGGCGGGTCGCTAGTGAATATATAAAATTAAGGTGCATGGTACAAAAAACAAAGACAAACTAATAACCCAAACTAAAGCCAAGGAAGGTTGCCTGGAAGAGGTCGCAGAAAGCGATAAGGCCACCCATTGCATATTATGTAGTGTTAGATGTATTCTTATGTTGTGTATGTTTGTGGTATACAATAAAGCATATACAACGTGTAACGTTAAATGCGCAAAACCTGAAAATAGTTTGATCAGAATAACGAGGACAATTAATTGAACCACTTTTTAATATAGGTCACATTTTTCAAAAAATCTTCATTAAAAACGTTGCCGTGTTTATTTATTAATGGGTCAAGCAAGCCAATGTCAGCGCGGCACAGCGCGAGCGGCCTGGTGACGACTCCTCCCTCGATCGTCGTCGCAGACGCAAGAAACGATCAGAATGGCCAGTAAAACTAAAACAGCACATGAAACCTTTACAATTTTTTAAATGATTTATTTTCTTTGTGAAATAGGTCAATTGAATTAAAAATCACTTGGGGTGTCTGGGGTTTTGCGCATTTAACGTTACACGTTGTATAAATAAATAAATAAAGCTATAGCTATGCTTAAAGACAGACTAATAAGCCAAGGTCGATTTTGACTAACCCAAATAATAACAGCCGCACATGTCGATCGACCAGGTTAAGCTACGGCTGACGCGTTTGGTCTGTGGATGGGTGCCCATTTTTACATACCGAGACCACTCCGTGCCTCGGAAAGCACGTTAAGCCGTTGGTCCCGGCTGTCATTCGTAGATCTTTGACAGTCGTTACGGGTAGAATCAGAAGCCCGAAAGTCTGACAACCAGTCTTACCAAGGTTTATCGTATTACCCAGTAACTGGGTTGTGGAGGTCAGATAGGCAGTCGCGCCATGTAAAATACTGATATTCAGCTGCATCCGGTTAGACTGGAAGCCGACCCCAACATAGTTGGGAAAAGGCTAGGCAGATGATGATTTTGACTAACACAAACTATCCAAAAGTAAGCCCTGTAAACAATAGGTATTTATTACATAATGACGAGTATAAATAAATCTATTACTGAACTTTGTGAACTGCGTCGACTATTTACAGCAAACTGGTGAAGTAGGTAGATCAACTATTGAGTCTGCAATCCTTTACATGGTTGACCAAAAGAATACAAAGAGAATACCAGTTAAAAAGAATTAATAGAAAAACAAAAATTAAACACAAAAGAAAAACAATTATTTTTCGGGAACAGACTAGGAATATGTGATATATACGGTCAGAGAGCGATAATAATAAGTTCTTCCCCATAAAGCGGGCGCTTGTCAACTTTTGCAACTGTCACTTCCGTTAAAAATGTTGTTAATGACGTAATTGATAAAATAATAAGTTGCAAGTAAAACAAAAACACAACAGTTTTTGTCGGAAAAAAAAATCCTTTTTTTTTTTCCTTGACTGTGACATTTTGAAAAGACTTCAGCTATGCCAATCGAGGTGACACAAAGGGCATTGGTCTGCCATCTTTGGTACTGGTAGGTTCATCATCATCGTCCACAGCCCGAATTCGCCCACTGCAACAATGTCGGTAATAACGAATTCGACAATAATTTTGTAATTGGTTTAATTTTTTTTTACAGTCTAGATTCAAAACGTTAATATGATATACAGGCTGACTCATTCAGCGCGGTCAGTATGGGAAAGTCTGAAACTATAAGATATACGAAGATCTGTTCTTAGGAACCATGTCATCGATTTTAATAACAAGAAAAACTGCATTCATACATTAAAAAAAAAACCTGTACTGAGCTCGGGAATCGAACCCGGTCGTTTTGAAAAAAAAAACTAACACTATTCTATTTAGATATCGATTGTGTAGGTCTTAAGCAGTAAATGTTTCTATGGAACATGATGTCTAAAATTAATAAAAGGCATTGTTTTCACATACTTTTATTTATTTTAGTAGGTGTTCGAAGTGATCACCATTACAATATTCAACAAGTTCAGGCATGTATTAATTTTAGCCAGTTCGTGCAAGGCACTCTGAGACACTCTCAAAAATTTTACCATAGCAAAAAAACAGCCCACTTTTTCCACAATACTAGATAAACGTTATCCCCACACCTACAAGTTGACACTAGTAACGAAGTTGCGAGCGGTCTTCCTAATTATCAGCACGGTACGGTCCGGTCCACATTAGCTTTGAGTCGCCCGAACACGGCCCGGACAAAGGGACGAATAAGTCAGCCGCCGTGTTTGCTTCGTTTACACGGCAGTTTGACCTGTTAGGTGGTTGTTCATTTGTTCATGTTTAATTGGCGTTGGTTTTGACCGTTATAATTGTATACCTGAGACCACGGTGAGAATTATTTTAAACTAGCTAACCCGACAGTCTTTGTCTTGTCAAAGTTTCAATATAGAGAAAAAAGCACTTTGAGTTTTTCCCGATTTATCCAATTTTGAGTGAGAGCGGTGATGGCTGAGTGGTATAGAGGGGCCCGTGACTAAATAATAACAGCCGCACAGGTCGATCGATCAGGTTAAGCTACGCTTGCCGCGGTTGGTCCGTGGATGGGTAACCATCTTTACATACCGAGACCCCTCCGTGCCTCGGAAAGCACGTTAAGCCGTTGGTCCCGGCTGTCATTCGTAGATCTTTGACAGTCGTTACGGGTAGTCAGAAGCCCGAAAGTCTGCCAACCAGTCTTACCTAGGGGTATCGTATTACCCAGTAACTGGGTTGTGGAGGTCAGATAGGCAGTCGCTCCATGTAAAATACTGGTATTCAGCTGCATCCGGTTAGACTGGAAGCCGACCCCAGCATAGTTGGGAAAAGGCTACGCAGATGATGATGGTGGTGGCCGAGTGGTATCGGCCCCGACTTACGAGTTGTAGGTCGTGAGTTTGAACCCAGATAGGCACTGAACTTTGTGTATTTAATTTTATCACCACTGTTCTCAAAACGGTGAAGGAAAACACGTGAGGAAACCGGCATTTCTTCTAACCAAAAATTCTAAGACTTGACATCCATCAATTTGCACTGGGCCCGCGTGGTGGATTATGGCCCACTCCCTCTCGCAGAAATGTGGTGTGTGTCCCAGCAGTCGGAATATTATAGGTTATTTATGTATGCGAAGAATTTTTCCAATTTTTTGCAAATGAAAACCTAATTCAGACATTTCCGAACATTTTAGTACAAAAAATAGCCAAATCGGTCCACCCAATCTCAAGTGATGCGCTTACCATTTCATTTTTATTTATATAGAAAAAGAAAACAGAGATATTGTGTCTGTTATGGTGGGTCCACACGATACAGACTTTCATACAGACTTCTATAGAATCTTGTCTGTGCAACTAAGCAATACAGACAAATGTCAGTGTGATAAAAAGTCGCACAGACAAAATTCTATAGAAGTCTGTATGAAAGTCTGTATCGTGTGGACCCACTATTACGCATTTTAAAGCACAGTTTTGTTGTGGGTGTTAAACTGGTTTCGTCTTCTTTACAAAGTGACTCATACCCAAATTGTTACCTTAATCTATGTATATACTAACACTAGGTATAAGGTACTTTACTAACACTACGGATCCCTGTTATCTGATTATTTGAAATAAATTAAATTAAATGAATTAAGTTAGAATTTAAACCGCGATAATGCTTCCATATCACTCCAAGTCTCTCATCTGCACGGATGTGGATTTCCTTGGCTGAATTGGATGCTTCTAAACATAATTCGAACTCAGGTTGTCGGAGGCAAGGCAAGTCAGCTTCCTAGGAGACGAAGTAATTTGAAAACTACCGCCTGCGCCGTTTGCCGACGTGGGCTCTCTGTCTCTTTCCTTCAATTCGCCTACTCTTTGCACGTTATTCGTTTTATTTTCATTGATCCGTGACCCTGTCAAATGACCCCTGCGCTACAGTTCTTTAAGTACATATTTCTAATCCATTTCTCCATATGTTGGAAAAATGTGTCTGCTCAACAATGTAAATAACGCAATGAATATTGTTGAACTGTCAAAATGAAACCCATTGCTACTGATAGTGTGTTACGGAATTACCCTGCAGGTTGCTCA
This sequence comes from Eremobia ochroleuca, assembly GCA_949629135.1. Taxonomy (NCBI): domain Eukaryota; kingdom Metazoa; phylum Arthropoda; class Insecta; order Lepidoptera; family Noctuidae; genus Eremobia; species Eremobia ochroleuca. Next base: position 7,240,102 of record OX451405.1, on the reverse strand, counting down.
AAATGCTATTTTAGAAAATTGAATATAAATAATAACGTTTAATGAAATTAATATCATTAAACGTTATTATTTGTGATTTTAAAATCACAGTAATATTATAAAGGCGAAAGTTTGTGAGTGTGTGTGTGTGTGTGTGTGTGCGTGTGTGTGTGTGTGTGTGTGTGTGTGTGTGTGTGTGTGTGTGTGTGTGTGTGTGTGTGTGTGTGTGTGTGTGTGTGTGTGTGTGTGAGTGTGTTTGTTTGTTTGTTACTTCTTCACGCGCAAACGGCTGAACGGATTTGGATGAAATTTGGTAAACAGATAGTTTATAACCGGGATTAACACATAGGATATTTTTTATCCCAAAATTCTCATGGGATCGACAATTATGCGGGTGAAACCACGGGGCGCAGCTAATATGCTCATAAAACGAAAACGCGTGTATTCTTCTTTAAAAGACTGAAATATGATCTTTAAAATAAACCACTGAATCAAATAAAGAAAAACAAAGAAAAAATCCTAAGCCCCACTCTTTTCAAAATCCCTCTAATAATCTCCTTTCAATCGAACAAAAAAACGTTTTTTGATATCCGAGCCTGTTTTTCTTCCGCCTAGTTAAAAGACGGAAAGTGTGGCTAATTGTCCTATGATTACAAAGCTTGGAACAGGCTGAAACATCCTGAAACCACCTGGAACACCGTGAAAAGGCTGTAGGTGTAATCAGTGTCGTATATCCAATACGGTAACCACGCTTTACAAAGGAGGGTTGGACAAAGGGAATGTAGTGAACTGTTATTCGTATTTTCTGGGAAGTGTTTTACCTGGTCTAGGCTAGAACTTTGTTATAATTATGGGACCAGACTTTAGTATTTTCAGAGACAAACCAGAAGTCAGACTAGAAACTTGACACTTTCTTCTTTTATTATTTAACACAATGAATAGGTTTTTGAGTCAAGTTGAAAATCATATAAGGTTTAGCTTTGATAAGTATTGGTAGAAAAAGGGGGTAGCGGGTTAAGGGGGGTCTGGCGGCCCCCACCGAATCTGGTAAAATCGTTCCAAAAATCTTGAAGAGGGTCGAAAAACAAGCAGTATAAGCTTTTTACCGACATTACAACCCCAAACGAAAACACAGTAATGGTGAAAAATATGATTTTTGTTGATTTTTATTTTTTTCAACCAATTTAATTTATTTTTAAATGGTTTAAACGCAATTAAAAATTTGTTTTGGATGTGTGGAAGTCCCCCGGAATTATTCCAAATTTTTTTGTCAAGTAAAAACATGTGAATTTTAGTTTTAAATGCGAAAAAATCGTGAAAAACGCGTCATTTTCAAGATTCAACCCTCTTATTTTTAGGGTTGTTTTCATTTTCCCGAGGGGTGCTGTATAGTATAGATAGCGACAATCGTATTGGACTCAATTTGGTCAATTTTGGTGAGCGGGGCGATTTTTTGAAAAAAACTCGAAATTTCAACTTTCGGTAAATTACGGCGCGTACTTGCGTCTTTGCTATAAAAAATACATCTCTATAGGGGTTTTTGAGGTCGCTGATCACGAATTTGATGTCAAAAACATTTTTTGACAACAAATTCACCCATACATATCTATTCACCCATACATAATTCGATCCTGAGCCAATATGGACTAATCCCTCTTATAGGCGTCAAGCTCTTCCCGCCATCTACGCCTGGGCCTTCCGCGATGCCGTTGGACGTTTTCAGGGACCCATACTGTGTTGGTCTTAGCACGTGCCACATGCGGAAATCGTGTCCGGCCAAAACTCATTTGAGCCTGTCTGCTTACAAAGAAAACGAACTGAATTAGACTGTCCAAAATTAAATAAAACTCTGGTCCCACTAATGTTTCCAGACGCTAATTTGTTCTTAATTGACACCTGTTTTTTGTGTTCCACTGCGAAACCCTTTCTCTTTGGCTGAAGCCTTTTCCGGCGTGACTCGCTTTTTTGAAACAGAATTTTACTTTGATTTTGTGTAAACGAGAAAGGGATACGAAGTGACTTTTTTGTGACTAAAAAATGTAAACCAATTATTTTGCGGAGGTTTCCGAAATGTTTCGATTGTTTTAGTGAAAATAACATCACGCATGTAATCCCTCAAAGGGTTTAGGCAGAGCCTATTTCTCAAATCTAGACCCTGGCGGCTACTGAGAAATTCCTGATGGATAAACCCAATAACACTTTGCCCGACTTGGAATCGAATCCAGGACCTCATACACAGCAGTAGTGCTTGCGAGCATGAGACTAACAAGGTGGATACATGGGATAGTATATTACTAGCTGAGCCCGCCGTTTCACCCGCGTAAGTTTCGATTCCTTGGGAATATCGGGAAGAAAAGTATTATATGTGTTAATCCTGGTTATAAACTATCTGTTTGCCAAATTTTATCCAAATCCGTTCAGTACTTTTTGTTTGAATGAGTAACAAACATCCAAACATCTTCACAAACTTTCACATTTATAATATTACTAGTTGCGCCCCGCGGTTTCACCCGCATAAGTGTCGTTCCCGTAGGAATATCGGCACAAAAAGTATTATATGTGTCAATCCTAGTTATAAACTATCTGCGTGCCAAATTTCATAAAAATTGGTGTAGCCGTTTGAGCGTGAAGATAGGATATTATAGTAAATCGTATGTATGTTTTTTTTTTGTAGCAGGACGTAACATCAAAATTTTCCATTTTTACAATTTTAATGCATTTATTTTGAAACTAAAAAAATCGCAAAGAATGTGTGCAATTTGGATGGAGTAATGGCACTATGGAGCTGACGCTGTGTGAGCGTGCGTGTTCCATCGCCGCCCGTTCGATGTCCACCGCGCACAGGATGGATGGGAAGCAGCACATGAAGTATTTTTTGCTCCGTTGGTGTAATTGCTGTATGGCGTTCCAGTGTGAGGATAAATAAATAAATAATCTAAATAACCTATTTATGTATTTGTATATAGATATTAAAACTAGGGTTTTAATAGTTTTTTTTTTATCAGTGTTCCTCTCAACCAAAGCCCCTGCCATCTAATCTCTTCACCACCCTAGGTTGACTGGTAGAGAATGCCTAAGGCATTAATTCCACCTTTTTACAGACGCCAGCACATCAAGCTACCCGAAACTGCCAAATCATCCCAATCAACTTTGAACCTTTACCGATAAAGTTGAAAATTGACATCTTGTAGTAGCTTGATGTGCTGGCGTCTGTACCTTTTTGTGCGAAAAGTTTAAATAAATAAATAATTGTTAGAATTAAATCACAGTTTAATCGAGACCGAAGTCACGTTTTCCTTTACTTTTAAAAATACCTATATAGGTACTATATACTTTTAATAATAGTTTATTTATTATAATTTTTTTAGCCTACGTTATTCCACCGCACTGTGTATTTACGTTATTTAGCATTTGTCATAGTGTCATTTTTATTTCGATGTGTGTGTTTTTCTATTTGTTTTTATATCGGCACCTTGTTTTTTATCTCTTTCATTCATGTAACTGGTTATCATCTTACTGGTTTTCATTGGTATTGTTCGTCGAATCGTAAGGCTCCTCAAGTTCTGAGTTGAGCTGCACGATTTTTGACAAATGCGTGCACTGACTGGACAGGTCCGCTCAATCTGTGTGGTTCTTTACTCAAAAGACCATTTCAGACACTAATCTACATGGTCTTCACATTATCTGACCAAGATTATGTCTGGACTTTAAAAGAGACTGTGACCTCTGAGTTTGTTTCGGCCTTTCTTCTCAGAGTAGTCAGATAGGAAACGCCGACCTCATCTAGTTTAAAAAAATATGATTGACATGTAAAAGTGTTTGTACAAACCTACTTACAGAAAATAAATCATTTATCATTTATCATTTATCATTGTACTTTTGTGTGTTGTGCTGCCTTTTGTGTGCGCCAAATAAATGCTTTATCTATCTATCTATCCCTGTAGGGCAGAGGCTTCCTTTTCTCCTTTCCACTCGTGTCTATCTTGAGCTAGTGTGGACCAATCCTGTCTGTAGGCGTCAAGCTCGTTAAGTAATATGTGTTTGTTTTTTTTAAGTAAGTATCAAGTAACTGTTCAAATACATTCACAAGATTAAACTACCCTCCGCAAAGACAAGTTCTTTTGTCGCCACAGAAAGAATCACGCGCGAACAGAGACTATGTCTACAAACATTGCATCCTCTTCCTGGAACTAGTGAGTTTGTCCCCACAGTTACATCACAGAATAGACATATACAGAAGGTCCGTCAGAAACAAAGAGAACGCGAAAGAAAATACGTGAAAATACACTAGTTTCACCAGTACCGGGGTGACGATCATATTGCGGTCCCCAGTTTGAAGGACGAGGAACAAGATGAGTGTTCCTCCGTTGAAAAAAAGGAGGATTCATTGGCCTGATTTGTTTTGCATCTAGTGTAAGCAACTATATCCGACGGTTATTGGTGGGTTTCAGAATATAATATTTGAAAACCTATAACTACGGGTAATTTTTTTTAAATAATATATTTAACAAAAAGGACTATACACAAAACAAAAACTAGTAAGCTATTATAATAACAAAACACCTCTCAGTATGTTGTATTATTATTGGAGATTAAACGAACTTACCTGAAGTGAAGTTCTATCCAAATTATACGAGTTGCTTCGTCCGAAGAGATTAAGATAACAATGTAGTAATACGTCTAGGGTATCGCCTTTCATCCACTAAGTTTGAATATTTTTTTTTTTTTTTTTTGTCGGTACTTTGTCTTCCTGATAGTTATGCCTGTACCGCCACTCATTTAGTTGAAAGCCTGGAACCTTTTTTAATATTTCACTTTAGGTATGGGGTTCATAGGGTTGGGAGGGAACTAATCTCTTCGGACGAAGCAACTCGTATAATTTGGATAGAACTTCACTTCAGGTAAGTTCGTTTAATCTCCAATTATACTTCGTTGCTTCGTCCTTCGAGATTAAGATAACAATGTAGATTTTGAAAGATGGTGAAATATTAAAACACTGAATTTTTATACTTAGGTACATGTATATTAATCAAACCTTACAAGTAATAAAGTAATTAAATTGTAGTTTTTCTTTAATTAGGGGTAGATAAATTTAAGTTATTAATTTTAAGTAATTAAATCTAACATCGATCAGAGGTTAGGATTGATAAGGCAAATTGATCAGTTTGTTCACATTGAATGTCTCTATGATAATATCTAGCGAAAACATTGGAGCTACCACTCCACCCAGCTGCTTTTCGTATCGTGTCAATATTGACACCAGCTCTATGAGCAGCTGAGGTGGCTGCGTGTCTGGTGGAGTGGGCAGAAAATACTGAAGTGTCAATTCCGCTAATTGATAATATATCTTTTATCCACCGACTGATGGTATTTGTGGTTACTGATTTATGTGGTTTTTTAATACTTATAAAAAGGCTATTGGCATTGTTTCTCAAATGTTTTGTCCTATCAATATATTCTATAAGAGCCTCAGCGGGACATATTTCCGGTCGATCTTTGTAAAATGGAATATTTAAACAAGGTTGAGATAAACCAGGTCGAGATGTTTTTAACAAATCGTTTATCTTGATCAATATAAGATTATCAGTGACGTTCATATTTTCTAATTTGATTTTGCTAATGGTTTGCACCCTGTGTGCAGTTACAAGTATGAGCAAAGTTACGGCCTTTTTGGTTAAATGTTCGAAACTTAAATTATTATTTGGGTACCATTTTGATAAGAATTCTAAAACTATTGACGGGTCCCAAGTGATATTATATTTTGGGGCTGGAGGACGAAGTCTGTAAAAACCTTTGAATAGCCTAGCAACGCGATCATCAGACCCTACTCTCGATCCTAAGATCAAAGACAGAGCGGAGCGATGACTGTTTAAAGATCCGTATTGTAAGCCGGAATGAAATAACTCAGTGAGAAAATACATAATCATCGGAATTGACGCCTCATGTATTTTGATATTGTGAGTCTTACAAAAGTTTACCCAACGTCGAATGGCAACGTCATATTGTTTTATTGACCTTTCAGATAAAGAAGCTATCATAATATCTAAAGATGATGGTGGTACTCCTCTGTTTCGTAACGCCGTCCTGATAACTTCCCTGCAATCAACGTGAGCTTGGGGACACTGTTGGAAATAGACAATAACACTTTATCAGAGGGTCTAAACTGAACTAATTCTGAACAGAGAAGTTTTTGATAAAGTGGAAACCAGGGTTGCGTGGGCCAAAATGGAACCACAATAATACCCTCCGCCTGGTCGTATATAAGTTTTCTTAATACTTTTAATATAACCGCAAAAGGAGGAAATGCGTAGAAACAAAGATTTGACCAATTTAAAGTAAAAGCATTCACAGCGCATGCTCCTGGGTCTCTATTCCATGAGACGTACTTAACACATTTGTTATTCAACCTTGATGCGAAAAGATCAATTTTTGGTTGCCCAAAGGCTCTCACAATCTTTTCAAAAGCATGATCTTTAATCTCCCATTCGGTATCGGGGTGAGATTTTCTAGACTCAGCATCTGCTATTTCGTTATCTTCCGAGCTTATGTATGAAGCGAATACAAATATACCATGAGCTTCACACCACTGCCACAAAGATTTTGTGATTTCAGTTAAATGTGGAAATCTTACTCCACCCATACGGTTGATATACGAAATAGCAGTTGTGTTGTCAACGCGTAGTAACACCTGACAATTTTTTAATCCTTTTGCGAATGTTTGTAAGCCCAAGAAAGCAGCCAGGAGTTCTAGACAGTTAATATGTTTGTTAGACTCTGTGTTACTCCACTGGCCACTGGCGGTCTCCGCACCGCATGCTGCCCCCCACCCTTTTTTGCTAGCGTCTGAAAATATTTCTAGACAGTAGCTGTCCCGTCTAATAGGATTCACTGCGGTATCAATAGATTTTAACCACCAGGAAAAATCGTCCTGCAAATACTGTGGTAAAGACATGTGGCTATCATAATTACTCGTTTTACACAATGCAAGGTATTTGCATCTTTCCATCTGCTTGGTGTAAAGCCAACCGTACTGAATCGCGGGGCAGGACGAAGTGAGGAGGCCTACCAAGCGAGCAAACTGTCTTATTTTACAACGAGATTTCAATTGAAACGATTGTAACTCTTGTTTAATTAGATTTCGTTTTTCCTTAGGAAGGCTAACATGAAATTCTTTTGTATCTATCACAAAACCAAGGTATTTGCAAATATTACTCGGAATCATACAACTTTTTTTTTTTTAATGTTAATTATGAATCCTAAGGACTCTAAAATATGTTTTGTCTGTAAAATATTATCTAAGCAATCTTGATAATTATTAGAAATGATACAAATGTCATCTAAGTAGATAGATGACAGATAACCTAATGATCTCAGTAAACAAATTACCGGTTTTTATAGCTTTGTGAACACAAATGGAGCTGTGTTTAAACCAAACGGCAAAACATTGAATTGGTAAATTTGACCCTCGTACCTAAATCGTAGGTACTTTCTATACGTCGGGTGTATAGGTACTAGAAAATACGCATCCTTTAAATCAAAGGTGGCCATGAAACTGTTTCTTGATACTAATTTTAATGTTGTTCTTAGATCTTCAATTTTGAAATGTTCTGTTACGATGTACTTGTTTAGAGACTTTAAGTTTAAAATAAATCTGTTTTTGCCATTGGGTTTTTTAATCAGGAAATAACTAGAAAGAAACTGTCCTTCACATGGTTCACAATGTGAAATAGCACCACTGTTTAGAAGGTCAGTGATGGCCACCTTGTATTTAAAGGACTCACATGAAGTTAATGCAGGTAAACTTGGTTCGTGTAACTGATAGACAGGTTTAGTAAACGGTATCTTGTAACCTCTTATCCACGATAATACAACGAGGTCATTAGTTATCAATTGCCATTGATCATAAAAGTAGGATAACCGACCTGCAAAACGTACCAGGTCTAGCGCCGCGGGGCTTGGCGCTGCTGCAAGCGCGGCTGCTGTCGCGGCTGCTGCTGCACCGGTCGCGGGCGCGGCGCCGGCGCTGTTCTCCTCGCTGTTCCCGCTTGCCGCGCTGTCGGGAACGGAGGCGTCTGGTTTAAAGTCTGGACAGGGGCCTGTCTCGGTCTCTGCGCTGATGCAGGTCTTCGAACCTGTGTGTTTATTTTAATCTCAGCGCCTGATTTTGATATAGCTTTTGCAGCTTTTAGAGTATCGGTCAGATGTTCGCCAAATAGAAACTTATCGATTTCTGTATTGAACAGTTGATCTTTTATATCTTTCTTGATTGTAGAACATATAAAACTGCGCCGTGTCATGGACTCGCTGTGTTGTGAGTCACACATCAGTCGACCGGCTTCGATCAGTAATTTTATTACCGACTGATCTTTATAACCTGCAGAAAAGAGTATGCTTAGGGCTTCACTTATACAAGATATACTTGCTGCGACCTGCACCTGCTTATTCTCTAAAGCTTTGTCTTTTTTTTTTTTATTAGCATCTCCGATAAGGCGGCCTTTATCTCTGGATTTAACTTGGGTGCATCAATCTTTGTGCAGTTTTTTGGAACCAGATGCTTATCAAGCAGCTCCTTTCTGGCATCCTTGGTCAAGCCTGTTGTTGCGATGTGTTCCCAGCGAGCAGATAACTCGCATCTAATGTCTGGTCCATATTTTTTATCCTTTGATGGAGTTTCGCCCAAGAGATTCAGAATCTCTTCGTCCAGCTCAGGAAGCGTTACTTCAACAGGTAGTTCCGATTCCCCTGCCTGTACTGCTTCTGTAGCAGGAACATCATGTATCGTCGAGGTGGACGTACCCGGTTGTGGCTCATCTGAGTCAATAATCGGAGATGACGCGACATCACCTTGAACTTCCATTTCAGCTGGAATAGAAAATGTACCAAATGTAGGTATCGGATAGAAAATAGCGCGGTGATAGTCCTCAAAACTATCCACAACACCAAGTTTATAATCCATACCGATATTCAGAATTACGAAATCGAGTGATAACATTTTGTTATGTAGGTACGTGGATATGATCACAACTACCAATGTTCCTAGTATACAACTAGTGGTTTTAGAGCGGCGATAGTCCTTAAAACTACCCACAACACTATGTTTTAGTCCGTACGGATATAAAATGCAATTATTATTAAGTAGGTCATTAACTAAAGTGAAGGCAACATTCCTTTCAAATGTACACAATCACTAGTAGTATATACCCAATGAATTGGGAATCCAAAATTATGTGAAGGTAACATCCCCATAAGATGTACACAACACTATTTAAGATAATATGACATCATGTCAGATTATGATACGGATATAGTCCGAAAAACTATTCACAATATCTTCCGTTTGTAAAAATAACACTTCAGCTTACCTTCATGGTCCGATAGTACCGGCGACATAATAATATTCGTCGACGAGCTACTACTCTCGGAACAACTTCGAACACGCGACCTTCTGTCGCGTTTATTAAGTTTCCTTTCGAGTTTTCGAATCTTCTTTCTTAAATAATCACTGTCGTCGTTTTTGTGACTACGTTTTGGCATCTTTTTGCACAATTCAAATGAAACGAAGAAAATAACGTGGTGATCGGCGACGCACTAAAACGCGAATGAGTGGCGGTACAGGCATAACTATCAGGAAGACAAAGTACCGACAAAAAAAAAAAAAAAAAAAAAAAAAATATTCAAACTTAGTGGATGAAAGGCGATACCCTAGACGTATTACTACATTGTTATCTTAATCTCGAAGGACGAAGCAACGAAGTATAATTATGTATTTGCCTAAGAAATGAAGCTAACGAGAACGCATTTTTTGGGATGCATGAAGAAACCTCCTCGTGTAGCGCAGTTTGCTCCACACGTTACTCAACTGAAACGAGCGCTCGGCGTATCCTGGACAGTCACACCCAAAACCTTATTTGACTGGCCAATTCTTCCCTTGCGGTGGTAGGGCTAACGCCCGCCTGGTTTGCGACCACCCTCCCACCGGAGTCCGGCGTCAAGCAGCCTGCTGTGTTTCGTCGATGCGTGGTAGTTCCAGTGCCTTAGGCATCTTTTGGGCACACTCGTTCCATCATAGACCTCATCCATCGCTTTCCATCAGGCCTGATCGAGGTCAAGAGCGGGCCCATCCAGCAATAAAAAAAAATAAAAAAAAAAACTTGACCGCGTACGTTTGCACTCTTCTATGAATTAGCTGATTTTTTTTTTTTATAACAGGCCAAAAATCTCTAGAATTTCTTGAATCATTTGCTGGTTACAGCTAATGTCCCTGCCACCCTATATTTGTCCGGACTTTTTCGCTCGTTGTAAGGAGTTATTCTTCTGCATCTAAATATCTTGTGGTCCTGCTATGCATGCCAGCCGCGTTAGACTTCTAATTAAAGGCTTTCAAAGTAAGGCGAAGCGTCTACAATAGTCTCCGTGTCTTTATATGTGTTGTACATTCATAAGTATTAATAGAACGTGTAGTCTATAAACTCTACACACTCGTCTACTTTGGGATATCTGATCTCGAAAACCCAGTTGCTGGGTAACACGTACCCAGTAACTGGGGTTTGGAGATCAGATAGGCAGTCGCTCCAAGTAAAATAATGGAATGCAGCTGCATTCGGTTTGACTAGAGCAGTGGTTGTGGCCCAGTGGTAACGGCCACGGCTCACGAGTTGTAGGTCGTAGGTTCGAACCCAGACAAGCGCTTTACAGTCGCCGGCACGTAAGTTGACAAGAGTGTTCAGTCGTTCCTCTCCTTTCTTTAACGTCCTTCTAAACAGACATGTTCAAAAATAAGTTATGGCAATAACCATAGAATAACGAGAAACAATAAGTGTTTTTTTTTTTTTTGCTGCAATAAGTGTAAATGCGTGAACTTACTCCCACTACGCAAAAACCTTGCCAAGTTATGTGCGGTGTGTGTGTACTTTGTGTAAATTATTTCAGCACCACTATTCTCAAAACGGTGATGGAAAACATCGTGAGAAAACCGGCGTATTCTAGAACCAAAAATTCGAAGACATGTGATCTAGCAACCGGCACTGGGCCCGCGTGGTGGATTATGGCGCATTCCCTCTCACCGAGAGGAGGTCTGTGTCCCAGCAGTGGGAATATTATAGGTTAGACTGGAAGCCGACCCCAACATAGTTGAGAAAAGGTTAGGCAGATGATGAGAGTTTATAATCTGGTTTAAACACAAGAATTCAATTATATCATTTATTCATTCGTATTCGCCTACGTGTCAGTAATTTTACTGTAAAATAGGAATAACAGAAGTCATATTTCATCACAAAATGCAAAACCTTCTACTGCATACTTATATGATAAACAGCACAATTAGTTCTTTAGTATTGTAGATTTAACTGGTGACCAGCCATGCGATTCTGTAACTATCTCACCGTGAAAGCTTGGGTGAAGTGAGCGTGGAGTGAGCTGTCATTCGCTAGGGACTAACACTATTAAGTGCTCACTTCAAGTTCACTTCACTTATGATATCACGTTGAGATTTTTACAGAATCGACCGGCCGTACGAAACCTCATTCCATACTAATTTAAATTATAATTGCGAAAGTAACTCATTGTTTGTTACCTTCACGTCTAAAGCACTGAACCGATCATTATGTTTGGCAGATAGGCTATTTTCATCCAGAATATTTCTGATAAAGTACGAAATACTCGCAGACTAAGGCCTCATTTACGGAGACGCGGGGCGTCGCGCGTTGCGTTGAGCGGCGCGGCCCGCACTGAATTCAAATATATGGCGTTGTATGAGTGCGTTTACGGAGAAGCTATTTTAGACGCGTTTGTTTGAATTAGGGCGTTTTTTGCGGCCGAGCCCGCGGATGGCACCGACGCGTCCCACGCGGCGTTTATCGCGGCGGCGCACGCAGCGGCAATTCTCGATGAAGCTATGTCCGAGGCGTGCTTCACTACACGCTAGAGGATTCGCCGCGGGCGCCGCGGCGGGCACCGCCACGCTTCCCGTCTCGCTTCTCTATGAACATGGCCGTATATTGCTATAAGTTTGTGTTTACGCGTGCGATGATGCGTGCCGCTTCACGCGCCGCCCCACCGTAAACAGAAAAAACGTCCGACGCGCCGCGAGACGCCACGCCACACGCGACGCGAGACGCCCCGCGTCTCCGTAAATGAGGCCCAAGACGCAGGCAAAAGCTAGTAGACTATTATAAAATAAAAACCTACATACAATCTATCTAGCTTTTCCCAATTATGTTGGTGCTTCCACTCTAACCGGACACAGCTGAATAGCAGTATTTTACAAGGAGCGACTGCCTATCGGACCTCCACAACGCAGTTACTGGGTAACACGATACACCTTTGGTAAGACTTGTCAGACTTTCGGGCTTTGACGACCCGTAACGACTCTCACAGATCCACGAATGACAGCCAGGAGCAACGGCTTAACGTGCTTTCTGAGTAAAGAAGGTCACCCTCATTGACCGACCGAACGCGGTAAGCGTAGATCCTAAGCGTAGACCTGATCGATCGACCCGTGCGGCTGTTATGATTAAGTATGTAGGTCTTTCTTTTAAGGGTCAATTTTTATGTTGGGTTTCTTTATAGGTGTTCTTCAATAAAAACGAATTTCGCACTTGACGTTACTGATGGTGTATTGCTTATTTACAAAACCTTAACTTAAAACTGAAAATGGAAGTAAGTTAGCACGTTACTGTACTGCGTGCGCACACCGCGGCAGTCTAGAGGGTCTCTGCCTTGGATCCTCGTGCTCAGCTCGTTCTTCCACATCACGCGTCCGCGCGACGTCTCGTCACGGTTGCCAACCTCATGGCGTAATTTTTGCGTAGGTGATGACATCTACGCAAAAATTACGCCATAACTCGTCAGCATAAAACACGAAACAGTGACTAATAAAAACTTAGGAGTTTAGCAGTAAAACGGGACAAGCCTAAATTTCTAAAAGAAAACGTCCGCTAAAAAGTTTGAAGTCCTAAACTTGTATTAACAAAAGGTTTTATAACCTTTGTGTACCTACGTTCCTTTCTTATCTTGCAAATATCGTCCTTAAAACCACAAAGGCCCGTTTTACAGCAAAATGCCTATTTATTTATTTCCTTCTTTATTTGAATTATTTAATTTTATGTTATTTAATAATATTTATTTATATCATTGATTGTTTATATAGTTGCTTTATACAACGTGTAACGTTAAATGCGCAAAACCTCAGACACCCCAACTGATTTTTAATTCAATTGACCTATTTCAGAGAGAAAATAAGTCATTAGAAATTGTAAAGGTTTTATGTGCTGTTTTAATTTTACTGGCCATTCTGATCGTTCCTGGCGTCTGCGACGACGCTTTATCGAGGGAGGAGGGTCGTCACCGGGCCGCTGCGCCGCGCTGACATTGGCTTGCTTGACCTATTAATAAATAGACACAGCAACGTTGTTAATGAAGATTTTTTGAAAAATGTGACCTATAATATTAAAAAGTGGTTCAATTCATTCTGCTCATTATTCTGATCAAACTATTTTCAGGTTTTGCACATTTAACGTGACACGTTGTATATAATATAAGTACTGATTGTTTTATTTTACGTAGTTACCTATAGTACGAATCATTTGATCTGACTTGGTTTCCATATGTCCTTTTCGGGTAAACACTGAGAATCAGCGCTGTGCTGTGGGTCCTCATAGCACAGCATCACGCTGAGTGGAAGCCTTCTTGTCACAGTCATGACGTGCAGCCGTCGACTATTTCTGCTTTGTGCTCGTGATAATAGATATAACTATTTTGTTTTTATCTTTCTTTATTATTAGAATTAATTAAAAGAGGGGCCGCACACACACACACATACACACGCACAGCAACAGCCGTACGGTTCGATCGATCCGGTTAAGCTACGCTTGCCGCGGTTGTTCCGTGGATGGGTGACCATCTTCACATACCAAAACCCCTCCGTGCCTCGGAAAGTACGTTAAGCCGTTGGTGCCGGCTGTCATTCGTGGATCTTTGGCAGTCGTTACGGGTCGTCAGTAGCCCGAAAGTCTGACAACCAGTCTGACCAAGGGGTATCGTATTACCCAGAAACTGGGTTGTGGAGGTCAGATAGGCAGTCGCTCCATGTAAAATACTGGTATTCAGCTGAAAGTAAGAGCATTAAGTAACAACTATGTACCTATCAAGTTTCATCGCAATCAGTTTATTAGTTTTTGCGTCAAGAAGTAACAAACATTTTAGATATTTGCCACTGCGCTGCGTGGGGCCACACCGGACGCTTTTGTTTAGATTGACATTTTTAAATTCGTAATATCTTCTGAAAGGAATGAACGATTTGAATAATTCAATAAGTAATCTACAGGTATTGAAACAGTCTTGAATACGAAATGATTTATTTAGATAAGGATTTATACAAAGGTATGGATAAAATGGTCTGATTTCGGTCGGCATTTCTATCAACCTTTACAATTTAAAAATGTAGTTATATCGACATAACCACAATAGTTATACATATGGTATTCGGATTTTTTTTGTAGATATCAATATGTTCTTTAATATTGTAGAACATTTTTTTTTTCTATCATCAATATATTCCGCAGCGCATGCGATGAAAGACATTTTGGCTATTTTTTTTACACCTTGGGTTACATTATTGAAGTTTTAGTAGGGACCCCTAATTTTTTCTAGTAATAAATATAACTTGTGTTACTCAAGGATAGTATAGAATTCTAATGGTGATTTTGTCTTTAAATCAGTCTAGTGGTCTTTGAGTTCATTCGTTACAAATATAATTATTAGGTTGTCTCATAAATGATTGCCAGTTAAAAAACAAATTATTATTAATATTTTTTTATTAATAAAAATACATTTAGTCAATTATATCAACAACAGTCAGACATCTACTTGGCAAAATTTGAATACCCTTCTCCCAAAATGAGGCAGGCTGGGACTCGAAAAAATTTTCAAGTTCAATTGTAATAATTCCTGAATTTTCGATTTTCCTAGCTCCTCCAGCTGTTTATGTGTTAACTTGGCGCAATGAGGTCGTGCGCTGTCATGCAAAAGTTGGACTCCAAGTCGTTTTGGCCGCTTAATTTTTAACCTCTCTGCTAGTTTGCGAAGCTGCTGCGTATACAGATTGGCGTTAATAGTCTGATGAGATTCGAGGAGTTCCCAGAAAATCATTCCTTGCCAATCCCAGAAAACAGACAACATAATCTTACGACCGTGTTCATTAAGTTTAGGCTGGGCTGGTGGGTTTTGCCCGCAAGGAACCCAATAGGCATGACACGTGTTAGTTTCATAATGTATCCAGCTCTCGTCACATGTAATAATGTTCTTGAGAAAGTCTCGTCTGTGCTGACGAAGTAACAAACAGTATTAATCTTTTTAGCCGTTTCTGTTGAAGAGACTTTAAGTCGATGCTCATATAGCATAATAGCTCGCAGTTGACGCAGATCCATTTTCACTAGACTAATTATTGCGTTGCGTCCGCGCCTATTTATACCCTCACCATAAAAGATACTCATCCTTACTAGAAAGATCTAGAACTTTCTTGAATTCGCTTTAGTTTAAATACGAGAAAATTGGAGAAAAATAAAATATGGCCAGAACTTATGAGAAAACCTAATACATACATACGTACATACATACATACAAAAATAGAAATCTTTCCTCTTTATAATATTAGTGTAGATATAATGATATTGTATGTTGTGACCCATTAGGGCGGAGTTTCGCTAGCTAATTCAATTCGACCCGGTATTTAGTAGTTCTGTACATATTTTAATTTTTGTTTAAAACGCCTTTGCGTTCAATTTAACAATTTGCTAACTGGTTTGCTTATGAATCCTTAGTATGTACGTAGGTACCGACATAGTGTTTTGTCCAACTATATCTCTGAGAGACGGACAGGACAATGGGTATACAAACTATGTGAGATTTATCACTGATAACAGAATGATGTATCACATGGAGCACACAGGCTTGACGTATGAGAACAACAATACTACGTATGATATGTGAGGGTGGGTTGTATATGTTTGGAGTGTACTGACATTGAGAGCGAAAGTGTGTTGGTTTGCTTTGACATGGTATGAGCTGGGTTGGAGTTTCATTTTAATACGTATGTATGTACGCTTTGGTATTTTGTAAAAAGGAGATTGTATGACTATCCTTTCCTAGTTGCACCTGGTAAGATCTCTTGTCTATATGTATACGCTGTACAGGGGTAACCAAGACCCTAATTTTTTGTGCGTTACACACGACCTAAAACTACGACGAAATAAATATATATGAAGCAATCTTCATATACAACATGTAACGTTAAATGCGCAAAACCTGAAAATAGTTTGATCAGAATAACGAGCAGAATTATTAATTGAACCACTTTTTAATATAGGTCACATTTTTCAAAAAATCTTCATAAAATCGTTGCAGTGTCTATTTATTAATAGGTCAAGCAAGCCAAGGTCAGCGCGGCGCAGCGGCCCGGTGACGACTCCTCCCTCGACAAAGCGTCGTCGCAGACGCAAGAAACGATCAGAATGGCCAGTAAAACTAAAACAGCTCATAAAACCTTTACAATTTTTTAATGACTTATTTTCTCTCTGAAATAGGTCAATTGAATTAAAAATCAGTTGGGGTGTCTGAGGTTTTGAGCATTTAACGTTACACGTTGTATATGAAGCAATCTTCATATATATTTATTTACTAGCTGGGGAACCCGGCTTCGCTCAGGGAGTTGTTATGAGATTCCAGAATGTTCTGGAATGTTGTGGAATGCTCTCGAATACTCTCCAATGTTTCCGAACAATCCAGAATGTTGTGGAAGGCTCTCGAATACTCTCGAATGTTCCCGAACATTCCACAATATTCCAGAATGTTCTAGAATAATGTGGAATGCTCTCGAATAGTCTCGAATGTTCTGGACTGTTCTAGAAATTTCTATCTTCATAAGCATGCCCTTCAGGTAAAAACAGGAACCTTCTTCGTGGACAGAAGATAGAGGCAGGTAAAAGGTAATCCATTTGTTAGGGAGCACAACAAGCCACTTACCCTGTATGTAGTACCTAGCCTATGTACCCGATAAGATTATAAAAGAACTGATTTGTATTGTAATAATAGAATAGATCGCCTCCTAAAGGATTTATGTTTGTTATTAAATACCGCTTCACGGTGACGTAATTTGTAAATAATATTGCATCATCTTTCGTATTGAAACGGACAGGTTCGTACCTGTCCTCCGCTCATTGGCTAAATAATATTGCATCATCTTTCGTATTGAAACGGACAGGTTCGTACCTGCCACCCTGGGCGTGCCCTGGGCGCTCGACAAGCAGCGACCTGATCCCTAGAAGAAATCGTAGAAAAATGGGCGAGTATAAATATACCCCACTCTGGAATTATGAGTCAGTCGTAAAATATCACCGGTCGAGTAAGACCACACGAAAGCTACCTATGCTCGACTCCCGGGTCTACTCGCGGTAATTAGCATTAGAATCCAGTCTTAACGTGTATTGTATTAGTCTCATAAGTTATTGTGTAAAAACTCCTTTGCGTATGTTACGCTATTGTCTTTTCTTGTGTTATGTGTGTCCGTCGTACTAATTAATTGATTACAAGTGCATTTTACCTATGAAATTCACTTGTCTCATTTCACTGATCACCACACCTTATCCACCCTTGCGCCTATATATCGAATAATTTGGTCCTTCGCTGCCGGATTGGTGGTGATTAGTGATGAGTGAACATAGTGCGATAATCACGAGAAGCAAACTGCGTAAGTTGGAGGTCGAGATGAACAAGCGTCGCGGCCTAGAAGCTGACTCTGGGGTGCCGTCTGAAATGGCACCCGGTTCGCCGTCAATAGCACCCTCAACGTCGACGTTTCCTGCCCCTGTGACCCCACTGGCTGGCCCCGGTCGTGTAACCGACCACCGTGAAATCGCCACGCCAGTGAGGTCGGTGAATGTACAGAGGGTAAGATCCACGACGAGCCACGTCTCCTCGAAGAGCGGCCAGAAGAGTGCCGACTACCTTCGAAGGAGGGTTGAGTACGAGGCTCAGAAGGAGTTGGTGCGCCTGAAGGAGAACCTGATACAGAAGAAGCTGGAAGCAGATCTAGCCGAGATAGACGCCGCAGCCGACGAAGACTTATCAGACGATGAAGGAACAACACGTCGAGTGGAAGACTGGGTTTCAGAGACGACTCCCGCAGTAACTAGTGTAGTGCCCGCGCCCGACATGTCCGACCATCCGCCGCCGCCGCGATTAGAATCTGTGTACGTGAAACCCCGCGATGTACCAGTGTCAGTGCCGCCGATCACATATACACCCGCGCTCCGACAGAAGGGTGCGCCCGCCGCAGTACAGTTTCGTGAACCGACGTACCTCACTACGCCCGTCGCGACGGCGAGCGCCCCGCTAGCGCCGCCTAGGGAAGCGCCGGGTAGAGACGCACCTGAGTGGGAGAACACGTACAACGACGACACGGATAGAAGTAGGTCACGTGACAGGAAAATAGACCAGCTCGCGGACGCTATCTCGAACATGGCGCGACCGCGACCGGTACCGAGGCAAGCATACGAGCTGCCACACTTCAATGGAGACCCAGCGGAATGGCTATCGTATAAGAATATGTACTACGATACGACAGCCCTATACAACTTTAAAACACACGAGAACCTAGCGCGCCTAAAAACCTCACTACAGGGGGAAGCTAAGTTAGCAGTGGAGGACCTATTACGAACATCAACTAGCCCGTCGACTAGCCGACACAGTAGAGAAAGAGATAGGTATTCCGATAAGTACTAAATACCTATGGACAGATAGCGAAACAGTATTAAAGTGGATTAATTCCGACGCTTTAGAATTTCAAAGGTTCGTGTCCCACCGCCTAGCGGAGATAGATTGCAAGTCACAACGAGGCGACTGGCACTGGGTTCCCTCCGCGATGAACCCGGCTGATAAGGCCACCCGATCGGTCTGGCCCAATAACGGTGACGAGTGGCTGTCGGGGCCCTCGTTTCTTTTATGTCCACAGGAGGAGTGGCCGACGGGCGTCGACCTCGACACGGTGGCTGACACAGACATGGAAAGAGTACAACGAGTGCACGCGGCTGGGGTGCCGACCGAACCGCTGCTGCGACATGAGCGGCTGTCGACATGGACGCGCGCGTTGCATGTCGTGGCGCGTGTGCTAATTTTCGCAGAACGCTGTCGCAGGCAACGCACCTCATCCACCGTGACCGCCGCAGACCTCCGAGCGGCAGAGACTCGGTTGTTAAGAGCGTTAACGCCAAATCCGCGGCACCAAGTTTAGGTAATTGCAGTGCTCTTTGCGCTCACACAGATGCGCGCGTGTCTGTGTGCGTAGAGTTGGTGTGCTCTCTGTCATTGTAGTCAAACTAACCCATGTTGATCCGTTGAGTTATGTATAATGATACTTATTTAACCGTTAGTTGATTTTTATTTACTATTCTTATTTTTATTACAACCTTGTGAAATAAATAGGCAGTTTTGGATACTTTATAAAGTACATATATACTAATCAGGGGTGAAAAGTTAGAAGTGTAGTACAAATGTAAAGTCCTACAACGATTAATATTATATTAGGTCATCCCACTTCCAGTGTCATATTTTTTTATTATTATTATTTTACGAAAACTGACTACTATACTATATAACCTTGTGACACTAATCAATAATCTCCACCACTATTAATCACTCGCTCCCAGACTGCTGGCAAATCTTAAACACCATTTAAAGTACCACTTTCATTTAATTCATCAATAATGCTCTTTAGTTTAATATCTAACTCCTTTTTGCTATTGTATCGAGTACCCGACAATTTCCTCTTCACATGGCCAAAACAATTGAAATCACAAGGATTCATATCCGGGGAATATGGCGGCTGAATAATTTCAATCCATCCTTTATCTTCAATTAAATTCTGAACTATTTTTTATTTGTGCGGTCTGGCGTTATCATGTAAAATTATAGGACTCGTTGTATGATGTTCGTCTGCCCAAATAGGAATATATTCTTCTAAAAATGACTTATATCGCTCTCCAGTCATAGTTGCATTTTCATCATAAGTTCTCCAAAAAGCAATGCCTCTGACATCCATAGCTACTATTAGTAGTATTTTTCGTTCATGTAGCTCTGCACGTGGTAAATGTTCAGCTGAAGTGCCCGGTTCCACCCAACATCGTGACTGATGTCTTTGACGAGGAGTATAAAATTCGACCCAAGTTTCATCAAGGCATATGCATCTATTAAGTATATTTTTCTTACGGCGATACCACGATAAATGGCTACGCGCAGTTTCATAACGAAACTCCTTCTGATCCGTGTTCAGAGTGTGGGGCACCCACACTGCACTTTTATTGACCAAACATAAATCCACCGTGAGTACTCTTATGTATAGTGGAATGAAGCCGTTTCTAATGCTTGCGAGTTTTCCTGAATTTTCAGTGTTATTTCACTGAGTTTTTCTTTTTGTTGAGTCTGAAAATAACATGTAGGTATAACATAGTGACACAAACCGTAAGCATCGTGTCCGGCGGTCGATTGTCGGCTTGAGACACAACAATGTTTTATTTGTGCTAAAATATGTATACAATATGTAACGTTAAATGCGCAAAACCTCAGACACCCCAACTGATTTTTAATTCAATTGACCTATTTCAGAGATAAAATAAGTCATTAAAAAAAATTTAAAGGTTTTATGTGCTGGTTTAGTTTTACTGGCTATTCTGATCGTTTCTTGCGTCTGCGACGACCCTTTACCGAAGGAGGAGTCGTCACCGGGCCGCTGCGCCGCGCTGACATTGGCTTGCTTGGCCTATTAATAAATAGACACGGCAACGTT
This sequence comes from Eremobia ochroleuca, assembly GCA_949629135.1. Classification (NCBI taxonomy): domain Eukaryota; kingdom Metazoa; phylum Arthropoda; class Insecta; order Lepidoptera; family Noctuidae; genus Eremobia; species Eremobia ochroleuca. The sequence goes on along the minus strand of OX451405.1, from coordinate 7,219,287 downwards.
TTTAATTAAGATTTTTTGAAAAATGTGACCTATATTAAAAAGTGGTTCAATTAATTCTGCTCGTTATTCTGATCAAACTAGTTTCAGGTTTTGCGAATTTAACGTTACACGTTGTATAACGACCAAGTCATTCTTACAAGATTCCCTGCGTCAGGATCTTGAGATGAAGCCGTTTCTAATGCTTGCGAGTTTTCCTGAATTTTCAGTGTTATTTCACTGAGTTTTTCTTTTTGTTGAGTCTGAAAATAACATGTAGGTATAACATAGTGACACAAACCGGAAGCATCGTGTCCGGCGGCCGATTGTCGGCTTGAGACACAACAATTTTTTATTTGTGCTAAAATATGTTTACAAATGTCCAAGTCATTCTTACAAGATTTCCTGCGTCAGGATCTTGAATTGGAACCGTTTCTAACGCCTGCAGCTCTTTTCTGCCTATAACAACGAATCGGATATTAATTTTATCTTATTACTACTGTGTTTCATAAAAATACAAAGACAAAAAGTAATTTAAAAAAATTATATTGACTTCAGAAAGTAGTAAGTATAATATTGTTTCTTATGGTTTACTAATTACACCTAATATAGATATTTTTTTTATAAGTAGAGAACCCACCTCGTTTCAGTGGTATATTCTCAACTACCCAAAACTGACAACCCCAGAATGGTCAATTCAGTTTATGAGATTATAAGACAGAATAAACGCAAATTATTACGAATTCTATCCCCGTGTAAGAAAAATATGAATTGGCTATAACCTGTTACATAGTTAAAAAGTGGCTCCTCGGTAACTTACCTTTTAGCTTCATTAGCCTTGGCTAAATTTTCATATTTTTTTCTTTTTATTCCCGTATAGTAGTGCCTTTTGTTAGCCATATCTAAAAAAAAGTAAAATGGAAACATACATAAAGAAGTCTAATTTAATTGAATACCATTACATTAAAATATGTACTCACCAAAGTTCTGTAATATAATAAAAATATATTATAATAAAAAGTATCAATATGTCCCAGTCGCGCTAAAAACTCGCGAAAGTACGATAATATTTTACGAGACACGCAGCGATGGGAGCGACACACGTCCTGTCTCTGAAAGGCCTCAGCCGGCATTGAGCGGTGGCGTGAATCCGCGCCGATTATATAGCAATACTAAATAATTCATAGTAAAATAAACATATAAGTTATTAAAAAAATATTTGAACCATGTTTTAGAACATAAATGTCTTAATTTACTAGGTCTAAAAGAAAATATAAATATTTCAGATTTCATCCTAAACTAACACGTTTAATATCTCGAAAAGTGGCTACAATTGACACTTTTGAATATACTTTTCTTGAATGAAAACTTACAGTAATCGTGTTTTTTTTTCAGCCATGCACTAAAAAATGTTCTTATTTTTTATAAAGTAATGTTGTAATAAGTTTGTCATATATGGTTTTACTAATATCTAGCATCTGCTTAGACCGTCGATCGCTAGTTTTAAAAAAGGCTTGCATAAAAACGGTTCTGATGAGAAAAGTATACAAAAAATTGAAAATGTTTTTCAGCCATGCACTAGATTATAAAATTCACAATAATATGACGTCAATATCTCATCTATAAATTAAACACATTATGGTTTTATTGTCCGTCGGAAATCATCAATTTTGACTCCAGCATGGCTCTAACGCATGAACCCTCTTAAAGATGATACAGCAGGAGAGCTACGGGTCAGAGATCGCAGCGTTGCAGGGGGCACGACCTCTGTCTACTGACAGCAAGCTCCGCGCGCTCGACCCTATGCTATACGAAGATGGACTGGTAAGAGTACGCGGTAGGCTAGGCGCCTGCAGCGAACTTAATTTTGGAGAACGCCACCCCATAATCTTAGATGGGAAGCATCCTTTGACGCGTCGTCTGGTGTATGGGTACCATACAGACGCCCTGCACGCTAATCAGGAATCCGTAGTTAACAGGGTTAGAGAAAAGTACTGGATCACCAGCCTGCGGTCTACTGTCAAAGCCGTCACCGCGAGCTGTCAGCGGTGCCGCCTTGAGAAGGCCAAACCAACCACGCCCAAGATGGGCGATCTCCCGGCCGCGAGGCTGGAGATAACGAGGCGAGCATTCGTCCACTGTGGGGTCGACTATTTCGGCCCCATGGAGGTCGCCTTAGGCCGGCGCAGAGAGAAGAGGTGGGGCGTGTTGTTCACGTGCCTCACCACTCGCGCCGTCCACCTGGAACTGGCGGCTTCGCTAAGTGCCGACTCGGCCATCCTGGCCCTGCGGCGCCTGATTGCGCGCCGCGGGCGACCTTCTGACATGTACTCGGATCGGGGTACAAACTTCGTCGGCGCGCATGCCGAACTGCGCGCAGCCCTGCGCGACCTGGACCAGGACAAGGTGCAGAGCGATGCCACGGGCCGTGGCATCGCCTGGCACTTCAACCCCCCGGCATCCCCGCATATGGGCGGGTGCTGGGAGCGACTGGTGCGTTCAGTTAAAAACGCACTCAAGGCGACGCTTAGAGAGCGTGCTCCGCGCGAGGAGGTCCTCTACACCCTCCTCGCAGAGGCCGAGCTAATCATAAATAGCCGGCCTCTCACCTATATCAGCAGCGACAACGAGCACCCGGTGGTGCTGACGCCCAATCATCTCCTGCTGGGCACTGCCGCAGGAGATGCTCCGTGTACGCGTGGGCACGCCACCGACCTCGACTCCCGCCGCATGTGGCGACAGGTGAACGCGCTGGCCGACCTCTTCTGGAGGCGATGGCTGCGCGAGTACCTACCGACGCTGCAGCAAAGAAATAAGTGGGCAAATAACGTGCCAAACGTGAAAGTGGGGGATGTTGTTTTAATTACCGATCAAGGTAAACCCCGTAACCAGTGGACCCGAGGGGTCATAAAAAGTGTATATCCCGGTGCGGACTCTATTATACGAGTAGTAGACGTTAGAACAAATCATGGGGTCCTGCGTCGACCCGTTGTCAAGGTTGTTGTACTTCCTACGAACGGAGAAGTAATCGGTTGAACCCTCTTACTGGGGGTGGGATTGTTAGGGAGCACAACAAGCCACTTACCCTGTATGTAGTACCTAGCCTATGTACCCGATAAGATTATAAAAGAACTGATTTGTATTGTAATAATAGAATAGATCGCCTCCTAAAGGATTTATGTTTGTTATTAAATACCGCTTCACGGTGACGTAATTTGTAAATAATATTGCATCATCTTTCGTATTGAAACGGACAGGTTCGTACCTGTCCTCCGCTCATTGGCTAAATAATATTGCATCATCTTTCGTATTGAAACGGACAGGTTCGTACCTGCCACCCTGGGCGTGCCCTGGGCGCTCGACAAGCAGCGACCTGATCCCTAGAAGAAATCGTAGAAAAATGGGCGAGTATAAATATACCCCACTCTGGAATTATGAGTCAGTCGTAAAATATCACCGGTCGAGTAAGACCACACGAAAGCTACCTATGCTCGACTCCCGGGTCTACTCGCGGTAATTAGCATTAGAATCCAGTCTTAACGTGTATTGTATTAGTCTCATAAGTTATTGTGTAAAAACTCCTTTGCGTATGTTACGCTATTGTCTTTTCTTGTGTTATGTGTGTCCGTCGTACTAATTAATTGATTACAAGTGCATTTTACCTATGAAATTCACTTGTCTCATTTCACTGATCACCACACCTTATCCACCCTTGCGCCTATATATCGAATACCATTACTTTCCGGAGACCCACTATAGTGATTATAAAATTTGCCTAGTTTACAACCTAAATGACGCAATGAATGTTTTTGTACTGTCAAAATGAAAGCCACTGCTACTGATAGTGTGTTACGCAACTAAGCCGCAGAGTTCTTATATTTTGCAATTTTTATAAAAGAAATTTAATTAATATTTTATTTCAGTCGATTTTACCTCCTATCATATGTTAATCTTAATAGACTAATCTTCGTCATTAGTAACAGATAGGAGTCGTAACTTTAACCGATAGTGAAAAACAATATCTCGTAAACAATATAAAGTATTTTTGACACCGACGTGCTATGCTTCATTTAAAATTCGACACACTTTTACTCTAATTATTCAACATTAATATCAGCATCTAGATATATTAAAATAAAGTTGTTTTTCTTAAACGAACTATTTTTTATGATTGTATCTGTTTTTGTTCCAAAATAAACGATTTTTTTTTAACTTTGCTACGGATTTCTGTGTGGTTTTCACAATAACTTAGATTTAATTTCGGAAGGTTTATGTGTAGAGTACAACCGTTGGTCCCGGCTGTCGGTACGGGTCGTAAGAAGCCCGAAAGTCTGACAACCAGTTTACAACCAGGCTATCTTATTACTCAGTAACTGGTGTGTGGAGGTTAGATAGGCAGTCGCTTCATATAAAATACTGGTATTCAGCTGCATCATGTGAGTGTGGAAGCCGACCTCAACATATTTGGGAAAAGCTAGGCAGAGATGGTGAAACTTAGATATAAGTGCATATACACGAGCGACACGCACCGACGACAGAGAGACACAACTGCAACGTGGTGGTGACTGCCGACAACGTGTAACTCGTGTACAGCGAGTACGGTGCTCAAATACACTCTATCGTTCGTGTGTATGCACACTAATAAAAAAACTCATTGTTTTGTCATGTCGTTAAACCGTACGCTAATGGCATAATAAAACAGTTCCACAAATTATTGGCCAACGAAGCCTAAGAAACTTGTGAACCCGAAGGTCACTCCTAGACGAACGGGTAAGGAGTAAGTTTAAGACGTACAACATTCAGAAGGCCCGGCTAATTACCGTGCCGCCGCGGGCGCCCTCTGTTGTGTCATAAAAGGAAACTTACGAACTAAGCTTACTATTATGTTCTTTGAGGACCTTTCGGTAATTAGTTTGAAGACGTGGTTCTGTTTGCCGAATTAGGAATTTCGTGTCTTAATTTCTTTTGTATTTGTGTTAGATGTCTTGTTTTAGCTTAAATAATTTGAAAAATTTCTTGTTGAGTTATGGTACTGATGACACCATTTTTTAATATTAGGTTGTCTCGTAAATTATTGCCAGTTAAAAAACAAATTATTATTAATATTTTTTTTATTAATAAAAATACATTTAATCAATTATATAGTCTCCCTCGTTATCAACAAATTTTTCTACTGGGCAAAATTTGAATACCCTTCTCCCAAAATGAGGCAGGCTGGGAGTCGAAAACATTTTCAAGTTCAATTTTAATACTTCCTGAATTTTCGATTTCTTTTCCTAGTAAATGAAATTCAAGAGCTTGAAATAAATGAAATTCTGAAGGCGCAAAATCCGGGCTATACGGTGGATGTGGAACCGTCAGCCATCCTAGCTCCTCCAGCTGTTTATGTGTTAACTTGGCGCAATGAGGTCGTGCGTTGTCATGCAAAAGTTGGAGTCCAAGTCGTTTTGGCCGCTTAATTTTTAACATCTCTGCTAGTTTACCAAGCTGCTGCGTATACAGATTGGCGTTAATAGTCTGATGAGATTCGAGGAATTCCCAGAATATCATTCCTTGCCAATCCCAGAAAACAGACAACATAATCTTACAACCGTGTTCATTAAGTTTAGGCTGGGCTGGTGGGTTTTCCCCGCAAGGAATCCAATAGGCATGATGCGTGTTAGTTTCATAATCTATCCAGTTCTCGTCACATGTAATAATGTCCTTGAGAAAGTCTCGTCTGTGCGGACGAAGTAACAAACTTTGACAAATGGCCACACAAAATAAAAAAAATCAGCTGTTCCCTACATTTATGTTCGTACGAGTCGTCAAAATGTAGGGAACAGCTGATTTTTGTTTCGCGATTTCAGGTTTGGTCCCATAGTAAAAGTTGTTCATCATGATGAGTACAATGGCCTCTTAAGAGGTTGCTGGTGTTTTACAAATAACCCTGTATACAGCATGCTTTTTTTACCGGCACCAAATTTTTACACGGTGTTCCAACCATGAATACGAATAACTTTCACTATGGAATCAACTCTGAGATCACTAAAAAAAAAACAGCTGTTTCGTACATTTTGGTCAAGTAGGTATTGAACTATTTTATTAAACAGTTGATTTTGTTTTCGTGATTTCAGAGTTGGACCCATAGTGAATGTTGTTCATATTCATGAGTAGAACAGCCTATAAAAATTTGGAGCCTGAAAAAAAAAACATCCAGTTATACTAGCCGCGCAGTAAACTCTGCTTGCGCGATGCAGGCAGCATTTTGCGTGACGTCAGTGTGATGCGTAGTTCCCATGTGGCGATGTAGATGCCGCTACAGTATCACACCCTGAAAGGACTGAATAAACTACTGCCCTAAGCATGTAAAGAAATTTCTCACTAGCTCGTAACGTTCAAATATTCATTCATTAATTATCACGTGTTTATTATTCTTTCGTGAACTAATCAAATAATTAAAAATGTTTTACTTGTTTTCCCATGTTTTTCGTATGAAAATGAGAACATAAGATTTTGACCATACATATCTGATACACGCTGTACAAGGTGTAACTTAAATAACGCACAACCTCTTAAGGGGTCATTGTACTCATCATTATGAACAACTTTTACTATGGGACCAAACCGGAAAACGCGAAAAAAAAATCAGCTGTTCCCTACATTTTGACGAGTTATGCGAACATAAATGTAGGGAACAGCTGATTTTTTTTTCACGATTTCAGGTTTGGTCCCATAGCAAAAGTTGTTCATAATGATGAGTACAATGACTCCTTAAGAGGTTGTGCGTTATTTAAGTTACACCTTGTATAATGTCAACACAAACAATAGAAAGCAAACTCCTGACTGCTAAGCATCAGCTCTTATGAAAACATTAATTCGAGTAGAATATAACAAAACATTAAACCCTTCTGCTGCCATTGTGGATTTGTGTGAGTTAATATTGACACAATCCGTTTAGAACAATAAGGTTATTTCGCAAACTATTCGACTGCTCGCCTTTGTTACTGGCTCCTGAAATTACAATGGTAAATACCTAATTCTTGATTTATTAATTTAGTAACGCTTGACGATAGAGATTGAGGGTTTGTTTATTTTTAATGCCGTTTTGCGTGGATGTGACACATATTTTCCCGCAACTTGTTATCATACTCATATTATAATGTAAAAGTTTGTGAAGATGTTTGAATGTTTGTTACTCAATCACGCAAAAACTACTTAACGGATTTGGATAAAATTTGGTACACACATAGTTTATAACCATGATTAACACATAGGATACTTTTTATCCCAATATTCCCACGGGATCGAAACTTACGCGGGTGAAACCGCGGGGCGCTGCTAGTTGTTTTTTTTTTAATTTGTGTTCTTTTCTGCGTCATGTTTACCATAAATAAACGTATTTTCTTTCTTTTTCTTTTACCCTGTTTAACGGGAGGAATGTTAATCGTGTTATTTTGAACTTAAACCTACAAAAAATAACTAATTAAACTTTAGTGTAACTGTAGCTTTAAATTAACAGCTTCGTCGGTTTAGTGGTCGCAAGCGGTACTGAGTATGAGGTCCTGGGCTCGATTTCTAGGCTGGGTAAAGTGTTATTGGGTTTTTAACATCTAGAATTTATTAATATAAGTCTGAAGACATGATATGTCCCATGGAATAGACTCATCCCCTATTACATGGGACGGACTTCGAGGAAATAAGGTGTGATGTTTTGTTATGTAACCTTTAGTTCAAATCCAAACGTAGTACTGCGTAGGTTGCTACGTGCCTACGCACTCGCTACACTCGTAGGACGTGTGCTACGACATAGCTACGGCGTAGCTCGCACTGTATTGCAAGTTGAGATCGCTTTGAACGCCTTCGGACCGCAAGCCTTCAATTTGTTTTCAGATTAACCGCTTTTGAGGCATGTCCGTTCAGATGAGCAGTACGTTGAACCAATATATGTAGGTCGAACATAAACCACATCTATGCTGTTCGGGTGCCGTATTATGACGTTGTAATCCCATCATGATTGCAGTGCAAAATAGAGACGGAACTATACATGACTGATAGCACCATCCCTTTTTCAAACATGGTATTGTGGTGGCATTAATACTCCATAATAAGCCCCAGGTAGCCACATTAAAATACCTATTTGAATTGAAACATGCAGTACTTAATTTTAACGAAAAAAGAGCATTATTTATGCAGCTAAACAAATTTTCTTTCTTCTTTCTTTCCTTCACTACGCCGGTGAAGAAAAAGTTCTAATGCCATTAATTTTGTAAATTCCGCAACAAACATTGCAATATACATTGCATTATTGACGTTGACGGGCAGGCGAATTTTTGAAAGTCATGAAAATACATAAGGAATTTCTTCAAAAATAGTTCAGATTGAAATTGAAAGTGTGTTGTGCAGTTGGTGTACTTTTCTTCCCCAAAGAGTGATTTTTTTTTTCAAAAAACCGGTCATGTGCGAGTCGGACTCGCGCGCCGAGGGTTCCGTACAAATTTGTAGGTACGTAATTACAAATTTACGGTTTTCGCAATTTTTCCTTTATCTGTGCTATAAGACGTTGCTTCGTACCAAATCACAAGATTCTGAGTTCACGGGAAGTACCCTGTAGGTTTTGATTCCCTTGCGAGTGTCGAAAATTTGCGGAAAGGAAATTGTCCATTCTCGGCTTGGCGTGGACACGATGCTCGAAAAGAAACAATATAATCAAAAATCATGTTTTGTTTTTAGACGCTTATTTATTCAAAATTTTTGTATCAAGTTGCGCCCACGAATAGTGTATTTAAAAAGTAGTTAAATTGTTTAATTCTTCGACATATTGACAATACTCGACCTGCACAGTGTTGCCATTTGCCAACAATTAATCGTATATTTTGAAATAATTATTTGTAATCGATTCTAATTGTAATTTTTTAAGTTCAACTAATTCCTCCTCATTCTTATAAGAGTCTAGAGTTTACAGTCAATTAAAGCTATTATTTTTGTAATCACGAAAATTCATTCAAACAAGTTTTATCTATATAATTGGAAAACAAAAGTATCGAAGTTGGTCATTAATTTCGATTTTTAATCTAATATAAATCGATTATTAAAAAAAAGTTTATGTCAATGTCAGTTGACACTTCAAGTAACTTGTCATGTCATTCACTTTGTTTCTTGGCATCACGAATATAATTTTCCTCGTTTTACTCTTATTATTATGCAAGTATTGATTTGGCTTTGAAAATGGACACTGATACCGCATGCGTGTATATATTACACGAAAATAACAGTCAGGGACGAAATTCAATCAAGCAGTATTGCTGCAATTGTGTAGTGGGCCGAAGAACAGTGGGTTGCTGCGCTCATGTGATGACTATGATTTGGTTTTTAAGCGGGGCAAGGTACAAAGATAATAATATATATCCGCCTGCCCAGTTCCTAGACAACATATTACTAACATATGAGTCATAATAATAAAATGTATGAATAAAAATGTGTTTTATCTAAAACAAGTCTTACAAGCATCATGATACAATCTTATTACAATATTCTCTTCCCTACTGGAATTAGCTATTAGACCTGTATTATATTTATACTTAAAGGGCCTGTTCACGCCGAGCCAAATTCCCATACTAAGTGGACAATGTCCTTTGCGGCATAAACGGCTGTATTTTATTATTGCGTTGGCTTAGAAGTTTGATTTTTTTACAGCTCCAAGGGACAGTAGACTTGAGTATTTGATATAAATTCCAGCTTGATAACTCCACGCGTTCCTAAGAAAAAGGGTCTTGACACACAGACAGACGGACGGACGGACAACAAAGTGATCCTATAAGGCTTCCGTATTTTCCTTTCGAGGTACGGAACCCTAAAAAGACTTTATCTAGTTGTATGGCCAGTCTTTGTGTGCATTTCTCAGTAACAGCCCGGAGTCTGGGTGAAGGCCCAGGTTATGACAATAGCTGGTAAAATGTCTGTGTACTAATAGATTATATATCGCCTAACCTTTCGGGGGTTGCAAGTGTGATGTGCTACGACCAGTCTTTTAAACCATAATTCACCAACCTCATTATATACATGTCCCGGAAGTTATAAAGATTGTGGAAGAAAATTTTTGTCACAAATCTACGCACGCATACAGTCGCACACCTAATAGGTTCTTCGGCCATTTTGGTTTGTTGTGAATTTACGCAGTTTTAATTATTTTTGGGATAGATAATACCTTATAACGCGAACCTACTTTGAACCGCTCCCGCCACAATACACTCATCCGATAAGGGCGCAGCTTCTAGAATGTTCTAGAAGCCGGGTGAGGAACAGACGACGCGCACCCTTCTTTTTGACATTAGCCGTGTGACGTCTGTCAATTGGGCTGCGCAACGGAAAGTGATTCTCTGTAATACAATTTACGAAACTTTATCTTTTCCTCGAACCCTATTGTTTTTATATATATTTCTGTTACTGGAAATAAAGCACTTACAGTACATAATGTTTGTATATTAAAATCTATATATAAATCTATATAAAAATGACAGAAATCGATTCAGTAAACGATTATTCAGATCCAGCCTGTCCCTTGCTGCCCTCTCCCAGCGACGCCCTAAGCTGAGGTCCGTACCCCACGGGGCGAACCTTTAGCGCGTTTTCGCTTAGTTCTAAGGTTTTTAAGCCCTGGCTGGAGGCCTTCATTTATTGAATCATCCACAGGCAAGCTCGGTTAACTGCGAGATGCCATTCCCAAAAAAAAAAAAAAACACTAAACGATTCTGAACAAACAAAACTTATCTCCAAACTAACTTATATTCTTCTTCTCTCCTTTAATATAGAATATTCTATTCTATTCTATTCATAAGCAATAATTCAGTAAGACATTTTATACATCTCAATCGTAATTAAAATATTAATTTGAAAGGCACGTGTAACCAAAACATACAGGCTCAGTCTACTCTAGATTATGAAATATCAGGTAGGAAAGCAAATACGGCCAAAATGAACGTTCTCTCTAATTCAGGCCCGATTATTTCATAGCCTGGAGGTAGAATAGCTAAAATTGAATATTGAAGCCTCTAGCTGGTTGTATCAAAGCCGGGCTTTTAATTCGACAGTGCGATGATTATGCTCTTGGATGTTCTCATGTATTATGCCTCCGGTGGGAGATGAACTTACTAGGGATACGTATCTTCATTTGTAGTTTAACAACTTGCAATATTTATATGTTACTAGCGACACGCCCCGGCTTCGCACGGGTGCAATAGAGAAACAATGATAATTTTAGAGCCATTATTTCTGCTCGTAGGGTTCAGCCAGCGTTTGCAATGTAAGCGCAAAAAAATGTGTTTATTTACGACATCACATTAGAAACCTCTAAAATTATCAGTGTTTCTCTACTATATTATGCATGTATTATACATATAAACCTTCCTCTTGAATCACTGTATCAATTAAAAAAAACCGCATCAAAATCCGTTGCGTAGTTTTAAAGATCTAAGCATACATAGGGACAGACAGCAGGAAGCGACTTTGTTTTATACTATGTAGTGCTCTAAAAACGGTGAAGGAAAATATCGTGAGGAAACCGGCATGTCCTAGAACCAAAAATTCGAAGACATGAGACCAACCCGCACTGGGCCCGCGTGGTGGATTACGGTCCGCTCCCTCTCACCGAGAGGAGGCCTGTGTCCCAGCAGTGGGATTATTAGAAGCTGATTATATATAAGAAATATAACTGATTAATCCCATCTTTGAGACCACAAAATATACTTGAACTTTTAAATATAGGGACAAAAAAAATATCGTTGTCACGAGCTTAGCCGTTCACTTTCTCGGCTACGAGTAATGGAAGGTTTTTTGCAAAAAAAAAAAAATATAATTTACATAACTTAGGGCTGATTTTTCAATCATCTGATAACTTTATTCGAAGAATAATTTTGAAATTTTTGACAGTTATTCAAAATCTGTCAAACGTCAATTTTATTCCTCGAATAAAAGGTATCAGATGATTGAAAAATCAGTCTTAGACGTAAGTATGTATTTCACGTAGAGGTAACCATAACCAGGAGTCTTTAATACCCATATTTCGCCAATTATGCTGAAGTCCCACGTAAGTATAGCACGCATCTATAGGGTGACTGGTAATTATAGACCGATACTTCAACACATGATTCTACTCATCATTACAAACAACTTTTACTATCGGACCAAATCCGAAATCGCGAAAAAAAATTTGTAATGATGAGTAGAATAATGTGTTTAAGTATCGGTCACTAATTACCAGTCACCCTATATTGTCATATATCGCGCAAAAATCCAAGCGGCAATCGTCATCATCATTCACACTCACTCCTAAGCATAGGTTTTAACCGACTTCAAAAAGGAGGAGGTTATCAATTCGGATAATTATATATATAATATATTTTTTTATGTATGTAGGGCATAACTCCGTCATGTATGGACGGATTTGCAAAATTCTTTTTTTTTGTTCAATAGACGTTTATTCCGAAATGGTCCCATTTGAATTTCGTAAAGATCTGGTGATCAGTTTCGGAGACAGACAACGGAACTCTTCAATAAATAGCAGTAAAACAACCGCGATTGCTACTATCGCATATGTATGCATTGTTTACGCAATCGCACAACATAACATCACCTCTGTACCCTATAAACGCAGAGGCAGCTTCCTGTCACTGATATTTACATAGCAAGTAGTGTTATATGAATTGGTTTAGGGTAGGTATAACTAAAAAGTGAAAAATAAAAACTTTTTATAAAAAAAAAACAACCGACTTCCAAAAAACCACTACAAAGTGAAAAATAATTTTAATTTCTGAAGTCAATGTCAAAAAACGAACATGCCGAACCAACGACACCGACTTCCAAAATTAAAGTTATTTTTCACTTTGCAGTGTTTTTTTGGAAGTAGGTTGTTTTTTTTTTGTATAAAAAAGTTTTTCATGTGCCAATTCCCACGCTTCTGTGCCCGCCTCATCCAAGTTCTACCCGTGATAGTAACAATGTCGTCCACCCATCTAGCGGCCGGACGACCGACACTTCGTCTCCCAGTCCTTAGACGCCACTCGGTAACTGCCTTTCTCCATCTGTCATCGCTGCGTCTTGCCAGACATCTTTCCCAACTCCATTTGATTTCCATAACTCGATTTCCGAAACACTTCGATATCCGAAAACCTTCGTACGTCTGCGGATCGCGACGTTTGGGACTCGGTCTATAAGCCTTATGCCAAGCATGGAACGCTCCATGGTTCTGTGCTACTCTCACCCTGTACACAGCCTCCTGCGTGAGCGTCCACGTCTCAGCACCGTGCGTCATGTTGGGCAGAACAAACCGCAATTTGCCCAATGTTCATTATTATAGCTCCGCTGATAAAAAGGTGCTATTACTAGAAAAATAACCTATAATTGTAGCACTTAGTGGAGGAAAAGTGTGTAGATCGCACATCGTTAAGTGCACGGGAAGACGGTCCGGATATCTCTCGTTAAGGAAGTGTTCAGTACAGGAAAACTGCGCGCCGCTGTCACACCGGACCGTGGAAATGGGCCTTTAATTTTGTTGAGAACATTTTATGAGAATCTAGTGTATTTGAAAGGACGTCACAATCTTGGATCCATTTTCCGTTATGTCAATGTTAGTTGTACCTACCTACCTACCTAACAAAAATCTAACATTCACTCACTGACAGACAATAAAATTGTAGACAGTGAAATGAATTCTTGTCGACGTCACCGTATGATTATGAACTCCGTTATTTAATAATCTATCTCGCGAGATTGTAAGCTGTCAATGCATTGTGAACTGTACCATACTGCTTACATTATAACGTATTCATTTTCGATAGTTTATAATCTATCCATGTCAAACCGTGACATTGTGAACTGCAGTGCGATTCTGTAACAATCTCATCGAGAAAACTTAGGTGAAGGGAGCCGGAGTGAGCTGTCAGTGTCATCCCACCTGATACTAGGGATTGACCAAGAATATAATTACAATCATAATCGAGCTTTTTATAATATTTTTTATGCTAATTCTATTGATTATTTTATATAATGTCAAAGCTAGTATTTTAATTGTCAAATCATTACTATTTTGGGGGGGTTTTAATCCAGGAAAAAAAGAAAAAAAAATGATATTCTGACTAAGTTTTTGTTTTGCTATTTTATTTTAAAACTCAAGAAAATAGTAATGTTTTTACAACTAAAATACTGGTTTTGAAATTATATAAAATGATCAATGCATTAAGTCCGCCTTTGTACCTTTTGTGCGAAAAGTTTATATAAATAAATCAATACTATATATAATAATCATACGAGTTAGGGTAGGTAGATATGATATATATGTATATGTACAGACGCCAGCACATCAAGCTACCCGAAACTGTCTTCGCAATCAACCTTGAACCTCATGCTTTAACGATAAAGTTGAAAATCTTTCAAAGAAATTTGACAGATTGTAGTAGCTTGATGTGCTGGAGTCTGTACATATAATAACTGCGTGTGAAGACCAACTGGACTTTGAGGGTCGAGAAGTTGGAGCCGCGTCACAACACGAACTTCAAGTCGTTCGTGGTGCGTGTTCCGACACATCATCTCGAGAATTTCCTCAAGGAAGAGTTCTGACCGAAGGGTGTTGTGTATCGCCGATTTCGTGGCCGGCTATATAACACCAGTCAGCGAAACACGACGCCGACACTTCGTGTGCAGTAGTTTTAGTTTGTTATGTTGTATGTATTTATAGTATTTTTAAGTTATGTTATTATAGTATTGTATTTGTGATAATTTTTTATGTATTAGTTTATAAGTATTCTTATGTTTGTAGTAGTATGTATTTCTATGGGCCCTAGTTGCTTGAAATAAAGGAAAAAGTAAATAAATATAATACCTACGGTAGGTAAGCTAAGCCTGAGATTTTTACTATTATCAGTCAGAGCCCAAATTGTATTTTTTGGATATTCTTGGGTATAATGTAGTATACATGTTATGTTACAGTTACACATTGGTCTAAATATAGCCGAACGCTCATCGCACATTATCCGAGAATCGAGTGGTTACCCGAACTCAATAGTTTCGTGCTATTTTGGGATAAATCAATTAACAGTTTGTCTCTCATTCACCGTCTACGAGGCACTTGAGTTAATCATAAACTATGTATACAAAATATCTTTATACTATAGCGGCTCAGAAAGTACCTTATTACATTTTAAAAATGAGGCAGAAAGTACGACATTACTGTTGTACAGACGCCAGCACATCAAGCTACCCGAAACTGTCAAATTTTCCCAATCAACTTTGCACCTTATGGTTTGGCGATAAAGTTGAAAATCTATTAAAGGAATTTGACATATTGTAGTAGCTTGATGTGCTGGCGTTTGTACAAATTTGCGGGTCGAAAAAGTGTATGAAAATCCATTGTTAACGTGCTGTGCTTTTTTTTTTAATTTAGGATAATTCAGTAGGTAGCCTAAATAAATATAGTATAATGCCAAAAGACAAAAAGCTTTTATCACCAAGCGCAAAATAATACTGATCTCTCTAGCAAAAGTAAGTATTACATTGAGTTTTAAATAACTGACGGTCGATTCTGTAAAAATCTCACCGTGAAATCATAAGTGAAGTGAGCTTGAAGTGAGCAGTGTCAATAGTGTTAATCCCTAATGACAGCTCACTCCACGCTCACTTCACCCAAGTTTTCACGGTGAGATGGTTACAGAATGGCACGGCCGTAACAATCTTAATTTAAAATTCACTTTAAAAAATGACTTTTATTTTCCTCGTTGGAATAGTGAGGAAAGTGCGATTCCCAACGCGTGTGTATTACTCAAACTACACCCTCATTAGAAATCGGTCACTTTCTCCCCTCGGTCAACAATGTACATACCTACTACTGTAGCGTGTCGATGGCAATCTATTTAGATTTCAGTTTGCAGCCTAGAATTTGGCACAAGTTTGGCACCAGTAGTAGCGTCCATCGGCTCCTGCAAAAGCAGGCAACAGCTGCTGTTGCCAGCTATTGGCGCGTGTGTTACGCAATTAAGGAATTACGTAACACACTGATTCCCTTATTCACAAACTAAACTAAATTTTAAGTGCAGTGCATCTTTTTCTTTCTATTTCATTAAGAAAATGACCGAATAAATATTAGTTTAGTCCTGTCAAATTAAGATACTCCATAGACAAGTTCAGACGTGATTAAAAAATTAGCTACTAAAAATAGTTCAATTAACGTCAGGTGCTGACTAATTTTAAAATACCTTTATTTTAAGATACCTTTGCGCATCCCTCGTACCGTACCTTGTGACTACGAACATATTTTGGCTCTGACTGTTTCCAGACATCGTTTGGTTTCCTTTATTTCTACATCTATTTTGAAAATAAACGCCAAAATTAATTAGATTAATTTAAGCAAGTAAGGGCCAATTAACAGTTTCATTAATAAAGGCTAGACCAATAAAAGGTTTATAGTTATTGCTGTGTGAGTATACGAGGCAGAGTTCAAGTGGCAGTAAACTTTTCGTGAATTGTACATGTTAGGCGTGATACACACTTGTACGGGTCGGCATGATTCGGCACAACCTGGCGGCATGGCGTGACGTTCTGTTATATTTATGACACGCTTCGATCACGCCTGTATTCCAGAAAGGGTTAGGCAGAGACCTGTAGTGCCCACGTTTAGCAACCTATGTTTACGTAAAAGTAATAAGGGGCGAGCATTTTGCCATCACCCGACCACAAACCCAGACTCTGGGCTGCTGCTGAGAAATTCCTTTGAATGCATGGTAATAGTAGTTTCTAGCTTTTTTTTCCCGATTTAAACCAAGGACCTCACGTTCAGCAATAACGTTTGCAATCACCTAGAGTCCTAGACCAACGAGGCAGTCGATCGGGCAACAATATAGATACAGTTGAAACTCGATTAACCGGACTAATTGTTGTCGTTAGGGCGTCGGATAGCCGAAAATCCGGATAATTGAATGTATGAAGAAAAGCGGGTTTTGTGCCTACACATACATAATGTTATGTGTTTATTAAAAACAACAAATACATATCAACGAAAATTAATGTTTATTATGAAATTATTAAGAGATAAATTTTTCAACATTCGATGTATGCACTTATTGGTCGTGGTTGGTCGTGGTTGATAGTCCGGATAATCCCGAATCCTTATAGGTAACTGAGGGCCGGATAATCGAGTTTCTACGGTATATGTACGTGAAATACATAAGCTGCTCGCAAATGCAAGCATAATCAGTCTGTGAGACTCAGGCCTCTTCTCTCTGTGAGGGGATAAGCCGCTCGGCTTAGCTCGAACTGTCTCGAGCCGACTCGAACATGATTCTGCGACGGTTAGGTAATAGGTAATACGGGCTGGTGTCAGGGTTAATGCCGAAAATAGTTTACTGATTCACACAAGCCGAATATGTATAGTAATTGCTGCGGGTCGGCTTTGTTGCTCAGCAAATACTGCCGAATCGAGTGTGCAAACCCGAACAAGTGTGTAACTCCCCTTTTAATTATATTTTTTTTCTTTTTGGATAGGAAATTATCAAATAATTTCTCCCGCTTTGGGCGGAGTGGGAGGGCGTGTAAGAATTTTACTAACGAAAACCTACCCCATGTTCCTTCAGTTGCCTCCACAGTAATTCTTTCGAACAACCCGCGACCCTGGCAGGCATCGGCCCTAGCGGACCCCGTCAGTTACTGCTGACATCTCTTTGAGGCGCGCGTGGAACACAACGCGCCGTCGGCGTCGGCACGGGCCTGGTCCTTACCGGACGGTGAACTGCCCATTGCTCGCCGTCCGCAAACCCGCGCCTACGGTGGCCGGGAGTCGGCTCTCGACTCCCGACGCCCAGGGCGTCTCCTGCGGCGACTAGGGGCGTGAGGGCGCAAAGATTACGTGACATAAGACAGTTCAGCGATACCTCAAGAGGCCAATTCTCGTAATTTTACGTTCAATATCTACGAGTAGTAGCAGTCTCATCTCCACGACTAATAAAAGTCAAAAATGTAGGGAAATTACAGGTATTTTGATCAGACTGTGAATGTTATTAAAACTACGAGAATTACTTCTCTGGTGTTGTGTTGCAGGTGTCCAAAAGAGGCGGTGACCAGGCGGTCACCGAATGGTCACCGAACGGTCACTCAGCGGTCACCGAGCGGTCACCCAGCGATCCAATAGTGGTTTGCCGCCGTATGGAATAAAAAAGGTCCTAATTCTGTTGTTTTTATTTATGAATACCATCCAGTCATACTTACGTTTGTCTAGCCTCGAGGTCAATCCCTAGGATTTATGTAAAATATGTGAAAGTGTTTGTGGAAGGGGCTTGTGGCTAAGTAATAGCCGCGCGGGTCGATCAAAGGTCAAGGCCACGCTTTCCGCGGATGGTCTGTGGATGGATGACCATCTTTACATACCAAGACCCCTCCGTGCCTCGGAAAGCAAGTTAAGCCGTTGGTCCCGGCTGTCAATTGTAGATCTTTGGCAGTCGTTACGGGTCGTCAGAAGCCCGAAAGTCTGACAACCATTCTTACCAAGGGGTATCGTATTACCTAGTAACTGGGTTGTGGAGGTTAGACAGGCAATCGCTTCATGCCGCCCCGCGGGGCACAGGATGGGGGGCAGGAGCTGCCAGCCACCCGCGAGGAAGGGCATAGTGCCGGCGCAGGTTCGCCCTGCCGCCGCCACCGCCGCTGTCGCCGCCGCTGTAACTCCAGCTCCAGCGGCGGTACCTGAGGAGGGGGATGTGATGTCGGAATAATGGTTTCCAATCACCGCATCCTCCAGGCGAACATCAACCATTGCAGAGCGGCCCAGGACCTGCTGGTGCAGGCCATGGCTGAGTGGTTGGTGAACGTAGCGGTGGTCGCCGAGCCCTACTCGATCCCCGGCAGTTGGCTGGGTGACGAGGACGGCTTGGTGGCACTAGCGGCGCGGTCCTCCACAGACTCCCCTCCCCTCTCGCTATTAGAGAGGGGACCGGGATACGTGGCCGCCGCGTGGGGAGAGGTAGCCCTCGTGGGCGTCTATTTCTCCCCAAACCGCCCTCTCCAGGACTTCGAGAACTATCTCGGAGCCCTGGCCGCCGTGGTCGGCAGGGTGGCGCCGCGTCAGGTCTCCGTATTGGGAGACCTGAATGCCAAGTCGGTGACCTGGGGCAACCCGGCCACTGACCCTCGCGGGCGGGCAGTGGAGATGTGGGCAGCCTACTCTGGGCTCTCTCTCCTCAACAGAGGAAACGTCCAGACATGCGTGCGGCGGCAGGGTGGCTCGATAGTGGACGTCACTTTTGCCACCCCTGCGTTGGCCGCGCGCGTGCTGAACTGGCGGGTGGATCTGGTGGAGACCATGTCGGACCACCGCTACGTGCGGTTCGACATCTCCACCGGTGGCCCCGGAGAGACGCGGCCCCTCTCGGGGCGGTCAGCGTTCCCACGGTGGGCTCTCACCCGCCTGGACAGGGAGGCGGCGGCGGAGGCGGCGTTTATCCAGGACTGGCTTTCGCCGCCTTCCGCTGGCTTGGACGTGGACACCGTGGCGGGACACCTGAGGGAATCTCTGACCGAGGTGTGCAATTCTAGCATGCCTCGGTCCGGTCGACCGCTGCCCAATCGGGCGGTGTACTGGTGGTCGGTGGAGCTGGAGGGGCTTCGAGCGGCGTGCGTGGAGGCTAGGAGGGCCTACGCGCGGAGCCGGCGGCGGCGTCGACGAGACCACGCCCACGAGGACCACCTTTATGAGGTGTACATAGAGGCAAAACTGGTTCTCGAGCGGGCCATCGCCGACGCTAGGGACTCGGCGAGAAAGGAGATGCTGGAGGGTCTCGACAGCGATCCCTACGGGAGGCCATACAAGGCGGCGCGCAACAAGCTGCGCCCCTTTGGTCCCCCGGTGGCCGAGACCCTGGAGCCCTCATTCTTGGATGGGGTGGTTCAGTCCCTGTTCCCGTGCAGGGACAACTTCACCCCGCCAGTGATGGACCCTCCGCGGGGGATAGCTCGGCCAGCTGAGGAGGAAGAGGAGGCCCCTCCTGTCACGGAGTCGGAACTCAGCGCGGCGATTGTGCATATCCGCGCCAAGAAGACGGCTCCGGGCCCCGACGGTGTCCCGGCGAGGGTGGTGGCAATTGCCGCCACTCAAATGGAGGAGCGGTTTCGGAATCTCTTTAGCGCATGTCTTGCATCTGGGAGGTTCCCGAAACCGTGGAAGGAGGGGCAATTGTGCCTCCTTCGCAAGGAGGGCCGCCCGGCAGACTCCCCCTCGGCATACCGACCCATCGTCCTGCTCGATGAGGTCGGCAAAATGTTCGAGGGGATAATCGCTGCCCGCCTAAAGGGCCATCTCCGGAATGTGGGGCCGGACTTGTCGGCCGCTCAGTTCGGTTTTCGGGCTGAGCGTTCCACGGTGGACGCGCTGGCCCGCCTTAAGGGCCAGGTGAAGGAGGCGATGGAAGCGGGGGATGGATTGTTGGCGGTGTCATTCGACATAGCCAACGCCTTCAACTCTGTTCCCCACACAGCACCATCCTAGAGGCGCTCCGATTCCACGGGGTGCCTCAATACATGCGGCGTCTACTGGCCAGCTACCTGGAGGATCGGGCGATCGTCCTCGTGAACAGGGCTGGCCAAGTCCGGCGGTACGCAGCCGAGGCCGGCGTTCCACAGGGGTCAGTCGTTGGACCTCTCCTCTGGAACGTCGGCTACGACTGGCTCTTGCGGGGAACTCTCCTCCGAGGCACCAGTGTCGTCTGCTACGCGGATGACACTCTCCTCACCGCCCGGGGGGAGAGTTTCAGGGAGGCGGCCAACTTGGCCTCAGCGGGCGGATCCTTGGTCGCAGGGAGGATCCGCCGCCTAGGATTGACGGTGGCGCTGCACAAGACCGAGGCCGTGTTTTTCCACGGGCCTCGGCAGCGCCAACCACCAGACGCTCATATCTTTGTGGAGGGCGTCCGAATCGAGGTGAAGGCCCAGATGAAATATCTGGGTCTTGTAATCGACAGCAGGTGGCGTTTCGGCCCGCATTTCAGCGGGCTGTCGACGCGCCTGCTGAAGACTGCGGGCGCCCTCTCGTGGCTACTGCCCAACTTGGGGGGGCCCAGCGCGCGATGCCGGCAACTCTACGCCGGCATCTTGAGGAGTATGGCCCTTTACGGGGCTCCTATTTGGGAGGACTCCCTCCGCAGGAGGGAGAACGCTGCCGCATTGCGGGCACCCCAAAGGGCTATAGCTCAGCGGGTGGCGAGGGCATACCGCACGGTCGGCTTCTCAGCGGCATGTGCTCTGGCTGGCACCCCGCCTTGGGAACTCGAGGCGTGGGTGCTTGCCAGAGTATATGAATGGACGGCGGGGCGGAGGGCGAGAGGAGAACGCATCGCCCCGGAAGAGCGGGAGGCCGTCCGGCGGGAGGCGAGGGACGCCATCATCGTCCATTGGACGGGGGACCTCGCCACCGCAGCCTTCGGCCGCCGAACCCTCGACGCGATTAGGCCGGTCCTGCGGGACTGGCTCGAGCGGCCGGATGGGTTCCTCTCCTTCCGTCTGGTGCAGGTGCTGTCCGGACACGGTTGTTTCGGATCGTACCTGCACCGGATCGGACGAGAGGAGACGCCGACGTGTCACGGCTGTGGCGTGGCGGAGGACACGGCGCAGCACACTCTCGAGGTGTGCCCGTCGTGGTCTGGGCCGCGCCACAGTCTCACCGCGGCGATCGGAACGGACCTCTCGCTCCCCGGCCTTGTCAACGCCATGCTGGGAGACGAGGGGTCCTGGGCGGCAGTCGCCTCCTTCTGCGAACACGTCATGTCCCAGAAGGAGGCGGCGGAGCGCGTGCGGGAGGAAGACCCTCTCGCGGCGCCGCTCCGAAGGCGGAGGAGGGGTCGAAGAAGACGTCAGTATGACAGTCATCTCCGACTCCTCCCAGGTGGAAGTCAGCAGGCGACGGGTGCGGGGGTATCACCCTCGCCTGCATTGCACAGGCTTCCACCAGTGCCGGACGGGAATGGCCAGGTGTTCCCGGCCCATCCCGTAGCCCCCCACCCCGGGGGACATGCAGGGCCCGCCAACTAGGCGGGCAGGCGCCGGGGGGATTGTGGACGCAAAGGCTGAGCCGGATTCCCATGACCCCCCCATCAAGGCGATGAGGGAACACCGCTGAGTTTTAGTGGGTATACTGCCACTTTGGCAGGGAGTCCCACATACTCCGTTCCGTCCCCCGACGAGCGGAGATGCGTAATGTCATTTCTCAGCGAAAAAAAAAAAAAAAAAAAAGGCAATCGCTTCATGGGGGATCCCCCACAGCGCATACTTCCACGTAGTTTCCCCCGGGCAACGCCGTGTCTGACCACCGTAACGGAGTGGCAGACCGGCGGCTAAAGTGCGCTGTGCTTCGCAGACATCAACGCGGTCGTCTGCGAATATGACGAAAAAGACTGTGCGTGACGCCTCTGGGCGTTTTATTTCGAATCGTCCTTCCGAGGGCGCTTCAAACGGCCCTTCTCAGGGCCAACCCCACGGCCCTTCTCAGGGCCAATCCAACGGCTCTTTTCAGGGCCACGCCGGCGACGCTTTGGCGTCGGAAGCTGACCGCGCACCATCTGCGGCCAGCTTGAATAGCAGGCCAGACGAGTTGTCGGACTCCGACGACTCAAATATGGATACGTCGGCGGCCGAAAACGACCGCCTCAATAGAAAGAGGGCCTATTTGAGGCTCGGGTCCGAGGGCTCCTCGGAGTCGGCCGGAAGCAAGGCGAAGAGGAAGTCGAAGTCCAAAAAGGCTTCGACTTCTAATACGGGTTCAACCCACGATGTGGGCTTGGTGGACGCCGAGCGCCAGCTAAACCTCGGTAAAAGGGTGCAACTCCAGCAAGACCTGGAGGAGAGGGTCGCTGCCAAGGAGCGCCAGGCGCAAATCGCCCGGTCAAGGGCTGGCTATGGCACATCCACAGTGCTGTACGCCGACCACTCCCTGACTGAGCTGGAGCGCATGGCGCTCCAGGACAAGGAGGAGGTACTGGAGGTCGCCTCCAAGTCCTCGAACTTGAAGGGGACCTTTCAGAAGGCCCTCAAATGCCGGGCTGTGAGCATGCACGGCATCGTCACCGAGCTGGTGCAGCGCACGGCCACAGACGAGACGCGGCAGCTGCAGGCGAAGGTGGATCGCCTGCAGCTGGAGGTCAGCCAGCTGCACCAGAAGCTGGCTGAGGCCACGGCCCGGCACGCCCAGCCTGCGCCTGCCCCTGTCCCTGGTCCGGCAGAGGGAGGCTCCTCCTCATCTGGAAACCTTGAGGAAATAATCCGCAAGGTTGTCATGGAGGAGAGGGCCATTATCAGAGGCTGCCTCGCGGGAATTGAGGACCGGCTCTTGCCGGAAAAGCGGCTCCGCCCGCCGTTAGCGGCGGATAAGAGTCCGCCACCGACGGAGCCGGTACCCATACCTGCGCGGCCGGTGGGAGACCCGCCATCGGGTGCGCAGACCCAGGCCCCGAAGCCCTCCAAGGGCAAAGGGAAGGGCAAGAGGAGCACTGTGGCTCCTCAAACCCCCACCACAAGCGCGGAGGGAGCGTCTGCCACTTCGGCAGCCCCCCAGAACACGCAGCGGGAGGACGCCATGCTTCCCTCCACCACCCCGTCCAACCAGGCGTGGACGGAAGTGGGCAGGGGAAGAAAGGCCAAAAAGCCCAAGCCCGCTGCGACTGCTTCGGCAGCCCAGAAAGCTCCGGCGGGCGGGAGGAAGTTGGTTGCTCCCAAAACTGCGGCGGTCGTCGTGACCATCACCCCGGAGGCCGCGGAGCGAGGCGAAACGTACGAGTCTGTCCTAAGACGGGCTCGTGCTAACGCGGATCCCTCCCGGCTGGGGATCGGCAACATTACGTGCCGCCGCACCCAGGCCGGAGCCCGAATTTTTGAGTTCGGGGGGGAGCAGCGCGGCGCAAACGCGGATCTCTTTGCAACAAAGTTGCAAGAGGTCATCGCTGATGTGGCGACGGTCGCCAGACCTGTCAAGACCGCATCCTTGGAGGTGATTGATATGGACGATTCGGTCACCAAAGAGGATGTGGTGGCGGCCGTTGCCGCTGCGGGAGGCTGCAGCGCTAGCGCGGTGAAGGGAGGAGCCATCAGGCCCGGCCGCCGCGGCATGGGCGCCATCCGCGTCGAGTGCCCAGTCGCCGCGGCGGCGGCCGCCCTTAAGGCAACCAAGGGACGGCTGCTCGTGGGCTTCAGCTCGGCTGTGGTCCGGCCGCTTGAGGACAAGCCTGCGCGGTGCTTCAAGTGCTTCGCGCCGGGCCACACCCGATCTACATGTCCCTCCAAGTCCGACTGGGGAGAGTCTTGCTTCCAGTGCGGACAGGAGGGACACAGGAGTGCCACATGCAGCGCCGCCACGCCACACTGCCCGGCGTGTGCTGCCAGTGGCCGCCCCGCGGGGCACAGGATGGGGGGCAGGAGCTGCCAGCCACCCGCGAGGAAGGGCATAGTGCCGGCGCAGGTTCGCCCTGCCGCCGCCACCGCCGCTGTCGCCGCCGCTGTAACTCCAACTCCAGCGGCGGTACCTGAGGAGGGGGATGCGATGTCGGAATAATGGTTTCCAATCACCACATCCTCCAGGCGAACATCAACCATTGCAGAGCGGCCCAGGACCTGCTGGTGCAGGCCATGGCTGAGTGGTCGGTGAACGTAGCGGTGGTCGCCGAGCCCTACTCGATCCCCGGCAGTTGGCTGGGTGACGAGGACGGCTTGGTGGCACTAGCGGCGCGGTCCTCCACAGACTCCCCTCCCCTCTCGCTCTTAGAGAGGGGACCGGGATACGTGGCCGCCGCGTGGGGAGAGGTAGCCCTCGTGGGCGTCTATTTCTCCCCAAACCGCCCTCTCCAGGACTTCGAGAACTATCTCGGAGCCCTGGCCGCCGTGGTCGGCAGGGTGGCGCCGCGTCAGGTCTCCGTATTGGGAGACCTGAATGCCAAGTCGGTGACCTGGGGCAACCCGGCCACTGACCCTCGCGGGCGGGCAGTGGAGATGTGGGCAGCCTATTCTGGGCTCTCTCTCCTCAACAGAGGAAACGTCCAGACATGCGTGCGGCGGCAGGGTGGCTCGATAGTGGACGTCACTTTTGCCACCCCTGCGTTGGCCGCGCGCGTGCTGAACTGGCGGGTGGATCTGGTGGAGACCATGTCGGACCACCGCTACGTGCGGTTCGACATCTCCACCGGTGGCCCCGGAGAGACGCGGCCCCTCTCAGGGCGGTCAGCGTTCCCACGGTGGGCTTTCACCCGCCTGGACAGGGAGGCGGCGGCGGAGGCGGCGTTTATCCAGGACTGGCTTTCGCCGCCTTCCGCTGGCTTGGACGTGGACACCGTGGCGGGACACCTGAGGGAGTCTCTGACCGAGGTGTGCAATTCTAGCATGCCTCGGTCCGGTCGACCGCTGCCCAAACGGGCGGTGTACTGGTGGTCGGTGGAGCTGGAGGGGCTTCGAGCGGCGTGCGTGGAGGCTAGGAGGGCCTACGCGTGGAGCCGGCGGCGGCGTCGACGAGACCACGCCCACGAGGATCACCTCTATGAGGTGTACATAGAGGCAAAGCTGGTTCTCGAGCGGGCCATCGCAGACGCTAGGGACTCGGCGAGAAAGGAGATGCTGGAGGGTCTCGACAGCGATCCCTACGGGAGGCCATACAAGGCGGCGCGCAACAAGCTGCGCCCCTTTGGTCCCCCGGTGGCCGAGACCCTGGAGCCCTCATTCTTGGATGGGGTGGTTCAGTCCCTGTTCCCGTGCAGGGACAACTTCACCCCGCCAGTGATGGACCCTCCGCGGGGGATAGCTCGGCCAGCTGAGGAGGAAGAGGAGGCCCCTCCTGTCACGGAGTCGGAACTCAGCGCGGCGATTGTGCATATCCGCGCCAAGAAGACGGCTCCGGGCCTCGACGGTGTCCCGGCGAGGGTGGTGGCAATTGCCGCCACTCAAATGGAGGAGCGGTTTCGGAACCTCTTTAGTGCATGTCTTGCATCTGGGAGGTTCCCGAAACCGTGGAAGGAGGGGCAATTGTGCCTCCTTCGCAAGGAGGGCCGCCCGGCAGACTCCCCCTCGGCATACCGACCCATCGTCCTGCTCGATGAGGTCGGCAAAATGTTTGAGGGGATAATCGCTGCCCGCCTAAAGGGCCATCTCCGGAATGTGGGGCTGGACTTGTCGGACGCTCAGTTCGGTTTTCGGGCTGAGCGTTCCACGGTGGACGCGCTGGCCCGCCTTAAGGGCCAGGTGAAGGAGGCGATGGAAGCGGGGGATGGATTGTTGGCGGTGTCATTCGACATAGCCAACGCCTTCAACTCTGTTCCCCACAGCACCATCCTAGAGGCGCTCCGATTCCACGGGGTGCCTCAATACATGCGGCGTCTACTGGCCAGCTACCTGGAGGATCGGGCGATCGTCCTCGTGAATAGGGCTGGCCAAGTCCGGCGGTACGCAGCCGAGGCCGGCGTTCCACAGGGGTCAGTCGTAGGACCTCTCCTCTGGAACGTCGGCTACGACTGGCTCTTGCGGGGAACTCTCCTCCGAGGTACGAGTGTCGTCTGCTACGCGGATGACACTCTCCTCACCGCCCGGGGGGAGAGTTTCAGGGAGGCGGCCAACTTGGCCTCAGCGGGCGGATCCTTGGTCGCAGGGAGGATCCGCCGCCTAGGATTGACGGTGGCGCTGCACAAGACCGAGGCCGTATTTTTCCACGGGCCTCGGCAGCGCCAACCACCAGACGCTCATATATTTGTGGAGGGCGTCCGAATTGAGGTGAAGGCCCAGATGAAATATCTGGGTCTTGTAATCGACAGCAGGTGGCGTTTCGGCCCGCATTTCAGCGGGCTGTCGACGCGCCTGCTGAAGACTGCGGGCGCCCTCTCGTGGCTACTGCCCAACTTGGGGGGGCCCAGCGCGCGATGCCGGCAACTCTACGCCGGCATCTTGAGGAGTATGGCCCTTTATGGGGCTCCTATTTGGGAGGACTCTCTCCGCAGGAGGGAGAACGCTGCCGCATTGCGGGCACCCCAAAGGGCTATAGCCCAGCGGGTGGCGAGGGCCTACCGCACGGTCGGCTTCTCAGCGGCATGTGCTCTGGCTGGTACCCCGCCTTGGGAACTAGAGGCGTGGGTGCTCGCCAGAGTATATGAATGGACGGCGGGGCGAAGGGCGAGAGGAGAACGCATCGCCCCGGAAGAGCGGGAGGCCGTCCGGCGGGAGGCGAGGGACGCCATCATCGTCCATTGGACGGGGGACCTCGCCACCGCAGCCTTCGGCCGCCGAACCCTCGACGCGATTAGGCCGGTCCTGCGGGACTGGCTCGAGCGGCCGCATGGGTTCCTCTCCTTCCGTCTGGTGCAGGTGCTGTCCGGACACGGTTGTTTCGGATCGTACCTGCACCGGATCGGACGAGAGGAGACGCCGACGTGTCATGGCTGTGGCGCGGCGGAGGACACGGCGCAGCACACTCTCGAGGTGTGCCCGTCGTGGTCTGGGCCGCGCCACAGTCTCACCGCGGCGATCGGAACGGACCTCTCGCTCCCCGGCCTTGTCAACGCCATGCTGGGGGACGAGGGGTCCTGGGCGGCAGTCGCCTCCTTCTGCGAACACGTCATGTCCCAGAAGGAGGCGGCGGAGCGCGTGCGGGAGGAAGACCCTCTCGCGGCGCCGCTCCGAAGGCGGAGGAGGGGTCGAAGAAGACGTCAGTATGACAGTCATCTCCGACTCCTCCCAGGTGGAAGCCAGCAGGCGACGGGTGCGGGGGTATCACCCTCGCCTGCATTGCACAGGCTTCCACCAGTGCCGGACGGGAATGGCCAGGTGTTCCCGGCCCACCCCGTAGCCCCCCACCCGGGGGGACATGCAGGGCCCGCCAACTAGGCGGGCAGGCGCCGGGGGGATTGTGGACGCAAAGGCTGAGCCGGATTCCCATGACCCCCCCATCAAGGCGATGAGGGAACACCGCTGAGTTTTAGTGGGTATACTGCCACTCTGGCAGGGAGTCCTACATACTCCGTTCCGTCCCCCGACGAGCGGAGATGCGTAATGTCATTTCTCAGCGAAAAAAAAACATCCGGTTAGACCGGAAGCCGACCCCAATATGGTTGGGAAAAGGCTAAGCAGATGATTATGTGAGTGTTTCTTAAAAAAAAAAAAATGGTTGCACGTCGATGGACCTGCTTTATAACATAGTGTACTGCCATTACCATTATGTAGAAAATATGCCATTTTAACCAGTGCAATATACTATCTCTATACTCTCTAAAACAAACGCACCTACCTACCCACCTTCACAATTACTCACTTTGAAGCCACAATTTTAGCAATTCTTCTTGAGAATTCCTAACGTGAACACTCTGTAATTCTCTGCACGGTATCTCAAAGGACCAAAACAGAACATCTTGTTTTTGTAGTCTCATTTGTAGCTTTGACAACCCCAGCTAGATGGACGGACGACCTAAACAAGGTGGCTGGGGTAGACTGGATGCGGAAGGCGGAGGACAGGATGTTGTGGCGCATTCTGGGAGAGGCCTATGTCCAGCAGTGGACAGCGATAGTCTGAGTTGATTGATAGAAAGAAACGAAGCAGTATCTTAGGATCGTAGCATATGGCGTTCTGAAGTTTCTGCCTGTCCCCTTGGGAAATACACGTGAGTTAAATTATATGTGTGAATGTATTAATAGAAACGACGTTTGATCTACTAATGGAAATGTTTCATGACTTGTCATTTACCAGACTTGAATTAAATTCCCTGTACAGTTACGAATCCCAATTGGATCACTAAATCATGTCTTGGGAATCAAACTCTGACCCCATACCACTCAGACTCCGACAAACTTTTAAACCGAACATCGAGACCTTAGGTTTTAAGGACGCAGTAAAAGATAATCTGGTAAGACGCGGACGTACAGATTTGTATTCAAAGATATTGAAATACCTACGCCCGGCGCATCCTGTGCGTTCACCACCGCAATTAGGAAATGCATTTGATGTTGAAAGAAATTGCTAATGCATTGGTTCATATGTTAGAAAAACTTTTTTTTTTTTTAAAAAAACAACCGACTTCCAAAAAAACACTACAAAGTGGAAAATAACTTTAATTTTGAAAGTCGGTGTCGTTGGTTCCGCATTTTCGTTTTTTGACACCGACTTCCGAAATTAAAGTTATTTTCCACTTTGTAGTGTTTTTTTGGAAGTCGGTTGTTTAAAAAAAAAAAAAAGTCGGTGTCGTTGGTTCCGCATTTTCGTTTTTTGACACCGACTTCCGAAATTAAAGTTATTTTCCACTTTGTAGTGTTTTTTGGAATTCGGTAGTTTTTTTTTTTACAAAAAAGATTTTATTTTTCAGTTTTTAGTTATACCTACCCCAAGCAAATTCATAATATAACTCTACTTGCTATGTAAATATCAGTGACAGGAGCTTGCATCTGCGTTTACAGGGTACATACGTGATGTTATGTTGTGCGATTGCGTAAACAATGCATACATATGCGATAGCAGCAATTGCGGTTGTTTTACTGGTATTTATT
The DNA here is from genome assembly GCA_949629135.1 of Eremobia ochroleuca. Lineage (NCBI taxonomy): Eukaryota > Metazoa > Arthropoda > Insecta > Lepidoptera > Noctuidae > Eremobia > Eremobia ochroleuca. The sequence continues at coordinate 7,189,806 of OX451405.1, read as the reverse complement.
GAAGAGTTCCGTTGTCTGTCTCTGAAACTCATGACCAGATCTTTACGAAAATGAAATGGGACCATTTCGCAACAAACCTCTATCCAACAAAAAAAGAATTCTGTAAATCCGTCCATATATCACGGAGTTATGCCCGAACATACATAAATATATATTAGGTGAATCAAATATAAACAGGACTTTTTTTATTACTGGTCGCTGAGTGAAGTGACGCGCTTGGTGCTGTTGTATGTGTTAGGGGGGATCATCTAGGGGAGGGGGGTCCCGGCCCATCCCGTAGCCCCCCACCCGGGGGGACATGCAGGGCCCGCCAGCTAGGCGGGCATGCGCCGGGGGGGATTGTGGACGCAAAGGCTGAGCCGGATTCCCATGACCCCCCCATCAAGGCGATGAGGGAACACCGCTGAGTTTTAGTGGGTATACTGCCACGCTGGCAGGGAGTCCCACATACTCCGTTCCGTCCCCCGACGAGCGGAGATGCGTAATGTCATTTCTCAGCGAAAAAAAAAAAAAAAAAAAAGGGGAGGGGGGTATACTGCTCCGGCTCACTTTAGTTTATTGCGCGCCAGTAGCATCATGTATGATCAGGAGGTATATTAAGTCTGTTGAGCAACGACTTATAATAATTTTTGTAACACGAGAGGGCATAAAACCTTCCGAAATTTTGCATCCATTGACTCTACAGTTCGATAAGAATACGCTTTCAAGAACTCAAGTGTAGGAATGGCACAAAAAAAAATTCAAGTGGAGGACGCCGTTTTCACACTGACCAGATAGTGGAATCATTTGTGTGCAATTGGCTAAAGGCACGACCGACTACATTCTTCGATACTAGCACCAAGAAACATACCCTGCGCTAGGAAAAATGTGTTAATAGAAGGGGAGATTATGTAGAAAAATAAAATATATTCCTTTTTTTTTCTTTTTTTTTACTTAAGTCCGGTTTATATTTGATCCACCCACGTATATAAACATCCGAATTGATAACCTCCTCCTTTTTGAAGTCTGAAAGCCATTGCTACTGTTACTGTGTTAGGCAATCACTCTAAATGGCGTATGTTTTCACTGACTGTCTTACTAAACTTCGAAGTTCAAAATACCGCTGTAACTATTGTCGTAAACCTCTTGTCGACTCGAGAAATATAACACGCCATTTGTCGTTTGTCTATAGCAACAAAACATCACTACAGACAAGCGACAAATGCCCTCAGACACACAATAAGTCTAGTGTCCTAGCCTCCTAGGGTTGGTATAAATCCGTGCGAATTTACCACAAACCGTATCGGTTACTAACGGTTGTCGGTACAAGAGAATGGCTAGTAAATCGCTTCCTAGGAGTCGTTGGCTCCCATTTTGCAAGATGACTAATGGGTTGTGGAAAATGTTTTATTTTATTTTAAAGTGGGTTATAGATATTACTAGCTTTACTAGGTTTTTCTTTGTCTACTAGAACTGAGATTCTTTAAGTGCACTTAATTTTTTGTTTGTATGATCGATATCAAGTAAATCGTTCGTTGAGAAAAGCTCATGTCCAGCCGGTCGATTCTGGAAAAATCTCACCGCGATAACTAAGGTGAAGTGAGCTTAGAGTGAGCTGTGAGTCATGCTGATGGATTGACACTATTGACGACTCACTCCACGCTTACTTCACCCAAGTTTTCACGGTGAGATGGTCACAGAATCGCACGGCTGCTGTTGATTTTAGTGGGCTACCTTCTATATTATTACTAGCCCAGAAAATGTCTGGCGACATCAAGGCAAAGACAGGTGAAGATGGCGGGACGAGCTTGATGCCTACGGACAGGATTGGTCCACACTAGCTCAAAACAGAGTTCAGTGGAAAGGAGAAAGGGAAGCCTCTGCCCTACATTGCGACAACATAGGCTAAAAATATAATATGATTAAAAATGTTACTTCATTGTGAGAACTATCTTTTTAGCAGACAGTTATTTTGTAGATTAATTTACTTTACGACTCTTCACGTGACCAGAGGGCTGGCCTATATTTTGGCCAAAGAATCAGAATTGCCATACAACGTGGCAATACTGCCTTTTAGGCACGTTTATGTGACGCCCCTGAGAAGACACATACATCTAAGAAGTCCGTATGTTTAATAACCCATGAAAAACTCCCTCTTAAATTGTATAGAACGATAATTATCGTTCTATACAATTTAAGAGGGAGTTTTTATGATTATAATCATAACGATATCTAACTTTTTAGGATATAATAAAAGAGTCCAATATTTTTTTCATTTCTGCCGCTAACAGCATTTTTGTTTTGTGTTGTCAGCATTGCTGTTTTTGTTAATAGTGGGTATGGTTAAGTTAGATTGTCCAAATCGCATCTAAACTAATATTATAAAGAGAAAAGATTTGATTTTTTTCTATGGTGTAGGTTTACTTGTTACGCTTACACGCAGAATCGACGTAGTGTGTTAATTTGTTGAGCAATTAATTTCCCTGACTATACAATCTTCCAGTACGTCCTTATGGAGGTGGTGTACTAAGGTAAAAAAAAATAAAAAAATTACGTCTAAGATGGAACTAGCGCGCCCAAATCAAATCAAATCAAAAATATTTATTTGTTAGAATACGGTACAATAGATGGTTAACATTTTTGGTTCCAACATATCCTGCCATACTATGGCGTACAAATATTTAGAATGAAATACAATTCAAAAATTAAACATTTGTTATATTATTAAACATTTAAATTGTATTAAATTAATAATAAGTCATATTCAATAAATACTGTCTTCATTGTAATTGTATTAATTGATGGTAATCATATTGAATAAATTATGTCATTAATTGAAATTGAATTAGTTAATAATAGTCATATTGAATGAATTTATGTCATTGTTGGATATGGTCGAGTAAAGCATATTTTTATGTGCATATTATGTTACTAGCGACTTATCCTCTAAATATTCTTTAACACTATAATAATTTTTCTCTAGTAACAGTCTAAATAACACCCTTTTGAACAAGGACCACGGCAAATCTTGAATATTATTTGGCAAATGGTTATATATTATAATTGCCATGCAGTAAATATTTCTTTTATATAACATTAATTTTATTTGGGATAATTTCAATTTATCTTTGTGTCGTACTCTACTATTTGTTTTATAACTGCTGAAGATGCCTGTTTACTTTGGCTTTGAAGGCAGACGGGTTAAAGGTGGAGGGGAACACAGACGCTGGCAGAGAGTTCCACACTTCGGCTATGCGCCTAATAAATGTAAAAGAAAAGTATAGTCTATAGAAGACCGACAGACAAGCAGCATTACGCCGATGGTTTTCGGTTTGTTTCCGTGAAATTACATTTTTCAGTATCAGACGTCGGTTGCAAAGTATTTTCTACACGGATTTTGTAGACATCTTTACGTGGTTTTAACGAGGTCTTGTGGGTTTAGGACGTTGTGTGTGAATTGGGTCATCCCTATCATCCTACCCATCCTGTCCTCATCAGTCTAATTTTTGAACTCTTTAGTCTAGAATTTTCGAAAGTCCATGGGAGTGAAGATGTGGATGACCAAAAATGACGTTTTCAGTGCAAAAAAAAAACAACGATTTCTTTGAGTGGACATTTTTATAGAACTACTACAACAGCTTTTATAGAACTACTAGCTGCGCCCCGCGGTTTTACCCGCATAAGTCGCGATCCCGTGGGAATATCGAGATAAAAGTATCCTATGTGTTAATACTGGCTATAACCTATCTGTCTGCCAAATTTCATCAAAATTGGTTCAGCCGTTTGAGCTTGAAAAAGTAACAAACATACACACACACACACACACACACACACACACACAAACCCTCGACTTTATAATATTAGTGTGACTACAACAGCTTTTGCCTACGGCTTCACTCGCATGAAGGTTGCAAATTTTCCCACGGGAACGTACTACTGGGATAAAAATGTCCTAATCCAGTCTACATATGTGCCAAATTTCATCCAAATCCGCTCAGACGTTTTAGCGTGAAAGCATAAAAAATAAAAGTAGTTACTTTCGCATTTATAATATAAGTTAGTATTACTCTCTATAGTTACTTGAATTCAGTAGAATTTTCTCTAAAACTCATGTTAAAGGTTAAACATATTTGTATTCTATCTCCAAAACATTTTTTCGTATAATAATATTATACGGGCAGCTGATATATTGCCGAAAGTACCAGACCACCATATTTTTATATCACAATGAAATATTTTTTGTAACATACACCTATAAATAAAAATGTAAACCTATGTTATATCCTTTTTATCTGAGGTTAAGTATTATTTTCTTTATTGTGGAGACTGTACAAGGTATAAATTGTAAGTCTCATTTTGATTTTATAAATGTCTTTGCTTCAGTACCTACTACTTTTATGTTTATCGTAAATCATATTACTGATAATTGTTAATGAATTAAACATGAACTTATAAGTCTACAAGAAGAATAAAGAAATATCACAATAAATGTGCATACATACAAATTGTATTAAAATAGAATAGGAATGTTAATCTAGTCCAGAATAAGGCAGTGTTCTGTCTAGCCAACACGACCACTTCTACGTGCGTGGCTTCTACGAATGGATAAAAATTGGGGCCGTATTCTCTATGACACAATGAACGAACCGCGCGAAGTGAACGTGAGGTTGGCGTGACTAGCTAAGGAATTGACGTGGTTTCGAAGTGAGGAATCATTGAGTGCTCATAGTGAAGTAGGGCCCTGATCGGTTATCGATGGTTCTACTAAAGACTTATAGCAAGCCATGGATCAAGGATCTTTTGGCGCTCGAATGACGTTGACAGGGGGGCGCTGTTGGTATACATTTGCCACAGATATGTATGCAAATTATTTTGTGAAACGTATTGAAAAAACAAGAGCAGTGATAGCCCATTGGTAAAGCGAAGGAAAACATCGTGAGGAAACCTTTTTTAGGAGTGTAAAATACTTACGTGTAATTTCTATTAACGTATGCTAAATATAGGCTGTAACGTCAATTAGCATTTTGTAGGAATAAATTAATGTCAAAATCATGTGTTCATAAAAGGGTAGTGGTGGCCCATGGGGCAACGGCCGCGACTTATGAGTTGTAGACCCAAGGGTGCGTTTCAAAGGAGCGGAGCTGGGCGGAGCGGAGCGGAGACGTGTAGGAATCGTCCAATCACAGACGAGACGAGTGACGCGATGAGGATTTCAACCATTGTGATTAGTCGATTCCTGCACGTCTCTGATCCGCTTCGCCCAGCTCCGCTTCTGTGGAAACGCACCCTTACGTTCGAACCCCAGCAGGCGCTTTACTTTGTGTAATTTATTTCATCACCGGCATGTCCTAGAACCAAAAAATCAAAGACATGTGACATCTACCAAGCCGCACTGAGCCCGCGTGTTGAATTACGGCCCACTCCCTCTCGAAGACAGGAGGCCTGTGTCCCAGCAGTGGGGACGTTATAAGCTGATTATGCTGACTAAAAAAACAAGATGGCGGTGTTAGTTAGCCACCGGCCAAAAGAACCTTGTAGCGCTATAACAATTTTAAAATCGGAAAACTATACGACAGAAAAATAATCTAAAATGCAATCAACAAAATACAACCTAGATAAACTAAGATATAAACTATCTTCTATTATGGGTGCACTTTGAGGTATCGTTCTGAAATCTGTTAGGGTTATTATATTTAACGCTATGGTTAAACCTCATCTAGACTACTTAACCCTTAATTGCATGATTTTTACTTTTTAAGCAAGTTAAATTTATTTGGACATAACATTAGCTCTATAGTAAGGAAAAAATATTTTAAAAAATATATTCATAAAAACACTTTTTTTTTTCTAAATGGCCTGGTGGAAATTTACATCTTTATGTAATCAGAACGAATCTACTGGGAAAAAAATGAATTGAATATCTCTAACAATTGGGGAATCCCCGTGCTCTGTGGAAACGAAAATATGGCATTGGATTGGTTGATGGCAATTTCCAGCACGATGCAGTTAAGGGTTAATAGAGGTGTGGGGCACTGCAGCCAAAACAAACTTAAAAGAAATCGAAACATGTCAAAATAATATAATTAAACTCTTATTCCATTACCAATATCTGACTCCTACGGAAAAAAAATACAAAGAAACTCAAATTGATGACACTATCGCACATTTATAAACATAACACCAGCATATTAGTATACAGGCTGTTAAACAAAGATATATACTAAAATAACGTTCACAAAAAAGGACAAACACAAAATCGTATTACTAGACGAAAAAACAACAGCTGCCTTACGCCACCGCGTACTGACTACGGATGGAAAAACATATTATTTATGTAATAATTGCGAAAAACATTTAAGAGATCCAGACTTTTAGTCTATACAAAAAACCTTAAAGCCCCACATCTTGAAAGATTTCTCTCGATTTTAAATCAATCGCCTATTTATAAAGTTAGTCTTTGTATTATTCATTTGCTTCTCATCATAGCCTTTTCCCAACTATGTTGGGGTCGCCTTCCAGTTTAACCAGATGCAGCTTAATACCAGTATTTTACATGGAGCGACTGCCTATCTGACCTCCACAACCCAGTTACTGGGTAATACGATACATCTAGGTAAGACTGGTTGTCAGACTTTCGGGCTTCTGGCTAACGACTGTCAAAGATCTACGAATGACAGCCGGGACTAACGGCTTAACGTGCTTTCCGAGGCACGGAGGGGTCTCGGTATGTAAAGATGGTCACCCATCCACAGACCAACCGCAGCAAGCGTAGCTTAACCTGATCGATCGACCTGTGCGGCTGTTAATATTTAGCCACGGGCCCCTATTAATTTGCTTCTATTGGATTAAATGATTACTTATTTAAATACATAAAAAAAACATTTATGGACTAAACTATATTATGATTTTGAAACATTAACAAATTCAAAATATTGTCAGCTTGCTACAAATAACAATGTGTAATTATTGCTATTGACTTACTATCATGAAACGACATGTAATGCTACACTAACTTTTTCAACATTTTAGGAAAAATATTTGCGCATCTACTACTTACTAGTTAATTTACGAGTACCTGCCGTTATTCATAAGTTTGTGTATCTTGTATTTCTCTTGATTAGTGAATTGTATTATTTTTGAGAAATAAATGTCTTAAGCCGTAGAGAAGTTTAAACTGTATTTTCCTCACAAGAAAGATATTAAACTGTTACCACCTCTGTAAGATATCAGGAACATATAAAAGGTTCATAGTTTCCTATTTTTATTCGGAGGAGTGAGGAGGAACAGGTCGGGAGAAGGGGGGAAAGTGGGGGGATCGCGGGGAATTGCACCTAACTGTTCAATTAACAAAGAAATTGATGGTCGGGATGTTTGTTCCGTATTTTATTTTAACTGTCCAAGTTTACGCGTCATTTGAGACAATTGGATTTTTTATTTCGTTCTTTTAGATGTTTTAGTGTTTCCTGGTTCTATTGTGGTTGTTAGTGATTAAATGATAACATTACCAATATACTAATACTTGTCTCTTTATAATTTCTTGTTTTTCTTTTTATTTTGCATTCCTGCCGATCGATTCTGCAAAAATCTCCGTGATAACTAAGGTGAAGTGAGCGGGAAGTGAGCTCTGTAATTCCCTAATGGCAGGGATTAACACTATTAAGTGCTCACTTCACTTATGATTTCACGGTGAGATTTCTACAGAATCGACCGGCTGTTTAGTTATGTCATTTTATTTTATTGTAACTATGAAATTGGAACCTCAAATCGCATTAGTTTTAGAACTTGTCTTTATAATGTGGATAATTTCGTGGGTAATACACTTACTCACTGTATAGCTCATGTGTAATGTGTTACAATGTGACACAATGCGTTAAGTAGGTATTCTATTTGTTTATTTTCCCAAATAAATAAAATTATTTTATTTTATTTATTTGGGAAAACAAACAGTTAAGTACACAGTGCGTTAAGTAGGTATTCTAACTTCTGATCTTTGTTTCTTTCTCTGTTACACAGTGCGTTAAGTAGGTATTCTAACTTCTGATCTTTGTTTCTTTCTCTTCTTCGTTTAAATAATTTTATTTATTTGGGAAAATAAACTGTTAGAATACCTACTTAACGCATTGTGTCTATTAATCCGTCACCATCATCCACAGCCCGACTTTCTTTTCTGGAATTCCTCCTTGAGTGCGAAAGCCGTATCGTCGAATTTTGTTTCTTCGAAAATCTTTCAACGACTTCTCTATACTGCGACGCCTTGTTCAATCGACGTCTTGTTACTGCGATGGTATGTTACTTAGGAAAACTTACTTCGGACGATCTTACTATACAGCATATACACAAAAAAAAAAAACAGCTGTTTCATACATTTTGGTCAAGTAGGTATTGAACTTTTGTATTAAACAGCTGATTTTGATTTCGTGATTTCAGAGTAGGTCCCATAGTGAAATTTGTTCATAGTAATGAGTAGAACACCCTGAAAAAATTTGGAGCCTGTGAAAAAAAACATCCAGTATATGATCACAGTATAGTGATGTCGTTGAAAGGTTTTCGAAGAAACAAAATTCGATGATACGGCTTTCGCACTCAAGTAGGAATTACCTCTTTTCTTGGCAATCCCCACGCTCCTGTGCCAGCCTCATCGTGCAGGATCATTTTGTAAAACTCTAAGGCCCGGCGCCCATTATCGGCATCGGCAAGGAAAAGGATCCTTCGGCATCCTACATGCAAGCGCACACTATCGGCAATTATGCTTTGGCATGCTGCAACGTTCTTAGGAATGACGAGGCGTCCTTAAGGATGCCGCACCGTCCTGTAGCTTGCCGAAGCGTCTCAATATCGTATTTCTCAAACTATCCCCCGAGTGTTGCCTCGGCGCCGGCGGCGTACCGAAGGTTGCCGAAGGATGCCGAAGCATTCTCAAGGCTGCCGATAGACCAGCCTCAAGCATACCGAAGCGGTATTTTTGTTATTACGACCACTTATCACGGAAATTTCTACTTTATTGCCATTATGTTATAGTATATTGCTATTTGCCACCTAAAATCCTCAGTCGTACCGATGCCGACAATGGGCGCCGGGCCTTACAGTATGAATGACTTTCATTTTGGCAGTTCAACAACATTAATTGCGTTATTTACGTTGTTGAGCAGCATTTTTCGAACATATGAAGCAATAGGCTTCATATGTTCGCAATATCCTTCAAAATGATCCAGATTGTGATTGATCATGGATTTTTTTCCAACCACCACGCGGGTGATGAGGCGAGCAAAAGCTGGTACAGACGCCAGCACATCAAGCTACCCGAACCTGTCAAATTTTCCCAATCAACTTTGAACCTCATGGTTTAGCGATAAAGTTGAAAATCTATTAAAGAAACCGATTGTAGTAGCTTGATGTGCTGGCGTCTGTCCATTATATACCGCTGTCATAAGGCTCAGTGCGGCTAACGTACGCTTGCCTTCCAGAGTACACAGCACAAATATATTTATTATTCCACGCGACCAAGTCATTAACATATGTCGCGTCCACTACAGTGTAAGTGTAGAGAGCGACTTTCCACTTGAAAAGCGTTGCACTCCGCTTTCAATGGCCGCCAGTGCTCTCTTCGGCGAAGCTATACGAAGGCTCTCCGGCGCATTTAGATTTCATGAGGATGATTATTTTGCCTGTGAATACGCAGCTTTATTGTTGGAGGTGGATTCAGATTTACGTTACATTCAAGAAAATAAGGTACACAAAAATGGTCATTCATAATAAAATTAGTGTGCATACACACGAGCGACACACGTCAAAGACAGAGGCAACTGCTACCGTCGACAACATGCCGCTCATGTTTTTGAGTACGGAGCTCAAATGCACGAGCGACATGTTGTCGACAGCAGCCGCCGACGACGCGCCGACAGCTGCCGTCGATACTCGTCGACGATTGCAGTCGCCTCTGTCGTTGACGCGTGTCGCTCGTATTTATGCACAGTAATTTTATTATGAATGACCATTTTTGTGTACCTTATTTTCTTGAACTCATATTGTCCTAAGAGCATTGACGTTAATTCTGGATACTTATTGAGTTAACACTTACAGCATGTTGAACGAGGCATTCAAAAGTGATTTAATCATACAATTAAAACCTTCTAGATTACTTACTAAGCTGCGTGCAGCTGAGTAGACAATAAATCGGCAAAATATCAACAGTTAATCATTTATCAAAACGCACAATGTAAACATAACACTACGAAAAAATAAAGCTTACTAAAATAATTGTAACATATCGTACCTACACGTATCTAACTATTTGTATAGGTAGGTAGTCTACCTGATTAAAACTTCTCAATGCTGTTTACTATACCCATAAAACGCTTCAAGGATCGGAAAAGTTTCCAACGGTAGTTAAATTTAATATAGCATGATGAACCACTGGTTAAAATTTTAACGCCTGCTAGAAAACTTACAGCAATAAATTGCAAACTTAAGTATATAGCGATTATTCGCGATTATAAAGATTTATAACTGGGAATAGTTTTATCTCTTTAGATCACATTAAGAAGAAGATTCTTCTAAATGTGATCTAAAGAGATAAAATAAATTGAGAAAAAAAAATACCATTACAGAGATTACTTAGTTTTTAAAATGAAGCCGCAAATGGTCCTCATTTATTTATTACTAGCTTCTGACGTCAGAAATTAATTAACTTAACTTACAAAATGCTGGGTTTACAATTTTTAAAAAATAATCTTATAGGGGGTGATATAGGGGATATCACCCCCTATAAGATTATTTTTTAGACAAAAAGTAGCCACAGAATGCCATCTATCTCCTTGTCAAATTTTATCGAAATCCGTTCAGTGGTTCAGGCGTGAAAACGTAACATACAGACAGAGAGATATACAGAGATACTTTCGAATTTACAATATTAGTATGGATGAACTTAATTAATTAAATTATTATTATTATTATTTATTTATTTAATTGTCAGATAACATGATCCATAATGGTTAGTAACAACAGGAGCTTATAAACTATGTTAGTAGGTACAGAATTTAAATATAAATAAGATGTGAATTAATTAATTTAATTTAATTTTAATTTAATTTCTTCTATTTTACCGCGCCAACCACGATGCTTACCCAGAGCGAGTGCATCGGACACTGATATTTATCAGAAACTATCTCAGAATGCTGTTAAATTATAACTACTAACCTACTTATCTGTACTGTAAAAATTTAAACAGTGTTGCCATTTCAATGATTCCCGCTGTCTGATTTTCGCTTCCCTTTAACAATATCCAAAACTTAAACCATATGACAGCGCACTACAATAAACTGGAATAAATTTCTAGCAAAACAGACAGTAATAAAGTTTACACAGTGACCGAAACCCAGTTACAACAAAGTTAGCCAAACGTCCGCAGACCACTCCGAACGCATCCGAAAGAAATGTGCCGTATTTCTTCCTTGGCACTGTTCCAACCACACACTTCTTGGGTTTATTTTGAGTATAACGCTTTCGGTTGACGGCGCTAACCTAATCGATTGAATTTGCAAGAATTTGTTCTAACTCTAACAAATACTAGTGTTTATAAGACCTGCAGTTTCAACAAAAGTGGTTCGAGGTAGTGAAACTCTAAGTTCGGAAGCTGTAATGAACGTTAATGGCCCAACTTCTGGAAACCAGGAATTTGTTTGATCACAATGTACGTATCCTCGTGTGTTCTACTCCAACATGACCCAGATTATTGATAGAATTTGATAATGAAGAAACTTATATTAATTTAGTAAGAGAAGACTTTGATGTGACTTCTCTGTTATTAGGAGTTAATAAGGCTTTGTGAACAATGTCTGAAGATTGTTGTCAATTAGGTAGATAGTTCGCGAGTATTATTTTATGTCTGTGATTTTAGGAAATTAGGAGATTATTCTTTACCAATACTTGCAGAACTAATCAAGCAATACGTATTTATTGTTAGGAACAAGACTGAATAAGGCAAATCCTAAGGAGAGTTATGATTTTAACAGGCTATATAGGTATATAGCCTTGGGTTTATATGTAGGTACATATAAACCTACCACACACACACCCACACAACCCCTACAGAATATAAAGCCCCCCCCCCCCCCCCCTACCAGTACATACAGTCTATTGAGATCCTTGTTTGTAATTTATTTATTTATTTAATATTTCAAGCACATAAATGTACAGAGGCGGGCTTAATGCCATAGGCATTTTCTACCAGTCAACCAACCACTAATTGGTGTTTCTTCCATTAAAACGAATATTAACTTTGTGGAAATGTTGATTAGGTTGATTTCAGGATGACTAGTACTATAGAAAAGTCATTACATTTTAATGACTTTTCTATAGTACTAGTAGTGGTAGTAGTTTTACGTGGTAGTGGAAACTGAACTTTATGTTTGGATATTTAATGTTTTTTTTTTTTTTTCAAAATCATATTTGTTTACATATTCAGAAAATAAATTGCAAACGAAATATACATAAACTGTTTCCACATAAATTGTATTTTGACAAACGAGATTTCGTTTTAAGCGTCATATTGCACCGCGGGTTACACGCAAGGGCATTAAATTACATGGCTTAGTAATGACGTGTGACTCCGGCTATAATACAACCAAAAAAAAAATCTACATCGATGTCTTGTTTAATCATTTTGATTTTTAACTTTTTTTCGTATTCAGGTTTATTTATTTTATACTGCTGTTAGCATCAGCTTGGTCTGTAGAAGGGCAGCCAGGCAGATGCGACCAAAAGCCCCCGCAAGCTACGGTGATGGAGCCGTCTAAAAATAATGGCATTTATCGATTAGATATACAAAATCCCTCTGAAAATTCAAACTTCTACACGCCAGACCAAACATATGTTTGTAAGTATTTTTTATATCTCTCACTGATGGTCTTACTAGTCAAAATTGAAATAGATTTAAATCTTAATTATTTCTTATAGAAAATTATGACCATAAAGCCAAAATGGAGCAGAAAGCAGAGGCTAGCAAAAAATACCTCCTTACATTTTTATGTGAGCAGTTTTCGTCTATTACCACTGTTGCCATAACTAATTGTTCAGGCGCAAATTATGGCAACGAAAATACAATGTGGAGTTGTCTCCACATTGTATTTTATTGAATTTATTGCCAGTGTTTTCATATATTGTCCTATTGTTGTCAATATGACAATAAATGAAAACACTGGCAATAGTATTTTGCAATTATCAAACAACAAACTATGGGTTTTGACAAACTATTGGATAAATATTTCATTGAATTTTCGTGTGCAGACTGGGAACGGCATTAAATAAGTGCAGTTAAATTTACTGTCGTATTGTCGTCTCCATCTTGTATATGCTACCGGTTAATTTCTCATTTTTTCATAGTAACTATACACACGACGATTCCTGATAAGCCGTTCCGTTGGTTCATGATAACTGCAGAAGATCCAGATGTGGACAATAATATTTTCGAGTTTAGTCATAAAAACATTGACGTTGGTACTTTGAAGACATTGGACCAAGACAAGTCGCGGTACAGTGAGAGATGTTCCAGCTCTGTGGAAAATGCTGATAACTCTGATAAGACTAGTGTAGAGGTACGTACTCTTTATTAAAGTACCAGGCCACTATAGATTTCTACCTAACTAAGCGACGCGCACTTTACTTGTGGTAACCAAGTGTACAAACACGCTGTGAATGTGTGCATAAGTGCAGCCACTCTCGGTACCGTCCAAGACAATGGTAAAGTCGGAAGTGTGTGTGTGCGGGTGTGTGTTATGTGCTGACGCTGCTCGTCTTCACGCACACATCTACAGCATGTTTGTATACTTGGTTACCACAAGTAAAACGCGCTTCGCTTCGTGAGATAAAAATAGTGTAATATGACACATGCAACGAGCTTTAGAAAGAGGATGTCTGTGTCGAGCCGGGCGTTGTAATTACTCAGTTTATTTAGGACTTTGTCTCTCCGTTGTATTATCTACTTTATAAAAATCTTAAATTCACTTGCTGACAGACAATGCACAGCTTAACCCGCTAGATCTTGGAGCTTAAATTGTTGCACAAAAGTTACAACTAAATTCATATTTTCTGACTGACCGACTTCTTGACAATTCAAAAGAACCTGTAAATAGTTTAATTGAAATAAATGCTTTGATTTTGAGTTTGAAGAAAGTTCGTCATTTATGCCGATGGTAAATCCCATCAGGCACATCGCTTGTAAATTCATTAATTCATAACGACCTTTCCAACTCCAACAGATCCATTGGGTGTCTCCAAAGCAGAGTACTAAGAACCAGACAGTTCGGATCCGCGCCATGGTGGCGGAGAACAGTGAGGCATGGTATACAGGAGACAACCTGACCGTGGTGCTTCAAAAGAACACAGAAAGAGCACTGGATAGCCCACCATTCCCGGCATCACCGTACTGCAATCTCTGCAGCGAAGCGAGGTATGAGGTAAGGAAGATTATAGTCTAAAACGAGCCTGTTCAACCCCAGGCCCAAAAGCTGCCAGATTTCAAGACTTCCAACCAAGTCTAAAAAGTACTTTGCTTTTTATTAACCCATTCTCAATTAGCATACAGTAAAAAATGTATTCCTCAGATTTTTCGCCAAATATTGATAGGTGTTTTTAGCATAATTACTGTATAATATATTTACTTTTTAACAAAAACCTCTTCAAAGGTATCAGTGAAGTTTTTCTTTAAATTATTCAGACCATGAGGAACTTAAAGTTGTAACTAGGTATGTTACATAACTGTAGGCAAGTTTTATTTACGACATAGCCCGCCGGTTGAACTAGAGAGCAGTGGTGGGCCAGTGGTAAGGGCAGCGAGTTACGAGTTCTAGGTCGTGGGTTCGAAGGCCCACATTCAAAATTGGTTGGATAGCTTTAGTCTAAAACAATAAAGATTTTCGAAGTATTAGCCAACCGATTTCATGCAGTAATAACAACTTAGTAACTCTGAGGTGACTTCGTAATTAATACTTTGTATTTACGTCCTTTTTACCCAACTGAGCGATGGCAAAGGCCGGGGTTATGTTTTTAAGTGCATTATGCCTGCATTGTGTGAGATTAACTAATTTTTAAACGTCTGAACACTAACCCTTGTCTCTGCTTACTCTAATTAGCACAAATAAGTAACTCATCAGCCCGTCGATTCTGTAAAAATCTCACCGTGAAATCATATCTGAAGTGAGCACTTAATAGTGTTAACCCATAGCGAATGACAGCTCACTCCACGCTCGCTTCACCCAGGCTTTCACGGTGAGATGGTTACAGAATCGCACGGCCTGGTCTCTAAGTTGGCGCCTGCCAAATTGTGCTGAGCAGTGGATGTCATTTATACGTCATGGTTAACAGACGTGAACTTACAGTCCGGCCGTCGTCGCGTCGAGGGAAGGCGTTCCTGACACCTGTCAGTACGACAATTCTTGTAACAAATAAAGATCAAATTTGCAAAACACGCGTTCGTTCGTATGAAACTGGCAGGTGTCAAGAATGTATTCCCTCAACGGCCGGACTGTAGGTATTCTACAATCCTGTGAAACTCTTTCACGCTCCTTCATCCACTTACTTTTCAGCACACACCTTTAATCATTACAGGTGATATTCTACGGCAAATGGTCTCGAGTGGCCCATCCTCGCCACTACCCCAGCAAGCCGGATGACAACGGGTACAGCCACATGGTAGGCTGCTCTCACTCGCACAACTACTCGCTGTGGCAACAAGGAATTAATGCCAGTGATGGTTTGAAGTCGCTGGCTGAAACCGCCGACAGTACTGTCATGGAAAGGGAGATTATTTCTCAGGTATGTGTGTGGTAATAGGCAAGTATATTTGTGAATCCACAGTAATTAAATGAATCTGTAATAAACAAACTATTATTACTATCATATGTAAGTAATCTAATTTATATGGTGTACAGACGCCAGCACATCAAGCTACCCGAAACAGTCAGATTTTCCCAATCAACTTTGAACCTTATGCGTTAGCGCTAAAGTTGAAAATCTATTAAAGAAATCTGACAGATTGTAGTAGCTTGATGTGCTGGCGTCTGTACATAATAAAGAGTATCCTATTCTATTTTATTCTGTTCTATGGTATGTTTCAAAAGTTTCCTGTGAAAATGAAAACAAATGGATCAGAAAACTTATCTGTGGATGCCAATTTGTAGTGCCACATACAAAAGTTCTTTGATTTGATTATAAAGCGCAGGCCACACCGCTAGCTGTCGAGCGGGTGGGTGAGCTGAGCAAGCATCGTTTCACCTCTTTTCATAACTCCGTTCCCACCGCGAACTACAGAGATAAGCTACCGAAGTATGAAAAGAGGTGATCGTTTCACCTCGCTCGACTCGTAAAATAACGTTAAAATTATATATACAACGTGTAACGTTAAATGTGCAAAACCTGAAAATAGTTTGACCAGAATAACGAGCAGAATTAATTGAACCACTTTTTAATATAGGTCACATTTTTCAAAAAATCTTCATTAAAAACGTTGCCGTGTCTATTTATTAATAAGTCAAGCAAGCCAATGTCAGCGCGGCGCTGCGGCCCGGTGACAACTCCTCCCTCGGTAAAGCGTCGTCGCAGACGCAAGAAACGATCAGAATGGCCAGTAAAACTAAAACAGCACATAAAACCTTTACAATTTTTTTAAGTACTCATTTTCTCTCTGAAATAGGTCAATTGAATTAAAAATCAGTTGGGGTGTCTGAGGTTTTGCGCATTTAACGTTACACGTTGGATAAAGGTGATCTCCATACAAGAAACGTGTTTATTCGGCGTTTTTTGCCATGTGTGGTACGGAACTCTTCGTGTGTGAGTCCGAGTCGCGCTTGGCCGGTTTTTTTTTTATATGCACGTTTCTGTGGCACTAAAATATTTTTTCTAACTTTCTTAACGAACTCCTGTTCCATTAAAGATGGCCGACAGAACGGGCACCAGAACCCTAATCAGAGGCAAGAGACGTCATCACCCATACATGGCAGAACCATCCCATGCCCTCTTCAGGGTCGATAGGTTCCACCACCTGTTCTCCATAGCAGTGGGGATGAGACCCTCTCCTGACTGGTTCCTTGGGACGTCACTGTTTGAACTGTGCACTGATAGTGGCTGGCTTGAAGATGAAGAGATTCCTCTGTATCCTTGGGATGCTGGCACGATGGATGGGATTTCTTATGAGGTAACTGTGAACTTGTTTTGACTAGCTGATATGTTGTTATCATACAAAACTTGACAACCTCTTAGGTCTGTAGGCCGCTCAGTGGTTAAGTTTCGAAAAACCACACACAGTTCTCAGCAAATTGTCAGAGCTGCATAGTGCACGGTGCGCTTGAAGTCGTGGATAAGGGTCCAACAGGGTAATTGCGTAACAAACTAATGGTAGCAATAGCTCTTATTTTGACAGTTCAACAATATACACTGCGTTATTTACGTTGTTGAGCATAATTTTTGTTTAAACACATGAAGCAATGGATTAGCAATATGGCTTCAGGCGTCGAGAACCGATTCCCGGCCACCGTAGGCGTGGGCTTGCGGACGGCGAGCAATGGGCAGTTCGCCGTCTGGTAAGGACCAGACCCGGGTCGACGGCGCGTTGTGTCCCATGAGCGCCTCAAAGAGATGTCAGCAGTAACTGACGGGGTCCAATAGGGCCGATGCCTGCCAGGGTCGTGGATTGTTCGAAAGAGTTACCGTGAGCCTTGTCACAGGCAACTGAAGGAACACGGGTGGGTTTTAATTAGTAAAAGTCTGACACACCCTCCCGCTCCGCCCAGAGTGGGAGAAGTTATTTTATAATTTATCACCAAAAAAAATGGTAGCAATCGCTTTTATTTTGACAGTTCAACAATATTCACTGCGTTATTTACGTTGTCGCTCAGATTTTTTTTTTCAAACACATGAAACAATGGATTAGCAATATCCTTCAAAATCATTTAGATTGTGATTGATAATGTGTAATGCAATTAGGACACCGTTCATGTCAAAAAATATTTCTTTCAAGAAAGCACATTATGGCTGCCGGCTGGAAGAACTGTTCCATCATTGTTATACAATCTACGATGTATTATTCCAAACGTCAGTCTTGAAATTTCAAGTAATTAAAAAAATATACAAGGTGTAACTTAAATAACGCAAAACCTCTTAAGGGGTCATTGTACTCATCATTATGAACAACTTTTACTATGGGACCAAACCGGAAATCGCGAAAAAAAAATCAGCTGTTCCTACATTTATGTTCGCATAACTCGTCAAAATGTAGGGAACAGCTGATTTTTTTTTCGCGATTTCCGGTTTGGTCCCATAGTAAAAGTTGTTCATAATGATGAGTACAATGACCCCTTAAGAGGTTGTGCGTTATTTAAGTTACACCTTGTATATCTCTAAGAAGCGAATGAAACCGATGGCAATAGCTAGTATCATCATCTGCCTGACCTTTTCCCAACTATGTTGGGATCGACTTCCAGTCTAACCGGCCGATGAATACCAGTAATGAGGGTTTTCTGAAATGACGTGCACTAGGTGGCAGCACTGAGACGTCAGGTCCGAGCACATTTCAAAAATGTCAAAGCGCCTATATTTTCTTTAGTCATGACTGAATGAAAAACGAATGAATGAAACGAATGATGAACGTCATCATATATTTTAAATTCATTATCGAAATAGAAGACCTCTTGGCAAAGTGGCGCCAACTGGTGGCGTAAATTTTTATGAAAACCCTCATTTAGATAGAGCGACTGCCCAACTGACCTCAATAACCTAGTTACCGCAAAACTGCAACACGATACCCGATATTGGTAAGACTGGTGAATTTCAGACTTATGATCTGACTAACCGTAACGACTGTCATAAAACTACGAATGACAGCCAGAGCAAAAGCTGCTAAAACCCAGAATAATAATCAATTTCCTTTTTCCAGTCTCAGCCAACAGTCTCGACACCCAGAGACAACGTGGAGAGAGTAGAAGTAGGCTCCTTCAACGTAGACTCACCGTTCTACCAGATGAACCTGAACGATCTGCAGCCCTTCGCCAAGCTGAGGGTCAGGAGGCTGGACGTGTTCCCGCTAATAGGTGCGGAGTGTAGTGAGGATGCTGCTGGTGAGTCTTCACTTTAACCTAACCCTTGCTAGACATAGGCCTTATACAACTCGATCCTCGTTTAGAAAGAAAAAGAAAGAAAATACGTTTATACTACACCTGCTTGGAAAGTACCTTGATACTTTATCAAATTTACGGTAGAAAGTACGTCATTGCATATCGAACAAATATGCGGGGAGAAAACGCATCTGAGCGGGAGAGAAAAGTGTATGAAAATCCATTTCTTACGTGGTTTTTCTTTTTTAATTTTGGGTAAGACTATGCGCCGGTAACCTAAATATCAAAAGCCAAAAAGTTTTTGCACTGAGTTTTTATCTCCAAGTTCGCAAAATAACACTGGCCACTAGCTGAGTGTTGGATGGTGTCGGGCTGGCAGTGCGACCCTGCGGCGGCAGGATAAACAATTTGAAAAAAGAACATGTGAAAATTGCAGACGCCATTGGCGCCATTTCCAATTTGTGTGTTGTTTGAGGATTCAGTTTTCGTAGAAAGTAAAATAAAGATTTCGTTTTTTATTTTCCTCGTAGGTGTAGTATAAAGCACTATGTATCACTCGAGAGAAAGTGCGATTCCCGATCTCGGGTGTTTTAAAGCCTACGGCTCGGGCTTCAAACGACACCCTCGACGGTAATCGGTCACTTTCTCCTCTCGGTGAACAATGTACTATTATTTGCAGAAAACATGACAAAGACAAAGAATACAAACACAAAAAAGAACAAGATGGAGGGAAATATGCGTCACTTCCACGCAAAACGGTCATCGCTCAGCAGCAGTCAGTTACTCTCTAACAGCTGCTAACATAATCTAACTTGAGAAATTGCTCATAGAACAGTAGAATAGCGTCGCTAGTGGGTGCTCTGGATACGCTGCACGTTAGAGGAATTATTTAGTAAAGACGCCAGCACATCAACCTACCTCATCATCTGCCCAGCCTTTTCCCAACTATGTTGGGGTCGGCTTCCAGTCTAACCAAATGCAGCTGAATACCAGTATTTTACATGGAGCGACTGCCTATCTGACCTTCAAAACCCAGTTACTGGGTAATACGATCAACATACCTGAAACTGTCAAATTTTCCCAATCAATCTTGAACCTAATACTTTAGCGATAAAGTTGAAAATCTATTAAAGAAATTTGATAGATTGTAGTAGCTTGATGTGCTGGCGTTTGTACAAGCTTCGTCCGCGGGGAATGTCTGGTTCCTCCGACCCACGCCGTCGCATTGCATCGCCTGCCCGCGCTATTACTTCGTTTTCCCTTACAGTTATTTCTTACTTTTTATTTTTGCTCGGCTCCAAAGAGTCCTAGCATGATGTTGAATAGCCTATAGCATATAGCCTTTCTCGAGGATTGGGCTATCAATCGCAAAAAAAAAAATCAAATCCGACCGGTAGTTCTAGAGATTAGCGTGTTCAAACAAAATCTTCAGCTTTACTATTGGTATAGATTAGTATAGATATAGTACCTATATGCAACATTATTTTTAGTATATTGCAATAATTTTTACACCATGTTATATTTTGTCCTTAAAACATTTAAAAAAGGTTACAAGTTGGACACTCAGCGACACTAAGTACATATCAGTAATCATATGCGCACAACACAGGTCACGGCACGGTTGTAAGTGATAACCACCTTTTTGTACGGACAAGCAGGTAAAATAACAAGCTTATAACTTCATGATTTTTCATGATACAGTTTTGAAATGTTGTACATAGATTCTTTACATAAAAATACTAGACAAGTGTTTCGGGTTTCGCATTTACTAAAACTAATGTTGTGTACAGTAAAGACATAGTTTAGATATAGACTAGTATAGATATCGTTTTTTTAGATGGGAACTCGCTATTTCATTTCACGTACTTAATAAATTACTCTATGTCCTATTGAAGAAATTTTGTAATCCGTAGAATGTGTTATATTCTACTGGTTACAAAATTTCCTCAATGGGACATAGAGGAATTTTGTAAGCTACTTACCGATTTGTATTTAAGCCACAAGTCGATAAAAAGTTTAGTTAACATTTGAAAACTAAACAAAGTTTTATATTTTAGCTAAAGAAGAAGCTGAACAACAGGCAGACAAAGAAAAGGAAGAATCGGAAGAGTAAGTGAATTAGGCTTTTATTATTGAGATCTTATCACATCTGGAGCGCTGGAACATGCCTTATTTATTTATTTAATACTTGAAGCACATACATGTACAGAGGCGGACTTAATGCCATGGGCATTTTCTACCAGTCAACCTTTGGGTGGTGCAGAGACAAACAGCAGTAGGTCTAAATATAAATATAATATATATACCTAATTACTTACTTTTAGAAATAAGGGGATTTTATTCTGGTTGCTTATATTGTCCCACTGCTGGGCAAATTCTTCCCCATATTTTTCCACATTTCCTTGTGCCGTGCCTTCTCCGTCCAATCGGTTAAGAGTGAGTCCAAATCCACTTAGTAGTTTAGTTAGGTAGCACCGGTTCCATTTAGGTAGTTTAATTGGGAGGGGATTATAATTAGTAAATAAAAAATGTTAAATTATTGCTGAAAAAGAAAGACTGGTGCCGATTCTGTTCTTCATAAACTAAACTAAATCTAAATTCAGTGAAGTACAGAAGATAAATTTTATTTTAGTCCTGTCAAATTAATCAGCGCCTGACGTAATTTGACGTAATTTTAGTAGGTAACTTTTTAATCACGTCTAAACTTGTACGGAACAGTGTCAGGCGATGATTAATTTGACCGGATTAAACTATATAATTATTCGGTTGTCTCATAAATTATTGCCGGTTAAAAGACAAATTATTATTAATATTTTTTATTCATAAAAAATACATTTAATAAATTATACAGTCTCCCTCGTTGTCAACAACAGTCAGCCATCTACTGGGCAAAATATGAATACCCTTCTCCCAAAATGAGGCAGGCTGGGAGTCGAAAACATTTTCAAGTTCAATTTTAATACGTCCAGAATTTTCGAATTTTTTCCTAGTAAATGAAATTTAAGAGCTCGAAATAAATGAAAGTCTGAAGGCGCAAGATCCGGGCTATACGGTGGATGTGGAACAGTCAGCCATCCTAGCTCCTCCAGCTGTTTATGTGTTAACTTGGCGCAGTGAGGTCGTGCGTTGTCATGCAAAAGTTGGACTCCAAGTCGTTTTGGCCGCTTAATTTTTAACATCTCTGCTTGTTTGCGAAGCTGCTGCGTATACAGATTGGCGTTAATAGTCTGATGAGATTCGAGTAGTTCCCAGAAAATCATTCCTTGCCAATCCCAGAAAACAGACAACATAATCTTATGACGGTGTTCATTAAGTTTAGGCTGGGCTGGTGGATTTTCCCCGCGAGGAATCCAATAGGCATGACGCGTGTTAGTTTCATAATGTATCCAGCTCTTGTCACATGTAATAATGTCCTTGAGAAATTCTCTTTTGTGCGGACGAAGTAACAAACTTTGACAAATGGCCACACAAACGGCCCGGTCATAGTCCGTTAACGCATGAGGTGTCCAACGTGACATCACTTTGCGATATCCCATCGATTTGAGATAACGATCTATATTCGTGTGGGATTGTCCAAGTGCCTTCTCTAAATCGCGCGTACTATAGTCTGGAGCTCAAGTTCGTGACGCAAAGCATCTTCATCAAAGCTGGTGGGTCGGCCTGGGCGAGGTTGATTTTCGCAGCTTATATCACCGGTGTCAAAACGCTTGTACCAGAAACAAACAGTCCGATCGCTAGTAGTACCCGGTCCAAATGCAGTGTTAATCTTTTTAGCCGTTTCTGTTGAAGAGACTTGAAGTCGAAGCTCATATAGCATAATAGCTCGCAGTTGACGCTGATCCATTTTCACTAAAGACTAATTATTGCGTTGCGTCCGCGCCTATTTATACCCTCGCCATAAAAGATACTCATCCTTACTAGAAAGACTAGATCTTTCTTGAATTCACTTTAGTTTAAATACGAGAAAATTCGACAAAAATAAAATATGGCACGAACTTATGAGACAACCTAATATATGAATAATAATTATATAGATAATTTTTAGTCCTTTTCTAATGAAACAGAAAGAAAAAGATGCACTGAACTTAAATTTAGTTTAGTTTGTGAACAAGGAAATCGGTACCATTATAAAGTAAAGTCCGAGAACGACCTGACCATAGTATAAAGAGGGGAGCTCTTTATACTATGACCTGACGTTCTGTAGTTTCTGCATAGGCCATAAGAAGGAAGAAGGCGTGAGTCCGTATGTATGGACACGGTAATATTATCTACAACGTGTAACGGAAAGGGGGTATCAACCCTGAAGGAGGTGAATGTGCTCATGAAACTCAACAACTTTCCCCAAAGAACATAGGTCGAAATATGAAAAAAAAATTTGGCCCTCCCATAGTAAATCAATCAGCTGGTAGTCAGTTTTGTAAGGGAGGGCCAAATTTTTTTTTCATATTTCGACCTATGTTCTTTGGGGAAAGTTGTTGAGTTTCATGAGCACATTCACCTCCATGAGGGTTGATACCCCCCTTCCGTTACACGCTGTATAGTATGGATCTACGTTTTTAAAATGTAGATTTTAAAATTACGATAAACACAAAACCATTGGTACTTGCAATGACTTACTAATGGTTTCACGTCATTAATTTTACAAATGTGGTTTGGGGTTCCATTTAATCCATTTCCACCTTTGACGTACGAAACCTCGAAAATGTTATACAGTATGGAAACCACATGAATGTAATAAATTAAATACCACATAAATAAAATTTCTACGAAATCGGTCGCGAAAAAAATTTTCTGTTCCGTACATTTTTAAGAGTTATGCGAACATAAATGTAGGGAACAGCAGTGCGATTCTGTAACCATCTCACCGTGACAACTTAGGTGAAGTGAGCGTGGAGTGAACTGTCAGTGTCATCCCACCTGATACTAGGGATTGACCAAGCATAAATTCACAATCATAATCGAGACTTAAATAATATATTTATGCTAATTCTATTGATCATTTTATTTAATTTCAAAGCTAGTATTTTAGTTGTCAAAACATTATTATTTTTTGGGGTTTTAAAATAAAATAGCAAAACAGCACCTTAGTCAGAATCTCGAGGTTGTTTTTTTTTTTTTCTTTTTTTCCTAGAGTAGTCCTTATATAGCGATATTTTATCGTCAGAAAAGGCGATAAAAAGTATGTGGTACAATTTATTGCATATACATAAGTGGGTTCCATACTATATATCACACTCACTGGCAGTACGATATCATGTACAGACGCCAGCACATCAAGCTACCCGAAACTGTCAAATTTTCCCAATCAACCTTGAACCTAATACTTTAGCGATAACGTTGAAAATCTATTTTTTAAAAATGACAGATTGTAGTAGCTGGATGTGCTGGCGTCTGTACCTATTGTGCTTTCAAAGAAACAATTGTGGGATTTGTGTCGGTAAACGTACCCACGACAAAAGGGTAATTCCTAGAAGGGCAACTCACACTAGAATTTCTGTACCGTGCATTAAAGTTAGATTTTGTACGCTACAAAAATAACTCTTAGTCTGGGACATCGCGTGGGTACATGATACCAGCCGCACGGTGTGATCTTCAAGGTTATGCAACGCTTGTCAGGTTCAGTCCGTGGATGGGTGACCATTCATAATTCATTACATACCGACATCCCTCCGTGTTCCGGAAAGCACGTTAAGTGGGTTGTGGAGGTCAGATAGGCAGTTGCTTGTATTTAGCTGCATCCGGATAAACTGAAAACCGATATATCATAGTTGGTTAGAGGCAAATGATCCGCCTACCGGAAGACGTAGCGTTGGAAGGCGTCCCACAAGGTGGACCGATGACCTTGTGAAGGCTGCAGGAATCCGATGGATGCGGGAAGCACAGAATCGGTCGAAGTGGTGGTGTTTGGGGGAGGCCAATGTTTAGCAATGGACGTCTTTTGGCTAAAATGATGATGATGATGAAAGGCAATTATTAAGGAAGAAATCTCCCCACCATACTTACATACAGCCCGAACAAATATCAAATCGAATCGAAAACAATTTCTGCAGTGCTATTCTGTAAAAATCTTACCGTGAGAACTTAGGTGAAGTGAGCGGGAAGTGAGCTGTCATTAGGGATTAACACTATTGACAGTTAAATTAACTTCACTTGTGATTTCACGGTGAGATTTTTACAGAATCGACCGACTGAAC
Source organism: Eremobia ochroleuca (assembly GCA_949629135.1). Classification (NCBI taxonomy): domain Eukaryota; kingdom Metazoa; phylum Arthropoda; class Insecta; order Lepidoptera; family Noctuidae; genus Eremobia; species Eremobia ochroleuca. The sequence goes on along the minus strand of OX451405.1, from coordinate 7,164,530 downwards.
CCCTACGTCAATCGTTATGCATTTGTTTTACGTTCCAGCGAGCCTGAAGAACCAGTACTAGGAGAAGTTAAACAGGCTCTAGGAGGTAATGAAAGGTGTTCCATCAGCGAATGGGGTGCCTGGTCTCCCTGCACACTGGTTGAAGGCAACTGCGGGTCTGGTTTCAGAACTAGGACTAGACATCACGTGGAAAGGAATATTTATGGCGAGGATTATGATGTGAGTACCTGTATAGTCGAACTCTTCATTGCTTTATCGTTTTTGACAACAATTCTCGGTAAATTGCAATTACGACGCCGAGAACGACAAATTGCTATGTTGCTTTGGATGAAAAAATAAGAGGATATTACTTGGTTTGTGTGCACTCTGCCTCTATCTTTGCTGAGTACTACGATTAGTTTCACATTGCGTGATTTATATGCATGGATGACTTGATTCTACTGAGTACATCGCGCGCTTAGAGTCGGAGCTTCGCGACTTAGCGGGTATAAAACGCTAGATGTGTCACCAGTCCTAGGCCTCGGTCTCGAAGTCAGCGATTGCGGGACGGGAAGCGGCGCGGCAACGCAGACCAGCAGTGCTATTCTGTAAAAATCTCACCCTGAGAACTTAGGTGTCATTCCCTAATGGTAGGGATTGACACTATTAAGTGCTTACTGCACTTATGATTTCACGGTGAGATTTTTATAGAATAGACCGCAGCACCTTAATTGCGTAACACACTATCAGTCATAATTTAAAGCATATTGCTAATCTATTGCTCCATATGTTCGAAAAGTGTGTCTGCTCACCTACGTAAATATCGCAATGAATATTGTTGAACTGTCAAAATGAAAGCCATTCCTACAGTTAGTGTGTTACGCAATTACCCCGCCGGTCTCGAAGCCAGCGGGCAGATCGCGCGGCGCTAGAGCGGCGTAGTGTTTTGTTATGAGAAATCAGTGTCTTTGTTCGCGAACGAAATGTCTAAATGGCGACGACAACATCTTTTTGATACTTTCGTTACATTTAAAGCAAAAAATAAAATGCACAACAATAAGTCAACGCAGACGCGCGGGCACCGCTAGGCTGATGCGCGTTGCTCGTACGCCGCTCCCAGCGCCGCTACCTTCGAGGCCTTTGTGCATTTGGGGTTGTGCCAATGTCAGACAAAGATACAGCTATACAGGATGAATAACGCTATCTCTTTTTCACAACGTACCAACGATGGCATTAACACGTCATAGTACGGACCCAGTTCCATATAAATCTATACACTGTCGCCGCCGCCGCCGCCGCCCCGCGCCCGATGACTTCGTGTCCGTAGCCTGAAGGGCGAATTTCTCCAAAGAAATTGAACGCATTCAATACATCTAAGCCGCGTTGAAGAGTTGTCAGTGTCATCATTATTATAGAATATTGACACTGACAGCTGTTAAACGCGGTTTAGATGTGCTGATCGCGTTCAGTATTATTGGTAAAATTCGCCTTAAGTTTGTATTAAACTATGAAAAACAAAGTTATTTCTGCGGTTGTAATCGAAAATGTACCTAAAAACCTTTGATTTGAATAGTACATAACATCTTTTAATTATAATATCTTTTAAAATAGCCCACAAGCTTATGTGCATTGAATTTTCTTTTTCATCCTCGCGGCTACATTTATGGGGAGTGCCACCCCTAATTAATTATTTTTATTCGTAGTTTTATACATAGATATAGCTCAAACGGTCTCCTAGTAAAATGGCTATGTGATATCCGGACGGACGTACATACGGACATGACGAAATTATAAGGGTTCTCTTTTTGCCATTTCGCAATGGAACCCTAGAAATTGGACGGTATTACGTATCTACGTTTTTATTTTGGTTTGTAGCCCTAGTTAAATGCGCAAAACCTGAAAATAGTTTGATCAGAATAACGAGCAGAATTAATTGAACCACTTTTTAATATAGGTCACATTTTTCTAAAAATCTTCATTAAAAACGTTGCCGTGTCTATTTATTAATAGGTCAAGCAACCCAATGTCAGCGCGGCGCAGCGGCCCGGTAACGACTCCTCCCTCGATAAAGCGTCGTCGCAGACGCAAGAAACTATCAGAATGGCCAGTAAAACTAAAACAGCGCATAAAACCTTTACAATTGTTTTAATGACTTATTTTCTCTCTGAAATAGGTCAATTGAATTAAAAATCTGTTGGGGTGTCTGAGGTTTTGCGCATTTAACGTTACACGCTGTATAAATGACAACAACCCAATGGTTAAAACGCGCATCAACTGGCTACCGAGAGAGAGGTCGCGAGTTCAATCCCGTTGGCCGTTGCCCTCGCGACCTTACTCATCGCATCGGCATTCTTACCTCCGGAGAGTAAGCAGAAATACTAGTAGGTAATAATACTCAAACCACAATGCCAGAAATCTTAAAAAGACGTACTGGGTAAATGCACAGCTATTCGCAACCGATCCATACGCTTCCGTGCCAACTCGAACATCAATCAATGTTTTCAAAAGAGTCCTCTAAAGCAGGGTTCCGATATTACGGTTCAGGGTTGCGATCCGATATTTATAATAAATATCAAAATATCTAATATATTTGATATATATCGGATATTAACGTGTATAAAAAGATGCTATTTTCATTCTTTAAGTGGTTTGATTATTTAAAGTTTTTATTATACGAGAAGAAGTAACAAAAAGATTGAGTATTTTCTTACTTAATCAATACTTAACAAAATTATAATTATGACATTATTTTTAATGGCTGACTACATATTTCACTAAGTGAAGTTGTTTGTCAGTGATGTCTTTTTGTCAGGTGTTGCTAGGATAAACTTTGAATCTGCAAAATTTCTAGTTTTGACAATAAATATAAATTGATATATTATATCCACATAAATATCAATTGATATATTATATCCGCATAAATATCAGTTGATATGTATCGTGATATATGAATATCTTGATATATATTCACTGATATTTATATCAGCGAGCCCTGCTCTAAAGGCTGTTCACAAATAGAAATCCCGAAAATTTTGTCAGTTTCAATCAATTAAACGACCGCCGTTCTCCCGACAGCGATTTGATGTCGAGACAAGGCAAATTAGTAGTTGAAAAATGTGTCATTTTCGATTCGACAACCTTTTTTTGAGGGGCCCGTGGCTAAATAATAACAGCCGCACAGGTCGATCGATCAGGTCAAGCTACGCTTGCCGCGGTTGGTCTGTGGATGGGTGACATTACATACCGAGACCCCTCCGTGCGTCAGAAAGCACATTAAGCCGTTGGTCCCGGCTGTCATTCGTAGATCTTTGTCAGTCGTTACGGGTAGTCAGGAGCCGGAAAGTCTGACAACCAGTCTTACTAAGGGGTATCGTATTACCCAGTAACTGGGTCGTGGAGGTCAGATAGGCAGTCGCTCCATGTAAGATACTGGTATTCAGCTGCATCCGGTTAGACTGGTAGACGACCCCAACATAGCTGGGAAAAGGCTAGGCAGATGATGAAATTTCTATTCGACAACCTGTCGAACGGTTATGAATAGCTATGCTTATAAGACAAGAAGTAGTCGTCTACACTAATATTATAAAGAGGAAAGATTTGATTGTTTGTTTGTATTGAATAGGCTCCGAAACTGCTGGACCGATTTGAAAAATTGTTTTACACCCGACATTAGCCCTGATGAACAAAGGCTACTTTTTACCGCGGGAAAATGCTTCATTCCTACGGGAAAACGCGTAATAGGATTTAAACGGCGGGAATTCCGAATTCTACGCAAACGAAGTTGCGGGCGGACGCTAGTAGATAATAAATTGGCAATGCTATGAAAACGGAAATTCGCATAGATTAAATTTTAAATCACCTTTTTTTTCTCCCTGGCAACTGGTTACCCTATGTTATATTAAGATTTAATTACCCAGAATTTTCGTAGCACCTACTTATCTATTCCATTCAGTTCAACTCTAAATAATTGGAGCATTCATCCATTGTTACAGCATCAAGATAATGCGCAAGCGCAGCAGACGAGCAGCAACTGTGAAGATCAAGATACTAAGTTAGTTGAATATCAGAATTGTTTCGTTGACTGCTATTAAAACGGATGTGAAATAAACTGCCTAGCTACATTAATAGACGGGTATTTTATTTCTGTACCTGGATACTGGATAGTGGATCGACTAGATGTGGACTTGAAACAGGTTTGGACCGAGGAGAGATTCTGTCTTCTTGTTTTTGCGCGAAAATAAACCAGTTGGTGTTTTGCCAGCCGGCCGGCATCGCCAGGGCGGCAGCGGCGTCGACGGAGCGAAGCGGGGTGACGCGGGGGCACTGTCAACATGGTTTGAGCTGTCGGGTATGAATATAGGCGCGGATAGCGCATGCTCCGAGCGCAACGGCCGGCCTGGCTCGCGCGCGATCGCAACTTGTTGAATGTTCACTCACTTCACGCCAGTTGAGTCGCGAACGATGCGCCGGGTGGTCGTGTCCCGCGTACGCATCGTTGTCGCTCCGAACTTCGAAATTGTTTTACGAAAATATGTGAAGTTTCCAAATTCAAAATTGTGCAGAACTACCGTGTCGAACGTGTTTATTTGTGATCAGTCCATGTAAAACGTTACAAATAAGTAGTTTTAAGTCACTGAAACTTAATAGGCTTACTCGTTTTACCTGCATGCCTCGTCCCACGTCTGAACGGTTACCTACCTTATCGGATAAACGAACATTTTTCAAATGGATGTGCGTTTGAAATCTGTGATAGTGTGCGTGTTATGTGTTATAAAACTTCGTGAGAGCGTTGTAGGAGATTGTGACAAGTTTTTACTATAGTGACGTGCTCGGAGTTGTGATACGAAAAAGTTGAATTACCTCAAGTTAAGAATCATGTTTCTGCGCGGGAGTGAGGGGGGCATCCTCGCGGCGGCGTTGTTACTCTATTCGCTAGCGGTGGCGTCGGCGCAATACACAAAAGGTAAAAACTGCTTTCTTACCTGTGCACACGCAGCCCTGCGTTTGTCGTGGTGCTTTGTTCTATTGCCTTTTGTTCGTTCCTTGGAACGTCTTTTGAATCTTTAAAATGTGAATGTCTAAGTGACGTCATGAACAAGATCGTACCTACTTCTTTCTTGACACATTCAAGGAAGTTGTTGTTCTGTTCTCGTTGGCTATGGTATTTTTACCTAACCTTACTTTTACATTTTTTCCGGATATTCGCCCTAAGTACGTATCTGCAGTGTATTTAAATGAATGAAGTGTTTGTTTCCTGTTTCTTAGTAAAATCGAATGACTAAGTTAAATGACTGGTTCTGACGATCGTTTTGATAATGGAATTTTACGATAAGACCGGCGCGCCACACCTATCAATAAATTCTTACCTGTAGTACTTTGATGGATACTTAGTAACTAATAATAATAGATGGAGAATTAATACTAAGAAGGTACTGATAAGTAACCTACCTTCCAAGTTATCTTTATTTGATAATAACTATGCAAATAGTGATGACGGACATGGTGTAGCTAGGACACACACAGAGCACTTACAAACAGGCTGAATCGGGACGAAACTTTAAAAAGGATTTTAACGTTGAATTAATGATATATAGTTTGTTCCCAACAAGACAACAACACTTAATCGTTAATTTCAATATAGTAACACATTAGAGTCCCTTTTGGCTACAAACTTGTATTATTTCTATGTTAAAATCCATTTTAAAGTTTCGTCCCGATTCACCCCTGCATCCCTATTCACCCCGATTGACGGTATTCCTTCTTACCAACCTATAAAATAATAATAGTGATTATTCTGAGGTTTTCTTGAACACGTTTTTGAACTTCGTGCGCGTGCTCAATCGACAGTTGATATTTTTTGCAATAATAACTAAATTGTGTTGCTTACAAATTACTTCTGTCTCTGTAATAATTATCTTTATACATTTTTTCGTTATTTTTTCTCATATTTTAACTCTTTCAGGGGCACTTTCATATAAGTTACAATATACGTGTTTTTATGTTTTTTCTAGTTATATTTAGGCTAAACAATACTGAAAACATGGTTGAAAAAATTATCTGGGCGCTGGTTAGCTACTCTAACCACCTGTGATATTACATTAGAAACGTAAAATTACATAAATTAAATACATGCAAAAGATATCTAAATACGTCTAATAAAACAATTATAGTCATAAAAATAATAGCCTTAGTTTTTTTTTTTAAGTTTTTTCCGATCACATTACAAAAACAACGAATGTATTACAAACCAACAATACACACACAAACGATTATTATCGGCGCCACTTACTGCCTAAACTAAATCAAGCGTAAGGTGTACCTATTTATATATTAGTTCAAGAAATAATCGCTATATGGCATGAATTTAAAAAAAAAAATCCGAAATGTGTGGTTAGCGTAACTAACCAGTGACCCTGAAAGAGTTAATAGTTCTGCTATCCTAGGCGGAGACAAATACAACAAATCAAAGATAATAAAAATCGGTCCAGGCGTTCTTGAGTTATAAAATGGTGTGACTAACCCGACTTTGTTTTATTTTATAGACGACATTTTGTCATGTTGACATAAAAAGGTCGATCACAGCTGTCATTTTAGTCCAGCAAATTAAACATCAGACCCCTTAGGGCTGATTTTTCCAACACCAAATAATTTTATCAGAGGATTAATTTTGAATTTTTGACTGTTCTGCCATACAAAAATTGTCAGAAGTCAATTTTATTCCACGAATAAAAAATATTTGTCGATTGAAAAATCAGCCTTATGTTAGTTGCCACCAATACGGTCATTCCTATTCATCGCTCGAAAACACCACTCTGTCTCATTCCATTGTACCTATCGCTGTTACATTGATTACGTGTATGGCTCTGAATGTAAACGTTTTAAGTCACAAAAGACACCATTAATCATCATAAGTCATAACCAGCCCTTCTGTCAAACCCTCGTAAGTCGTAATTCCTAGGTCCTAACACAAATTCAAGCAAGACGAGAGGACGAAAAGGCCAATTACAGGATGGCATCCCATCGACGAGCAACCTGTTATTATGGATTCACTAGATGATTCGAACTTATTTTTATGGAACAAATTAAAAAAAAAAAAGAAAATATGTAGTTCCTCCATACTTTTTGACCGCGTAGGTATTGATTGTTACACTTGTCTATGAAACACCATTTTTTTTTTTTTTAATATGCTATTAATCATTTCTTCAGGGTCTAGATTCACCACAGTATGTACGTATACACGGCGACACATCAAGCTGTACATTTCCAGTTTTAGCTGACCTCGCATTGTATAGGTTTTTTCGTACAGTCAGAAGTCAGCTTATACTGGTTATATATAACTTGATGTGTTAGGTCCACGAGACATTTTATTACTCCTAAATAGTTATTACCTCCAGTCCTCCACATTAGGTAGGTGGGTGGGTAATGTTGATATAAAAACTTTTTTATAAAAAAAAACACCGACTTCCAAAAAACACTACAATGTGAAAAATAACTTTAATTTCGTAAGTTGGTGTCAAAAACCGAAAATGCGGAACCAACGACACCGACTTCCAAAATTAAAGTTATTTTTCACTTTGTAGTATTTTTTGGAAGTCGGTTGTTTTTTTTTATAAAAATATATACTTTTCATTTTTCACTTTTTAGTTATACCTACCCCAAAAAAATTCAGATAACACTACTTGCTATGTAAATATCAGTGACAGAAAGCTGCATCTGCGTTTATAGGGTACAGACGTGATGTTATGTTGTGCGTTTGCATAAACAATGATATGCGATAGCAGCAATCGTGGTTGTTTTACTGGTATTTAATGAAGAGTTCCGTTGTCCGTCTCCGAAACTCATCACCAGATCTTTACGAAATTTAAATGGAACCATTTCGGAATAAACCCCTATCGAACAAAAAAATAATTTTGCAAATCCGTCCATATATGAAGTTATGCCCGAACATACATAAAAAAATATATACAACGTGTAACGTTAAATGCGCAAAACCTCAGACACCCCAACTGATTTTTAATTCAATTGACCTATTTCAGAGAGAAAATAAGTCATTAAAAAAAATTGTAAAGGTTGTATGTACTGTTATAGTTTTACTGGCCATTCCGATCGTTTCTTGCGTCTGCGACGACGCTTTACCGAGGGAGGAGTCACCGGGCCGCTGCGCCGCGCTGACATTGGCTTGCTTGACCTATTAATAAATAGACACGGCAACGTTTTTAATGAAGATTTTTTGAAAAATGTGATCTATGTTAAAAAGTGGTTCAATTAATTCTGCTCGTTATTCTGATCAAACTATTTTCAGGTTTTGCGCATTTAACGTTACACGTTGTATAAACATCCGAACTGATAACACCTCCTTTTTGAAGTCGGTTAGTAAAAAAAAAGTATATAGATAGTATAGCAATGAACGCAGGTAAAGTTTAAGCTAATTTCAGTGTCTGGATAGGCACTATCTTGGTACTGTAAGAGATCAATAAAAAAATGTTACAGAAAAATAATGGGGGTATGAAATTCTAATAATCTCCCATAAAAAGTTATCTGGAACCGGTTATGCGGAAGTAGTGAAACAGTGCTAACCAAAAAGATCTCTATTAAGTATATTCTTTATGTATATATCGCAGCTAACTGGTTTAATTAGCCGTTTAGTTAACCGCCTAGCCTTTTAACTAAACGGCTAATTTAACCAGTTGGCTGCGACATGTGTATTTATTGTACCAATATATGTAAATGATACACCACAGACTACCTGCCTTTAAATTCATCCAAAAGTTGTCTTTAAAAGATCCCTTTTGGCGTAAAAAACCGCTAATTGTGTGATCCTCTCAAAAATTTCTACACTTACATCTAAAACTCGTGTGGTGTACCATAGGTTCTACATTATCTCTACAATATCTTACCCACCTCCCACTTTTAGAATATATTTTTTTCTAGAAGTCTATAAAATCTAAATCATTTGGGGGCTCTCAATGATTTAGATTTTATAGACTTCATAGACTTACCATCTGTCCGGAATCTGAAACAGCTATTGCCGCGATTATGTTTAAACATGGAATATTATAGTCGTAAGATAGGATATACTCTATGTCTTGATTACTCTGGGTCTTGTACTGCCCCCCAGAAAGTCTCCAACGCCCACGAGGGGGCGTTGTCGCCCACGTTGAAAACCCATGGTGTACTCAATAAAAGTATTCTATTCTATTCTTGGAAGTTTTGGTACCTACGCAGGTATAATGTACCTTCTTAAAAGTCACGAATGAATCATAGCTTAATATAGGAAACTAGCGGCCTGCCCAAGGTTCGCACGGGTGCAATGTGTTTTTTCGAATTTCTGAAATTTTCTTTCATACAAACCTTGTCCTGGCAATACCGAATACAACAAAAAAATAATTATCCAATTTGGTGCAGTCATTCGGAAGTTATGCGCGTACAGACATTTCGGCGACTTTGTTTTATACTAGACTAGCGACCCGCCCCGGCTTCGCACGGGTGCAATGCTGATCACTACATAGTATAAAACAAAGTCGCTTCCCGCTGTCTGTCTGCCTTTATGTATGCTTAGATCTTGAAAAATACGCTACGGATTTTGATGCGGTTTTTTTTTATAGATAAGAGTGATTCAAGAGGAAGGTTTATATGTATAGTAGATGCATAATATGGGTTAAGGGATATCTGGCCCACGCAAAAACTGGGCTGTGGGCCAGATATCCCTTAACCCCATAATATAGTAGAGAAACACTGATAATTTTAGAGCCATTAAAAAAGTATAGGATAAAAAATCGTTATTGTGGGTTATCCCTAAGAGATAGACATATACCATCGCGGACTTTTTTGTAGAGCTTTTTAAGGTGTACAATACTGTAGTACATTATTTTGATCTATCTCGAATGGTTCAGCCAGCGTTTGCAATGTAAACGCAAAAAATGTGTTTATTTACGACATCACATTAGAAACCTCTAAAATTATCAGTGTTTCTCTACTATATTATGCATGTATTATACATATAAACCTTCCTCTTGAATCACTCTATCTATTAAAAAAAACCGCATCAAAATCCGTTGCGGAGTTTTAAAGATCTAAGCATATATAGGGACAGACAGAGGGAAGCGACTTTGTTTTATACTATGTAATGATGGTGCAATAGTAGATTGTCGTAGAAAAAACTCCGTGACGTCATGTTTTGTAGGTATTTTCGTGACGAAGCTTTGAACTTTCCAGAACCTGGTAGGTATAGTTTCTTCATCCAAGACCTGCATCCTAATTGCGTAACACACTATTACTCTCAATTTGAATCATTTTGAAGCATATTGCTAATCCATTGCTCCATATGTTCGAAAAGTGTGTCTGCTCACTCAGCAACGTAAATAAAGTAATTAATGTTGTTGAACTGTCAAAATGAAACCCATTGCTACTGATAGTGTGTTACGCAATTACCCCGCGGTTTCCAATAAAACTACGTTTGTCTTTTCACGGTTAAAATTCAAGGTCTAAAAATTATCGATTTCACTAAATAATAATTGTTAAAAGATATGCTAACTCGGAATATAACTGTCGTATTAATTAAAAACTTGCTGTCTAGTAATTAATTGATAAGGTCATTACAGTAATTGATAGCGTATTCCTCAAATAGATTTAATAATTTTTATCTTATACCTACATAAACTCGCGCCTTCTTCCCATGGGGGTAGGTAGAATCTACAGAATGTCACCTGTAGTACTATTCTATAAAAATCTCACCGTGAGAACTTAGGTCAAGTGAGCGGGAAGTGAGCTGTCATCAGGGATTATCACTATTGACACTGCTCACTTCAAGCTCACTTCAGTTATGATTTCACGGTGAGATTTTTACAGAATCGACCTGCTGTAGTGCTATTCTATAAAAAATTCACCGTGAGAACTTAGGTGAAGTGAGCGTGAAGTGAGCTGTCGTTCACTTCACCTATGATTTCACGGTGACATTTTTACAGAATCGACCGGCTGCTAGGATCTTTACATACTCTGTTTGCTTCGTTTACGTTCATACATCTGCGAGATAATTGCGTAACACACTAACAGAAGCAATCGCTCAATCGCTTTCATTTTGACACTTCAACAACATTCATTGCGTTATTCACGTTGTTGAGCAGACTAATTTTTCCAACATATGAAGTAATGGATTAGCAATATTCTTTAAAATAGACTGATTGATAGTGTGTTACGCAATTTTCACATCACCAATAAGCCACTAGTTTAGAAAATAACTTCGAAGGGCCGACTGTAATCGAATTTCTCCTGTGTACACAGTAATTTCTAACAAAGGGACGTTTATTATTTATTAAAATAATAATAGAAGAGGACAACCATTACTTAAAATTGTTCAGATGGCCGATAAAGTCATTTGTCTTGTGAAAGGCGATCGTGACCAGTAAATAGATATTCATAGTGTACATAGGTAGTCTATTGTTACTTGTATTGCCTCGAACTATAAAGTCCACTTCATATACCTGGTGTCCGAAAAGTCATGGATTACCTTTTACCTGCTGATGGGCCACATTGGGATCTACCAATAAAAAAAAATTACTTACCAATAAAAAATTTTTCACCAGGGCCGGTCAAAAATAAGGTAATTTTTTTTTATTGGTGAAAATTTTAAGTTTGAACCTAAATTTTAGGTATTTAAAAGATGATATCTGTAACTTTCTTGTATTCAATCGATAGTAGGATGATTCAAGATGAAAATAAAAAAAACCTGTACTCGAAAAAGTTTTCATTCGTAGGAATGGCATGGAAAAAAACTGATCAAAAGTAGAGATTTTCCAAAATGTCATTAAACATCAAAAAACTCGGAAACCATAAGACTTTTACTACGGTCATTTTTTTTTTATTTGGTAGATCCCAATGTGGCCCATGAGCAGGTAAAAGGTAATCCATGACTTTTCGGACACCCAGTATATGACCCAGATGGCCATTTGTAATGGCTGGAAAGGTTTCAGTAGTATAAGTTGTTCCAATATTGTAAAGTCATAAATGTATTTGATAAAGTGAAATTAGCTGTTGCCTCTGATTACTGTGAGAATAATATGAGTAAGTTACAAAAAATAAGTAGACCTAATTTTGTCCGTAACCTGTGGTACTTGCTTCTATTAAACTGCCAAAAGTAAACAATGAATACGGTAAAAGGGTCTGGACGTACCTACTATGCTCTTCCAAGCATACTAAACAACTTGTCTAAGAAAATAGCCAAAAAGTCAGAAAACAAAAAATCTCGACAAATGAAAAACATCCTAAAAGTCTATTTTACCATTGAAAAGTTTGGAATGGGGGAAGGGCCTACGTGTGGGTCTACTAACGGACAAATACCTATGAGCAACACCTAAACCCAAACCGATGGCACACATAATCTTACCTCAAAAAGATTGAGCGTTATTCTAAATGTAATTATTTAATGAATGCATGCTGAAATTAATAGTTTGAAATTTTTTTTTTAGCTGTCGGTTATTGTTTCGTGCAAAGAGTACTTTGCATGAGTAGTGGTGTAATGAATTCGATCGTTCCTTCTTCATAAAGTAGATCGACGTAGCTCGAAGCACAACAAACAAGGTTATGACCAAGTAGGTCCCAGTTCCAGCTACTTATTATGTACCAGGCTTAGCATAGAGTTACTAAAGCCTTACTGAGAACAATGGCAGCCCCAATGGAGTGCAAGTACAAGTATCTGAAGTATAAACTGTACTTCAATAAACCGGTCCTTATAACAAACTAAGACTTAGCAAGAATCGAGTTGATTTCACATTGACATGTTTTGCGTTCACTACGGAGGGGCTTGTGGCTAAGTAATAACAGCCGCACGGGTCGATCGATCAGGTCCAGCTACGCTTGCCGTGGTTTTTCCGTGGATGGGTGACCATCATTATATACCAAGACCCCTCCGTACCTTGGAAAGCACATCAAGCTGTTGGTCTCTTGACAGTCGGTACGGGTCGTCAGAAGCCCGAAAGTCTGACAGCCAGTCTTAGCAACGGGTATCGTATTACCCAGTAATTGGGTTCTGGAGGTCAGATTGGCAGTCGCTCCATGTAAATACTGGTATCGAGTTGCATCCGGTTAGACTGGAAGCCGACCCCAACATAGTTGGGAAAAGGCTAGGCAGATGATGTTTTGCGTTCACTACATTAAATAAAATTGTTTTTATTCGTTTAAGTACAGACGCCAGCACACCAAGCTACCCGAAACTGTAAATTTTTCTCAATCAACTTTGAACCTTATGCTTTAGCGATAAAGTTGAAAATCGATTAAAGAAATTTGACAGATTGTAGTAGCTTGATGTGCTGTCGTCTGTACAAGAGAGCAAACCGCTATAACATGAGTACTTAAAACAGTTATTTATATAACACAGATCCATTTATATTGTGTGCCAATATGGAGAGCAAACCGAAAAGCTTGACCGGACAGTACTCTTTATGCTACGGTTATACTGTCGCGATAGCGCAAACTACTCTTTATGCACTCTCTGTTGTACAGCGAGACGTCGAACGTCGAGAGAGCGCGCTTAGTGTAGTTCGCGTTATCGTGACAATCACCCAAAGGTGGACTGGTAGAAAATGCCTATGTCATTAAGTCCGCCTCTGTACATGTATATGCTTGAAGTATTATATAAATAAATGTAGCCGCAGCATCTGGAAGATATTTTTATTGGGACCCGTAGGTTGACTAAGACAGATTTAAGAGTTCTGCATTTCTGTGGACCGAAGAAATGCGATGAGTAATAAACATGTTTTGAAATGTGCAATGTCATCGCCCGCCACGCATGCGGAGAACGCTATATGCTTGAAAATTTTAAAAATAGTCTGTATTCGCACGCGTACTTACTTACCTGTCTAATCTGTAAATTCTCACTTTGAAAACTTCGTGCGAAGTGAGCTGTCATCCGAGAATGCTAAGGATTGACACTATTGACAATTCACTTCATCTAAGTTTTCACAGGTTTTAACAGAATTGATCGAGTGGTAATCTAGCGTCAGGAACTCAGGACTTGACTCTTAGGTTTAATGTATTGAAAAAAATCGGAACCCTGGTCATATTTGGAGTGTAGTTCCCTATAATAGCAGACGTGCGAGTTAAAATACCGTAATCGGAAAACTGGTTCTGCACCTGTAATTATTATTGATTTATTACTTAATTAAGTGCAGGTGTCGTGTCCTTTTTACACGAAGTAATTTTTGCTTTATAAAAATAAATAAAATAAGCATAGTAACTTATGCTTTGTGAGCACTCAGTCAAGTATGACCCTCACAGTAACACGAGCGTACCTCCAATAATAATTTCCTGTCCCTCACACAATAAGCCATTCATTAGCCTTAATTTATGCTCCTTGCTCTCACCTCAACCACTGACAAATTCTACAACATAAACTGTTTTTTACACAATACACACTATCCATTGCTCACTCTCTTCGAGAAATTACAAAGAGGTTCTTAACTGAACCGGCAATGGAGAGCTAAGTTTATGATGGCGGTCGCGTTTGTGCATTCACTGGTTTGTGTATGGCTTCTGTGACACGGCTGCCTATCGAGTGACGTCATCATGTAAGCGGACCACTCAATGGCAGTGGTATGCAGTTATATGCGCCTGACCTTTTTTATGAAAGGTAACAATCCTAACTGAATGTTGGGTTTTTAATTTGTTGAGTTGTCCAAAATGTGAATGTTTTTAATAATTTGAAATTCTTGCATTCCTAAATTATTTTGGAATATTTGCATATTTTAAGTAATAATAATTACATGTATTTGTTATTCGACAGTGGCAAACGCTTTAGCGCCATACGCCTGCGACAATCGAAGTTATCACGCAAAATTTCGCCCTTCACGAATGAATGTTCAGTTCGGACAATACTCGAGCAATGGAGCAATGTGTTGCGGAATCTAAACAATTTTAAAATATCTAGAATTTTAGACGTTAGCTTCCAGTTTACTGGACACTTCTCAATACGGCCGTCTTGAACATAGGCTCTCCGAACTTCCGCACATCTTCTCTTACTCACACTCGCCTCATGTGACCATTAGGTTCTCAAAAAATGTTTTTGCTGGGTCTTCTGCGCTAAGTTCGGACTGGCCATGATTCATCGTATTGTCCATGACTTTACTTCACCATAGATAGTACAGACGCCAGCACATCAAGCTACCCGAAACTGTCAGATTTTCCCAATCCACTTTGAACTTTATGCTTTGGCGATAAAGTTGAAAATCTATTAAAGAAATCTGACAGATTCTAGTAGCTTGATGTGCTGGCGTCTGTACATACAGCATAATCAGCCTATAATGTTCCCACTGTTAGGACACAGGTTTCCTCTCTGTTAGAGGGAGTGGGCCGCGAGCGTGCCCATTGCGGGTTGGTAAGAAAGAAAAGAAAGAAGAAAGAAAGAAAGAAAATACATTTATTTAGCACAGACTGTAAGACACACAGTACACCTGAGACATACATCAGATAAAAACAGTAGATGTCACATGTCTTCGATTTTTTGGCCCTAGGACAGGCCGGTTTGCTCACGATGTTTTCCTTCACCGCTTTGAGAAATCAAAACCAAAATCAAAATTCATTCATACAAATTAGGCTGAAAATCAGCACTTTTCGAACGTCAAAATTAAAAAAAAAGTCCCCCAAAACGCCCGCCCTTCACCACTTCCTAGTGCTTTCGCTGGGGAGAACTGGCGCAACAAACTCCCCAGCAGCACAGCTGTCTGTTCAGTTAGAAAATACTTGATTGAATACAATACAAGGTATGCAAAGTAATTAACATTACAAGACACAGAACACTAAATTAAATTATTTGGCATGTGTCAGCTAGCCATAATTTACACAAAGTAAAGCGTCTGTCTGGGTTCGAACCTACGACCTACAACTCGTAAGTCGCGGCTGTTACCACTGGGCCACCACTGCTCTCAGTCAGATACGACGTATATACAGCGTGTAACGGAAGGGGGGTATCAACCCTGAAGGAGGTGAATGTGCTCATGAAACTCAACAACTTTCCCCAAAGAACATAAGTCGAAATATGAAAAAAAAATTTGGCCCTCCCTTACAAAACTGACTACCAGCTGATTGATTTACTATGGGAGAGCCAAATTTTTTTTTCATATTTCGACCTATGTTTTTTGGGGAAAGTTGTTGAGTTTCATGAGCACATTCACCTCCTTCAGGGTTGATACCCCCCTTCCGTTACACGCTGTATATCCCGCTTCATTCTTTTTCAGTAAAGCAGGAATACATTATGATACCTTATTCTGTAAATCTGCAGACATTTTATCACCTAGTGACAGATTGCCTGCGAGTATCGCATTAACCTATTTCTGTCAGTCGACATCGACACAAATGGCGATACAATAAAATTGCATTCCAATGCATTTTAGACGCAACTGCTAAGGAATTGGATGTTTTGTTTTTCAAATATTGTTACTATACTTAAAGAATAGTGGCCCGTGACTAAATAATAACAGCCGCACAGGTCGGTCGATCAGGTTAAGCTACGCTTGCCGCGGTTGGCCTGTGGATGGTTAACCATCTTTACATACCGAGACTCCTCCGTGCCTCGGAAAGCACGTTAAGCCGTTGGTCCCGGCTGTCATTCGTGGATCTTTGACAGTTATTACGGGTAGTCAGAAGCCCGAAAGTCTGACAACCAGTCTTACCAAGGGGTTTCGTATTACCCAGTAACTGGGTTGTGGAGGTCAGATAGGCTGTCGCTCTATGTAAAATACTGGTATTCATCCGGCTAGACTGGAAGCCGACCCCAACATAGTTGGGAAAAGGCTAGGCAGATGATGAGGATGATGACTTAAAGAACACTACTGTACTATGTATACAACGTGTAACGTTAAATGCGCAAAACCTCAGACACCCCAACTGATTTTTAATTCAATTGACCCATTTCAGAGAGAAAATAAGTCATAAAAAAAATTGTAAAGATTTTATGTGCTGTTTTAGTTTTACTGGCCATTCTAATCATTTCTTGCGTCTGCGACGACGTTTTATCGAGGGAGGAGTCGTCACCGGGCCGCTGCGCCGCGCTGATATTGGGTTGCTTGACCTATTAATAAATAGACATGGCAACGTTTTTAATGAAGATTTTTTGAAAAATGTGACCTATATTAAAAAGTGGTTCAATTAATTCTGCTCGTTATTTTGATCAAACTAATTTCAGGTTTTGCGCATTTAACGTTACACGTTGTATATGTACACCTTTGTTTAACCCTTTCGGAGTCATAGGCGTTATGTTATGTTACTTAAACAAAACAAATTCATCATCGCACCATTCTCCTGCTCTTATCCCAATTTATTTGGTGTCGGCGCAACAAGTCTTTTTCTTCCATACTTCTCCAATTAGTCGTGACCTCGGTAATCAAGTAACCCCTTTTTAGCCATATTATCGTTCTTAAAAAAAAAAAAAATAGGTGCCTAATTATTGAACCAATTCATTAAATATGTTATGATTTTTTTTAAGTAATGCATATAATAGAGCTATGGCTCAGTGCAAACAACGCGGGCCTTACCCAAAAATCAACAAGCGTTGTCATTTTTGTCTTTTGTTTACCCGAGCGTCCAGCGATTGTCAATTAAACAGTCACATTCTAATAATACGCAGTTAACTTCAAATTAAAACTACAGAAATGACCACTTGTGTGTAATACTCCGCCCGCGACTTCGCATCCGCATGAAATATAAAAGCTGTAACTTAAATAACGCACACACTCATGAGGGGTATTGTACTCATCATTATGTACAACTTATACTATGGGGCCAAATCTGAAATCGCGAAAAAAAAATCAGCTGTTCCCTACATTTTGACGAATTTTGCGAACATAAATGTAGCGAAAAGCTGATTTTTTTTTCGCGATTTCAGTTTTGGTCCCATAGTAAAAGTTGTTCATAATGATGAGTACAATGACCCCTTATGAGGTTGTGCGTTATTTAAGTTACAGCTTGTATATTCTATGACACACGGAACTACAGTAGCATCCCATTAGCGAATGAATTTTCGGAATCGCTTCAGTAGTTCCGAAGATTGGTAGTATCCTAATCTCCTTCTAACAGACTCAATACCTCTTTATATTATTATAAGTATGTACAAACTAGGCAGGCAGAGCTAAATTACCAACTTAGCAAATCGAATATTCGTTAGCCACGGTGCATAGATCAACTATTTCAATCAGAGTACGCAGGTCGATATCAAACGCGCTACGAGGCGTGTTATCAGCGATATGATAACAGGACTTGTTCGACCCACCTTTCGTATAACACCACTCAGTAACGTGATTATCGTCACGCAACCTGACTTTGCTTGTTTGACGTAAGGACTTCCAAAAATATTCCGTGAGTAATTTTAGTGTAATTATGTGTACTGTACCTGTGGTCTTTATTGTAAACGAGGGTATTACTCTCGACCGTTTAAAGGTTATTATTATAAACTAGCTCTTGCGCCCGCGACTTAGGGCTCTTACCCACGGCAAGATCCCGTTTTTTGCAGGTACGGCTTTTTGCAGGATCCCGTTGCAGTATCCGGCAAACAGGATGCTTGAATATATTATTTAAACACGTACACTACTAAACGGGATCCTGCAAAAAATGGGATCTTGCCGTGGGAAAGAGCCCTTAGCCCGCGTAAAATTTCTTCTTCCCCGACCCCCCCCATCGCATCGACTGTACGCACTATTACTTAGCGATCTTTCTGACATTTTTCTTGTTGCTCGGCTCCAAGGGTCTTAGGGTGACTTTCCTTAAGAGTCCATATGATGCTGTTTTGGTGATATTGGGCGATCTGGATCTCGGTATCTATATGTATGACCTAAGAGTTTGCTATTTGGACACATTAAACTTGGACTTATAACCTTTAACTCTGTTGAAGCGAAAATAAGATTTGATAATAATAAAATCTCGAAAAAAAAAAAACTAAAAAACCTCGTTTTGCACTTATTTTGTGTTAGATCTCTGAAACCTTAGTCGTAGGTTCGAACCCAGAAAGGCACTTTATTTCATCACCACTGCTCTCAAAACGTTGAACGAAAACATCGTGAGGAAACCATTTCCTAGAACTAGAATTCAAAAACGTGTGACATCTACCAACCCGCACTGGCACTGCGTGGTAGATTTCGACCCACTCCCTCTTACAGAGAGGAGGCCAGTGTCCCAGCAATGGAAACGTGGACAACACAAACATGGCTGATTAAGCTTTATACATGAACAAGCTCAAGAAAAAGCTGTAACAAATAAAACGACCCACGAAATGGCGCAAACATTACTTGAAGATCACACAGTACAGACATTAAAGAAAAGAGTCTAGAATAGAATATTCTGATACGAAAAAGGATTGCCATATGAAAAATTCTTACGTCAATGTATAAAGGTAAGTATACACATCGGCAGAAGGTAATTCGATCATGCCTCTATGTCTTCACTGTCGACTTGAGTAAGTACCTAATGGAAATCCTGTGTTTCTACTCTTTGAGTGGATCGAACTCTGATGCTTTTCTCTTTGATGTGATGTATGCATCAATTATTATAACTGTATTCTTAGCTTTCCTGTTTTCTGATACCAATATTTTTGTGGTTTCAGTATTTTTTCATTAACTCAAGTACTTAAAAATATACTTTCTGTGGAAATTGATGGTCATGGTATGGGCACGTGATGCGGAGGTATAAGGCAAATGTCGTCAGGAAAGTTTTGAGTATGAATGCGGATGGGTACACGAGTAGGGGAAGACCAAAGAAAAGATGGATGGACTGTGTGAAAGATGATATGGCTAGAAAATTAGTGACTACCCCAAATAAATTGGAAAAAAAGCAGAGAATGATAATGTTTGTTTGCTTAAATCTCTCGTAGTCCAAAAAAGGTCAGGCCGAATTCTTCTATGAGACTGCTAACAAAATACTGCAGTAACCATTGACAATAGTCCAATACATTTGTCAAACGAGGTGTTTATTCATAGTGACAGAAATATATTATCAACCGTTTCACTAGCCTGTTATGAAGTTAAATCTTCCGGCAAAGAATATTTCATTTGCTAAACTATACCGTGAAGATTAAATGACTAAAAGTAACAAAGTCAAAAACCGCTCAGGACTCGCCGCTTAATTAAAGTTAAACTCTAACGTAATTGGAATTCTAGCTCTAAACACAAATCCTAGTAACGAGCAGAACAAATTTAAATCTCCAAAGGCTATTTGTATTTTCTGCGCCAAACACTAACTGTTAATCTTCCTGCCTTGGAAAACTGAGATAGTTCAAAGAATTACTGGAACTGAGAACGACAAATACCTATGTTGCTTTGGATGCACAAATAAGAGGATATTGCTTGGTTTGTGTGCACTCTGCCCTTATCTTTGCTGAATACTAAGACTAGTTTCACATCGCGTGATTTATATGCATGGACGACTTGATTCCACTGAGTAGATCGCGCGCTTAAAGTCGCAGCTTCTCGTGCCAACGCACACAAGTTCACACAACCGCGACTTAGCGGTGTAAAAACGCTAAATGTGTCACCAGTCTTAAGGGCGAATTTCACCAATGAAACGAACGCGTTCAGTACATCTTAACCACGTTCAAGAGCTGTCAGTGTCAACGTTGTTGTGAAATGTTGACACTGACAGTTTTTGAACGCGGCTTATAACTACTTATCGCGTTCATTTTCATTGGTAAAATCCGCTCCTAAGTATTATGCACCGATCACCAATAAATATTGCAAACAAAACCGCATTATTTCTCTAAGACAGCACTCTCGCCTATCATCGCCAATGAAAACCAATTTCCTTTACTTTTATTCATAAATCGTCGCTTATCGCCATCGAGAATATCCATTCCGATACTGTCTAGAAACTAGCAAGATATAATCTTCAATATTAAGTTTCTTTGCGCAGCTGCATAGATAGTTATCGCTTTTAAAAATGCTTGAAATTATATTATAATGAGTTTCCATTAGTTGGAAGTGGGCTGTTTAGTTTTACTACAGAGAAAAGTGCTGAGAGAAAAGTGTTCTATTTATACGTTAGCGTAGTGCTACCTGTAGATTTTCTCCCCATGTTCACAGATTATCTAGGAAATGGTTTTGTGGTACGCTATTGGGTGTGAAGATTCGTTTAAGTATCTATTGAAATAGGAACTGAGCGTCTTAACTTCTTTTCGAAGCATAATCGAGTACCCATCTTCTTATAGTTTTATCTTGTGTAGACGTCGATAAAATTTGTTAGGAATATTAACTTATTTTTAAGGGTACGGTTAATAACTAAGGGCAATTTCACCTATGAAACTAAACGCGATCAGCGCATCTTAACCGCGTTTAAAAGCTGTCAGTGTTAATATACCACTACAATGATGACACTGCCAAGACGCCTCTGACCCGCAAAAAAAATATGTTTGCTTTATATCCTCCCTCTTTTGACCTGGCTATGACCCATGCCCGATTGAACAAAGTGAGAAAGGCAGTCCAATAAGGGCGCAGCTTCTAGAATTTTCTAGAAGCCGTGTGAGGAACAGGCGATAGGTTGTGGCGGGAGCGGTTCAAAATAGATTCGCGTTATAAGGTAGATCTTTTTGCACTATATTCGCAGCGTAAAAAGACAATTTTGTCCAGTAATTTGCCATGGAAAAACATCCTATTGACCTACAGAACATCCTCAATATCAGTTGAACATTCGTAATTAAGCCAGCGGATATCACAATGGATCCCTATTAGTGCACAACCATACGTTCCTCAAGGGTATCGTAGAAGGCAATATAAGCAACAATCGTGGGCCGAAACCTTCCGATTATTGCCGAAGCGTCCACCCACAACATTGGCTAAGAAAACTGTTTCTGTTTGTTGAACGGTTCATGGATATGTAATGAAATTGGCTGTTGATATAAAATGTTAAGGCAGATTTTGGCGATGTTGTTCATCTAATTTTAACCCAACCTAGAATCATTGTGCTAACCTGCATCCTAATTGCGCAATACACGATCAATCCAAATCTGAATGATTTTGAAGGATATTGCTAATCCATTGCTTCATGTGTTCGAAAAAATTGTCTGCTCACCAACGTAAATAACGCAATGAATGTTGTTTAACTGTCAAAAAAACCCTTTTGCCACCGGACAACCAGTAGGGGAGGCCGGGGCTGAAAGTTCCGATTTTCAAATAACATGAAAATTTATGATGAAAATGAAAAGATTTCAATATTGATATTAGATTTTATTAAAAAGTCTTAATCGGTCTCTGTAATAGTAAAGTCATTTCTGCTAGTTTCTCTATATTTTTTTTTGTACAGGCATATTTTTGCAAAATTTCGGAAGGGAACATTCAACCCCGCTTTGGGGCGAGTTGTTCCATGTGTGGGGCAAATTGTGCCACTTAGATAATATTAATAAAGTATAAGGATAATGTATGGTTTCTCTGGTTAAATAAAACAATAAATAATTTCTATAGTTAGGTTCATTTATTTAGTTGTTATGAAATGCTATAAACTTTACTTTTTTACTTTTTACTTTTTTTTTTTTGTTTATTTTTTATTTTGCTGATTTACACTTTGGTTCTTTTTTTTTTTTTCTTTCTTTCTAAATATCTATTTATATACAGAATGACATGAACATTTACTGTTTAAAGTCTTATATTATTTTAATTATTGTGAATGTGAGGACTATGTGGGTCATTGTTTCCGTTTTAATCATGGTCTGGCAGTTTGAGTGGTGTATGCGGTCTACACAAATGTCCTGTCCCTGGTATTGCTCGTCGAATCGTTGAGCTCCTTAAGTTCTGAGTTGAGCTGCACGGTTACTGACGAATGCGTGCACTGACTGCACAGGTCCACTCAGTGTGGTTCTTTCCTCAAAAGACCACTTCAGACACCAATCTACATGGTCCTCAAAGATTATATCCGGATTTTTATATACACATTGACATTGATGAATTTTATATAAACAATGACATGGATATTTACTTTGTAAAGT
This sequence comes from Eremobia ochroleuca, assembly GCA_949629135.1. Taxonomy (NCBI): domain Eukaryota; kingdom Metazoa; phylum Arthropoda; class Insecta; order Lepidoptera; family Noctuidae; genus Eremobia; species Eremobia ochroleuca. The sequence goes on along the minus strand of OX451405.1, from coordinate 7,141,603 downwards.
ATCTTATTTTTATTATTATTACTGTGAGTGTGAAGACTATGTGGGTCATTTCTTTTTTTCGGTTTTCCTTCTTAGTTAGTTTTAATCATGATCTGGCAGTTTGAGTAATTTATGCGGCCTACCCAAATGTCCTTTCATTGGTATTGTTCGTCGAATCGTAAGGCTCCTCAAGTTCTGAGTTGAGCTGCACGATTTTTGACAAATGCGTGCACTGACTGGACAGGTCCGCTCAATCTGTGTGGTTCTTTACTCAAAAGACCATTTCAGACACTAATCTACATGGTCTTCACATTATCTGACCAAGATTATGTCTGGACTTTAAAAGAGACTGTGACCTCTGAGTTTGTTTCGGCCTTTCTTCTCAGAGTAGTCAGATAGGAAACGCCGACCTCATCTAGTTTAAAAAAATATGATTGACATGTAAAAGTGTTTGTACAAACCTACTTACAGAAAATAAATCATTTATCATTTATCATTTAAAAAACAACGAAAAAACATTACTAGCTACAACTAGATTCACATTTTGTATTGGTTTACAAAAATTGAGATCTATTAGCTTATAAATCTTACTACCTACATGCTTAAGGATACAAAAAATCGTACTGGAAAGGATACTCGAGATAAACACTTTTTTATAACTAAAAAATGTTGGCAATTCCATAACAGCACTTAAAAAAAGACAACAAAATATAACTGGAAATCTTCAGATAAATGTTTCTTTTATTAATTCAACTATTATAGAGATTTATCAAGTTAAACAAATTATCACAAACATAACTGCACTTATTTTAACTACATAACACAAAAGGTAACCTTCATGCACACGTTTCATTAATAAATTTAATGATAAGTGAGATCAAAACTTACAATTATAATCAAATACCAAAATGAAACTGCTAACGTCAATATTATTTATCATCTTGAAGTTATCAAATTATTATTAAATCAGTCGTATCAACTTTGGTAACTTTTATTCTTATTCATCGTTAAATTTTTCATCTGACTCATTTAGGATTCACAATTTAAGGATCGATTGGGGTAAGTTGTTCCGGGGAACAACCAGCCCCTTTAGGAGGGAACTTGTAGCCCCAAATTATATTTTTGTATAAAAACGGTCATGCTAGCAAATTAACAAATGCAATTGAAAAAACATTCAAGCTATAAGATACCTAACTAATGCCACTCTAAAATTGGAAAGATGCACATAAATCGGCCAATAATAACGAAAAATAGACCAAAAAGTTTAAATACGAAAAAATTTACTCACGTGGTGTTCTAATAGCACGGTGCACACAGCCACTCTTCCGCCGCCGTCGGAGCAACTAAGATAGCTGCCAGCGCGGCGCGTCACCTGATGCTTAAACGACGCACTTCTCGTGTATTGCTACCTCTTTTCTTTACAAAGTTATTACTGTCGGAACAACGTGCCCCGGGAACTTCCAGCCCCGGCCTCCCCTACGCTGCCTGCAGCGTACTATCCACACTTGGTTGATATCCTGACGAGTCGTAACCAGCGCTTCTCCTCCACGTTTATTATGCGCACAGCCAAATTGTGGAACTCTGCCGGCATCTGTCCCACATTTAACCCGTCTGCCTTCAAAGCAAGAGTGGACAGGCATCTTCTGGGCACGCTCGTTCCATTGTAGACTTCATCCATCGCTTTTCATCAGGCGTGATCGAGGTCAAGAGCAGGAGACCCATTTAGCAATAAAAAAAAAAAACAATAAAGCCATTGCTTTGGCTACTGTTATTGTTTTACGCAATTACCCTGCAGTTTTAGTTTTTTGCTTGTGGGATCTAAATTGAGACCGAAAATCCTGAATTTAGAATGCAAAATCTAAAATTAGCACCAAATGGACAGAATACGAGGAACTTTCCGAATAATGTAGCCCACACTTGGACTCGAATGAGGCCAACACATAATTTTATCCAGTTTTAGTTGCAACCGATTTTAGTGCATTCTGCGACAGCAGCCAAGCAGTAAATGAAGTCGTACAACATTACAATCTCCTTCCTAAGAGATTACAATACATAATCGCTAACCTTCCCACTGCTGGGACACGCCTCCTCTCTTCGAGAGGGAGTGGGCCGTAATCTGCCACGCGTGCCCGTTGCAGGTTGGTAGATGTCACATGTCTTCGATTTTTTGGTTCTAGGACATGTCGGTTTCCTCACGTTGATTTCCTTCACCGTTTTGAGAGCAGTGATGATGAAGTAATTTACACACAGTAATTTGCGGCCGTTAGCACTGGGCCACCACTGATCACAGCAAGAGCTTACAATAAACAATCGTAATTAATCGGGAGAGATAGAACAATAGATCCCTATTAAACGAACATCGGCCGAATGCTTCCCGAAGGTACCGTTCACGAAGCCATAGCGCTCGATGTAAAAATAGACACCTACGAACAGTACCTGCCCTTAGCGACAGGGTTTTAATTGATTTTCGAGGTGACCCGATTGTCTTACTTCGGTGATTACTTTACTTGAAATTGGGTCTAAAATCAACAGGTTCAAGTGTACTAGAAGTTTGAACGTGGCGTCTTGGACATTGTTTTCATAGAATGCAGACATTTTATCAAATTCCAAGGTTACGTAAGCCTTAATTTTATGCCCGAGATACACGAGGCTAGTTTCTCAAACCTAGGATAGCAAGCTAGAACCCCGATATACTCTATGTAGCGACATAAAGAAAAACATATATGTATACTCTCTTCGCCACTGAACACTTTAATTTCTCACGAGTAAAAATCCATCTTGCTTGGACCTTACGAGTATCGTGGTTGGAGAAGTTTGTAAATAAAATTCCCGTGTATAGAATAAATGTCTATTTAGATCACCATGATTATTATGTAGACTGTCAGTTCTTAATAAGCTAAACACTACACGAGTTATTGTCACGGCGCTGGGAAAACGACTGGCCGCTGAACTCTGTACGCCGGGAACATTGCATTTTGCATTGTTAGCATTATTGCTACTTGTAGTGTGTGTATAAAAATCTCACCGTGAGAACTTAGGTGAAGTGAGATTCAGTAGACTAATGCTAGGGATTAACACTATTGATTGCTCACTTCAAGCTCACTTCACCTATGATTTCACTCTGAGATTTTTACAGAATCGACCGATTGTAGTCCCTACATATCCTATTAAACTATCACACTAGTTTACTATCTTTCTCAATAGCTCACTGGCCTAAAAATGTGGATGGTTCTGTATACACTATAGTTCTTTCTAGCCTCGTGTAACCCGGGCTTAAGTATAAGGTACGGGCTGGAAAAATACCAATTTATCTATTGTGGCGAGTCTATCTTGCGCTGGTCTCCGTTGAAACTAGTTTCGATGGCTTCCGATTGCTTTTAGCTCACACAATGGAGGCTTAATATCGAACCGACTGCGAATAACGTACTCGTTATCGCTTTCTTAATTGTAAACGATCGAGCGAACTGTCATTCGAGATGTTAGTGACGGGTACAATCCATCTTCTATCTATACGAATAATAAAGCTAAAGAGTTTGTTTGTTTGAACGCGCCAATCTCTGGAACTACGATTGATTAACTATACAAGATTTGATAAATTCTTTTTGCATTATGATATCCCTATTCTTGAGGAAGGTATTTAACATCAAGCTAGAAGCCTTAGGGGCCGAGCAAAATGATAAAAAGTACGAAATAACGCCAAGCAAAAAAGAACTAATAAATAACGATGTTAGGGCAGGCGATGCGATGCGACGAGGTGGGTCGGGGAACAAGAAATTTCACGCAGATTATGTCGCGTGTAGAAGCTACTGAATTGTACGGGTCTCAGGGATATGTCGATTGTCGACATACGAGTATGATTAGGTACGAGTGGTACGACGTTGGATGACAAGCGACGTCGAGGGCCATCAAAAACAAGCTTTGTAAAATGAAGTGGGTTTCGCGCCAAGCAACTATTAGCTCCAGACCTCCGTGAATCCGTGATTGCTCATTGTGGCCAACTCACAATGGCCAATCAATGTCCATCGCGCGCAGAACATTTGAACGGCAATAACCGTCACGTTTTACTTAAAATCTTTTAAACTCCAAGAATTTAATTTCTCGAGATCGTCGCTTATAAAATGCTATAGGATATTTTAACAGGAATAAAAGGGATATTTAGGGACGTCTGTTAATGTTAATAGCTAAGAATTACGGAGTATTCCGAGCACGCTGCAATCATCGGAATTCATGGTCCGTCTTCCTTTATACGGATATCTTACCCCACCCCATAAATGGAACCATTAAAAAGCTAAGACGGGGAAGGAAATGGAGCTACTTAAATATACTTTGCACGAATGCGCAAATTGATATAAAATACTTCATCTTTTGATATCAGCCTCAAGCATGGTCGCCAAGCTACTGAGATGTTTTATTAACACCGAATTTTAATACGGTTGAGAAAATAATAATAAGGAAATTGGTAAGATTTTGAAATTTTTGTAAGAAGTGTTTAATTATAGAGTACGGATGGATGTAGATTACCATAATCAAATATATGAGGACCAACTGTATAACTATACTAGTTGCAACTCGCGGTTTCGCCCGCGTAAGTGTCGATCCCTTGGGAATATCGGGATAGAAAGTAAAAAAAATCCCGGTTATAAACTATCTGTTTACCAAATTTCATCCAAATCCGTTCGGCCGTTTGAGCGTGAAGAAGTAACAAACATACAAACACACACACTCACAAACTTTCGCGTTTATAATATTAATGTGATTAGGTACATAAACGTATAAAACAGTTAAGGGTTTTCTTGACCTTTCCGAGTTCAGGAAATTCGTAAGAATTTCCTTGAAATGTCTTCTCGTCAAAATACTAGAGGATTTGGTCTGTTATGATTTAGACATATATGCACATAACATAAGTTCTGACAATTCATAAGTGCCTAAAGAATACTTGAGGGTAGTTTGACATATTTCCTATACAAAAGCTGTCAAACCGCAATATTTATTCCTCAGATAAAATGTATCTGACTATTCAAAAATCAGCCCATATTACAATAATGTCAGTTGTTAATTTACAGAATTAATTTTCAAATGCGGAAAAAAATGTACGAGGAAATCTGGCTATTGATTCTCATTACAAAATATTTTTTGTTTTGCTTGATTTGTCATAACATTCCAACCACTTTTAAGCTCTTCCTTCAAAAAGAAGAATGGACTGCAACATTACTAGGTACCTATAATTTGGTTGATCTCATATACTACATGTTGTAGTTGTTTATTATCCCTTAATAAATAAATAAATAAAAAAGTGCCTACTTAAATAAAACACCCCGTATATTGTGTCTAATATTTCCTTACATTATAAAATTGCTCGTATCTGTCCGTCTCAATGACTATACAACGTCTGTCTGTCCGTTAGTGCGTTTATAACTCTTACAGCATTACATGATTTCCCTTTTATTCGTAGCTATAATGCTACAATGTCTGACAACTAGTCTTACCAAGAGTATTTCTCAGCAACTGGGTTGTGGAGGTCAGATAAGCAGTCGCTCTACGTAAAATACAGGTATTCGGCTGCATCCGGTTAGACTGGAAGCCGATCCCAACATAGTTGGGAAAAGGCTAGGCAGATGATGATGAACTTTCTCTTCTCTGGCTAGGTTTTAGTAGAAATTAGTACAAGCATGCGAAGCCAAGGATATAGCTAGTTATAAAAACAGTCCAAGTATATCGTAAGTCTCAGTGGATTGTCTCCTTCGAATGGCGGTCATTCTGTGGCCGACTGGCGGGTCGTGACTAGAAGGTCAATCAGCTTCAAGATATAAGCGACGCTTCGTATACAACGTGTAACGTTAAATGCACAAAACCTGAAAATAGTTTGATCAGAATAACGAGCAGAATTAATTGAACCACTTTTTAATATAGGTCACATTTTTCAAAAAATCTTCATTAAAAACGTTGCCGTGTCTATTTATTAATAAGTCAAGCAAGCCAATGTCAGCGCGGCGCAGCGACCCGGTGACGACTCCTCCCTCGGTAAAGCGTCGTCGCAGACGCAAGAAACGATCAGAATGGCCAGTAAAACTAAAACAGCACATAAAACCTTTACAGTTTTTTTAATGACTTATTTTCTTTTTGAAATAGGTCAATTGAATTAAAAATCAGTTGGGCTGTCTGAGGTTTTGCGCATTTAACGTTACACGTTGTATAATATAACTGACTAACTGTAACTCGTCTCCACTGTAATTATATATGTACGACTACTGCCATTTGCGACTTTATGTAAGGAATTCATTATGAAAATATCAATGTTATCGAATAATTTTATCCTTGATTGGACATAAAGCCTGCCCAGGCAGGATCGACGCGTTTTTTTATCGAACAATTTCCATTTTCATCGATATTGTTCTACGTGAATCGCGTCGCGCCTGTTTGCGGGAGCCTTAACAGTTAATCTTTAAGAAGTTTATTTGCACTGCGATGTTGTCTCTTCGTATTCAGACCCTTTCAAGGAAGTCTTCTTCCATGCCGCTATTGATTAAAGGTCGCAAACAGTCGGCTGTCTATTCTGTGAAAATCTCACCACTTAGGTGAAGTGAGTTGTCATCCCACATGATGCTTGGGCCCGGCGGCGCCCATTATCGGCATCGGTACGACTGAGGATTTTAGGTGGCAAATAGCAATATACTATAACATAATGGCAATAAAGTAGAAATTTCCGTGATATGTGGTCGTAATAACAAAAATACCGCTTCGGTATGCTTCAGGCTGGTGTATCGGCAGCCTTGAGATTGCTTCGGGATGCTTCGGCATCCTTCGGCAACCTTCGGTACGCCGCCGGCGCCGAGGCAACACTCGGGGAATAGTTTGAGAAATACGATATTGAGACGCTTCGGCAAGCTACAGGACGGTGCGGCATCCTTAAGGACGCCTCGTCATCCCTAAGAACGTTACAGCATGCCAAAGCATAATTGCCGATAGTGTGCGCTTGCATGTAGGATGCCGAAGGATCCTTTTCCTTGCCGATGCCGATAATGGGCGCCGGGCCTTAGGGTTTGACTATTGACAGGTCACTTCACCTAAATATTCACGGTGACATTTTTATAGAATAGGGGGACAGGTGGCAGTACTCGCAACCGGCGTGTGTGTATGACCTGAGGGACGATTTTCGTAAATTATCTGCCTAGCCTTTTCCCAACTACGTTGGGGTCGGCTTCCAGTCTAACCGGATGCAGCTGAATACCAGTATTTTACATGGACTGACTGCCTATCTGACCTCCAGAACCCAGTTACTGGGTAGTACGATACCCCTTGGTAAGACTGGTTGTCAGACTTTCGGCCTACTGACGACCCGTAACGACTGTCAAAGATCCACGAATGACAGCCGGTACCAACGGCTTATCGTGCTTTCCGAGGCACGGAGGGGTCTTGGTATGTGAAGATGGTCACCCTTCTGAACTGAAGTAGGTAATTCGTGCTATCATATAAATTATGTAAACTAAACAGCGAAAAAAAAAACATTTGTCTGTTGTTTTAACTGCAGAGTCGAATGTTCTTTACCAAATCATCGTGATCAATTCTATGTGAGCATAAATCGTTTTACATAAAATTGACTTTCAAATATACCATCTTAAATAACATGTTTCCTTGAATGTCGACGGTAACTAAAGCCGTGACACCTCTTACAAGCACATGAGTAGAAACGGAACAGAGACAAAGCTTAGAACAACCGCGCGAATCGGTTGCACTACTACAAGCACGCGGGGCATGTGTGCGTGACCACTGGCCGCTTGTCGCGTACGCGGCGAGACTTGAAAAAACCGGGTTACGCTGACACAGTCAGTTGACAATCTCAGGTTCAGTGCGACAGACGTTGTTTTGTTAGTTGCAAGTTTGAATATTTTAATGTAGAAAACGTGGTATATTATTATTAATAATATTTGTTTATTGTATGAATAATACTAGAAAAAATAAAAATATATCATACTTTAACTATCGCAAGAATATTTCGATCTTGAAATAAATACATGTTGGCAACGAAATACTTAAACGTATTAAAGATTGTACATTTCATATGCCATGTGAATTTTTCCTGTTAGATTACTTGAAAAAACTATACGTTAGATTCAGAAATTACCACACCATTAAAAGAAACAATAAATTATTAAAAAACAAAAATTATAAAAAGAGAATTATTAGATTAAGTAACTTGTAAAGTATTCTATCGTACTGAACAATAAAACTATTTCACAAATGTTTTGATTAATTTGTCTTGACTTAACCTATTGTGACAACCCTACCTAAATAGGTAACAATTTTGTTCGTTCTTAAGAAGTTTTGTCTCTGTTCCGTTTATCTACTCTTGTGTTACAAGTTCCTAAAGGTCAGCGAAGCTTTGAAACCCTTGACAGCATCTATTTTTAGGCTGTTTTCTCTACTGGAAACAAGATTCCAGCCGGTCGATTCTGGAAAAATCTCACCGTGAAATCATAAGTGAGTACTTAATAGTGTTAATCCCTAGCGAATGACAGCTCACTTCACCCAAGCTTTAACGGTGAGATGGTTACAGGATCGCACGGCTATTCTGTGGATGTCCTAAGAGGCAAATTATAAATTCATAATAGGTTGGAAGAGGAGTGGAAAGAAATCGAGCACTTAGGTTTGGATTTCGAACAGTTCGGTAAACAGTAGGTACTAGATAGCGCCTCTTACCAGTAAAAACATTGCCAAGATGTTTGGGACTTCTATATGAATGCAAACGAAGCTAAAGGAGTAGGAAAGGCTCGTAGCAGGTGGCTTTCTGTAGTTTCTGCCTACCCCTATGTGAAGAAGGCGTGAGTTTATATATGTATGTTTGGCACTTCTGCATATTGTTCGTCATCAGCTCCATGTCCACCAATCAACGTGCGTTGTGGAAGACTTACAATTACAGAATATATTGGGACCTATTTTGACGGTAGAGGAGTTTGACTTCAAGTGACAGCTATGTAAACAGAACCCAGCATGTAAGCGGTCACGCCCTTTATACCTGGAAACTATAATTAAGATAGTATGTTTTTATTTACATTTTTAATTTTGATATATTCATTTTTTTTTGGTTGAGCACATACAACGTGTAACGTTAAATGCGCAAAACCTCAGACACCCAACTGATTTTTAATTCATTTGACCTATTTCAGAGAGAAAATAAGTAATTCAAAAAATTGTAAAGGTTTTATGTGCTGTTTTAGTTTTACTGGCCATTCTGATCGTTTCTTGCGTCTGCGACGACGCTTTATCGAAGGAGGAGTCGTCACCGGGCCGCGCGCTGACATTGGGTTGCTTGAGCTATTAATAGACACGGCAACGTTTTTAATGAAGATTTTTTGAAAAATTAGACCTATATTAAAAAGTGGTTCAATTAATTCTGCTCGTTATTCTGATCAAACTATTTTCAGGTTTTGCGCATTTAACGTTACGCGTTGTATAGTTTTTATTGTATTTGTTGGTATATTGGCGTGGCTAGCTGACATGTAGCAAATAATTTAATTTGGTGTTCTGTGTCTTGTAATGGTAATTACTTTGCATAACTTGTATTGTATACAATCAAGTATTTTCTAACTGAACAGACAGCTGTGCTGCTGGGGAGTTTGTTGCGCCACTTCTTCTTCCCAGCGAAAGCACTAGGAAGTGGTGAAGGGCGGGCGTTTTGGAGGACTGTCTTTTGTAATTTTGACATTCGAAAAGTGTTGATTCTCAGCCTAGTTTGAATAAATGACTTTTGATTTGATTTGTTTTGAGGCAAACTACTGAAAATATAGTAACGGTAAAAATATCGCCTTATCCATTAAAAAAAATCTTAACTTCCTAAACACGTTAAATATAATATTTTTGATTCAACTACAAGATACGTTGCGTTTCGTTACACGCCTGGGTTACTTTCGTTCCGTGAACGATCTTACGTCAAGTGTTTTTTTTTTTTTTTTCTTATCTGCCATCTAAATAAAAACTCTACAGCCCACGTTGCTTCAGGTGGTGCTGATTTTGGGCTTCTCGGAACCAATAATAATATATTAAAACCTATAGAGATATTTGCCCTTTTCGAATAAGCATGTGTTTAAAAAAAAAAAAAACCTTGGTTGTCGCTGCAACAAGATTACGGCTTTCGGACACATTTTCATACGCCGCCGCATCAAAGACGGTTGTCAAGGCATTACTGTCAAGCAGACATGGAACGACAGCTCCGGAGTACGCAAATCGTTAAGAATTTTACTTGTTTTATGATGTTACTACAATTAATTTATCTACTAAAAAAACAGCAACTTTCTTATAAAACTCCTTTTGATTGGTGGTTTAATATAGGTTATAAAGATAATACAAAATTAGTAGATAAAAATACAAATACAGAATTAGTCAAGAAAAGTAAATGGTTTCACTAGCTGCGCCCCGCGGTTTCACCCGCATAAGTCTCGATCCCGTAGAAATATCGGGATAAAAAGTATTGTATGTGTTAATACTGGTTACAAACTATCTGTGCCAAATTTCATCAAAATTGGTTCAGCCGTTTGAGCGCGAAGAAGTAACACACACACACACACACACACACACACACACACACACACAAACTTTCGCCTTTACAATATTAGTGTGATTACACATGGTCCATAAAATATTCAACACACTTCAGGGAGAAGGTTAAATAAAGGAATTCATCAAACAAAGTTAAAGAAATAAATGTCAAATGTTTTTTTGAAATATACAGGCTGTTTTATTCTGACGCTTTCAAAGTAATTCCAAGTAATTTGTCTTCGCGTTACTCCAGTAACGATGTCATCTCTCTAACTTGTGGTCTGTCGTGAAAATATCAATCATGAAATGTTTGAGTCTACATTTATCATAATTACTACGTCAGAAATTTCAGGCCTGCTCAAGAATTAATTCTGCCGTGACTTACTAATCAGTAGACCTAACCTTGTCCCCAACTATGTTGGGGTCGGCTTCCAGTCTAACCGGAGTACCGGATGCAGCTAAATACCATTATTATACTTTGACCGACTGCTTATCTGACACGACACCCCCGGTAAGACTGGTTGTCAGTCTTTTCGGGCTTCTGACTACCTGTAACGACTGTCCAAGATGTACGAATGACACAGGGACCAACGGCTTTATGTGCTTTCCGGGTAAGTAGGGTCACGATATGTAATGGATGGTCATCCTGGCCTGGCCTGAAACACAGGTTTGAATAAACCTAGATCAGGCAGGTCGCAACATATAATTTAAATTTATAGTTAGTTAAATATACTGTAAGTACCTCTAATTAATATACTCTAGTTGTACATCCGTTTTACTAGACACTAAGTAAATCATTGTATAAGACTATACTATATATTAACTTTCTGTAGCTATTTAAACACACCTTTTTTGTAAAAGTATATGAGTAAATTATTATTATTATTATTATTATTATATCCATCCACGAACCGACCGTGACAAGCGTAGCTTAACCTTCGATGGGTGGCTTCGATGGGTGTCCAGCTGTTCTCGGGAAGTTGCATTTAATGTAACTTGAGACAAATAATGTATGAAAAGTCCCGATCGCCCCCTCGGCTGTTATTATGTAGCCACGAGCTTCGTGACCTACGTAGTAGTATAATTACTGGCTTTAGTTTTTTTTTTTGTAGTCATCTGGATGGATAAGCAAACACATGCAAACATTCGTCCACTCGTGTCAGAGGGATGTTTTTCAACACGCTTTCGCGGCTTTGACACGTGTTGCCATGAAACTGTGACATGTTATGAAAGTGGAATATCTCCCCGGCCGCAGGGCTACCCCACATCGCTTTCCGTCGTGTCGCGAGCTTTCCTGCTTGTGACACCCCTGTTCATAACAATCTCGTTTTGTTATTCGGTACATACGGACAGTTTGGAATTTTAATACGCTCTGTGTTGAACTAGGAATGGAGGATTTGCTATTAATTAATGTTATTATTCTCTTTAATCCCGAAATTGCTTTGTCAAGCTCAGGCAAGGATGATGTTTTTAGGTCGTAATAATAATTGCTTTAAAACTGAGTTATTTTATAACATTACTAGCGACCCGCCCCGGCTTCGCACGGGTGCAATGCTGATCACTACATAGTATAAAACAAAGTCGCTTCCCGCTGTCTGTCTGTCTCTATGTATGTATCTTTAAAACTACGCAACGGATTTTGATATGTTTTGTTTTAATAGATAGAGTGATTCAAGAGGAAGGTTTATATGTATAATACATGCATAATATAGTAGAGGAACACTGATCATTTTAGAGCCATTATTTCTCGTAAAAAGTATAGGATAAAAAATGGTTATTGTGGGTTATCCCTAAGAGATAGACATATGCCATCGCGGACTTTTTTGTAGACCTTTTTAAGGTGTACAATACTGTAGTTCATTATTTTGATCTATCTGGTAGGGTTCAGCCAGCGTTTGCAATGTAAGCGCAAAAAAATGTGTTTATTTACGACATCACATTAAAAACCTCCAAAATTATCATTGTTTCTCTACTATTATGCATGTATTATACATATACACCTTCCTCTTGAATCACTCTATATATTAAAGAAGCCCGCATCAAAATCCGTTGCGAAGTTTTAAAGATTTATTTATTTATTTTCTTCAACTTACATCTATCATAACAGGTAACAACCCAATGCGATAAATGCGCTTATCCTACCTTAAACTAACATCTATAACTAATTACAAATAATGCATTCCTTGTGAATTCACTAGGAAGATCTAAGCATACATAGGGACAGACAGCGGGAAGCGACTTTGTTTTATACCTACTATGTAGTGATGTATATCTTTCTTACTGTTTTTGCATACCGAGACCCCCCATTGCCTCGGAAAGCATGTTCAGCCGTTGGTCCCGGCTGTCATTCTAAGATCTTTGACAGTCGCTACGGGTCGTCAGAAGCCCAAAAGTCTGACAACCAGTCTTACCAAGGGGTATCGTATTACCCAGTAACTGGGTTGTGGACGTCAGATAGGCAGTGGCTCCATGTAAAATACTGGTATTCGGCTGTATCCGGTTAGACTGAAAGCCGACCCCAACAGTTAGGAAAAGGCTAGGCAGATGATGTTGTAGGTTTTTCGTTTTAGTGTGCAAATGAAGCTTTATTTATATCAGCGTTTTTTGTTTATTTTAGAGTAACGTAGTGAGAATTTAACGTTCCGCCATGATCGCCCAAACTAATAAAACTGCGGGTGTCTTGTGGTCTCATAATTTACGCAGACCACCGCGACAGGACAGCCCTGTCGTTCTCATACTATTGTTATCAAATTCTATCACGCTATTCATTGTAGGTAAGGTTTCATATCATATTGTTATTTGGGACGCGACTAACGCCATTTTATTTTAAACTTCATTGGCGCCGATTCCCTTGTTCTCAAACTAAACTAAAGGTCATTGGGCATATCTGACCCGCTTAGCGAAGAGTGGCGGACATTAACCAAAATAGTTTTAAATTAAGGGGAATAATGACCTTTACTCGCATACAATTATTTAATTAAAAATCGATGGAGAAAATTGTACAGGATCGTTTAAAAAAATAAAAAACAAACGGTTTCAGAGGATTTTATTTCATCTTATAAAGGCATAAAAAGAATTCCGATACGATACGGCATGGTGCACGGATGCGCCAATGTTCAGACTGTTCAGAGGCATGTATACGCTGTCTCTTTCACACATTAGACAGGTAGAACAAGTTTCGTTGCGCTCGCGCACTGTCTCACCGCCCTCCGCGCAGTCCTTCGTCACGTCATATCCGAATGAAACAGTACTATGACATATATTATGTTAAACCCGACACAACATGGAAGACAAAGTATAGAAGAGTATTACTGCTCATGTATACACGGCCGCCGCACTGTCGGGAGCTGCGCCCATATCGCAAGCATAGTTTATTATATGTCTTGGGCCAGACATCAGGAAGCAACAGATGCACCCGCTGCCTTTTCAAATGATCTTATGCTTGATTTGGATCAAATTGAATAAAAAATATTCTAATGAATTAGCATTTTATTCATCTTCCCTATATCAGTTTATAACACTTGAATTTTTCGAGATTCCCGTGGCTCATATTTATGTGACTAATGCCATAGTAAATCAGAGCCATATATCAATACACTCTGCTATATTTCGTTTGTGTCCGCCATGGGTATGGTTTCCATACTAAGGTGCCCAATGACCTTTAAGTTCAGTGCATCTTTTTCATTAAGAAAATGACAGAAGATAAATATTATTTTAGTCCTGTCAAATTAGTCAGCGCCTGACGTAAATCAATTTTTTAATCACGTCTAACTTGTCTATGGAGTATCTTAATTTGACAGGACTAAACTAATATATATCTGCTGTCCATTTCTTAATTAAATAGAAAGAAAAAAATGCATTGAACTTAAAATTAGTTTGTGAACAACAGGATCGACACCATTGGCGCTTGAGTACGAGGCTTTTGGCTACGTTGTATATTTTATGTCTTTTTTATTATTATTTTGTTTTTTATTTGTAACGTGCGTTTTGTTTGTGCAGAATAAACGTTTTTCTTTCTTTCTTTCTATTGTTAGTTTTGCATTTTGTACGTATAACCCTGTCGACTCAGGAATATGCGCCATCTTTAATTTCATCGATAAAATAATCAGTACCTATCTTTGATTGTTCAGTCATTTTGATTACCTTGATATTACAAAATACTTGTAAAACCAACGTTACATTCAAGTATGAAGTACATAATAATAAAATGATATTTGTTTTATCAACTACTGATATACTAACCTAAAATATTTTTTTCGGTGTTAATGTACTCTTAGGCAGTACAAATAGCAACTGTTATCAACATTATTCCTCGACTTAGCAGTAAACACTAAACACAGAATAAGGTTAGGTTTAATGAATGAGTCATTCCTTTGCCTCAAGTGTTATTTGCTGATCAATCATTTAAAAACAAACTTCAGTCCACAGACTGAGCAAGGAATTCTATTAAACTCTCGACAAACTTGGCCGTCTTAACAACTTTGAAGGACTATCTACTTAGTAAGAGGCATTTTATAAGCTTACTCTTTGCCCCCGACCTCCCCCGCACCCTAATAACTGAAAACCGTTAGGTATTCCTTTTGCAATTATAATTGTATACCTCGAAAAATCAAAAACAAAGACCTCAATAACGAAATAGGCGCAATAAAACTAAATATGAAAGCGTTCCTCTTTGATGTCGCGAGCTCAGCCAAAAAGCGAATTCCAAAACAAACTGAACTAGTTCAGCGGGTCCTACTAACATTGCTGATCTGAGTTTTTACCTCCCATTCAAAGCAGAGTGTGTCCAAAAAGAAGCTGAATAGGAACACAGGAAATAAACTAACAATCGTGTGCGATTCGTCGAATGCTACACAAAAGTTATGGTGTATAAGGTGGGCCGGGGAGTTTCGCAAGTTTGTATTCGATTTCGCGGTGACTCACGGACTGAATCGAATGTATCGGGCGACCGCGGCACAACTTTCCGATTTTATTGCCTTCCAGCCACGCTGGAAACCTTAAAAGTTACTTAGATACATTAACTCTAATGTAGGTACGTATAACATTCACCCTTGTACGGACTACGGACTTGCCAGGCGACAAATGTTCCCCGTATTTCAATATAGTGTTTGAAGGAAATTGTAATGTAAATTTTTTATGCGGCGGACTTTATCGAGCAAATCTGCGAAGTATGTCGTGAGTCACGTCGCGTCGGCGGCATAATGGAGGTGTACCATTCCCAAAACAATGTGATAGTTGTAGTTTATAGTGTATAATAAAACCATTACAACACGAGGTGCAATGTTAATATTGCGCTGTGAGAGTAATACCATCAAAAAGGGAATAAAGTTACGCATTATAAACTACACGACATTAAGGCTGAGGTCTCGATTACTGCCAACTACCGACTTTAGACTAGAATAAAGTAAAAAAAAAAAACAAAATGCATGTCTAGACATGCATAATTTTTTCCTTTTTGACAGCCATAACCACTTACGTGCCAAGTTTGGAAAATTTTAGGCAAACCGTGCATGTCTGGTGTACCATAAAACGAACTTACGTGGAAGCAATCGAAGTGTATCATTATTAGTTACGTACGCCGCGCCGTCAAAGTTAGGGGTTGTCTGGGTCCTTGAACGCAGCCAATCGGAACTCGCCGGTCGGTTGTCACCTGCCGTTTTGTCGACAAAAAAAAAAAAAAAAAACTCGACCTCCTTCGTCTTTAGTTCTTTTGATAAATAATTTGTCCCTTGAGTATGTTGAGGTAAGTACATAATTAGCTAAGTTTTTGTAGAATAGGAAGAAATAATTGATTTAAAATTAAGGTACTGCAGTGCGATTCTGTAACCATCTCACCGTGAAAACTTAGGTGAAGTGAGCGTGGAGTGAGCTATCAGTGCCATCCCACCTGATACTAAGGATCAATCCTAATATCAGGTTGGATGGCAATGAAGACACCAAGAATAGATCTACAATCATAATCGAGATTTTAATAATATTTTTTATGCTAATTGTATTGATTATTTTATATAATTTGAAAGCTATTATTTTAACTGTCAAAACATTACTGTTTTGTGGGGTTTTAATCTACGAAAAAAAGACTAGTCCTTATAATTATAAGGTCTAGTCTAGGAAAAACAAAAAATAAAACTGATATTCTATGTTTCTGTTTTTCTATGTATTTTATTTTAATACCCCACAAAATAGTGATGTTTTGATAACTAAAATATTAGTTTTTAAATTATATAAAGTGATCAATAGAATTAGTATAAAACATATTATTAAAATCTCGATTATGATTGTAAATGTTTGCTTAGTCAATCCCTAGCATCAGTGGGATGACACCGACAGCTCACTCCACGCAAGTTTTCGCGGTGAGATTTTTACAGAATCGACATGCTGGAGATTTTCTCTATTTCGAGTTACTTAATTATTTCACTGAAGGAAAAAGTAAGAGTGCATGTGATGTGCAAGTTTACCCGCATTGACAGCGTTGAAGTGGGATAATTTTGAGTCACTTAAAAACTGGAAATAGGTAAAGTGTTCATTGAATGTCTCCACAGTTTAACAGACTAGACATCCAGCGGATGGCGACGATTTGTATGTAACTGTATAACTACAGACTCACGCAAACGACGCATTGAAGATCACGCAGTGCACTGCAAACGACCGACATCTTGAATTTGGACTTTTAAATAGTGATGGGACATTGACACCACATTTACGGTTTTCGATTCGAGTTGCTAAATTCAATACAGCCGTGCGATTCTGTAACCATCTCACCGTGAAAGCTTGGGTGAAGTGAGCATGGAGTGAGCTGTCATTCGCTAGGGATTAACACTATTAAGTGCTCACTACAATTATGATTTCACGGTGAGATTTTTACAGAATCGACCGGCTGTATTCGAATTGAAAACCACAGAAAAAAGTCAAAAGAGTTAAATAGTACACGGCTTATATTATAAATTACATTAAAGAAACTATCAAGCTTATTGTATTCCTCCTGCCTGTTCTTGCCTGTTGTATTGACATTTGTCGGGAAAAAACCAAATTATACTCTTTAGAAAGAGAAATTGTGATTGATATCTCACAAGTAATTTAGCCGTACCGTACCGTACCTACTAGAAAAACCTTTTCTATGCTAATTTCAGTCACCCGTATTGCTCTAATGTGAATAAAAGTTATACCATGTTCCATTTCTTTTTTCGGTTCGTTGGTCTCGGCGCTAGTAAGTACTTAAATGTCATTTTCAAATTGGTGTTGTGTAAGGCCTCATTTACGGAGACGCGGGGCGTCTCGCGTCGCGTGTGGCGTGGCGTCTCGCGGCGCGTCGGACGTTTTTTCTGTTTACGGTGGGGCGGCGCGTGAAGCGGCACGCATCATCGCACGCGTAAACACAAACTTATAGCAATATACGACCATGTTCATAGAGAAGCGAGACGGGAAGCGTGGCGGTGCCCGCCGCGGCGCCCGCGGCGAATCCTCTAGCGTGTAGCGAAGCACGCCTCGGACATAGCTTCATCGAGAATTGCCGCTGCGTGCGCCGCCGCGATAAACGCCGCGTGGGACGCGTCGGTGCCATCCGCGGGCTCGGCCGCAAAAAACGCCCTAATTCAAACAAACGCGTCTAAAATCGCTTCTCCGTAAACGCACTCATACAACGCCATATATTTGAATTCAGTGCGGGCCGCGCCGCTCAACGCAACGCACGACGCCCCGCGTCTCCGTAAATGGGGCCTAATACTTGGTCATTAGAGTAGTGTGAGAATAATTATTGTAACGTTGCTTTTTATCTTTTTTTTAATATTTTATGGCTACTGTACAGTCCGCACACAAAGTAAATGTTTGAATTTTATTTTACTTTGTTGGTTTTACTACTTATTGTCAGATTTAAGTCTTGTGATCAGTAAATCTGTATAAATCTCATGTTACTGTTGTGATTGGTTTTTATTTGCCAATGAAATCCTTTGACGCGAGATTTGGCACCATAAACTCATGTAGAATTGGCGGGAAAAGTGACATTTTAATTTTTAGTTCTAATTTCAAAGGCGTTTAGAAAATTAATAGTGTTGTCCTTTTAATCGATAGAAATAATGCTTAGTAACTAAAGAAGTTAATCTTACTTCATAATTTGGCCTCGCAACAATTGTACTTACAGTTAAACATTCATAATTTACACCCAAAGATAATGATAGCGTTGAACAGATAACAATGATATTACACAATAATTTGATACTAACTTTGCCGCTGGGTACAACTCGTTTGTTATCTAAAACAATGGGCACTTCAAATAAACTATAAAGTTGGTGAATAAATTTTAAGTAGCCTGTTTTGTAGCCCAGACTTTAAGACTTCTCAATTTTATGTTCTCTATCTTTACTTAATCGGTGAATACCCGCCCTTAAATAAAGGAGCTCATGCACTAAATATAAGGTTTACTATTCACTAAAAAAATTTTGTATATGTTTAGATAGGTATTAAATTAACTTGAATCAAGACGTGTTTATCAAGTGTGGCTTCCGAAATTATCTTTTTTGACACAAATTATGAACATAATCATCTAAAGTCTGTTCAAATTCCTCTTCCCAATTTATGTTATGTCCACCTAAACAAATATCAACGTTATGGTAGTGTGTAAGGTGAATTCAGAATAGCTTGTACTGTTGCAAAAAATTATGATGTTTAAGTTGTATAACTGTACTTTAAGTGTGGGTAATATATAAAGTTATTTTTCAAAAATACACATGTATTTGTCTACGTGTTTAGATACAAAATCGCGAACCAGATTATGTTTGTCTTTGCTTATCATTTGCGCTCTATGAGAGTTTATGTAAGTTCTAAGAAAAATGCGAGGTCAAGTGAGTCATTTTATATACAAAAGTTATTTCTAAGTTATCACCCGATTTACATACACGGAACATTCATTATTGTTTTTAATATTTATGATGACTCGCACTACAATATTGTAACACTTACGCAAACCTTGAAATCTTTAGGTAGGTAATCAATTTCCTATTTTATAGTTAAACTGATAAAGTATAAAATTGCAAATACACAATCGTGGTTAGTTTATTATGTGAATAAACCCACAGAAGCGAAACCCACCTGTATTATAAATTATGTTTAACAATAGTGTGATCGCATAAATTCACATAGTATCACAATAATGCAAAATCATAAGAAAAAGTAAATAAGATTCTCATGAGAGAACCTGCTTTACTATCTTTACTAATATAATCAAGCTGAAGTTTGTTTGTTTGAACGCGCTAATCTCTGGAACTACCACGTAGAGAACGAAAATCCTGAGATTGGCCAATTACAGTCTCGGGATTTTCGGGGTCAGATTGTATTCTCTACGTAGTAGTCCAGAGATTAGCGCGTTCATACTTGGCCTGTCTCGGGATTTTCGGGGTCAGAAAACGGCTGGGATCCCGGGATCCCAGGATTGTATACTTACTTGGTAGTTCCAGAGATTAGCGCGTTCGTGCTTGGCCAATCTCGGGTTTGTCGGGAGTGGCAATCCCGAATATCCCGAGATTGGCCAAGTAGTCTCGTGATTTTTGGGGTCAGAAAACGACTGGGATCCCGGGATTAGGATACCGGGATTGTATTTTCAAACTACCAGTCGTATTTGCAAAATATTTTTTGCGTTTGATAGCCTAATTCTTGAGGAAGGTTATATGCTATTTAACATCACGCTACGGCTCTTAGGAGCCGAGCAAAGACAAAAAAACTCAGAAAGAGCGCCAAGCGAAAACGAAGCAACGGTGCACAGCTGTAGTATATTTTATGTTAAAACAAGAAATTTCACGCGGACAAAGTCGCGGGGTACAGCTAGTGTCTGTATAACCAGCACCCGTTCCAATCACAATTCGTGAGTTTTGAAGGATATTTCTGATCCATTGCTTCATAGGTTTAATAAATTCGTCTGCTCAACACGTTCTATGTGTGCTACGCAATTACCAAAATATTTAAGGGTTGGGAACTTGACAGCCCCTATTCAGCGCGGCGACGCCACGTAAATGTATTCCATGGAAGAAGGTTTTAAAACTAGTGAGACGGCCGGCAGCGGCGGCCTCTGGTGGCAATTAATGAAACGAATGACTTCAGTAATCTCATTCATTGCTTGTCTGCTTCTTAATTACTGGCTGCGGCCGCTTGTTGACATATTTAGATAAATAATAACCATGGTGGTAATTGGTACTTAATGTATTATTTACTATTGCGTTCTAAATAGCAAATTAATTGAATAATTTTCTCAGGACTATTTGTAGGTCAACTTCGTGTCTGGTGATAGACTTGAGATACATTTTGAGCCAGAGACAATTCTTATAGAGTTTGTCAAGACTTCGAAAGGAGGAATGTAGATAAATCACTCATAATTTAGCTAGATCTTTGTAAGTTCATAACCTAAGCGTTTGTTCTTTTGCACCAACTTGGCTTTTAGCTGTATATCTCTTTTTTTTTTGGGTTGGAAATTATCAAATAACTTCTCCAGCTCCAGGCGGAGCGGGAGGGCGTGTCAGACTTTTACTAATACACACCCGTGTTCCTTCAGTTGCCTGTGCCAGGTGCCACAGTAACTCTTTCGAACAACCCTCGACTCTGGCAGGCATCGGCCCTAGCGGACCCCGTCAGTTAGTGCTGACGTCTCTTTGAGGCGCGAGTGGAAACGTTACAGCGTTATAAACATTGCTTAAAGTTCAGCAATGATTAGCGACTGTTCTATACATTTTTGAAGTTTAAACGTCCTAACTTTAATCATCGGTTATAAATTAACCCGTGTTTACGTAGGTTTGAAAGTCGTCATTGTTTTGCTTTACATAGACGTGTCTATGATTTATAAAATATGACACCATATTTTTCACTAGTCTGACAACCAGTCTTACCAAGGGGAATCGTATTACCCAGTAACTGGGCTATGGTAGGGTCAGATAGGCAGTGGCTCCATGTAAAATACTGGTATTCAGCTGCATCCGGTTAGACTGGAAGCCGACCCCAACTTAGTTGGAAAAAGGCTAGGCACATGACATTTTTTTATTTCAAAATACCGTGTATCTCGCTCTGCCCATTATTCTGAATATAACTAACTTACCAACTCTATTAACTCGGTTAATTCACCAGTCTCCTCATAAAAAATGTTTCATGTTTTTTCCAATATCAATTTACTTACGGCGAGAAATAAAGCCTGAAATTATCTGTGCCTCATTGTTTTACACAGAAAAAAAATTAAAACCTTCCGGCGACATTGGAAAGACGATGTCATTGAGTTTCCGCCGCTTGTTCCATAATTAATTTAAAACGTCGTTTAATATCTGGCGGGAAAATAATTTATTTCGGAGCCAAAATAAGCGGAGGTACCTAGTTTTTATTCAGTGACTGTCGGGAATACATTAAAAGCTGTATTCTGGCGCTGCCGGACGGTACTAATTGTTGTAGAGATACGTGAATGTCTTAGCTACGTATGTATTTATTTATTCATCAACTTGTGCGGTTTAAACGAATGTGCCAATCACCATACTCGAAACTCGTGTCAATGTGTCTGACCGCGCGGAAAATCCTAAAACCCACGTTGTTAGCAAGTTGGCAGCCCTGCTGCATTTTTATAGTCGTTGTCATAGGAGAATGCGTCATGCTCGCCACATTCGAAAATCGAACCATCTTGTAACGTACCAGGATATTCAAAATAGTCGTTGTAAAAAAGCACGTTTACGTGTAATCTGAACGGTAAAATAGCAGCCGTGTTTGGTCCCGACGACGCATAAAACCGGTTATAGCCGGAAAGTGGAGCGTTGCCCTCATTCTCTTGAAGTGTGGTTACGATTTAATTTCTTGTTGAGTTTATGTTCAATGTCTGATTGAAATACTGTTATAATCGATCTACGTAAACCTGTATTTATTAATGCAATTCATACTTATTAACGGCTATTACATGGTAAACATTTAAAACTCAAACATAATTCTTTTCAAGTTGCCATAAAAACTTCGTTATATTGTTAAACTCCTATTAAGTGCTAACCTATTTATTATTTTTATGCTGTAAACAGCTCATTGTTGGCTGAAACCCTGAGGTTAACTAGTGAAACGCTTTTCAAAGTAGGTTCTTTAAGTAACGAGTTTTTTTATCCATTTTGTTACAACTAAGTATTGTTAACAGAAGCGATGTCTGATTATAAACACTTTCTCTATTTCGTAACGAAATAATTATTAACTGTTATTTTATTTTTATTAACAGTTAATGGTTATAACTTGCGTAACTTATTTTAGTTATTAAATTACTTACACGCGAAATATAATTAATACACCGAGATTTTGTGGTTTTAGAATATAAATACACGGTTATAAATGAAATATAAGGTAGCCATTTTGATATTCGTTACTGCAAACTCGGCAGTTGGCAGAAATTAAATATTCTATAAAAATAATATTTTCTGTGTGGCGTATCACAATCATTAAAAAATATTGCATATAGTAGCCAACATTTTCGTACTAGGTAATATTGTGTACAGAAAATAAAATTACAATTTAGAATTGTTACCATCTTGAAAAAAAATATATTTTCCGAAAAATGTCACCATGTTAAAGTTGAATTTAAATTATCGCAGAACGCGTCGCTTTGTTAAAAGTTCAGAATAATCAGCACAGAGGATTTTGAATAAATATATGTTAAAACTGCTTGTTTTGCGGAGATTATGAAATGCAATTGTAAAATTCGCTGAATATTCCATTTTGTTTTAAATGTTTGTGTTATTTCCATATACGAGTTTCTGAATTAATCAGTATATTTGCTGCTTACATTTTCGACTTTGAAGAGATTGATGAAAATAAGTTGAAGAAATGAATACTTAGCTGCAGAATCCACCAAATATTGGCTAAATTATGCCTCCTTATGGCATGTTTGTGTAGGGAATTTCTAATCTTGATTTGATTTCAAAGAGTATCCTTGGAGTTTCTTCTCCGTTTTCCTCCATAGAGATCTACGTTATAGACTGGGCACATGGGAACTAGCTTCAACTTTCTACCTGCGACACTTAGACAATTCAAAAGTGCCTGTAAATGGTGTGATTGAAATAAATGTTTGAGTTTGTGCATTTTTCAATAAATCAATTAACTGTAGAGTGGACTGTGATAGTCTGAGAGTATTCTCAGACCATCACAGTCCACTGCTGAACATAAGCTCTCTTTAGCTGACCTCAGGGCCTGGCAATCGCTTTGCCTTCAAAGCGATCGTCAACTGTTTTCAAAGCGTTTCGTCTTATACGTAGGTTACTCAATAATTATTGTCGTTACACTATTAGATTTTTTTTTTTTTTTTCAAAATAATCTCCATCACAGCTTATGCATTTCCTCATAAGTTCAAACCAGTCGTCAAACCACTCCTTCCATTTGACCTCGGATATTGTAGCGCAGATTTCTTCCCAAGCATCCAGAAGTTCCGTTTCAATTGAAAACTTGCGACCTTTCAGTTGTTTTTTGGCATATGGAAACAATGCAAAATCACACGGCGCCAAATCTGGACTATACGGGGGATGTTCCATAAGTGTGATACCCGATGACTTGATAAACTTAACAATTTACTGAGCACGGTGTGCCGGAGCATTGTCGTGATGCAGGAACCACGTACACAAATGACTGTTTGGGCGCAACTCTTTCAGT
Organism: Eremobia ochroleuca; assembly: GCA_949629135.1. NCBI lineage: Eukaryota > Metazoa > Arthropoda > Insecta > Lepidoptera > Noctuidae > Eremobia > Eremobia ochroleuca. The sequence continues at coordinate 7,117,456 of OX451405.1, read as the reverse complement.
TTATTGAAAAGCGGCTGCAGGCAGTGTTCAGTGTACCAGCTTGCTGTTGCAGTGCGTTGTGTATTTAATGGTATCGTTTTTATAATGCCGCGACGACCGAAAAAAACAACAATAATTATTTTTTTAATCGATCGGGATGGCTTCGCTCGAATTGTTTGTACTTACCACCTTTCGACAGTCCTTAGAGACGGAGCATTATTACCCAATATCCGTTCCATCACTTCGTTGCACTGTTGCCTAGACAGATCCCGTCGAAAGTTGTAAAACATTATCGCTCGAATTTGGGGTCTCGAAAGCGAAGCCATACTTTTAGTTTTGAAGTGTGCACTCCAAACAAAAACGAACCGATAACTGGCTAAAGTTTGTGAGTAAATGTAATGATCTGCGTACTACACGCCAATGTTTGGATTATGCATGTTTGAATACCAAAAAGGCAGTACAGACAAATGTCGGTGCGTTAGAAAGGTCGCACAGATAAAATTCTATGGAAGTCTGTATCGTGTGGACCCACCATTACATGATTCTGAAGCCCAGAATTGAATTTTTTCGTCTGTTAAAAAAAAAAAATGATTTTCCATACATTTTGACCGCGTAGGTATTGCATGTTTCTAAAAAAAAAGCAGATTTTTTTTGTTACAACCGACGTCAACTTTCTACGCTAGGGGTATCTACAATTGTGTGCTGAATTCGTGGTTTCTGTTTGCGCGTCGATGTCCCTGCAACCCTTTATGTGGGCTTGAGAATTTGCGAGATTAATTTAGCGAAAAAGTTCGTTCTTGAAGGCCTTTATATTCCACTAATATTTTATATCATACAGTCACAAACTATCCCTAAACATTCGCCTCATCTCGTCATCATCGTCTCAGACGCGAGACGCGACATATCACGTGCCTGTTTGGAGATAGCCTTGTCACAACTAAGACGGGACAGACTATAGCCGACTTAAAGTATTCTTTACCCCAAGCTATTGTGGTGAGACACTCTTGTAGAGATAATCCCTTAAGGCTCAGAATAAATAACAGTGGTTTAGCTTGGTTATAGGGAAGCGCGAAGATGACCACACAATGCGGATGTGTGTCATCAATACTTCTATATGGACACAAGATAAACCTGCCAGCAGTAATGGAATCCTACCTTGTGACCGTTCTTTGTGTCCTACTATACTGAGTGTCCGGAAAATCATGGATTACCTTTTACCTGGTGATGGGCCACATTGGGATCTACCAATAATAAAAAAAATACCATGGTAACAGTCTTATGGTTTCCGAGTTTTTTGATGTTTAATGAAATTTTGAAAAATCTCTACCTTTGATCAGTTTTTTCCATGCCATTTCTACGAATGAAAACTTTTTCGAGTACAGGTTTTTTTTATTTTTCATCTTGAATCATCCTACTATCGATTGAATACAAGAAAGTTACAGATATCATCTTTTAAATACCTAAAATTTATGTTCAAACTTAAAATTTTTACCAAAAAAAATTTTTACCTTATTTTTGATCGGGGTCATTTTTTTTGCATCCTACCTTGTGACCATTCTTTGTGTCCTACTATATGTTGTAAGCAAGGGCATGCATGGCAAGTTTTGTTTCGAAAATTTGCCTTACGGAAATCATCAGCTGAACAGTTCTTAGTAGAACAGGCAAAATAATCATAAGGCAACAACTATGGATATACATTTAAGAACAATAATTAGAGGACCCAGACAAAGTGACATTCTATCAGCGATCACGATTATGGAAAGTCGTTGTACATAGGTCACTCAATAATTAAATGTTGCACAGACAAAATTCTATATGTAGAAGTCTGTGTCGTGTGGACCCACCATAAGTACTGAATCTATGGTAATAGGTAGGGCATCGATGTCCCTGCCCTGCCAACCTGTATTTGTTGAATGATACCCAACCAATCACAGCAGTTTACAAGTTCGTACGCTTGACACTTTGTTACATTAATATTCTCATCATTTTCTTTCGAAAAACTGGCCCTAGATGGCATAAAGCCGCGACGCAACCGCAACCTCGCGCCGCGCCTGTTTGGAAAGGGCCTAACATGCGACGTCGTCACACATGGTAAATTCTTTCGGTTTCGATAGTTAAATAATAATCGTCCTGTCTTTGTATATCGCTCATAGTAACGTAAACGTCATTTGAATTTGATATAGTTATATTCACACACCTTGAAAGAATAACAACATACTGCCTCTGAAAGTACACGGAAGCCATATTGGACCATCAAAATATATAGCATACTTAATCTCAATAAATACATTCCCTTAGATAGCTCATAAATCCCCACTAAGGATAAAATTATCTACCACAGAGCAAGTATTTTCTTAAGATAATAATTAATTAATTATATTTATCGCCTTATTTGTTTGTCCTTTATTCCGGTTACGCAAACAAAGAACGTTTAGGAATAAATATCGTGTGCCCTTTTGTTGTTTGTCCTATAAATATGTTTTTAACCGCTCCTTCTGCTAAGTTTTGTTATTCCGGATTTCAATTATTCATAGGACGTAATTCGCTGATCGTCTGTTAAACCGGGTCCAGATGAATGTAACGTGGAATGTAACTTATCTGTGAAATGTAACGCGAATTCTGCGTGTGGAGACGGGACTACGAGCATTACATGTATCGCTCGTAGTCCCGTCCACGTGCACAATTCGCGTTACATTATACGATCAATTACATTACACACCACACGCGTCTGTACACGCCTTTACGGATTCAAAAGGTTGGACGCATGTTTCTATCATTCAATTGTTTATTTTCCTTATACACTCCGCTGGCTCCAGAAATACAGGTACTTTAACCTAGCTCTGAAGCCAGGGTCTCAATTTTTTCTGTAACCTGGTTTTATGGCAATAAAGAAACGTATTATTATTATTTATTACTCCCGCAACCTAACTGTGTAACAAACTTTTAATCACAATCCGAGAGTTATGAAGGATATTAATTCTAATCCATGGCTTCATAGGTTTAATAAATTCATCTGTTTCAACAACGTAAATAATGCAATGAACGTGGATTAACTGTCAAAATGAAAGAAAATACGATCAATTGTCATTTTGTGTGTATTACGCAATTACACCGCCGGTCTCCTAAATCGAGCCTACATATTTTTGTATACAGGTATATTATACCTTTTTTAATTGATCGTGACTTCGAAATAATCATGACACGAATTAAAATTATGGCCAGTAGGTATCGGAATCCGCGAGTTGACAATTTTTTTTTAATTATTTAAATTGAAGCTTTTTTACCTCACTAATAGCTTGGTATAAACAGTTTTTTAATATTTTTAAAAATTGAAAAGATATGAGCGTTCAAAACTCTCAATTAGACAGAGAGGGAAATACTGAATTGTGACGTCATAGTTCAGTATCGCCATATAAATTACATGCAAAACTTCGTTTTGCGAGAAAGAGATAGACAAAAAGTTTCTATAAGTTATAAGTTTTTTATTTTTCGACCGATTTCAAATTTGATTTCGAATTCTATTACATGTGTGGATATATTATCTACTAGAATATAATAGTATTCAATATCATGCAACTACCCAATTAACGCCGCCATCTTCTTTTTTTCAATACAACTTCTCCAATGTTTACCAACAGCGCCTCCCTGTTCATTCATGCGCTAAACCGTCCTCGTAGAACTGCAGGTGTTTATTTTTCCTTTTTGACAATCCAATGTAACTCATATCAACATTTATTTATTTCTAACCATGGACAAAGTAAGAAGCTTCCCACTTCAGCTATTTACATAACACCTTCCAACATTCATCCGCAATCCAACAATGGCGTAGGTTCGCAAAAATACCTAATATAAATATTCTTGAACCGGGTGCTCTAATAAAAAGGGGATAAAATTTGAGGATTTACGAAGAGAGTGTTATTTAGGAATACCTTATCACTGCGGCCAGGCTTATGACGCGAAATAAGTATTTTTATAATAAACCCTAGCAGGAGTTATACCGTTATCTATTGGCTTCAGAAAAAAAAAAAAGATATGAATTTTTTAATCTCGGAGACTGGGCTGTTTTGATTAAATTACGAAGAAGCTTATATTACTGCGAGGGATGTTCTTCAAGATAATGTATCTTCGTTATTTTTTTTGTCGTTTTATGTTGGAGCAGATTCTGAAACATTAATAACTTAATTTTGTGATATTAATTCACTTACTAAAAATGTTTAAGTAAGTAATAACATTGATATTTTCAAGAATACTGAAATAAAACACAGAGCAGTGGTGGGCCAGCGACTTACGAGTTGTAGGTCGTAGGTTCGAACCCAGACAGGCGTTTTATTTTGTGCAAATTATGTATCACCATTGCTCTCAAAATCGTGAAGGAAAACATCGTGAGGAAACTTGCATGTCCTAGAAACAAAAATTCTAAGACGCACTGGGCCCGCGTGGTGGTTGAGACCGGCCCTCTCTCTCTGAGAGGAGTCCTGTGTCCCAACAGTGGGAACATTATAGGCTGAATCAAACTCAAACTCAAACTCAAAGCATTTATTTCAAGTAAACCAATTACAGGCACTTTTGAATTGTCAAGGGGTCAGTCAGTCAGAAAGATGAAGCTAGTTGCCCATTCCAAAGCGTAGTAGGTACCTGTGGAGAAGAACGGGCAAGAAACTCCACGGACACTCTTTTAAATCATAAAAATCGTTACAAAATTAACGAACGTTAGAATATACTACTTATACTATACTGAAATAAAATAATTCAATGCTTATTCTATCTGGGGCTTGCGGCTAAGTTATAACAGCCGCACGGGTCAATCGATCAGGTTAAGCTACGCTTGCCGCGGTTGGTCCGTGGATGGGTGACCATCTTCACATACCAAGATCCCTCCGTGCATCGGAAAGCACGTTAACCCATTCGTCCCGGCTGTCATTCGTGGATCTTTGACAGTCCTTACGGGTCGTCAGTTGCCCGGAAGTCTGACAACCAGTCTTACCTAGGGGTATCGTATTACCCAGTAACTGGGTTGTGGAGGTCATATAGGCAGTCGTTCCATGTAAAATACTGGTATTCAGCTGCATCCAGTTAGCCTGGAAGCCGACCCCAACATAGTTGGGAAAAGGCTAGGCAGATGATGATGCTTATTCTCTATGGTATATTTTTAACTTAAAAGATGATGTAGTATTTAATCGCTCCACTTCCCTTCCTCCCAAGCTATAATATTTCTGTATCGTCCATAAGCTATAACTCTGCCCACCCTATATCCTGTTCGGTCATATTTATTACGCCGCGGTATATTAAACGTCATCTTTAAAAGTTGACTGCTTAAAGGCCGTTTCAAAGGATATTGCCCAATTTTACGCTTCCATATTTGACTAAGAGCTTGTTCAGATGTAGCGTATCGCGCGCGGTAAAACTCTTCAATACCTGTGTACAAACAATGTGGAAATTGAAAACTCCCTTGTCTGTATATAATGCAAAAGCTAAAAGGGAAACCCATTTATGTTTTAATGAAAGAAACCTTTCCTTCAGTTGATTGTTTATGGAGCGAGACATGAGAATATTATGTTGCGAAGACGCGCGGGTTCGTGTCGCGGAAACGCGTCATCTGGATAGGGTCTTAGCAGTAAGTAGGAGTAAAAAGTGGGGCCAGCACATAAGTCACTATTATTGATTACATTTACTGCTAGTAAACAACTTTACTGTGGCTAGCTTATGACAGAAGCGCGTTTTCATTGTCTCTAAACAATAAGTCACACCTAGAAGTCTAATATAATTATTTGAGGGGCTCGTGGCTAAATAATAACAGCCGCACGGGTCGATCGAAGGTTAAGCTACGCTTGCCGTGGATGGGATCATCCATTAAATATTGAGCCAGCGTGTCTCGGAAAGCACGTTAAGCCGTTGGTCCCGGCTGTCATGAACCTTTGACAGTTTTACGGGTAGTCAGAAGCCCGAACGTCTGACAACCAGTCTTACCAAGGGGTATCGTATTACCCTATAACTGGCTTGTGGAGATCAGGTAGGCATGTCAAATACTGTCGTGACAAATAGGTCGCTGCATGTCAAATACTGGTGTTCAGCTGCATGAGATTAAACTGGAAGCCGACTCCAGCATAGTTGAGAAAAGGCTAGGCAGATGATGACATGTCGGTTATTATTATTTTTACATATTAAGTAGGCATGCGTAATGGTAATGTAATGTTTATTATAAACCGGAGTCATTGAGTGGTTCACTTTTGTTTGTATGTAGGTATCTATTCTATCTACGCATTTGGTTTTGATAGTCTATAACAAAATTGTACGGCGACTATTATAAATAACAATAGAAAAAATGTGGTTAAACCTTTCAATAGTAACTGCACAAAAAAAGTAGAAGTGTCAAATTCACAAAGAGATGGCACTATTCCTCCTGTATAGCTCCATCTCTCTCTCACAACACATTTACTGGCCTAACAGCCATTTCAGGGTAAAGCAAACTACTATACAACGTGTAACGGAAAGGGGGTATCAACCCTGAAGGAGGTGAATGTGCTCATGAAACTCAACAACTTTCCCCAAAGAACATAGGTCGAAATATAAAAAAAAAATTTGGCCCTCCCTTACAAAACTGACTACCAGCTGATTGATTTACTATGGGAGGGCCAAATTTTTTTTTCATATTTCGACCTATGTTCTTTGGGGAAAGTTGTTGAGTTTCATGAGCACATTCACCTCCTTCAGGGTCGATACCCCCTTTCCGTTACACGTTGTATATATCTGCCGACAACTTCCGCTCCTCCTCTTCACACGTCATTTTTTCCATTCCATCGAGTAACCAAATGTCGTTTGCCGTATCGTGACGTGTTTTCGCGCCGTAAGACAATGGATCTCTACAGCTACGGTGATAAAAGTGAGTCGGCCTTATCTTCGTTTTTATGGTGCATTGCGTCGTGGGCTCCGTCAGTAAGTATGGGTGTGCTATACGACCATAGTTTACTTTGTTATTTAAGTAGGTAGGTACGTTCCAAGTACGTAGGAATGAATTATGTTTCGGTCTGCTTTGGGCTGTGTTGCCATGGGGCTGATTAGAAAGAAAGAAAGAATTAAGTTTATTTGGACACAGTTGGTGAAACACAAAATTAACAAAATAAAAATAATGTTTCAAACCACAATAGTGTCTGCCTCACGGCTGCGCCAAAACGGTTAATGCCCGACAGATGCTGTTGGAATATGTAGAATTAATCACACACTTTTAAGACCCTTGCTTGGTTTTCGATGGATTGTGTGTGACTTTCTTCCTGAAATGGACATTATACTGTACTAGGTTGAAGACAGTCGCATTGACTGAATGTTACATAAGCTGTAAAAACTTAATGTATTTTAAAGAAATTTTCCTTTAATTATAACTTCATTATACCTAATTTAAGATAATTCGCAAGACATTTTCCTTTAATTATATCTTTATTATACCTAATTTAAGACAGTAGAACCGCATGTTTATTTAATTTTCAATGACTAGGCATAGCAGTAAGGATAAATTTGAAATAAAAATAGTAACTTGACGTAAGTTTGTGGTAAGTACCTAAGTAGAAGTAACAGAGAACACTAAGTATTTTTTTTTCACGAATGGCTTCCGGTTAACCATAAACCATTATAGAGACATTCATTTCGAAAATGTAAAATGCAGTACCTATTAGTTATACTAAGGCGCCGTCCTATACTCATCGCTCACGCGATGCGATTTCATCGTGCGATGAAACCTTCTATAGGAATAGGAATAGGATCGAGCGACCTTCAATAGGACATTTAGTGGATATCAGTGTGTTTGAACGCACGGTCGCACGATCATTTTCGTCGGACGGACGCATCATCGCGCGAGTGATGACAATAGCGCCAAATACTGACCACTATCCTTTACACAAAATAGTTATAGTTTAAAAAAATTGTCCCTGTATTCTGCAAATAAATTATTTTATTTGTTTCTTGGAACGCGCTAATCTCTGGAACTACCAGTCGGATTTGAAAAAATCTTGCATTTGATATCCCAATTCTTGAGGAAGTCTATAGGTTATAATATAACTCATTTAATGCCGAGGTAAAATATCAAATCATAATCGGTGGCCACCCTACGTATGATCAACTACGTGAGACGGGACGGTCATTTTTATACTCTTTGGCAGAGTATAAAAATGACCGTCCCGGGACGCCAATTAGCATAGATCGCCTTATCATCAACAGATAACATCTACGTACTAACACGTAGTTGGCCTCTGCTATTAACACCATCTACGTAATATTACGTAGTCGACATTCAATGGGTTAACATCACGCTAGAATCCTAAGGAGCCGCGTAAAAAGAAAAAAAAAAGCAGAAAGAAAACGAAGTATAATAGCGGGGACAGGCGATGCAATGCGACGAGGGAACAAGAAATTACACGCGGACGAACTCGCGAGCAGAAGCTAGTCTCTCACCATAAATGTTCAAACAGAACATTCCCTGGCACTCAAACTATTACAATACAAGAAAATGCATGTCCTATGTATTGTCAAACAATAAATAACTTAGCTCCAACATAATATACGACTTCTAGACAGGATGCGAGCAAAAAAATGACAGGTTTTGCATATAAATGTTCCTCCACAGACATACCCTGTACCTGAGTAAGTAGGTAGGTAAATACTTTCACGTAGGCACGACGAAACCTATAATTTCCTGTCAAGTTTATATAAAAATGGTAAGCTACTCGTACCAGACTGGTATTTCTGTTCGAGATAAGTGTTGTTTCGGAATAGTATTTCACAGTCTGTCAGTCAGTATTTAAACGAAGAATAGCATATGTAACACCTGAATGTTATAATGATAGGAATTACAGTACAGTCTGTAGATGATGCATCATATTATTGAGGAGTGAGAACCACAAAAATAGTGGATAATCAATAAAAAAAAATACCAGTTTCATTAATATTAATACGTATTGATAATAATGTTTAAATAAACACATTTATTCGACTTAAGTAGCATTCAACAGAGATTACAGGAGGAAAAAGATACCATTTTCCATTATGTCACAATACTGACTGGTTTCTGAGTTCCTCGATAAAGTTTCAACAGTTATTGATCCCAGACGTAGAAAAGTACAATAAAATACAACAAACTTCATTATTAAAAGAAAAAGAAAAAAACTCGTTAATTTTCCATTACGTCTTGACAATAAGCCCAAGGATTAATCAAATTGACGTGTTAACTTGTATAAAACTATGTCGTTCGCAGCTGCATACAGATTAACTTGTAGCAACGACATAGATTGATTGTGCACTAACTTAGTTAAACAAAAATACGATAAATTAAGTAACGACCTCTTTGTTTTAGCGAAATAATGAAAATTAAGTGGTTTAGGGAGGTAATTGCTGGCAATACTTAATTAACTTGTTTTGTGTCAAGAGAACGATTATTTAAAACAAAATTATGTTCAGTGATGTATAATTAACCCAATGAATGCCGAGGTGAACCATCAAATCATAATCGGTGGCCACCATACATATGGTCAACTATGTAAGATGCTAGTATAAAAACGACCGTTTCCTGTCGGCCGATTCTGTGAAGATCTCACCGTGAAATCTTGCGTGGAGTGAGCTGTCTGTGTCATCCCACTGATGCTAGGGATTGACCAAGTAAACTTTTACAATCATAATCGAGATATTAATAATATTTTCATGCTAATTCATACTAAACAACATTCGCTGCGAAACGAATCCGAGAAAATTAAAAATAATCTTTTCATACATGCATCGAAATTTTCTCTCTGCTAAAAATAGGATTAATTTTTTTTTCATTCACGAATCGGATATGAGTTTTATAGCGAAAGTTGCTTAGTATGACGGGAAGAATCACCCCCTTAACGGATGCAGGTGACTAAATCGCTACCCTGTAGAACGAAGGTTCCCATTTTCGAAAAGTCGTCTCTTAAAGGGATTAAATAGGGCATGAAACTTTGTATGAAAATTACATAATTTTTGCCGATGGAAATGCCATCGTGCACACGGCTGGCATTGCATAACTATGAACTTTGCAACAGGATCGTTCATAATATATATTTTTCCTACTTTTATTCTGACATCATTTAAGTATTTGAACGTGAAACCTCCCTGTACATTATACAACCCTCTCTAGTGTCGCTGCCCCAATTAAAACAGAGCCTCCCTTTCACCACAGTGGTTAGCATCCCCTGCCATTTCGCAGCTGCACTTCATGACCCCTCATGTACCTGAAAAAAGGGGTTACAACAGCCCTTCATTACTGCCGAGTACCTTCGTTAAACCCTGAACATAAATCTCAATTCTTTAACAAACATAAAAATCTCATCACACTCATTACTATATTACGAAAGTGGTGAAAACAAGGTCCAGTTTTCCCTGTCAATTAGCCAAATGAAATAAATATACGGAACCCAGTTGTTTGGTAGAAATTAATATCATTTTCGCACTGTCAATTGAGTGTCGAATAAGGCCAGCCTTCCGCGACGTGCAGGCCTAAAATATGAGGTGTTGTTCCAAGTTTTTATTTATGGCCTACTATTAGACGATGTGAGAAGAAAAATCTGGTTCAATTTTGTGCGAGGATTTTTGGTGATATTTTTTTTTGGTTGTCAAACATTGTGGTTCCTTTCTCCTGTAGGTTGGACAATGAAATTCAATCTTTTTCAAATGCGTGTGTGTAATACTAATAGCTTCAGTGTTACTACATTCTAAACAGAGTGGCAGACATCGACGTGCATCCAGTCACCACGTTGAAAATTTCCGTCGGTTATTAAAAAAGAAAAAACTTGCCTGTTCCATACATTTTGACCGCGAAGGTATTGCTTTTTTCTATGAAACATCAGACATTTTTTGTTAACTGACAAAAAATTTCTATGCTAGATCTAGAATAATGTGCTGAATACATGATTACAATTCGAGCGTCGATGTCATGCCACCCTGTATATTTTGGAGACTAGAACATTATTTGTTTTGATATCATCCCTTTCATCCGCTTATCATTAAAAAAAGTGAAATACTGGTTATCAGACAGATTATAAAACCCAATTTACACAATGCAAGTTTCTTGCCTGTGCTATGCAATAAAAATGAAAGCAAAAAATGTTTTGCACCATCTAATCGCCGTTTAGACGATGCAACTTTCTGTGTTGCTTGAACTTGTAAATCAAGCTTTGCAAAGACCAAGCTTAAAGCTCCTTCAACTTAAAAATTAGAAACCATCTTGTTTTAATTAACGCGGTTAGTTTAAAAAAAAAACGACGGACTTAGAAACTGATGAACGAAGTTAATGCGAAAAACTTAAGCGTGTCTCAAATTGATTGTCCGGAAAATTGGTGCTTAAAGCAGAAACTATTCGCAGTAACGAAGTGAAACCAATATTTTGTGAAACGAGCGTAGTTTTGAGGACGTGGTGTCTGACAAAAGATCATCTATCTTTTTAACTGCTTGCAATTTCATGTGATATCTTTTGGAGAGTGACAGAGCGATAGAGGCAGGAGATGGTAATGGATTTCCCTTGCTAGGTTCGTTAAAATTTAATCAGTTTTTCGAGGAAAGCGTCCTCTGAGGTACCTTTGTTGACCAACGAATGATTTGTAAAGTCCATTGTAGTAGTTCTTGCACTGTTAAATAGTAGATCATGGAACTACTATCTACCTTTAACCCTTTACCGCATAGGAAACCATATGGTTTGACATGTTTACAGTTTATTTTACTCTAAAAAAACTAGCGTATAAACCCTAATGGGGTTTGGTTTTCATATCATTAGCAATAATAAAACAACTATTTTGTCTATCATCACATACCACTTGGGAAAAAAAAAAAAATCTGGAGCTTTAATAAAGACATTAACATAAAAAAAAGAAATTTTTGTCACTTATTTAATATATCATGCAGTAAAGGGTTAACTTAATACTTACCGAACAAAATAGAATAGTATTTATCCCAGACATATGTATGGCCACGTTTCGACAAGTAGAGGTTATATTTAACCCTCACGCATGCCGCCAACCCTAAGGCAGTTTCCTAGATATTTTTATTTTTTCAGACAACCGAAAAAGGTCACCGAACTATGTACAGAACACCTTGAACTCTTTAAACAAACATAGCATGCCAAGTGTGAGAACGAGGTCAGAATAAAAATGTTCCTGCTCAAACTAGTATATTCCAAGATTTTTGTAGTATTATTTGCTTTGCTGAAAAAAAATTAAAAATAACCCTGTATTTTTAACGCGCTGAATACATTCAATGAACACGTAACACAAAACTCGGCCGATATTCTGTTACCGGATGAAATGCTTTTTAATTTGTTCTCGCCTAGATATCTCGGAAATTGTTAAACGTTTGATAGTTGTGTAACAGTGTAATAGTTACTGCATGTCGAATGATTGTTAATCTGAATTTTACATCAGCTGGTCCATTCTGTAAAAATCTCACCATGAAAACTTAGGTGATATGAGCTGTCAATAGTCTTGATCACTCGCATCAGGTACAGTGACAGCTCACTTCATGTAGTGATCGGCTGCATACTTTTCTCTATGTTCATTCTTCGTGAGTCGAAACTACATTTCATAATAGTCTTAATATCTTCTCATTGACGTTGATTAAACCTTACTACACAACGTCTTGATAACCGTACTTGAACCCATCAATTAATACGGCGGTATGATGGACAACTTAAGAGTAGTAAATGCGATATTTCCAATATCTGATAGTGGGGTGAACATTCATAACTCATGTAAGTTAATTATAAGCTGTTGAGTTTCCTAATAAATAAACAAGGTTCGCACTAGCAGCTCTAGATAAATCAATATTAAAAGTAATTTATTCAACCTAAGCTAAGAATCAGCACTTTTCGAACGTAAAAATTACAAAAGACATTCCCCCAAAACGCCCGCCCTTCACCACTTCCTAGTGCTTTCCCTGGGAAGAAGAAGTGGCGCAACAAACTCCCCAGCAGCACAATTGTCTGTTCAGTTAGAAAATACGTGATTGAATACAATACAAGGTACCTAAGCAAAGTAATTAACATTACAAGACACAGAACACTAAATTCAATTATTTGCCATATGTCAGCTAGCCACGCCAATATACCAACAAACACAATAAAAACAATACGTACTCAAGCAAAAAAATAATAAATCAAAATTAAAAATGTAAAAAAAAACTTACTACCTAAACAAAAGCCTCCAGATATAAAGGGCGTGACCGCTTACATATTTATGCAATGCTGGGTTCTGTTCACATAGTCTTGAAGCCACAAATGATAAACTAGGACCATCGAAGTAAAATAAATAAACAAGTTATTACTAATGACAACAATAAAACCATGGTCAGCAAGATATATATTATATAGCTCCCTAGATACCTACTCAGTTGATTCGCCACTGTATAAGACCATCACGTACGAGGTCGTATCATGATGAATCGCTCTAAGGGATATTACAATTTTCATCCTTTTAATAAAAACGGTCCTATTTGCTCCTTGAACCGTATCAGTATTCCTTCCTTATTTCTTGGTGATTAAAATGAACACAAAACTTTTTGCAATAATAATCTTCTACTATCACCATTTATTTGTCGTCCTAATCCTTGGAAGTATTCTTCCTACTTTAACCAAACATAATTATATATGCAGTTGAATGTACAATTTATGTTTTCGAGAGGAAATGTCAACTCTGATGTAGGTCCCCGAACAAATTACTAACAAACCTTCATAAAAGTCAGAACAAATTTTACAACAAAATCTCTGAAGCGAATACAAAGAGTTTGTTAATGCATAAAAGTATGAGTTATTTGAGAGCGAAATTTTCTTTTGTACAATATTTTTAGGGAGGACGCAACAATCCCGAGTCGTAACAAAGTTTTTAGAAAACTTCTCCACTTGTTATGCAACATCATCTTGTTTAAAGTTTGCTCAGATGTACAATAGTTGTTCACGTAGCATTATAAACTCCTTGAATTATTAAAGTGCGCCTAACGTTGTTATAATATGGTAGGATATGAAGACCGTCCTAAATTATCGACCATTTATTAGAGGTAACTCAATCGCCCGAGGTAACGAAATCGATACTCCACCAACTCAAACCGCCCTCATACCGATATCGATAGTTGCTATAATGTTCCTGTAGTATTGCACGGCACTTCCAAGATGGCATCGAAAAACAGGTATACCTTTCTAACTTTCTGCAACAGCATTCGGTATCGATAAAATTTGATCATTATTTTCTTGTTCGAATCCGATGTTTCTCAATTTAAGATCTCGCCTTCCCGGGCACAATTTAAAACAGCATCGGATCGACAACAATTAAGTAGGTACGATACTATCAAATAAGGAATCTTTAGTTTCCAATCCAATTTGCTGTATTCCCTTGCGTGTCTTAGGGGGAAGCGATTTATTTTGATTATAGCTGTTCCAACGGTAGAAAACAAGCTATAAATTAACAACGACGACTTAATTAGTCCGCGTGTTCCCAATACCATTAGCGGTACACGATGACAGCTCCCTGATTCGAAAAAGAAATTGATGTAATATCTGCTAGGGCGTTGCCAAAATTAATGTTGCTTCTCTGACAAATTGGCTGTGGGAGAAATTGAGGGGATTTTAAATAATCTGACGCGTCAAGGTGATGCCATCCTTGCGTACAGGGGAAAATTTCCATATTATCAGATTTTGCACACTCCTCATCCTTTTATCATAAAACTGCTCTCATGTCAGCGACAGAGCTCATTCAAGGAAAAAGTTCAAAATGGCATACGCCATTTTTGCTTAAGCTGCCAATGAGGAACTGGTGGGACTTCTCAGGAAGCTTAAGACTACTTAACATCAGCACGTTTACTTACGGAATGTCGAGCATACATTGAGCTCCCAAAAATTACCTATGATTTAGCAGGCTTTAACAGAATTTAAATTTACTGTGTGACAACTTTATTAACTTGAATTGAAAAGTAGGCTTGTATCACTTGCCTACTTTGTCGCTCGTAAAAATATTTATCCAGGCGACGATGAGTTTGAGATTTTCAGGAAATATTTGCATCATAATTAAGAATAACTAGAAATAAGATATAACGGTATCATAAACAGTGAAAAATCCAAGGCTTTAGAGTACATCGACTTGATCTAAACACAGTAAACGTCAGTCATCCTCACAGACATTGGACCATTGTCCTCAATTTGGCACTACCCCTAAGATCGTTAATTGTAAGAAGTTATGGGAGATTCAAGCTGTGAACATTTACAAGCTGTTAGCTTGTTATGTATGTTAGGGAATGTGTTATAGGGAATTACGCTAAGGCTCGAGCATAACCCACCCAGAAGGACCCACATAAACAATTTTTGGCGGTATCTGCCCGATTCGTAATTCGGAGCGAAATTGCGTTGAAGATGAAATGCACGTACACCTCCAATCCAATGTTCTTCGCACTTTGCTTTGGTATTGATGGATCGAACGGGAGCAGTTGCCTCGTGAATTTCGGGTTTTCGAAATCCCGGATAGCTTCGTCTGCACAATGTTTATTCGGAGGGGATACATACGTTCATGTACGATATTCAATACAGGGAATGTCGGGATCGCAAGAATTACGATCGTCCCTTCCTGGTGCGACTGCATGTAACATTCTTATTGATTTCCTCAATATTTTACTGGATGTTTTATTCTTGTACATAATGTAAGCTTTCAAGTGGAAACTGTGGAGTTTTAGTCTTCATACTTCGTTTTTGGCGCCTCTTAGCGACAGTAGGCTGCCAATGTTGATAATAAATTCATTTTTATGTCTCGCCAGACGAAACAACTCTTCCATCTGGGCAATGAAATCTACTTCCTGTAAATGCACAGTTAACACTTCTTCAACTTTCTCGGAGATTTGTCATTTCTTCAACTATGTGTTTTTCGCCATTGAAGTTCCTGATTAAATTATCCAATCAATTTCGGAGCACCAGTTTTTGTCAACTTTGTTCATTTAATCCGAGCTGAGTTTTCTTTTCGTCAAGGGACAGCAATATAGCAATTTCTTAAGTATTATTATGGTTGTCTCCGAAAGAGTCTTTGTAAACATTTTTTGAGTCTCCAAGACTTGTTGCTCCTTCTATATTCTCCAACAGTTACCAAGTTATGCGAAAGTAAATGCCTTTGCTTGAAACGGTTCCTAAGCACGCGAGATTTCACTGGCTGTTACCTTAATTAGGCCTCTGCGTAGTTAAGGGCCGTGAAAAGCCGTGATAATTGCTACCAGGGGACGCACTATTGGTATTAAGATAATTTTCCTAATATTGTTAGTGTTAAAGCGTTGTGGCCTAGATTATATAGACGCTTAAAGGGCGTATCGACGATACCTGCAGTTACGAAGAATGGTATTCGACTAATATATTTCTATGGCTTGAGTCGTATTAATTATATGACTCAAGCCATATAAATTCATCGTATTTAGTTAGATGAGGCGTGCGAAAATTGCGAAGCTGTACATCTCTGGACTGGAATGGTTTTAGGGTTCCTCTGGACTCATGTCCTACGTATAAATTGCTGAATGATTCGTTATACTAAGCTACAAAGAGCCAGGTACGCGTGTCTATAACTTTATTTTTAACCTTCCTCAAAACACGCCATGTTACATTGAACTGTTTGCCATAATTACAAGTTAAACTACAAAGTTGGATATATAATTCCATTCTTTTGGTGGCTATTGAATGAAATTTAAGGTTTTCTCTGAACTGTTGTCCTACGTATAAAGCTAAAGATTCGTTATATAAACTACAAAGAGCCAGGTACGCGTGTCTATAAGTTTATTTTTAACCTTCCTCAAAACACGCCATGTTACATTGAACTGTTTGCCATAATTACAAGTGAAACTGTACAAAGGTTGGATATAATTCCATTCTTTTGGTGGCTATTGAATGAAATTTAGATTTGTATTGTGTTAACCTATTGTTACAAACGATAGAGTCATGCACGCAATATTTAGCATATTGTGACGGTAAATTGCTTTTAATATGGTGCTTAAAAAGTAGCTAATTTTCCACCACCCAACGTTTATGGTGTAATTGCGTGGGTGTGAAAAACTTCTCTTTTTTTTAAAGACATTCCTAAAGGACTTAGTATACTCCCTTGGAAACCCCATGGTATGAAATCACGTCATTTACTTTATGCTAGCTTTATGTCCATTGTTATGACGTGGTTGTGTGCATTATTCTAAAACGAACTTTGAATCGTGATAGTTATAACCCGAATGCATGTTTTATCCATGACTAGCTTCTACACGCAACTTCATCTGCGTGAAATTCGTTGTCCCCTACCCATTCCGTCGCATAGCATCGTCTGCCCTCGCTAGTGTTTCGTTTTCACTTAGCGTTCACTCCGACGTTTTAATTTTGCTGGGCTCCTTAGGGTCTTAGCGTGAAGCTATATAGCTATATACAACGTGTAACGTTAAATGCGCAAAACCAGAAAATAGTTTGATCGGAATAACGAGCAGAATTAATTGAACCACTTTTTAATATAGGTCACATTTTTCAAAAAATCTTCATTAAAAACGTTGCTGTGTCTATTTATCAATAGGTCAAGCAAGCCAATGTCAGCGCGGCGTGGCGGCCCGGTGACGACTCCTCGCTCGACAAAGCGTCGTCGCAGACGCAAGAAACTATCAGAATGGCCAGTAAAACTAAAACAGCACATAAAACCTTTACAATTTTTTTAATGACTTATTTTCTTTTTGAAATAGGTCAATTGAATTAAAAATCAGTTGGGGTGTCTGAGGTTTTGCGCATTTAACGTTACACGTTGTATATAGATACAAACTTGCAAACAACCAAATTTCACCTTTTATAATATAAGTAGATGTTAGAGTCTTCACTCTTCAGCAACATCTTGACATTATGAGCCCAAGTTACATCTCACCATGTTCCCTTAAAACGAAGCATGAACTTTTATATATCTTTTTACTCAATAACTTCCATTTGGACCTTACAGCCCCTGAGACTAAGAAAGGGCATGAAACGTAAATTCAAAGGTCAGCAGTAAATGGACAAGTAACAAGAAAGATCTAAACAGCACGAAAAAGTTTTAATGTGTTCGGATATAAATCTGGCTATTTGTCTTTATAAGCTCCCTGGGTGTACGTCTGTGTTCCTCAGTCCTCACTACCGTGAGGACTGAGGAACACAGACGTACACAAAGGGTGACAACTTGAGATGTTTATACGAGTTTCTATGTTTCTTCTAAAATATTATGTGATGAGTGTATGTATGGTTTTCGGAGAGCTTTTTGGGCTTTATTATAACTTCCGAAGAAAAACTCGGTAGAATCCATTCAGCAGTTTTAATGTTGTAAAGACAGACGAGCCCCCTTTATACTATTCACCTTTAATTTAATTAACCAACCATAATAAAAGCCGAAATAAATCTCCGACTCGTAAAGCGCGAAAAAAACTCCATTTACAAAGAGTATTACGTTCATAAACATGATGACGACATAACAATAAAAGAAACATAATCATCAGCGGATCGCAAAACGTGTGGGATTTCTGATGAATAAGCTTCACTGACCTAAACCCACTTTATTGTAGCTGTTTCATCATGAATACTTGATTAGGTCACCTGTGTAACACCTGTGGTAAGTCTAGGAATAAGTATTTTCTTGGTATCGTTTATACAGGGTTACTGGTAACTCGACGTATTCCTTGCAGGACATCATAGTAGGGTTAAAATGCAACAAATTAAGCCACCAAATGTTCTACCGAAGTTCAGTAGTTTTTGAGTTAGTAAGGGTTTTAGATTTTTTGTGAAAAATCCCAGATTAAATTATTTGAAGCCAATTTGAAAATTATTCACGGGGCGGCTGTACTGAAATTGGAGTTATTATCATAGTTGACGCCGTAGCGGATCGTTTTTAATAATTAAAAGTTCAAAATGACTAAAACTTTGGTGAAGATCACTAATCAAACATTTTTTTTTTGTAATTTTTGCTATTACTTCATACAAAATGTTGTCTTAGCACAAAAAAAATACTACACCAGGTGTACAAATTATTAGTAAAATATCCTTGTCTTATCAGCTATCCAAAAAGGTATGATTGTCAATACTTTTGCGTGTGTGACAGGGAAAGATAGAAGTTTTAAGCAGCGTTAGTTAGTTACAACTCTACGTTGCGCAAGTTCGTGTTTTGTTATCTGGCTATATCCCTGACTGTTGCCCCATATCTTGCTCTTGTGTTGTGCTGTGCGTTCATAAGTGCTGACTATGGCTGCATATTCTAATCAAGAATACGCTGACATATTGTACTGTTACGGACTTTGTGACGGTAACGCTGCTGAGGCGCGAAGATCATATCAACTGCGCTTTCCAAACCGCCGACTCCCCCACGTTAGTGTCTTCGGATCGACTTATCGGCGATTATCTGAAACTGGCAGTGTTCAAAGAAGCAGGCAAATTGACACTGGTCGTTCTCGGAGATACACGGCTGAGGACGAGGAGCTGATTCTTCAACGTTTTATTGACGAGCCCAACATATCTACAAACATCGTAGCGCGTGAGCTTGGTATGTCACAGTGGAAAGTCTGGTCTGTAGTTCACTTGTCAGGCCGACATCCATACCACTACCAACCCGTGCAGTCATTAGAAGAGGGAGATCCGCAGAGACGGCTTGAATTTTGTCGTTTCATGCTAAATGCCGATGCCGAAAGTGAAAACTTTTTGAAAAACATTCTGTGGACCGATGAGTCATGTTTTGACCGTGATGGTATCACAAATTACCACAATTTACATTACTGGGCACCGAAGGGAGAAGGAAACCCTAAGAAACTGAAACCAACCGCATCGCAGCGTAAGTTCTCGCTTAATTTTTGGATGGGTATTATCGACGATAAGTTAATAGACCCACATATTTTACCCCGAACATTAAATGGGGAACTTTATGAAGATTTCCTAAGAAAACATTTAGCAGCACTGCTCACGGATGTACCCGAAGAAAGAAGGGCAAACATGATATACCAACATGACGGATGTCCAGCCCACTTCCGCATCACAATTCGATAATTGCTGGATGAAAACTATCCAAACCGATGGATTGGGCGCGGTGGGCCGATTCCGTGGCCTGCACGAAGCCCTGATCTGACGCCGCTAGACTTTTACGTCTGGGGTCATATGAAAGACCTAGTTTATGTGACCCCCGTAAATTCAATTGAAGAACTAAGGGAGAGAATAACAGATGCGGTGGACCAGATGAGGACCACAATCACATCAAGAATCACAAAAACCGAAGTGAGGAAGCGAATAAGAGCATGTATTCGAAACCGAGGGCAGCACTTCGAACAAGACGTGTGAAATACATGTTATTAAAGACCACAAATTGATATTGATTAAAAATAATAATAATTTTCGCGAAATTGTTTAATTTGATTTTCCGAATAAACACCTTCTTGTACTAAATCAAAAAC
The DNA here is from genome assembly GCA_949629135.1 of Eremobia ochroleuca. NCBI lineage: Eukaryota > Metazoa > Arthropoda > Insecta > Lepidoptera > Noctuidae > Eremobia > Eremobia ochroleuca. The sequence continues at coordinate 7,097,047 of OX451405.1, read as the reverse complement.
GATTTTCATAATGCAGTCCAAGACTTTGTATTAACTTTCATACCTTTTTGGATAGCTGATAAGACAAGGATATTTTACTAATAATTTGTGAACCTGGTGTAGTATTTTTTTTGTGCTAAGACAACATTTTGTATAAAGTAATAGCAAAAATTACAAAAAAAAAAATGTTTGATTAGTGATCTTCACCAAAGTTTTAGTCATTTTGAACTTTTAATTATTAAAAACGATCCGCTACGGCGTCAACTATGATAATAACTCCAATTTCAGTACAGCCGCCCCGTGAATAATTTTCAAATTGGCTTCAAATAATTTAATCTGGGATTTTTCACAAAAAATCTAAAACCCTTACTAACTCAAAAACTACTGAACTTCGGTAGAACATTTGGTGGCTTAATTTGTTGCATTTTAACCCTACTATGATGTCCTGCAAGGAATACGTCGAGTTACCAGTAACCCTGTATATAGTTTCATTGTCATATCAGACATTACTCTTACTCCTTTTTCATTAAAAGGTAGCCCAGGTGTCTTTGGAGGGTCTTCTTTGTTGTTTACAGTCTGATTTAAAATCTTTCTTTTTTCTTACTACTTTTCCTTTGTCGTAAATGAATCCAAATAGGAATAGTATTTTCTAGCAAAAATTTCGTATTGTCTGTTACCACGTTGTTCACTTTCTTGATTCTTGTATCGACGATATGTGGAGTGTCGACTTCCCGTCAAAGTGTTTCTACAAACTCCTCAAAGCCCAAACTTGAGGGTTATTTTATTCCCCGTGACTTAAACGTACCCCAGTTATTATCTTTACGAGGGGTTGAAAGCTCTCACTTTTTATTATTGCCGTTTATATTGTGCTGTGGCGTACTTAACCGTATTCGAGGTCAAACCGAAAGGCCGGTACCCAAGAAAGCACTTATTTCGTTACGATTGTTATGTTCTAAAGTTTTATTTATTATGAGCTTAACTCTTTAGAATTCGTGATCCGTTACAAATTGGGTTTTTTGCTGAAGGGTTGTTTGTGTTTTAGTTGGAACCAATTATTTTTAATGTATGCGACGTATGGGACGCGTTAACCTTTATAAACTTGTGTTGTGTATAGAGTCCGAGGGTTACACTATATTATTCCAATGCTGGTTCCTCGAGGGAGCTGTTTTGCCCTGTATTAGTTTTCACTATGTTATCTTGGGCACAAACAATGATAGTAAATCGTCTGAGTACACAAGTATTAATATTTTCCTCCTTAATCCTTGGGTGGCTTATGTGAATAGTGGTAAATGCTTTAATTTCATTGAACTTGAAGATGTTGGCATAATAACAAGCGAGGTAATAAGTCTACAACTTTTCAGTACCGTCTCTGATGAGTAATTATACAATTAATTCAAGAAGGCACCTAATGCTAAGGCCGGAAGAAGTTTGTTTTCGTAAGAAATAAGAAACAATGAGAGTTGTTTGTTGAGAATTTTCTAGAAGTTTTAAAGCAGCTATTGTTTCTATGTTGTTTAATGTTATATTGTAATGCTGTAATGTATTGATGAGGATGGCGTTCTTTTTCATTCGTATTATAAGACGTTTGTTTGGCTGTGGAACATTGCTAACAATTTTGTAACATGGAGGGTATGTATGTCTTGGAAATCTAAGGTCTGTAACCTGACCACTGGGGTTATGGCAATTGCTAACGATATAGTTTGATATACTAAAACAAAATTTATTATTATATACAATTGAAAATAAAAGGTTTGTTTTAGATTTTATTTTTTTATTAATAATCGCTCTAGCTATTTGATGACAGGGTTTCACAACACTAAAGAATGAAAAGTAACTCTGAATAACTAAATAAGTGTTGCAGTTGTTTCCAGAAATGCTACAGCATACATTGTAACTCACAAGAACCAGTCAAGCCTCTTACCCAAGATAGCAATTACACATTTTGTCCAGATATAATCTTAACTAAAACAGATAACTACGAAAACAAACCAAGTATTATTCGTGACTACTCGGTTACGCGATGGTTATTGCATATAACAGAATATAGCTATCTCACTCTTGCGTAACACATTCCGTTCCATGCAGCTGGCATGCATAATTGCATTTATACTCAGAACCAAGGTCAAAACTATCGTAGTTGTATGAAGCCGGCATAGATACTAGTTTATGACCTTTATAAATGAGTTTTATTATTATTTTCTGGACTTTAATTTTGGAAGGTAGAAAAAAAAGACAGAATTTTAGTGCAGTTCATTCAAGGCCCTATTTATGTACCTTGAAAATGACCTAACCGATAGACAAACGACCTAGCAATGGACCTGGGCTTGATAGTCAATGGGTGCACGCTTCACATATAGAAAAGATCCTTGCAGAAATATATATCGCTACCTTGGGGTAGAAACGTGGTAAAAGCCATAAACCCTTATGGCTTTTATTACGTTTCTACCCCAAGGTAGCGATATGAAGGAGGCCTTTGTCCAACTCTGCCTACAGGTTCTCTGCCGATTGATAATATAGCATGCAATGGTGATCTACGTCAGAAATTATTTTTGCTTTTGTTTGAATAGAGTGAAACCATCCCATTCCTACCGCAATTCCCACTCTCCCATTTGGCGCAACCGTACTTTGTGTATTCGTTATTTTGATTTAATGTATGTCATAGTGTCACTTAATTTCTGTTTGTATGTTTTCATTTGTTGTATGTTTGCACCTTGTTTTTGTATACATATATTACATATTATCATTTAATTGTGCTTTTGTAAGATCTGCTATGTCTTTTGTGTGCACTCTAAATAAATGGTTTATCTATCTATCTTTATAAACAGCGATGCAGGTGAATAGTTGGCAATATGACATCATTGCAGCTCTAGATCCACAAGTTGAAATCTAGTCGCCTTTTGCAACGGATGTGGTCAATTTTAAGACCACAGCTATTATACAACACTTGAATATGAAAGGCAAAATAAACAACTTATGAAATAACAATGTTTTAGCACAATAACCCTCAAGTTTCTGTATTATGCGGCAACGGGCTGGACATTCAACAAAACCGGAATATATTGTTTGCAAAATATACATATATTTTGGAAGCTGAAAACACAAATTCAACATTTTCTAACAATGTGGAGTTTGTGAAAGTTGAATCTACAATATAGGTACTAATAATAAAGCTGAAGAGTTTGTTTGTTTTTTATTTCTTTGTTTGTTTGGGCGCGCTAATCTCTGGAACTACCAGTCGGATTTGAAAAATTATTTTTGCTTTTGGTAGCCCAATTCTAGAGGAGCAAAAAGAAAAATATTCAGAAAGAATGCTAAGCGAAAACGGAGAAATAGCGCGGGCGGGCGATAGGATGCGACACAGTGGATCGGGAGCCCTTTCAGGTGGACGAAGTCACGGGAAGATAGCAATATGTATTTGTCGTTTCAAGTTCAAGAACAGAGTAACGGTTGTGATTCGTATCTCTATTTATAAAATAAGACCTTGACTGTCACATTACGTACTTTTTGCTCCAGACTCTGTTCGGTTTTCGTTTTGCAACAAACAATCTCTGTACTCGTGTATTTTTGGTATTCAAATGTTGTATTTAAAGTGGGCCATAAGCGAGAAGAGATAATTTGAGTGGAAAATCTGTTTTAGATTGAAGCTGACTCAGATTCTTCCACACCTTTTCCTTACTGACTGTATAAAAACGACTCAGTGACTTGTGTAATTACTGACCACTGAACTGATTTTGATATAAATTGACGAAGATATTAATGTGTGTTACATAGTATATATGATAATATACAGCGTGCTTTTTTTACCGGCTCCAAATTTTTACAGGCTGTTCCACCCATGAATATGAATAACTTTCACTATGGAACCAACTCTGAGATCACGAAAAAAAAATCAGCTGTTTCATACATTTTGGTCAAGTAGGTATTGAACTTTTCTATTAAACAGCTGATTTTGTTTTCGTGATTTCAGAGTTGGTCCCATAGTGAAAGTTGTTCATATTCATGAACACCCTGTAAAAACTTTGAGTCTGAAAAAAAAATCATCCAGTATGTTATTGATGCTGTGTAGCAGGAAATAAATAGAGGTTATTAGATCCTCCAAGATTATAAATTACAGAGCTAGGGTTGAACAAAAATAAAGCCAAAATCAACGATGCAGCAAAAAGAACAACGAAGCGATCGCAAGTTCGTCGTGTCATCTTTAATATATAGTTATAGTGTGTTTACTTGTGCTCTTCGCTGCAATCAACAAAATCGTCATGATTCTCTTTTGTCATTACTAGCGTACGTTTAAATTGCGGTTTTGTAACATTCTATTAATTCACAATAACAATCGAGTAAGCCTGTCATGGCCGTTCTACATACCTAAGATGTAACTTAATAGCTCCACCTTTCTCTTTGTTACCGTATACAATTAGTTGCTTTCTTGTCTGCCTATATCTTTTCGTACCTCAGTGACACTTGATGTTAATTTTGAAGTCAGTTTTATGCTAAATTTCTTTGTTCCTAAAATAATGTTTACCACAATTCTCCAAGAACAAACGCCAATTTTTTGTGCTCTCGACAATCGTTTAAGGTTTAAGCCTTTTAATACGGGGTGTGTTTCCAGCTCGCTTTGTGTTTCTATTCTTATTTTAAGGATTGCGGAAAGGCCTCGTAAATGCGGCTTTTTGCCGTGAAAAGGAGGAAACAGTATTTTGTCTTCCATAAAGTCTATGAAGTGTCCACTCACCGTTATTGGGTGGTTTCGGTACTAGTGGAGCCGGAATAAAACATTGTTCTCCGTTGTCGGTCATCTGACGGCCCGGTAATCTGGTTAAGGTCCTTTCGTAATACAAGAGTAATGTCATTAGGGCGTTTACGACCGTTTTCGCTGTCCTTCTTACATATTGCTGCGATGTTTATCGCGTACCCGCTTCCATATGCTATATTTTTTCCTTTATGATATGTTATATCCCACCGCGCGGCCGCGGTGGGCAATATTTTCTTCAGTTTCTTTCTGCAGCATGTTTTTACGGCTGTTGCTTGAATTGAGGGAATTCTTGGAACGGGGTTGGCCTCGTGATTGATGCATACATATAAGTTACTAGAAGTGGGTCATAATACATGGTGAAATTTGTTGGTTTTTACGGGCTTTTGTGTGTAATGTTTTTAATGAATGTTTACTTTGTTGTTGGTAGTTTGCCGTTTAGTGTTTTATTTAACAAATATGGTATGATCTAACCTAATCTAACTAGCCTGTGCTGTCCCACTGCAGGGCAAAGGCCCCTCTCTCCCTTTTCCACACAATTTTATCTTTTGCTAGTCCGGCCAGTCCTTTCTGTAGACGAGCTTGACCGCTCGTCTCGCCATTTTTGTATCGGCCTGCCGCGATGTCTTGGATTCCAATCAATTGGGACCCAATCGGTGGTTCTTTTAGCCCATTTGTTATTTTACATGCGGCAGACTTGTTCGGCTTAGTCCCACTTAAGCTTAGCGGTTTTCTGGGCAACGTCAGTGATCTTGGTTATGGCGTGTACTGTTCTAGGTAATTTCTATTTTATTTGTCGTGTAACGCGGATGTCTGAATTAGAAATTCGTCTTCATTATTCCGTGATACCTGTTGTGTCGTCTGTTAAAACTGTAACAAATGACTATCGTCCATTGTTACGCCAAAATGTTAAATAGAACAAAACAAATTATTCAGTTGTTAACCATTCGACTACCGGTTTTCCGGATTGCACAAGTTCAACGATTTTTAGTTCATAAGTAGGTTTCGGTTCATGAATCACGGAGCAAACATTCCAATACACAGTTCCGATCGTTTCTGAGTATAGACCCATTAAAATGTTGACTACCAGTTAAAATTAGACCCGAAGCAATTTGATCTAAGTCGACCTACTTACTGACACTGTACAGACAGACTTTCAATGTACTTAGACTACTTCAATTACCTAACCTTTTTTGTCTCATTCTTGCATTTGTATTCGTTTTTGATTAGAAAAGGACGGGGATATTTTTTGTTGAGTGACAAATCACGTTGCCCGGTCAGTATTGAGTCACGAACTCCTGCGGTCACTGAGTCACATGAAAGATTGCGTTTAGCTCCGCTTTGTCTGTTATTCATCGGCGCCTGCGCTGATCAAACGATTATACATACACGTAGGTACAGTCACTGAGAAGAATTTTAGTTTTTTTAATTTACCGTGAAAATTGGTTAGAAAAATGTCATGAATTACCTTCTCTTCAATAGATTTCTCATAATATGACGTCATTAGATGCTCTGTCTCTTTCATTTTACTTTGAAACGGTACTTATTTATAACTAGCTGTGCCCGCGACTTTGTTCGCGTGAAATCGCGTGCATGTCAAAGTAGCCTGTGTTACCCCTTATGTCCCCAGCTATCTTCCAGTGAAAGTCCATTCGTTTCGGAGATTAGCCGGAACAAACCGACAGACAGGCAAAAAAATTATACTTTTTTTTTTATAAGTTCCGTTTATTCATTCAGTAAAATTTGTCATTCAGTAAAAAGCTGTTATTTTAAAATTACAAACAGACACTTAAATTTTTTTATTTGTATTTGTAGTAGATTTTGCTTTTTTTTAATCGCAATCAAATGTCATTACATTCTCAGTATCCTGTATCGTCAATAAGTATAAAAGGAATACCCACGTTGATATATACATACAATAAACGTTATTTATTGAGTAATATTTCTGTTCATTACTGCGCATAAATAAGCCTCACACTCCCACATAAATGAGGTGACATTACTCTCGAGACACATTCGCTACTTCTTTGTTCATAAAAGCTGAATTAAGCCAATTTTAAACGTCCGTTACATATATAAATACATAAACTCACGCCTTCTTCCCATGGGGGTAGGCAGAAACTACAGAACGCCACCTGCTCGATACTGACATAATCCTTTTGCTTCATTTACGTTCATACGAAGCGAGTACCTCACACCTGACCTGTCTGAAAAATATCACTAACAATTTCACTATATGTCCTCCTACGACGTCCTCTCCCGGCGTTTCCACTAACATCATCATCTGCCTAGCCTTTTCCCAACTATGTTGGGGTCGGCTTCCAGTCTAACCGGATGCAGCTGAATACCAGTATTTTACATGGAGCAACTGCCTATCTGACCTCCACAACCCAGCTACGGGGTAATACGATACCCCTTGGTAAGACTGGTTGTCAGACTTTCGGGCTTCTGACAACCCGTAACGACTGTCAAAGATCCACGAATGACAGCTGGGACCAACGGCTTATCGTGCTTTCCGAGGCACGGAGGGGTCTCGGTATGTAAAGATGGTCACCGATCCACAGACCAACCGCGGCAAGCGCAGCTTAACCTGGTCGATCGATCTGTGCGACTGTTATTGTTTAGCCACGGGCCCCTCCACGCGGCCCGGCGGTCCGGACGTTTCCACTTTCCACTAACATCTGCCTTGTAAATGGCCACAAACCTTTCGTTTGTGGCCATTCATTCATCCTCTCAACATAATCAAATCATCTAAGGATACTCTTTTCAATTTTAGCCACTACATGTTTCAACCGCTCCGTATGTTACTTAAAACATAATACAGATATTAACAACCACATAGCAACATACGCGGTATATGTTCTGAACCGTAAAAAGATTAAATTAATCCGAACAGGCCTTTGATCTCATACAATTTATACAAACGTACTATTATAATTTCAGTCTACAAAGAGAATGTAATGAAACCATTCTGGGATTTGTGTTATATCCTATTACTGCTGTTGTAAACAGGAATAGAGTAACGTTTGATCAGGCGAGTATTTTGAACTTCTATAAAGCCATAGGCTAGGTTTTGGGTGGTTGTATCGAGTTCCCTGTAGCTAAATGAATAGAATAGAGTAGAATATAATACTCTTTATTATGTACACCATATGAATTACAGCCATAAATATAGAAATTTTACAAAGGGTGACACAATGGGCGGTCTTATCACTAAGAGACAAATACTGTAGTCTATACACTAGTAATACGGTAGTCTGTACATTTACACGACACAATGAATACATACATAAAGTATATTATACTAATCTAAATAAATATATACATATAACAATAGACATGAAACAGGAGTAAAGAAAATATAATGAAGCTGTTTAAGGAGAGAGGAAATGCTTTTTATCATAATTTTAAAAGTGGACAAAGATTGAGCAAATGAAATGGAACTGAGGGATCCTCTCTGGCTTTTAAGTTTTCGAGGAATTAGTCATTAATACGCGTCAATGGTACGGAACTGTCTGTTCTGCAGGGTGGCAGGAACATCAACACGCAACCTCTTACCATGGATTCAGTACATGATTTTGAACCCCCCTGAATTGAAATACCTTGCCGGTTATTAAAACAATAATTCCTGTTTCTATGAAACAGTAGATTTTTGTTTTTTGTTTTTATGTAAAAAGCCTTATTTAAAACAGCTTTAAGAATCCTCTTTAGCAAGGCAGCCTATGTTCTCACTGCTGGGATACAGGCCTTTTCTCTTCGAGAGGAGGGAGTGAGCTGTACCTAATCCACTACGCGGGCCCAGTGCGGGTTGGTAGATGTCACATGTCTTAGAATTTTTGGTTCTAGGACATGTCGGTTTCCTCACGATGTTTTCCTTCACCGTTTTGAGAGCAGTGGTGTTGAAGTTATTTATACAAAGTAAAGCGCTTCCCTGGGTTCGAACTTACGACCTGTAAGTCGGGGCCGTTAGCCGAATCCGCTTACTGTTTACCCTTAAAAAAAAAAATGAAACCGGACAAATACATTTTTTTTTTTAATTCCTTTCTCAAGCAAAGGATAATGCAAGCCGCTTGGAATTTATAAAAAGTTATCCGTAACCGAACGAAATCCCGTTAACGTTATTGGGGGCAGCACTAAGTTCTAATTCAATTACCGTGTCCGCTGTATAAAACATTTCTGTTTGTTAGCTAAGCTTTGTAATTCCTGGGATTATACACGGTTTATTTGTTTCACCTGTATTCTGTATTGATTGCTTTATTTTTATTAGCGATTGATTTTGGAGAAATTGGTTACCTATTCTGTCGTTCCATCTAGAATGTCAAGCGCTGTACGCTAAGGGGGGTGCGCTAGGAAACCCGCGAAATTATTTTTTTTGCAATTTTTATAATTCTTTTGATTGATATTTCATGAAATAGTCATTCAGTAGGATTACATGAACTTAGAGGATTGTATTGATGATTTTAATGATTATTCTGTAAATACATACTCGTTCGCCAACCATATTTTATTCAACATACAACCTGACACTGCAGTGTGATTCTGTAACCATCTCACCGTGAAAACTTGGGTGAAGTGAGCGTGGAGTAAGCTGTCAGTGTCATCCCACCTTATACTAGGGATTGACTAAGCAAACATTTACAATCATTATCGAGATTATAATAATATTTTTGTGCTAATTACATTTATCATTTTATATAATTTCAAAGCTAGTATTTTTGTTGTCATAACGATACTATTTTGCGGGGTTTTAATATCGGACATGAGCAAATTGATATTCTGACTAAGTTTCTATTTTGTTATTTTATTTTAAAACCCCACAAAATAGTAATGTTTTGACAACTAAAATACTAGCTGTGAAATTATTTTAAATTGTCAATACAATTAGCATAAAAAATATTATTAAAATCTCGATTATGATTGTAAATGTTTGCTTAGTCAATCCCTGGCATCAGTGGGATGACATTGACAGCTCACTTCACGCAAGTTTTCACGGTGAGATTTTTACAGAATCGACATGCTGAACTGCAAATTGCAAACAATGAAAGATAATTTGAATTTCGCGGGCTACCTAGCGCAAAACCTCTATAACCAATTTACCTACGGCACCACTTACATCGAGTTCATATCTAGAACATTTTTCTGACGTATGTCTATGGTAAAGCGCTTTTTTTGGGTATTTGGCATTTGGCACGTGCGGAAATCGCTTTTCTTCAGAAATAGTACCTATAAAATATAGGACAAAAGGAAAATACACGAAAATGGGAGTTGTCTGCTTGACATTTCGCTTGATAGACGGTTACCGAGAACTGTCTTCCCGAATAAATCCGATACTAGAATAGAATTTCTACTTGGAAATTGGAGATACCTTCAAAGTTATTTGACGTAAAATGTAGGTATTAATGGTTATCTACTTTACTTAAAGATATACTGTCAAACTTGTTTACCAGTAATTTATTTATTATTTTACCATTTATTTACAGACATATAGAAAAAACAGAACATAAAAATAGGTGACGCATATTTCATAAGAAATCTCTTCCAGCATACCTGCGATAGGACAATAGATGAAGAGATGTAGACAGCGTGTGAAACAGTAATAAAGACAAAAAAATAAAATCGTAAACAACTATTCACTTAATATAGAATATACTTACGTACACACATACATACTTCTGAAATAAATATCACTAGAATGTTAGTAATTAAAACGTCATCAAAATAATAAATACATACACAACTATGATGAAGTGGAATGATAGTGTTCTTTTACTCTTAAAAACTCCAACAGTTTGGCAGCCCCTAATGTCAGGCGGTAGTGAATTCCATAACCGCACCCGCACCGTTATTTATAAATGACTAGCGACCCGCCCCGGCTTTGCACGGGTGCAATGCTGATCACTACATAGTATAAAACAAAGTCGCTTCCCGCTGTCTGTCTGTCTCAGTGTTTATCTACTATATGATGCATGTATTATTCATATAAATCTTCCTTTTGAATCACTATATCTATTAAAAAAACCGCATCAAAACCCGTAGCGTAGTTTTAAAGATCTAAGCATACATAGGGACAGACAGCGGAAAGAAACTTTGTTTTATACTATGTAGTGATTACTACCTATATACAAACTCACAAATACCACTTTGTAATACTAGCATAGATAGAAGTATTGATTATTTTGTTGACTGCGACTAATGGTTCTATGTTTTCTTTTGTTCCAGGTACTTCAACTCAGATATTTAACACCTCCATTTTACACACTTCATCAACAAAAATTCCGAATAGCTAATGAAGAAAGTACAAATTGGAAAGTGCAATAAACATGAGAAAGTAACTAAGGTTCGTCTACTAATCATTTATCGTCAAAAACTGCGCAAGACAATTCGACATAGAAAAAATTCAGATACATACTTTTTTTTAGCCTACTTCTTGGTTCAGTTTCCCTAGGGGCAGAAAGTCGGAAGTTTTGGTCCAACTATAAGAAAGAAAAAGTCGGGGTTGAAAAAGTTGAGTCTCCGGAACTCCAACGCTAGTAATGATTCCTCTGTTTGGCTTGCTCGTTATACTCATCAAAATAGTTTCGTAAAGGACTATAGTAGCTCTTGGAAACCTTTCAGTCTATGACGTTATCATAGATATAGATATGTGGCAATAGAGTGGTGCTTGAAATGTAATATGTAGATCATAGATCGTAGGTGAATAGAATGCCAAGTATAATTTGTTGTTTATATAGTTCTGCTATCTGATGTTTGTTTTTGCCAAGTTGATGTCATTGTTTTGTTGGTAGGTGGATGTGGACAATAATGTCCTCAGTGCAATTTAGGTGGAAATGCTCCTGGTGAAAATGAAGGAGTAATCGTGTTTATGAGCTTTTGTGATGATGGTTATTAAGCCTGAGATATACAACGTGTAACGTTAAATGCGCAAAACCTCAGCCACCCCACCTGATTTTTAATTCAATTGACCTATTTCAGAGAGAAAATAAGTCATTAAAAAAATTGTAAAGGTCTTATGTGCTGTTTTAGTTTTACTGGCCATTCTGATCGTTTCTTAAGTCTGCGACGACGTTTTATCCAGGGAGGAGTCGTCACCGGGCCGCTGCGCCGCGCTGACATTGGGTTGCTTGACCTATTAATAAATAGACACGGCAACGTTTTTAATGGAGATTTTTTGAAAAATGTGACCTATATTAAAAAGTGGTTCAATTAATTCTGCTCGTTATTCTGATCAAACTATTTTCAGGTTTTGCGCATTTAACGTTACACGTTGTATATGGTGCGATTTAATTGCATACCATCAGATGGAGCAACAATAAAAGTTGCAGTCTAAACAGTGTTTAGACGATGCAAGACATATTATGTTGCTTAAATTTTATAGTATGCCACAGGCAAGAAACTAACGTCGTTTAAATGAGATTTCACTCAAAAGGGGACACAGTTAGGAGTATTTTGTAATTGATCATCAAAACATGACCGCAGTCATTCCAGCTGCTGAAATTCCAATAACTTCGAGTTCCAATATCAATGTAGCAAGAAACTATATAGTTCTGAGATTAAGAACTTCTCTAGAAACTTGAATTGTCTGGGTGGAATTTCGTCAAACGTTTGTCTGTGAGAGGTCCAAGCCGAAAACGCTTGACTGGGACCAGATTCTGGATTATTCACCAATTCCTAGAAATGTTCGCTTGCAAGCTTGGTACTTAAGCCCTCTTAAGTTTCGGTACTGAGCGCGCATTTTTTTTTTGTTTATTTATAAATGGCTTCTCAAAGGTCAACTTATGAGGTTGTCGTCTGCATAACCGGGCTTGCCTGTGGATGCCAGATTTTGCACAGATACATGATTTGTTGTACATCTCGTTTTATGTCAATAAATAATTTTATGATTACTACATCAATCAGTAAGCAATTCACACGGCAATCACACTATTCACCAGACCCGTTTCATTCACAGTCACACGATCGATAAACTCACGGTAACAGTAATCGAACTTACGCATTCGGAGATATAACTGATCATGTGTAACGGTACTAACTGGTACAGCGATGCCTCTATGGGTTCCTACGTTCCTAGTACATTATATGAGAGAAATGGCTATTTCAAACCGATTTAACCCGTGAGAAGGCGCGCCTAATTTTCTTACACGAGTAGGCGCGTGCGAGCAAATTGCTCACACTATCATAAATGTTTATATTTTTAGTGTTTCTATATTTATTGGCTTATAATGTATTTAAATAAATAACACAAGGTTTAGTAAGTAAGAAAACAAGTATTTTAATCAAAACTATTAAACATAATAGCAACTTCTAACGCAAATAACAAAACAACCGAGTATTAATTAATTTTTTGGCACGTTTCATAAAAATCACAATAAAAACTGTCCCATAACAAAAACTAAAAAGTGTTATTCATCCATTAAATCTACACTAATGTGCCTCTCGAAACACACTGAACACATGTATTTTACATGTTCGGTGCAAAGTAATTGCTGGGCGCGTGATGAGCAAATTGCCGCACGTTGGTACACGGCCTCCACAAATGCCTTGCTGCGCGGTCGCAACGCCACTGAGCGGATCGAGAATTGCGTCAGGGGAGAGGGGGTGAATATTTAGGAAGGTACTTAAGTGCTTGAATTGGTGTGGCATGGGAAAGACAAAAAATTTTTGAATTAGATTTTTGTGTGAGCAAATTGCTCATAGCGCGCCTCCTCACGGGTTAAGTGGTCCGTTTGAACCACCAACACGCATGTAATTCCTGAAGGGTTAACCAGAGGTGTACCAGTTATTTTAAGTCCCATGGTAAGGGGCGAGTCTACTGCCATCAAACAGGCACATATCCATACTGCGGGCTGCTACTGAGAAATCCCTAATGGAAAAAAACCAATGACACTATACCCGACTCGGGAATCAAACTCAGGACTTTTTGGGATGCATGAAGAAAACCTCCACGTGTAGCGCAGTTTGTTCCGCCTTACTCAACTGAAACGAGCGCTCGGCGCATCCTGGACAGTCACACCCAACACCTTATTTGACTGGCCAATTCTTCCCTTGCGGTAGTAGGGCTAACGCCCGCCTGTTTGCGACCACCCTCCCACCGGAGTCCGGCGCCAAGCAGCCTGCTGTTTCGTCAATGCGTGGGATTTCCAGTGACTTAGGCATCTTCTGGGCATGCTCGTTCCATCATAGAACTCATCCATGACTTTCCATTAGGCGTGATTGAGGTCAAGAGCGGACTCCTTCAATTTTAGTGTGATTTATCAAAACTATGCACAAGTAAAAAAAATACTGTACAAAGGCTGACTTCCAATGACAGCAGTCTTAACTACATTTAATTATTTATTAGCTGCGCCCTGCGGTTTCACCCGCATAAGTGTCGATCCCGTGGGAATATCGGGATAAAAATTATCCTATGTGTTAATCCTGGTTATAAACTATCTGTGTGCCAAACATCCAAATTCGTTCCGCCGTTTGTGCGTTAAGAAGTATCAAACATACAAACACACTCACTAACTTTTGCCTTTATAATATTAGTGTGAAGTGTGATGTACACACAGTACAATAGATACCAGAAGGCCAACTCTCGCAAATTCAAACGACTTTATTTTGAAAATCAAGTCACAGTCTCATCTCGGCGACAAACAAATTAAAATCAATCAAGTTTTCACGGTGAGATTTTTACAGAATCGACATGCTGAACTGCAAATTGCAAAAAATGAAAGATAATTTGAATTTCGCGGGCTACCTAGCGCAAAACCCCTATAACCATAGACATAGAAAATCATATGGACGGGAAATACCTACGAAAAAAAGGTGCATACCTACAATTCATATTGTCTCACAAAATGGCTGCCATTGCTAGGGTTGTATCACTCAAGGAACATTGGTGTTACTATAACGAGTATCGATACTAAATACAAGTCTTACTAGTTATCACGTTTGGATCATAATATTATATTTTGACGTTCGAAAAGTGCTGATTCTCAGCCTAGTCCTAGTAATGACTTTTGATTTTGATATATGTACTTTATAATAACGTATCCTAGTTTATTTTCGATAAATATACTTTATAATTTTGCATTAAAATACAGTATGCGAAAATACTTTATTTCTAATCTTTTGTTATGCGTAAAATACTCATATGAACTATTTATCGATAGGTACAGACGCCAGCACATCAAGCTACCCGAAACTGTCAAATTATCGCAATCAACTTTCTTCCCTGAAAATAAAATTCATGCCAAGTGCTTTTTCGGCACAGAATTAAAAAACACTTTTTAATCGGAGTCCGGCGCCAAGCAGCCTGCT
Organism: Eremobia ochroleuca; assembly: GCA_949629135.1. Classification (NCBI taxonomy): domain Eukaryota; kingdom Metazoa; phylum Arthropoda; class Insecta; order Lepidoptera; family Noctuidae; genus Eremobia; species Eremobia ochroleuca. Next base: position 7,082,022 of record OX451405.1, on the reverse strand, counting down.
GTTTCGTCAATGCGTGGGATTTCCAGTGACTTAGGCATCTTCTGGGCATGCTCGTTCCATCATAGAACTCATCCATGACTTTCCATTAGGCGTGATTGAGGTCAAGAGCGGACTCCTTCAATTTTAGTGTGATTTATCAAAACTATGCACAAGTAAAAAAAATACTGTACAAAGGCTGACTTCCAATGACAGCAGTCTTAACTACATTTAATTATTTATTAGCTGCGCCCTGCGGTTTCACCCGCATAAGTGTCGATCCCGTGGGAATGTCGGGATAAAAATTATCCTATGTGTTAATCCTGGTTATAAACTATCTGTGTGCCAAACATCCAAATTCGTTCCGCCGTTTGTGCGTTAAGAAGTATCAAACATACAAACACACTCACTAACTTTTGCCTTTATAATATTAGTGTGAAGTGTGATGTACACACAGTAAAATAGATACCAGAAGGCCAACTCTCGCAAATTCAAACGACTTGATTTTGAAAATCAAGTCACAGTCTCATCTCGGCGACAAACAAATTAATGTCAAAAACTTGTCAAAAATGTAGGGAAATTCAAATTAGAGGTATGTTTTGACAGATTAAGACTGTGATCAGATGTGAACGTTCTTAAAATTACGAGTATTACCCTCAGATAGGTACCTACTTACGACATATATTATTATTATTATTTTACTTGTTTTGTCTAGTTTATTTTATACAAAATGCATTAAATTACTTGTGTTAATCGGATATTGTACTTCTTTCGTTTCATGAAAACACGGCCCCACCTCTGAAAGTTAAATGCAAGACAGAATATTGTTGGTCAATTTTAATATGAGATAATAAAACTGCATAAAGCCACTCCATGCATCCATCATCACGGGCGGGTTGAACAATACAGAGGCTAATCAAAGGTTAAACGTCGAACGACCGAACTTGCATGCATTAATCTAGCACTCGCCGCTTTAATTAAATTAATGAATACTTAACCTTCATTACTATGTGTGGAGCTTCACTCATCATTTTCTTGTCCTTGTTCCTATGTTGGGGTCGGTGCACCACGTTTCTTTCTTCCATTCTCCCCCGTCAACCGTCACCCTATCATTGACTCTCTTCTCTTTCATTCCATACATCATATTTAGTGTCCTGTGTCTTGTAATGTTAATTACTTTGCATACCTTGTATTGTATTCAGTCAAGTATTTTCTAACTGAACAGACAGCTGTGCTGCTGGGGAGTTTGTTGCGCCACTTCTTCTTCCCAGCGATTTGAAAGCACTAGGAAGTGGTGAAGGGCGGGCGTTTTGGGGGACTGTCTTTTGTAATTTTGACGTTCGAAAAGTGCTGATTCTCAGCCTAGTTTGAATAAATGACTTTTGATTTTGATTTTGATTCCTCACACAATCCATCCATCAACATTTATATTCCAGTGGCAACCGGCATGTCCCAGAAATTCGAAGACATGTGACGTCTACCAACCCGCACTGGGCCCGCGTGGTGGATTACGGCCCACTCCCTCTCGCCGAGAGGAGGCCTGTGTCCCAGCAGTGAGAATATTATAGGCTGATTATGTACTCTTTTAGTCACATGAGTTTCGGATCCTCATCACAAGTCCGTACAAGCCAGACGGTATTCTTTCAGCTTATCTGTCACTGACGCCACTTTCAAACTTGAACTTAACTCCATTCTAAATAGTATCATTAATTTAGTAAATTTTCAATTGCAAGAAAGTTCATCGATTAAGAAAAGTACGGTCGGTTAGTTAAGTATCTAATCGGCTGATTAATTTAAAACTTTGATTAGATTAGTGGAAAATGAAGCTAAGCAACCGTGTAATCCGTTTATGTTCTTATTGCGTTTGCAAATTCCTAAATATAGAATAGATAAAGGACTTAGCAACGCAAGGGCTTCATCTTTTTAAGCTTTCTTTGAGTATTCGCTCTTTCTAACTTAGTTCGAACAGTGGTGGCCCTGAGATAACGGCCCCGACTTACGAGATGTAGGTCGTAGGTTCCAACCCAAGCTGGCGCTTTACTAACTTAATTCAAAACCACTGCTCTCAAAACGGTTAAGGAAAACATCATGAGGAAACCGGCTTGTCTTAAAACCAAAAAAATCGAAGAAATGTGAGGTGACATCTACCAACCCGAACTGGACCCGCGTGTTAGGGTGCGTTTCCACAGAAGCGGAGCTGGACGGAGCGGAGCGGAGACGTGTAGGAATCGTCCAATCACAGACGAGACGAGTGACGCAATGAGGATTTCAACCATTATGATTAGTCGATTCCTGCACGTCTCTGCTCCGCTTCGCACAGCTCCGCTTGTGTGGAAACGTACCCTTAGATTCCAGCCCACTACCTCTCGAAGAGAGAAGGCCTGTTTCCCAGCAGTGGGAACATTTATAGGCTTATTATGTTTACTCTAAAGGACCATGACTTAGCAACGCAGGGCTTCATATGTTCAAGCAAACATTCTGAGTACTCACTCTTTATGCCTCAGTTTCTAAAGCTACAACTTGGCGAATTCTCGCTGGGACATAAAAACTATGCAACTTTTAACGCAGTCTGTTCGTACCTTGCAAAGTTACTAGCATGCAAAAAGTAAATTACAGTCTGTGACACGCTGAAAAATGACAACAACAAAAAAACATCACGCCTCTATTACACGAAGGATTAAACAGAGGAGTAGGTACCTATAATATACCAAACCACATTTCGTCAGTTATCTTATGTAAGATATCCGCCCCTGCCTGGAGGCTTAGAGTTTACTTAGGGCAACCACAGGATAGTCCGGTTAGTAATTACGACCTCTCAAGGTCAACTACGAGATCTCACTTTCTTTAGTCGTTCACTCTTGACAGAGTGGTCGTGGTTGATGACTCTGCATTTTCTTTGGCCAAAGCAGCCCTCGCGATGCTCCTCCACTTATTCCGGTCTTCAGCGTCTCGGAAATTCTGAACTATGGAGGTTTGTGTTGACGCTTTGATAAGGTCTGTCCAACGCGTAGGTGACCGACCGCGGGACCGCTTGCCCTCTACTTGTCCCTGGACAACGAGTCGTTCCATGAAGTGTTCGACTAGGAGATGCCATAATCAAAAAAAAAAAAAAATATCGTCAGTTTTCTTTAAGTCTTAACGAAGGCTAGCCCATTGTCATCAACCGAATACGAATCCATACCCCGGGCTGTTACTTAGAAATTACAGATGGAAAACCCAATAACGCTTTACCTGGCCCAGGACACGAACCCAGGACCTCCTACTCAGAATTAGCGCGTAAGACCACTAGAACATACGAGGCAGTCAGGCAACCTTGCACTTAAGAATAGAATAGAATAGAATTTTCTTTATTTAAGTAACAAAGACTCAACCGAAATTTTTAGTAAAACATACGACTATGTTATTAAGTACAGACACTAGACAAATAAAAAAAAAAAAACAAGAAAAACAGCCTTATTGTATAGCAATATTCTAGGAAATGTATCGTGCATGAAGTAGGTACCTATGTAGTGTAGTCAACATTGAACTTATGGGATCCCTTTGTTCAACCCTCAATGATATTTAAAGCTCAATCACTGACATTTACTTTGAAATCATAACGACACACGTTCCCACCTCTTCATAACACCTTGCTTCATGCCTAAAGTACAGTTAGTAAAATCAATTGTTAAGCATGTTGTCACCCAACATCTACCAACCCGCACTGGATTACTGCCCTCATAGAAAGGAAGCATGTGTCCCAGCAGTGGGAACATTTAAGGTTGATTTTGCTCTGTTGCCACCCTACTTAAATTTTCTATGTTATAGCCATTTCATACAACTGTCAAAAAGTGACAGTTGTGATTCGTAAACATATACGGACGATTACAGTTGGTTGTTAATTTGCTTACCAGTTAGATAAATTCCTTGACTTTAATATAAAATAGGTTATTCTGTAAATTTTTATAGGTTATCGGAATCATTTTTACATGACATATAAAACATTAAATAAGCTAGAAAAAGTCAACAAATTCCTTTCTGACTACCCCTGAGAATAAATGGCGATACAAACTCAGGGGTCAGTCTCTTTTAACACTTTCAGTGCCCAGCACCCGGCTCCTGGGTAGAAAGATATAATAATAAATAAAAATAAAGATTCATTGTTCAACTAGGACTAGATTACGTGGCAAAATAATATAATATAAAGCACAAGCATAAAGTTTCTTAATTTAGTTAGTGGGTGCCGTACTGCTCAACTAGATGGGTTATAAAGTAACCTGTGATTAGGAGAAACAGTTCCGATCCCCGTCATAAATGGTTGACTTATAACAGCACGTGTTAAGTATGTACAGACGCCAGCACATCAAGTTACTACAATCTGTCAAATTTCTTTAATAGATTTTCAACTTTATCTCTAAAGTATAAGGTTCAAAGTTGACTGGGAAAATTTGACAGTTTCGGGTAGCGTGATGTGCTGGCGTCTGTACATATATTGTGTATAGTAATCATTACAGCAAGCTACTAAATGAGAGACAAAATTAGGTTATTAAACAAAAAATATATAACTTAGAATCTAAAAAAAAAAGAAGAAAAAATAGCAATTTCGGAAAAAAAAGATAATTCGTTCGCGTGCTCAGAACTCGCCTCCCGCGTCCCACATATAAATAGATATACTTATCTGGCATGTGACCATGCCCAGTACCCGCCTATGACGGGTTTTTATAGATACGCGAGACACATTTTATGGCATGCCAATTTGTATGCAATCTATGTACTTGGCAGTGCAAGTGTTAAAGTCCACACATAATCTTGGATAATGTCTGAAATAGACTTTGAACGAACGAACCATACAGATTTGAGTGCCCAGTATATGGAGATAGGTATACCAAAGGCACAATTCTCGTAATTTTAAAAACGCTCATAGTCTGATCTGTCTCAATCTGTCAAAAATACCTCTTGAATACCAACATTTTTGACAAGTTTTTGAAATTGATTGCCGCTGAGATGATATTAGGACTAGATCTTGAACGTTTTTAGTCACGGGAATTGGCCTTCTGACCTTGACATAATGCTTGGCATTATTTATTTAGTAACATAAAAGGTAATATTAAACCTGAAATACCGTAAAACCGTAAACATTTAAATACCTATGCCTTACGAAAGTTGTGTGTGACATTCAAATAAAGAGTAATTTAATTAGAACACTAACCGGGTACCGGTATTAACCAAGGCCGACGGTACCGGTTCCCAAAAATACGGGTATTTCAAGCCTGGTTATTACTGACGAAAAGGCGCCCGCAGACAGGCGCGACACGACGGTGCGACGTGATTCTTGTGGAACGATTTCTATGAAGTTTTCATAGAAATTGTTCTAGTAGAGTCGCGTCATGCCTGTCGGGAGCCTTAAGGCCGATCGTACCTATTTACTATTTCTGCCACCCCCAACAAATAACGAAATACGAGGCCTTTTGTTAGCCACAATGAAATTAAATATTAACAGAATAAGTATGCCACAAAAATCGATCCTAGTACGACTATTTCCATACTAATATTATAAAGAGTTCAATTTTGTTAGTGTGTATTTAGCGGGTAATCTTCGGAACTACTGGAAGCATCCTACTCTTTAAGTCCGTCACCGAAGATACGGGCCCATCTGAAACTTCCAAGTGAACCCTACACCCGATTAATTAACTTGGTCTGACTGGTAAAAACATATCGGGAGGAGGGACTATTGTCAAGTCGTGGTGTCATTCGTTCTTTAGTCAGGCCCTAAACTGACTTCTTTCACTAATTGGAAGCTTTTAGCTTTTTTTGCTTTTTTTTTTACTTTCTTTAATGTTCGTGTATTGTATTGTGATTTATTTTAATGTGTCCGTCCTTGTCAAACTTGTTGTACCTACCTGTATGTTATGTGAATGATGTGGTCGCCTATAATTGGAAGCGCACACTTGTACTTGTCCCTCTTCATGTTAACATGCATGTATCGATCCAACAAATAAATAAATAAATAGTAAATTAAGTTAAGCTACAAAAAAAAAAAAAAACTAGGCTATATTTTAAAAAAAATATGTATGAGAAAGTCTGCTTTATTCTCGGGAAAGCCGCGGGCGAAACGCTAGTAAGTTATAAAGTAAGTACAGACGCCAGCACAACAAGCTACCCGAAACTGTCAAATTTTTCCAATCAACTTTGAACATTATGCTTTTGCGATAAAGTTGAAAATCTATTAAAGAAATTTGACAGATTGTAGTAGCTTGATGTGCTGGCGTCTGTACAAAGATAAATAAAAAGTGGCTTATTTTATTTAACTTGGCTGTATGGAATTTGGTCTAAAGTTAAACAATGTGACTAATTCTGGTGCTCCAAAGCGTATTTATTGTACTTAATCAAGTTTTTGGCTTTTCTGTGAGTTTATTAAGTAAATTAAGTATTAATGTTGGTGAAATGTTTATGAGAATTTTGGTACAACTACATACAACCATGATTTAGGAAGCAGACATTTGCTTTTGTATTGAGCGCACCCAAAATCACATGCAATTTTACAATCCAGCTTGTAATATAGGGAGTAGTCATTTCGCTTTTGTATTGAACCCTCTCAAAATGACATGCAATTTTATAATCCTGCTGGTACCGTCAACTGTGGCATCTGTACTTCCCATGAGCAAGATTACCCATTAATACTGTATGTACAGACGCCAGCACATCAAGCTACCCGAAACTGTCAGATTTTCCCAATCAACTTTGAACCTTATGCTTTAGCGCTAAAGTTGAAAATCTATTAAATAAATCTGACAGATTGTAGTAGCTTGATGTGCTGGCGTCTGTACATACTTAAATATCTCTCGATTAATTCGATTATTATTTAGGCTTTGATATTATATGGCAGCAACAGATTTTTACTAACCGAGAGATATACAACATTAGTTTTAGTATATGCGAAACCCGAAACATTTGTCTAGTATTTTTATGTCAAGAATCTATGTACAAAATTTCGAAACAGTATCGTGAAAAATCACAAAGTTTTAAGCTTCTTATGTTACCTGCTTGTCCGTACAAAAAGATGGTTACCACTTACCACGCGCCGCCGGCCGACCGGCCGTGACCTGTATGGAGCGCATATGATTGTGCATATGTACTTAGTGCCGCTCGGTGTACACCTTGTAACCTTTTTTAAATATTTTTGGGACAAAATATAACATGGTGTAAAAATTATTCGAATCGACTCATTTACTTATTCTAGACAAACTGTATTCAGGTTTGCAATATACTAAAAATAATGTTGTATAAGTACAGTACTCATAGGTAAAGTTGCTCAAGGAAAGTAAAGATGCCACAGTTGACTGTAACTTGAGACTTGAGAAGTTGTGAACATCCACATTTTCATGGGCATGACCATTTGTATTTGAGATTGAGAATATTGAAATACTTGATGCTAAGTATCATCATCAGCATCATATGCAACGTGTAACGTTAAATGCGCAAAACCTGAAAATAGTTTGATCAGAATAACGAGCAGAATTAATTGAACCACTTTTTAATATAGGTCACATTTTTCAAAAAATTGTCATTAAAAACGTTGCCGTGTCTATTTATTAATAGGTCAAGCAAGCCAATGTCAGCGCGGCGCACAGCGGCCCGGTGACGACTCCTCCCTCGATAAAGCGTCGTCGCAGACGCAAGAAACGATCAGAATGGCCAGTAAAACTAAAACAGCACATAAAACCTTTACATTTTTTTATGACTTATTTTTTCTCTGAAATAGGTCAATTGAATTAAAAATCAGTTGGGGTGTCTCAGGTTTTGCGCATTTAATGTTACACGTTGTATAGTTGTGGTAGGGACATAGACGCGCAACCTGTTGTTACCATGGATTCAGTACAAGATTCTGAACCCCTCTGCGTTAAAATTTTTCGTCGGTTATTAAAAAGAAATAACTGTTCCATACATTTTGGCCGCGTATGTATTGCACATTTCTATGAAACAGCTGTTTTTTTTTTTTTTTATAACCGACACAAAATGTCTACGCTAGGGGTCTAGAATCATTGGCTGAATTACTGGTTTCAGTTTACCCGTTGACATCCCTGCCACGCCGTATAACAGTCCACTGCTGTAAATAGACCTCTCCCTTTCTCCAATCGTCCAAATCATCGGCCAGTAACACTTATAACTGTATATAATTTGTGCTACAAATAGTAGTAGTGACTTGTAAAGCCATATTAGTTTTATACTACGAGTACAACAGTTACCCACTCTAATAACAGCTCCAATGTTTACAATATGTAAATGTATTAGAGAGTCGTTTAGAGACCTTGACATATTACTATACCCACTACTTCCACCACTCAGTTCATAACTATATACATAATATGTACACTGAACAGTTGTGCAGTCAATAGTCACTCATTCCATTGTCGCGCGTACGTACTCAATGACAAACAAAATGACATAAGTGGATTTTGTACGTTATCGTATTTGTGTTGGGGAATTGAAATATAGTTTCTCTATTTTCTGTTCTGGTAGTTGTGAATGGTAGTCGGTGTGATGACATATTTGTAGTGGCATTTCTGTTTACGCTTCACTTTATCCTTTTGGATCTCATCATATTTCATATCATCTTCTTTTATAAAAGTCAGATAAGGATAACCTGTACCCGTTTTGTACGTGATACTCTCATGAACTGGTACTTCATTTTCATTTTTATCAGTCTTTATTACTCCTTATATCAGTCTTCACTCCCGTCTCAGACACGTCATATTCCATGCCATCTTGACTTAGGTCTACCCAGCTCGTCTTTAAATGCCCCTTTCTACTGGCATAGTCCATACCTCGGTCAGCTTCTCCTCTGCCAGAGCTTTCAAATAGGTCTTCAATATGCCTTTCATTTTGGAAGGGAACACTAAAGTACTCCGTGTTCACGCTAGAACAATGTTAACTTTGTTTGCTTGTAAAGGACAAAGACTTCTATACAATAGATGGCGTTAACAGGTACTATGGCCCCCCTAGTGTTGTGGTGATTATGCCAATAGCTTCAGCACCATTAACTAGAGTGGACCCTCGCCTATTACAACCCCCTAGAGGGGACTCAGGGGGTCTATTCACACGTCACGCTAACCATAATCTATTAATGAAAAATTATAACTCATAATGTTGGTAGGTGCAATCATTTTACAGTCGGCTACTATATTACCTACAGCTCGTTAATGAGCCATTTCATTGTTAGAACCCTCGCTTTTTATTATATAGTTTATGTGCCCACATCTGTATGATTATAAATAGTGTAAACCTCATTTTCGTGGTCGCTTTTGTTCCTTATACTCGATATTAATAAGGACATGGCTGAAGGGCATGGACAATGGCTTTGATAATTGCCTTAGAAATGCATTGTCTTTTTATTAGAGTAAAATAGAGATAAAACTTCAAATTAGCTTTTATTCAGCAAATATTTACTTCTAAATGGAAGGACTAGGGAAGGTCTTTGCTCAACATTGGAAACAGTATGGGCTAAGTAAAAAAATGAGGATTGTCTTTAATTTGCTTCAACGATGAATATTGCAAAGCTTCTGTAAGGTTGGCAGCATGGCGTTGGGTAATGGGTGACGATAACTATACCTAGTGGAAAAAGTTATAGAACGTTTTTTTTATGAATAAGAAACTTTGGTTCTGCTTTTGGATAATTTTTTTATGTCTTAATTTTTTTCGATTGAGTCGAGAAAATGACATCGGCTAAGTGTCCGCCGCCGCCTATTCGGGCCCGATTTATGGCATTTTCTATCACTGTTGCCAGAACTTCCAGCGATAGATCCTCGCATTCTTGACGGATATTCTCTTGAGGGCTTCACGAGGCTTGTTGACATAGGCTCTTGACTTCAAAAAAACCATAAAAAGAAGTCTGGAACGGTTTAATCAGACGATCTTGCCGGCCTGTGCAAATCGCCAAACGAGAGGTTAGGTGACCCGAAACGATTATTCCGCGTTCTTTAGGAGTATAGCAATTCATGCCTTGTTGACGTATATTTTGGATCTATTCACTTCACAAACTGTCAAAGTAGAATTGACATTTGTCGCTATTTGCAAAAATTATAGCATCTTCCGATAGAGTGATAACTTTGGCGCCACCTAGTAGTACTATACAAATGGATTGTCAATCGGAGTACCGCCATCATGGACACGTGATCACATCGCTCATCCAATAGAACAATGACGTAATTACGTTTTAGCTATTTTTCAGGAGATGATTATGCTAAAATATTTAATATTTTTATGTATGTTACTTTACTATCAATAATAATTTGTAATAATTTCATGAGAAAACTCAAGAACTGTTAAAAAAATATTTTCGTAATTACGTCGTTGTTCTATTGGATGAGCGACATGTAAATATTACATTTATCACGCGACACCCATGATGCATCATCATACCTACTACTACATACTAACACAAACATTTACTACTCATTGGCATAAAAATATCTATCTCTCGCTCGAACGTAACACCATAATCCTCATTTTCCCCTCACCGCAGAATCCAAAACCTGCATAGAATTTATTCAAACAATGTTAAGAGTGGGCACAGACTCGGCAAGTAATTTCACTAGACAATAGTACGTCGTGCAAAGCAGACCACGACGAAAACCGGTTGTCGAGGCTAGTCGGCGTTCTCCGTAGGTACCTAGGTATATGCTAGGGATGTGGTTTGTCATAGATTAAGAAATCTGTGTAGAACCTAAACTTATGTACAGTCAAAGATTGTTAAACAAATTGACACGCTGCGTCAAATTGCGTACCTAAGAGGAAGTCTGAAACTGGTAACAGAAAGGTTGTCATGGCAAGGGCATGTGATACGGAGGACTGAGGAAAATCTCGTGAGGAAAGTTTTGAGTATGAATGTCGATCGCTGTCAGAGTAGGGAAAGACCAAAGAAACGATGGATGGACTGTGCGAATGATGATACTGGATGTCTTTTTTTTCAGGCTCCAAATTTTTACAGGGAGTTCCACCCATGAATATGAATAAGTTTCATTATGGAACCAACTCTGAGGTCACGAAAAAAAATCAGCTGTTTAATACCTACTTGACCAAAATGTATGAAACAGCTGATTTTTTTTCGTGATCTCAGAGTTGGTTCCATAATGAAACTTATTCATATTCATGGGTGGAACACCCTGTAAAAATTTGGGGACGGTAAAAAAAAGCATGCTGTATAGCTAGAAAGAGGGTGACTACAGAGATAAGAACTAATAGAAAAGAATGGAAGAAAAGACAAGTTGCGCCGACACCAAATAAATTGGGATCAGGGAAGGAGAAAGATGATGACCCTACGTCAATTTACTGTGTTATGGCCATTTCATACAACATTCAAAGAATGACTGTTGTTGTTGAATATACTGACAATTTAAGTACTTAGGTGGTCAATTTGCCTAACCATTAATTTCCTTGACATTACAATTTTCTTTGAGCGTATGCCGCCGAAATAATCACCCACCACCCGTGTAAAATTATCGCCACCTAAAACAAAGTTGGCAAATGTACTATGCGCGAGCGCAGAGCGCCAGCGTCTCCAGAAAGCAATGGTACAATCCTGACCGTTAAATATGTATTACGCCCGGAAATTGATGCTTGTGAAGCGTTAGTTTCACTTTTGGACCGCGTGGAATGATATGGCTAGAAAGGACCTGAATACCAAGATGACTACTTATATAGAAGTATCCAAGAAAACATGTTGCACAGACCCTAAATAAATTAGGGTAAGGGCAAGAATAGCGTTGGAGGGCCTCCCGCAAAGAAGACCGAGGACTTGGTGAAGGCCTCGGGTATCCACTGGATGCGATAACACAGACTCAGAGCCGGTCCAAGTGGCGGTGCTTGGGGGAGGTCTTTGTCCAGCGCTGGACGTTTTTCGGCTGACATGATGGTGGTGATGAAGGGCAAGAGAATGATGATGATGAGTTTCAGTTCTATAAATTCTTATTCTATGGCGTTATTCAAAGCTTACGATAGTTATTCGCAGTTTTTTTTTTTTAATGCTGAAGCAAAAAGAGGTAGTCCTAACTATGTTCAGCCTTTTCTTTTGTTAGTCGTTGGACAGTGAAATTTCAAAATGTCGGGTGTTAGTAAACCTGTTTCAATGGGTGTGAATTTTACATGCCTAACGTTTTTTTAAAGAAAATAATGGATAAGAAGTCTATGAATCGCCAATTCGAATTGAGCAAGCGTGGCGATTCATGCCCCTGCCTTCTCAGTATGAAGAGAGACAGTGGGACAGTAAGGGTGCGTTTCCACAGAAGCGGAGCTGGGCGGAGCGGAGCGGAGACGTGTAGGAATTCGCCAATCACAAACGAGACGAGTGACTCGAAGAGGATTTCAACCATTGTGATTAGTCGATTCCTGCACGTCTCTGCTCCGCTTCGCCCAGCTCCGCTTCTGTGGAAACGCAGAGTGCGTTTCCACAGAAGCGGTGTGGAAAACAGGCTGGTATTTTAGCATGAGTATAATCAGCCGATAATTTTCCCCCTGCTGGGACACAGGCCTCCTTTCTGTGAGAGGAAGTAGGCTGTCATCCACCACGCGCGCCCGGTGCGGGTTGGCATATGTAACATGTCTTCGAATTTTTGGTTCTAGGACCGCCGGTTTTCTCACGATGTTTTATTATTATATTGGCTGGTATTATTTGGTTTGAAAAATAAATTTATACAACGTGTAACGTTAAATGCGCAAAACCTGAAAATAGTTTGATCAGAATAACGAGCAGAATTAATTGAACCACTTTTTAATATAGGTCACATTTTTCAAAAATCTTCATTAAAAACGTTGCCGTTTCTATTTATTAATAGGTCAAGCAACCCACCCAATGTCAGCGCGGCGCAGCGGCCCGGTGACGACTCCTCCCTGGACAAAGCGTCGTCGCAGACGCAAGAAACGATCAGAATGGCCAGTAAAACTAAAACATCACATAAAACCTTTACAATTTTTTTAGGAAATAGGTCAATTGAATTAAAAATCAGTTGGGGTGTCTGAGGTTTTGCGCATTTAACGTTACACGTTGTATAAGGCTTAAGGTTGTTCGGCATTAGATCGCTAAGCTTTTTCTAAACTTTTGGGAAATATGTCAGAGAGCAGAAGCAGTTCGTCCAGATGAAATGCCGTTGTCGTCTGTTGCGCCGCCGGCGATGATTCGCCGAAAAACTCGTATCAAGAGGCATTCTGCTACCGGTTTGTGTTATACTTGCGCACCCTTATTTGCTCAGCCTTATATCAGCTTTGTATTAAAAAAATAAATTGAAAGGATATAAAGAGATTAAGGAAAACAACCAAGAAAGTCGGGCAGAGTGTTATTGGATTTTTCCATTAGGAATTTCTCAGTAAGGCGAGGTCTCGAATTCAGCGATTGCGGGGCGGAAGCGGCGGTGGCACGGGGAGCAGCGCGGCAACGCAGACCCGGTCTCGAAGCCAGCTGGCAGATCGCGCGGCGCTAGAGCGGCGTAGTGTTGTGTTATGTGAAATTACCCGGTGTAGCATTACGCTACATAAAACCTCCTTTTGTTTTTAAAAAAAAAAAAAAAAAAAGCTATTCAACCTTGCTTATTTTTCTTTTTCTACTTGGCGTATGGATTTTTCAAAATTAGATTTTGAAGAAAAATTGTGACACCCCTTGCCATTTTTTTGTCATTCACCTGAGAGGTACCGTATTCGTTCCAAGAGCTTTGTTATATTAATTAGATGTTTAATTTAAAATTTTCATCCGTATAATTATGATCTAACCGTGCTTGTGGAAATATTGATTTTTCTTTGGACCTGGTGATATCCAGCTAACAGAGGGCTATTTCGCCCTCTCCCGATACCTGGGAGCTTTCTGGTGATACGACCCACTATTAGTTAAATTCAAAACTGCAGCAACGAAATATTCGCCAATATTTTGTTCATGCTCTTGAACTTCAGCTTACCACAACACAGTTTGCTTGGTATACAAACTTGATTTTTTTTTTTTTTTCTAATATTGGACGTGAACGGGTTCCACTTACGTTAAAGGAGTCTGTCTACCTTGGAATTCGCCCGTCCTTTGATCCAGATTTATTTACCCACACTTGTTTGTGATTCCGTCATCTCCATAAATTATTACAATTAAGAAGATCAGAAACCCACAGAGAAGAAGAAGAGACTAATACGTGATACCAGTACCTATTGTTAAAACTAATTTTAAATTTGACCCAGTTGTAAATTGTACTACAAAACCGAGAATGTATTTTATAAAATTAAATATAAACAATTTCGGATTCCTCGACTGAAGCTTCAGCCTAGGGTCCTTATTTATCCATTCACGGTGAATGTTCCTCTTATCTTTAAATTCAATTATTTTATTCTAATATTATTATTTTCTTCTTTATTTTTTTAAACTCGTCTTGTGTAAATATTTTTAAAATAAATTTCGTGTAGTGGTAAAAGTATTTTTTTTATTTTTATAACCCTACACCGGGTAAAAATGATTTTCGGTGTGATTTCTGCCTCATTTCGGCGTGTTTTTGGAGTGTGACTGCGTATTTTCGGCGTGTTTCGGCGTGTTTTCGGTGTTTTGTTCACTCCCTCGGCCTGTTTTCGGCGTATTTTTTACCAGGGTAGTGTCTTTGTTTGCGAACGAAATGTCTAAATAGCGACGACAACATCTTTTTGATATAAATTTCTTCGTAACGTTTAAAGCAAAAAATAAATTACACAACAGTACGTCAATGCAGGCGCGCGGGCACCGCTAGACTGGTGCGCATCGCTCGTACGCCGCTCCCAGCGCCAGCGTCGCCGTCCCGCGCCCGCTGACTTCGTGTCCGTAGCCTTACAGCCCGGAATTTAGAAGTTGGCGGTGTATCCTTCGGAAAGCACGATAAGCCGTTAGTCCTGCGCTTGATCTCTCCGGTCGTGTCGGATTGTCGTCCCACCGGACTATGAGAGTGAACGAAGCACCTGTGTCGAAATTAGTTACGAAATCTAGGCTCAAATTATTACAATACATCATTCGCAGCGACGCTACAGCGGTTAAAGCTTACTTTCTCATACAAAGATCTCAAAGAACGCCCTACAATAGGTACTTCGAACAATTACGCCGTGCGAGCCAAAATGACCTTAATGTCTATAACGGTAACAGAGGTTGTTTGCAATCCTAGGTAATTCTCAATGTTTCAAATGACATTATAAATGTTGTACCTTCAAGCTATTTAAGGCTATGATTACACGTCTAGTCTTTAGCCCTTTGAAATTATGTTTTACGTTAGCTACAATATTGATTTACCTATTAAATAACGAATGGACTGGCGCAGATTCCCTTGTTCACAAACCAAACTAAATTTAAGTACAGTGCATCTTTTTCTTTCTATTATATTACGAAAAGAACAGAACATAAATATTAGCTTTGTCTTGTCAAATTAAGACGACGAAGAAGTTTAGACGTGATTAAAAAAATGGCTACTAAAAGTACGTCAATTCACTTTTGTCTTTTTTGTACTTTTTTGCTGTTTAAATACCTGTACTTTTTGAATTATTCAAATCGGTCATTTCATTCAAAATACATTACGAATTTAAAAATGTCAATCTAATCAAAATTGGCCGATGTGGCCCCACGCAGCGCAGCGGGATTATGTTTGTTACTTCTTCACGCCAAAAACTAATGAACCGTTTGCGATGAAATTTGATAGGTACATAGCTGTTACTTAAAGCTCTTATTTTTTATCTCGATATTCTCACGGAATCGAAACTTACGCGGGTGAAAACGCGGGGTACAGCTAATGTTTAATAAACTTTGTATCTCTGTACTGCGAAAAGACAAAATAAGATTTTCACTGTATTCTGCTGCATTTTTAAGCGGTTGAGAAACTCCTAATTTATGTAGATGTACACCGAACATAAAGGCGTTTTGCTTTTTTTACATAAGCATTTTTCGTGCACAAAATAGAACAAGACAAGTCTTACTAATTGTCACGTTTCCGCTATGTAACATTATACTCTCGTTCTAATAAATGCTAGCAGATATTTATTCTGATGAGTTACTAAAATCATCATCATCTGCCTGCCTTTTCCCAACTATTTTGGGGTTGGCTTCCAGTCTAACCGGATGCAGCTGAATACTAGTATTTTACACGGAGCGACTGCCTATCTGATCTCCACAACCCAGTTACTGGGTAATACGATGCCCCTAATTACTAAAATATAATAGTAAAATCTTAAAAGGATTGGAGCAGGTGGTGTTCTGTAGTTTCTTTCTACACCCATGGGAAAAAGGCATGAGTTTATACAGAGTTGATACGACAGAGGGGCTTTCCTTTCAACTGCCTATACTAGGTACTATTTTGAAGCTCTGTACCAAAAATCAATTAAATAGGAGCAGTAGTTTAGTCGCAAATGAATTTTTAAGTTTTTGCCCCGTTTGAACACGATGTATCTTTCCTAACAGCTGATTATGTCTATACGCATGGGTCATGCACCTTAAAACGATAAATCTGAGTATAACCTACGATGCGTTGTTGCCGCTCTGACGCAAGTCACAAGTACAACCAAATATTTCTCGCTAAAAAGATGGCAAAGCAAACAAGGAAGCAATAAAAAATACACACACACTTGCACTTTCATTACGAGAGTGACAATCATAGCAAAACATCCCGCGCGTAAAAGAAATAGAAATAGGTCAGTGTGTCCTTGCGAACGGTAAGTCCTCAGTGCGCCGACGCTATCCTTTCGGAACGTATGTTACGTCACGGAAGCTCCTGCGCCGCTTTTGTTTTGCCGAACTCGCGCGCAGACAATAATTGTGATTTTGTTTTGTTATTGTGATAGGACACTAAATAAGTTTAAGACAGTATTTCTTTTTTTTATTGTGATAGGACACGTAATTAAACTTTGGTTGTGTGTGTGTAATTAAAGTGTTCAACAATGCCTCGTGTAACAGCCTTTAGACGAACTGCCTTTAGCCGTTCATCGCACGTTGTGGTACCAGCTGGACGGAGCGCCTCCACATTCTGTAACGGCTTCCAGGGTGCGGCTCACAGAAATGTTTGGGCAGCAATGGAACGGTCGATTGGGAGCTGTTCGGTGGCCACCACGATCTCCAGACCTCACTCCCATGGATTTCTTTTTGTGGGGGTACATTAAGGGTGAAGTGTATGCCTCAGAGGTAATACAATTGTTGAACTAAAAAATAGGATTATTTTAGCATTTCACAAATTAAAGTCCTTAGCGACGAACAGTGATATAATTACAAAAATAAATAACAATATTCTCCGTCGGTATAATTTGTGCATTAATGTGAATGGAGAACTCTCGATGTGTTCTCCTGTTTAAAAATTTAGTGTATTTGTGTGCGTACCTATTTCAAAACCTTACCTATCATAAAAGAAAACGCGAGCGGAGGGCTAAGTCGTCGCCCGCGCCACCACTGGCCGCCCGCCTTGACACGAGATAACACATGCCGCGCTCCGGCGCGCGTGCGACGTTGCCGCTTTGTTGCCTAAGTATCTAAGGTCAGTTACAAAGGGTGGTTGCGTTTTACTCTGATTTGTAAGCTATTTAGTTAGTTTGAAAACAAAAAAATCTCATTTTTGTTGCTTTTTATTTTTACACCGTGTCGAATTAATACTAAACACGTATGGTATACGTAGTTTAATTTAATGCCCCTCTGTCATATCAACTCTGTATATGTACAGACGCCAGCACATCAAGCTACTACAATCTGTCAAATTTCTTTAATAGATTTTCAACTTTATAGCTAAAGTATAAGGCTCAAAATTGATTGGGAAAATCTGACAGTTTCGGGTAGCTTGATGTGCTGACGTCTGTACCTACGAACGTAAAATCTAAAAATTGTACGGAATAATATTTCCCAAGGAGACCTTAGGCTACAAATAGACGTTCATAAGAAATGAAATAACGATAGCTTACACTATTCCAGATACTCATTACCACGTAACAGGAGCATTAAAATATCAAAATAAACCGTATATTTAACAACAAACGTATAAATAAAAATTACGAGTATTTTGTACAGACCCACATGTTCCACTTTATGAATGGGAGTTCGGCGTATAATAATACGCCAATTATCACGCAACCATACAGGCACTTTACTTTACTAGCTTCTGCCCGCGACTACGTTCGCGTGGAAGTCGTCAGATACACAATATACTAAAATGGCAATCACATTTTTATAAAACTGCCATTAAATGTACGGTTTTTTTTTTCCCCATGCCGCGTCGCATCGCTTCGCCCATCTGCGCTATTACCTCGTTTTCGCTTAGTGTTATTTTTGTCTTTTTTTCTTTTCTTGTTGATCGGCTCCTACGGGTCGTAGTTTGATGGTAAAATATCCTATAGTCTTCCTCGAGAATCGGGCTATCAATTGCAAAAATATTTTTTCAAATTCGACTGGTAGTTCCAGAGAATAACGCGTTAAAAAAAAAAAAAACAATTACAATATAATTGTAGCGTTGTATAATAATTGTATTGTTATAATTGTTAGTAGGGTTTGTAATACTGTTTGTGTATTTCATAAATCTTGAACCAATTATGAGATTCAACAAACCTGTACTAATAAGAAATAATAATTGGCTCTGTTTTGATTGGCCTAGATCCGACAAGTTTTGAGGCGTTAGGGCCCTTTCCCACGGCAAGATCCCGTTTTTTGCAGGATCCCGTTCTATTCCGCCTTTTATGTTCTGGATCAGCTGTTGAGGTGAAGTGTTAGAAATTAAAGATAGGGAGAGAATGATAAACAAGCTTTCAGATCTTTTGCTATTTTAGTTTAAAAAAAAAAAGGATGAGAAAAGAAAAGATCTTGAGATGCATTGTATGCTCTCTGGCAGACTGGATCATCATCTGCCTCTGCCAGGATGCCTAGCATCTGCTCAGTCTACCCGGATGCAGCTGAATACCAGTATTTTACATGGGGTGACTGCCTATCTGACCTCCACAACCAAGTTACTGCGTAATACGATACTTCACGGTAAGACTGGTTGTCAGACTTTCGGGCTTCTGACGACTACTTACGGCTGTCAAAGATTCAGAAATGACAGCCGGGACCAATGACTTCATGCGGTTTCCGAGGCGCGGGCAGTCTCTCTGGCAGACTGGATGAGAAAGCTATTTGAGTAGTGGAGAGCCTTAACGTGAGACTACACTAAATATGGTCCTGTATATGTGATATGTTTGGGATAATCCTTTTCACAACCCTTCCAAACTCTCTCGGTCCTATTACACAACAATGTTTATCTTTAGATCCAGGTTTAAACCAACGAGCCATTTTTATATTTTGAACTATAATCCGACAAAGTTAGTTCTTATTACAAAAAACTGACGTTAAATCCCAGTCTAAGTTATCAATTCTGCATTAAGAACTTTTATGTTTGTCGGAATAATGTTCAAAATACTAACTGGTTCAAAGGTTTAGGCTACATCTAAAGTTAGAACTCGTTTTGTAATAGACGGCCTAAGTTCAGAAAGCTCATGAATCCTCTCTGAAAGGTGGAGCAGTGTCTCCATAATATTACAAGCGAAAAAAAAAACTTAAAACTCTACCACAACTAGTTAGTTAAAAGACTTCTGTGTTTCTGAATTGTTACTTCTGGGTGCATTAGAATAGCCTCTCATCATCTTCTGCCCTTTTTCCTTCTTTCTCTTCATTGTATCTTTTTCTCCCATATTATTATTATCTTTCACCCTCGCTCCACCTTGCTTGCTTCACACATAGTTTTACCACGAACGCCAACTTACATAGTCTTTAATTCATACTTAGGTCACCGCTGATATTTTTATCTACCTTCTTTGGATTTTCTTTTCTTTACCTTTTAGTTTCAATTATTTTCTTTGTTGCTTGTTTCCGAATGAAATCGAAAGCACTTTGATCCCATTTTGAATCTCCTTAATGACTTGACTAGCTTCTTTCGGGCCTACAATATGAGTTACTCTCTAAATCCAAATCAATTCAGTTGTCAAACCAAGTGTCATTGCAAATCTCAAGTAATTTGATTTCTTCGAACTTCTGCTTACGTTTATTGTCCTTTGATTAGTGGCAAACCTTGTTGAAACGACTTCAGGCGAATTTTGTGGTGTAAACCTAAATTGGAAGTCTAGACATTATCACTGGTGTTGTCTTTTTATTAAAAGTATGTAACAATTTTGCCCCGTACCTACATAATTGAGTGAGATTAAACGGACTCAAGACTGGAGGTCAGACAACTGATTATAAAGTTAAAGGAACGACTTTTTATACGTGAAATGTAAGATAAGATCTTTGCATATTATTAGAGAACTAAAGTCCTCTTTGAAGTAGTCAGATGAGGGTCTTTGGCACTTTTATGCAGCAAAGAATATATTCCTTGACCGAAAAATTAAAAATACAGAATAAAATATTACAAACAAGTAAACATATTTGTTTGTTTGTAAGAGATAATCTCTGGAAGTACTGGGTGTCTACTCTCTAAGTCCGTCAACGAAAATATGGGCCCGTCCGAAAGTAGACCCATCAAAACAAGTGTCTATTTTAATTTTTCGGACGGGCAAAAACAGCGGGCATAGGGACAAATCTCAAATTGTGTTGTCATTCATTCTTAGTTCGGCAACCGAACTAATTTTAAGTCCGTAAGTGATACGCATGCCAGACGATCAGTGGGCCAAACTTTCGACCCACTGAGTCTCGCTTAATGGCAAACGATATCGCGGCAGGCCCAGACGGAAATAGCGGGATGAGCTGGCCTCCTTTGATAAAGATTGTTCCTTGGCAGCTCTGGACAGAGAGAGGTGGAATAAGATTAAGGAGGCCTTTGCCCAACAGTGGGAAATTAACGGCAAAAAAAAAGTGATATGCAGTAGGACACGCCCGTAACTTTGGGGGACACTACGTACGTACGTACTTCGTGCTTAGGGCCCCATGATCCGATTTAAAAACTTATTTCACTGATAATAAGCTTCGTTATTGCCGAGTACCAAAGGATGTTCTATGGTATGGTTGGTTGACTTCCACGCTGATAGAGGCGGAGGCAAAAAAACGCGAAAGTTTATGAGGATGGATGGATGGCTTGTAAGCTTCGTGAGTTGAATTCGATTTCTGAAGAATTAAAGGGTTTACAAATATTATCCATGTGTATTGAAATCCTTAAATCTCTGAGAAGCTAAAACTAGCTGTCAAATTGTATGTTAGATGGTGTAATAAGTTGATTAAATTATTAAAACAACTAAAAAAACTTTCCGAAACTGACTTTTATAAAGTCTACAGAGGTAGGTTATGCTGTAACTATTTCATAAGTTTTTACAAACGTTTGCGCAGTCGAAAATTGTATTCACTACTTTTTCTTCTTGGCCGACTCTTAAAGTTCTAAGCACCATTTTGTACGCTACAAGCATATATGCAACATCAAGCATGTGCTCTGTACCTTATTGTAAGAATGGTTAATGTTCACGCGAATGCTGCGCCGGCGTCGCGTCGGTCAGCCGAGGTCAACGACCGGGGGCCGCTCGACAACCTTTGTGGCCGCAACGGGTTGCTTGGGGCTAGTGACCATTGACAGACACGTCAGGAGTCGATAGAGGCTTAGTCTATTATTGATAGGCTAATGGAAATCGTTGTTTTTCGTCATGGTGTTCTTTTTTTGGGCGATGCATGAGTGGGTTTGAGTTCAATGGAAGTTGTTTCTTCAGTTTTTAAGCAGTCTATATTTTAATTTTATTTTATTTGGGCCAAAAAACTAAAATAATCAGCGTAACAGTCACTTCATTTTGTTTCTCGTTTAGATTTCTCAAAAATATTTCCCGCCCTGGCTAAGACCGTGCTGCAAGAACCAGCGCCATTTTGTTACCAAATCGGTGTCAAAATAATCACACACGCACAGGCAAATCGTGTGAATAATATTATGAGAGCGCAGCAAAATGTGGTCGCGTGATGCATTCATTTTCATTTTATTTCGTAACATTTTTTTTTTTTTGTAACACACGTCACTTTGTCCCACTAAGCTATTGTAAACTCAACGGGATACTGAAAAAGATATTCTATTGTCATTGTGGTCTAAATTCGTGTGCCATGTGTGGATATAATGGAAACCCGCACGGTGTCACGGTCATACACGATAACGCGGACATATTTTTTTAAACTCCGTGCTTGGATATTATAGTTTTCTTGAATCTCGCGTGTTATTTTTGGAGTGTAAGCAATTTGCTGGAAATCAAAATGAATGTTTAATTTCTCTGTGTTTTAATAACAGTTTTTTGTGTGTTAAAAGTGATAACTGCGCGCTGTTAGGTTTTTGCGATTTTTCACGAGTTGTATCATTTTACGTAAAGTAAGACAGAGAGAACAGTGGTGGCCCAGTGGTATAGGCCGCGACTTACGAGTTGTAGGTCGTGGGTTCGAACCCAACCAGGCCCTTTAGTTTTTCCGAACACTGCAAATATTACTTAAAAAAAAGAAAAATATATACAACGTGTCCCAGAAATCAACGTCAAGCCGAAAACGGGCAATAGGCCAAGTCGTGACAGCTATTAGAAAAATATAAAAAAAAATCTTGGTCATGTACTTTTCGAATTATAAGCATTCAAAAATAAATCTTAAAAAGTGACACCCTGTGATGATTTTTCAAGTCCTGTGACTACATTATTAACATTTCGGTAGTTTTTTTCTCTGTGATGTAACCATGAATAACCCTTCTGTAAATTACAGTTAAAAGTAAAACGTAACTGCCTCAGTTCTAAATTAAATGTTAGATTTTTGCCCAATATTGAATTCAAAATAATGACATCACCCAACTTTAACCGACTGTACTGAAAAAAAAATCTACTACACTATTTTGGCAAGTAACTTTAAAAGATGGCGCGTTTAGTCAGGATTCCAAAATGGTATAACACATACTAATTGCTACTTCTTAATTGAGAAAAAACATTTTTTTTTTATGAAGCCGTATTTCATAAAAGTTCGATTGAGACGAAGAGTGACGTTATTTTGACTAGTGTGAGCGAGAAAGATTCATTTTAGCTAATGTGAGGTGACGCTACTTTGACAAGTGGGAGCGAGATAGATAGTGACGCTACTTTTATCTAACTAAGAGGGAGACGGATTGACACATCATTTCATATGTGTGAGTGAAACAGATAGAGACGCTACTCTGGCTAAACAGGGATGCGTCGGCAAATTGTGCAATACTGCAATACGTTACGCTCTTTCGTTGACTGCACATCTTTTTGTACTCGTATTGACTTCGTACTTACAACTGTGGCTTTGTTTATTGGACTTGATTTGCATTGTAATTTGGATTTATCTGCACCGTTTCTGACAACCCCGGACTTGTTTTAATCGCAACCCCGTGTTTGTGTAGTGTTTTATCATGCCATCTCGATACACCGCACAGGAATACGCCAACATGCATCTCATTTATGGAGAATGCTTATGCAACGCCAATGCCGCAGCAAGAGTGTATCGTGAGAGATACCCGAATGCTGAGCGTCATCCCGATCATCGAGTATTTATTAATGTGCATCGGTCATTATCAGAGGGTCGATTTCCTAGCCAAATGGTTAGCGAGGGAAGACCCGTTATGCCCTACGAAGCCGAAGTCTTGCAAGCAGTTGAAGAAGACAGAAGTATCTCAGTACGTGGAATTGAACAGAGCATAGGAGTCCCCAAAAGTACTGCACATCGTATTTTAAAAAAGAACGAGTTTCACCCATACCATGTACGACGAGTACAAAGTCTGCTACCCCGAGACTACCCAGAGAGAGTACGATTTTGTCGAACGATGTTGCAGAGGCACCGAGAGGACCCGCGATTCTTTGAAAAAATTCTATGGTCCGATGAATCAACATTTAAAAAGGACGGTTACATGAACCTCCACAATTTGCACGAATGGCACGTGGAAAATCCAAATTTGATGCGGGAAGATAGATCTCAGTACCAGTTTAAAGTAAATATGTGGACGGGAATTTTGAATGGTAAAGTTATTGGTCCAATCGAGCTGCCGGAGAATTTAAATGCCCAGGGTTATTTGAACTTCTTACAGAACCAATTACCAGAATTATTGGAAGAAGTGCCACTGAACATTTACGGCAGCATGTGGTATCAACAAGATGGCTGCCCAGCGCATTATGCTCTCACTGTACGAGAGTTTCTCAATCGAGAATACCCCGATAGGTGGATTGGGCGGGGTGGTACAATTTCGTGGCCTGCCCGTTCACCCGATTTAAACCCCATAGATTTTTTTTACTGGGGTACGATAAAGGATAAAGTGTACTCTAAACCAATTCAAGATTTAGACGAGCTGCGCCAAAGAATTGCAGAAGCCGCTGAATACATCAACTCAAGAAGATACGCCCGTCTTATTACGCGATCATTTTTAAAGAGATGTAGAACTTGCATTGCAGCTGAAGGAAAACAGTTTGAACATTTGTTATAAAACTTCGTAAATCTGATTTAATAAAAATTATAATAAAAGAAATCCAACGACTGAATTTTATTTCAAATGCACCTAAAACCAACAATGTACTTTTTTTCCTCAATTAAGAAGTAGCAATTAGTATGTGTTATACCATTTTGGAATCCTGACTAAACGCGCCATCTTTTAAAGTTACTTGCCAAAATAGTGTAGTAGATTTTTTTTTCAGTACAGTCGGTTAAAGTTGGGTGATGTCATTATTTTGAATTCAATATTGGGCAAAAATCTAACATTTAATTTAAAACTGAGGCAGTTACGTTTTAACTTTTAACTGTAATTTACAGAAGGGTTATTCATGGTTAGATCACAGAGAAAAAAACTACCGAAATGTTAATAATGTAGTCACAGGACTTGAAAAATCATCACAGGGTGTCACTTATTGAGATTTATTTTTGAATGCTTATAATTCGAAAAGTACATGACCAAGATTTTTTTTTATATTTTTCTAATAGCTGTCACGACTTGGCCTATTGCCCGTTTTCGGCTTGACGTTGATTTCTGGGACACGTTGTATATATTTTATTTCACATACACCTTCATGGGCACTTATGAAACGTCAGCTAGGTGCACGGTTCCAATTGGTCGTTTCTTATAGAGAAGAGACAGCAAGACTCTTTAAAAACATAACTACATTTATATTTATATCGTTAATGCTGCCTCCTATCAAAAAAATTATGAACATCGGAAGAAACTTCACCCCACAAAATATTGCATCATAAATACATGCCCGGCACTTAAAACACGATGCATCAAGCAAAACTATTTTTAAGCGTACTGACAGAGATCAATGAAGCCACTTGAAACTGCGGCAAATACTTCCGTGCTTAAATAGGGCGGACACTCGATCTTTTAATAGCAGTCGTATCGAACAAACAAACAATAACAAAGCGAACTCGAACGATATCGAATCGGATGTTGTATTGACTATTCAATACCGGTCTACATTGTCCCGAGGCATGGCAAAGGCCTCGTCTCATACAGAGAAGCTGGAGCATTCATCACCTGACTTGTTCGGGGCAGTTTGTTGATTTAATTCCATCAAAAGGTTGAGCATCCAAGTTGCGTAGCACTTTCGCAATGACAAACCTTTTTTATTAAGTCGATATTCTGAATTTATCTTGGACATTACTGACATCGGTGAGTAAAAAACGTTCAATAACTCGTTCTTTCAACATCGCCGTACCATCATATACCTAAGTCAAATCGGAAATTGTAGTCGATCAGTAATTTCTTTGGCATAAAGAAGTAAATGGAGTGTTCATACGCATGTACTCGTAACTAAATAAAATTCCCTTCACTGAGCTTATTTCGTATTTTAGTTGGTAGGGCAAGAACCGTTTGTCATGTAACAACTAGTAACAAGTCATCGCGTGATGAAGCGTATTTCTGATAAGTTGCTAAAAACGCACAAATACCGCCCATATCGGTATATGGGCCTTATTTGGCTTGCTAGCATACATTATCGCTATTTGCTCAATACTCTTATGTTCACGATTATAAGTAGGTACCTACTTACATACACGCCTTCTTCCCATGGGGTAGAAACTACAGAACGCCACTTTCTGCGATCCTTACATACTCCTTTTCCGTCGTGTACGTTCGCTTGCGTCATACACGCAAGCCGGTTGCGAGTACTACGCACCTGACCTTTCTGAAGAACATCACCCGTAAGGTCATTAGAATTATTATGTCGCTCTAGGGCGTGTGTCCCTCCCAGCGTTTCCACCCTCATCTGCCTTGCAAATACCCTTTGTTAGTCGCCTTTCACTCATCCTCTAAAGATAACCAAACCTGTAAGAACCTAATTCGTATCAAAATTGTAGATACTATTTACTTTCCCTGGCGAGATGTCGGATGTTATATACGGAACCGTGACGTCATAACGTGACAAGGGACTGTGTAGTCTTGTAAACCTACTGTAGGTATCATTATAATTATGTCGATGACTGTGTAGGTAGGTACTGCTTTTTCCGACTGTACCTACATTCAAGTCTACTTAGTATTGTATTCATATTTATATTCATATATCACACACATAAGACTTCGCTATTGTCTCGGATGGTGCCGAGAGCGCCTGCGCTTACACACACATTCACAGCGTTTTTGTACACTTGGTAACCACAAGTAAAGTGCGCATCGTTTCTTGAGATAAAAATACTTTAGGTAAGTAATTGAATTCAAAATTTCGTGTTTCTGATTTAGCCAATGTAGTTTAGAATTTCTCGAAACTAATATCATAATTACCATCTGAAAGGGAATTTGAATTTGTAGGATTGATTCAAATTAGTACCGAAAATATCCTGAAGCTCTGCCAACTGTAATTCCCTAAAGTAACGAAATACCAAATTAATTTCAGATAACATTTACATAATATTTAAGCTAACAGTCTTAAAATAATTTATACACGTTTATATAAAAGAGGGAAAAGAATCACAGTACATTAAAGAAAAAAATCCCAAAAGGCAGCTGTATGGCTAAGCTGGGAGCAGTTGTGGCCGAAACCAGGCAGGCACTTTACTTTATTTATTTATTTTACCATTTATGTACACACATATATAAACAGACAAGAAAAAAAACAGAACAGAAAAATAGGTACAAAGGTGATGCTTATTTCTTAAGAAATCTCTTCCAGCATACCTGCGATAGGACATTAAATAGTGGGATGTAGACAGCGTGTGAAAGAGTAAAAGAGGAGAGGGAGGGGCAGAGGAGGGTATTTAATTTTCATGAAATTGAATAGAAAAGGTAAAGTGTTCTCAAAACGGTGAAGGAAAACATCGTGAGGAAACCGGCATGTCTTAAAACCAAAAATTCAAAGACATGTGACATCCAACAATCCGCACTGCTTTATGGCCCACTCCCTCTCATAGAGAGGTGGTCTGTATCCCAGCAGTGGGAAAGTAATAAGCTAACTATGCCGATTTTTGGCCAAAAATAAAATGAAGTGTTATGTAAAATATGAACTCAAACATATTAAAAGCCAATAACACCATATCTTAAGATGTCTTCCGCCATTTCGGATGCTTGAAGTTATGACTTGGTTCTGCATATTTCCGCCATAACTTAAGTTTTACTAGCTAACGGTCACATTAGCCGTAATATGTGGTTTACGAGAAACATGTACTGCCAATGGGAACAGTTTAAGCGGTTCCCGAAAGATATATCATAAAAATTACAGTATGGATCGTTATATGCATTTATTATGGTGTTCATGGGTGATGGGATGGGAGAGCGATGTCTGGTAAATGTATTACACCATAGATTCTATGAAAGTCTGTTATGTTGGTAAGTTTGTCTGCGTGATATAACGGAGAACGACGTTTTCTGTCTGCTAATAATACAGCTAAAGAGTTTATTTGAACGCGCTTATCTCTGGAATTACCGGTCGGATTTCAAAAAATCTTTTTACATTTGAAAGTCCAATTTCTGAGGAAGGCTTCCTAGCCTTCCTTCCTCCTTAGGAGCCGAGCAAAAAGAAAAAAGGCAGAGAAAATGCTGAAAACCAAGCAATAGCTCGGACAAAAGATGTGATGCGACAGGGTTGGGTCGAGGGAACAAGAAATTTCTCGGACGAAGTCGCGGGCTTAAGCTAGTTATGTGTATTCAAATTATTGTTAAGAAAAAAAATTCACACTTATTTTCCTCGATGATATTAAAGCTGTTATTGAGAACCAGGAATAAAAATATAGCGAGGGCAGTTAAAAAATACAGAATATTCGGACTAAAGTTAAAAAGTATAACTGCTGCGGCTGTTATACAAAATTGTCGTCCAATTGATATCCCAATTCCAACAACTCTCAACCGAAATTACTTAACCGTCTTCATAAACCCCTGCAAGTGGTTTATAAAATATTTTCTTACGCACCACCCGACTTCGGGGTCTAAAATATTATTCATAAAAATTACCGCATTATATAACCACGGAGGGTGAGTTCGTAAACCTCTATTAAATTCTCAGTTTTAAGGTTCACTGCAACCGTTCACTTAATAAACGCATTTCCTAAGATTACCTCTTTGTAACGTTCATTAACTTTTAGAAATTATGGTCCTTCAAGATATTAATTTTCTCTAGACATTTTCGATGAATTGTTGAAATTGGCGAATTTTAGAAGGAGTGGAAATTAATATCTTATTCTTTAATAGTTGACTAGTTAATTAATATTAATATTGTTGTATGCGACGACGAAGACAAGATAGATAAAACTAAAGTACTTTTGGAAATGTACAGTGGCCTGCAAAAGTTAGTTGACATTTTCCAATTCAGCTGTGACACGCTACATTATGATTTAAAATTCTGATGCTAAATGTTGGAACTGTACACTATAACGTTTTTATTGACTAAATCAACCGATGAATCGTCATACAAATAATCAAATACTAACTCAGGATCACCTGATGGTTTTTTTTTTAATATTAATTTATGATCAGTATCACAGCTGAAGTGGAAAAATGTCAACTTACTTTTGTAGGCCACTGTATATGAGTCGGAAGTAAAGTTGACATAATTGTCCAAAAATATGAATTGTAATATTATAGCTAGACTAATTCACTAACTATTTCATTAATTCAATTCAATACCAAACCGAAAACGCGAATATTGGAAGCTTATTATAAGCCCCACTACAGCTTAAATTCAAGCGAATTTTATAAAGTTCAGTGCCTGTCAATGCCAGCATAGCAGCAGTCAGCCAAAGGAGCAACTGAAAAGCAATTATTTCTCCGACTACCCGCCGATTTTCCGCGAACATTTCAAACCGTAATTAATTCACAAATTAGCAAAGGACAGCTTATCGAGCTGGTATTTTTAGATGAGTGTCGTAAACCGATGGATGAGCAAAGTTGTTTAATTTGTTTCATAATTTTATTAGGGCGAGTCTTTAGAGGGTTGGGCGCCAGTTAGGCCGCCATATTCGTCAAATGAAAATCTGTATTGGTAGTGAAATTTTAATTGATAAAGTTCTGTCGTTTATTCTGTTATCTTGTTATGCGAGTTTTGGATTTAATGCCTATGGGTTTTTGGAATTGTAACGTATTGTGTGACCGCGAAACAGTTTTGCATTTGTATGTAAAGGTGCGCGTTGAAATGCGTGTTTGGAATGTTAAGAATAAGAGCGCACATTCAGTTAGATTCTAAAAGTTATTTCTTTCAATGTAAAACAAAAAACCCTCTTTATTTTATGTCTGCAATGACGGGCTTGTGGCTAAGTAATAACAGCCGCACGGGTCGATCGATCCGGTTAAGCTACGCTTGCCGCGGTTGGTCTGTGGATGGGTGACCATCTATACATACCAAGTCCCCTCCGTGCCTCGGAAAGCATGTTAAGCCGTTGGACCCAGCTGACAATTGTGGATCTTTGACAGTTGTTACCGGTCGTCAGAAGCCCGAAAGTCTGACAACTCATCTTACCAAGGTGTATCGTATTAGCTAGTAACTGGGTTGTGGAGATCAGATGGAAAGTCGCTCAATGTAAAATACTGGTATTCAGCTACATCTGGTAAGACTGGAAGCCGACCACTACATAGTTCAGAAAAGGCTAGGCAGATGATTTTATGTCTCCAATAAATATCCTTCGTCACCTTTATTGAAGTCAACACTAACAAAATAAGAAATCAAGGCGAGTCAAAACAAACAGTGGCGCCAATTCCCTTGTTCACAAACTAAACTAAATTTAAGTTCAGTGCATCTTTTTCTTTCTATTTCATTAAGAAAAGGACAGAAGATAAATATTAGTTTAGTCCTGTAAAATTAGTCAGCGCCTGACGTGAACTGACGTATTTTTAGTAGCCAATTTTTTAATCACGTCTAAACTTTTCTATGGAGTATCTTAATTTGACAGGACTGTACTAATTGTATCTTCTGTCCTTTTCTTAATGCAATAGAAAGAAAAAGATGCACTGAACTTAAATTTAGTTTAGTTTGTAAACAAGAGAATCGGCGCCATTGTTTGATTACAAAAGCTAGAAAATCTGAGTCTACAAATGATTTCTGGCCACTATACCACTTGGTGAGCTAAGAAATGTACACTCGTAAGTGAAATATATTGCAGGTTAACACGCAATACCGTACATCAACGTCGTTAAGGTTTTAATTCCCTTCGAAAATTAATTAGCGGCTTTGAGTGATATATAAAAACTAACAGCGGGAAGGAGTGATTTTATCGTGAGTTTGTTCTTCTAATAAGGCTTCAGAATTTAAAATAATGTGTTTTAAAGAATTTTGGGGTGATGGATGGTTGTTCCATTTTTAAATGTAAATTTTTATTGCAATTTAAAAGGTTTTTAATGTCTCAGTGAACAAACTCAGTTGATTGATGAGTAAAATTTTTAGTATAAACTAAACAAAAATAGTCATTTAAATGTTTTTGTGGCGAGCTTTTGACTGTATGTAGGATGTAACATTTGTAAGAAATAACTGATTGTGAGATCAAATCAGAAATAATTTACTCTAAAAAAATGTATAGGTTGTAACTTAAATAACACACAACTTCTTACGGGGTCATTGTACACATCATCATGAACAACTTTTACTATGGGACCAAATCTGAAATCGTGAAAGAAATCAGCTGTTCCCTACATGTATGTTCGCATAACTCTATTTTTTTCGCGTTTTCAGGTCTGGTCCCAAAAGTAGTTCATAATGATGAGTACAGTGAATGACTCCTTATGAGGTTGTGCGTTATTTAAGTTAAAACTTGTATATACAGGGTTGGTTGACTCTTCACGTGACCAGAGGGCTGGCCTTTTTTTAGTCCAAAGAATCAGCATTGCCATCCAACGTGGTAATGCTGCCAGCCTTTTGGGCACTGAGGGTGCGTTTCCACAGAAGCGGAGCTGGACGAAGCGGAGCAGAGACGTGCAGGAATCGACTAATCACTTTGGTTGAAATCCTCATCGCGTCACTCGTCTCGTCTGTGATTGGACGATTCCTACACGTCTCCGCTCCGTTCCGCCCAGATCCGCTTCTGTAGATACGCACCCTTATCCCATTGACAGCGATACGGAGGAATTTTTGATGCCCAATGAGCTTCTGCCTTTTTTCTTTATTTTTGTGTTATAAACTTGTATCAAATATACATATAAATATATTAGTATCAGATATATTATTGTTATACAGGGTCAAAATAAATTAGTTGTCGAAACCGATTTCGTTATACAAATGTAATAAAACAAAAAAAAAGATTTAACTATTTTTTTACGTCCATGCGGTCACGTAACTGCACTATCAGCGGACCCCGGGTAGAAATAATTTTAGGTGTGATTTCGGCCTCATTTCGGCGTGTGTGTCGGCGTATTTCGGCCTATTTTTGGCGTGTGTCGGCGTGTTTTCGGCCCGTATTTTTTACCAGGGACGTTGATCCGCTGATAGTGTAATTGCTTGAAGTATCAGTTGAGAAAATATTTGCTATTTATCGTGTTTTGATATCGATATCCATCACGACGGCGGAGTTTCACTAACAAATTTAATTTGACCCTGTATATTTATGTATATTCTTTATGGTTTGGAGTTTCTCTAGCTTTTTGAATAAAAAAAAAATAAAAAAATTGTACCCTGTATATTTATGTATATTCTTTATGGTTTGGACTTTCACTAACTACTTAATTTATTTTTTTTAAAAATTGACCCTGTATATTTATGTATATTCTTTATGGTTTGGAGTTTCTCTAGCTTTTTGAATAAAAAAAAAATAAAAAAATTGTACCCTGTATATTTATGTATATTCTTTATGGTTTGGAGTTTCTCTAGCTTTTTGAATAAAAAAAAAATAAAAAAATTGTACCCTGTATATTTATGTATATTCTTTATGGTTTGGACTTTCACTAACTACATAATTTATTTTTTTTAAAAATTGACCCTGTATATTTATGTATATTCTTTATGGTTTGGAGTTTCTCTAGCTTTTTGAATAAAAAAAAATAAAAAAATTGTACCCTGTATATTTATGTATATTCTTTATGGTTTGGACTTTCACTAACTACTTAATTTATTTTTTTAAAAATTGACCCTGTATATTTATGTATATTCTTTATGGTTTGGAGTTTCTCTAGCTTTTTGAATAAAAAAAAAAAAAAAAAATTGTACCCTGTATATTTATGTATATTCTTTATGGTTTGGACTTTCACTAACTACTTAATTTAATTTTTTTAAAAATTGATCCTGTATATTTATGTATATTCTTTATGGTTTGGAGTTTCACTAGCTAAGTTAATAAAAATAAAAAAAATTGACCCCGTACATTTATGTAGCAGTATTTTACATACTTCTACATAAATATACAGGGTGAAATTAAATTAGCTAGTAAAACTCTAAACCATAAAGAATCATAACTGCAGAACTATGTAATTAAAGTAATGAATACTTACCCATTGAGTCATCGCAGTAAACACAGACATTCCAACTATGTAGGTACATAAAGTTAAAACTATTTACGTCGATACTATCAGTTAAAAGGTTTTAAAAGCGTAACCAAACGCTTCGTGAACTTTCGTTTCGAAGTTATTGTTCAGTTACCCACGATCGGGATTTCTACTGTGATATTATAGGAATATTTTAATGGGTGAATGTTTGTGCTTTATGGCATACCTACCTATTTTCCATGCTTTTTTGTTTTATCTTTAATATTTTTTCATATATCATTGCAATATACATATATTTTACATTGTATATGTGGAAGATTGTAATTAGCAATTGTCAGTTGTTTACTATTTCGTTAGCATTTACGTGTACCCTCTTAAAATTGTAAAAATAAATAATAAACATTAACTGAACCAGCTATTTTTACATAGAATATTAATTCAGGTTTCAGGCTAATGAGCAATAATTGATTAACAGCATAAGTAATTGTCTGTATATTCCAATCACAATTGCGTTCTTGGAGGGGCTTGTGGCTAAGTAATAACAGCCGCACGGGTCGATCGATCAGGTTAAGCTACGCTTGCCGTGGATGGGTGACCATTTTCACTTACCAAGACCCCTCCGTGCCTCGGAAAGCACGTTAAGCCGTTGGGCCCGGCTGTCATTCGTGGATATTTGACAGTCGTTACGGGTCGTCAGTAGCCCGAAAGTCTGACAACCAGTCTTACCAAGGGGTATGGCATTACCTAGTAACTGGGTTGTGGAGGTCAGATAGGCAGTCGCTCCATGTAAAATACTGGTATTCAGCTGCGTCCGGTTATACTGGAATCCGACCCCAACATAGTTGGGAAAAGGCTAGGCAGATGATGAATTGCATTCTTGGACATAAATAAAACTGTATGAAATGTCTATTATGTAGGGTATAAATTTGCTTAACAATTGATTTCCCTAATTGTATATTTAACCAAAAAGTACTTGAAAAAATATTTTAATTAAAAAACTGCTCTCACAAAATATTCAGTATTTTTGTAAAAAGCGTATCCTCGTCGGGTAGATTTTTGAATACAAAAATTATTTTGTTGCCAGATCATTGATCAAATTATCAATAACTAGCTGCGCCCCTCGGTTCCACCCGCATAAGTCTCGATCCTGTGGGAATACCGAGGTAAAAATTCTCCTATGTCCTAGTCTACCGATGTGTCAAATTTCATCCAAATCCGTTCAGCCTTTTTGGCATGAATGCGTAACAAACACACGTACAAAAATCAAGTAGAAAATCTGCAGGATTATTATTTAAGGTTGATTGATTTTAACATTCCGTTTTAAAACTACTAGAACTACAGGGGGAACCAGAAAGTCTCATAGTTATACTTAAATAGGCATACATAAGTAGTCTCACGGAAACATGACATGGGGCCACGTACGGATGACTAATGTTTATGCTGCAATGACTTGCAGTTAGCCTGCCTTTTGTCTTTTAACAGGGAAGGAACAGTAGTACAAGTTATACAGGGTTATTTTAAACTGGCTAGCTAAACTCCGCCGACGCAATGGGTAACGATACGCCTAGCCTTTTAACGATCTGCCTAGCCTTTTCCCAACTATGTTGGGGTCGGCTTCCAGTCTAGCCGGATGCAGCTGAATACCAATATTTTACATGGAGCGACTGCCTATCTGACCTCCGCAACCCAGTCACTGGGAAATACGGTAACCCTTGGTAAGACTGGTTGTCAGACTTTCGGGCTTCTGACTACCCGTAACGACTCTCAAAGATCCACGAATGACAGCCAGGACCAACGTCTTAACGTGCTTTCCGAGGCACGGAGGGGTCTTGGTATGTAAAGATGGTCACCCATCCACAGGCCAACCACGGCAAGCGTAGCTTAACCTGATCGATCGCCCTGTGCGGCTGTTATTATTTAGCCACGGGCCCCTCAATGGGTAACGATATCTAAACACAATAAAATCTACACTAATAACAAAGCTCAGGAGTTTGTTTGTTTGAACGCGCTAATCTCTGGAACTACCGGCCGGATTTGAAGACTACAGTCTCTTTAAAATATGTTTGCGTTTGATTGCCCTATTCTTGAGGAAGACTATAGTCTCTTTAAAATATGTTTGCGTTTGATTGCCCTATTCTTGAGGAAGACTATAGTCTCTTTAAAATATGTTTGCGTTTGATTGCCCTATTCTTGATGAAGACTATAGTCTCTTTAAAATATGTTTGCGTTTGATTGCCCTATTCTTGAGGAAGACTATAGTCTCTTTAAAATATGTTTGCGTTTGATTGCCCTATTCTTGAGGAAGACTATAGTCTCTTTAAAATATGTTTGCCTTTGATTTGATTGCCCTATTCTTGAGGAAGACTATAGTCTCTTTAAAATATGTTTGCGTTTGAGTGCCCTATTCTTTAGGAAGACTGTAGTCTCTTTAAAATATGTTTGCGTTTGATTGCCCTATTCTTGAGGAAGACTATAGTCTCTTTAAAATATGTTTGCGTTTGATTGCCCTATTCTTGAGGCAGACTATAGTCTCTTTAAAATCACGCTATGATCCTTAGTAGTCGAGGGAAAAGTTAGAAAGAACGCTACGTGAGAATGAAGTGATAGCGCGGGTAGGTGATGCTATACGGCGTGGTGATTCGGGGGTACACGAAATTTCATGCGGACGAATTCGCGGGCAGAAGCTAATAAAAAAAAAAAAGATTTGATTCGTTTTTTTTTTTTTGGAAGAGGTCTACGACCGCCATTAGTGTTGTTGCTTGAAGTATGTGTCGAGGAAAACTGTTTTCTTATGTTTAGAAATCGATAGGTACCTATCGCGTCTCTAAACAAACTTATAGTTTATGTGACATTAAATCTTACTTACTTTTCGATCAGAAAATATCATCACTGGTGTTAGCTTCAGTAAACTAGTAACTTACTACTTACTAGTCTATAAACTAACTTATTAGTCTATAAATACTGTTAAATAACAACAAAAAGTGCGAATCGTCACTTTCAAATAATATTATTTTTTCTATAGGCGACTCGCACGAATTAGCATTTTGAATTTTTTTGCAATAGAAAACCGGCCAAGCGCGAGTCGGATTCGCGCAAGAAGGGTTCCGTACCATTATCTATAAAAACGGAAAAAAATCATTTCTGTTGTATAGGAGCCCCACTTAAATATTTATTTTATTCTGTTTTTTAGTATTTGTTGTTATAGCGGCAACAGAAATACATCATCTATGAAAATTTCAACTGTCTAACTATCACGATTCATGAGATACAGCCTGGTGACAGACCGACGGATGGACAGCGGAGTCTTAGTAATAGTTTTACCCTTTGGGTACGGAACCCTAAAAAAGGACACTAGCGCACAAAGGTGATAAGAGTTAAAAATTATAAAACGTGTAATTTTTTCCTAACTTCATTGCATAAAATTCAAAATGGGCCCATGCGTGCGAGTCGCCAATAAAAGAATAATAACAATGAAAAGAGACGATTCGCATGTTTCGGGCGAGTAAATTCGTTCGAATCGACTGATAAGCCGTAAGTAAACTAATAAGGAAACTCATTAAACCCAGACCTTGTTAATACACGGAGAGAAAAATCTTAGGAAAAATACTGTGCTGTCTCATAATCTGAGTGCATTTGAGTGGTAATGGAAAAATTACCATGTAAAAAAAAAAAAAAATTAAAAAAAAATTAAAAAAAATTCACAGTAAAAATTCTTATGCAGTACAGTAAAATTTATTGGACAAATAGTGAATTTTTCCCTATCTCACTCAAAAAATTTTCTGTAGATGTCACTTGCACTCACTTTACAGTGACGAGCACAGTAATTTTTCTAAGAAGTTTCTCTCCGTGTAACTTATTGATTTATGGACTTACTGCTCTTTCTGTACAGTGGTAGGTTGAAACCTTTGTGCCGTTTCATCCCCACACCGGTCCCGGTCCGATGTTTAGAGGTAATTTATGATCTTCTCTCTAATACTCATAACAGTCCTCGTGATATTGTAAACTAACATATGTAAACTCACCTTAATATGTCTGTGTTTTATATTACTGGCTCGATGATACCTGCGGATACACGTTTATTTTTGTTATTTCTATAAAAATAAATAAAACTGAAATGTAAAATAACAGCTTTTTACTAAATAATTTATTTCATTGTAAAAAAAATCCTCAGTTATTTTGACTGCAATGAAGGGTTTGTGGCTAAATAATAACAGCCGCACGGGTCAATCGATCAGGTTAGGCTCCGCTTGTCGTTGTTGTCCTGTGGATGGGTGACCTTATTTACATACCGAGACCCCTCCGTGCCTCGGAAAGCACGTTAAGCCGTTGGTCCCGGCTGTCATTCGTGGATCGTTGACAGTCGTTACGGGTAGTCAGAAGCCCGAAAGTCTGACAACCAGTCTTACCAAGGGCTATCGCATTACCCAGTAACTGGGTTGTGGAGGTCAGATAGGCAGTCGCTCCATGTAAAATACTGGTATTCAGCAGCATGCGGTTAGACTGGAAGCAGACCCCAACGTAGTTGCGAAAAGGC
Source organism: Eremobia ochroleuca (assembly GCA_949629135.1). NCBI lineage: Eukaryota > Metazoa > Arthropoda > Insecta > Lepidoptera > Noctuidae > Eremobia > Eremobia ochroleuca. Next base: position 7,044,735 of record OX451405.1, on the reverse strand, counting down.
TAGGCAGATGATGATGATGAAATAACTAAATAAGGACCAACTTAAAAAAGTTCTCCAAAAACATTACCTCTCATTGTGTCCATAGATGTTTTTGTAAACCTTACGCTGGCGAAAATGTTTTCGTTGTAAAATATCAGTTGTTTTGTTCTCGACTGTAGGTATATTATTTTATACGAGTAGTTTACTTAGCATAATTAATTTTTAGCACAATCATTCTTTTTATTTTCAAAATTTGTAAGCCATTGTTAGACGAGAACAACTGCCGACAAACTGTTACGCAGTTTGGCAGACTTTATTTATGCTATTTTTAATACATATTTTGAAACAATAAATAAAAATATATGCGTTACTTATAACAATTTTAATTTTTTTATTATTTCTGTTTGTCTGTTGGTTTCGGCTAATCTTCGAAACGGTTGGACCGATTTTGACGGGGCTTTCACTGGCAAATAGCTGAGGTTATAAGAAGTAACTTAGGTTTTTACTAAGCGCAGGAGCTGCTCTCGGTACCGACCGAGACAATGGTACCGATTCCCTTGTACACAAACTAAACTAAAGGACCATGGGCACAAATGTATGGACTCTGGTCCTGGACCCAATAGATATAAATAGTATATCGTTGAAAAGGTATATTCTCATAGAGTTCGAATAGGTATGGCGCTTGTCCTGATATATTGTTCGATCGGAGTACGCTTACCTTGAATATTAAATCATTTTGTGAATACCTCTAAGTATTTTTGATATATTTTTATATATTTTTTTCCGATTTCCTACCTATTCGCAGAATTAGGCTATTGCTTGGTAATAATAACAACTTGTAAGCCTAAATCTATATGAATGACTTTTTACCTAAATAATAATTCATATTAAAAAAAAAACTAGGTAAGTACGTACCTATATACTTAAACATCATTCATTCCAGCTTAGTAATCACTACACAATACGTATTTTATTCATTTTTTGCGTACTATCCGAGATCCTGAAAACACATATTTTATAAGCCGATATCTCGAATCGGACAACAAGTCCAAATGTAACCCAATAATAACTTTTTTCTTCTTGAAAAGACCTATCCACCGATATATGATTCAAGTCCATTGGTCATAAGGACCAAAATGCCCGAACCCCTTTAAGTTCAGTGCATCTTTTTCTTTCTATTTCAATAAGAAAAGAACAGAAGATAAATATTAGATAAGTCCTGTCAAATTAAGATACTCCATAGACAAGTATAGACGTGATTAAAAAATTGGCTACTAAAAATATGTCAATTTACGTCAGGTGCTGACCAATTTTACAGAACTAAACTAATATTTCTCTTCTGTCCTTTTGTTAATGAAATAGAAAGAACAAGATGCTGACTGAACTTTCGGCGCCAATGGCGAAGTCGGAAGTGTGCATGTTTGTATGCGTGTGTATGTGTTATGTGCTGACGCTGCACGCACACATTCACCGCGTGTTTGTAACCACAAGTAAAGCGCGCACACACGTGCACTGTACACAGCTCAGGTGTTCGTATAATTTTTGGTACTTGTACACTACTTTTAGTATCAATCAAAAGTTTTCTCGATATCCGTAACAGTCAAAGTTCAAATCACCTTTCCTTACAAAGTTTTCAGAAAGTTCGTGTATTCCCGAAATATATTCGTGATTATTAAAGATTAGAAAAAGATTTATCTCCATTACGTGATTTTGGTATGGAGTTATTGAAGCGTGTAGCTGTTAAACTTGAAAAAGCAGCCAAGTGCGAGTTGGACTCACGCACGAAGGTTTCCTACCACCGTACAATATTTTTAACACTACATTTTTTTCCTTTCATTTTTAAGTTTATGTTATTTTACTGTCACCTTTAACGTGACTTGAAACATAATTTTATTTACAGACGTAAGGTATCGACATTTAAACATAAGAAAACAGTGTTTTTTAACTCATACCTCCAGTAACAACATTAACGGCAATTGGTGATCCTTTTTAACACTTTTTTTTTTATAGCGGCCATGGTAAACACTCAGTGAACATTTCAAGCGTCTACCTATTACGGTTCAAAAGATGCAGTCCTGTGACAGACGGAGAGATGGAAGTACAGCGAAGCCTTAGTAATAGGGTCCCGTTGGCACTTTGGGTACGGAACCCTTAAAGTATAAAGGGAAAAAGTTTTTATTTATGTAAGACTTATCGTTGTCACATCTTCACGCATGTTGAACATAAAGAAAATGGCTGCCAAACTCAAACGCCTTCGCTCGAATTTAAAGGAAATAAAAAATCGTAGTAAAACAACACTCACAAAGAAATTCTCGCTTTCAAACATAAAGGCATAATGAAATTCATCCCCCAGAGTGTTGTGGGCTATTATTCAACCACATACAATATGTAGTGTGTGGGTAACAAACGCTACCGGGCACAGAGCTAATGTAATGCAGTGCTGGAAGCGGTTCCAAACGCGCTTCATTTATTTTTGGCAAGCTGGTACAGTTTTAATGACGTGGACAAAGATTATAGGATGTCTGTTGGCTATATGTAGATTTATAGAAATAAACTTCTCGTTTTCCCGTGTCCCGTGAAGGGTTGTGGCTGAAAATGCTGGCTTATTTTAATTTAATTACTACGAAGCTGGTACACATGTGTACCACAAGCGGTACAAATTTGTACCAGCTCGTCGTCCCTGAGAAAGAAACCTTATTTTGACAGATACATAATCAAAAACACAAATCCATCAACCAAATATACTTTATCAACGTTTATTATCACCACTAGCTTCCCACACACAAAACACTTGATCCTAAACAAATAAAGCCCAAACGACACCCCGATTCAGACACATCTAAATCCACATCCTCAGTGTCGCCAGCCGGAAATAACACGGAAAACGCAATTAAAACATTACTCAGGGACACAACTACGTAAGCAATTACATTTTATAGCATTACAGCCTCTTCCAGCCGCTCTATGTCCTTATACTCCGTTGCGATTTGTAAAGGAATAATTCCGCGGGTGTGTGGTGGGTATACTTCTTGCCAGGTATAATTTGCTTCACCGTTTTACGAACAATTACATCTACCTCCAACCATAAATACGCAGAAATACGTGAAATTTTGCACCATGATAACGACGCTTTTGTTTTCGTGACGTCACACTCGTTGCGTGAATGTGTTCTGATTTAACTGACAAATAAGGACTACAATACCCCTTTATGTGTAATTTCTTCCTCCCCCGACCTACCCGTCGAATAGCACCAACTGCCCGCGACATCACTTCGCGTTCTTTCTGACTTTTTACCCGACTGCCAAGGAAGGGTTATGTTTTTCGCGCGTATCTTGTATGTAAATTCCTTTATTACCTCGTACCTCCTAAACGGCTGAATGGATTTCGATTGTTGATGTGTCGTTAGATTCGTTTCGTGAACCCAAATGTTCTTAGGTGGGTGTTAAAAAAAAAACAAAATGTTGGATTTTTGGCGCTAAATTTACGTCGTTAAAATTTTTTTTTCAACCAAACTTATTTTCTCTTTTTGCTCGGCTCCCTAGGGTCCTGGCATGATGTTATATAGCCTTCCTCAAATTGGGCTATTCAACGGAAAAAGGATTTTTCAAATACGACTGGTAGTTCCAAAGATAAGCGCGTTCAAACAATGAAACTCTTCAGCTTTATTATTATTATACAACGTGTAATGTTAAATGCGCAAAACCTGAAAATAGTTTGATCAGAATAACGAGCAGAATTAATTGAACCACTTTTTAATATAGGTAACATTTTTCAAAAAATCTTCATTAAAAACGTTGCCGTGTCTATTTATTAATAGGTCAAGCAAGCCAATGTCAGCGCGGTGCAGCGGCCCGGTGACGACTCCTACCTCGATAAAACGTCGTCGCAGACGCAAGAAACGATCAGAATGGCCAGTAAAACTAAAACAGCACATAAAACCTTTACAATTTTTTAATGACTTATTTCCTCTCTGAAATAGGTCAATTGAATTAAAAATCAGTTGGGGTGTCTGAGGTTTTGCGCATTTAACGTTACCTACACATTGTATAGGGTGACTGGTAATTAGTGACCGATACTTAAACACATGATTCTACTCATGACAACAAACAAGTTTTATAATGGGACAAAAAGTGAAATGACGAAAAAAAATCTGCTGTTCCCTACATTTTGACGACTCATACGAACATAAATGTAGGGAACAGCTGATTTTTTTTTTGCGATTTCTGATTTGGTCCGATAGTAAAAGTTGTTTGTAATGATGAGTAGAATCATGTGTTTAAGTATCGGTCACTAATTACCAGTCACTCTATAGATTGAGATTCCATAACCAACGCCTATAAACTTTAAATTACATAATCAAAACTTGCTCTAAGGAAGCCATTACTAAAGATTCTTTTAACACCTTTTACGACCACAGCTAAAGAGCGAAGATGCCATTTCAGTGACAACACTGCAGTGCCATTAAATAAAAGCCAAATAAGAAAGAAATCCATTTGCTCTAAAGTAGTAATTCCTGGTTACTTTATCTACGTCCGCCATTTCTGCGAAGACCAGAGCAATGGGGGTGTTTTCTTAAAACAAAGAGTAAGTTAACGCGACACAACGCGGCACTGCTATTGTGTAGGACAGGCCTTAAAACAAGTTCTGGCATTGTACTCGAATATTTATTTCTAATATACGGATTTACTAGGAAATTCTTCGAGCTCTTCGAGTTTTGGTTCAGTTCAAAGAAATTATTTTCCTGATATTTGTTCTTGAATATTAATATTGCAAACTTTAACCCTGTGTCCCAGCAGTGGGAACGTTATAGATTGATTACGCTACTTTATCCATATAATGTTAACTTTCATGTACAGCCGCCATGACATCAAGCTACTGCAATCTGACAGATTTCTTTAATAGATTTTCAACTTTATCGCTAAAGCATAAGGTTCAAAGTTGATTGGGAAAATCTGACAGTTTCGGGTAGCTTGATGTGCTGGCGTCTGTACATTTTACGAACATAAAATAAATTAAGTACATTTAACTTAATAAACAGTAGAAGTTTAGTGTCGACATTATTACAATGTTCTTGTTTCTTTGATCAAGAATAATAAATTACTGTGATTTATCGCAAGCAACCATCTTGAAAATTTCCTGTGATCGATGACTGTAATTACTAACAATCATTAGTAGTTATCGCAGTTTACTCTATAATAACCTATGTGTAATAATATGAGCGTAAAATGATCTATAATTAGATAGAACATTATACGTACTTACCACGTTTTAATTTTAATCTAATCAGAGAATGTATATTAATAAACGCAGTTATACAGGGTTATCATAAGTGCCACGTTATTAAAAGGCTATCTCGTTTGTGTTACGGTAGTAATTTTACTCGATTGTAACAAAAAAGAAAGCAACGTGAGAAACGAAAATGAAACCCTACATACGAAATAATTACTTGAACTTGAACTCGGCTCCTAACATAAATCTCTCAAAAAATGTCAATAATCCTACAAAATTTATTGCCTATGTCGAATGTTAAGAGAACATTGGTACGGTTACAGTAGCATGTAGAAAAAAAGTCAAGTAAAACCACAACTAAGCTACGAAAAAAGACGATAAATAACGTTACTCGAAGACCGCATAACGTCATTTGGCCAGATAAGGAAAACAGTAACAAAAAAATACAGACACGGGGGTAAAAAGTCGAATGTAGAGACTAAAAAGACCGCTCTGAAGACATAACATAAATTAGAATGAAGTGTTTCATTCAAAGGGCGATAAGCCACCCTTTGGTAAAGTAAGTTAAGTTCACGCAAAAGTTTCAAGTACCGACGTACGAGATATATCAAACTTATCTGATATAGGTCACCAGCAAACGGTTAACAAGGGCCAAAATCACTTGCAGTCTTGTCAAGTTACGACTTAGTTTTTGATAAGGGAAAGCAGCTCTTGTCAAGGAAATACCTTTCTTGTGTTTAGACATTTCAGAAGCTTTGGAATGTCTTGAGATTTTAACTAAGACTTCGGGGAATTTCGACATATGAATTTCTAGCTAATAAACGAAGGTAAATCCTTAACAGTTTACATAATCGGCCTACAATGTTCCCACTGTTAGGACACAGGTGTCCTCTCTGTTTGAGGGAGTGGGCCGCGAGCGTGCCCATTGCGGGTTGGTAGATGTCACATGTCTTCGAATTTTTGGATCTAGGACATGCCGGCTTCCTCACGATGTTTTCCTTCACTGTTTCGGATACTAGCTACTATAATAAGTGTTAGTAATTATACTCATCGATCACAGAAATTTTCAAGATGGTTGCTTACGATAAATCACAGTGGTAATTTATAAACGAGAACATTATAATTATGTCGACACTAAATGTCTACTGTTTATTAAGTTAAATGTACTTAATGTTCCTACAATGTACATTGTAAACAATATACGGATATACTAGCTACTGGAATATTGCGGGTACTAACTTCATGTTGATATTTTTTACGACCGTAAAATCTTTTTTATTTCCATAGATATACTTAATGCTGAAATTCTAGCGCCCGTTATCACGTAATAAATGAGCAACACTTTTATTACCCCTAAATGATACACTGAATATTATTTTTTGTGAAAACTGTTACAAGTAGAATTCGTTACAAAAATGAAGTTGAAAGTCCTCCAGACTGTATATCGGCCATGGCGGCCAATCTCAACGGAGACTAGCCTTCGGCGCGGGAGATATTATAGTGCACGTGTGCGCGCAGACACAGGTGCGGAGTGCACCTGTGTCTGCGCGCTCTTCTCTCACTCATAGTCTGATGGGACGGCAATCCGACACGACCGGAGAGAGATCAGGCGCTGGACCAACGGCTTAACGTGCTTTCCGAGGCACGGAGTATCAGGCCGCCAACTTCCAAACTCCGGGCTGTTACTAAGAAATTCCTAATGGAAAAACTCAACAACGCTGCCCGACCTGGAAATCGAAACCCGCACTCAGGAATCCTGTTTGCGACCACGTGACCTACGGGCGGTTAAAAATTAAGTATTTAAATTAAATTAGTAAAATTAAATGAAGTTAGTAAAAATGAAGTTAAATTGTAAACGAAGTGCTTACTTAGTCCTCGATACTATGTTCCCTCCCAAGCTCTAAACAAGACCATACCTAGTGGGCCCTGGGATTGCAGTTGGAAAATTACTCTCTTATTGCAGATTACTCTAAACAGAATGACATAAGCTGGAAATATGTAGTTGCCAGCGTAAAAGTTTAGCAGGATTTTATTTTAGTTCATAATTTTCGGAAAACTTATAGCTGGGCATGTACAAATAGTACATACGTTAATAACATAAATATGGCCAATTACACTAGAATTACGTATTATGAGTACACTATATTTAACACAGACAGTGTTAAATATTATGTTATTTTCTGAATTTTCGCGTATTCACAATGTACCGAGGACTAGGCGTAAGCACTTATAATTACAATAATTTCGTTTTTGTAACAAATTCTACTTGTAACTGTTACAAAGTAGAATTTGTAACAAAAATGCTCTCTTTTCTCTTTTCTCTTTTCTCTTTCATTTTAGGGCTGGCTTTTACGAAAACGAAAGCATTGGAATCTTTGATCACGTTCACCAAGTCAGATTACATAGTGCCATTGAATTAGGAGGCAACCTTCAATAGGTTTCGCCTGAGTGGAGACCAGCCAGCGAACCAGACCGTTAATTAGCATTGCTAATAGTATTGAGGCTCCGATAGTGGGAACTACGCCTAATACATGGGAAACCCTTTGATATGGGGCGGGTAGGCCAACCTTTCCCGATCATTTGAATTTTTTAACAGTTTTGGTACGACACGCTCTGATGGTTTTTGGATAAAAGATAATTCCCATAGCTTAATTTAAAATACGCTTTATTACGAGTATGTACAGCATAAATTTTACAGATATAAATGTAGAAATTTAACAAGGCGTGACACAATGGGCGGTTTTATCGCTGAAAGCGATATTTTATTGACAACCTTTGGATGGATTAAGGGAGACAGGAGAGACTATACTGCAGGTAGTCTGTGGTGTACCACTTACATATACAATGCAAAAGTTAATACAGTTAGTTTAGTTCCTATAAATTCTAATATTAATCGCGTTGATGACAATAACAAAAAGGAGTTGGTATGTACAGACGCCAGCACATCGAGCTACTACAATCTGTCAAATTTCTTTAATAAATTTTCAACTTTATCGCAAAAGCATAAGGTCCAAAGTTAATTGGGAAAATTTGTCAGTGTCGGGTAGCTTGATATGCTGGCGTCTGTACATCCGCATTTATTTCCTAATGTGTTAAAAGCAGACAATTAAACTCAAAGCACTAATTGCATGTGACCACATCAAAATGAATACTGTAATTAAAAGTTGGCAAATACCGCTGCAGCGATATATTATCATTACAGCTTCAGCTATGTATTTGATAAATATTCCTATTTAGGGCTGACTTTACCAAAGTTAGTCTATTAGTATATTTTATCCGTGAAATATACCTAATTGACGTCTGACAGTTCTAGTATGGAAAAACTGTCTTAAATTCAAAATTTATTCTCAGTATAAGACTTATTCTATGTATAAAAGTTTGGTGGAATGCGCCCTTAAAGGTCTGTTTGGTCATTGGTCTATAAGTAGGTATTTTCATAAGAGATACAAACGCCACATTATAAACAAGATTATTATTATTATTACTACATAATATCACACCTGTAATCCCCAAATGCTTATGCAGAGGTGTACTTATACCACACCCACATTTCGCTATGGTAGAAGTTTCTGATAGAAAAACCAAAAAAAAAAAAATTACCCGACCTAGGAATCAAACCCAGGATCTCATGCATTATTTTTCATCACATTTTATTTATAAAAATAACCCTGTATATTTTTTATACTACCGATAAAAAAAGACTAATATTGAAAGACAGTCCCTTCCCATCAAACCAATCGCCAAATAAATCGTGTTATAGAAATAAATTCCTAAGTCCGGTAAAATAGAGTCTGATAGACTTTCTCCGATAAAGTGCCGGTCAAAGGTCGGGGCCAATGTTATCTGGACATCGGACCGCGATATCTCACGAGAGGAAAATGGGACGGTTTGGGAATAAAGGTGTATAACTACTTACGACTTTTTGCGAGCCAAAAAATCTTGCGCGTTCAAAAGAATGTAAGTGCCAAAGTCTGGGGGAAATCGCTGCCTGATGACTCCTGAACTTGTGAAGGTGTCCCCGGTAGGTAATATTTGAGTTTTTTTGAGGATCAAGGTGGAATTTCAGAACATAGCTGTTTTTTTTTTAATATTTGAAGCGTCTTGTATAATCTAAACTAATAATAAAGCCAAAGAGTTAGTGTGTTTGACACCGCTAATCTCTGAAACTACCAGTCGGATTTCAATTTTTTTTTTGGGCATTTGATAGCCCTGTTCTTGAGGAAAAAGTAAAATGTCAGAAAGAACGCACGCTGCACCCAGCGTGCGCTCTTTCTAACATTTTTCTTTTTGTCAAATAATTAAAAGACTCACTTCACGTTGACGAAGAAGCTAGTATAATAATAAACATCATTTCAAAAAATGTGGAAGGTAGTCTGGTGGTACTTTCAGCCTAAAAAGTAGCCAAACGCGTGACGACAGTCGTTTTCAAATTCCGATAAAAAATCGAATTTGCCACTTCGCAATTTTCTCCGCGGCACTTCGCTAGATAAAGACGTTTTTGTTACAAAAGGCGAACCAATTTAAAAGTACGATTTGTAACCGTCTCCGAACAAAAAGTCACGTAGTAAAACAATATATTCAGTGAAATAATTACGCAAACGAGGAAACCCTTTTAGTTAATCCGATAAAAGTTTGTGCCCTTGCGGCTCGAATGAGCCGAGTACACTGCTAACGACTTACGACACTTTCTTTAGTGAGAATATATTTTAGGTAACATTATGTATGATTTACTTTAGTTCAGATGAAAACATACTTCAACTACTTACTTCTTTTGAGACACCAAAACATTTTACCTGAGATTAGTTTTACAACAAGCATGTCCAAAAACCAAAAATGCATGCATGCATGACCAAAAATTCGAAGACATGTGATATCTAACAACCCGCACTGGGCCCGCGTGGTAGATTACAGCCCAGTCCCTGCCGAAGAAGGGAGGTCTGTGTCCCAGCAGTGGGAAAGTGGGAACGTTAAAGACTGATATTTATTAAGTCTTACAACAAGATCGAAAACATAATTTTGATCTTAAAAATCTATTTTCTTTTCCCTTAAGAGCCTTCAATGACATTTAACTACTTATGCAAAAGTACAATCTGTGCGGATGAACAATGCACACGGAATCATCTCAGCCTATCGCTGTCCACTGCTGGACATAGGCCTCTCCCAGACTGCGCCACAACACCCTGTCCTCCGCCTTCCACATCCAGTCTCTCTTTGCCACCTTTTTAAGGTCCTCGGTCGATCTAGCTGGGGGGCGTCCCACACACGGAAAAAGCAATCATTTTCGATCAAATTAGAAACGTGAATGTTCACTGAACGTAATTTTAGAATGCATCTGTTCCACGTTACATGAATCACAACCAATAATAAATTTTAGTCAGTCCAGCCATTTTCAGTCCGCATCAGTGTACAATCACTCACGGATGGGGACACGAAATCGCCCAAGGCGTTTGCCAAACATCAATCTTGACCGACTTTGCCAAGATTGCCAAGTTCACTAACTCCTCAGTTCGTCATTCCACGCCAACTTGACTCACGAAACAATTTGATTTCCCTAATACCCACTCGGAATACGAAATCTAAAGAAATATTTCGGCGAAATTATACTTCAAAGTTTTAAGATTATTACCGACTGTAGATAACAATTTTCTTACGCCTTTGATATTGCTTGTGGGCGAGATTTTGACATTACTTGTGTTATTAGGGAACAAGGTTGGGCAATCACATCTGGATATTAGCGAACAAGATGACTTGAATGTCTCACAGAGGTTTGAAGAGGACATTAAATCGTGCAGACCGTCTCAACGGTCGGAATAGGCTCGTTCTCTTTAAAGACATACTTTAGTCTTTAGATGGCTCGAGATTTCTTACGTTTTCACAAGTTAGTAATGTAATTGACAGCTCATCTGACGGTTTTGCAGAAATGTGTTTTATAAACAGTCCTTTACGAGGGGAGTTCAATGTATTCTCGGTATCACTAATGATTTGGGTAATTAGATTAATTAATTAACGACTATGTAAGGGTGTAAAGGTAAAATTTCATATAGTTGTGATCATTAGTTTGCTAGTTATCCTTAGTCAACGACAAATGGAATGGCTGACGTGACAATGTTGAATAAAATCTAGCACCCATCCACAGATCAACCGCGGCAAGCGTAGCTTAATCTGATCAATCGACCTGTGCGGCTGTTATTATTTATCCACGGGCCCCTCTAATAGGGACATTGAAAAATAAAAATTATTTTTAACTTAATTTGCGTCTTTTTTCATGACGATACCGAGAGTCAAAAAATGCCCCTCCTATTAGCCAACGAATTCAATTATCATCATATAAATTCTACATTTTCTCTATGCTATTTTCATTTCCATTTTCAACAGAAATAGCTCTAACCATTCCGAGCTAATTACTATGAAATCTACAATTCAATGTTTTCGCACAGACACAGAATCGCACACTTAAATTCATATCACAACTGTGCTTTTCACAGAAAATATAATTTACGGTCGTTCCAGACGTTTACAGAAATATATTTGATTTCAAACTTCTTCCAACTGAAAAGCTGTCGCGGACACATTCCTGAACAATAAAATAAACCAATGGCTGTCTAGCCTCGTTTTGTTTATGACCGCAGATATCATATCTTAGGCTGGAAACTAGTCTGTGGGTAGCACCAAAACATCTTCAAGTTTTCTGGGAACGACACTCTTTGGTTTTGCTGATTTGGTTGAAGTTGTCAAATTGGAACTCAAAGGCTGATTACAAACAATATTATAATAGTACCCGTCGCGTTCTAAACCACGGCCTTAAATAATTTTATGACCGAACCACAAACTTTAAAATGTTCGATATAAATTGAAGGAAGAAGTAATTTGGAGAGCATTCACACTCTTTTAATATTCCGGCATAGCCTGCGTCCTAGATCCAAGACCGTAAAAGTTTAATCATATAACTGTTATGGCAGCAGAAAAATCTATAGAGTACGAAACTGGAATAGAAATATATGGAGCTGTAATACTCAAAGAAAAACGTGCTGCAGCGAAGTTTGATAGGAATATTTTGCTGAACTGCGTTAAAATAGGTCATCCTTACTTTTCCTCAGGGGTTGGCTTGCAACAAGCAAGTAATGGGGGGGAGAGGTAATATTCTTTGTATTACTGATGAATGGTTAGAAAGGGGTTGACTACCGAGTTGACGACTAATAGAGAAATATGACGAAAAAGACATGTTGCACCGACTCCAAATAAATTGGGGTAAGGGCAAGAGAATGACGATGACGGTGTTACTGCAACAATGTTAGCTGTCGAATGTATGGGTATCCTATCTGATAATCCCGGTTAACTATCTGTGCGCCAAAGAACAATGCCCACTTCCCATAAATTTAAGAACCTGCAGTGCTATTCTGTAAAAATCTCACCGTGAGAACTTAGGTGAAGTGAGCGGGAAGTGAGCTCTGTCGTTCCCTAATGGTAGGGATTGACACTATTAAGTGCTCACTTCACTTATGATTTCACGGTGAGATTTTTACAGAATCGACCGGCTCATAATAAAAGTTTATTTATAGTCATAAGGTTAGAAAGACTACCTGTAAGTTTATAAAATAATGTCACTCAGTCATTTTTACTATTTAATTGCTACGAAGACCAAAAAATATTAACGTTACTTTTTAGTTTAGGATTTGCCGTTTCCAAATAGGTATTAAAGAAATAAATTTGCTTGAACTAATTACTAACGCTAGAAGTTTAGTCTAAAATAGGAATACTTACCTGGCTCTGGTCTAAAACGTCTTTTTACTTTGTGAATTCCTTGAAACCAAAGACATTAAATTATTTACTTAACTTGAAACCAACTGCCCTTACGTCACTGCTTAGACTTTCGATGATTGTCACTATAAATTGAGATGTCAATCTGTCAATCGCAGAACTGTCAAATGTCAAAAAATCCGTTTCAGTCGTGCGAACTCAATTACATTCTGCGTGATTAATTTATTTAAGTATTATGTTATTTTTATTTGATCTGTATCATAAAAAGTCTAATAAAGAAATACTCACTGATTAATTAAAACGTAAAATAATGTATAAAACTCAGAAACAAAGTTGAATAAAGTCAAGTAGCAGTGTGTAAATTGGAACGTCGTAAAAAAAGGGTAGTTGAGATGCGTTCAAATCATGGTAATAGGTACGTTTATCCTTGACGTAGAATAAGCATAATAGAAAAATTAAATAATAATTTTTGCTGAATATTTTTAAATTTAGTTAAATATTTTTAACATTGTGATAAGTGTGATTAATATGCAATTCAATTAGCTGAATTTTAAGATTCATTTAATTTCTATACATAGTCAGGTGAAAAATGGGCATTCTTCTTTCATTACCATTAATGATATTTTCTCCATTTGTGTCTATTCGCCCGAGATACCATGAAACATTCTACAGAGAGTAAGTAACCCAAAGACTATTATAACCACTTGACTGCGTATACAGTGCCCCGACGCACGAAAACTATTAGTATTTTGTCGCCTATGTATAGGCTACGGTACTAGTAGCAATTTTAGTTGTGTCCAAGTGTTAGACCTGCGTGCACGCTAAATTAATATAATTTTTTTATAACGTTTATGCAATTATAACGCATCAAAATGCCTTCATGCGCGGTGAAGTGGTGTGGGAAACATTCTTAGACATCTAGTTACAAAAAGGATGACATAACTTTTCATCGGTACATAAACATTACGAAAAATTATTTTTGATTCAATCAGATTATAAGCCACTGCAGGGGTCTATTTAAAATGGTGGCTGGGTAAACGAGCACACTTTTTGAGTCGCGCGTTGATGTCTTTTGGAAAAGTCTCGTTCTTGTATTAGACAATTCTAATGCTTCTATCCCTTTCTTTCCTTTTGTATGTTTATCGTAAAAAATAGTGCTGTTATCTTTAATAGCTGAAAGTTGATATCGAGAAAAATAAAATGAATACATGTTTTATTCAATTCACATACTTTAATAAAATAACTATCTACTATTAACCGACTTCAAAAAAGAAATACCGACGAACTGAGAACCTCCTCGGTTTTCAGTTCGTCGGTTTTTTTTTTTTTGTTTGTATTTTCCGGGATTTTTTAGTTCTTTCTGTCCCCGACCGGGGCCGATCAGTCCATTTCCGGGATTTTTTTTTGTAATTGATTGATTTTGATTAAATATTATTTCTATGATTTTGATTTAGTATTTATTATAATGTTAAAATCCATTTTATCGATATCGACTATTTTCTCTTAATGAAGTAAAGCAGCCCTAACGATGCAACTTGACCTTGAACTGACCAATTGCAGCCGCGCGTTATTCCTCATCCCCCGGCCCGCAGTAGTGAGTCGTGTGCTTCGAAGAAATCGGCCCATACGCTCTCTAGTGGTTATATTCTCTATGAAGTAACCCAATGCAATAATTTAACGTACCTATAAGTAGTATAGCAGTACTCATTTAAAATTAATTTGTATCTCCTTAACAGGCAAAATATGAAATCTATATTTTCACCAAATAAATGATTCGTATTCTTATTAATAACAAAAGCGAAATACTTGAAAAAAAAACCAAAGGAGTAGGATTGTTTTCCCTGCAAAATAGTAATTCCCTTTACATATTAAAACAATGTGCCACTGAGTTATCACTCCAGTTCCCACCATTATTTTCATCGATTACTTAACGTAGAAATTCGCGTTTTTTTATAAATTTGCTTTGCGTGAACCTAGAATCTTCACAACTTAATTAGTGAGCTGACACATGATTGGTTTGTGCCAAATACTGTATTGCTTTCGTATACATTTGGGTTTCTGACATTGCTGTGAGGTTCCCGTCAAATAGTACCTAGTTTTGATTTTCTCGCACCAATCGTTATTTTTTGGGAGGTTTTTCGTAGAAAATGCCTACTACACTAATATTATAAAGGCGAAAGTTTGTGAGTGTGTGTTTGTATGTTAGTTACTTCTTCAAGCTCAAACGGCTGAACCAATTTTGATGAAATTTGGCACACAGATAGTTTATAACCAGAATTAACACATATCTTTTTATCCCGATATTCCTACGGGATCGAGACTTATGCGGGTGAAACCACGGGGCGCATTTTGTAAATAGTAACTGTAAAAGTGTAGGGCTTGTGAATGATACCAGTACATTACGATACGTGTGACTTAAATAGTCCATAGTTACACGGCGTAAAATGATCGCCCGAGCGTAGCGAGGGTATTAACGCCGTGCATTAATATACTTTAAGTCACACTCACCGTATACTATTTTTTAGGTCGCGTGATGCGGGTTTAGGTCACACAGTGTTATAAATACATTTTCTAATATTTTATCTTTTTTTCTTTTTTTTTTAATCATGCATAGCTCATCCTACTCCGGTGGGACCTTTGTGCCCATCACTATCATCAGAACTGTACAAATTATCAAAATAAAATTGAGCCTTATTAAATCGCTAGAAATCTCTTTCCATACAACAACGGCCCCATTACAAAATCACATTGCCAAGCCAACCAAGCAACGCCGAAAAAAAGTAATTCAATCCACACACGTTCACCTATCCGAATTTTTAGCGCACACGGTACGGTTTAGGTATTTGTCGCATCGAATCGATCTGATTGCTCGATTGCGTCCATTTGATATCTCGATTGGTCCTCACTCGGTTCGATTCGATGCATTCCACAGCAACTCAATACGACACGTGTTTGCATTCGGATGCGACCGCTACAAGTTTAATGCTAATCTTCTCTCAATTCTGTATAGGTTTGTGATTGAATTAAGAGTTGTTGTTTCTTGTTTTAGGGGGTAATTGAATGTTGTGCTATAGTTTCAGACTGATCTCTAAAAGCTTATTAGTTTGGGTATCCAAGGCCCATTTAATCGAGAGTTTCCCCTCTGAAATCTCGATCCTATATTATCTGTATTGGATCTGATCTCTCTCCCCTCGGCAAAGCCTAAATCTACAACTACATTCTTTTTTTATTAAAAACCCATACAATGAACGGGATTGACAAATCTATAGAACAGTTTACGTAATCCCGTTTTCGTTTTTTGTAGTTTCTTTTAATTGTCTCTGCCCATGGAGATATAGATTGGTCCTGTATTCATCAGTAACATACGGTGCCAGTAATGCATCCGTGAATCTGACCCTATTTGCTTACTAGGTACTCGTATTTGATAAAATAATACAATCTGCATTTTATGAACTGAACAAAAATTTGTTTTCTATTGCTACTGTAATACTAATGTTTACCGTTTTCTTTTCAGGTATGTACACATCATCTATCATTATGATAGTATCTTTTGAAGCGTCACTATAATGTTCCAAGGCAACTAATTGGTTATCTTTTTGGTAAGCTCTTTAATTAGTTCTACATATTAAGTCTTAAAACTAAAAAATAGACCGATATATTTTCCCCAATAGAGCAATTTCCAGTTAGTCATATATAGATTGTAACATTTACGACATCGTCTCACGAGCTAGTGTCTCTTAGAGTCGTGTCTACCCCATAAAAGTCTAAAGCGTGATCCAAGTTCGCTGGTAACAAACTTACAAAGGAAGCTATCGGCTATATACCCACATATATTTACACTCAGTATATATCTGTCAAGCGAGGCGTGTAAGGTAATTCAACACGTGAGGAGCTTCGGCGCCGAGTAATTCGCTCCCGGAATATTAAACGTATAACCGCCGCCGTTGCATTCGATGTATTGACTGTTAAGACGCTCACACACTTTCCACCTATAACACCTTCCATGAAACCTGGGCAGGATTACTGCCACACCGTTCATTGATAGATACTTAGCGTATCGAACGCTTATGCAAGATCCATAACACGATTTTGCACCAAGGAGCTTAAGTTCCTCTATGTGATTTGGAAAACAATGACTCAATGCTTTAACTTGCCTATTGTTGTGAATGTATTATGCATCAGCTCACCAGTGTCAAATATGGCGCCCATAACCTCCTCATTATTCGTCATAACTGTCCTTGGTTGCCTTTTCCAGACTATCCAATTATGGAATCCATAACAACTGTATTATTTCTCCATTTAGATGCGCTTTGAAGGACTTAATAATAATAAAAATGTTTATTTCATAAACATAACTAAATCAAATTGTTAAATTTTGAGTCACCTTTTAAGCAAAGATTTTCTTGTATTAGGTGGATCTGCTCCTTCCAGTTTACATTAACTATACATATGTATGAAAAAATAAAAAATGGATAAATTTTTAAAGCATGCCAAAGGTTTTTAACAATACAAAAAATAATAATAATAATGCATATATACAAATAAGAAATAAGGAATGCGCACAGTGTTATATAAGTGTGTGGGGTGGAGTATGTGTTGGTGGCGATGTGTGTGATATAGGGGTGTGAATGTTGGTGTGGGAGGTGTGAGATGTTTACTTTTTGTTTTAGTCTAGCGACATGTTATGTCTATAGATTATATGTATTTTGGGATTTGTAATGGCTCTTTGTTGAGTGCACTGGTATCTGGTCATCATCATCTGCCAGCCTTTTCCCAACTATGTTGGGGTCGGCTTCCAGTCTAACCGGATGCAGCTGAATACCAGTATTTTACATGGAGCGACAGCCTATCTGACCTCCACAACCCAGTTACTGGGTAATACGATACCCCTTGGTAAGACTTGTTGTCAGACTTTCGGGCTTCTGACTACCCGTAACGACTGTCAAATATCTACGAATGACAGCCGGGACCAACGGCTTAACGTGTTTTCCGAGGCACGGAGGGGTCTCGGTATGTAAAGATGGTCACCCATCCACAGACCAACCGCGCCAAGCGTAGCTTAACCTGATCGATCGACCTGTGCGGCTGTTATTATTTAGCCACGGGCCCCTCTGCACTGGCATCTGGTATTCCTCATCAAATGTTCTCTGTATGTAAGTAACCAGGTTACCGCCATAGGCACTCCAACGTGAATACTAAGTTGGGAAGTATTACAAACTTACCTGTGACTGTCAAGGTTCCAATGAATATATTAATATTCATTGGAACCTTGCAACTTGCTATCTGCCGTAAGACGTGAGATGCAAAAGTTTTGCCCACATAAATATTACTGCAACTTCCTTTACGTCAAACATTTTATGAAGGAAATTGATGTTTAGAGTTCTTGAGAATATTCTTGGGATTTTTCATATTTTCTAGACACAAAAGAATTCTGGTTTTTTGTGCATTTCTGGGCCTTTCTCCAGAATTTACTGAGCGTACATTCCTTTTGCATTGAACATGCAAAAGCATCGATACTGTGAGCATTACTGAAAAATGATCAAAGTTGGGTTTTGAATCGGAAGTGGTGAAAATAGTAGTGGGTGTTTCCAAGCCCCAATTCCAAAACAACCCAAATAAAATTGCAATATCAAAATTCCAATCCAGCAGTTTATATTTTTTGGTGAAGGAACGCTACACCAAATTTGATCCCTTTTTGCGGTAAAAGAAAAAAAAAATACACGTCAAAACCTGGTATAGGCACGTCATGAGGTAGAAGATACAATAGGCTATTCTCCTGATTGTTTCCTCCATCAATATCAGTACCTATCTCATTCAATATTCATCGTCTAATCTCCCTGAACATGAAAACATAAATAAATTTGAATCTTTTATACTCTCCTATGTACCGTTTGATGTTTATTGTTGGTTTAAAATCAACACATACTTGTACTAGGTCATTATATTTGCCAAATCAGGCAATTTTGTGTATTTATTTGCTTTGTCGTGGGGGCCAGTGTCTAAATAATAACAGCCGTACAGGTCGATCAATCAGGTTAAGCTACGCCTGCCGCGGTTGGTCTGTGGATGGGTGTCCATCTTTACATACCGAGACCCCTCCGTGCCTCGGAAAGCACGCTAAGCCGTTGGTCCCGGCTGTCATTCGGGGATCTTTGACAGTCGTTACAGGATCTTACCTAGGGGTATCGTATTACCCAGTAACTGGGTAGTGGAGGTCAGATAACAGTGGCTCCATGTATAATACTGGTATTCAGCTGCATCCGGTTCGACTGGAAGCCGACCCCGACATAGTTGGGAAAAGGCTAGGCAGATGACGATTCATGTATTTAGTACTGACCGACTGGCACTAGCATTCTTTTAAGAATTTGAAACTTACAGATTTTTATTATTTACTTATTTTTTGTTATGAATGTTGATTGGTTTAAATCTTGTAAAGTTTTTATTAAGTTCTGAATTGTTTACCCGAAAACCTTCAAAAACATTGTGAAAGCTAACTTCGATACGCCCAGATTATTATATATAATACTATTATATTATATATAATATTATATATAATACTATGAAAAAGCTTTAATGAATACTCCAGTCTTTCAGTTCAGTTAGCCTTCATAATTTCATACGATTTCAGAGCAATACTTAAGTACAGCAATACAATACAAACTTTATTATTTGATTAGGGTAGTAATAAACCGGCAACATTTTTTCAAAGTTTCCTTTCTTAAAGTCTGTAAAACTAGATCAGTTTCCAGCAATTCTTTTGCTAAGCTAAAAGAATGCAAAGTAACTATTTCAAACGAAGATTTATAGCAATGTTTACAAGATTTACTCTATTTGAGAAAAAACAAAGATTGAATAAAATATAAGGACACGAAATAGGCGGATATTCAAATTGAATATTAGACTGTGTGGGCATTTTTTCAAACATGGACGCGGTGCGTGTCGACAAGGCTTTGTTTTATTTATAGGCTCGTACCCCATAGAAGATTTTAGTCCTAGTGCTGAATGACAAAAACTAATGCAATTCCTTGACTTTAGCAACTATGGCAATATTAATAGGCTTATAAATGTAGAGTTAGGGATTTCCAGGAAAACAGCACAAATCCGTTAATTTAAATAAAAAAATACACCTTTCTCTTTAAAGTTTAAACACGTCCTTTCGGGTTTTTTAGCAATCGCCATCCTCTCTTTTTTTCCTTCCTTTCACTCGTTCCCTTACTCATACAATCACTCGTTCAAAAACATATTTTTTAATCGTTTAGAAACATATACAGCCTAACACTTAATAATTACACATCTTAATAATTAATCCTACATAAATGTGGTTCGTGATGATACGAGTTATATCATCACGAACCACATTTATGTAGGATTAAATTAAATGAACCAAAATCAAAAGAACAATTATTGCGTTTTTGAATAACACAATAATAACAAAATCCTCCGTAATGATTAGTAAGACCTTCCGCATCAACAGTACTACTCCATGGTATTCAAATGATCTGACCAAGATTATGTAAGGGCTTCGAAAGAGACTGACTGGCCTCTGGGTTTGTTTCGACTTTTCTTCTCAGAGTAGTCAGATAGGTAACGCCGACCTCATCATTCTAGTTTTTAAATGTGGTTGATGTGTTACAGTGACAGTGTCTTACCTAGGGGTACCGTATTACCGAGTAACTGGGTTGTGGAGGTCAGATAGGCAGTCGCTCCACGTAAAATACTGGTATTCAGCTGCATCCGGTTAGACTGGAAGCCGACCTCAACATAGTTGGGAAAAGGCTAGACAGATGATGATGATGATGATTGATGTGTTACAGTGTTTGTAAAATCCTATATACAGAAATAAAATCATTTATCAGATATTACAAAATCAACTCTCAACCACCCACCAAACCTCCTATCTCAGTCTTACAGTCTAGACGAAATCATGTCTGTAACAATTCCCAATAATATTATTACAAGCTTCAATGCTGATTTTAGGCATAGTTACACGAGCGAACACGAAATGACTCATACATGAATATTGGGCCGATTTCTATGCGTTACGCATATCAATATCATTTTGGGAATGTTTACATAATACGATACATAACGTCACGATGGTAGTACCTAAAACGGACGCATGATGATGGGGCATTAGCTTTAACTAATTTTGAACAGTTCATGGTGAAGTTGTACAGTGTGATTATGTGTTATCTATCAGTAATTTGGTACTATCCGTAACTATCCGTCCGTCATTAGTAATTAGCTTTATGATTGCTTCTGAAATCTATTGGTAATCCACTTAGAGTTTTACATTTACCCCTTTATTCATAAAAGTTGCTTAAAGTTAAATAGTGTTTAGCGACTATTTACATTTTTGACGTTTGGAACGTCACTTAACTTTAATCGTCGTTTATAAATAAATCCCTTAGTACTTACATTCTTTTCGAGACTTCAAAAATATTATCTAAAAAGCCAACTAATGATCACTTTCCGCGCTTATAGCTCAAAACGTTTATCAAGCTCCTTCGTCGGAGACGTAAATGAGCCATTTTATCACCATTGAGGGTCTGTTTTACCACTTCCTGCTAACATGCGGATAACTTAACAGGCAGATTTTATGAGTTTTTTTTTTCATTTCATGCTTCTTTGGATCCATCTTTGAATTGAAATCATGGATAGAAGCAGTTCTTTCGTTCAAAAATCATACGACTAACCGACTGTTTGACCTCCACAACCCAGTGACTGGATAATACGATCGCCCATGGTAAGATTGGTTGTCAGACTTTCGGGCTTCTGATTACCCGTAACAACTCAGCCTATCGCAGTCCACTGCTGGACATAGGCCTCTCCCAGACTGCGCCACAACACCCACACTGACGGTCGGGCTGGTCCACAAAATTCAAGGTCGCTCAGCGCGCTATGGAGCGAGCTATGCTCGGAGTTTCTTTGAAGGATAAAATCAGGAATGAAATTATCCGGAAAAGAACCGGAGTAACCGACATAGCTTGCAGAGTAAGCAAACTGAAGTGGCAGTAGCCATCGGCCCTTCGACAGACATGGCCAGCCACAATGTCTGTCGAAGGGCCGATAGCCGGTGGAGCAGACGAGTCCTGGAGTGGAGACCGCGTATCGGCAAGCGTAGTGTGGGACGCCCCCCAGCTAGATGGACGGACGACCTAAAGAAGGTGGCTGGGGTAGACTGGATGCGGAAGGCGGAGGATAGGGTTACTACCCGTAACGACTGTCATAAATCAACAGCCGGGACCAACGGCTTAACGTGCTTTCCGAGGCACGAAGAGGTCTCGATATGTAATGCATGGTCACCCATCCACGGACCGACCTTGGCAAGCGTAGCTTAGCCTTTGATCGACCCGAGCTGTTGTTATTATTTAGCCACGAGCCCCTCACCCTACGTTAATTACTCATTTCTATCAATAAGTGAGTAAGTTCAGTTGATAGAAACATAGTGTGAACAACATTAACATTGTTCTGTGACCATGTTTACTGATATTTACCAATCAGCGCGTTGTTCTAAGCTGCGGATGCTAAAACCTCACTGGCCGGAGTGATGTGATTACCAGGCATGTTAGGGTGACCATAATTTTACATGCTATCTCTAATATTTCTGTAGGACGTTTTTTTTTTGTGAATATTATATGTGTCCGGGATGAGAATCACTGAGAAGTTTCTAATTGCGAAATTCGCAGCCAAACAAGTGTTTAAGACTGTAGATTTTAGAAGCAGATATTTAAAAAAAAAAATGGTTGTCTGTAAAGTCGGTTTACGAACGATAATTTTACGTGATAACGTCATAGTGGAAGAGAGATAGATGCGTCACAAGCCGAACGCTTAGGCCGGTAGCAAAGTATAAAATGGGGAAGTAAGTTATCTTCATACAAACGCACCGCGCGCGGCTTGTATGTGTGCGCCAAAGTATCTATGCGCGCCACACGCACACTTAAACAAAATCTCGACCCGTTTCTCACAGCGCCAGTCGGGGCTAACACCGCACGAGGTTCGCGCGTCGCGGCTTTTGTTTATGAACAAATAAAAGATTTACATTTTTCACCGCCCTGCCCATGCTTTCCGAAATTATATTTGCAAAAGTTATTTATAAGGATGCGGATATATTACACATTAAAGTTTAATAACAAGGCGTTTCGTAATAGTCGAAACCGAAGAAAGTATTTTTCTGTAGCTAATTTGTAATTTTGTAATAAATGATTCAATAGATATAATGTTTGTATTAATTAAAAATAAAAATAAATATGGTCCTTTATGTGTACAAATACTACATTGTGCCTATCAAAAAAAAAATACAAAAAACTGACTATGTAGTAGTTTTTTAATTATACTAGTCAGTTTTTTGTATTTTTTTTTTACGATGATATATATGATATACGAGCTCTTAGTCTACCTATAAATATTTGTTAGCGGTTTGGGCGACAACCGAATCTGACGAAGAGCGGACAGTCGCGCCCCCACCGCCCCGCCGCGCGCCGGTTTATTTTATCCCTTTTTTTTATAAATAATACTGCTCTGAATCTTGAATACATTTCTGTATTTGTTTTACATTTCTGTGTTGGTTTGCACTGAATTAAAATTTTCCTAAAAGTGACAACCCTAAGACAGTAGGCAATTATATCGCGGATTAGGCCGGAGATAGCCTACTTCCCCTCTTTATACTATGCCGGTAGTGCCTCTCTATCGCTTGTTCCGCGCTCTCGCTTGCACACTCGGCTCAGGCGGAACGGGACAATGAGTCATGCTTTTTTGTGCATGCAGCCGGCGTTCATCGATTTATAAGACGTTATCACGTCAAAACGATGGTAGACGATCAAAAGAGGAGGTCGGTTGAAATTGTGCATTTCAAAGACACTAAGAATTGATATCTAGAAAGGGTAGCCGAAATAAAAAGTTTTAATAAATAGATCCTCCTCTACTGCGTCCTATCCTGTCTTAAGTCGACTTTTCCTTTTGTTGGTCTTTATGTGATAATTGTGTAATTTTAGTCGAAAAACGTCCATTGCTGGGCATAGGCCTCCCAGAACAACATTTTGTGACCCGTTAACCTTTTGAACTCCAATCACTTGTGTACAACGAACTTGTATACAAGTGATTGGCGTTCAAAAGGTTAAAAAGTGAAGATGACCGTTGATTTATAAAATATCGGCGCTACCAGGACAAGTCTCACGCTCTTCGATTTTACATCCTCTACCTAACTATACAGGCTGTTAACAGATGATCGCAGACAAAGACCCTTTGTTAGCTCTAATTAAGCGCCAATCTATTAATACTGCTTATTACTATGTGTTCAACGATAATTTATTAACATGGTAACAAGTTACAATGGGATAGTGCTAAATTTATTATCCGAACTCTTTTGTATGTCACCGTGAAAACTTAGCTGAAGTGAGCTGTCAATAGTGTCAATCCCTAGCGTTACGTGAAGTGAGCTGTTTTTAGTGTCACTTCACCTTAGTTTACACGGTGATATTTCTACAGAATAGACCAGCACCCAAAATACGTAACACACTGTTACTCTCAATTTGAATCATTTTGAAGCATATTGATAATCCATTGCTCCATATGTTCGAAAAATCTGTCTGCTCAGCAACGGAAATAACGCAATGAATGTTGTTGAACTGTTGAAACCCATTGCTACTTACTGATAGTGTGTTCAACTACCCTGCGGATAGTTTTGCAGACGATCGTCAAATGTTTTTTTCTTTATTTTAAAGACTATTTGTAGTGTGGTTTTGAGTATGACCAAAATTGCTGTCATCGAACTAAATTATGTATGTAAATGGCTGATGATAAAGAGAAAAGGGTCTGATGCCTTAGCTGTTTATGTAATTACCAGACAAGAGGACACTGCTTCGTAACTTCTACGACAAAACTCCCGTAAATCTCTAAGAAATCTAAAGGGATTGAAACTGAGTTGTTTGATACTGAGATTCTTGGTACCTAATCTTACATTCTCATAACTGTCATGCTAATCTATGAATCAAGTTAAAAACTCCACATCTAGTTGTTTCGTGGAAGTATTTAGGTTAGTGGCTCTCTATTCTTACGAGGATCAATGCATTTCACTATCTACCCAGCACTTTTTGCGTTTTGGTTTAAAGGTTTTTTGGGTTAAGTTTTAGTTTTTCATAGACTTTACATATTCTTTCTACATCATAATCGGGACCAGTCGTGTTCCGTTAGCACATTGTCCTCGCCACGTTAAAGCTCCCGTACACAGGCGCGACGCGATTGAGGTAGAATAATGCCCATGAAGTTTTCATGGAAATTGTTCCACCACAGTCGCGTCGCGCATGTCTGCAGGAGCCTTTATTCAGTAATAAGCCGGTTCACAGCTGACCGCGTCGCGTTTACGCGACACCGTACGAACAACGCGCGTCTGTTAAGGTAACAAAAAAGTATTTCGATTCTATCTCTTTTCTTTCTGCGCGTTAAGCCATCGGTCCCGGCTGTCCCATGTAGTTCTTTGACAGTCATTACTGGTAGTCGGAAACCCAAAAAATTGTAACAACCAGTCTCACCAAAGGATATGAATTTTGTAACCCAGTAAGTGGGTTGTGGAGGTCAGATAGGCAGTCACTCTATGGAAAATACTGGTTTCAGCAGCATCTGATGAGACCGGAAGTCGACCCCAACATAGTTATGAAAAGACTAGGTAGATTCTCTTGACTATTTTCTTTTGACATTCGAATCGGGACCAGTTTTGTTCCGTTCCTACATTGTCCTCACCACGTTACTCCGTAATAGGCCGGTTCACAGATGATCGCGACGCATTAACGCGACACTGTACAAACAACGCGCGTTTGTTCACGCTAATTAGGCTCAGTGTAACGTAAACCGAGGATTAGGGTTGCCCCCGAGCGTGTGTTGTTCGGAGAGAATTTGGTGTTAGTGAGTTTTGAAGTGATTATGAATAGAAAATTAATACACACTTTTTCAGAAATCATCAACAAAAAGTACATTAGCTCCACTATCGGCCAAGAGATCAAGCTGACCTAAAACTGCAATATTATACACCGCAGTGTTAAAATTCTGTGACGAATGTAGGCTTCTCTGAGGAATGTAGGCCTCGCTGATGATAATTTAATATATGATGATACGGAATCCTCGGTGCGCGAGTCTGACTCGCTCTTGACCGGTTTTTTTCTTTATGAGATTACTATCCTACTGCTACAACATTAATGTTGTAGTCTGTTTTGTTTATTCATTCGGAGCATTACAACATAGTTAGTAATCATTTTCGCCAATTAACTCATAAAAGCAACCAATTATGTACTCGTTTGTACTAACACGGTCATTAACATATGTATTACTTAAGAGAACATCAGACATTCAGTAAAAAAAATACTTTCTCTTTCCCTGAATTACCATTTTTGTTAATGGTTTTCCTCCTCAAGCTATTTAGGTAAATAAAATGAGTCATCGCTCATCGTCATTATTTATTTATTTATCCAGCCCTTATCCCAATTTTTTTGGTTTCGGCGCAACATGTCTTTTTTAGGGTTCTGTATGATTTTTTGCCGTTTTTATAGATAATGGTACGGAACCCTTCGTGCGCGAATCGAACTCGCACTTGGCCGGTTTTTTTATATCATCATTCTCACAGTCCATCCATCGTTTCTTGGGTCTTCCCCTACTTTTATAGCGCTCGATTATCATACTCAAAACTTTCCTCACGAAATTTTCTTCATTCCTCCGCATTACATACCCATACCATGACAACCGATGTCCACACAAATTTTCAGTTACCGGTGCCACTTTCAGACTTCATATTTAAATTAATGAGTATTTTAATTCAATTTATACTTGCATGATTAAAATAAGCAAGTTTTAAAACCTAACATAAAAGTAAATGAAAAATACCTGTCAATTAATTACATACATAAGAAACGCTCGAAATTTTGCATTTTAAACTAGGTACAGAAATTAAAAATAATTCCTGCCAATTGGGCAACCCTAACGAGGTTTAAACGATGTGCACACTGGCTGCAAGCATACGATTGAGCCCCCCATTGACCCCCCCAATAGTATAATAGTAAAAAATGGTGCACAGTGTCGGTTACACTGTGCACCATTTTTTACTATTATACTATTTTATCAATCGATTTCTGTAATCACAGCTACATTTATGTGTAATCTGCCTAATTATTTGATTATAATATTGTGATCGGTAATAAATTAGCGTGTGCCTTTGATTCCTGACTGACACAAAGAATAATTAGGAAAGTCATTTTGGCTTAGAGTTAAGCTCGCCTCGGCACACAATAGTTAAATCACTGATAAAATATGCTGAGTGTGAGTTGGGCAGCTCCAATTTACCCCATTTGCCTTTGGACCACTACGATTGAGACCCCCTGTATATTAATATAATAGCAAATCGGCAAGCGTGGTGTGGGACGCCCCCCCAGCTAGATGAACGGACGAGGAAAAGGTGGCTGGGACAGACTGGACGTTGTAGGCGGAAGACAGGGTTGTTATGGCATGGCAGCGACCTATGTCCAGCAGTGAACTGCTATAGGCTGAGTTGATTGATTTATTGATTGAGACATTAATCTTCCAAGTTGCTTTTTTTTTTTCTTTTTTTTTTTTCAATTGCCGCGAACTCAAGTTCACAAAAAATAAAAGAAACCAAGCAGATGTTACAGTTTCAGTTCCGACTACAAAAACGTACCGAAAATGTTTTTTTTTCTAAAACTTTTCTAATATCCCCAGGCAGTACACGAAGTAACACTGTCTGAATGCGGCGTTGTACTGAATTTAATATGTTTTCCTTAACTTTCCTAGGTATTTCATTTACCTGGGGTCAAAAGTACTTCTCTACATCTAGAAGACAACAGGCTTAAACATTTTCCTATACCTTAGTTATAGTATTTCTTCTTGGTCATCATCTGCCTGCCTTTTCCCAATTATGTTGGGGTCGGCTTCCAGTCTAACTGGATGCAGCTGAATACCAGTATTTTACATATAGCAACGGCGTATCTGACCTCCATAACCCAGTTGCTGGATAATACGATACTAGTTGTCAGATTTTCGGGCTTCTGACGACCCTTAACGACTGTCAAAAATCCACGAATGACAGCCGGAACCAACGGCTTAACATGCTTTCCGAGGCACGGAGGGGTCTTGGTATGTAAAGATGGTCACCTATCCACGGACCAACCGCGGCAAGCGTAGCTTTACCTGATCGACCGACTGTTATTGCTGTTATTACTTAGCCACAAGCTCTTTTCTCTTCTTGGTGTCCATGTCAATTCTGATTAGAATCGATCAGATTTTGGTCATTTGTCGCAAACAGGTCATTCGCAATCCTTCTACTTTGGTTGATGTCATTACAGTTACCTACCAGTCTATCCTGTAAAAATCTCAAAACAAACTTACCTACGTTAAGTGAGATTGAAGTGAGCTGCCATTTTTTTTTTTTATATTATTCTTGGGATTGATAAAATTGATAGCTCGCTTTATCTACGTTTACACCTTGAATTTTTTTCGGAATAGATCGGTTGGTATCTGCAAACCACTCTTCACGTGAAGAAAGCTGCATACATAATTTCTTCAACAATTCTCTTGAAACTATTCCTTACTTTCTTTTATGACATCCTGGTTATTTCCGTTACCACGTAACAATAAAACAGCTCATATCTAATTGTCATTTCCGACCTACATTCTATAGGGTTTATTTATAAACGTTGATTAAAGTTAAGAGACGTTTAAACGTCAAAAATGTATGGTTAAACAGTCGCTAATCATGACATAACAACGTTTATAAATAAAGGGGCTTGTATTTCTAGATATAAAGATAATATCTATGGCCATCGAGCTAATAATCAACCCTTACCTACCCTACAGGCTGCAAGAAATCCAAATCTAATTACCAACAATAACATTAAAATGTTACTAAAAGAAAGCGTCATAGTTTTCCTTCCTTTTTTAACCCTTTATATTACTTTGACACCATACATTTTGAATTTTCGCGGCTAAACTAAACATTAGACAATAATGCAGCTGTAAAAGAGCAAAATAGTGTCAAATACTTACTATTATGCATTGCACAATTTCATACACGAGAAGGGGCAGTGTCCAAAATTACACCAAAATAATTTTAAGAAAAAAAAAAAGTATCTCAAAAATGTTTATTAAATATTAGTTTTAATATCCCAGTGTTTTATTTTTAACAAACAAACCAGGATCTTCTGCCCTATAAAGGGTTAAATCCAGAAACAACACCACCTCTTCGCCCTCAACAATATAATTGTCACGTTCTTTCAGCAAACTGCTCATAATCTTAGCAGAGCCTAGTAATCAGGGGTGACAAAGAAAGGGTTTGTGTTATTTATGCAAGCCTTCAGCCGTGGCACATAAAGAGGGTAATGAGGTTGACACACGCATCCTTAATATGCTTAGGCATGATTAAATTTCTTAAACAAACAGGACTTAAATTTCGTTATGTTAATCAGTTTGTGCCGGGTGTTGAGGGATTGTTTTTGGACTACAGCCGGTAGATTCTGTAATACCTCACCGTGAAAACTTGCGTGCAGTGAGCTGTCAGTGTCATCCCACTGATGCTAGGGATTGACCAAGCAAACATTTGCAATCATAATCGAGATTCTAATACTATTTTTTATGCAAATTCTATTTATCATTTCATGTAATTTCAAAAACTAGTATTTTAGTTGTCAAAACCCACGCTTAATCCGACGTAGTTCGTGTGGCGTGATCACTTCACCCATTTCACGAAATGTCGTGAATCGTGTGAAGTGATCACGCCGACTCGTCAGGACTACTCTGGGAAAAACAAAGTAAAAATTAAAAACAAACATTGAGATTCTGACTGAGTTTCTGTTTTGCTATTTTATTTTAAAATTCCACAAAATAGTAATCTTTTGACAACCGAAATACTAGTGTTGAAATGATATAAAATTATCAATAGAATTAGCATAAAAATATTATTAAAATCTCGATTATGATTATAAATGTATGCTTGGTCAATCCCTAGTATCAGGTGGGATGACACTGACAGCTCACTCCACGCTCACTTCACCTAAGTTTTCACGGTGAGATGGTTACAGAATCGCACTGCAGTACCTTATTTTTGGTTACGAATCCGTTTGCCATGTTGACAAAAGCAACATTCTGCCACGAACGGTCTAAGAGGCCTATGTTTTCTGGCTTCTGTGCCTCATAAATGCCAAAGAAGCGAGCAACATATTCAGTTTGTAATATTCCCACTGCTGGAACAGGCGTCCTATGATAACTAAATAATATAATAATAATAGAATAACCCCTAGTAATAATATATAATAGTATTAATATATAATAGAATAACCCCTCTTTGGGTTATTTCCAGTTGTCGCTACTGTCAACGCCACCACTGGTGACAAATGGGATTTATTTCCATAAAATCTGAAAGAAATCCCATTTGTCACCAGTGGTGGCGTTGACAGTGGCGACAACTGGGAATAACCGCTCTCTTTTTGAGAGGGACTGGGCCGTAATCCACCACGCGGGCCCAGTGCGGGCTGGTAGATGTTAGGTTCTAGGACATAATCACGATGTTTTCCTTCACCTTTTTAGAGCAGTGGTGATAAAATAAATTATACAAAGTAACGCGCCTGACTGGGTTTGGACGCACGTACAACTCGTAAGTCGGGGTCGTTACTACGGGGCCATCATTGCTCTCAACAAAGAAGTGAGCACTACGGTGTGATTTAGAATTTAGGTCAACTAAAGCCTCTTTTCAGTAACACTAAGTGACACTTAGATTAATGCCTAAATAAATAAAAGCGCCGTATGATTTTCAACGCCAGCGCCGAAAGTTAAAAATCGAACAGCTCGCTTTTGTTTTTTGAGTACGTCGCTCAAATACAGGTGCGGCATGTTGTCGACGTTTGCAGTTGCCTCTACCGTCGAGACGTGTCGCTCGTGTGTCACTTGTGTAAACGGGCATAAATTATTATTAATACCACTAATTATTATATGAACATTCTCCTGGACCCAATAAACGATATTAAGTACTTCGACCACCAATCCTCTGTAGAACACGATGATTATGGTAATCCGAATCATTCCGAGTGGTAAGACACCATATCCTTATGGTTTCTAATGTTAACAAGCTTATCGTTATAATCAGTTACCTACTTCAGTACACTGAAATTAATATTCCGAGTCTTCTATGGGAAGTCCTTCTGTCAGTATTTTTATTTATTTATTTATGAAAACTTTACGCCCAAGTAAAAAAAAAATACTGTACAAAGGCGGACTTAATGCCTGAGTCATTTTCTACCAGTCAACCTTAGGGTCATGCAGAGACAAAATATGACAGGTGTAACATACGGGATAGATAGCTAGGAAATTACTAAAATACAAGTACATACATACATACTGCATGATTTTTTTACAGTCTCAATTTTTTACAGGGTGTTCTACCCATGAATATGAACAACTTTCACTATGGGACCAACTCTGAAATCACGAAAAATAAATCAGCTGTTTAATACAAAAGTTCAATACCTACTTGTTTTTTGTTTTTCGTAATCTCACAGTGGGTCCCATAGTGTTGTTCAAATTCATAGGTAGAAGACTCTGTAAAAATTTGGAGACCGTAAAAAAAATCATACAGTATAAACAAACAAAATGAACTGTTAGGAGAAAAAAATGATCGGTACAATGGTCGGTTATGTATTTTTTTTAGTTATTTATTTATTTTAAAATAAAACGGCTATGGGCAATTACATTAGTAAAGATACAAACACATAATTACAATAACGAAAAGTACACACCTACTCGACAGTCATACGCTCATCTCATGATACTCACAATAATAGACATATTTGACAAGATCTTCTTCCAAACATCCGCGATAAAGGAGATCGCCCACTTTTGCTTGTTACAGAAAAAAGAAAATGTGGAAAAAATACTTTATTAAATATTAATTAAAAATTTTAATCTATGAAAAAAAAAAAAACATTTTCTCATTCGCTCTGTGTTTACGCGCCAGTGAATGTGTTGTGTTGCGATATTCGTGTTTTCGGTTATTTATCTAACGACTGGACGCTTCACGTAATCTGACGAATCTTGCTTTCACGAACTACCTCAGCGCAAAAACGGACTTTTTATCTGCTACTTTGATTGACTACAGCTTGTTATTTTGGACTTCGAAAATATATTGTTCAATAACAAAATCTCTAATTACAACCACACCTTAGATTCGTTCCCATATATCTTGATAATGCAATTTTCAATTAAACCGAAACTAAGGCAGCTTAAGGTTGATATTTTAATCAAACAAATGACACTCATTTGGAACTTGTAACAGTTCATCAAATTGTGGGCCCAACGATGTAGGGGAGATGGGCAATGTCCTTTATTGTCCTAAAAAACGTCCCATATGACAGCGGAAGTCTTTAAGATGAATCAGTCATATGTGCCAATGGCTCGTGACATTGCCAGCTGTTGTTATAAAGCAATAACAATAATATAGTACAATTCGTACATCTGTCTGTGAGTCATGTCAGTTGTTCGTGTGTTAGAGGCAGATAGAGCACGTTGTCTGCAAGTGGCGAATTTGGTGCTTTCAAGTTTACCGCGTTGTTAATGTATTCGAATTGTTGAGGTTTATTTAAGTCTATGTATATTTTTTCTACCGTTTGTTTGTCCCGCATTTTATTAATTTTTCAAGATTTTTCTTGCCAAAACTCGAATTAAAAAAACCTACGAGTATCTATAACCATAAATATGTAAACTAATATTATAATAAACAGAAAATATTTTGTTGTTTGTTTGATAAGCTTTCATGCTAAAACGGCTGAACGGATTTGGATGTGATGTGACACATGGGTAGACCATGACCTGGTTTAGGACACAGAATACTTTTTATCCCGATATTCTCGGGATTGAGACTTTTGCGGGTGAAACCATGAAGCACAGCTAGTTATGAAAACTTTCATAAGATTTCCCTTTTTGCATCTTTCCTTTAAGAATATATAACACCTTGCACCATTTTCAAAGAATTGAAAGTGTTCAAACAACGAAATAAACATTCAATTCCCAACTCAGCCCCTCAACAAACACTTATCATTAACAAACTCCAACCAAATAATTGTCCAAAATAATGACTTCGCGAAGTTCCGCTTCAATGGCGGTAGTTAACACTTTGTTCGTTCTACTCTCCTACCTACCCACCCTAGTCTATTACACGCTCGACTCGCGTAGAATTAGCTCAAACTTTGTAACTAGTTAGATCATGTAAAGAAGGGTTAAAGTGTAAAACTGAGCAAAAACTTGGCACTTGCCTTTGTGTCATATTATGCAGTATGCATACACCAGTGGTATCGGGCCCGACGAGTTGTAGGTCGTGGGTTGAAATCCATCAGACAGGGGCTTTATTTTGTGTAAATAATTTCATCACAACTGCTCTCAAAAAGGTGAAGGAAACCGGAATGGTCTAGAACCAAATTCGAAGACATGTGACATCTAGTAGCCCGAACTGGGCCCGCGTGGTAGAATACAGCCCACTTCTTCTCGATGAGAGGAGGCCCGTGTCTCAGGAGAGGGAACATAATAGGGTGATTATGCTTTATGCCATGGTATGCATGGCTTATGATTTTTTTGGACTACAATCATCTTCTTCAAAGACACTTGTGGCTAAGTAATAACAGCCGCACGGGTCGATCGATCAGGTTAAGCTACGCTTGCCGCAGTTGATGCGTGGATGGGTGACCATCATTGCGTACCAAGTCCCTCCGTGCCCTCGGAAAGCACGTTAAGCCGGCTGGCATTTGTGGATCTTTGTTAAGGGTAGAAGCCCAAAACTCTGACAACCAGTCTTACAAGGGGTATCGTGTTACCCAGTTACTGGGTTGTGGAAGTCAGATAGGCAGTCGCTTCATATAAAACACTGGTATTAAGCTGTATGCGGTTTAGTCTGGAAACTAACCCCAACATAGCTGGGAAAAGGCTATGCAGATTGAGATTTGTTATTATTTCTGCCCGATGAAATAAAATCATGCTTCAAAACTGTGAATTGCCAACGAGTTCAATGAAAGCGATTCTCAATGAAAGCGTTTCTCAATAAAAATAAATTTTACAAATCGGTCTAACCGTCTTCGAGTAATCGGGGAACATACACAAAAAAAAAGAAAGAAAAAAAGATTCCGACGAACTGAGAACCTCCTCCTGTTTTAAGTGGGTAAAAAAGGATGAATGATGTCTCCATTTTACAAAATATTTGAGTGTATTTGTTTTTTTTTTTTACTTTTTTCTACGTGGGCAGATATCTAGTAAATTATTCCGTTTTGCGAAGTGAAATCTCTGGAGTGTTGTGTTATAATTTAAGGAAACTCCAAGCCTTATAAATATTTAATTTGTTATTTAAATATTTATAGTCTAGATTGGACCTAGTGGAAAAACAGCCCGGGATAATGTAATTGATATTAACCTTTGTACCTACTCCCGAGTGGCCTCAAGTTCTGGTGAAAATTCCAGGGCCTTGGGTTTTTTTAAAGAACATTTTCAGTAGTTGCCCAATAATTAATTTCTACCTACTTTTAATTGCTAGCAGTTGTTTTAAGAGGTCTTAGTTTCAAACCCGACGAGAGCTTTGTGTAAGGGAGCGTCTAAACGGGCAATGTTTTTCTGCAATTTGTGGCTGCACTATTGGCAACTAATTGCTTGGCCATTACAAATATATTTTATTGTTCTTGATGGTCGAGCAATTCTATGGCTGGGCCATGTGTTGCAATATGACTGCAATAGTATGGCTCATGATGCAGACTCCTAAACGGGCTACTCACATCGGCAGCAATGGCTGACGAAATCGCACTTGTCGCAGCGTCTGTACTTCATTAATGAAATCGATAATCTTTTCGTTAGTCCACGTATTAGTCATTTTTATTCTTTATTTGTATTATTTAACCCGGAGAATATGACCCACGAGAATTTAACCTCAAAAACAACCATGACGTGACAAGCACAGTCAATACAAATTTCATGTCGATAGAAAAAGATGCACTATGCCATAACAATAAAGAGCGATTGAAACAACAATAGAACTAGCTGGGCAATATTGCAGTTAAATCGATCGCTCGGCGATTGTCTGGCAATCTATCGAACAATAATAGACCATATATGGCCATACCTAAAATGTTTGGCAATTATGGCCGGGACATTACTGCAATATTGCATAGTCTGGCTGTTACTGCTTGCAATGTTGCCGGCCACTATATTGCAGCCACAAATTGCAGTAAAACATGGCCCGTTTAGAAGCCCTCTAAATTATTTCATCACCACTGCTCTCAAAACGGTGAAGGAAAACATCGTGAGGAAACCGGCATGTCCTAGAACCAAGAATTCGAAGACATATGACATCCGCCAACCCGCACTTGGCTCACGTGATGGATTATGGCTCACTCCCTCTCACAGAGAGGCCTGTGTCCCAGCAGTGGGAACATTATAGGCTGATTGTTCACTGCTTAGCAGCATAGCTCAGCTCAGCAGCACAGCTCAGCTCAGCTCAGCTTATTCAGAGACTGGGTGTCGACCCCGACATAGTTCGGATAGACTAGGCAGATTGTAATCATCTTCTGCCTAGCCTTTCCGTAACCCCAAAGAATTTGTGTTTCCTTTAGATTATGTGATTATGTAATAGGTATACAGGTAGATTCTCTTTCTATCCGTCCATCCTCCTGATTTACTACCCACATACATATGTACGAAAACGGAAAATGTGACCTTAATCTAAGGCACGGACCACACGGCACGAACATCGCGGTTTTCATTCATTTGTTATAAAACCGTTCGATCTATTATATTATATCTAAAGGAATGTTGAGTCAGAATCAGAACTGATTTATAACTGACTCATTCGTTGTCCTTGGACTTGACACAGCGTTGTGTGTGATTAATTTATTGTCTCGACTCTTATACTATATGGATTTGCTATCCGTTTTTTTATTAGATTAGGGTCAAAAAGAAATATGATTTAAGTATACCTTGGAAAGACCACAAATCGCAATCATTAACGAACTTCCGCTTCGGGTTACCGACTAAAGTCTCCCGAGACCCAGATTTAAAAAGAGAGCTCAATTTTATATTTCGTACAACATGAAATTAGGATGACGTTAACATTTTGACAGATACATTTGACTTTACTTTCAGGCGCTATGTCGCAATTTAATACATGCTTTTTATTGTATAAGCATTCAATAGATTCCCAGACTTTAAAATCGAGCCACCGTGCATATTCACACGTAGGCATAAATAAAGCTCTAAAACATAAAAATAATTGAGTAAAAAAAAAACTTCTATGTAGTTTTGAAGCCGGCATCATTTTGGGGTTTCCATTGTTAGAATTTCAATTCACGATCATCTAAAAAGTTACAGAACTTTATATAAATACAGGGTTGGTTCAGGGTTTAATAAAATACACCGAAATTAAGCTGATATAAGTTATGTGATATAAGTTATTCTAGCCAGCAAATTAACCTCCCATAGTAATCTGTACCTTAGGCGACCAAAGCGAGGGAATTACGTTCATCCCCCCGTCACTAACTACTACGATGACCCGCCTTTATGTTGGCGGAGCGATGCGTGAGATTCTCCAGACGTGTGAACGGGGCTTTAGATTATTATTCGGATATTGTTACCACCTGGACTTAGGTAGGCATCTTTTAAGTGTAACAAAGAGAAATACAAAATATAACAGTACAATAGCTACATGTATGCTAAAAGGAAATTGGAGCACTTAAAATATTGGACGGACATAGTAGGTACAGTTGGCATCAAAATTTTGTGTGAAACTTCTTTCTCTAATTTTTTTTTTTTAAGGATACTCTCAATTGAGTATATATGTTTGGCATTACAACTGTCAGATTAGTCTCTGGGATTAAAAAACGAACTTATATAATATTGTATTATTTGTTTCAAAGGATCTGTGGTAGTTGTTTCCTTTTGATAAAATATACAGCACATCTGTTATAAACGCTGCCAAACACAAAAAAAAATCTGTACTCCAACAAGCTACACACTTTATCCTCTCAAAAATAACAAAAGCACCCCAATTTTTTTTACAAAAAATTTACCCATTAAAACTGCTTTTTCTTCATTAGTATTGTAATAAAAATTCATTGCGATGTTACTTCTCCCATCTTGTTTTATCGTTTCAAAACCGGTTAGTACCCTTCTAAACACCTGTTC
This sequence comes from Eremobia ochroleuca, assembly GCA_949629135.1. Classification (NCBI taxonomy): domain Eukaryota; kingdom Metazoa; phylum Arthropoda; class Insecta; order Lepidoptera; family Noctuidae; genus Eremobia; species Eremobia ochroleuca. The sequence continues at coordinate 7,007,571 of OX451405.1, read as the reverse complement.
CCAATTTACGCGCTATTCAAAATCATTCTTCCGTTTGCCCGGAGCGATTTGCATTTTTATTCATCATTCAGCTTAGGGTCGCCTTGTTAGACGAAAGTTTTGGCTAGTTGTTGGGGTAGTTGTTAATAAATAAATAAATATTTATTGGAAAAAATAATGAAAATCGAAGGCAACTTATGTGTTGTTAATTTGAATGTGTTTGCTCAGGTTCGCACAGGCGATTGTTTTACGCGACGAGCTTAAATCACGCACTGGATTTTTAACTCTCGGTGTTGAGCAGAGATTTGAGAATCCAACAGAGTGCATACCAACGCGTCTAGGAAATACACTGTTGAAATTTCAACTCTCGGCGATAAAATTCCAGTGCGCGATAAAAAATCGCCCGTGGATATGAGGGATTACTTTTGAGATACGCAAAGGAAAAATAATATTTCCGAAAAAAAGAAAACAAAAAAAAAAATGATCCGGAATTATTTATAACAACAAAAACACTACAATGAAGTTCCCTTCTACTACTGGTCCGAAACGCTACTTTTATTGTAAGCCTATGCTACTCAAACATATGTTCTAAACAAACAGAATTTTAAATGTATTTCATAATTGAATCATGGGACCTCAAGCGTCGGTGAATTGACAACCCTTAAACGAATTGTACAGCATTAGGGTAGTACCTAAATAGCTAGTTTGCTATACGGTGGGGTCCCGACTAAACTATGTCGAGTTTTGTCCGCGGTTTAACGAACCATGATTGTGTAACACCCCACTAAATCAGATTTTTGACGGTGTCATTGTCCCGTAGTTAATTTATCACAAGTGGTGCCACGTTTTTTATTTCGATACGACAAACTATGTCAAATTGTATAAATTGATGTGTGTGTGTGTGTGTGTGTGTAATTCACGTTACTAATACTTTTGTGCTTATTTGTTTGTTTAATTTCATTGGGCTAGTAAGCAGATGCGAGAATAATTTCCGTAGTTTTTGCAAATTCTTCTCTTCCTTTTCCATTGAACCAACCTTTTCTTGCCTGAATAAAAACACAATACGCTCTAGTTGTTTCTCGGAAAGACTTTCAAAATGCCAATAAAAAAAGTCTATCTATAATTCATAAAAAATTGACCGGTGCCCACAAAATGCGCACGGTATAAAGGTCCAATAATATCCTTAGAGCGAAAACAAACAGCCTAGAGATTAATTCAACTGTAATGAAAAAGCGGCCATGCAAAAAAATAATTGGTTCTTCACAAAGGCCTCTATTTCCGATGAGCAAAAATTTAAATTTTGACTAGCATTTTACAGTAGCGGCGACCGTTCGGAGTTTTGAAAATATAAATTTTATTTAAATCGTGACTGCTTTAGTGGTTTTGCGGCAAATGTGTTAGGTTTCTGTGGTAATGGCATAGTTTTTCGGCGTTTCCCTGACAAAGTGTCTAAACACACTATGCCGAAGTTACGCGACGAATAATTACGCCTGCAATGCTATTTGAATTATTGACGACACACTATGCCGAAATTACGTCGCGTCATAGCGTACAGCCTAACTTGGGTCGGGCGTAAGTTCGGGTTTCGCACCTCGAAAGTAATAACAAGATCACTTTGTTTTGCGTCTGTCTGTCCAACTGTGTAGATAACACGACACGACGCCAAGACAGCGCTCGAGACACTTAAGAGGGTTTATCCCTTAGAGCCATGTTGGAGATTCAAAATTGATGATTTCCGACGGACAATATAACCATAATGCGTTTAATTTATAGATGAGATATTGACGTCATATTATTGGGAATTTTATAATCTAGTGCATGGCTGAAAAACATTTTCAATTTTTTGTATAGTTTTCTCATCAGAACCGTTTTTATGCAAGCCTTTTTTCAAACTAGCGATCGACGGTCTAAGCAGATGCGAGATATTAGTAAAACCGTATACGACAAACTTATAACAACATTACTTTATAAAAAATAATAACATTTATTAGTGCATGGCTGAAAAAAAAACACGATTACTGTAAGTTTTCATTCAAGAAAAGTATATTCAAAAGTGTCAATTGTAGCCACTTTTCGAGATATTAAACGTGTTAGTTTATGATGAAATCTGAAATATTTATATTTTCTTTTAGACCTAGTAAATTAAGACATTTATGTTCTAAAACATGGTTTAAATATTTTTTTGATAACTTATATGTTTATTTTACTATGAATTATTTAGTATTGCTAGAGCGGCGCGCTGAGCGGTGGCGTGAATCCGCGCCGATTATATAGCAATACTAAATAATTCATAGTAAAATAAACATATAAGTTATTCAAAAAATATTTGAACCATGATTTAGAACATAAATGTCTTAATTTACTAGGTCTAAAAGAAAATATAAATATTTCAGATTTCATCATAAACTAACACGTTTAATATCTCGAAAAGTGGCTACAATTGACACTTTTGAATATACTTTTCTTGAATGAAAACTTACAGTAATCGTGTTTTTTTTTCAGCCATGCACTAATAAATGTTATTATTTTTTATAAAGTAATGTTGTTATAAGTTTGTCGTATACGGTTTTACTAATATCTCGCATCTGCTTAGACCGTCGATCGCTAGTTTGAAAAAAGGCTTGCATAAAAACGGTTCTGATGAGAAAACTATACGAAAAATTGAAAATGTTTTTCAGCCATGCACTAGATTATAAAATTCCCAATAATATGACGTCAATATCTCATCTATAAATTAAACGCATTATGGTTTTATTATCCGTCGGAAATCATCAATTTTGAATCTCCAACATGGCTCTAAGGGATAAACCCTCTTAATACACACACAAAGTTTCGGAACTGAATTTCTGCCGCGTAAGTTCGGCACTTATGGTGTGTCATATCAGCCGAATACGTCGGATCGTAAAATCAGCCGCTGAACTTCGGTCGCGTAACTTCGGCATATTGTGTTTAGGCACAAAATCAGGGAAACGCCGAAAAGCTATGCCATTACCAAATAAAATAGGTGGCGTTATCAATTGAGAAAACTGCTGCATATGGCTAGGTTGTCTATCTCATCATCATCTGATGATAATGATGAAAAGGACAAGGTCAGGATGAGGATGATCCCCCATCCTCACCCTGCATTCGGGCTATGTAACTTGGGGGGGTCGCTGCAAGACTCTTTCTTCTTTCATTCTCCCCTGTCAACCGTCCCGTTATCATGCAGTCGCTTTTATTTCATGTCATCCTCCACACATTCCATCCATCTTTTCTTTAGCCTTCCTCTCCCTCTCCAACCATCAACATTTATACTACAAAAAATTCATTTTATAACATTTTCCGATAACGACTTTGCAATGTTCATTGTGAGTTGCCAGTTCACAATAAAAAAAGTCGCATTATTAACATATCGTATCAATATTCAAAATGTTTCGGTGCGGCTGTGTATCGAAATATTGTAACAATTTTCATGAGTTTCTCTGCAATATGTTTAATTTGTCCAATTGACTGTATATTTTCAGAATTTTTGCATGCATAAAAAAAACCAAAACTTTATATTCGAACCTTCATTATGCCGAAGCGCCTGTGTTTCCTGCAAGTGCAGTGCAATTTCATGTTTTATGTTTATCTTTATTCTTTTGGGTTTGCGACTATTTGGTAGTTATGTCAACCCATGTTACAAGTTTTTACGAAGCACAATTTCGAAATTCCAATTCTTAACTTAGTACCAGAATCTAAACTAAAAAACTATTAGTGTACTCTTGGTAATCAGCTACAGCAGTAATCTCAGTATTTATCTCTTTATTAACCAGATACTGACATTACCTTTGAAATTTTCGTCTTCTCAACATTTTAATGAACGCGGCAGAACTGTCAGTATGAAAGGCATTGCCGTCGAGTGCCATTGTATGTGGGTTTCGCTATTAACCCCTTGCGACTGTTAATAAACAATGGACCTATTAAAATGTTTTCAATATTAACATTCTTTTAAAAGGGATCAGTTAATTTTCGTGCTGACTGTACTTGTAACTGTTGGGTTTTTGACATTTTTAAAACTAAATAATAAGTATATTTAATAAAAATAAAGATGAAGTTTGTTTGTTTTGAAAGCGTTATTCTCGGGAACTACCAATCGGATTTCAAAAAGTATTTTAGCATTTGACTGCCAAATTCTTGAGGAAGGTTATAGGCTATTTAACATCACGCTAGAACTGATAGAAGTCGAGCAAAAAAGAAAAAAGTCAGGACGAATGCTGAGCGTGAACGAAGTAATTGCGTGGGCGACGCGATGTGACGCGTTGGGTAGGGGGAACAAGAAATTTTATGCGGTTTGACCGCGTAAAATTTCTTCACGTGCAGAAGCTACTTACTAATAAAACAGCCAATTAATTAACAATCTAGGCCAGTTCTATTTAACTTCATAAAAGTAACGCGTCGTCGCTGAGAATTGTATCCGCTATGGGAATAGTCATTGTTTTCATATTGTATTGTTATCACTACATAGTATAAAACAAAGTCGCTTCCCTGTCTGTCTGTCCCTATATATGCTTAGATCTTTAAAACTACGCAACAGATTTTGATGCGGTTTTTTTTAATAGATAGAGTGATTCAAGAGGAAGGTTTATATGTATAATACATGCATAATGTAGTAGAGAAACACTGATCATTTTAGGGGTTTCTAATGTGATGTCGTAAATAAACACATTTTATTACGCTTACATTGCAAACGCTGGGATAGATCAAAATAATGTACTACAGTATTGTACACCTTAAAAAGGTCTACAAAAAAGTCCGCGATGGTATATTATGTCTATCTCTTAGGGATAACCCACAATAACCATTTTTTATCCTATACTTTTTATGAGAAATAATGGCTTTAAAATTATCAGTGTTTCTCCATTGCACCCGTGCGAAGCCGGGGCGGGTCGCTAGTTTCTTATAATTATCATAATTGCACATCCGTGCTGCGGCCGCGTTATAATAATTGTCATTTCTATACGCTAATACCATTGTTTTTGTAGTGGCATTGTTAGTTTGCATTTAAATAATTCATTGATTTCAAGGTGCAACATTTTGACGTTATTTTAGACACGTTACCACAAACCTCCTTACTAATAAACGTATTATATCAGATGAACAGTTACACACCGATTTCTCTCTTTCAGTCGTCAGTAATTTGACTTTCGAAAGAAGAAGACAAAGCATTGTGTAACAATACAGACGTTATACAAAAAAAAAAAAAAACAACGTTTATTAGTAAAGGGGTTCGTGTAACAGCCTGTATTTCAATTTTACATAACTCAAGATCACATTACGCCTGCCCGAAAGGAAAGGGTAGGTAGAGGTGTATCTATACTATAACCATACTTAGCCACTTATGTTTAAAGTCCCATTTAATGGGGGGCAAGCCTATTGCCATGAAATGGGCACAAATTTATTTGCGTTAAAAATCTTTCATGCTGTAGCTAAAATGTATTGATAAGATATGAAAGATATCGGTTATCTTTCATTCTGACATTTAGAGGTGGAAAGTCACCTTTCACGGTCATTGAAACACCATTTTTATCAAATAAAAATGGTGCTCAACTACTCATTATCCTTCATAGGAAATTATGACTCTTGTATGTACCTAGGTACACAAAACAAACTCATTCGGTTTACATCCCACACACGGATAGCTGTGTCGGTATAAATAGTTACACACACAAACGTTAAATAAATCGAGCGCGGGAGCTCTGTTTTTCCTTCCGAACAGACTAAGATCAAAAAAAAATTTTGAATCTTTTTTATCTTTTTCGCGCACTCGATTTTCAACTTTCAGTATTGAGCCGAGCATCGAGAATCCAACAGAGTGCATCTCAGCGCGTCAAAAAATCCAGTGCGCGTAAAAAAATCGCCGCGATAAAACTACGCCCGTGCTACCTGGGCTTGCCAGCAAAGCCAATGGCAATAGTATGTACCAACTGGTTTCTGAGAAATCTGTTCAGTTATAGGCCATTTTGAATGCAATAAATGTTTACGGCTCTTTGTTGCGGGAAGTGCAAACATTTTTGGCATACTTTTACATTGTTCATTGTTCGAATGGCAATTTACACTTATTATTATGTTGCATTCCATATTGTAGGTCATCATTAATAATGATCGATCGTACATATCTTTTGTATTGTGTAGTTTACTTCCACTTGAGGCCAATAAAAGGTAATAAATACGTGAATATGGGTTCCTAATGGATATAGGACACTGAAATGGTCGTAGGTGTGCCTACAAATTGTTTCTCGTATATCAAGTTGACCCACTATTAAGGAATGTCGCCTATATGGCCGGCACTCGATCGGCTCCGCTTTTACTCGAGCAGTTACTAGTTACCTCGTTGAGCGTTTGCTGTGAGAGCCTGCTATCAGCATAGTAACTACACGATATTAATTCTACTCTCTGGTCTATTTCAGTCCAGTGCTGCATAAGTGTGGAATCATTCTGCAGTCCTTGCCTTGGTTTGATTCAAATACCTACTAAAAGGACTGATGCATATTTTTGTCTTGATTTTCTACCAATAGAGACATCAGACAGCAATGTTGATATGAAGAAAGAAATAAATAAATAAAATACGTTTATTTGCAATAAACATGGCGCAGAGAGAGAACACAAACACAATAAGTTGGGGGAAAATATGCGTCGCATCCATGCAAAACGGCGATCGCTCAGCATAATGCTCAGCATAATGGCTGTGGTGTGTGATGGAAATTGATGGCCTGAAACACGGGTTTTTCATAAACCTAGTTCAGGCAGGTCTACAGTACAGTTAGAATTTAGCTTCCATCGATTGTAATTAATGTTCGAGGGGCCCGTGGCTAAATAATAACAACCGCACAGGTCGATCGATGATGTTAAGCTACGCTTGCCGCGGCTGGTCTGTGGATGGGTGACTATCTCTACATACCGAGACCTCTCCGTGCCTCGGAAAGCACGTTAAGCCGTTGGTCCCGGCTGTCATTCGTAGATCTTTGACAGTCGTTACGGGTAGTCAGAAGCCCGAAAGTCTGACAACCAGTCTTACCTAGGGGTATCGTATTATCCAGTAACTGGGTTGTGGTAGTCAGATAGGCAGTCGCTCCATGTAAAATACTGGTATTCAGCTGCATCCGGTTAAACTGGAAGCCTACCCCAACATAGTTGGGAAAAGGCTAGGCAGATGACAACATGATGATGATACAATTTTTATTTATTTATTTTATTTGGAAGATGCAACATAGTAGTTTTTCTAAAATATTTATTCATAATTATAACATGAATAGTACAAATCATACCATAGTCTTTTTAAAATTTTAAATATTGAACACACCCCGTCACCGTCGCGGGCCGTCCCGCTTAATAAGTTTTTTTTTTTTAATGCACACTGGCTGCTTATACACTCACAAGACCGCAGCATTTTACTTAATTATGTAAAAAAATTCGTAGCTGACTACCTAACCAAATTTAGTTCTATTTTTAAAATTCAGTCCCGCACTAGAGAGGGAAGCAATTACTATGAGTCTTTCCCGCCCAAAGGTGGGAAGCAGAAATTAAAAATACATTTATTTGCGGTAAACATGACGCAGAGAAAGAACACAAACACAAAAAAATGGGGGGTTTTACACAGACGAAAGTCACGGGCAGAACCTACTGTAAAATAACTAGCCACCATAGCCTTATACATAAAATCATAGACTAAAACCTCGAATAATGTGCGGCATCCCTCCTCACAGAATATTAAAACCGTCCACATAGTTAACGTAATCCAATTTGTGAAATGTTTTACATTAATTACAGAGGCCGCGATTTTCCGGACATTTGCCGTTTAGTTGTAAATATTCAAATGGTAACCTAAGTAAATGAACACCCGAATGAGTGGGTCTGTTTACAAATCTATGGGGGTGATGGCGTATGCATAGGAACACGATATTTATTGAAAGTTTGCGAAGGGACACGGATTGTTTGACGCCAGAGGCCCTTTTTACACTACTACACTTACTAGGGCTGCCAACCCAATATATATATTTTTATCATCATCTGCCTAGCCTTTTCCCAACTATGTTGGGGTCGGCTTCCAGTCTATCGGCATGCAGCTGAATACCAGTATCTTACATGGAGCGACTGTCTATCTGACCTCCACAACCCAGTTACGGGGTAATACGATACCCCTCGGTAAGACTGGTTGTCAGACTTTTGGGCTACTGAAAACCCGTAAAGACTGTCAAAGATCCACGAATGACAGCCGGTACCAACGGCTTAACGTGCTTTCCGAGGCACGGAGGGGTCTTGGTATGTGAAGATGGTCACCCATCCACGGACCATCCACGGCAAGCGTAGCTTAACCTCACAAGCACAAGCATATATTTTTTTTTTTACTAGCCGTTAATATCCCACTGATGGCCAAAGGCCTCCCTACTCTCTTTCCACCTCTCTATGTCTCTGTCAGAGCTGCCAAGGACCATTCTTTATGAAAGGAGTCCAGCTCATCCTCCCGCCATCTCCGTCTCGGCCTATATTTAAATGTAAATGATTTGATTTCTGTAAGTAGGTTTATACAAACACTTTTACACGTCAATCATATTTTAAAACTAGATGAGGTCGGCGTTTCCTATCTGAGTACTAAGAAGTAAGGCCGAAACAAGCTCAGAGGTTACAATCTCTTTAATACAGTATCCTGCTATATTGGAGACCTAAATACTAGATTTTCATTTCAATACAATATGGCGAGATGACCGCAATAGGACCAGCATTAATATCAATGGTATTTTATAACTTTAATTTAAAGTGTAATCATTAATAGCAGGGCTCGGAAACCGGTTGAAATTCTTAACCGGTTACGGTCATTGACCCCAAACCGAAATCGATTTAGGTTAAGGTTTGCACTTTACCGGTTTTTACCGGTTTTTGCGGGAAACCGGTTTTTCATGAATTTTGGTTTTGAAAGTGAAAATTAACCGGTTAAACACCCCCCGCCCCCTAACTAAGCAAGTCGCAACATGAGTCTACCCGCACCATTTAAGTTCTCCGGTTGTATTTGACGTCCTCAGATCAAACATTTTTTTTCCTAATGTTTTCTGGGGTACTAAATGTACTAATGTCACTATAACTTGTTGAAAGTGTTAAAAAAGTAGACGAAAAATATTTACGACTTACGGAATTAACCGGTTAATTTGGGTGTCAAAACCGTTTGTGCTTATGTAACCGCTAACCTTTGTCATTTGGGTTACATATGAACAGTTCACTTGTTTAACCGGTTAATGAGGGAACGATATATTTACCGGTATTTCATCGAAATTAACCGCTCTTTTTAAACCGGTTCAGAGCCCTGATTAATAGTTTTAAGATATTAAAAAAAAAACCATTATTAAAGGCTCAAAGAAGCAAAAATAATATATTTTTGAAACAAGCCTAATATTGTTTTTTCGCTATCTGCTATATTTTTACATGCAATGGCTTCGAAAATAATATATTCGATATACAAAAAGTTGGCATCCCTAAAAGGTCGTATTATCATATAGGTGGCGTTAAACGGTTGAGGGGTTTTCGCGTAGTGAATCGCTATAAAGTTCTCGGGTAGTGTGTGCTGGCCAAGGGTGAAATGCATTACGCACTTTATGTTAAACATATTTGGGTTTTGTTTTCCTTCTTACGATTTGCAGAAGGGGTTTACATGATTGCACCTACTACTGTTTGTCTCTGCATCACCCAAAGCATGACTTTTAAGTCCGCCTCTCTTCGTCCGCGTGAAAGAACAATGTCAGGTTTCGGCCTACAAAACTTTTAAAACTAAATTCACACGGACACAAAGTTTTTACGTACAACAATTTAAATATAAAATTCTAACTTCTTATAAAATACTTATTTATTTTCTAGAACTTTTCGAAAAGAAAATCATTTTAATAAGAAATCAGTTTGTTTATCATGTTTCAGGTTTTTCTTTTTATAAATAAAAGGTTCAGGTAGTTACCTGTTCTGCCACCGTAATCGATTATTCTAAATAATAACGATTTATTCTTTACTTTTTATTTACCACCTCACAATTGTCTATTATTATTTTTTTTACCTAAATAATACGTTCATCGTGTTTATTTTAAATACATTTAGTATTTTTTAAAGAATATAAAAACAAAAAAATCAAGAAATCGATTTTCATGACCTGTGCTCGATAACTTAATCGTAATGTAATGGCAGCCCTGTTAGCTGCTGTCAAGATCGCGCGCTTTAACTGTCATCTTGCTTGTGTTGTTGTTGCTAGTGTTTTTCTGTGTACGGTTGTTTTATTCTGGAATTCCTCTGCGTTTGCGTTATACTTATTCTGTTATATTCATATCACACATTTTGTGACAATGTCCCATGAACTACGTTGTATTAATTGTGGTATAAATGTGTTCCGGATGAAACGACATTTAGTTGAATCTGGCGATGTTTCTTCATTGTTACGGCAATGGACTTCACTTTCTGAGGTAAAGTACGATTCTTATTAATAGAATGGAAACTGTTTTAACTGAGCTAAATGTTATTTTGCAACGCAACTGTATCTTGTTTGTTTTAGATTCCTAATGACAGTGTTGTTTGTCATTCCTGTTGGATAATAATTGAACAAACAAGACTAAGTAATCCATCAAGTAGCAATGCGCCAACTGAATCAATTGTGCATCGAAATGTTTGTATTGGTTGCGGTCATTCATTGCATCGTGTAAGGTCTCACGCCTTAAATAACAGTTCAGAAAGAGAAGATGCTATCAGACGCGTGATAGAGCAACAGATTGCACCGCTACAGGTAAGCAAGATCCTTCAATGATTTTATGTATTGCTGGTTGATGAATGAAATATTGTGTCTTTTTCAGATTGCAATAAGATTTTTTTAAGCTATTGCATAGTTTTTACTGAATCAAGAAATTCCCTAACGAAAATAAACCTAACACCCCCCACTCCGACCGGAACAGTGGTGCGAATAATTGCATAAGTTGACAAAAATGTATTTTTTTTTTTTTGTTTTTCTTACAGCTGAGATCAACAGATAAGATCTGTCACCCATGTTGGCAAAGAAGTTACCGTTCTGTTCAACGGAATTTTACTACACCATCATCATCAAGTATTGATGAACCATCAACTTCGACAGCCTCTGATGTATCAACACTATTGCATGTAGAGAGTGAATCAAGTCAGTCGTTTGTAGAAGAATTGCAGCCATCTCAGCAGATAGCAACACCAGGGCCATCATCGCTGTTGCCAGTCCCACAGGTGCCTATGGATGTCATTCCGTTGCCAGTCCCACAGGTGCCTATGAATGTCATTGAATTATTGGAATTCGGCCGGGCACCAGACACTCAGGCTCGTTGCTTTTTCCCTAGTTGCCGTCAACTTGAGAGAATGATTGTTCCAATATCAATTAGAAGAAGATTATTTTCAGAGTATAATTATTATGTGCCAGAAAACTGTCGAATTTGTTCTCACCATTTGAGGAGCAATGATTGGCCTGAATTGATGGAACCTGAAAATGTTATCCACACATTTACGGCACAACATATTTATGATTTCACAGAATTATTAAAACATCAGACCTCTATTGACTTTGAAGATGTCCAAAATATGGATGACTACCTGGTGCATTATTGGTTTGGTATGAGTAAGGAAGACTTCAGAAATATATTACTTGAAACTCCACGTCTAGCTAATATGCACAGAAGTTCAACTGCCCTTGCTGCATTTTTAATGAGATTAAGAAATGGTGACTCTGGAGATAGAATAAGTTCCTTATTTCAAGTTCCTAGAACTACATTAGAAGGCTTAATGGCAAGAGCAAGAGAACTTTTGCACCAAGATCTGGTTCCAAGGCATCTAGGTATACATCACATCACAAGAGAAGAGATAGCAGCAAGAAATCTTTTAATACCAAATGGCCTTTTTGGTGGAACTGAAAATGAGGGTGAGAGGAGACCAATAATAATAGTTGATGGAACCTACATATATTGTAATAAAAGTGCCAACTATGCCTATCAAAAAAAAACTTACTCTTTACATAAATATAGGAATTTGGTAAAGCCCTTCCTGTTTGTATGTTGTGATGGGTATATAATCGAGATTTTGGGCCCCTATCCAGCCATAACATCTGATGCTGATATTATAAATAATGAGTTTGGAAACCCAGAGAGTTCATTGCGTGAATATTTTCAAGAGGGTGACGTGTTTATCCTAGATAGAGGTTTCAGAGATGCAGTCCCATTGTTACAAAACTGTAACTACTCTGTGCATATGCCATCATCATTACAGGATGATGAAAATCAGTTGTCAACATTAGAGGCAAACAAAACTCGGGCTGTTACTATTTGCAGATGGGTGGTTGAAGTTATGAATGGGATTTTTAAGCAGCGGTTTAAAATATTCCGACATGAGTTTAATAATAGAGCTTCACCACATCTCATGATTGACTTTTCCATAGCTGCTGCCCTAATCAATAGATTTCGTCCACCTCTCACAGACAGGTTTGATGCTGCCCAGATATTAGAAATTATTCAACAGAAAATGTTCCAAAATAATACATTAAGTGAGTTTATTATACAAAACAATTATAATAGAAGAAGGGCACAGTTCTCAAATATAAATGTTGATAACAGAAATGTCGCTGAGTTTCCTCAGCTTGAGTATCACGATTTGATTTTAATAGCTTGTGGTACTTACCAACTCCGTCAGGCCCGATCATATTACGGTGAGCATATCCGCTTTAATGGCCGATATATGATTGAAGTATGCAGGGAGGCATCAATTAACAATTTAAGAGAACAATTGTCTCTCTCTCAAAGCTCTTGGCTTTTAAGAGCCAAAATTCAAAGTCGACATATCAGTAGTAAAACTTATTTTGTGTATGTTCTAATTGATAACAGCTTAAATGGGAGAGAGGCAATTAGTCAATATTATTGTAATTGTAAGGTAGGTAAACGAACTGTGGGATGTTGTTCCCACACTATGACCATTTTATGGTATTTGGGCTGGGCTAGGCACCAAAACAATATTGAGCCTCCTGCACAATTTCTTGATGATTTGTTAATTGAGTATAATGAAATTGATGATGATATTAATGAATGAACACAAATATGTTGTTCCTACAACAAGGCTCAAGAAAATAGGTGGCTCGTTTAGATGCCAATGTATACGTTTTTATAATAAACTTCCTAGCCATATTCAAGAACTAAGCATTAATAAATTCAAATCTTTTATAAAGCTAAAACTATACCAGAAAGCCTATTATACTGTAAAAGACTATATTGAGGACAAAAAAGCTTGGGATTGAGCTGCTCCAATAGGTCTAGACAGTGTTTATTTGTTATTTTGTTTTTTATTTGTTATATTCACACTTTTGTTTTTTTTTTTCTTTCTAAATATCTATTTATGTACAGAATGACATGAACATTTACTGTTTAAAGTCTTATATTATTTTAATTATTGTGAATGTGAGGACTATGTGGGTCATTGTTTCCGTTTTAATCATGGTCTGGCAGTTTGAGTGGTGTATGCGGTCTACACAAATGCCCTGTCCTTGGTATTGCTCGTCGAATCGTTGAGCTCCTTAAGTTCTGAGTTGAGCTGCACGGTTACTGACGAATGCGTGCACTGACTGCACAGGTCAACTAAGTGTGGTTCTTTCCTCAAAAGACCACTTCAGACACCAATCTACATGGTCCTCAAAGATCAAAGATTATATCCGGATTTTTATATACACATTGACATTGATGAATTTTATATGAACAATGACATGGATATTTACTTTGTAAAGTATCTTATTTTTTATTATAATTACTGTGAGTGTGAAGACTATGTGGGTCATTTCTTTTTTTCGGTTTTCCTTCTTAGTTAGTTTTAATCATGATCTGGCAGTTTGAGTCATTTATGCGGCCTACCCAAATGTCCTTTCATTGGTATTGTTCGTCGAATCAGAGACTGTGACCTCTGAGTTTGTTTCGGCCTTTCTTCTCAGAGTAGTCAGATAGGAAACGCCGACCTCATCTAGTTTAAAAAAATATGATTGACATGTAAAAGTGTTTGTACAAAACCTACTTACAGAAAATAAATCATTTATCATTTAATGATAATGCTGAAAACGAATAAAACTTCAGTTACTGTGTATTTTTTGTTTAATTTACTGCGTAAAAAGAAATAACCTCCAATTTACAATGTCTGAATAATTTATTTTTGAGAAGTTCAATGTAAAAGTGGGATACACAGAAAAGCTTCTAACATTAAACTACACAAAAAAACGTGAGAATTTTCACTGTCCATGAAATTTTTTTATTGAGCCTAACTTACTATGGACATCTGACATTGTCCTTTCTTGATCCCTTGACCCACCCCGTCGCATCGACTTTTTTACGTTTTGCTCGGCTCCTAAAGGTCCTAGCGTGATGTTAAATAGCCTGTATCCTTCCTCGGGACTTCGGGTATCAAATGAGAAAGAATTTACAAATCCGACCGGTAGTTCCAGAGATTAGCGCGTTTAAACAAGCAAACAAACTCTTCAGTTTTGTTAATTGTAAGTTTTGTTGTGTAATCTTCGCATGTGAACAGTAACATATTCTACTGTTAGAGTCTACTATTTCATTCCCCACAACAAAAGTTCGCCACAACAAACAATCTTCAAGCTTATGGAAATAGCAATGACAGGATGCTAGGCTAGCACATTATTGTACCATCACATAGAAACAATCCGTAAGTATTTTTGGTCTATTTTCGATAATAATATACACGAGGCCAATGGTAGCAATAGAGAAATAGGCCGGCCTAATAGACAATTGGAAGTGATTAGAAGACACTGCAGTGATTCTCAAACTTTTAATTAGTTGGCGAGCGGTGCTAACTTGCGGCGTATTTTTTGGCGTACAATACACTTTTAGAAGGTCCACACATTTTTTGAAAGCTAATAGAACCTTCAGTATAATTTAACGAGAGAGTCAAATCTGCCGAACAATCTCGTGATTTGATTTTTAAGTTTGTATTTAATTGTATCTCAGAGATGAAAACTAAGAAGAGATGTTTATAAACGTCGATGGATGAAGAGGGAGAGAAAGGCCAAAGAAAATGTGGATGGTTTGTGTTAGGAATGACATGGAAGAGAAGTTGTGAATGATAGCGATACGGTTGACCCTAGAAAGAGGAAAGAAAATACGTTTATTTGCGGTAAACATGACGCAGAAAAAGAACACAACCACAAAAAAGAACAAGTTGGGGGAAAATTTGCGTTACATCCACGCAATACGACCATCGTTCAGCATAATGCCACCCTATGCGAGACAGGGACCTAGCGCTGGTATTCAGGGACAGCCGACGTTGGCGTTATATGAAAGAGAAGGGAGTGAATGATGACTTGACGGTTGACAGGACAGGGGAGAATGGAAGAAGAAAATGTGTTGCACCGACCCCAAGTAACATAGGACAGAAAGGTGCTACTGATATGGTTTTTGTCTAAATATTTGAAACACTCGTAACATCGTATTAAAAAACTATGAACCTCAAAAATTCTGTAGGTGTAACAAAATTCCTTACATGACGCGAAAATTTATCCGTATCAGAATTCATAGCGTCGCAAACAATTTATATGCAAATCAGGCAAACAAACGATCACACATAACACTTGAAGTTTTCTACGAAAATTTAACGTATATTGAAGAAACCATTTCAGTTAGTAGGTACACCATACAGTATTTATATTTCATTTATACTCTTTAACGTGAAATATTACACAAGTTTTTGTACAAAGAATATTTTCGCCGAGCTCCCTTTTCAACGTATTACGAAATGGAATTTTGCATATTTGCATCAGCTGTCGGAGCACGTGTACCTTATTGCTTAGACGCAATATCTATCAATTGGTTTTATTTTTGTTCTGTGTCCTAGCCAAAAAGGAAATAATGGTATGACCTAGTAAGGAATATCCTGGAAGTAGGACAGCAGACGCCAGAGGAGCCGTAACGGTGATGACTGAATGTTAGCACTTACTAATGATATCATTGAATGGCTTTTTCACATCGACTAGTTCCACAGCATAATCTGTCTATAATGATGCCGCTGCTAGAACACAAGCCACCTCTCTATGAGAATGTCACATGTCTTGGAATTTTGAGAGCAATCTTTCACGTAGTTCGATCATATAGATTTTAGAATTTGCAGCAGGATTCGGACGCTTTTATGGAATTGACTTTGACTTTTGCTTCATCCCCTGTCAGCCAAAATATTTGCTTGCTGAATTCCGCCGCTCTAATTTCAGCGAAAATGTTCTATAAGTTGTTGAGAAAGATGAGGGGCCCGTGGCTAAATAATAACAGCCGCACAGGTCGATCGATCAGATTAAGCTACGCTTGCCGCGGTTGGTCTGTGGATGGGTGACCATCTTTACATACCGAGACCCCTCCGTGCCTCGGAAAGCAAGTTAAGCCGTTGGTCCCGGCTGTCATTCGTAGATTTTTGACAGTCGTTACGGGTAGTCAGAAGCCCGAAAGTCTGACAACCAGTCCTACTTAGGGGTATCGTATTACCCAGTAACAGGGTTGTGGAGGTCAGATAGGCAGTCGCGCCATGTAAAATACTGGTATTCAGCTGCATCCGGTAAGACTGGAAGCCGACCCCAACATAGTTGGGAAAAGGCTATGCAGATGATGAAGTTGTTGAGAAAGATTAGATACATCAGCGCAGAGTGCACTTAGCAAGATAACCGAAATATTATATACTAATATAATAAAGCTGAAGAGTTTCTTTGTTTGAACGCGCTAATTTCTGGAACTACCAGTGGGCTTGAAAAAACTTGACGAAGGTTATAAGCCAAACCGAGCAAAAAGAAAAAAAAGTTGGAAAGAATGCTTTGCGAAACCGAAGTAAAAACGCGGTTGGGCGATGCGACGCGTAGCGGTGGGTCGAGGGAACAAGAAACTACGCGGACGAAGTTGGCAATAGTTCGGCCCCTACTACATGGGACTTAAAAATATCTGGCGAAATGTGGGTGGACTAGGTGTAACCCTTAGAGGCGTGATGTTATGTGTTACCTACTTAACCCTTACAGGCGTGATGTTATGTGTTATCTACTTAACCCATACAGGCATGATGTTATGTGTTATATACTTAACCCTTACAATCGTGATGTTATGTGCTTATCTTATGTGAAAAAGTACTAAAATTATATTATTTAGGCTGTGTCTCTAGTCCAAATAGAGCACATTTTTAAAGTCATTCGCCTGCATAAAAGTTACTTGTTTTAGGTTAATTGCAGCAACATACAGGTAATTAGTTGCATACCTGATAATCCTGATTTATTCTAGATTTAAAGTCTGCTAATTTAGTACCGCCACAGTATCTAGACCGGTGCTCTTCCTAGATTAACAAAAGCTCATTAGGCTCTCCCGTTCCGGACATTCTTTTAGAGAAATAAATCTCATAATTTACGTTACCTTTTAAGTTTATTGGTTACAGCTTCCATTACATATCATTTCGACTGTATTTCCCGAAGGGTTAGACAGAGGTGTACCTATAGTACAGACGCCAGCACATCGAGCTACTACAATCTGTCAAATTTCTTTAATAGATTTTCAACTTTATCACTATTAGTATTAGATTTAGGATTTATTGGAAAAAGTGACAGTTTCGGGTAGCTTGATGTGCTGGCGTTTCTACATCCACATTTTGCCAGTTATTTTATCCCCATGTAATAGGGGGCGAGTTTATCGCCATCAACCATGGCACAAATCCAAACTCAGGTCTGCTACAAGAAAACCTAAATGGAAAATCCAATAACATGTGACCGAACCGGGAACCGAACCCAGGACCTCATACTTGCAGTAGCGCTCATAACCATTAGATCGACGAGGCTTCTTCCAGTATATAAAAATAAGATTGAATACGAGAAAGAAAAAAAAGTCACCGCCGTCATCACATCTACCTGAAGCAGTCTACCGCTGTACATAGGCTCTTCAATCACACGTCATCCAACTTCATCATCCATCATCAGCCTAGCCTTTTCCCAACTATGTTGGGGTCGGCTTCCAGTCTAACCGGATGCAGCTGAATACCAGTATTTTACGTGGAGCGACTGCCTATCCACAACCCAGTTTCTCGGTAATACGGTACCCCTTGGTAAGACTGGTTGTCAGACTTTCGGGCTACTGACGACCCGTAACGACTGTCAAAGATCCACGAATGACAGCCGGGATCCACGGCTTAACGTGCTTTCCGAGGCACGGAGGGGTCTTGGTATGTGAAGATGGTCACCCATCCACGGACCAATCGCGGCAGGCGTAGCTTAACCTGAACGATCGACCCATGCGGCTGTTATTACTTAGCATCTAACTTCATCATCCAATCAAGACAAATCATCATTATATTAGCGGTTACTAGGCCTCTCAGAATCTCAATAGAGAAGCCTATGTCTATCAGTAGACTACCAGAGGCTGATGATGGCTTCACCTTTCCCTGTCATTACTGTCACTGTTGCCTTGTATCAAGCCACTTCTAGACAAAGGTCTCTCGTTATGACTTCCAGCTGTTTCTCTCCAAGGCAAATGTGGACCTGATATCTACGAAAACCGCGCGCCGAGCGGCCCATGTGTTTGTGATGTGTCACTAATAAACTAGTGTTCAAGCAAGTCGGTTGTTTCTTTCTCTCCCGCTCGTATACCTCGTCGTGAGGTGTACGAGCGAGTACCAACGAAAATTATAAAAAAAATGAACACGTATCTAGGGAATTTGTCTTCATGTGACCAGAAGACCAGCGAATGGCAAATGTATGAGGGAAAATTAACACAGTTTTTGAAAATCAACGGTGTTAAAGACGATGTGAAGAGTGGAATTTTACTGTGCCAGCTTACGGAGGAGACGTATCGTCTAATACTCAACCTAGCGTTTCCAACTCCTTTGGAAACGCTGAGGTATGAGAACCTAGTGGGATTATTCGACATCCATTTCAAGCAAAAAGTGCTGGTAGTTTTTTTTTGTCCAGCTCGTCCCGGTTTCTTCTACGTGGCCATCTTCTTCATCATTTTCTTCCTTATATTCCATGGTATTATATGAACATAAAAATTTATGGAAGAAATATCTGTTGGCTACAATTTTTATCATTTGCTCTGAACTCGAATCGTCTTAATCAATACAGCGTTACCTGATGTTAAAATGAAAAGACTAAAGCATCCGCACTCAATTCGTCATATATTCACAAACTTTCCAAGATTATTAGGTACAGTTAAATCTACTCTAAAGGTTAAATGTCAAAGGTACACCTTTCACTGAATATTTTAATATTAAAAATTATTGTAAGCTCATTTTGACAAACGAGTACTCATTTTTACAAAGTCTATAGGGAATAAGAAAATAAAACAACTGTTTATTTTGTATGTCTGTGTAAGAACAAAATGGATTCTAATTTTTTCTTTTATTTGTGTTTGATCTTCTTTATTGTAAAAATTATAAACAATATGTGAGTTCTGAGTGGTTTCATGTAACACTTAAGGCTCTTTTAGATCATACGTTTTAAGATGTATGTCCTCTTTGGCCTTGGCAAAATCACCGTCTTTGCCATATCATTGATTCCATTTCCATGATTTTCTTTTTTTTAATGTTGACCCACACTAGGAATTACTCCTGTATTGTGGGTGCGTTTACAAACATTTAAACTCACATACACCAACAGCCCTAAAATAATATTTTATATAAGCTTCGACCAGAATTCGGCCATGTCACACCGTTAGCGTTGGCCTCGGAAAGGTCTTTCACAGTGCAGGTGTTACTGCAGGAGGTTGGGCATCGGTTCAAATACAATACAATACAAATACAAAAATAGTTTATTGTGCAAATCAGAACATACATTCCATTTAAACGTGTCCGGAGCCTCCTGTTAAGCAACAATGCCAGTATTAGAAGGCTCCGCTCTTTCACATCATTGTCGTACACTTAGTGTACTGTGACCTTAGGGGTAAATATGCAATGTAAGTACAATTTTCTGTATTAGCCTACATTTACTAATGTTAAGAAAACCTAAATTGAAATATAATTATAATGTAAGCAAAGTTGCAGTTTAAATTAATAATAGTGAGAATAAAACTTATTCCCAGTTAGTGCATGTGATGTAGTGTATAGTGTGGTTAGTAAGTAGTGCGGTGTTATGTGTGGTAAGTGTTGAGGCGCGCGATATGGTGCGATAAGTGGCATGGTGCGTAGAGTGGTGTGAGGCGTGTGGAATGGTGTGAGGTGGTGTGGTGTGTGTGATGAGGTGTGTGGTGTGTGCGATGAGGGGTGTTATGAGGTGTGTGATGTTGTGTGTGCAAGTCCACAATCGCATTGTGGCTCACCTGGGTACCCCCCATCCCCCTTACCTGTTTATGTTGTACCTCGATCACCTGCAAGGCGGGATTACGAGATTACCCTTACCTTTACCAAGAGCTACATATTTAATTTGTGTTACAATTCTACAAACTCATTCATATTTTAAAACGCCCCAAAATACAAATCTCAGTTCTGCATCAGAAGTTTCATAAGAAAACCAACCCAGAAACGTATCTAGGATTTATTTCTCAAAACTAGGTCTCGTCTCGGCCAGCTATCCAAAATTATTCATTCCAGGTCATACTCGACTGTTTTCGTAATAACATGGCCGCCAACGGAAGAACGCAAATTGCACCGTCAAAAACGGCGGTTGGGTATACCGACATTCCAGATTTAAATTCCGGACAGGTTTCGCTAAAGTAAATCATTGTAATTTAATTTTGTTCGGAGCACCTTCTTCGTGCGTTGGCCCTTCAACTTTTAGGATACGAAGTCGTTATGGTTTGAGACGGGAAAAGTGGGTCTGAAATGTTAAGTATGCGTAGATTTTTGTGGAGGTCAGAAAGCAGAATATTATGTCGAGGAAAAATACTCGGGTATTTTCAGAGCATTTTCTATATCTTCGGCAGAAAAACTTCTGTGTCTAATACTAGTAGAAACTTTTTAGCTGGTCAAATTGACCAAATAAATACAGCAATTTTGGCTGGATGTATCAAAACATCGTGAGGAAACCGGCATTTCCTAGAACTCGAAGACATGTGCCATCTACCAACGCGCCCTGGGCCCGCGCGGTGGTTTACGGCCCACACCCCCAGAAAGGACTCCTGTGTCCCAGCAGTGGGAACTTTATAGGCTGATTATGTATGTACAGACGCCAGCACATCAAGCTACTACAATCTGTCAAATTTCTTTAATAGATTTTCATCTTTATTGCTAAAGCATTAGGTTCAAAGTTGATTGGGAACATTTGACAGTTTCGGGTAGCTTGATGTGCTAGCGTCTGTACCAAAACATACAAACTCATTCGATTTTATATTTTACACTAGCAACACGTGTATTCATTTGCTTATGTTTTCGACCCTCACGAAGGAAGCCCCATAAGGGTCAAGAAAGTACACAAAACAGATATTATATTACCATGAAATATTTACTTTGTATTCGCAAAGCTTCGTTTTTAACCCCTCATATAAACGTGTTATACAAAATGTATCGAAAAAACATAAAAGTTTTTAGACTTCAGAAGCGTTTGAACAGCAGTTTTGTAGTCCATAAAATTATACAGCGTGTTTCAGAAATGTTTTTTCATATTTAAAGAAAGAAAGAAGTAAAATACATTTATTTAGCACAGACTATTAAGACACACTACACTAGAGACATACATCAGAAAAAAGACAAAAAAAAAAATAAGGGTGAGGTACAGACAATCAAACTGATTATCTAGATGAACGGTGCTAATACATGCGCCATGTTCGCTGCCACGTCTTATTTTAATTGAATATTAATAAAATAAATACTGTAACCTTATGGGTAACTACAGCTTTGAGCCGTTTCGGGTCGAAACGCTCGGGTTATGGGGCCCGAGTTCATGTTCGCATAACTCGTCAAAATGTAGGGAACAGATTTTTATTTACCATTTTTTTTTTGCGATTTCAGGTTTGGTGCCATAGTAAAAGTTGTTCATAATGATGAGTACAATGACCCCTTAAGAGGTTGTGCGTTAATTCTGGAACACTATACTACCGCTTCGGAATAGGCAACTAGCTTCAGCTTTCTGACTTACAGACCCCTTGACAATAATTCAAAAGTGCCTGTAATTGGTTTATTTGAAATGTATGCTTTGAGTTTGAGTCTATGGGCCCAACATATTAAATAGGGGAAACTTATCAGCTGTCCCATGAATTTAGGTCGAGCAGGTATTGAAGTTTTGTATGGGACAGCTGATCATTTTGTCGCGATTACGATGTTGGTCCCATCGAGAAACTTGTTCAGTTTGATTATAACTGTATCACAGTCCACACCCATAAATTTCACCACACATTTCTGATACAGGCTGTGTTTATAAGTTATAGGCTCGAAACTTCAGCCCGTTATGACCATGTATTGATCATAAGGGGTGTTGCCAAGACTACGTAACGTTTATTAGTCATTTTTTCTGAATAACGATCCTATTGTTAGGGCTGCCTGAAGTTTTAGAGATAAAACTTAGTATAATGTTGGTACGTTCTCATGTTTGAAGTGGATAGATATTTAGTAATGCCACGTGTGTATTTTAGATAAAACTTTGAAATATTTCGCGTACGTTTACATAAATGTTGATATTGGATATTTAGCTTGGTTGATTGTACAGACGCCAGCACATCAGGCTACCCGAAACTGTCAAATTTTCCCAATCAACTTTGAACCTTAAACTTTGGCGATAAAGTCGAAAATCTATTAAAGAAATTTGACAGATTGTTGTAGCTTGACATGCTGGCGTCTGTACTTACTTAGCTTTACGTAGCTTGGTTTCTAGCTTCGAATAAAATGAGAATACACATACGTATATTATGTTCTGTACTAATAATAAAGCTGTAGTGTTTATTTGTTTGTTTGAACGTTCTAATCTGTGGAACTATAAAAAAACTTGTTGAATTTTTTAGACCAATACTTGAGGAAGGCAATAGGCTACATAACATCACGCGAGGATCCTTAGGAACCGAGCAAAAACAAAAAAGAAAGAACGCTGAATGAAAACGAAGTAGGTAGTAGCACGGGCAGCTGATGCAATGCGAAGGGATGGGTTGGGAGAGGCAGAAATCTCACGCGGACGAAGTCGCTAGTCTATACATATAAATAAAATTGGAGTGTCCGTTTGTAATATTGAAATAACCGCATATGAATATATATACAGTACATACACCAAAATAACATTTTTTACAATTTTTGTCTGCTGTCTGTCTGTTTGTTCCGGCTGATCTCTGAAATGGCTGGACCGATTTTGACGGGACTTTTATTGCCAGGTAGCTGATGTAATAAGGAGTAACTTAGGCTACTTTTATTTTAGACAAATAAAGTAATGTTGCAATGTCCAAGTACTGTCCAGTACCGCGCGCAGCTCACGCGCATGCCACCACTGTGCCGTCACGTCGGGCGCCTCCCACCACTTCTTCATTAATAAAAATGTTTAGTATATATCAAAAGATTATGAAGTAATTAGTGACAGATTATTATCATTAACAAATAACTATACAATTAAAATTGACCCAGCGAAGCGGGTATTCACAGCTAGTTAATAATATTTTCTAAACACCGTTATATTCCGTTATTTATGACATATATTTCAAAACAATTTATCTTGTAAACAGAACTACATTCCTCCTCAACAGAGGTAGCGTGACAGCCCTATTATCTACATCGTGTTCCCTGTATACAACTTGTTTAAATTCCATGCAACCGGCCCAAAAGGCGAGCCAAGTCATATGGATATTCTTTATGGCATTACTTGCAAGAATATACTATGTAACTCGCTAACATTATAATACCAAAACGTAGTACAACTAGAATTTGGAGATTTAGTATCTACGGAAGATTTGTTGTGCTCTAGTTTTAGGGTAGTTTGTTTCGTTCGCAATATCTGGCATGCAAGCATTATTCTGTGTTTTGAAGTTGTGAAAATCTGTTCGCTTCCCCACGTAACGAAATTGTGATGATTTTTCCGCAAATATAGTTTCTGATATATTGATCGATTTTTTTATAAAAAAAAACCTTCATATTAATTTATTGCATTCCATATTTTTAAGTATATGGTACAAAAGACTTAAAGCTAGATACAAAAACCCTGTAAGGGCACAGCAAAATGATTTTTTTTTACAAAAAAAAAAAAGAATTAATCTACTACTACTACTAAAAAGTTGGATCTTCAAGAGTTAAATATTAATGCTATGTATGTATTATGTGTGTGTGTATGTATTATGTGTCTATGTGTGTATGTATGTATGTATTATTAGATACTAAATAGCGACGATTAAACGACTGACAGGCAGTCAGTTCCTCAATAAATAATCTTTGCACTTTTTGACTTTTAAAGAGATAATCAAATATTTCACTTTCTAAATATCTGAAATCCGTATTTTATCGTCTTTAGCCCTAAATATCTCACAACAGAACTCTCTCAATTTGTAGGTTATGTAAAAATCAGCGTAATCCGGTCTCAATAAGTAAGATTGACGTTTAATTTCATCGCTCACCCGCCTGTCTCCATCCAATGAATCGGCATCGTTCAATTAAAATTGAATTTGTGCTCCCCTTGTAGATGGCCCTTCAGACGTAACAGTCAAGATATACTTTTAATGGTTCTTAAATTTTTTTTATTGATGCTTCTTGTCTTAAATTCGTTGTGTAAAATTTTAGGCTGATTTCATCATCATCATTTGCCTAGCCTTTTATCAACTATGTCGGGGTCGGCTTCCAGTCTAACCGGATACAGCTGAAAAAAAAAATTGTTGTTCTTTGGTACACGCATCACTTCAGAACGACTGGAACGATTTGGCAAATTTTGTGAAAATTAATTTTTTAACATTTTTGTTTGTCTGTTTGTTCCGGCTAATCTCTGAAACGGCTGGACCGATTTTGATGAAATTCGGTATCGGGATACTTTGAACCCTGAGGAAGAAAATAGGGTAAGGATTTTTATCGACTTACCACGCGGGAGAAGCCGCGGGCGGAAACTAGTTATTATTGTTATTATTATTATAAGCCTATGTTGCTCCATTAATTATTTCCAGTCTACTGATATTTTAGGTCGACTAAAATACTACTGGAAAATAAGTGAAAAATATCATTCGTTTATACAAGTGAATATTGATAATGGTTGTAGTTACTAAGGTAACCTTAGTAACTACAACCATTATCAATATTTATTGTGTTTATGTATTTGTGGTTTCCATTTATTGTTAACAGTTCCGACCACATTTCGTTCTGCTTTAATTGTTACTAAACCATTAATGTTGTCCATTAACGAATTGTTCTGTTGTTTACAGGTAAGCATTTTGGAATTCAGAAAAAATACATACTCCCTGGAGCATCGAATGGTAATAATAAGTGTTAATTTTATTCTTAAGTCCATGACCCATGAGGGTTCGATTCCCGGGTCGGGTAAAGGTTTTTCCATCTGGAATTTCTCAGTAGCAGCCCGAGGCCGTTTGCCCGAGGGCTTTGTGCCCGGTTCATGGCAGTAGGGTCGCCTTATTACATGGTACTTAAACATAGCTTGCGAAATGTGGGTGTACTGTTAGTACACTTCTGGCTAAACCTTTGGGGATTACAGGCGTGATGATATGTTAACTCTGAAGTTTCTTTGAATGGGTTTTATTGAATAGCGTTTCGTGTTATGCAATACTCTTTTATTAATTCAATATTTCTCCATGAACCTCATCATCAATCAGCACCCTTATTGCGTAAGACACTGTTACTATCAATTCGAATAATTTTGAAGCAAATTGCTAATCCATTGCTCCATATGTTCGAGAAATGTGTTTGTTTGCTCAACGACGTATGTAAATAACGCAATGAATGTTGTTCACCTGTCAAAATGAAACCCATTGCTACTGATAGTGTGTTACGCAATTACCCTGCTGTACTCACAGCTACACATCAAGCTATACGTAACCAGTATAAGCAGATTTCTGATTGTACGAAAAACCTATACAATGCGAGGTCAGCTAAAACTGGAAATATATAGCTTGACGTGTACCCGTGTGTACCCCAATATCTCTCATCCCATTAAAAAGCGATCTATATCATAACGAAAATCAAATATAACAAATTGAAATCCACCGTAAAAACACAAACACTGGCCACACAGAGCCGAGCGTTGTATTGAGCGAATTTCAAAAGCAAAATATTTATTGGCTGTGCTTCTCGGCTTTAAAATAAATACGCCATATTTTTTCTGTGCTCTATGCGCCAATAAACATGGTCGTCGATTGAATGGCGTTATAGGAAGCTTTTATAATGTTTTGGTAACTTAGACCTTTGGATTGTTTAGTTTTGAAGAGATTTTTGGATGCCGATTGGTAGAATGAGAAATTTAGTGGACAGTGATGATGAGAAATGGATTGTTTGTGTCACGAAGAAGGTACTTCGAGAAAACTCAGCTGATGGCTAGTCGCCATGTTTGGTAGAAAAAAAAAAACTAAAAACACGCTTATCCAATTTAATGGACTCGTCAAAACAAATCATATGAGCCATAACTCGAGGGGTTTACTAGAAGCCACAGAAGAGTCCTACTATACACTTCCTGGCTTCATCATAATATCAGCTCCAAGATAACAAATTATAGTTTTGTCTCCCGAACACGCATACATAGAAAGTTTCATTGGATGCGACAGTTAGAAGTAGGTCAAAATTAACTTCTAAAATGATATTACATTGTTTGTTAGTTAGTTGCATGTGAAGCCAATAAAAGCGTGTTAAAAATACGCACTTATTAATTAGTCACATTTTATTTGTGCGTATAACAGAGGAAATAAGTAAAGTAGACCGTATAAGCAAAAGCACTAAGATAAAGCCATTCGATTAAATTTCGAGTAGGATCAATAAGATCCAACTCCCTAATCTTGATTGACTGACAGACCTCACTAATCTAGTGAAGATTTAGGTCGGTCAAGGTTACAATACTCGATTAAGGAAACCTTTTTACTGTTCGATAAATTAGTCCCGGCTCTCTTGAATTTATTATAAGTCAGCAACGTCGATTGTGGTGGCAAGAAGATTTTTTGAGGTAATAAAGACAATTGTAGTTTATCTATTTATTAGATATGTAAACACTGTCTCATTCATACGAGTAATGTGGTGGCTGGTCGCTGCTGTCACTAATGTCATCTGTCAGTCACAACGAATGGCGGGAAAAAATTAAAACTGAAGTGGCCTGCACGAGAGGCTTGGTATAGCAGTGTTCATATTCATATATTCCATCGCCACTTTATCAGTTATCTACTTTAGTGAAATCTATTCTAAGCTGATTTTTAAGTGACCGTTTGTAACAAAAAATTCCTAAAAGTTTTTGGTTGCAATGGGATTGGAACTTTGTTAAGTGTGACATTCAGTTTGTTGTTCCATAACTTGAAAATTATCTTAAACTAACGGCCCGCCCCAGCTTCGCACGAGTGCTATGTTTTATTCGATTTTCCCAAATTTTCTTTCATACAAACCTTGTCCTGGCAATGCCGAACACAACAAAAAAAGAGTTACCAATTTGGTGCAGTCATTCGGAAGTTATGCGACAGACATTTCGACGACTTTGTTTTATACTATATAAGGATTCATAATTCAAAAATAGTAGTTAGCCAGTGTAGTGATATAAAAAAAAATAATTCAGGATCAACAACAATGAGTAAAAAACATAATCCAGTTGAAACAGTATCCTATTGTTATACTTAGGTTGGTAGGTACTCAACTTGTCATTCACTAAGTGCTTTGAACAGGATTGGTTCATGCACTTTTCTATCCGAAAGTTGGCACAGAATGAGAATTCACTTACAAAATTAACACTGCCGGTCGATTCTGTAAAAATCTCACCGTGAAAACTTGCGTGGAGTGAGCTGTCAGTGTCATCCCACTGATGCTAGGGATTGACCAAGCAAACATTTACAATCATAATGGAGATTTTAATAATATTTTTTATGCTAATTCTATTGATGATTTTATATAATTTCATTATATAAAATTGTATTTATATTTTTTACATTATATTTTATTTATATTGTAGTAGTCAAACTTACGTTTAATCCCACGTAGTTTGTGTGGAGTGATCACTTCACCCGACTCAAGAAGTGTCATGAATCGGGTGAAGTGATCACGCCGACTCGTCAGGACTAGTCCAGCAAAAAAAAGAAAAAAACAACATTGAGATTTTGACTGTTTCTGTTTTGCTATTTTATTTTAAAACCCCACAAAATAGTAATGCTTTGACAACTAAAATACTAGCGTTGAAATTATATAAAATGTTCAATAGAATTAGCATAAAAATATTATTAAAATATCGATTATGATTGTAAATGTGTGCTTGGTCAGTCCCTAGTATCAGGTGGGATGACACTGACAGCTCACTCCACGCTCACTTCACCTAAGTTTTCACGGTGAGATGGTTACAGAATCGCACTGCTACACCCTGTATATTACTTTAACATACTTGTGTACAGACGCCAGCACATCAAGCTACTACAATCTGTCAAATTTCTTTAATAGATTTCAACTTTATCGCTACATCATAAGGTTCAAAGTTGATTGGGGAAATTTGACAGTTTCGGGTATCTTGATGTGCTGGCGTCTGTACAATATCGTTTTATATGTAGTTTGCTCATGCTCTGCTTCATAATCAGCTTCTAAAGTTCCCACTGCTGCGACATAAGCCTCCTCGCGGTGAGAGGGAGTGGGCAGTAAGCCACCACGCGGCCCCAGTGCGGGTTGGTAGATGTCATATCTCTTCGAATTTTTGGTTCTAGGACATGCCGGTTTCCTCACGAGGTTTTCCTTCACCGTTTTTGAGAGCAGTGGTGATGTAATAATTAACTCAAAGTAAAGCGCCCGTCTTGGTTCGAACCTACGACCCATAACTCATGCGTCGCGGCCGTTACCACGGGGCCACCAGTGCTCCATGCACCACTTAAGTTCACAAAAACAAAAGACACATAATCAAATAACGAAATTACGTAAGCTGCTTGGAATTGTAAAGTCACGACGCGACGTGTATTCCCGTGATCAAGATACGTGGCGTCCGCAATTAATCTGTATGACGCTAAATCATTAGTTATCTTCGTTTGTTGTGTCTATGGACTCATTTTTGCAAATGGCGTTCACTTATAACGCGTGCTTATTTTGAATTTCGAATAATGGACGCTGTATTTATGTCATCTTTATTTATTTTTGTTTTGTGTAAGACTAATTCGCAATAATTATTAGAATATGCATGAACTTCGAAACAATTAATTGATAACAAATACTACTATTGTTTATTTTACTTTATTTTGTTACTTATAGTTACTAATCACTTAACCTGACTTGGTTTCCGTATGTCCTTTACTGGTAACCACTGAAAATCAGCGCTCTGTGCTGTGGGGTATTATAGCACGGCATCCTGTTGAGTGGAAGCCTTCTTGTCACAGTCACGACGTGCAGCTGCTGACTATTTGTTTTGTGCTCGTGATTATATAAATATTTTTATTTGAATTTTTCATTATTATTCGAGTTAACCCTACCGCGCATAGTGTCCCACATATGGCACATACCGAAAAATGTCTTATATTTTAAAAATCGATCCAAGTAGCGTGATCTAGTGTTGACAAGATTAACTATTATGTATTTGTGTTTCGAATTTAGTACCATATATTTTGGATAAATCTGTAGATAAACATTTATTTATGTTTTCTTCAAATCGGTGGGTACTTTGAATACGATTAACGAGCGGCGTATAATAATCGCAAAAAAATGATAAAATTAAAATGATAGAATTTTCAGGGTCGAAATAATTAGTATAGGTAACTTCATGTTCATATTTGTCATTTTACGCGTAATCTTGTAATTTCATTGATACTACGTAACACATATTAACATTATAATGCATGATGTGCCATGCACAAAAACAAACGTTTCTATAGAGTTATGATTATTCTAAATATTTTTTCGAGAAATGGCATCATATTTGCAGGCTAATGTATTTTTTTAAGCCGATAAGAAAAATCATGCACTGTAGGGTTAATGGCAATTGTAAGTACGTGTTTCTCTGACAAATAAACTTATTTTTCCAAGTATTGCCATTATAAAAACCTATTTCCATTTATTGCATAGCAACAAACAAAACGAAAACTCACAAATAACCGGATTTAAATAAATTACATCACGTAACCAACTTTAATAGATGTCAAAATGTGTTATAACTTGTAACAGTCCGCTATAGTTTTAAACAAACCAACTTGTGCGGGGAATCTAAACTTTTACGTCCTCAACTTTATACGTGTAACCCGGGATTGTGCAGGAACCGGAATTCTTCCCCCGGGATCGTATTCCTGTATGCTCTATTGTGCTCTGAGTGTTAAGATGCAGGTACGATTACTTTATTTCTTATTTAATATTATGTTGGATACAAAGAATGAGATTTATTGAGTGCACAAATGTTGTTTTGCCGGTTGTACAGCAAATATAATAAAAACCGGCCAAGCGCGAGTCGGATTCGCGCACGAAGGGTTCCGTACCATTATCTATAAAAAGGGCAAAAAATCATGTCTGTTGTATGGGAGTCCCTTTAAATATTTATTCCGTTTTTTAGTATTTGTTGTTATAGCGGCAACAGAAATACATCATCTGTGAAAATTTCAACTGTCTAACTATCATGGTTCATGAGATACATCCTGGTGACAGACCTTCGGACGGACGGACTGACAGCGGAGCGGGAGTAATAGGGTTCCGTTTTTCCCTTTGGGTCGGAACCCTAAAAAATGCTGATATAGAGCCCACATCTTTTAGTTTTTAAAATTAATATAAATATCAGTTTTTCAGCTGGGTTGCTAGGTCTTACCTAATGCGACTGATCACCCAGGGGGGTTGGGCGCTGGACGACTTTTAATATTGTAATGTGTCGCCAAAAATTTAACCACGTCTGTAAATTTTGACTGATATTATAAGTAAGTATCATTATCATCATGGCGTTAGTTTATCACAGTTAAACTTACGCCATTTTTCGCTATTTCCATACATAAGGAACTGACATTTTCCCAGAAATATTTCTAAAATTTCTGACGTTATACATACAACGTTTCAAAAGCCTCCTAAATCTTGAAGCCGCTTGAAGAAGACGCTCGTTATTTAAATTGGGACACGCCATTTTATGGCTAAATATTTTTTTTCCTTTTTACTACTTCGAGTGGGCAAAAAGCATAAAACGTATACTCAGGTATTTTTTTATGCAGATGTGACTAAAAATAATAATCAAGCGTTTAAACGTAAATGTGAAGAAGAAGGAAGACCAAAGAAACGATAGATAGACTATGAATGAGGAGCGTCGGAACAAAAACCGATATGTCTTAATTAAGACATTTTTTTTTTTTTTTTGTGTTACAAAATGTTTAATTAGACACCCTTCAGGAAAGAAATCAACTAAAAAACAGTTACATCCATCTTAAAAAAAATATCAAAATACTGTGGTCAAATCAAACCCGACAAATACTTTTTTAAATTCAACATGTTCTTGTTGTTGGATTAAAAACCGATAATTCTTATTAAGTTTTACACAATTCAACAATGGTCGGTTCAAATTCAATTCAGTTCAATACCGACATATCCATTTTGGTTTCGTCAAAAACCGATATATCCAAATGATCGCGTCAAAAACCGATATATCCGTACTTGTCCGCCAAGTATCTCCCTAAATTAAGTATCTACCCTCCGTCAAGTTTCACACATCAATCGATGTCACTTTAACTGCAAATTGACATGCTGTAATTTTCCATTTCTGTAACATTAAAAAACTTACAAGCTTTTTTTTAATTTGTGAAAGATATGGTAAATTCGATATATCGGTTTTCGTTCCGACGCTCCTCGAATGATGATACGGTTAGAAAGGGGGTACCTACCGAGATGACGTTAAACGAATACGTTACGAATTAATTTCATATTATTATTTTTAATTAATTCGATCGATCTATGCTAATTTATCTTTAATTAATTATTTTATTGTTATTATTTTAAATTTTAAGGTGCTGGTTATATTGTTTAATTTACAGGTTACCACTGAAGAAATGTAAATTTATTATTTTTTAATTGATGGTGTATTTGTGGAATATTATTATTATTATTATTTATGAAATTCAAATGTAATGTAGTTTAGTGTATGACTGTATACTATAATTGTGTAAATTTGTGTGCAAATTCAGATACAAGTTACTTGTTTATGAATAAATGAATTTGACTAGGGGAAACAGTATAGTTATTCAACATTTAATTTTAGTTATTGGCACTAGTTTTATCTCACACCTAACAAGGAAGGTATCCGACGTGTCACCTCCGATATTAATATATATTAACCCTCCGCCAACCGTGTGTTTTTTTTTACACACCGCCAACCGTCACGGACGATATCGTCCCAGGCGATAATTTAACCCACTTAAAGGTAGGGAACAACTCAAAAAAAAAATCAGTGAATATGTTATAGGTCTCGTTTTTCTATTTCCATAGTTTTTGACTTGAATGATTTGTCCCCTGGTGAAATAAAATTTCGTAATCGCTGCAAAAATCGTAATTTCAAAGGTTTCACTAAAATATAGATATCTTAGATATAGATTGGTTTTAAGAGCGTTAACGCCAAATCCGCGGCACCAAGTTTAGGTAATTGCAGTGCTCTTTGCACTCACACAGATGCGCGCGTGTCTGTGTGCGTAGAGTTGGTGTGCTCTCTGTCATTATAGTCAAACTAACCCATGTTGATCCGTTGAGTTATGTATAATGATACTTATTTAACCGTTAGTTGATTTTTATTTACTATTCTTATTTTTATTACAACCTTGTGAAATAAATGGGCAGTTTTGGATACTTTATCACTACATAGTATAAAACAAAGTCGCTTCCCTGTCTGTCTGTCCCTATATATGCTTAGATTTATAAAACTACGTAACGGATTTTGATGCGGTTTTTTTTAATAGATAGAGTGATTCAAGAGGAAGGTTTATATCTATAATACATGCATAATATAGTAGAGAAATCACTACATAGTATAAAACAAAGTCGCTTCCCTGTCTGTCTGTCCCTATATATGCTTAGATCTATAAAACTACGTAACGGATTTTGATGCGGTTTTTTTTTAATAGATAGTGAGTCAAGAGGAAGGTTTATATCTATAATACATGCATAATATAGTAGAGAAACACTAATAATTTTAGAGGTTTCTAATGTGATGTCGTAATTAAACACATTTTTTTGCGCTTACATTGTAAACGCTGGCTGAACCCGTCGAGATAGATCAAAATAATGTACTACAGTATTGTACACCTTAAAAAGGTCTACAAAAAAGTCCGCGATTGTATATATCTATCTCTTAGGGATAACCCACAATAACCATTTTTTATCCTATACTTTTTACGAGAAATAGTGGCTCTAAAATTATCAGTTTCACCATTGCACCCGTGCGAAGCCGGGGCGGGTCGCTAGTAAAGATCAGGGGTGAAAAGTTAGAAATGTAGTACAAATGTAAAGTCCTACAACGATTAATATTATATTAGGTCATCCCACTTCCAGTGTCATATTTTTTTATTATTATTATTTTACAAAAACTGACTACTATATTATATAACCTTGTGACACTAATCAATAATCTCCACCACTATTAATCACTCGCTCCCAGACTGCTGGCAAATCTTGAGCACCATTTAAAGTACCACTTTCATTTAATTCATCAATAATGCTCTTTAGTTTAATATCTAACTCCTTTTTGCTATTGTATTGAGTACCCGACAATTTCCTCTTCACATGGCCAAAACAATTGAAATCACAAGGATTCATATCCGGGGAATATGGCGGCTGAATAATTTCAATCCATCCTTTTCTCCAATTAAATTCTGAACTATTTTTGATTTGTGCGGTCTGGCGTTATCATGTAAAATTATAGGACTCGTTATATGATGTTCGTCTGCCCAAATAGGAATATTTTCTTCTAAAAATGACTTATATCGCTCTCCAGTCATAGTTGTATTTTCATCATAAGTTCTCCAAAAAGCAATGCCTCTGACATCCATAGGTACTATTAGTAGTATTTT
This sequence comes from Eremobia ochroleuca, assembly GCA_949629135.1. NCBI lineage: Eukaryota > Metazoa > Arthropoda > Insecta > Lepidoptera > Noctuidae > Eremobia > Eremobia ochroleuca. Next base: position 6,973,525 of record OX451405.1, on the reverse strand, counting down.
TCGTTCATGTAGCTCAGCACGTGGTAAATGTTCAGCTGAAGTGCCCGGTTCCACCCGACATCGTGACTGATGTCTTTGACGAGGAGTATAAAATTCGACCCAAGTTTCATCAAGGCATATGAATCTATTAAGTATATTTTTCTTACGGCGATACCACGATAAATGGCTACGCGCAGTTTCATAACGAAACTCCTTCTGATCCGTGTTCAGAGTGTGAGGCACCCACACTGCACTTTTATTGACCAGACATAAATCCTCCGTGAGTACTCTATGTATAGTGGAATGAAGCCGTTTCTAATGCTTTCGAGTTTTCCTGAATTTTCAGTGTTATTTCACTGAGTTTTTCTTTTTGTTGAGTCTGAAAATAACATGTAGGTATAACATAGTGACACAAACCGTAAGCATCGTGTCCGGCGGTCGATTGTCGGCTTGAGACACAACAATGTTTTATTTGTGCTAAAATATGTATATAACGACCAAGTAATTCTTACAAGATTCCCTGCGTCAGGATCTTGAGATGAAGCCGTTTCTAATGCTTGCGAGTTTTCCTGAATTTTTAGTGTTATTTCACTGAGTTTTTCTTTTTGTTGAGTCTGAAAATAACATGTTGGTCGGTTTGTGTCGGTTAGTGACACAAACCGTAAGCATCGTGTCCGGCGGCCGATTGTCGGTTTGAGACACAACAATGTTTTATTTGTGCTAAAATATGTTTACAAATGTCCAAGTCATTCTTACAAGATTTCCTGCGTCAGGATCTTGAGTTGGAACCGTTTCTAACGCCTGCAAGTTTTCCTGAATTTCCAGTGTTTTTTCAGTGACTTTTTCTTTTTGTTGAGTCTGAAAATAATATGCAGAGTATAATATGAAGTGACACAAACCATAAGAAGCACCACGACAGGCGATCTATTGTCGGCTTGAGATAAATAAATAACGAAGAAATGTCTTACTTAGTTTTGGTTTAATAGGTGCTAATTCAAAATAAAGGAAACACGTGTCTGTTTAGATATAAAATCTCAAAAATTGCCATAACATATAAAGAAGTAAAAAAAAATAAAACTTACAACAGCATTTTGAAATATTTGAACTTCTCTTTTCTGCCTATAACAACGAATCGGATATTAATTTTATCTTATTACTACTGTGTTTCATAAAACTACCCAGACAAAAAGTAATTTGAAAAAATTATATTGACTTCAGAAAGTAGTAAGTATAATAGTTTCTTATGGTTTACTAATTACACCTAATATAGATATTTTTTTTATAAGTAGAGAACCCACCTCGTTTCAGTGGTATATTCTCAACTATCCAAAACTGACAACCCCAGAATGGTCAATTCAGTTTATGAGATTATAAGACAGAATAAACGCAAATTATTACGAATTCTATCCCCGTGTAAGAAAAATATGAATTGGCTATAACCTGTTACATAGTTAAAAAGTGGCTCCTCGGTAACTTACCTTTTAGCTTCATTAGCCTTGGCAAAATTTTCATATTTTTTTCGTTTTATTCCCGTATAGCGCCTTTTGTTAGCTATATCTAAAAAAAAGTAAAATCGAAACATACATAAAGAAGTCTAATTTAATCTTCTTAAGTTAATTGAATACCATTACATTAAAATATGTACTCACCAAAGTTCTGTAATATAATAAAAATATATTATAATAAAAAGTATCAATATGTCCCAGTCGCGCTAAAAACTCGCGAAAGTACGATAATATTTTACGCGACACGCAGCGATGGGAGCGACACACGTCCTGCCTCTGAAAGGCCTCAGCCGGCAATGAGCGGTGGCGTGAATCCGCGCCGATTATATAGCAATACTAAATAATTCATAGTAAAATAAACATATAAGTTATTAAAAAAATATTTGAACCATGTTTTAGAACATAAATGTCTTAATTTACTAGGTCTAAAAGAAAATATAAATATTTCAGATTTCATCCTAAACTAACACGTTTAATATCTCGAAAAGTGGCTACAATTGACACTTTTGAATATACTTTTCTTGAATGAAAACTTACAGTAATCGTGTTTTTTTTTCAGCCATGCACTAAAAAATGTTCTTATTTTTTATAAAGTAATGTTGTAATAAGTTTGTCATATATGGTTTTACTAATATCTAGTATCTGCTTAGACCGTCGATCGCTAGTTTTAAAAAAGGCTTGCATAAAAACGGTTCTGATGAGAAAACTAAACAAAAAATTGAAAATGTTTTTCAGCCATGCACTAGATTATAAAATTCCCAATAATATGACGTCAATATCTCATCTATAAATTAAACATATTATGGTTTTATTGTCCGTCGGAAATCATCAATTTTGACTCCAGCATGGCTCTAACGCATGAACCCTCTTAAGAAGAAATGTTTTGGGGATTTATTCTTCATATAAAGGGCTTTTAAAAAACACTAATTGAATCTTACACCGCTCAAAAAAGTATATTTATTTTAACATCCGAAAACGGTATATTTTTAAAAGGAACGTTTTTCAATAAAAATAAGTATTTTATTGGAAAACATATAATTATTATTAAGAAATGTATACAAAATGGCTCATAATTTACAAAAAAATGTGAGAATAATAGAAAAAAGAATATTTAAATAAGAATAAAAATATTTATTTGCATTCAAAACAGAGGTGCACTCGATGTTCATCACAGGCTGCGGTTCCGCAAAAAGAACCCGCTTCGCTGTTCGCTGTTTCAATCACATCTAATGATTTTTATTATACTAAATTTTCATTCAGAGCACTGATAATGATGATAATGTTATGAAAAATATTTATATTTCACATACCTAAAAATTCATTAAAGTTACGTCGACAACCGTATAGGACGATATCGTCCGCCCGCAAACTTGGTCATGCTCGTGCTCACTGATGTTGCAACGGATACTGACGCGCTTGTGCCTATGAGGTATGCGCGAGTGTAAGTTTTTTTTACAGAGGGGTTCAAGGCCCCGTTCTTTTCTCTTTCCAAAGATATGCATCAGATCCAAACTTGGCGCGGACGATATCGTCCTATACGGTTGGCGGAGGGTTAATATATCCATTTGGTCTTTTGGAAAAATATTAACCAAAAGTATGTAAAACCCTCAAACTGCCCCGAAAGGTGGTAATGTTTAGGGGGCTATTTCACCCACAAAAAAGGCGCGTTGGCAAAAAAAAAAAAATACGTGTCTCTTAAAATTTGATGGAGAATAACATATATCAGCCACAAAAAAATCGGAGGTGATACGTCGGGATACCTTCCTTGTAAGTCACGTCATTTCCATTTACTATGCCAATTACTATGAGGAGGCCAACAACTGTATGGTTTCCCCTATGACGATTAATAGAGAAGTATGGAAGAAAATGCCATTTTCCGCCGACCCCAAATAAATTGGGAGAATGATGATGTGAACCAATACAATAATAAAAAGTTGATACAATTACAAAGGCAAGTTACGCTGTCATTAGGTATGTGGCTGGAAAGGACAAGATAAAAATCACACGACAACTTAATTAGATTTTTCTTAAAACCTGCCGTAAGATTCTGTAACCATCTCACCGTGAAAACTTGGGTGAAGTGAGCGTGGAGTGAGTTGTCATTAGGGATTAACACTATTTACACTGCTCACTTCAAGCGCACTTCACTTATGATTTCACGGTGGGATTTTTACAGAATCGACCGGCTGTTCATGTTTTAAAGGCTACAGTCTAATGTATTCTATTAAAATCCTCCGTGAAAACTTCGGTGAAGTGCTGTCAATAGTGTCAGTCCCCAGCATCAGCTCACTTCGAGCTCACTTCACCATGTTATCACGGTGACATTTTTGCAGAATAAACCGACTGTAACCATAAGTCAATTTACCTTCGGGCCGTGGAGTCCGAGTGCTAATGGTCTTTTTAAGGAAATTTCGAAACGGCTGGTTGAAACTTCCAGTGACCCAAGGGCTGGCTTTTACCTTGGCCAGAGGCTAAGCATTGCCACGCAACGTGGTAATGCCGTCAGTCTCTTGGGTACATTACCAGTCGCTTTTCGCGGGGTACATTGCACTAAGTAAGTTTGTTTGTTACCTTTTCACGCCTAATCCACTGAACCGGTCATCATGAAATTTTACATAATTATATACGTTGTCAGAGGTATACAAAAGGACATGGGATACCTTTCATCCAGAAGAAAAAAAAAATACTGGTCCCGAGGAAAAGAACAATAACTTTCGACGGTCACAATTGCTTTAGGACGCTAGATGGCGCTACGTGTCTTCGAATCATGATTGAAAAAGATCCGACTTTCTATTTATTCTAACAAAACGTACTAGGCCTGCGTGAATTCATGAAAGTACTTATTTCAATAATTAGCATTCATTATACTTTTAATAGGATTTGGATGAAATTGGGCATAAAGTTAGTTTATTATATCCTGGATTTTTTACAATAATTTTTTTTATATGATTCTGAAATTTTATATATTTTTAGATTTTTTTTAATGGGTTGTGGAATATTTAAATTTAATTAATCAAAATTTTATTTTGGGGTTTTTATCCGCTTAGAATTTAAAAATAGTTTATAATTCAAATGTGACCTATGAGTGTAAAACTATGGACTAGATTTATGTCGGAAATATATAAATTATTATTATTATAGGATACTTTTTATCCCGGTAATACGTTTCCGTGGGATAATTTCCGACCTTCACGCGAGCGAAGCCGCACGCAATAGCTATTGTTAAATAAAATATAGTTAGTCAAGATTTCAACTTCGAATTCAAAATTTATAAACCGGGGTTTAAGTATAACTGGTTTTCCCATACAATTTATATAGGAACGGCACGTTATGACAGGACAGTGAAATGAGATGTGAAGATGAATGACAGATGTGAAGCCTGAATGACTGACAGATATGAATGTCCGAAATAGTCAAGGAGTGAAAGAGATAGTGAATGAATGTTTGAAAATGTAGAAGAAACAGAAAAGGAAACTAGGGTGGAAGAGAAATGAGTGTAAAGTCGTTAGAGGTAAAGACGGAAAAATAAATACAATAATTAAGAAGAAATCAGCAGTTTTATTCGAGGAAAATTGAGCTAATCCCACATTTATATCAAGCTGCACCTTGTATAAAGATCGTGCGCTTTCTAATAAGCATTCAGTTTCTTGTTTAAGATGGGACGCCCGCGCTGACTGATCTCTACATCTATCTGGGAAACGAGGCTATACGTGTCCAGAGCCGCGGATGTTGTTGCTTATACACGTTGTGCGTAAGATAGCGAATATACAGAATTTGCTCGTTAAAACTAACACGTATCGTTCCTCAACACAATTATCACGACTGGTGCTGCTATTTGGTCCTTAATAAAATTCTGCAGTCCTTCGTAGAATGCATAAAATAAAATAGGTCTGTCTGACCGCTTTGTTTCTCTAAAGAGCTCAACGGATTTTTATGAGGTTTTCACAATAATTCGCCGCTGGGGCCGTCCATTAATCACGTGACATTTTTTTTTGGCATTTTTCATCCCCTACCTCCTCCTTGGTGATACATGGTGAGGTTTAAGACCCCCCCGTGTCACGTGTATTTTTTTAGTACTACAAAGAATCTTATTTTTTTTATATTTAAGTATAAATATTTATATTTGCGTTTGACGAAAAAATAAATACACGTAACGCCGCTTTTCGGTTCAGTATCGCGCGTTTGCCAAAGAAATTAATACACGTGATATATTACTACACCCCCCTCCCCTGTTGTGATATTTCGTGATTTTTTATGGACTCCCAGTCGAGCCTCATGTGATTAATGGACAGCCCCTATGTTAATTTTACCCAATTATAGCAATGAGAAAAGAAAATGTCAATATTATTTACATTCACATAAAAATAAATACAAGGTCTGAGGATTTAATGAAGGACCAAGAAAGAACTCCACTTCACGGAATGATTACGCTTAGCCAAGTTACTTTATCTCTCCCATACCAAGTCCAGCATAAAAATAACAATACACCAACTAATTGTATTACTCCAACAATCTTATAACCAGTGTTCTATGAAGACTTGTCGCTAACAGTTCCCGTCGCCGGTCTGTCGCTAATCTTGTCGCTAAACTAAGGCTGTGCACAGACTATCATTCTATGAAAAGAAAATTGGCGAGCGCATTTGCTTGAGAACAGTCTCATAATCAAAGTTGCTAAAATATACAAGTGATCTTGCAATTGTACATTTTGGTTCTTTATACAACGTGTAACGTTAAATGCGCAAAACCTCAGACACCCCAACTGTTTTTTAATTCAATTGACCTATTTCAGAGAGAAAAGATTTCCTTAAAAAAATTATACTATTCTGATCGTTTCTTGCGTCTGCGACGACGTTTTATCGAGGGAGGAGTCGTCACCGGGCCGCTGCGCCGCGCTGACATTGGCTTGCTTGACCTATTAATAAATAGACACGGCAACGATTTTAATGATTTTTTTTTTGAAAAATGTGACCAATATTATGAAGTGATGCAATTAATTAATTGCATCACTTTTGCGTTATTCTGATCAAACAATTCTCAGGTTTTGCGCATTTAACGTTACACGTTGTATAGTTATTGCAGGTTAAAGAATTATAAATAACTAGCATCCGCCCACAACTTCGTTTGCGTAGAATTCGGAATTCCCGCCGTTTAAATCCTATTACCCATTTTCCCGTAGGAATAAAGCATTTTCCCGCGGTAAAAAGTAGCCTATGTTCATCAGGGATAATGTCGGCTTATAATGGTAAAACAATTTATCAAATCGGTCCAGTGGTTTCGGAGCCTATTCAATACAAACAAACAATCAAATCTTTCCTCTTTATAATATTAATATAGACTAGCCGTGGCCCGTGACTATGTCTGCGGTTCAGGATGAAAATTAGCCTTTGTCCTTCTTCAGGTAGCCATGTGGCAAATTTCATCCAAATCCGTTAAGCGTAATAAACAAAAATACAAAAAAAAAGATCGATATTTTCTCTTTATAATATTAGTTTAGATAGTTAACACCTTTGCGAAAATATTAGTGGCCGCCATCTTGTATTTTAATATAGTCTTTTTTCGGGATCAGCACTCCCGAAAACTATGAAAGTGACGTCATAAAAATATCGACTACAAAAAAGAACCGTGCTTTCAAGCACGCAGCAGTTTTGACATCAGTAAAAACTGTTCTGTCTACGACAGACAAAACTATTTTATTTCTAGTGACTAACAACTGCCATAGAATGAGCAATCTCATTAGGCCGGATTCACACTGTTAATCAGAAAAACTCAGCGTTTGCGATGCGGATGAAATACGAGTTTAATACGTGGTACGTGAACGCATACACTTTCTAGTTTATACTCGTACTCCCAAGGGTAAGAAGGAAAGGTGATATGGTTTCTTTTTCAGTACTATATTTGCCTAGTGAACTGTTTTATTTATGGCTGTGCTTCGTCATACTGTAGCAAGAGTTCAGCTTTTGAATTTCCGTTTTGAAGCTAATAGGCATGTGTCGTTCGCCAGTTTAAATTTTATTTTTAATCAACAGCCACTCGTCTGTAAAAAGTTTCTTTCCGCACATTTCTGGCACACTATAGCCTTATGATTGCAATATAACTCTTTTTGGTTATTATTATCTATTTATTGCATAATTTAAGTAAATGAAATTGTCTCTGATCTGATTTGATTTTGTAGTTCTAGCAAGCCTTATAGTAACTTATTTATTTATTTCAAAATATTATTGTTATTTTTTGGTAATGCTCGTCTATTGGCAACCAATGATCTTTTTATAATATCTATTATCTGCGGATAATGCAGTGGACTGCAACATTACGACTAAAAGTTCTGTTAACCTTATGTATAGTATATGTTGCAATTATTTATTATCCCTTATAAAATAAAATAAAATATAAATTAGAATTATTGCCGTGAGTTTTCTAAAGCTCTGGGCAATCATTCTAATTTATATCTTAACTTACCGAGATAAGAGTTACATTATAATGACTCTTATCTCGGGAATCGACGTCCACTCTAACCAGCTACAGCTGAATACCAGTATTTTACACCTATCTGACCTCCACAACGCAGATTAGCGTATGCGCTAATCTGCGTTGTGGAGGTCAGATACACAACAAAAATCTGTCACCGCAAATCCCGCTTATTTCCCCAATCCCCAGTTCTTCACATAACATTTTGCCCCAGAACCTAGAGATGCTAACATTTCTAACACACGGGTTACAGAACAACCGTGCTTTGGAATTAGTTTCCAGTTTCATGCTCCACTCCGTGATTTTAGGAGACAAATATCAGAGTTAGGCAAATAGCCTTGAGGGAAGTTTTGCCTCGGATAACTAGCAGGCTGGATTGAACTTTAACGCGTCATGTCTTTGTGAGATTTCGAAGATGTAACTTTGATTCGGATTTTCACTGAACTGCCGAAATAGTTTTTTTGTTAAATTGCGATTGGCTTACTATGATTCTGACAGCCAACCAGCTAATATCTTAATCGAGTGATGAGTAGGGTTCCTAACGTTAGGTCCGCTTTCAAGTAAGTAAATCAATGGATTTCTTAAACTCAAGAGTCTGTTTCTGTGGAATAATACGTAAAGAAGAATGAGTATTATCTGATGCTGTGGATTTACAAAAAAAAAAAAAAAAAAACAGTACAAGCATAGAAAAATATTCGATTCTTCAAATCATTAGAAAAAATTCCTGACGATCCTGACGACTTACCATGTCGAAAAGAATGGATACAGTTTATAATTTGTATCGGTATAGCTTGAAGAAAAATAATAGATAAGGGACATTCGTAACTTATGCAAGCATAATTAATTAGATAACAAAATCCGAATATTGAAATACTTAACGAAATATTTTTGAGCGGAGTTTTTGGAAACACTAAAGCTGGGTTTATACACAAATCTGCCTTTTGTGCCCTTCTCTGGTATGTGCGAGTCTCATCCAGATCTTCCCCACGGTCTTCTGTAGGTTGCCCACCCACCTGACTCTTGCCAACACTCCTACAGTTTCTCGGCAACCATTCCACTATTAATATTCTAAAAGTACTGATTTTTATTGATTGACACGGGTCCATCGATCAGGTTAAGCTTGCCGCGGTTGGTCCGTGGATGGGTGACCATCTTTACGTACCAAGACCCCTCCGTGTCTCGGAAAGCACGTTAAGCTGTTGGTCCTGGCTGTCATTCGTGGATCTTTGACAGCCGTCACGGGTCGTTAGAAGCCCGAAAGTCTGACAACCAGTCTTACCAAGGGGTATCGTGTTACCGAGTAACTGGGCTTGTTATAGTTGGGAAAAGGCTAGGCAGGCAGATGATTTCTAAAAGTATTGATTTATATTTCATCCCATGTTAAAAATAGAAATATATTCCCGAATGAAATTATGTACGGAACGTTCTAAGAAACGAACAACGCCATTTTTTTTTACGACTCGTAGACACAGATAAAATGCCAGCCAACTATAACCTAATTTCTGAATATTGAAGATATCTTTTCAATGTTTCTCCGGATTACCCTACCCTGTCTAGATATACTGGACTGATTTTGTCCTCGTCTGTAAGACAAGCTTGTTAAACTCGGTAACAACAGAAAAAGTAATTGGGTCGTGAGTTCTGAGTTTATCTGTGATATCACTGACATCGGTGAAGGAAAAGACGGTGACTTAATATACAACGTGTAACGTTCAATGCTCAAAACCTGAAAATAGTTTGATCAGAATAACGAGCAGAATTAATTGAACCACTTTTTAATACAGGTCACATTTTTCAAAAAATCTTCATTAAGAACGTTGCGGTGTCTATTTATTAATAGGTCAAGCAAGCCAATGTCAGCGCGGCGCAGCGGCCCGGTGACGACTCCTCCCTCGATAAAGCGTCGTCGCAGACGCAAGAAACGGTCAGAATGGCCAGTAAAACTAAAACGGCACATAAAACCTTTACAATTTTTTTAATGACTTATTTTCTCTCTGAAATAGGTCAATTAAATTAAAAATCAGTTGGGGTGCCTGAGGTTATGCGCATTTAACGTTACACGTTGTATAAGTAAAAAAAAAATCAGCTGTTCCCTACATTTATGTTCGCATAACTCGTCAAAATGTAGGAAACAACAGATTTTTTTCGCGGTTTCAGGTTTGGTCCCATAGTAAAAGTTGTTCATAATGATGAGTACAATGACCCCTTTTGAGGTTGTGCGTTATTTAAGTTACAACTTGTATATAATAGGTAGTTTTTTTTTTACGTAAAAATAAAGGCAACCACACATAATCAGCAGGCACGAACCGCGTCCAAAACGGACGTCAGTAACACGATGCTGTCGTCGCACGAACATCATAAATCACGATTATCTTTGTCTCATCTTGTGAATACTTAAATTCAGAAAGGTTTTATCTTAAAATTATTATCATACTTTTTTTCCAAAATCTGTAAAAAAAATCCTTTACAACTGAATATCTAACGTACTCAAAATCAGAGGTGAATAACCATAATTACTATTACTCACTGCATAGAGCACAGGTTGGTAACGACTGCGACTTACGAGTTGTAGGTCGTAGGTTCGAACCCAGGCAGGCGCTTTACTTCGTGTAAATTATTTCATCACCACTGCCCTCAAAACGGTGAAGGAAAACATTGTGAAGAAACCGGCACGTCCTAGAACCAAAAATTCGAAGGCATGTGACATCTACCAACCCGCACTGGGCCCGCGTGGTGCATAACCGCCCACTACTTCTCACAGAGAGGAGACACAGCAGTTGCATCCGGTTAAACTGGAAGCTTAGCCTTTTCCAGCTATATTGGGGTCGGCTTCCAGTCTACCCGGATGAAGCTGGATACCAGTATTTTACATAGAGCGACAGCCTATCTGACCTCCACAACCCAGTAACTGGGTACCACAATGCGTGCGTGAAGATATATTTAACTTTATAACACATTCGTAACCTTAGTTTCCTCATTTCAACAGGACAATACCGATAAAAGCTTCAAAATGAACTGCCAACATATAAAACTAATTACACTTTGTCTGAGGCTACAGTAGGCAGCGATTTGCGATGCGATTGGAAGAGCGAAACGAGATAAACATGATATGGCTTTTAAGCGAAAATCCGGCGTATATTCGGCGATTACGTGGCTACAGTACACATGCTACACAACAAAGCCTCCTGCAGACAAACGCGACGCGACATCGCGACGCGACCCTAGTAGAACAATTTCTATGAAAACTTCGTGGTTCTACCCGAATCGTATCGCACCGTCGCGTCGCGCTTATCTGCGGGAGCCCTTAGCAAGAGGGATTCATGCGGCGACTCCGTGTCTAATGTAGCCGCTATCATAACAAAGACTCAATTTGAATCGGTCGTTTTCTTAGAACGCGATCAAATCATCCATCGCGGTTTACTATACGCATAATGTAGCCACACGCATGTTTAGTAGCACTATTGAACTAGTCGTGCAAGTGAGAAATTTTCTAATAAATTCGCATCAATTTCGCTGATATGTTGATGTAGCCGATGCCGTGATTACAGTAATGTTTTTCCTATCGCATAAAGAAATCAAAGATCACTAGTAATATTTGACGTACGGTGTAGCCATATACGTGAGCATTCATTTATTTGTTTTAATCGCTCATGTGTCGCAGGTCGCGTCGCGGCCTAATGTAGCCTCAGCCTTATTACTGCCGTTAACTGCGTTCAACTGGCATTACATTTGAACGCTGAGTCAATAGATTTACGGCTTTGATTCAAACTTATGCGCTGAAGAACCTTTCATTTCCGTTATAAGTTATTACTTAAATTAAGTAAAAGTTTATTATCCTTGGTGTTAATTTTATGACAGGTTGTTCATAAGAGATCAAAAGAAACGATTCGGTCTGAAGATGATTCCATCAACATTTAATTTACCAGTTTTAAAACAGTAAATTATTAGTTGATTACCGTCACCACCATAAAAATTAAAAAGCCAAAGTCACTGAGTCGTCACAAACGGAACGGACATGACGTAAGCACTTCCAAGTCAACACAAAGTGACTGCGGAAGCTCCAGCTAATGATAAAAACGTCCAACGCTTCAGTGAAAAGAAAGTGTCCATTGTGATGCGCAGACGTTTTTGAGACGGATTTTTAACAAGGTAAGAAAAAATAGAAATGACTCGTCATTGTGTGTTGGATGAAAGAGCGGTTGCTAACCCCAATCGCCTAGGTTTTTAGCACTTATTTGATTTTTCTGCCATTCTCATCATTGGATGAAACTTGGCCTAGACTAGAACTATGAATTAATCTCGCTGTCTTAATTACACAAGGGAACGAAGGTTTGACAACCAGAACAGTATTCATATATTTTTGTTGCACTAGCTTCATCTTTCACCCATCAAGTCATCAAAGTGGTGTGACAGGTATCATATAAGTTTTATTCAAAGTTTCATATTTCGCTAGCATTAGCCTCCTGTATACAAATCCTCACAATATATTATTCACAATATTTCGAGTTAACAAGTTTTTTATTTCTATCATTACATAAAGTTAAGTTAGTTAGTTAAGTTAAGACGTTTTGTACATAAAAATATGGCTAGTCATCAAAGAAGATCTTGTAAAAATCCACCAAATAAATTTTGCTACGTTTGCGGATGTTGTGTAGTTAAAAATCTAAAAAAAATTATGGAAGAGATAAAAGCAGCTTACTGCTCCTATTTTGGATTTACGATTGGAGATATTGAGAAGTCGTGGACACCTCAAATGTGTTGTATTTCTTGTTACATGGGACTTTTGAAGTGGATGAAAGGTAAACAAAAGAAAATGCCTTTTGCAGTTCCTATGCTGTGGCGAGAGCCTTCGAATAATGTAAATGATTGCTATTTTTGCACGGTAAATGTCTCCGGATACTCGAAGACGGATAAACATAAAATAAAATATCCAAACTTGTCATCAGCATCGCGACCTATCCCCCACGGAAAAAACTATCCTGTACCAAGTGTACCATCCACTTCAATTAGCACAGAAGAAACTTTTACAGAAATGTTTTGTTGCAGTAATAAAAGGCTTTCTAGGCAATAAAAAATCAGAAAACTATCAACTTTTAGTACATGAATTGCTTCAGTCGTATCGTACCAAAACGTAGGATGCAGAATGTCTCTCAAAATCCATTTCCTACACTCTCATTTAGACTTTTTTCGTGATAATCTTGGTGCAGTAAGTGATGAACAAGGAGAAACGTTTCATCAGGATGTACGAACAATAGAAATAAGATATCAAGGACGATGGGATCCAGCTATGATGGCAGATTTTTGTTGGTTCCTCAAAAAAGAAGATTCAACATCCCACAAAAGGCAAAAGAAGAGTCATTAACCAAATAAAACCTGTATCTTCAAGCTTCAAATACTCTATAATAGTGGATAATTTGAAATTAATTCCATTATGTTAAAATTCGTTATGCTTTTAATTTATATAAATTGTTTGAACGATTTTTTAATGTTATTTTCTCATTTTGCCAAGTATTGCCGTATCTATAAATTTAGACCTGTTACAATAAATTCACTTTCAGTTTCTACTTATGTCAGGCAATTGTAATCCGAAACAAGTATAATTTTGGCAGTTGTATAAAAAAGTTTGAAACTTGTTCCCTTGTGTTATTGGAAAGGGATTTTTGTCAGGTTTGACTGGCTCGTTGGTTTAGTGGTTGCAAGCGCTACAAGCGCTTCAAGTGCTGAGCATGACTTCGTGGGTTCAATTCCCAGGTCAAAAGTGTTTTTTGGGTTTTTTCATTAGGAATTTTTCAGTAGCAGCAGGATTTGTGCTCGGTAGCGTTGTGTAGCAAGACGTCGTCGGTGCAGCCTATTACCAACCAAAGAAAATAAAATAGTAAAAATAAATTATGAAGTTCTGAAGTAAAGTACTTAAACAAAAAATATTACAACCTCGCCTAGGTCTAACGAGGCCAGGTTCGAACCCATGACCTTCCTGCGGTTCGCACGTTGATCGCTGGACTATTGCGTACATAAATCTTGTTGCAAGAAAGCTAGGTAGGCTTTCTTTTTCATTATCTTTTTGACCTTGTCGGGAAAGGTCGCGGGTGTATGATTTAGATGTATAAATAACGAGGTATGAAATACAGTGTGAGTCTTTATAAAGTGCACATAGGTATTAAAAAGGGTGAAAATATAAACAGTTTTATCGACGGAAAAAATTTCAAAAAAAATCTAAAAAAAAATTAAATTTTTAATTTTTTTTACTCTCGTCTGGGTACCCCATGCAAACAAACTGTTACTACTTTTAAACTAAATGTCATATTAAAACAAAACAAAATTAATAATGATCTCTAATAATAGGCCAAGCTAATAAAGCCATATTTTTTTTAAAAAGAAACCTCATAAATTAATTATTCATGATTTTTAAAGAAAATTTTACCATTTTTTACCATTTAAAGAAAAAAAATTTTTGACATTTTTTCCGTCGATAAAATTGTTTATATTTTCCCCCTTTTTAATATGTGCACTTTATAAAGACACACTGTATAGTATTGACATTTCAATTAAGATAATATAATTATACCTTTATTTATATCCATTTTGTTGATAATACACCAGGCTCTTATGAAAAAAATATTTAAATAGAATGAAAGTGATGCAGCTCATTCACAAGTATTTAAGGGTGCGTCCACATCTGGCGAATGCGCAGCTGGCGAGCCGTTCGCGAGCCGCCTGTGAGCTGCGGGTGTGCATTTTATGTTCCCGCACGTGAGCTGGACGCGCGCAGATCGCGCGCCGCGCGCGAGCAGCGCGCGTCCAGCTCAAGTGCTTACACTTTCGTTTGCCTAGCATCAGCGCGGGGAGGAGCGATAGCGCACGCGCGACACTTGCGCCGCGCGCGAACTGCGCGCGGGCGGCGCAGGAGCGGCGCACGAACAAAAATGCACGCGCGCAGCTCGCGGGCAGCTCGCAAACGGCTCCCGAGCTGCACATTCGCGGCACATTCGCCAGATGTGAAAAATAAAAAATTCTATTTTATGTTGGTACTAGCGGACGCGACACAGAACGGACCCGGTTGTCCTGTGGTCTTGTCATACAGAAATCCCATTGAAAAAAGCACTTTTAGTTTTCTCAAATTTTCCCATTTTCCAGGCAACTTTTCCAGTTTTACCACCCCGATAAATCTTAGTCACATTAATACTAACACAAAAAAACTAACCAAATCGGTCCAGCCAGCAAGTGATGCGCTTGCCAAGGAACAGCATTTATTTCTATTTAACTTATTCAGATGAGATACAAAACTATTTCATGTAGGCACTCAGAAAACATCTTGACCCCACCCAAGGAAATTTAGTATTTATTATTAATAATCAAGTACATACATGGAGAACGGGTATCCCCAAACTAGACGTTAGTCTGTATCTTGAGGATCAGAGTGGTACATTATTATTAAATCCAAAAAAGTCGTACAAGGTGATTAATAACAAAATAAATAAATAAAAAAATGCCACATTCATTCCAGTCTTGCCTAAATATTTTAGACATTTGTTAAGAAATCGTTACCTTTTCTATACCGACTCGTTAGGTACTCGAAAAAAGTCGTGACATTCGTGACTGGTCCCTATCCTCAGATAATTGTTTCCTTTTTCACGATTTAATTGTGGTCTAACTTTTTCTGTACTAGTGTATTTTAGTCTCCTTACCTAAGTAAGAGTCCTTGTTATGATCATTTTTGCTACACAGGTTTTTACCTAGTTTGGAAATCAGGAGTTCATTTAGGTTAGAAGCCTCTGAAATGTATGTTTTTAGTATTAACTGTAGTATGCTAAGTTCTGGAAAAAAAAAAAAAAAAAAAAAAAAAAAAAAAAAAAAAAAAAAAAAAAAAAAAAAATTCATGAAACTGGGACACTCAGGTCTAATGGGCGACGACTCTTTAACAGCTCATTCCTCATTAGTAATGAGGTCAATGACACGTACGACCTGACATGATTCTGATATTACTACACATAATTTATTTATTTAACATAAAACATATTTAAAAGAAAAGCAAAAAGAAGAAGAAAAGAGAAATACAACGTAAAGTATGTATAGAACTACTCGACATTCATACGCTCATCTTACTATACTCCAGATGTACTGACAAGATCTTCCATTCGTCCGCGAACAATTCACAGTAAAGCTTAGATTCCATGAGAGCGTTGAGCGCAGAGACATTCATTATAGACACGTGTTATAAATTCCCTATAGTGTGATTCCGTAACAATAATAATTTAACATGAACAGAGTGTGTTTATTTAAAATAAATTGATAACGTGGCTACAAAATGGTTGTTTCTATAGCATTACAGAACTTAAAAGTTAATAACAATGATGAATGAAAATGAATAATTGATTTTATAGTAATTGTAATAATATTAATTGCATGATAATAATTACATAAATAGATTTAAGTAAATAATTTGCACGCTTGCTTGCAGGCAGAATGCAGTGACTTTTAGGACACAATATCTTTCCTTGTAATTTGTATGTATTTTCTTGCAAGTAAACATTTTTTATTTGATTTGATTTATTTGGTTACATTTTCATCAGATCCACTTTTTTCGAACTTCGTATGGAGCTGAACTTCTGTATCTTATAAGTGATTCTTGACATAACTCTGACATGACTTTGTTCATTTGAGCACGAAACATTTTTAATTAGATCCCCTTTGGTATGTGAAACTTTAGAGGCACCTATGTGAATTTAATTATGGTGCAGAGTTTATGGGTTTTCAGGTGTGTTTTTGGGGATTCTGATATGGATGATTTTTGGGTTATCCAGGTTTATAATAATAATAATAATCATTTAATTCAGGCAAGACCCATATTACATCATCATCTGCCTAGCCTTTTCCCAACTATTTTGGGGTCGGCTTCCAGTCTAACCGGATGCAGCTGAATACCAGTATTTTACATGGAGCGACTGCCTATCTGACCTCCACAACCCAGCTACTGGGTAATACGATACCCCTTGGTTAGACTGGTTGTCAGATTTTCAGGCTTCTGACTGCCCGTAACGACTGTCAAAGATCCACGAATGACAGCCGGGACCAACGGCTTAACGTGCTTTCCGAGGCACGGAGGAGTCTCGGTATGTAAAGATGGTCACCCATCCACAGACCAACCGCGGCAAGCGTAGCTTAACCTGATCGAAGAAGGATATTAGATAAAAGATAAAATAAGACCTATATTACATAAAACATAAAATATCACAATATCACTGCTACAAAATAAATTAATTAATAAATATAAATTAAAAATGTCACATATAAAAATTAAAATTAAAATACAATGTCAATGCAATTAAAATAAACGAATATTAAAAGATAAAAGATCCAAATTGTCACGGTCACAGAATTCAAAATTAAATCAAAAGAAATAAATAAAATAAAAAAAACTAAATCATATAACAAAAAAAAACAATCAATACAAGTCACAATGCCAATCACCTTAGTCTTAGGTTATGAAGTGAAATTAAGATTTTATTTTTAGATAACATCACCATTGCTCTCAAAAAGATCGTGAGGAAACCGGCATGATGTCTTAGGACCAAAAATTCGAAGACATGTGATAATTGATATCTACCAACCAGCACTGGGCCCGCGTGGTGGATTCCGATTTCCGACTCATTCCCTCTCACATAGAGGAAGCCCGTGTCCCAGCAGTGGGAAAGTTATAGGCGGATTATGCTATTATAGGGTGACTGGTAATTAGTGACCGATTCTTAAACATATCGACGGGTTCCGGGCTAATTGTATTAAGCGACACTCTGAGCGATATAGACTTTTATACATATTTGGAATCAGCGATTTTTTCTGCGTCATTTGAACTGGGTTTGGTGACGATCGGAGCACTTTTTTGTCGCTTAATACAACCGCATTTTTGGGCCCATTTTGGACTGCGATGTATGAAGCGACACAAAATATTGACAAATTTAGGAACTGTGTACTTAAGCTCACTACCAAATACCAGGCAGTCGTTTAAACTTTTTTTCCTGGAGCAACAATTTACAGGCAACGTACGTTAAAGCATTTAGCCTGCCTTTATACATATATAGAAATGTCGGCTTCATACAATTAGCCTCTTTGTTAAATTCTAATCCAATGTCGCTTAATACAATTAGCTTTACGTTGTAAATATACAAGAATGTCGTTTAATACATTTAGCCTCTTTGTCAAATTCATACCCAGTGTCGATCCATACATTTAGCTCTGTACATGAAATGTTAGATGTTATCATTTCAACCATTTAGCTTGCAGTAGATAATGATATGTCGGTCGCATGAACTATTTAGGATTTCAACAGTGAACATTTAAAGATTATGGTTAAACCTATTTTTTTTTATTCAATATTTGATTTGCAGTGTCGTTTCAGTTATAACAAAAGTAAAGTTCTAGTACTTCAAACAGTTTATCTTAAACGGAATAAGAATAGTATACACATTAATACAATCAATATTTTATATGGATTGACTATTATGACGTTGGTTAAAACAATGATTTTGGCGCCATCGCGATAAACCGCGCAAGCTTAAACTTTTTTTTAACGAGAGATGTTTTTGATTTTGATTACTGAGAAAGTTAGAAAAAAATATAGAAGAAAATAAGTAAAGAAATGAAAACCAAAGAAACGCTCGTAAATATTTTAATTTTTTATGTGATCATTTTTAAAAGAAATTATTTTATAGATAAACCTTTTTTTGTAATTGAATAATTTCTGATTCCTATACAATTGTGATAAAAACTTTAGTTGTTACCTTGGTAAGCTAAGAAGTTACTGCTGTTCCTAGGTGATTGTCATTTTAAATAAAAAACTTATCTTTAAATAATTTATAATGTGTGTTTTATTTCTCATTTCATAATTATTAACAAGATAGGTAGGTACACCCTATGTATGTACCTTTTAATTTATCAATGTTTTAACCGCCAATTTCTGCAAACTTCATTATTCAAGTATGATTACAAACAATTTATTTAAAAAAAAATCAGTCGCATAAACTAATTAGCCATACATTAATAAGTCTAAGACATGGTATTTAAATCAATTAGCTTAGGTTTGAAATATGACCAACTCTTTGATTAAAGCACTTAGCTTGGAGCCATTATTTGCATGCCTAGGCGGTTAAGTCATTTAGCTTGGAACAAGAAATAATAAACCTAGGCGGTTAAGTCATTTAGCTTGGAACAAGAAATAATAAACCTGGGCGGTTAAGTCATTTAGCTTGGAACAAGAAATAATAAACCTAGGCGGTTTAGTCATTTAACCTGGAATAAGAAACAATAATCATAGGCGGTTAAGTCATTTAGCCTGGAACAAAAAAAAGTAAAATATGGGTCATTTTGTATTAAGCGACATTTATCTTCGTTAAAAATAGGAATATTAGAAAAAAAAAAAATCTGATTATGGGGAATATGTTATAAAAACAGTAATATCTTTCTTTTTAAAAAAATAATGCGATTTGCTAAAGTTATTATTTTTTTTCTAAAAATCGAAACTTTAAACTGCTCTGGTGTAAAGTTTCAAAAATGTCGGTTAATACAAATAGCCCGGAACCCGTCGACATGATTCTACTCATCATTACAAACAACTTTTACTATCGGACCAAATCCGAAATCGCGAAAAAAAAAAATCAGCTGTTCCCTACATTTATGTTCGTACGAGTCGTCAAAATGTAGGGAACAGCTGATTTTTTTTTCGTCATTTCACTTTTTGTCCCATTATAAAACTTGTTTGTTGTCATGGAATTAACAATGTTTAAGTACCCTTCTGAACTCTAAAAATATTTTTTAATGAACTCTTTGTACAAACTAATTTGTATCATGAACTAACGATCACTTAACATGTTCAAGTTAATTTAGAAACTTCAGTAACCCTCTGAAGTTCTAAAAATAACCTCACTTTAGTAGGGGGAGTTCGTTAGCCAATGGGTTAATATCGACACCAGTCTCTGGACAGGTGTTTGAAGCCGCCGCAATGATTTAGTGGTGGTGAACACAGCTGCTGACGGTGGTGAATCAGATTCAGAAAATAAGATTCAAAAATGGAACTAGATTGATCTTCATTTGTTTGTGTTAGTATAATTCTGAAATCGCCAACCCGTCTTGAGGAAGCGTAGTGTTCAATACTCGTGCCTTCTGTGTATGAGAGGCTGTTATTTTTCGTCTGTTTCGTTACTTAACTCCAAACGGATTAGGAAAAGGTTAGGCGCATCATGATTATTATAATAAATGGTAAGGTTATGAACTAGTATGGTACAAACACAGCTTTACTGTAGTACAAGGCTTAAACCCCCGCATTTCCGTGATCGCGGGTGTGACAGAACTGTTGGCTTGTTTACAAATCTTGATAAGCTTATGGCTCCCGCAGGCAGGCGCGAAGCGACGGTGCGACATAATTCTGGTAGAACAATATAAATTTTTTATTACAGTCCCTTCGCGCCTTTCAGCGGGAGCTCTTAAATGTAGCTGTCACACTGCACATAATATGAAGTAGGTACCTACTAAGTAAATATTTCGCCTTGCTATGAAAAAGTAGATGCAAGGCTACAAATCCGGAGAACGGAGAACAAATAGCTCTGGATTTGAAGTGCAAGCAATAAAGAACCTAATGTGAACTGTTAAAGAAACAAAAATACAAACAGGAAATACAAATAGTAAAAAGTTTCATTAAAAATAAGCAAAAAAATAAATAAACCAAAAAAAAAGACCCGAGCGAGGCCGAAAAGGCTCGTATCACAGTAGGTATAATATGCTGCAATATTTAAAAAATAAACACCTCTGCGTTGGTATTTTGATAGGGCCCGAAGACGTTTTAGTTTACCGTACTAAAGGTCATTTCACTTGTTTCTCTTATCATTTGGGGTAATTCCTTACTGTAAAACAAATACCGATTACAGACGTAATTAGCCGTCGTTTATCACTAACTCATATTTAAACACCCATACTTAGTAGAATACATAACGATATGGAACCAAGTATCTATCCACTTAACAGAATCAGAACGGAGTCATTCTGAAAAGCATTTAACTCGAGCAGTCATCACAGCGGATAAGATCACGTCACTTTGGTTAATTGAGCAAAGAAACAGCAGTTATAACGGCTCACGCGCCGATACAGCGCTGCATTCCAATACCATCCTTAAAAGAATTAATAAAAATTAAGCAAGGGTTGGTTGCGCCCGCGCACTTCGATCCCAAGATAAGGGCCTTACACGCCCGAGTCGCTCCGAACATGGCCGAAGAAACCCGAGCGCGGGAACGAGGTCATTCAACGCTCCCTTTAATTGCTGTCCCTTATCAACCCGTATAGCCGAGCCTATAGTCGTCCTGCTCACTCTTATTTGAATATTTAACTTTATAAGGAACAGAAAATGCAGTCCGGACAATGATTTAGGAAAGTAAGGCTAGTATATAATTTATGTTAGAGCAGGAGCGTGGGCCACATAAATTGAATTAATATGGACGTCAATTTGTTTAGGGAACGGTCGATGCTCTTATTTGAGGCATCGTTGTGATAAATTTCTTTTTGATCCAGTCAATTTGTTCTACTTCAGATCACTACGTTCGTGCTCGATTTCAATAACAAATTCGACGTTAGTTTTGGGTGTAATACATGTGTTTTTGCCTTTGTTCTTTATCGTTTTTGCTATTTTATGTCAGTCCGGTTATGACATTAAAAATTTTTGCTTTTACTATCAAACCAAATGGGTAATCCAAAACTAACAAACAGCCTGTATAGTTATTCCCAATTTTATCAGCAGTAACAATGTAATTAGTATTATCTAAACACGCTTTTCAACAGTACTCAAGAGTACTTTTAATATTTTTATTTATTGTAATAAATACCTACCTCAATGAATTATTAATGTAAGAAATATTTAATTATACAAAAAATAATAGATATTTGGACACCTGTTCAGGTAGGAAATGGTTTAAACAACTTTTGTTATGTGAATCACGTCATGTAGTAGGCACACATATCCAAGCAAGTACATGATTTGAATTTTCTTAGTTTTAATCTAATGCGGTTAGTCGAATACAGGAACCAAGCTTCAAACTACTTCTGTAACTAAAACCATCTAAAACATCGTCTCGCAGTTAGTCAAACACTTAAGCCCAGGTCCCAAGATTCCGTTTTAAAACGTTCTTTGAGCTTTCAAAGAAATCCCCAACTATGAAATTACTGGCTGTTTCAATGGTTTCTAGGTTTATATTTCAACCACTTAGGTCAAACTAAGTTACGAGTACATTCCAGGCACTGTTAGTCTGTTACAATTTGATAACTCATCAGGCAGCCGTAGAATTATTAAGTTATCACTTAGGAGCTGGAAAGTTACTCATTTTTATTGAAATAATTGATAATAAGTTTAGGCTAAATCTTTTTTAATTCAACTTGGTTTTGAATATGTTAGAAAAACTTATAGCCTGTTTAACCACATCTATATAGATAATTATCGTTTCTTCCAACTTTTGTCCCATTTTAGAATTAACCTGGTGGATTCTATCGTATCGGAGACTGAAATAGGCCTTTAAAGCGAAGTAGCAAAGATAAAAGAGTACGAGACAAAAAAGTAATGAAAGGAAAGTTTGCGTATTCTAGGAGGTTATAGAGCTATTAGCCAGGTTTAGATTCAAGCTCAAGACAGGTGTCTTTTTTCTAAGTAGCAATAAGATTTATAGTCCTCTGTCCGGTGGTTCAGTTTTATTCCTTGAAGTAGTAAAAAGCGAAAAGTTCCAATGCGTTCTCACGTGATCTCCCGAGCATTTTCTTTAATCAATATACTTTTGGACAGTACTATAGTAACGTTTTTGAATAACCATTGTTGCCGTTACCTTTCAAGCATAGGTTATTTCCTCTTTATCAGAACGAATGCCTAGTTTCCTTATTTAAATCACAAATCTAGAAGAAATTCGTGTTTCGTTGAACTTCATCGAAATTCCTGCGAATCATAAAAATTAACGACAATTTATAATAATCAACGGAATTTCTATTACGCGGAGAATTCAAACCATGTCTCTTTGACTACAAGCATATTTTTTCTAATTTAGATAAGTTATTGTTCTCAAAACGGTGAAGGGTAACATGGTGAGGAAACCGGCTTGTCCTAGAAGCAAAAATACGAAATCTGCCAACCCGCACTGGGCCCGCGTGGTGGATTATGGCCCACTCCCTCTCGAATAGAGGAGGTCTGTGTCCCAGCAGTGGGAACGTTATAGGCTTTTTGCCAACGATCTCTTTTAACGCAATGTTTTCACTGTTTTTTAGTTAAGAATAAACTGCATTGCCAAGCGGCAGCCGTAATCTTGGATAAACAAGATTAACATTGTCATAGTCTTTTGTATACAGTTAAGTATTTAGTGAACAAAATAAAAATATGATTAGTAGATTGCATTATCTTGCTGAAGGAAAAGTTATAGTAATTTGAGCTTTCGCTCAAAGGGCTTAAGGTTTAAAATGGGATGAGGGAGCTCGTTGAAACAAGTTCTAGAGAAACTAAATGACCGCGTGCGACTAAAAAGGCTTGGACCTTCTTTTTGTAACTGCGCTCAGTATTAGAGCATCTTAACGAAGCATTGGATAAAAAAAATATTAGTAAAAAATTCCGGACTGCAGAGCGTCCGGTATTTTCAAATAGGTTTACAAAAAGATGATGGTATAGTTCCATTTTCTGCTACAGTTTCATTTAAATTGTCTCGCAGTTAAGCATGTTTTTGTTGCTTAAAAGGTGTCATAGATGAATTCCGTTTTTACAGTTTGCATTTTTGTGAAACGACAAAAAAGAACGCTATTTCGGATTTGTAACAGTTTTTGCCATAGCTCATCACATTGTTATCTGAAATAAGACTTTATGCCTCCTAATAATGTAATTAAGACCCAGCAGGATATCTACATCCTAATATTCTTCAGAACTTAGCTTAAAATAACATGTTCCATAAATAAATTGTTCGTAACTTGTCTGAAATTACCAACAATTGTCGACCATTTTGTTCTTTCGTTGAAATTCGCTCATCTCCTTCCCCAGAGTGATACAATCCCTTGGTAACTCACAAGACAAGATATATTAGGCCCCTATTCTTAGTTGAAATGACATACAAAGCAAATAGTAAAATAAATTCTCCAGATCAAGCACACTGCATATTCAGTTCAGTGACCGTCATATCTACGATCAGCGTGCGCGCAGATATCGTCGATCAATTACCGACTGTCACAGTCGTATATCACCGACACAGAGTAAGTATTCAATGGACAAATCAGGCATATCTTTAGGCGAAGAATTTCTGCCAGTTAAATGTTTCAAGAGCACAGACTGATCTCGTGCTGTATGGTTACTCTAAACGGACTTACAAATTACAAAAACCGGCCAATCGCGAGTCGGATTCGCGCACGAAGGGTTCCGTACTATCTATAAAAACGGCAAAAAAGTCAATCATGTCTGTTGTATGGGAGCCCCCTTAAATATTTATTTTATTCTGTTTTTTAGTGTTTGTTGTTATAGCGGCAACATAAATCCATCATCTGTGAAAATTTCAACTGTCTAACTATCACGGTTCATGAGATGCAGCCTGGTGACAGAACTTCGGACGGAGGGCCGGACAGCGGAGCGGGAGTAATAGGGTTCCGTTTTCCCCTTTGGCCCTAAAAAGTAATTCCATAATGTGCCTCAATGTGATTTGAAGGCCAATTCCAAGGAGTTTTTGACAGATTGAGACTGATATCAGACTGTAAATGTTCTTAGCGCTTGAGTACGAGGCTTTTGGCTACATTGTATATTTTATGTCTTTTTTATTATTATTTTGTTTTTTATTTGTAGCGTGCGTTTTGTTTGTGCAGAATAAACGTTTTTTCTTTCTTTCTTTCTTCTTTCTTAAAATTACGAGAATTGCCTCTCTGCTTTCCGAACCTAGTCTATCTCATTCTAAGCTTCTTGAGATAGTGGACTTAGGGTCATCAGCTAGCTGGGGAGCATCTACACCAGAAATCTCAGGTTCCAAGCACACAGTCCGCGTTGAACTCGATTAACCACTCTACACATTCATGTAGCAGTGTTTTTTTGCAAATGGTCTCCATGTCCTCGTTACTCTGTGCCCACCGACGTCATTTCAGATGAAGGTGATATCATTTATTGTTCCAGCTACGTCTTATTGTGCTAGATGGACGCATAAATATTTTTGTTGGGATAGTAAATATGGCACGTAATGTGGGTAGATAAACACAGTTGATTAATTGTGAGAAATTATTTATGATCGCATCTGTGTCCGCGTGATTTGTCTTCATTCTATTCTCATGATCTTAAATTATGGCTTTTGAGAAACCTGAAGTAATCACTATAGATTTTCACCAAGTTATTTATAATATAACATAAGATCACGCCTGAATCCCGTCGGTTTAGGCAGAGGTGTACCGTGTGTACTGTATGTACAGTACAACCACATTCCTCCAGTTAGGTGTAAATATCATGTTATAGAAGGCGAGCCAAATACCGTCGACCGGACACAAATCCGGACTCCGGGCTGTTGTGTCCGGGCTGAGAAATTCCAGATAAAAACACCCAATAACACTGCCCGACCGGGAATCGAACCCAGGACCTCTTGCTTAGCAGTAGTGTTTGCGACCATTAAAATAAAGATTCAGTTAAGTTTACTTAACTATTAGAAAAAAAAAAAATGTTGACGTCACTAGTGTGATTGTACTCGTTCCAACGATATTCACCTAATCGGTCTGGTAAAGATCTACGGATGACAACAAGAATCAGCTTACCTAGAATTTATAAGACAATATTAAACATTTTTTCGGCTCTCGAATCTCGTCACAAACTCTCAGTAAACAGCTTTGGAAACTAAAAAAGAACATAATATATTTATGAAACTGCGAAAATAAGTACGAAATAAGCTCAAGTTTAGTATAATAGAGAACGAACATGGGAGTACCGAAAATATAGTCGCAAATGTCATGTGTCCTACGGCTGAATTGTTTCGGATATATACACGAATTGTTAAAGAAATATATGGATAGACTTATTCAAGCAGCCAGGACCTATTCGATCGATGTATTCGGTTTCATCTCGATAGCGACACAGATATTTCTTTTGCTCGCGTCGACTATTTTATTTTAGGCTCGGTCCAGGCGAGGAAAACCGACCTCTCACAACATTTGCCTTTTCGGTGCTAATAACGAAATGAAACCTGTGGGGTCGCCAATGTTTTGTTTAGTATTTTTTGGTTGGAACAAAGCAGTTTTCTTTTGTTTTATAATAGCTCTTTCCCCTTCTCAACTTGGATGTAAAATTGCATAATATATATATATCTTTTTCATGGTCATCATCATCATCGTCCACAGCCCGACCTCACGCCTCTGTTTTCTTGCGCCAATCCCCTACATGACCCATCCCATCATGACCTCATCCAGCTTTTACCCGCTATGGTAGCAATGTCGTCCACCCATCTCGCCGCCGGACGACCGACACTTTCTCTCCCAGTCCTTAGGCGTCATTCAGTCATTGCCTTACTCCATCTGTCATCACTGCGCCTTGGCAGATGCCCTGCTTATCTCTATTTGAGTTCCATAACTCGTTTCCCGATATCGAAAACATTCGTACGTCTTCGGTTCTCGACTTCATTTTGAATGATTGTTCATAGTACCGGTTGTAAACTACAGAATTTGAGAAAGCCGTTGAAATATATTTAGCTCAAGGACATCAGAAGGCCATCCCGTAATTAAATTCCATATTCTGGTGTACAATCTGTTTTATGACAATAAATAATTTTTAATTTTTTTTTTTTTTTTACATTCAAAATCTAGACGCAATCTCATCGCGACAATGAATGTCAAAAACATGAAGGGACATTAGAGGTATTTTTGCTGAGATTAAACTGTTGTTGAACGTTCTTAAAATTACAAGAATTGCTCCTCAGAGCACTCATTAGGAATGCCACTTCAACATAATATTATCAACAAATAAACAATGTCAACTCGATCCAACAACCAAAACTAGGTTGCTGATAAAATAGTTCAAATAATATTACGATATTACGTCACTTATTGTAGACCGTCCTTTGTTTTCTCAGACATATTTCGGTTAACGGTAGGAACCAATCAATTTTCGTAGTCCCTTATAAATCATCTTGGCCGTCTCCCGTCATGGTCGATCGTTGAAAAAGGAGGATATTTGGGAACCCACCGGACTATAGGTTTCTGGACGAATGTTGTTAGTCTGTTATAAGTTCCGGGAAATACAATCATTTACATTTTATAATCCTATTATATAATAGAATTATAAAATGACCAGAAAACTGCGGCCAGGCGAAAAATTTTCTTGCATTTTGTCTTAGTTTTAGAGATTTTGTAAAGCTCAGTTTAGGGGCTTCAGAGTCTTTGAACTCCTTAATGAATAGGTCTTAAAAATGAACTCAATTTAAATGTATTTAAAACGCAACTTATAATTAATATTCTCCGAATTGAATTTATCCTTTGAATTTTCCATGCCCATAAATTGAATTCGTTTAAAATACAATTCATTCCGTAAAGATCAAATACGCATAAAATTTATTGTTACCGTTTCCCTACGTCGAGTTGTTATTGTGATTCCGGAGACGAGGGAATCTACAATCAATATCTGCTTTCCGAATTCATAAATCATCTGTGAGAAGAATATACCTGCTGCCTGCTGCTTATATATAAGTTTCGTGCTTTAAAATACAAATGTTTTGCACTTTCGCAAGTTATGCAAACATTAACATAAGTATTGCAAGAATATTCAAATTAAATGTACGCCGTCGACCTAATGACTGACTTGTCGAGAGTATACAAAGAAATTACTCTTGTAATTGTTAACTAAGTATAAACATTATTTATTCATATCTACATCCGGAGAGAAAACTTTTTAATATTCTGTTGCAACTCCAACTTTAACAACGAAAATTTTACGACGAAATCGGTATTCAGAACCGAATGCAAATAAATGGTCAATCAAAATACACGAGTTGCGGAAACTGTTACATATTTCAGTGGCAAAAAGTGTATAAAAGCAATATTTCATTGGAGTGAAACTGTCGGTCCTGTCAGCAGGATTGACGGGCGTCCTCGGGGTTCGCACGGCTCCATGTCACCCGCCCAAATATTAATTTCTTAAGTAACGCCACCAGTGTCCCATACTTACATTTACTTGATGAGCAACACGGTTATTGATGAGCCTTTTATGTTACAAGTACGTCTATTCATCAGGCAAAATTTGCTCGCCCGTCCAGAAAAAGCGGAGTGAATTTCTGTTATTATTTTTTTCCTTTATCGCTCCGATGCGGACGATTGGCCCTGACGAATATCGTCGACAGACGAGCGAGCTCCTTTTGCTACGAAAATACGTCAATGTGCCCACGGACATTTCCTCGTTTGTTCGGCATTGAATGGTATTTTCAAATTGAAATATCAATGAATGCTTCCCTGCTGTCATGTGACAAGAGTATCCTATAAAAAAATTACGTTTATACTGTCTCTTACATTCTTACAGAAATACATTGTTTCATTTGTTTTGGCGAAGATGTTCGTGTTTTGACAAAGCCGCCGTCGGGGGAGAGCGTGGATTTGTAAGGTTCAGAAAGGGATTTCGCTGTCGTACCGCGACGGTAGATAAATTGTTGGGAAAAACTCGTCGCTAAGAGATTTTTACTGGAAGGTCTTGATAATGACAGCTCTCGAGACTCGACCCTTTAGGATTCAAGTGAGGTTCAATAGCTTCCACAGTTGCGACGTTTTCCAAAACATACAATCTGTTTTTTTATGGAACAGTTGTTGTACTTCGCTTACTTAAAACCTTTTTGAAGTTTGTCGTAATGGGTCTTGTTGTTATTTTTGTTTGTTATTTGCGAGTAACGATCTTACCATTCAGTTTTATTTTGTTAGGTTTTGTGAAGCTAATTTTTATCAACTTGGCTTACTTATATTTTCTTCTCTTATTCATCATAGTCTTTAAACTTTCTTTTATTTCGTGAGTCAGCTGCATTGGATAGTCTTATCGTCTTCTATAATTGTCTCTTTTTAAATAAAGCTTATGAAACGCTAGCAGCCTATTAAACTCTCATTTGTAATGCGTGCTTACCCCCCATTTCTTCCGAACACACGTACTTATGTCATCAACTGTCCTTATCGTTAGCTTTTTACCTGTCGTCACATAATTACGTAGCTTCTATACTTTTTCTAATGTTCTCACGTTTTTTCGTTCTACTTATTAATCTTAGATTTTATACTTATTTTTGATTGATGATTTGGGATCTTGTATTAAAGCTTTTATATTATTTGTAGGAATAGTTACTGCTGGAGCTTCGTCTTTATCAAGTATTTTTAATTTAACATGATGAGGGCCGTACTTATCATTTCCATTTTTAGATTTAACATCATTTTAGTTATCAATTCTTCCTTCCATGTTAAGTTCTGCTTAGAATTCGTTGGTTTGTTAACCAGTAGGTATGGACGGAATAAAACTTCCTCATTTACAAGTAGGAATTCCATCGCCGGGTATGAAATACTCATTAGTAGTTGTGTACAGAGTTATGTTAATTACTTCACTCGGGCCTTATCTGCGTCCTAACGTTTTATGACGTCACAAGCACTAAAAATGTACTAAAGTACATACAACTCTGTTTTACAAGTGGTCTCTTAAATTAGCTCGAATTATACGGATGCGGGTGCGAAGTTAATTCCCCTCCCTATAAAACGCATGTTGAATATGAATTAATTTCAGCGGGCTAATTTCGTGATACACTATCGGTAGCAATGGGTTTCATTTTGACAGTTCAACAATATTCCTTGCGTTATTCACGTTCTTGAGCAGACACATTTTTCGAACATATGGAGCAATGGATTAGCAATATGTTTCAAAATGATTCAATTTGAGAGTAATAGTGTGTTACGCAATTAGGGTGCTGGTCTTGTTAAAATACCTATTATTGTTATGTCGTTTTCACTCCGAAAATTAGAAAAGCAAGTAAAATAAATGATATAAAAATAACGTAAAACTACCTACCTGCATTTTTGATATTATCTAATTGTCCTGGGGGAATGACCCCAATATCCGACTACGGTCATTCCCATTTGACACTTCCTCTGTCAAAAAAATGTCAGATAGTCGTCAAACCAAGAATAGTAACACAAAGTATAACATTTTACTATCCTCGTTTACGATAGAACTGTAAGTGAAGTGTCAGATAAAACTGTCGAGAGTGTCCCGACAGGACGCCGACACCCGACACTCCGACACTGCCAAACTTTCAACAATTCTAACTAAACTTTGCCTGAAGCAAAAGTTGTTTAAAAGTGTAGTGTCTGTTTAAGCCGGCAAATTGGTGTCTTATAGCAGTAATGAAACAACGTAGACTGGACTGAAGAAATTGTCGTGAATACAAACAGTAACTTGATATCCCCTTGACTGCCTCAAAGAAAATTCTCTGCTCATTAAAACTGCTTCCATAATCTTTTGAAAATGCTTAGCCAATAAGCTACGTTCTTTGCTCTAGAATTATTTCTCTATAAAGGAAAAGGAACTTAACGTATGCATCCTTTATATTATTTAAACTAGCTTCTTTGTGAAATTTCTTGTTCCCCGACCCATAAGCACGGCCGCGCTATAGATTCGTTTTCGTTTAGCGTTCTTTCTGACTTTTTTTCTTTTTATTCGGCTCCTAAGCGTCCTAGCGTGATGCAAATTAGCCTATAACCCTCATCCAGAATTGGTCTATAGATTACAAAAACGATTTTTGAAATCTTACTGGTAGTTCCAGAGATTAGCGCGTTTATCAAACAAACAATCTCTTCAGCTTTATTATTTGTATAAATACAACGTGTAACGTTAAATGCGCAAAACCTGAAAATAGTTCGATCAGAATAACGAGCAGAATTAATTGAACCACTTTTTAATATAGGTCACATTTTTCAAAAAATCTTCATTAAAAAACTTGCCGTGTCTATTTATTAATAGGTCAAGCAAGCCAATTTCGCGCGGCGCAGCGGCCCGGTGACGACTCCTTCCTCGATAAAGCGTCGTCGCAGACGCAAGAAACGATCAGAATGGCCAGTGAAACTAAAACAGCACATACAACTTTAAAAAAAAAATTAATGACTTATTTTCTCTCTGAAATAGGTCAATTGATTTAAAAAACAGTTGGGGTGTCTGAGGTTTTGCACATTTAATGTTACACGTTGTATAGATTCGAAACTGCATTCTGAAATGCAATTTGCTCATCATCTCTGACGGCTCGGCTAGATCTTCTTTTGTGAAAGTTTGATCGTGAATCGAACCCAAGTTTGCCTCGGTTAGGATAGGATAAAGTATGACTTAAATTTTAAAACTTCTCCGTACCTACTGATAAGATCGAAAGATTTGATGGGAATCCTATACGACATATTTATCGGTGTGTCGTGACATGACTTGAGTGTCCTTATTCTGTGACCTCATATGTTAAAGGTTTTAAATAACGACGTGGAGGAGTCGAAGGGTCTTCGTAGACTGGTTTATGGTTTCTTCGCTATTAGATCCGTGACTGTGGGTGGTAAAAATAATATGGTGAAAGACCTGTGAAGTGAAAAGTGCCGTCTTTTATACAGCTGTAATGGCTCAATAAATTTGTATTTGATTGTAGTTGCATTATTTTGATGCTAGTAACTTTGTACATTTTGATTTAGAATGTAATATGTACCTACGTAATACATACATATAGTTTATATTACATTGTAATGACCGGGATTCCAAATGAACTGATTTAAGAAAGAAAAACATAGGCAAACAAATTATACCTACTTAACTAATGGTTTCAACTTGTTTGCAATCTAAGTATTAATATCTTAATTACTAAACAATGTAAAACAAATAAAAATGAATGACGCAAACATGAAATTAATTGTATAAAAAAAAATATATATCTTGATCTTGCAAAAAAAAAAAAGAATACAGGCTGGGATCGAACCCTATGGCAAGTTATCTAATCTCAGGCATTACGCCCCGAGGCCAGCTGGTTTCTTGATTACCGTGGCGAATATGCGATTACTGTTGCACAATCAATCAATCAACTCAGCCTATCGCAGTCCACTGCTGGAAATAGGCCTCTCCCAGACTGTGCCACAACACCCTGTCCTCGGCCTTCCGCATCCAGTCTACCCCAGCCACCTTCTTTAGGTCGTCCGTCCATCTAGCTGGGGGGCGTCCCACACTACGCTTGCCGATGCGCGGTCTCCACTCCAGGACTCGTCTGCTCCACCGGCCATCGGCCCTTCGACAGACATGGCCAGCCCACTGCCACTTCAGTTTGCTTACTCTGCAAGCTATGTCGGTTACTCCGGTTCTTTTCCTTTTTCGGTTTTTTCACTGTTCCACAATGAATAAAAATTATGCAGCTTTATTAATCGAAGCTGGATCTTAATCCACTATACTTAGGTCTGAACGATAAGGGCGTTTCCGCAAGCGGAGGACAATATGAGAACTCGTCAGCTTTGCAAAAATTCTCCAATTATCCCACCTACACTTCGTTAAATAGACGCAAATACTTAGCCCGTTACTTCCATTACTCGCACACAAATTCACAATATTCCAACCACCAATGACAATAGGTACGTATATTTATTATGTAGTAGGTACTTAATTTCCAAATAATGATGGCTTTAATTTACAGAAATTTTGCAAATAATTACGGAGCAACCGTTACTTTTCTGTCTTCTACCCATTGAAAAGCACTCATTATTTTTCCGCTACCGTCACTTGTCCGTTGACTAATAGTGTTATTTAAACTATTGTGGCGAGTCTAGTAACGCTACCTAGTATTGGACTCAAGAACTAAATTACCGATCATTACAAACATACTGAATGATTTTTTTTACAGTGTGTTCTACTCATGCATATTAAACTTTCAGTATGGGATCAACTCTGAAATGACGAAAACAAAATCAGCTGTTATTAAATACTAAAGTTCAATGTCTACTTGACCAAAATGTATGAAACAGCTGTTTTTTTTTTTTTTTTTTCGTGTTCTCAATGTTGGTTCCATAGTGAAAGTTGTTTATATTCATGGGTAGAACCCCCTGTAAAAAATTGGAGATGGTAAAAAAAATCATGCTGTATAAGACTGTGTTGTCCCATTGCAGGGTAAAGACTTCTCTTCCCTCTTTACATACTTGTATACATAGAAATATTCAAAATAATGTTAGCATTCTACTACTTACAAGGAAACCTCGCGAGGTGTTACTCACCGATTTAGTTGCGGCTTTACTATAATAATCTACATTAAAAATGATGAGATACGTATTTTTTCTTTTTTGCTAACAAACGTTTTAAAGGGGTGAAAATCACCCTCAAAGTTCGTACCCCAAAATGATGGTTTGCAGTTTTCACATATTTCTAATATTTTTTTTCCAAAATGACTTTAACCATTAAAAAGAGCATAAAGAGTTATGAAAAATACCTTTATTCACATATTTATAACAATTGTGGATATACAATTTTTTTAAATTAAAAATAACAAAAAATTCATAACTCAAAAACTATTTACTATTTTTTAATCGGACCAATTTTAAGTCTTATAAATCACATCACACCATGAGGTACACGAGAAAAAAAAAATCATCCCCACTTTACGCGTACAGGTTTTACCCTAAAAAAAATTTCATGATTATATTTTACCACTTTGTCGGTGTGATTAATTCCATGCCAAATTAATTACAGACGGACATGGCGAAACTATTAGGTTTCGTCACCATGTTTTCCTTCACCGTTTTGAGAGCAGTGGCGATGAAATGATTTATACAAACTAAAGCGCCTGTCTGGGTTCGAACCTACGACCTACAACTCGTGAGTCGCTGGGCCTCCAATGCTCTTTTATCACCTTGAGAGACTACAAATGAATACTGTTACATATGCTGCTGAATAAGCTGAGCTAAATATGGACCCAAATTGCTGATTTTTAAATGAAAATCCCCAAAACTCCGTCTAGAATATCCTATTACGAAAACTTGTCGAACATTCTCCAATTCCGTTAGACCGTTATCTCCTAAAGGCTAGTGTACAACAAACTAACCCTCAGCAATCGGGTTAACAGTGTCATAACCTGGACTCTAACAATCAGAAGGGAGTGGTCGGGTAGACCCCGGCAGTCCGCTGAGACCCCAAGCAGTTCCATTTTCAAAATTGCAAAGCAATAAAGGTTGGGAACCTTGTCTTTTGAGAATACTAGATTCCAAACTCTATATTTAAAAAGGTCTTCTCAGGTAGTTTTTTTTTTGCAATGAATTCTGAGTCGGGTTTTCGTAATCAAGTGTTACTGTTTCGGTTTCTGAATAGAAATGGAGACGATAAGTGTGATTATATTATTGTTGAACCGTTTTGTGGCAAACAGTTTTTTTTTTTCTTGCTTGTCTGGGAAAATGAAAAAGTGCTTTTAAGCTCGCGGTTTGGGTGTTGCCAACTGTGCCAACTAATGTGAGCTTCTTAAGTCATTTCTGTCCGGCAGGCTTGCCATAAATTATGTTGCTGGAGGCCACGAAATGTGATGCGGAGGAATGAAGAAAATATCTTGAGGAAAGTTTTGAGTATGAATTTCGATGGTTATAAGAGTAGGGAAAGGGCAAAGAAACGATGCATGGACTGTGAGAATGATGATATGGTTAGAGATGACGACTAATAGAGAAGTATGGAAGAAAAAGACATGGTGTGACCAAATAAATTGGCATAAGTGCGGGAGAATTATGATACCATAAATATACCTGTACCGAAGCTTAAAACCTTCATTCTACTCTACAGTAATATGTAAATCGTACAAGGCCCTAACAACAGCTCCCATCGATCATATAATATTTCATAGCCGACTCAATTTCGAGTTCTAAACAATATCCCTTTGAGAGGTATCAAATTGTGGCACAGGAGACGTTTTATTGTCTCAATGTTACCGTTAGACAACGGATTGTGGGCAATCAGTGCAGAACAGAAACAAAACTTGGCCATCGGAACCACAGAGTATCTACTAACAGTGGTTCTTCGCCGATACATTTCACAGGCAATGAGAAATATCATTTTTTTTGACATTTCTCTATACCTTAGTGAAGTGCTACAACGACTTCTTGGCTCCCAATGACATTGACACTAAAGGGTTGCTATTGAACATTTGTGAAATTATATTGATAAAACAAGAGGTGGCGTTAGTTTCGATTTTGGCTACGTGCCAAAAGATCTTTGTACCGTTCACATTGCCCCGTCACCTATGCATTTGAGGATCTTCTAATTGGGAGAAGACACTGGCTCCTGTAACACAGGTGTTTTTACCTGGCGCAGGAGCTTCTCTTTGTTTGTACACAATTTTTAAGCCAATAAAGAATTCATTTTGGCAGCGTCAGTCAGCGGAGTTCACGTGGCTGAATTTAGAGCCAAACATATTGAAACTTATACAAGAAGTATATTATACATTCTTATGTCCCGCATAAATAAAAACTGCCCCCTTAAAACGCTCCCGTTGAACTACTGTAAGTAGTTACACTGTGTCCGAACATCGGGTGGTGTCGAAATGGAATTCATTTTCGACGCACGGCGAACTTTTTTGATAGTGGAAACTTTTCGAAAGCTGTGTTTGTTAATGACCCTTAAGATGTGAACATTGCATTGCTTGAGCAAATCGAAAATCTTCGTGGAACTTGTCTTGGGGGCAAAAATGCTTCGATTAGTGATGACTGAGAAAAGCTGCTTGCATTTCAGAATTTGAAACGAAAAAGTTTTTGCTCTATTACTTTTTTTTCGCTTACCGTTCTTTCTAACTTTGCTCGGCTCTTAAAAACCCAAGTGTGCGAAATAGTCAAATCCGACTGGTAGTTCCAGAGATTAGCGCGCTTAAATAAACAAACTGATTCAAAACAGAAATTGCGAAAAAAAAATCAGATGTTCCCTATATTTTGACGAGTTATGCGGATAAATGTAGGGAACAGCAGATTTTTTTCGCGATTTCAGGTTTGGTCCAATAGTAAAATTTGTTCATAATGATGAGTACAATGACCTCTTAAGAGGTTGTGCGTTATTTAAGTTACAACTTGTATATAGATTCCCTCTGTTTCTTGTTTACAATGTAAATATAACCCTTTTTTATGGCATCTCGCAGGTCAACCTAGGAGGTTGTCGTATTAAGGCCGCCAGCCAGGGCTTAAAAAACTTAAAAACTAAGCGACTACACGCTAAGGGCACCCCCTGTGGGGTACGGATCTCGGCTTAGGGCGTCGCTGGGAGAGGGCAGCAAGGGTCAGTCTGGATCAGAATTGTTAATATTGTGTAACCAACCATATCAACAACACTACACTGCTCAGCTTCAAATATAACTGTAACACAAAAGTAACCGCTTTCACAATTAGAACCTCGTCATTAGCGCCTTTAGCGACGTGATAATGAATAGAATCACGTTAAAATTAACCTGTAGTACCTACTTTGATCGAAGAAAGCTAATTTCCAGGTTCCTATATCTTCCTGGCCGCCGACTAGCGTTCATATATGTTCCGGATCCGCGCTAAAACGGCCGAACAGATTTGGATAAAAGAGTCTGCCGGAAACTGCCCCTCAACATGAACACCGAGGTTGTGTGTTCGAGCCTTCCCAGTTCCCAGAGGAAATTATTTCCTTGTTCCCCTCTGAACTCAGTAAGGGAAGAAGGGGGTGAAGTGCAGGAGGTAACAACGAGTGCGATAGGGAGCGTTGAGAAATGTATGAATGATATCAACAAACAAAGTAGTCCATACGGGCTGAACCCAGCTTAGCTCAGTCTGAAAGTGACAGGTGGAGTGAAATTTCCCCAAATATTGCAATACACCATTCGATAGGGCTTATTTAGATCTACTTTCTCACGTTATCGAATTTCGGATTGTTAGTTGTATAAATGGCCGAGGACCGAAAAACTGTTTTTTCCATAGACTTCAATGTAATTTTGGAGGCTATTTTGACAATGTTCCCATCTACTTAGAACAATGCTTATTTTTGCATTCTGGTCAGTATACCCCTTATATATGTATGTTTATTTCACCGCGAGGTGGCGCTTGTGCGCTAAGGGCATTTTGCTACGCAAACTCGGCAGACTCCTTTTGCTCACAGATAGTTTATAACCTGGATTAACAGGGATACTTTTGATCCCGGTAGTACGTTCCCGTAGGATATCTTCCGGCATTAACGCAGGCGAAGTCGCGGACTAAATCTTGTCAATAATATATAACATCAGAAGAAGAAGAAGAGAAGAGAGTTGTTAGTTTACGTAAAATCGTTTTCTTTATTGAAGGCTGGACTGCCCCGTCACCCGGCATTGTTCCAGCAGACGTTGCTGTAGTGTCCGAGAGAGGGTATTGATTTTATTGTTGTGGTTATTTATTAATTGGTATTTCTAAATTAATTTTATTGTTTTTTGATTATTTATTTTTATTTCATTTAATTTGATTTGTATTGATTTAATTTAATTTGAATGTCATCTGATTTTATTTGATTTTATAGGTACGTGTTTTTTATATTAATGGGTGTTATTTACCTGAAATAATAATTATTTTTTTACGACCCCTTCACCCCCACTAGTAAATACAGCCAAAACTATTTACTACATATTTCATTTCATACCAAGTAACATAATATGCCTTTCAATAAACTCACAGGCGAGCGTTCGACTTGCCGATCGACATAGGTAAATATTTCCTTACCGTCTTTTCGTCGCTTCAATCAATACAGAACTTTACACTTGCAAACATTCAGCGTAAAGCGCTAATTGGTTCCCCTAGAGAGAACTGACCGATTTGTTCAGCTAAAATGAGTCAATGTACTGTTGGTTGATTGGTTCTCAAAAATGAATAAACGATGGCTTTTATATCCGTTATAGAGATGGTATATAGAGAGACTAGTATTAGCATTACTAGTTTCTTTGCCAAATATTATGTTTTTGTTGTAGAAGAAAACCAACCGGTGTATTCCGTAAAAGTCTCACTGTGAAAACTTAGGTGATGTGAGCTTGAAGTGAGTTGCTATTTCACCCGATGTTAGGGATTGACACTATTGACACTCACGGCTCACTTAATTTAAGTTTTCACGGTGAGATTTTTACAGAATAAATTCGCTGGTTATGTATGTCAATTCCAAAAGAAGCACGACAAAAATAATGCTTGATTGATTTATCATTTCGATCTAGGTTAATGGATAACAATCTTTCGAAAAGAATCCACAAAGTTCCCGAAAATAAGCACTTAGCGTTTCCGAAAATTAATGTGTAAAAACAAAACTTGGTGAATTAGTGAGGCAATAAGAAGCTAGGCCAAGATATACGAGTATATACTTTTTTGGCACTAGAGTTGCAGGTTGAAAAATAAGTATTGTTTCTTTTATGCTCTAGAGGTCGTTGGCGTAACTCCAAGACTTTTTTAAAAACTTGGAATTGACTGTGAACTTAAAACTGTTTGGATTTAGGTCGATGGCTTTGTCTTGGCCTAAATTAGGGTGCGTTTCCACTGAAGCGGAGCTGTGCGAAGCGGAGCAGAGACGTGCAGGAATCGACTAATCGCAATGGTTGAAATCCGCATCGCGTCACTCTTCTCGTCTGTGATTGGACGATTCGTACACGTCTCCGCTCCGCTCCGCCCAGCTCTGCTTCAGTGGAAACGCACCCTTAGTCTTTTGCCATGGTCCATGGCTTTTGACAGATTCAATTGTTTTCAAGCCATGCCAACAAGTCTTCGGTCTACTTATTGTCCCTCATCATAACTGTTCTGTATCTATCTCAGTTCATGATTCACACTTATAATCACATTCTTCATAATATTCGTCAACCATTTTGTATTCTTCATGAATCTTGGACAACTGTTAGTATAAATGAATTTGCATATCTTTTATCTTGAAAGTTGAAATTTAATATTGAGTAATGACTGAGTTATTTCAATATCTTTTTCCGAAGCGTGTTGTATCGGATAACTTAGGCAAAAACTTGGGAACTCTTCGCTCCAACGCCTCCGAAGTGATATCTACAGACCTCGCGAAAAGAAAATTTTATAAGCATTTATACATTTTCATACATAATTTCTTGTAATGCATTGATCTGACTTCCATGTTATTTATTGAATTAATACTGGTATTTCCGGTTAAGTCTATGTTAAGTTTTTATTTTGATGTATTTAAAATAATGTGGTTTTATTTTTCACTTCTCATGCTCTAAACGTTCGTCTTTATGTTGTGCGTAGGCGACATAAAGTCGCTTTTTATGCTCTAGTGCATAACGTTTTTTTTTTTCTAAGACTGAGAAAATCAGGCCCAACAGCCACACTCACACTAAAGCGTCGCAGATTAAGTCGTTATTTTATTTAATTTGTTTTAATTTATATCACTTCCGTGTTTTCTATCATTAATTTAATAAAACCAGATAAAATTGTTGTCATTTATTATTTAAAAACGCCAAGAAACGTTTCTTTGACTTGGCAGTGTGAAGTACCCAAGTCGAATGACACATATTGAAAATAAGAAATAAAAACTTTAAAAGTTTCGTGGCGGGAATTAGCTATTGTCTTCTTCAATTTTGCAACATTTTTGAACAGTGAATAGTGATTTTATGCCTGTTTCATTTTCTCGCCATCGAAGTGAAAAGCAGAGTGTATAACTCGGGCATAAACGAGCCATTTTACCCCTCGACTTAACTATCCATCCTCGCCAGCGGCTAGAGGTGAAATGCCTTCTTTTTTATGCACTAGTTGTACAATCTACTATTTTAGAAAATGTTGATCGCGAATGTTTTATATCCAATGTTGAAACCATCAAACCTTGTTGACATTTAGCATGTTACTGTTGCCTCATGGACCTCTAAACATACATCATATTCCTTTGTTGTTTATTAATACCCATTGGAATTGCCAAAAACAACAGTGTAACGTAAACACAATATAAATGTATTATAAATTATTTCTGTACCATCTCTCGCGGGACATTGGAGTCCCGAACGATGTTGGTATTATAAACAGTTAAGTTATCAAAAACACAAAGTTTTCCGGGTATCCGGTTCTTATAATCGGTTTTCGGCTTAACTTCAAGGGCGGCTTAAAATTACTCTACGATCTGTCTGTTATTTTTAAGTTTCCGTGATTCGTCACTTAGATTTCCAGCGTCTTCAGATGAAAATCCTTCAGTATTCATTTTTAGTTGTTGTTCCTTTCTAATGCCTTCCAGAGATTTCAGCTGCAATATTATCCGTTTAATAACCAGTCTTCGATAGTTAAATACTGACTGAAAGTCACCTAACATCTCCAGAACTTCACCATCTTGGCAGCGAGCGAAAGCGAATTGGTGTTACAATATTAAAGCCAATTACACACCGGTTATGTATCAAAACTCGGTAGGAGTTCTGCCCGGCTTATTAGTCAT
The DNA here is from genome assembly GCA_949629135.1 of Eremobia ochroleuca. Classification (NCBI taxonomy): domain Eukaryota; kingdom Metazoa; phylum Arthropoda; class Insecta; order Lepidoptera; family Noctuidae; genus Eremobia; species Eremobia ochroleuca. The sequence goes on along the minus strand of OX451405.1, from coordinate 6,933,181 downwards.
ACATATTCCCTCTGTATCGTGTATGCGGCCCAAATCTGATTTTCTGTTTGTATCTCTATTTATAGAATAATCACCTTCAGAGTACATTGCTTCAGGCGATTATGTCTATCGCAATTATCTATACATTTTAGTTTAATAAGATTTAACAATATTATTTGTTATTTTGTTAATTTGGTTTATTTACGAAATGTTGAACTCGTAAATGGTTATAGTTAGATTATAGCTAGGTTTATAGTCAAAATTGGAATATCATTCGGTGATTGATGGTTCCACTGATAAAAATCGTGGACTAATGTTGACCAAATTCTGGAGTATATACCTACAAGTCCACTAAGCTAACTGTTTAACCATTACTTCACAGTAGTCTTAAACGCTCGATGCCTCTGATATAGTTAACGTGGATAGGCATAAGAAACTCATAAATATGTATGAAAGGAAAGATGTACAAAATAATAAAGGGTACAAAATTTTTCTCTACCTATTATTCGTTCATAGCCCTTAAAATAAAAGAGGATGAATAAATTCTGAAGGCAAGGCACTAAATCTACATATTTAAACTCGATTTGAACTCATTGACTTTGCTCATTGGTCCAGATCTGCTTTTCGTTTGCCATCGAGTTCGTTGTCCTTCAGGGCAGCGGAAACATTAGAAACATTTACACACTTGTGTAAATATATAATATTGATACAATTATTCTGTTTATTTCAGGTATGTGGGTGTGAAGGTCCCGACGGGATTGGAGTTTTTGAAGAATTTATAGCATGTGGTAATGTACACAAGATTTTCTTTTTCGGAGCTACATGTAAGTCTATGGCTTATGTAAATTAAGATTTAAATAACATGAAGCGTTGTAGTAAATTTGTATTTGTACATACGCCAGTTAATTTTTTTATGTTAGGACTTAATTTTATTAATATAATATAAAATATTAGGTTATAAAAAAAATAATAAGTTGTAAAGTTTTTTCACAAACATGTGGTGGACTTCCAAAATTATTACATCCACTTGTAGGTATACTTAGGTAATAAATAAATAAACTCCTCCAAAAGTATAAGCTAACTGCGCACAACAATCATCATTACAACCTCTTCAATAGACCCAGCAAGCACACAAAAGTCCATACGTTTGATGTTTGACAGCATATAATTCCAAAATTCATTGTTATTCTACCCTCCAAAAACTAAAATATTGGGTAATTTCGCAGCTTCAGTTCCCCCGCTGAGTCAAGCAGGGCAAGGAAATAGCCTGGGCCCTTAGCCCGCGGGCATAATATTTGTAATAAAATGCAATTACGTATGAATGTTGCCAATTTGATATCGGCTCATTGTAACACTCCCGAGGGGGTGTTCGCGCCCCAAATTAGGGTAGATAGGGTACATTTCCCATATACTGCCCATGTTTTTTCGTTTGAGAATGTATTCGATTTGGCCATTACTATGTTAATAGCAATTTGGGAGTTTTTTGTGATTTTTTATATGGATTAGTGTGGTGTGACTGATTTTGAATTAGATCGATGATTATGTTTCTATTCAAATGACATCACATGCATTTGTGACATGATTGGATTTTTCCTTTTGAATTGTTCTTTTGTGTACATATTTGTTGTCTAATAAACTGCATGCTCATTCCCCTCGTTTATTATTATTTTCTCAGTCTGTTTCTTTACTAATCCGTGTACAAACGATCCGCCTGCCTTCCGCAATCAGTGTTGCGGTTACCAATCCCACAATGCGACAAACATTGGTGTTGCCGACCAACGTTTGTTCAGGGTCATGTCTTGTTTGTACAGAGGGATTCCAATTTCAGTATTACGATTCTTATTGTTCCCTTTATCTACGGACTATTTTGTTACTGTTATAACTTTAATTGTTTTTGTTCAAGACTTTTTTTGTGTCTTGCAAGGAGTATATTGGAATGCCATTTTTTTAAGGGAGTGAGTTGCAAAATACGACTTTGAGGTTAAGCAAGTAATAGGATGACTATCAGTAGGTATCCTCCTATCAAATTAGAGTACTAATGATCTGTGATCACCAGTCCCACTGCCTATGGCGGTGATTACGTCATCACCATCCTCAGTACCATCCACAGTGTACTCCATATTCATGACTATTAAATTCTCAGCTACTTCTAAAACAGTCTCCGTCTTTTTCTCCCAGCTTGCTCGAATCAATTCGCGAACCGAGCCAACTCCCTCTACGAAGTAAGTTATTACATTTTTTTCCATAAACTAGGTCCCATATTGCGACTGGGAGTCGCACATATGTTTAATGACGACTTGTTCTTCACGCTATTAGAGAATGTTGCGGATACTGATCCGTTTGTGTGAATTATTTGATAGAGAAATGTAGTGTTTTTGTGAGTAATAGTTTCTGTATTCAGTGGTAGACTATGTATAGTAATTGTTTTCTAACAATTTGTACTCCTAGTAGTTAATTAAAGCAGTTTATTTGAGAAATAATTTTGCGAGATATATTGGATATGGCAAACCATATCCAATATATCTCGCAAAATTATTTCTAATTTATTATTTTTTATTACGCTAAAGATAGGACTTGCTTCAAAAAGCAAGTCCTAACTTTAGCGTTTCAAGGTTTTAAAACTTTGATTTTTTTCATAATTCAGTCATTAAATATTCTAGTCTTGATCATTTGCCATCCTTTTCTGTTCAGCAAGTATCATCTGTTTAATACGATAGATGCTAATTCATGTTCTGTAAAATTGCCTATTCGTTGTCCATTGTATTTCTATGACGCCTTCCGGCCTTCTTTCTGCACACATTTCATGGCTATTTAGTATTTAAACAATAGACTATTCAATACAGCTGTCGAACTGTTATCAAGTCCAAGGCTTTCAGAAAAACCTTCTTACTACCCAATATTAAAATCTTCATTCCCGATACACAATCGTCATAGCCCCATAAATAATGTTCCGCAATATTGTCCATTCCGTTCTAAATTATCGTCCGATCAAATTATGTGCTCTCCCTCGTACATATGGTGTTTAATGTCGTCACGCTCTTGATTCGCCCCGTTAGCCGAATGTTCTGGCCCATGAAATATCTGAGGGCCATGTTTTGCCAAACGTCCCTATTAATTGCTGTGTCCGATCGAGAGAGGGTGCTTAGAATATATGTAGGATGACCACAGAGTGATGAAGTGGGGAGCAGAAGCTTCACAGCTCATAAAGGTTGGTTAGGGGCTGGGAAATGGTTGCTACGCCAAGAGACGCTGGAATTGTGTTCGAGACTTAAACAATATATACTGCAATTAGATAGTCGAATGGAATTTCAATCGCTGGGAATGCATAGACGTTTTAAAACACTAGCTTCTGTGCGCGATTTCACCGCGTGAAATTCATAACATATATGTGAACGAATTTTTGAAATCGGATCAGTAGTTCCGAAGATTACCCTCTAGATATAAACTCACAAATACCTCTTTATAATATTACAGTAAGAAGAAGTATGAAGTGAGCTGTAATTAGTGTCTATCCTTAGTATCAGGTGGAATGACAGCTCACTACAACTAAGTTTTCACTGTGAGATTTTTACAGAATACCGGTCCGGCCATAGTGCTATTCTATAAAATTTCCCACCGTAGAAACTTAGGTAAGTGAGATTGAAGAGTTGTTAAACTCTATATTCCCTAGCGACAGATAGGATGACAGTTCGAAGTTTTTACTAAGAAACCGGCTGGTTTTGTGAGTAAACCTTCTGTGCTTGTATACTCTGTGACATATTCTGTGGTTTACTTATAGATATAGCACGCTATAAGCTTTGAAAGCCTTAACCAGAATTGACGCTTCCAGGTGTTTGTAGACACAGGAATATAGAGGCTTGATTTGATATTCAAGGGACAAACTGAGGGTCTATTAAGCTGGCTTACCCCACGTTTGCATCCATCCAACCATTTGAGTTAGGTACTTGTTTTTAGGAAAAATACACTTTATTTTCCACAACATTGGGACAAGACTTGTCAAAATTACTTTAAAAAAAAAATTAAATAAGTCTTTTTTTGTTTGTCAAATTTATGTTATACTCGTAGATATTTTCTACCAACCTTTTTTGTTGTATTTTTTTAATTTAAGTGTTTATCAATGAAAACTTGTAAATTGCCTAAAATTGCATATTGTTTGAGAACACTTTGTATTAACTGTAAGTTTTCCGAACAGAATAAAATAAAATATTTTGTAAAGTCAGTTTTCAGACATGTATTGTTAACTTTTATGTTCACTTTTTTTGACATTTTTGCCAAGTTTTGTTTACAATCAGCTACTTTTTTAAGTGTAAACGATAAATGAAAACTGGACGCGACGTGTAGAATACATGTTTTATATCCTGGTGTAAACGCGGCGTAAGATAGGTTTCGAGCAAAATGTAATTTAACGTATGAAAATCACTCTGTGAAAATTTCAAATGTCTACCTATTACGGTTCATGAGATACAGACGGCAAACAGACGGACGAACATCAAAGGCTTAATAATAAGGTTCCGTTGGCACCCTTTGGGTACGTAACCCTAAAAACTGAGTGACTAAGAAAGACATTGATTGGCATTTCCAATAAGATCCTCCGAATTAGATTGAGGGTGCGTTTCCACAGAAGCGGAGCTGGGCGAAGCGGAGCAGAGACGTGCAGGAATCGACTAATCACAATGGTTGAAATCCTCATCGCGTCACTCGTCTCGTCTGTGATTGGACGATTCCTACACGTCTCCGCTCCGCTCCGCCCCGCTCCGCTTCTGTGGAAACGCACCCTTACACGAAAACAAGCCTCCTGCCGTGCTTATAGCATCGTGTAAACAGGGCTTAAGGTAAGTAATTCCTTAACTAACGTGTTTTCCTTTAAGGAGAGCTTTGAACGGGTGTTAAAGATCGCAATAATCGTTAACTCAATCGAGTATAAACCTTAAGGCACCTTGTTTCATTGAACCTTACCTGAGAAGATAAGCGTTATGTCCATAGTTAATTTTTTTACTTTTTTGCAGCTTCATTTTTTTATCTTGTGGCTGAGCAATAACAGCCGCACCGGTCGGTCGATCAGGTTAAGCTACGCTTGTCGCGGTTGGTCCGAGGATGGGTGACCATCTGTACATACCAAGACCCCTCCGTGCCCGGAATGCACGTTAATCCCATCTTTATTTATTTATTTTACCATTTATGTACACACATATATAAATAGAGAAGAAAAAACAGAACAGAAAAATAGGTACAAAGGTGATGCTTATTTATTAAGAAATCTCTTAGAGTCGTTAACGTCGTTTTGGTTGGTGGAGTCTTACCAAGGGTATTATTACTCAGTAACTGGGTTGTGGAGGTCAAATAGGCATTCGCTCCATGTAAAATACTGGTATTCAAGCTGCAGTTCAAGCCCAGTTCGCCTGGAAGCCGACCTCAACATTGTTGGGAAAAGACTAGGCAGATGATGATGATCCCCTTTTCTTAATTAAATAGAAAGAAAATGATGCACTGAACTTAAATTTCGTTTAGTTTGTGGACAAGGAAATCGGCGCCATTATTGAATAGGAGCTAGATAAAAGCTAAAAAACCGTATAGGAAGCAGGATAATTAACTCACCGTACATAAACCTATGCTCATTAAATCCATTTATAATTTCTCTATAAACAACCCCACGCATTTTAATAACCCGCCCCATCTCATAAAATCCTCCTTCAACACGTAAATGACCTTTTAAACTAATAGAATATGACGTTATGAAAAATTACGTGTTTAATGAAATTTATAATAAAATATTACATGTTGATCGAAAAATAAATTCCATTTAGAGAAATGCATTTAATCAAGAACGCAGGGGTTCGCAACCCTCATCCCTCCGGCTAATCAAATAGTTGCCATCTTGTAGTTATTTATGTAAAGGGAAGGGTAGTTAGGGGGAGGGGAGTGCCCCCCACGTCAAAGAGGGTCTCTCAATAGAAGTCTGCTAATAAGAATTTTATAAGATGCTTTTCCGATGATTTGTGGGGGTGAAGTTGGAAGGTGATCCTTCTTTTGTAAAAGGTTTCTGATCTTTAGGTCCAGATTAGAATCGATGCCTTGGTGCAACATTATTTTTTTTTAATTTATTTATACTTTTCGCACACAAAAAGGTACATACAAAGGCGGACTTAATGCCTTAGGCATTCTCTACCAGTCAACCAAGGGTGGTGAAAAGATTAGATGGCAGGTGCTTTGGTTGAGCCGAACGCTGACTGCTGACCGTGGGGTTTTGGATTCAATTCCCAGGTTGGACAAAATGCCATTGGGTTTTGCCATTAAGAATTTCTTAGTTGCAGCCCGGAGTTTTGGAAGTTAGCGGTAAGATAACCCCGTGCCTCGGAAAGCACGTTAAGTCATTGGACCTGCGGCTTCAGCTTTCTCTGGTCGTGTCGGATTGCTTTTCCATTGGACTGTGAGAGAAGGAAGAGAGAGGGCACCTGTGTCTGCGCACGAGCTTGTGTACTATACTACACGGAGAGAAAATTCTTAGAAAAATTACTGTGCTCGTCACTGTAAAGTGAGTGCAAGTGTGACAGGCTGAGTGAGATTGGGAAAAATTCACTATTTGTCCAATAAATTTTACTGTAGAGCATAAGAATCCATTACCACTCAAATGCACTGAGATTATGAGGCAGCACAGTAATTTTTCTAAGATTTTTCTCTCCGTGTAGGTATCTCCTGCGCTGAAGGTTGGTCTCCGCTGAGATTGGTCGCTTTGAGGACTATTATTATAATAGGTAATAGAGTATAGAAACCATCTTCATATAACTAGATTTTCGTCTGTGTTGTAAAAATACAAATAAGCTAGTCAAATGGAACCTAGTAATAAAAGCTGCAAAATATTACATTTGACCCCGTTGGCACTGCGCCTGAATTATTAGACTGGGAACCGGGAGGTCTCGGGTTCGTATTAAGTCACTATTTTTTATAGGCAATGCATAAAATGTTAATAATTCTGATGATCTTCTGCAACTGAAAATATTTAGAAAAATAAATGAATAATAAAATGCCTGAAGATAACCCACAATATGATGATGCTTCACATAGTAAATATCGAATCTCTAATCTTAATAGCGTGTTGGTCGTCAATAAGGAAATTTCAGAAATTGAAAAAAAAAAAATCTGCCTTTACTTAAGAAAACTACGTTTTTATTAGGAAGTCATCCCATCATGGCTTCCCGTGAGACATATTACAATAACACAATTACTAGCATAAATTAGCCTAAAAGGTTCCCAGTGCTGAGACTCAGACCTTTTCTCTGTGAGGAGTGGGCCATAATCCACCACGCGGGCCCAGTGCGGGTTGGCGGATGCCACATGTCTTTGATTTTTTGTTTCTAGGACATCGGGTTCCTAACAATGTTTTTCTTCAATGCTTTGAGAGCAGAAGTGATGAAATAATTTACACAAAGTACTTACTTGGCTGGTAGCTTACTTGGGTTCGAACCCACGACCCACACAACTCGTAAGTCGCGGTCGTTACCACTGTGCCACCACTGCTCTACCAATAAAATAACTAGGTCATTTGCTTTATTCGAGTTAACTTTTCTGTTTTGTGTGCAATAATTATTTCTGAGAAAAATATACCTACTTTTTTTTCTTTTCTTTATTCCTGTATTGAAGCTGACGCGCTGGCGTGTCGCGGGTTCGATTCCCGCACGGAACAAATATTTGTATGACCTACAAGTAGTTGTTCCGGGTCTGGCTGTTTGTGTATGTGAGTTTAAATGTTTGGAAACGCACCCACAATACAGGACAAATTCCTAGTGTGGGGCAACGTTAACAAAAAAAAAAAAATTGTTGATTTAACCAACGATAAAGTTTATTATTCAGCAATGGACGATTATTCACTTCACTTCACGACAATTTTTGCACATTACAAAAAAAGCAGTACTCATAAAATCATATCGGCTAATGCCATAACGGTGTCTTCAACGCTCCCAGCCTCACACTAAACCTTCGGAATGCGTGTATATTCTGAATCAATTTCCTCATAAAATATGACTAATTTTATATAAGATTTCTAACATGTTCACATATAACGTTCTTGGTAACGTGAGTATAGACTAGAGCATTTATTTGTAACAGAACATCGAGCATTCGTTTTTAATAATTTTGAAGATCCGTTGCATATTCTCTATGGTTGCATACCTACTGTCACGCCATTTCGAAAATGGCGGCCATGCATGAGTGAGACCTGTATAAATCGATTCATCATCTGCCTGCCTTTTCCCAACTATGTTGGGGTCGGCTTCCAGTCTAACCGGATGCAGCTGAATACCAGTATTTTACATGGAGCGACTGCCTATCTGAGGGCTTCTACCTGTAACGACTGTTAAAGATCCACGAATGACAGCTAGGACCAACTGCTTAACCTGCTTTTCGAGGCACGGAGGGGTCTCGGTATGTAAAGATGGTCACCCATCTACAGGCCAACCTCTGCAAGCGTAGCTTAAACTGATCGATCGACCTGTGCGGCTGTTAATATTTAGCCATATATAAATCGATTGCTGACAGTAATTCAAACAGAAAACATAATAAGACCAAATCCCTTAGTGTCACGATTCCGAGATATTAACGTTCAAAGTTGATGATTGAGTTACGTGATCAACTTTGAACGTTCAATCCCCTTTATCGAACCGCACTTCGAACACGACGCTCGATGTTTTGTTACAAACTGATTTTAAAAACCATCGAGCGTGTTGGTGTAACATTTTATCGAGGAAAGGCACGAGCGGTACCTGTAGGGCCGACATTTCAACAATGAACGCAAGGTAGAAAGAAATGTTACAGGTAAATGCTCACTCGGCGTGAGCATTACATCGAACGCAGCGTCGAGTATTCGCAAAATTTTACATTACATGAAAATGCTTTTGGAAACTGAGCCTTTGCCTGTATTGTACCGTTCGTAAGAACGTTACAGTACATGGAACTGCTCGAGAAAATACTCTAGTGTATACTCATCTTAAGGAAGCTTGAGTCGCGCAACCACGTACGTAGTCGTCCGAGATTGCTCTACCGAATGCGTTCTCAAATTCGTATTTCGAATGCCACTTCTAGCCACTAGAAGCAGTCGACTCGGATTGGAAATTTAAAAAAAAAATCGGTTCGCGCCATTTTAGACCGTGTAAGCGACGTTTCGTAAATATGTTGTAGGATTTTTGTTGGTATTTTTATTATTTTATACGGGGACGAAAAAATTCAGGAACCATTTTGTGTCAGCTAATTAAAACATTCTCAAGTCTATATTAAATGATCGTTATGTGGGTTCCTAATATTGCTTGTTATCTACTGCAGATGACGTTATTACATAATTTTGTCTTTAACTTTTATTCCATGGAAGTAATTATTATAGCTACGTGTGAATGCCTATTTTCGGAGTCAGGAATTTTGTAAGTGTGCGGATAGGTATTTTTTTTATTAAATTCACAATACGAAATTAAACGATCGTATTGCGAGTAATTTTCCTTGTTGTCTACTTCAGATGACGTTAATACATCCATATTTCCTTTCCTTAACTTTACTCCGTAAAGTAACTATTAAAACAATCTTTATTTACATCCAAAACAATATGCTTAACCAACGACTTGGAACAAAACTTCTAAATTCAATTTCAAAACTAGAACATCTAAGTCGTTCACTACCGTCAAATATTGCCAAATATTACCCAATAGCATGACTGAATTCAACTACTAAAAATTGAAATTAGAACTTCGTGCCGTGACTGCTATCGACCAATCAGACGCTTGCATTCTGCGGTCTATTGCCAAGTTTCGGTACTTTCTTCTATGCGAAATTGGCGTGAATAGTAAATACTGAGGTTTGTTATACATCTATACTACTAATAAAGCTGAAGAGATTGTTTGTTTGTTTGTTTGAATGCGCTTATCTTTGGAATTAGCAGCCGAATTTGAAAAAAAAAATGGGTTTTGATAGCCCAGTTCCTGAGGAAGGCTATAGGCTATTTAACATCACGCTAAGACCCTTAGGAGCCGAGCAAAAACAAAAAAACGAACGATAAGCGAAAACGAAGTAATAGCGCAGGCAGGCGATGCGATGCAACGGGGTAGATCAGGGGAACAAAAATTTCACGCGAACGAATTCGCGGGCAGAAAGTAGTAGTTTATACAACGTGTAACGTTAAATGCGCAAAACCTCAGACAACCCAACTGATTTTTAATTCAATTGATCTATTTCAGAGAGAAAATAAGTCATTAAAAAAATTGCAAAGGTTTTATGCGCTGTATTAGTTTTACTGGCCATTCTGATCGTTTCTTGCGTCTGCGACGACGCTTTACCGAGGGAGGAGTCGTCACCGGGCCGCTGCGCCGCGCTGACATTGGCTTGCTTGACCTATTAATAAATAGACACGGCAACGTTTTTAATGAAGATTTTTTGAAAATTGTGACCTATATTAAAAAGTGGTTCAATTAATTCTGCTCATTATTCTGATCAAACTATTTTCAAGTTTTGCGCATTTAACGTTACACGTTGTATATTCCAGCGTTTTGTAACCGTTGAAGAATGATGTCAAAACATATGAGAAAAATTACCGAAAAACAAAAATAACATATTAAGCAATAAAAACAAAGCGGTATTTTGGGGTCTCGTCGTTTATATGTGACATCATTAATCTGGCCCCGGCTGAGGGCTGGCCCACGCAACGCGTCAAACATGACAGATGACGTCATTACAACACTACGTTCGTACAAACACGCACTTACCTGCCTTAAGTTGGGGTAGGCATTTATACAGAGTCAAATTAAATTAGCTAGCTAAACTCTGCCAACGTGATGGGTATCGATATCCAAATATGATAAAGTAAAAAAAATAATTACATAATTGGATTGTTTTTTTTTCTCAGCTCATACACCGCCGTTAATCTAGAAAGTCATCTTCCAGAAGACTTGCAAACGTTAAACAAAACGAATTCGAAAAGTTTCCTTATACAAAATTTCTCCTAATGTATGTATGTGTTAATGTACAATGTATTATTAATTACGTGTTATTAACATTGTTAAAAAAATGATATGAACGACTTGCCAACATGCAGATAAACCCTGAGAGGTTTTCGCTGTGTGGCTAAAACTAAATGTGAATTAAGTGTTTTAGAAATAAAATAAAATAATAAATATTTGAGTAAGTGTAGATAGTTTATTTTTGTGTGAAATTCACAGACGAGATTGCTATCGATATCTAATCACGATAAAACAAAAGAAAACAGATTTTCTCAACTCAAGTAACAGCACTAGCAGCGGTCATTGGCCCCTAAAAAAAAAACATCAAATCTATTTTATTTTTATTTAATCATATGCAGAGTTTCGCTAGCTAATTTAATTTGACCATGTGTTTACAGCTTTTGTATGAACATGCGTGTCCTAGGCAAGGAAACGAACAATGGAATAAATCTTTAATAATTCTGGTTCCTGCAATGTTGTAATTAATAATTAATTAAAACTGTCAAGTTAAGCTTGGGGTGTCTTGCGTTGAGTGAAATTGTCTTGTGACACGCGATGGCGGGAAAATATTTTTCTACACTACAGACCGTCCTTCACCTTGGTTATACTGGATGATTTTTTTTTTCAGGCTCTAAATTTTTACAGTGTGTTCTACTCATGGATATGAACAACTTTCACTATAGGACCAACGCTGAAAGCACGAAAACAAAATCAGCTGTTTAATACAAAAGTTCAATACCTACTTGACCAGAATGTATGAAACAGCAGATTTTTTTTTTGTGATCTCAGAATTGATATCCATAGTAAAAGTTATTCATATTCATGGGTGGAACACCCTGTAAAAATTTGGAGCCGGTAAAAAAAGCACGCTGTATTTGTACTAGCTTCTGCCGGCGACTTGTCGGCGTAAAATTTCTTGTGCCCCCGACCCACCCTGTCACATAGCATCGCATCACCTGCCCGCGCTGTCATTTCGTTTTCGATTAGCGTTCTTTCTGACTATTTTTCTTTTTGCTCTACTCCTAAGGGTCATAGCGTGATGTTAAAAAGCCTATAGCCTTCCTCAAGAACTGGGGTATCTAACGCCAAAAGTTTTCAAACCCGACTATACAACGTGTAACGTTAAATGCAAAAAAACCTGAAAATAGTTTGATAAGAATAACGAGCAGAATTAATTGAACCACTTTTTAATATAGGTCACATTTTTCAAAAAAATGTCATTAAAAACGTTGCCGTGTCTATTTATTAATAGGTCAAGCAAGCCAATGTCAGCGCGGCGCACAGCGGCCCGGTGACGACTCCTCCCCCGGTAAAGCGTCGTCGCAGACGCAAGAAACGATCAGAATGGCCAGTAAAACTAAAACAGCACATAAAACCTTTACAATTTTTTTAATGACTTGTTTTCTCTCTGAAATCGGTCAATTGAATTAAAATTTCAGTTGGGGTGTCCGAGGTTTTGCGCATTTAACGTTACACGTTGTAGATTACCCTCTACATACAAACAAACAAATACATGTTTAAAATATTAGTTAAGTATATTAATATACATATGGCTGAGTTTTCAGTCGACAGATAATTTTTATTCGTTGAATAAAAAAAATTACGTCTGACGGACTTTGTATCAAACAACACTAACAACAACAACAACACTAACTACTGTCAAAAATTCAAAATTATTCCTCGGACAAAATTATCTCGCGTTGGAAAAATCAGCCCTAAGATGTATTTTTTTTTCACGAAAGAACATTTATTTCCGAAAGTAAATGTCACGTTCTATTAACACCAGATGGAGCCCCAAAAAACAAAACATTTCACATCAACCCAGAAGTAAGTTCACAAACTTTTAGACGTAGTAAACAGGATTTTTAGTTCCACACAGTTTAGGTGGTGTAATATTAGCTTTTATTACTTGGCGTTAAGGTCGATGTTCGCTTGATATCCCCGTAATGGACACGGGTAGGGTCGCAATTAAAATGCTCATTAAACTGTCGCTGTGAGGGTGAGACATTTTAAATTGCGAATGTCATCAGTTCAAAATTACGTGCGGCGGTTGTGTGGCCGCCATTTTATGACGTCAAACCACGGAGGTTGCAATATGGGGGGTATTTAGCTGGTGTTTGGGTGTTTCTGCAGGAATGTTAAGTTTAATAGCTGTATCTGTATTTTAAGTTTTAGGCTCGCTTGAATGCCCATTCACTTAATACAATGTACAGACGCCAGCACATCCAAGCTACCCGAAACTGTCAGATTTTCCCAATCAACTTTGAACCTTAAGCTTTAGCGATAAAGTTGAAAATCTATTAAAGAAATCTGACAGATTGTAGTAGCTTGATGTGTTGGCGTCTGTACACAAGTAAATTAAAAAAAAATACTCTGAACGCTAAACATGCATATTTCATACATCATTGCTTTTCTAGTTGAACGAACGCTTAGTTAATTGTATTCAGTGACTTTGCATAATCCACCTATAATGTTCCCAGTGCTGGGACACACACACACAGGCCTTCTCTCTTCGAGAGGACTTGGCTATAATCTACCACGCGGGCCCAGTGCGGGTTGGTAGATGTCACATGTCTTCGAATTTTTGGTTCTAGGACACGCTGGTTTCCTCAAGATGTTTTCCTTCACCGTTTTGAGAGCAGTATTGAACACAAAGTAAAGCGCCTGCCTGTGTTCGAACCCACGACCTACAACTCGAAAGTTGGGGCCGTTGCCACTGCACTGGGCCACCAGTGTTCTCTTTCAGTGACATGAACCCTAAGAATGTAATAAATATGGAAGCATTCCCCCACTTCTCCAAAGCGGTGAAATAATTTATGAATTCAATTTTAAAATGGGCCATCAATTTCGGCCCCAATATGAATGGGCACTTGAAGAAATGATAATGCATTAGGTGGCTATACAGGGTGGCCGGGACGTCGACGCGCCTACTGTAACCATAAAGTCAGCACATGATTCTGAACCCCCCTGTTTTGATATATTACGACAGTTATAAGAAAAAAATCCGTACTACATATATTTTGACCGCGTAGGTCTTGCACTTTTTAACCGACTTCAAAAAAAGGAGGAGGTTATCAATTCGACTGTATTTTTTTTTTTTTTTTTTTTTTTTTTTTTTTTTTTATGTTTGTTACCTCATAATAACCGACTGGGTGAACCGATTTTCATGATTCTTTTTTTATTTGAAAGCTGGTGCTTCCCGTGTGGTCCCATTGTCACCATTTCAATATCTGATGATGGGATCTTGTAGAAATCGGGGGAACTCTTCAATAAATAACAGCAGATTAACCGCGATTGTTGCTATAGCATATCTAAGCATTGTTTACACCATCACACAACATAATATCACGCCTGTACTCACTACAAAGGTTATAATTTTTTTTATTATAATAATAATTTAATACCAGTAAAACAACCGCGATTGCTGCTATCGCATATTTATGCATTGTTTACGCAATCGCACAACATAACATCACGTCTGTACCCTATAAACGCAGATGCAGCTTCCTGTCACTGATATTTACATAGAAAGTAGTGTTTATATGAATTTGATTGGGGTAGATATAACTAAAAAGTGAAAAATAAAAAATTTTATATAAAAAAAACAACCGACTTCCAAAAAAACACTACAAAGTGAAAAATAATTTTAATTTCGGAAGTCGGTGTCAAAAAACCAAAATGCGGAACCAACGACACCGACTTCCAAAATTAAAATTATTTTTCACTTTGTAGTGTTTTTTTGGAAGTCGGTTGTTTTTTTTATATAAAATTTTTTTCTATGAAACTGTCTGACTTCCACAACCCAGTTACTCGGTAATACGATACTCCTTGCTTAGTCGTTGTCAGACTTTCTTGCTACTGACGACCCGTAACGACTCAAAGATCCACGAATGACAGCCGGAACCTTTGGTACCGGTTGTCAGCTTTTAGGCTTAACGTGTTTTCCGAGGCACGGCGGGGTCTTGGTATGTGAATGATGGTCACACATCCACGCACCAACCGCGGCAAGCGTAGCTTAACCTGATCGATCGACCCGTGTGGCTGTTATTACTTAGCCACAAGCCCCTCCCTGCCACCCTACAAAGAAGAAAAATATACAGCTGCGATAATGCTGTATCTTGAAACAAATATTGCTTTAGAACTTTTGGGGGGCCAGAGAACAATATTTGTGAATATGACCGATTCCCTTAGTGCAAATTGCCCTTTGAATAAATATGCCATAAAGTAAACAGTGCTCAATACTCATTCTAATCTCATTGCCAATGCATCTAGGACCTTCAAACAAATGCGGTTGTTATGTGAGGGTGGCGTGAAATATTGTCTATAGGGGACAATGAATTATTAATATAGAAAATAGAGTGAACGTGTGAAGAAAGCATTAGAAAATAACAAAGTAAAAATGTTATATTTTAGAAACCATAAATATACAGGCTGTACCAAAAAATAGTGTAAAGCGGAAGTCCAGAGATAGAGCATTCTTGGGGTACCCGAATCCCCGCGGAACATACCCCATGTATGTTCCGCGATTTTATGGTTCATGAGTAATGACTTAAATTTTCAACTTCAAATTAAAAATCTAAACAGGTTCAAAAATTCTCAAAAATTCAGAAAAAAAATCGTAACACGAAAACTATGAAAAATAGCGGAACATACATGGGGGTCATACGGGTACCCCAAGGGCTGCTCTATCTCTGGACTTCCGCTTGACACTATTTTTTGGGACACCCTGCATAAATTTGCAACTCATTCTTTTGGTTTTAGACGCTTCTTAGAGCGTACAAAAAGCTTATTGGTACTAAAAACGAATAAAAGTTTAGCGAAAGAAATTAAACAGATAGGTTTTAGCCTGTAGTGTGCCTAGGGGGAGACATAAGGCAAGGCGAACAGATTTTTTACGATTAGTTAAAAAAAAACAGCCATCTGAGGGATTGGTTGATTTTCTTATGTTTGTTAATGGTTGTTAGTAGTTAGTACTATTATTATAGTTTTGGTTTGAAAACCCGTGCTTTTGAGTGAAGGAAGCGAATGATATTATATTGACTGACTATTAGAATTTATAACATTTTCAGTTACTACTGTTTGTCTCTGCACCACCCAAAGTCTGACTGGTAGAAAATGCCTATGGCGTTAAGTCCGCCTCTGTACTTTTATGTGCTTGAAGTATTAAATAAATAAATAAAATACGTAATTGTCAAAAAAAAATTAAAGCGTCCTATGAGTTAATAAAAGGAAACGAAAATAAATGAAACATATAGATTTTAGGTTTAGCCTCAACATTCCCGTATTTAGGTATTTAGTTAAAACCTATACGTGAAACTACCAGAACTTTTTGTCACATGTCACAACACAGAATCAACTATTGTAGATCCACAAAAACAAAAACACACATGATTAACCAATTTTACTATTCATCAAAACTAACCACAGCAACTGATCCAAACGGATTGTTCACTCATTATCATATGGGTTTATCAAATCAAAATTCACATTCCGAACGTGACGGTTGGTGATGCCGGAAAATAGGTTTAATGTACGGTCTCTATCTGGGCATCGCGTGAATTCCGGGCAGGCAAAAACCGGCACTCGCACGCAAGGATTAATAGGGATCACGGGATCCGAGATCCGGCAGTGTTTAACACTACCGCCGGTGCGCTGTGCGGTGTTGCTTTAGTAGTTTTACTCTGATTTGTCTTTTAGATACTCTCTGATTCGAGATTGGGGATTTAGGCTTTGATTAGTTGGTGTTGTTCTCTTAAATGTCTTCAGGAAAATTAACTGCTCTAGTTAGTCAAGGGATGACTGCTGCTTGAACGGTTTGTTGCATAATACTAGCTTCATTATGCAACAAACCGTTCAAGCGGCATTTCTCTTCTATGTGTGTCTCCGTCGTCTAAATTTCAGTTTAAAAATTTTCTCTGGCAGAAGCTTTACTTTGTAAATGTCTAATTACTCTATAAAGCAGTGGAGAACAACGTCGTGAGAAAACTGGCATGTCCTAGAACCAAAAATTCGAAGACATGTGACATCTAAATGATAAATGATTTATTTTTCTGTAAGTAGGTTTGTTCAAACACTTTTACATGTCAATCATATTTTTTTTTTAAACTAGTATAGGTCGGCGTTTCCTATCTGACTACTCTGAGTACCTCTCTGTCTACCAACCCTCACTGGGCCCGCGTGGTAGATTATATCCCACTCCTTCTCAAAAAGAGGAGGCCTGTGTCCCAGCAGTGGGAACATAATGGGCCGGCTATGATAATGATGATGAACATTTTTACATGAATGTGTAATAAAATCTTTTTCAGGTTTCACCTACTCTTTCAATAACTGTCAGTGGTCAAACTCAAGGCCTGCCATTTGCCCTTTTCGGGATCCCAGATAATATACCAATTAGATCTCTAATTTACTATCACCACGTTTGCGTATGAGTGGAGATTAGACTCGAGACCGTTTTTGTGCGTCATGAATTATTTACTGACACCGTTCAATTTTGTTACGGTAGTTAGTATCCCTTGTTTGAAGTGGCTTTATTTCAATTCTTTGAGTGGTATAGGATTAATCTGTTTTTGTTTGAGCTTGAATGGATCGCTTTGTTTACATTTTTTTGTTCAAATTATCATCGGACGGTATTTTGGTAGAAACGCTCAAATTTTCTGTCAGGTGTAGACACCCTGGAGTTTTCTATGCAAATAAGTCAGATATTGTTATTAATATCAACACCAAAATGTTACCTGTATCTAAATGGTTTTTGGGCTTTATCCTCAAATGTCGGAAGACTGTTAAAAACTAATTACCGTCACAGCTTGACCTGCACTTTAATTGTGTAACACACTATTACTCTCAATTTGAATCATTTTGAAGCTTATTGCTAATCCATTGCTCCATATGTCCGAAAAGTGTGTCTGCTCAACAACGTAAATAACGCAATGAATGTTGTTGAACTGTCAAAATGAAACCCATTGCTACTGATAGTGTGTTACGCAATTACCCTGCGGTACCATAAACGTTGCTTAAATGTTTAAATGTCAACAATGTATGGTAAAACAGTCGCTAATTACTTAACTTTATATATTATTTTTTATTAATAAACTCATAGCCTGAAGATTCGGATAGCCTATGGGGGAAGCGCATGTTCAACAATCGACTTACAGAGGATGTTACTGTTTATAGGGACCTATTTCTAGGAAAATACAAGACGCAAAGACTCTTTATCATTCCACGGAAGTTGTAACGGTCGACTGGAGTTTACAATAGTGCATGAAGACAGTCTAAGCTCTAAAATTTACGATCTTTAAATCTTGTAAGTCATTACTTTTAAATGGTAGCAAGTGACGTTTTCATGATTGGATGTTGCGCTTGCGACCTTTAGAGATGATTAAACCCTTCAGAAAAGATTCTGAAACCCTACAACGACTATTCTTTGTATACAGGATGACATGACATAGACGCGCAAACTGTGACCATAAATTCAAACTGCAGTGTAGAATCCATAGCATAAAAATTTTTCGTAGATTGTCTAAAAAAAAAAATGCAGTTTCATGTAAAATTACCTACGCAGCCAAAATGTATGGCAGAGCAATTTTTTTTAAATAACTGATGAAAAATTTCAACGTAGAGGGTTCCCAATCATGTACTCATGCCATGGTAACAGGGTGTGCGTCGGTGTGATTCCAGCCTATATTTCAGAAATAAAGGAGCCCAGATATTTTTAAAAGGAATAGGTTGTTTAATAAGTTTTGTCGTTCGATTAGTAACAGATTTTCGGGATGCAAAAGGAATTTTGTTTCTGGGTTACCTCCAAACTGGTAAAACAATAAACGCAGATTAATATTGTAACATTTTGGACCTAGATCTGGATGTAAAAAAACGTGAGAAAAGACCGGGTTTACAGAGGAAAAATAAACATTTTTCATCAAGATAACGCGCCCGCTCACTCAGCTCAAAAATCAAACCCAAAATCAGTGAATTAAAGTACGAACTAATTGCAACATCCACCCTATTCGCCAGACTTGGCTCCCTCTGAGTTCTGGCTGTTCTCACATCTCAAAAAATTCATGCGTGGAAAACAATTTTCATTATTATTATTATTATTAATAACAGCTGTGGGAGAGTATTTCGACAGTCTTCCGGATTCTCACTTTAGGAACGGAATCCATAAATTAGAAGATCACTGGGACAAGTGTATTGAAGTTCAAAGAGATTATATTTGATAACGAAACGTATTTCAAATCACAAAATCGTGTTTTTCTTAGCGAACGACAAAACTTATTGAACAACCTAATATTTTTGACTGCGATATTTAATACCAATATACAGAAAAAGCATAAAAATAAATTGCTTTATACCCTTTCCTTAACTGTCAAGAGCCGATGTCATAAAACGTATAGGAAAGTCCTTGGGCATAAAACTCGTGAACGGCGCGAGTTGAACCAAGTTTTTTTTTTCTTAAATCAACCATTTTGTTGGTAGTTTATACTTGTGTGGAACGATTGTTCTGTTGTGAATGGGTGATGCCAGGGAACTTTTTTGAAGTATAGCGTAGTACCTACTATTATGTATTCTGTGGTATAGTTCTATGCTATACTCCATTTTAAATACGGTTAGACATTTAAATGACCCTTTTTTACCGTCCTTTCAACTGATTTTGACTTCTGCGCCGTACTCATAAGGATGGTATTAAAAGCAAAAAAGTGGTTACAATACCAACTGTTTACTGCAGCTGCCATTTGTCATGCTACCAACGCAATAGAATTCAAAATCGATTGAACGGACTGTAAAAAAGGTTTATTTAAATGTCTAATCTTATTTCAAATGGAGTATAGTTTATTGTGAGCGTTCCAATTATTTTATTCATTCGAACTATGTTTACACTAGTTACGCGCTTCTGCTCGCGAGTTCAAACATATCCTATCGTAATCAGCAATAATGTAGTCTATCAGTGAATCAATTTTCGGAATCGGCACCCTATTACTCTCAATTTGAATCATTTTGAAAATCCATTGCTCCATATGTTCGAAAAATGTTCTGCTCAACAACGTAAATAACACAATGAATGTTGTTGAACTGTCAAAATGAAAACCATTGCTACTGATAGTGTGCTACGCAATTACCCCGCGGTTTAGCACTTCCGAAGATTACCCGTATATACAACGTGTAGCGTTAAATGCGCAAAACCTGAAAATAGTTTGATCAGAATAACGAGCAGAATTAATTGAACCACTTTTTAATATAGGTTACTATTTTCAAAAAATCTTCATTAAAAACGTTGCCGTATCTATTTATTAACCCTTTTACTGGTAGAAGCATTTATTTGTGCCAGAAAAATAAAAACTCGTTTTATGGAATCATTGAGGGTACTTTAATAACTTCTGTTCAATAAAAAAAATTATACAGGTTTGGTATAAGAAAAAAACATGGTGACAATATCCTTGCCAGCACCAGTCTGGGCACTGGTAACTTTCAATGATTTTCTTGTGGCAGTTGGTGAAATAATTTAAAACATGGATGAACACTTAGTACTTATTATTTACTTTAGTGCTGCAATAGCGACACCTCTTTTAGGTGTCTATTTCTACAGGCCAGTGGTATCCTAATCTTTGAAATCTGATTTCTTCTGGTACTCCACAAAGTCTCTTTTGTCTCTCATCACTCTCTTCCACTCGTTTCTTTTTTTTTTGTCATATGTTTTGGCATTGTTTGGAATGATCTTTTTATTTTTTTTTTATACCAAATTGATTTTCTAGTTCTTCTTCGATTTGTTTGTCTACCAGTGGTTGCCCTCGCTTACTCATCGTCTAAGAAAATGATAAAAGTAAAAATTGGTTATACATTTACATACAAATCTATAAAACAACAAAATACGATAAAACACGAACTGGTAACGGCATATTTATATTGCCATCATGTTCGAAACGTGTTAGCGATTCGAACTGGTAATGGCATATATGCTGCCACCATGTTTGGAGCCAATTTTGGCTATAATTAGTAATTAGTTTTTTGAAATATGCAATGAAACATAATAATCAAATAATCTATTTTACGATTAATATGAAATCTTACCGTCACCCCCTCGCAATATGAAGACATTCTTGAATTCTCACACAGGTCGCCAATTCACGCAGAATTTGAAAACACAAACTGACAAAAGTTTGACTATGTCAAATGGGTCAATGGTTTTTTTTTAATAACCTATAATGCTTTCCTGTTTACGCAGATTCAGTAAGTTTTAAGGTAGTTGTGTTTCCAAACGGAAAAAAATTTAAAAAACGTTGGTGGCACACATATTGCCACTACCAGTAAAAGGGTTAATAGGTCAAGCAAGCCAATGTCAGCGCGGCGCAGCGGCCCGGTGACGACTCCTACCTCGGTAAAGCGTCGTCGCAGACGCAAGAAACGATCAGAATGGCCAGTAAAACTAAAACAGCACATAAAACCTTTACAAATTTTTTAATGACTGCTTTTCTCTATGAAATAGATAAATTGAATTAAAAATCAGTTGGGGTGTCTGCGGTTTTGCGCATTTAACGTTACACGTTGTATACAAACTCAGGAATTGTACTTCTCTTGATCGGCACCAGTTTAATGCGCAAATCTAACTACAAGATTCTTTTTTTAGGACTCCTACAACAAATTTAATGAATATGAAGTGGAATGAGTGCAGAAGCCTTTGCCCTACAGTGGGACATCACGGCCTAGTAATAATAATAACTTTTAGATTAGAAGATTCAGTGTTACCCGAAAATGAGAGCGAGGAAGGATTTCCACATATTACAGAGTATTCTTTACTTTTTGGTCCTTCGACAGTTGTGGTCGAAACAACCGACCTAGTCGCCCCCTCCCTCCGTCGAATTGCTCAACAGCTTTGCATTAAACATTGTTTTTTTCTTGTATTTCGGACGCCATTGTACCTCGCAATCATTATCGTGTGGTCTCAAATTACACATAAATGAGTTCTCTTTGTATATGGCTGTTTGATCGTTACCCAGGGGCTTTCTGGTCAATGAATCAGGCGCACGTGCCGTTTGGATCACGTTATCGTTTTCTCCCTCTAAGTACAATAATTATGGGAAGTTTGATGACATACTGCTTTGACGTGTGTAGGGCGTGTTGGTTGTTACGCCAGACTGTAAATCAGATGAGATTGCTCAGATTGGTTTTAAAGGGGAGTGCTCTTGATCAATGCTTCTTGATTTTCGACGTATTATTTGTACCGGATTCGACGGATCAGTGGTGGCCCAATGGTAACGACGATGACTTACGAGTTGTAGGTCGTAAGGGAGCTGCTCATTTTTTACGTAAGACGATTTGAGGGGGAAGGCGTTTTGCCAGGGTCGCGGGTTGTTCGAAAGAGTTACCGTGGCCCTTGGCACAGACAACTGAAGGAACACGGGTGGGTTTTAGTCAGTAAAAGTCTGACACACCCTCCCGTTCCGCCCAGAACGGGAGAAGTTATTTGATAATTTCCCACCCCAAAAAAAAAAAGGGGAAGGCGTTCAAACTAGTATTAATTTTTCTTACGTGGGAGTGGGAGGGGTCTAGATTGTTCTTACGTAAGATCTCAAAAGTAAGCAAAAAGTCTTTTTTGAAATTTTTTTCTATGCAGTTATGGTATACAGCGTGTAACGGAAGGGGGGTATCAACCCTGAAGGAGGTGAATGTGCTCATGAAACTCAACAACTTTCCCCAAAGAACATAGGTCGAAATATGAAAAAAAAAATTTGGCCCTCCCATAGTAAATCAATCAGCTGGTAGTCAGTTTTGTAAGGGAGGGCCAAATTTTTTTTTCATATTTCGACCTATGTTCTTTGGGAAAAGTTGTTGAGTTTCATGAGCACATTCACCTCCTTCACGGTTGATACCCCCCTTCCGTTACACGCTGTATACTGATATTTACCATAATTGCAAAGAAAAAAAATCCTCAAATCGTCTTACGTAATAATCGAACAGCCACAAGTTCGAACGCAGATAGGCGCCTTTTGTTCTAGGACAAGCCGGTTTCCTCACCATGTTTTCCATCACCGTTTTGAGAGCAGTGGTGATAAAATTATATTATATCATGAAATTATATTATTACTGTCGAGTTAAATAATAACAGCCGCACAGGTCGATCGATCAGGCTAAGCTACGCTTGCCGCGGTTGGTCCGTGGATGGGTGACCATCTTTAGATACCGAGACCCCTCCGTGCCTCGGAAAGCACGTTAAGCTGTTGGTCTCGGCTGTCATTCGTAGATCTTAGACAGTCGTTACGGGTAATCAGAAGCCCGAGTCTGACAACCAGTCTTACCTAGGGGTATCGTATTACCCAGTAACTGGGTTGTAGAGGTCAGATAGGCAGTCGCTCCATGTAAAATACTGGTATTCAGCTGCATCCAGTTAGACTGGAAGCCGACCCCAACATAGTTGGGAAAAGGCTAGGCAGATGATGATGATGACTATCGAGTTTAAAATTGTTAGGAAATATGGGCCTTATTTAAACAGATGTAGTTTTTTGCAAAAGTTCGCAAAGCTCGTGACACTGCAAGCTCTAATGTCCCAGATTTACCCATGCTGCAAAAACTACCCACAAATCCCTCATGGTCCTTCCAACCCGTATGTCGCGAATAAAGCAATCAATTGGACGCGAGTGCTTCCACTAAGTGCTTGCTAAAACATCTCGCTACTTATATTAATGGGCCGGGCAGCGGACTAACGACACTCGGCCCATTGCACGCCCAAGTAATGTCGACCCATGGAATTATTGTTCAGCTCCATTGGGAACACGTTATTGTTATATAGTTACGTTTAATTTTGTTATGGGGTTTATTAAGTGTCAATTGTTTTTTGAAAATCATGGGAGGATACTGCGTGCGGTTAGATCAAGTTTGACCTTGGATATTTGGTGGGCGATAATGGTGATAAATCATAATATGTTTGTAAATTATTGTATAGTCTAGACCAGCAGTGCTATTCTGTGAAAATCTCACCGTGAGAACTTAGGTGAAGTGAGCTCTGTCGTTCCCTAATGGTAGGGATTAACAATATTAAGTGCTCACTTCACTTATGATTTCACGGTGAGATTTTTACAGAATCGACCGGCTGTGCTTGTTCTTGTGCTCTCCTAAATCAAAATAAACTTACGCCTAGATACCCTACAGCTCTGTCTACCTTCTTTAGGGAATATTGGCATGGTAGCTTTTGCTCATGTGCCTGCCGCGTGGATGTCGGAAAATATTCTCCGGGAACGTACTAACCGAAAACTATCCGTGTGCCAAACTCCATCCAAATCTGGTCAGCCGTTTTTGTGCGAATCCGGAACATACGGTTGTTCGACGGCACGGTTGGCGCAGTGGTTTAGCGATTGACTGCTGCGCTGCGTGTCGCGGGTTCGATTCCCGCACGGAACAAATATTTGTATGACCTGCAAGTAGTTGTTCCGGGTCTGGCTGTTTGTGTATGTGACTTTAAATGTATGTACCCACAATACAGGAGAAAATCCTAGTGTGGTGAAAGGTTTTTTTTTTAAAAAAAAAGAAGATATTGGAAAATTTCAAACAAAAAATTATATTATTTATTATAAATCCAGACAAGCAAAAAAATCTTTGTTCCTATTTTATTATTTATTATACAGCGTGTAACGGAAGGGGGGTATCAACCCTGAAGGAGGTGAATGTGCTCATGAAACTCAACAACTTTCCCCAAAGAACATAGGTCGAAATATGAAAAAAAAAATTGGCCCTCCCATAGTAAATCAATCCGCTGGTACTTAGTCAGTTTTGTAAGGGAGGGCCAATTTTTTTTTTCATATTTCGACCTATGTTCTTTGGGGAAAGTTGTTGAGTTTCATGAGCACATTCACCTCCTTCAGGGTTGATACCCCCCTTCCGTTACACGCTGTATGCATACATTAAATTGTTCTCGTAAGACAGCACGTAGTAGGTAGGAAATAATGACAAGCGATAATATAAAAAAAAAATTCAACCTCCGAAATACAAATAAAAATTCACTCTGAATCATTATTTACCTCACGTTCAAACGCATACTTTGACATCTCCGACGCCCAAAAGGCTTCATTACTAAATATCCAAGGAGCTAATATCTTTATTTACAAACACCATAAGAGCATGGGTGGGGGTATATTATCATAATATTTGTTATGCCAAACGTTCGCATCCCGAGGTATCCGGTACGGCATTACGGGTTCCCGTTATGCAGATTAACTACTTTTTGTACGACATCCAAATAAAATGGCTCAATTTTTATGTGAGCCTCTTTTTATATGGGTTGGGTTCCTTACAATATACGTGAAATTATACACAGTTATTGTTTTAATGCACTACATATTGGCAAGATAGTATACAGTATTGTAGATCTTTGACAGTTATTGCGGGTAGACAGAAGCGCGTAAGCCTGACAACCAAGACTGGTTGTCAGACTTACGGGACCAATAGGTATCGTGTTAGATAGCTAGAATACTCTTTATTATGTACACCATAAAAATTACCCAGTAATAGAGAAGTTTCATGATGTTGTTAGTACTGTGTTTAACGTAATGGTATTAAAATATAGATCAAAACTAATACATCGCTAAAACAAAAATGAAATCCATCAATAAATGACTTAGAAAACGTACAGCTCTGTTTTTTTTTTTATTTATGAGTGTGTAGTTTTTATTTCACTATAATGGAAGAAGGCTTCGTAAAAGGGCAAAGTAATAATTTGCCTTATATTGATATATACACAGTGATGGACTTTTTTTCTTCAAATCCGTCTTATGTTAGTGCGGTTTTTAATCCCAGCCATCATGTAATATCCAAATACGACTCGAAAGGCGCAAGTGACTACACACCAATGAATTTTTACGTACTCAGCGAATACGAGCCGCGTCGTCTAGGTCAAATGACGTCACACGCTGGAGCGCCGCGTGTAACGAAATTATTCTTGCAAGCGTAACTTCAAAGTCCCATAACTTTTTCATTTCTAGAGATATGTTAATGACAGTTTTGTTTCGTTTTACTTAAATTTTGATAGTAAAAAAATATATAAAGAAACCCGTTAAAAAAAATGGAAACTTCTTCATTGGGTTCGATGGGCAGTCGCTCCATGTAGAATACTGGTATTCAGCTGGGAAAAGGCTAGGCAGATGATGTATTGGCGAGACAGTCTCGATGGTTTCCCAACATTTTTAATAGAAAAGGCAATGGAAGATTAAATAATATGTTATTCGACCAGTAATTAGTAGTTTGGTACCGGGATTAGCCGTAGCCATTTTCAAATTAAAACTATTTCGGCTTTCAGTCTAAGTTACTTTGTTTGTAATAAATAGTAGCTAATTTCGTTCATTAGTAGTAAGTTATATTTTCCAGCCATTGGGGTTGAAACCCTCGGGCCGTGGGGTCCGAGTGCTCATGGTATTTTTAAGGAAATTTCCAAAACTGCTAGTTGACACTTCCCGTGACACAAGAGCTGGCTTTTACCTTGGCCAGAGGCTTTGCCATACAACGAGGTAATGCCACCAGTCTCTTAGGTAGGTACAGACGCCAGCACATCAATCTACTACAATCTGTCAGATTTCTGTAATAGATTTTCAACTTTATTGCTAAAGAATAAGGTTCAAAATTGATTGGGAAAATCTGACAGTTTCGGGTAGATTGATGTGCTGGCGTCTGTACATTACCAGTCGACAGCGATGCGGATGAATTTTTCGACGCTATATTTTAGTTTGTGAATAGTTTTAGTTAAGTTAGGATATAATTTATTTATTTTTATTTATTAATTGGGTTCTAATTGTTATTTATTTACATATTATTTTAATTCTCTATAAAAATGCAGAACCTATTGAAACAATAACTAAAAAGTTTCGTTCACATTTTATTCCTGAGGTTATTTATTAACGTAGCAAAACACAAGAAGATTTTCAACATAATTGCTGCTACAACGTCTATTACAGCACCTAATTAGAAACAGTCATAACACAACATCACGCTTTGTTTTTCCGAAGGATTAGGCAGAAGTGTACTTATAGCACCTACACCCAAATTAATCCAGTTTTGTTTAAAACCCAGAAACAGTCTAGCTATGTGTGAGAAACAGTCATGAGGCTTTACAAATTCAATTGACAGAAAGTAGAAACATATCGACCGCCTCAACTACATTAACTTGATGAAGCAATATGGAACAAGGACTGGGTAATCAATTAACGATACTATCTCTAACCAAAGAAATAATAAACAAAACCATGATTCATATAGGAAGGTCCGCTCAAATCTAAAAACAAAGACCATTTCACACCCAAGGTCCTTACACGATGTGACCAAGACTATCTCTGGACTTTAAATAAGACCTCTGAGTTTATTTCGGTTTTTTTTTTTTTTCTCAGACAAATGGCTTAGGAAACACCAATTTATTTTTGACGTGTAAAAATTTTGTTCAGTCCGTTAACGATTACTTTACCTTTGACAGCAGCAACCCTTATTAGAATGAGTATAAAGTTCACTGCGGTTTAGACAGAGGTAAAATAAGTGTGTACGGATTCATGTACAAACCTAGTTAGAGAAATAAAATAATTTATCATTTACACAGGGTAAACTATCGTATCTTCATATACATGGTAAACTGTCGTATCTTTCAAAAGTTGTTTTCACGAACGGATTTTCTATCCGCAAGTTGTTATACTGAACCCTAAGGCCGAAACGCGCGAAGATAGTTGGACGATAAAGAAAGATTTACCGCTCGATGTTCGTATCTGTAATGTTTGCTTAAATACTGTTTTATTTTCGCCCCGCGAGCAGGAAACGATTATTTGTTTGTTTAAAGTACACGTAGTATACTAAAAATTGCAGTTAAAATGTTATAATAACTTGCTGTTTTATGCTCTTTCCGGTTTGCTGGAGTACTTGGGTATTGTGAAATTTTTAAGTCAAGTTTTTTTTGCGTCAAAAAGTCTCGAGTATTTATTTAGGATTCAGACCAACGACAAATCGTTTGATTAATTAATTAATCTTAATCCACTAAGCTCGTCAAGAACTGTTAACAACAAATATTTTCATTAGAATTGAAGGATTAAAATTGGTCTCTTTATGAAGCCCTTCACAGGCTTAATTTTACTTCCCTTACGCTAAAAGGGCTGGGACAGAACATGGATTATGTCGAGACCGGTCCCAAATCTCATTTGTAATAAGGGTTTTGATAAATTCAATGATAGGGGTCCCGATTTTAGGTGCTAGGATTTGTTGATGTAATCTTTTTAATATTTTCAAATTTATGACGATGTTTGTGAAAAATTTAGCTCCGTAAAACATACAGCGTTGTACCCTAATAAAGCTATTAATTAGAGCTGGGATTAAAACATGTTCGGGCTCATGACTAACGGTCTGGGAATCCGGAAATTGCGTCATCCGAAATTAAGGATCCGAAATATGTATTATTAACTTAAAGAAAGAGAGAGAAGAGAAAATACCATGATCTGTGAGTGTTTTGGCATTTCTTCTCAAGGATCAGTTGGCTGAAAGTATTAAATAAATAAATAATTCATTTCACCATTCCGGTCACCTATGTTCGCTCGTTTGTGTTAATATTTCGCTTCAAATCGTTGTTCTTATTTTTGTTGTTTATTTTATTTACTTATTTTACCATTTATGTACACACATAAATAAAGAGACATAAAAAAAAACAGAACAGAAATATAGGTACAACGGTGATGCTTATTTCATAAGAAATCTCTTCCAGCATACCTGCGATAGGACGATAGATAGAGAGACGTAGACAGCGTGTGAAAGAGTAAAGGAGACAAAAAATACATAAAATCGTAAACAATTATTCACTTAATAAAACTACACAAATATTATGAGAATATACTTACACATACATACAAATAAACATAATTAAGTTTGTTTTAATTCTCTAAATTATGTGGTCGATGATTTTGGTCCACAGTAAAGCTCTAATGAATGTTTGCACCAACTTATATGTTGCATAATAATGTAAGTGTACTAATCACACTAATAATTTTAAGGCGAAAGTTTGTGAGTGTGCTTGTAACTCATTTTTAATCTCTCAATTAAACTTTTTGTGTGGGGTGACAGAGATCCTATTAAAATCTACACCCTTCCGATTAAAATATGAAAATGGAAAATGTTCTGCCACATCAAATTTTGATGAGATATTTGTACATTATGGCAAATCTTTTTTTAAGAATTTTCTCTTAAGCATCCTTTTAACAAGATTATCACATACGAGTAAGTATGAGCCTTGTAGACTTTGTAATCACACTAATATAATAAAGGCGAAAGTTTGTGTGTGTGTGTTTGTGTTTGTTAAGTACTTCTTCACGCACAAACGGCTGAACGGATTTGTATGAAATTTGGCACACATGGATAGTTTATAACCTGGATTAACACATAGGATACTTTTAATCCCGATATTCCTACGGGATCGACGCCTATGAGGGTGCAGCCGCGGGGCACAGCTAGTGAAGGCATAAATTAAAAAAAAAATCTGTAGGCCAAAACCATGGCATATCAAGTTACAACTCTTTTCGTAAAAGACCGTGTGTTTTCCTTCATCGTTAGTGGATATTACAGTATACGAGTACTTCGAATATAAGCTTTTAGCTCGTATTATAAAATGATATGGTGGCTATATCGAAGCATAGTGATCCATAATATGGGTCATTGTCGACCACTTTGGGGGGACGTAATGGATTTACCTGCTGAGGCCACAATCATTTGGCTTAGTTGCCTTAAGTGTTATCGCCTACTATGGGAAATAGACTGTTCATGATAACAGAGTAAATAGAATTTAGCTGGGTTTCAAGCAAAGTATTATGAACGATTCGAAAGGTTTCTTGGTATTAAGTAAGACTAGCGATACGCCCATGGGTGTGAGCGCCTCTAAAGCAGACTTTCTCATTATTTATTATTATTAGCCTGTGATGTCCCACTGCAGGACAAACCTCCCTACCCTCTTTCCACTTCTCTCTGTTCAAAGCTTCTAAGGACCAGTTCTTGTTGAAGGAGTCCAGCTCATCTTGCCATCTCCGTGTGGTCCTGCTGCGATGTCGCTTGCCATTAAGAGGTACTCATTGGGTCGTAAGTTTGGCAGATGTGTCCAGCCCAGTTCCATTCTAGCATGGCGGCTTTCCAAGTGATATCAGTTATCTTCATGATGGAACGGATGGTCGTATTCCTAACCCGGTCTGTTTGTTTGATACCCAGAATACTCCGTTCCTTTCTCTCGATCCGACTTTGTTAACTTACTTTTTTTTTATTGTAGCCTATTATGACACTCGGGGATAATTTAGCTTCCCCTTAAAGAAAAAAAAAACGTAGTTCGTAAGATTACCGAAAACACTCTTAGAGACGGACTGGGCTAATACTATCTACCACGCGGGCCCAGTGAGGGTTGGCAGATGTTGAAGATAAACAACAAATTCATAAATATATGTTTAGGAAAGTCATCATCTGCCTAGCCTTTTCCCAACTATGTTAGGGTCGGCTTCCAGTCTACAGAATTCCAGAGTACCGGATGCAGCTGAATACCAGTATTTTACATGGAGCGACTGCCTATCTGACCTCCACAACCCAGTTACTGGGTAATACGATACCCCTAGGTAAGACTGGTTGTCAGACTTTCGGGCTTCTGACTACCCGTAACGACTGTCAAAGATCTACGAATGACAGCCGGGACCAACGGCTTAACATATGCTTAATATATGTTTAGGAAAGTAGTATAGATTAAATGTATATTCAGAACGAGAATGTTAATAATCTAGAACACAGAGACAAGTTTGACTTACCAAGAATACTGGACTGTGGTACCATTTAAAGAACAGTGACCCTACAAAATGTAAAATACAAAAGCAAATGGCGCGAAAACAAACATTTTACTAACTTATTTTGCAGAAATAGCGCACTGCCTGCCTACCCACACGGAGAGCACAGGTTTACCACTTACGTCGTATTGTACAAAAATTTGTATTTTTTATGTATTTTTTTATTTTAATTGTATTTAGAAAAAAAGCCTTGTGTTTTTAAAAAACGGCCAAGTTTGAGTCGGACTCACCCGCGAATTGTTCCGTACCGCCGTACATTACTAACACTACATATTATGCATTACAAAATAAAAAATAAAATTTAAAGGGGGTGGCCCATTTAAATTTTAACTTTATTTTATTTTTTATTGGTATAGCAGCCATAGTAGTACACACTGTAAAAATTCCAAGTGTCTATCTATTTATTACGTTTCAAAAGATACAGTACTTTGACAGACGGACGAACAGCGGTGTCGTAGTAATAGACGGGACCCTATTGGCATGTTAAGGGTGCGGAACCCCAAAAAAAAATAGGAAAAACCTTGGGTTCTTAAAAAACCTCGCATTGTCACAGCTGAGTGTGGAGCGTATAAAAGTGTCCCGGAGTGATTGATGAACGTATGCCGTGTCGTGTGTCTGCAGCTTTATGCCACACTCGCTAAATAGATGACATACTACGATATGAACGCATGACCTTTTTTCCCCCCTTTTTTTCCTAAGTAGAAAGTCTCGTTATAAAAGTTTCTGGTTTAATGGCAAAGCAATGTTTAATCCGTGTTCGGACTACGAAATAATACTAATCCTTTGTGGAGGTCGTTGTTAAAGGCGTCCAGTACATTCGAAGAGCTTTATTTCACTTTTATAAGATTAAGCTGGCGGAACCTTTACATTTGATGTACTTTATGGGTTTTTAAAGCGGGCTACTCACACACCTGTCACAGGGGCAATCTAGTTTGTAAAAGTGGGGATGACCCTTAATTGTGAGGTGTATAGGCAGGCAGGGGCAATTTCCTAGATTGGCCCCGCGGCAGGGGGTGCGAGACCATCCTTGGTCCCCAGATCGTCCCTGCCGTCCTGCTACGTTGCCGTGTGTGTAGCGCGATTTCTCAATCAGTTGGTTCTTTAATACTCATGGCATTCCGCATTAATGTATCTTTTTTTTTTCTTCTATAAATGCTGTCACCATAAAGTTCAAAATCTATTAATAATTTGACAGATTGTAGTAGCTTGATATGCTGGCGTCTGTACCTGCCATCCCGCATACTGAAACAATGATTAAACATTGTAAAAAGGTTATGTTTTGATCCTAGATCGGGTGGTCTGTAATAACACACTTTACGCGCGTAGGTGTTGTACTTAATTCCCTGTTCCACCCAATTTACATAAGCTGACACGTCATCATTAAAAAAAATCGAGGGACGGGTCACCCCAGTCATTTTCAAAATGAATATTTATACCTAACGAGCTCGCTCAGTCACGGAATAAACCAAAATGCATTTGCTAAATTGTTCAATAATGATTAATGTTTTTTTTGTATGGGAACCAATCCGCTTAAAGGTGCTTTGTTTAATTAAATAATGTTATTGCTAGCTTTGTCATTGTTTCTTTTTTGACATCACTTTTGATGTGATTATTTATTTGTGTCATTTGAATGTACACTTGCGTGCAAAAAATTGGCCCATCCCATGCTCTTCATTTGAAACACGATATAATATAATATAATAGAATATAATTTATTTTTTCATATTGTATGAAGGTAGGTAAGGTACAGTTTATTTGAACATACACTATATTTTTATAAAACCAATATTCTTGACAAGATCGACTTGATTCTTCAGATGTCTTCCTCATCACTCACTTTTGCTCGGAACGTGCGTGACTTTTTTTGTGAATGAAATTGACAAATTTTGTTTATTTCTGTTTGTTGTAAAAAAAAAACCTTTATTTTTCACTTTTTAGTTGTACCTACCCCACACAAATTCATATAACACTACTTGCTATGTAAATATCAGTGAGGCATAACTTATCCATTCAAAAAATAATTTTGCAAATCAGCTTATAAATAACGGAGTTCTGAGGTAACAAAAATAAAAAAATATTCAACCGAATTGATGACCTCCTCCTTTTTTTGATGTCGGTTAAAAATCGGACTTGACTGCCCGTTGGTCTAGTAAATGTGATGACAAAAAGTATCTCCTGATAAGTCTGCTCGCCTAGTATCTACCATACTTCACAACATGTGTATTTGGTGTGTGTGTGTTATTTTTCTAACAACAAGATCTTCTAGCGTTGAGTGTACTTTTAAATAGAACGGCCGTAACGCGACTGATCCGAGAATAATCACCTTTATGAATACAATAGGGACATGAACGGACGCTACGCGTAGCGGACGTAATGCGACTCACTTTACGTAATCACATAAGAGTTTATAAAAGTAAATTATTTAGATACTAAATAGTAGTACTTTAACGTGTATTAAAAGTTCTAGTATGTGAGGGGACAGTAATTTTACTAATAATGAAAAGAAGTACAATCAAAACGAAAAATGTTGAATTTAACTCACTAAAGTTACTGCAGTCATATGTTCGTATCACCAAAAAAGTCGTAACTCGAAATAAAACTCAATTAAGTACTAACATAAATTCCGCAAAATTACATTGGAGTCCGTAAAAAAAGACGCATTACTTGAAAAAAAAGTACAGTCTACACAAAAGTCATCCATTACCATCATACATTACTTGCTAACTATGTTTTAACAATATTTTTTTCGCATTAGCGAGCAATCCATTTGCCACGGAATCAATTAACCGTATGTTATGGGTAAAACAACAAATTTGACTAGTAGCAATACTGTTAAGTGCATCATTTGCCAACATCGCAACTTGGTGTCGCACTTAAATGCCGTTTCATTGCGATTTCAACCTTAATACCACTACATAGACGATTAATTCATTTGTGCAGTCCCTGGCCTAAATGTAAACGTCATCAATCTTCGTGCGCGTTGGTGAACAAATAAAGTATGTGCCATCCTATAAGTGAAGCGCATAAACAAATTCAGTTTCGGATATGTTTTGACACATACGTTTAGACAGATAGTGTTGAATGAATTCATCGAGTTGACTGGTTAGTGACAGACGGGCTAATGGCTTGGAGTTTAAAGCTGTATAATTATTTTTGACTTGATATTGGGTATGTCTTTAATGGAAGTAAGTAAATACTAGTTATGACGTTTAGACATAGTTAGATACGACCTCATTCCTTACCTTGTAGACTCATATAATTATGTATGTTTCGATTTGCTGACCATTTTCTATTTTCCTTTTTGTACACTTTCCAATCATACCTGTATTAATTTTAAAACAAATTTAGAAGAAGTAACCTTAGAATTTGTTGCCAACTGTTCTTTCTTCAGTTGAAACCGTGCACCTTGCTTCTGACGTTTCATAAATGCGAACGTAAGTCTATGTGAAATAAAATATGTATATTATTATTTTTTTTTTTTTATGAACAACCAGCACCTTAATTGCGTCACACTATCAGTCACAATCATAGTCATTTTGAAAGATATTGCTAATCCATTGCTTCATAACTTCGTAAAATTTTTTTGCTCAACAACGTAAATAACGCACGCAATGAATGTTGTTGAACTGTCAAAATGAAAGTCATTGCTACTGTCAGTGTGTTACGAAATTACCCTTCTGCTTTCTTCAGAGGATAAGCATGGAGAGATCCACGTGGATCTGTTGACGAGCCAGTCAGATGCGCTGTTGCTAGCAACAGCGCATCTGACTGGCTCGTCAACAGATGCGCTGATATTAGATGAGATGAGATATGAGATGTGTGCCTAGGCACATGAAGCACAAACCTCATGGGGTTGTAAAGAAATGAGAAGTTATGATCATCTAATTTTATGCGTGTTGCATAATCTTGAATGGCACAAAAGGGAGGAGGCTATACTTAGCAGTGGGTAAAACGATGATGATGATGATGATGATGATAATTATGATGATGATAATTATGATGATGTGTGATGGTGATGTGTGATGATGATTATGGTGATATCATGATGTATGTGTGTATCTGATGTTTGTCTCAGGTGTACTGTGTTTCTTTTAGTACCTATGTGTTAAATAAATTTATTTTCTTTCTTTCTTTTCTGTAAAATTCATCATAGTTTATTAAAATCAGACACTCAAGGGTAATAAAAACGCTCCAAATAGGATGTAAAACTGAAATAATTTCGTTTTATATGTATGCCAGAAATGCTTTTTAGTACAAACCACGAGTGATATAGTTTCAACTTTCAAGCACTGGTTTTTGTGGTAACGGTTGCGTTCCCTCGTAATAAAGATCGTTATGTTTTATGTTTTTTGTAGTTTTAATACATTACTTTCGGCTTTGACGACACCATCATGGCATGTTCTAGGATTCAAATAATGTTTAAGGACATCAAACGTAACTGTTAGCTTTTTAATATGGCCAGTCATGCCTGGAAATTGGCCATTTTAGACGTTCTTTATTAAAATATTAAATACTATCTTCTGCCCGCGACTTTGTGTTCGTGAAATTTCATGTTCCGCGACTCACCCAGTCGCATTGCATCACCTGTCCGCGCTATCACTTCGTGTACGCTTTGCCTTCTTTTTGCTCGGCTTCTTGGGGTCATAGCGTGATATTAGCCTATAGCCTTCCTCAAGAATTGGGCTTTTAAATTTAAAAAGATTTTTTTCAAATCTGACCGATAGTTCTAGAGATTAGCGCGTTCAAACAAAAAAACTCTTCAGCTTTATTATTAGAAAGTATACAAGTTGTAACGTACTCAGCGGTTGTGCTTTATTTAAATTACACCTTGTAGATAAGTATTATGCGTAGTGCCATAAAAGTAACTTGGAATACTTAACACTTTTGCATTCACCTGTACAAATCAAAACATCTTGACATTATTTCCTAATCTATTTTCTACGTGACTATACATAACAGCGCAGACTAACACCGTTGTCTTATGTTCACTTTCAAGAAATTTTTATTAATCGCAGCCTGTATACTCAAATAAACATACACTAACGCTTCAAACACGTTCCACTGGCGTTTAAACACTGACCTTATTCCATCAAATCGTGACACAACGATCAATGGAAACCGTATGGAACAAAAAGTGGTTCCTACTACATGGTGTAGTTTATCTCACGGTGTTCTGTTTCTCGTTAGTACAGTAGCTCTACCATGAGTTTGCACAGTCGAAACTCGCTAGCGTCTCCGTAAATAATATGTATGAGATATCGTACAGCGCCCCTAGCGGTCACTGAATGAATTAAAATTCGTACCATGAGCACTATAGATTTCGATAGGTAACAAACCTAACGTAATCTATTCGATAGTCACTGACGTTTTTCAGCTGTCGCCATACAAAACGGCACCATGAGTCACAGATTTGACAGACGCTATCGAAAAATACGCTTACGATAGTAGCTACGTAACTCACTAGCATTTTGTCGTGTGAAACATATGTTTACATCAAAATTATAAACGTTTTTGAGTTTTTTGAGTCTAAATATTGTCTGGAAGAGCTTATTTAGCATGGAATATGTTAGTGGCCGCTGAATTTGAAGACTAACGACATAAACAGCGTGAATTTCATGCCAAAATTACAGGAAAATGAAAATTCTAGCTTACTAATGGCAGGACATTACGCAGCTAGCTAGGAGGCTTTCTGTGATGAGTATTAACTTAAATTTAAATAAAAGACATTTTACTTAAACAACTGTTTTATTTATTTTATCATTATAAGGGAAACATACAGCTAGGGAACACAAAAATTGACATAAAAACACATGTCTTCTTAGTACCCATAATAACTACATGTACAATGTTTTCTTTAAACATTGCTGCACACTAGGATTTGCCCTGCAGGTATCGTGGGTGCATTTAAAAACACAAATCTCACATGCACAAACACCCAGACCCGGAACAAATAATTATCTTTGGAAGGGTCGATCACACTAATTTTTGCTCCATGCGAGAAATGAACCACGATTCATAACGCAGAAGCGTCAAGATTGGTATAGTTTCTGAAAATTGTGCCACACTCAGCCACACTGGTCCTCATTGTATAATTGTATTTTTGTAAACTTATTTCAATGAATTTAATTAAAAAACGACGTTAACCATACAACTTCAACAAAATTACAAATTGTAAACAACACTCAATGACTCAACAGCGACATATAAGGAATACAAATTCAACAACCACTAAATACCTTAAGTAGTTCACTGACCGCCAACCTTTCTATTTAGTCGGATTATTGACTGTCCCAACGTTTCTAGCATACGCGATAGCACTACATTAAGTACGTATATGCCGTTCTCTTTTCTTATTACTGAGAAAGAAAGAAACAAAACTTAGGAGTGAAGTTAGTTAGACGACAGGATCTATCGAGCTTACGTTAGCGCCGGCGTAAGAGTCCGTAAAACTCATGGTACAAGCATTATTGAAATCTATTCGATCCACGTTAGTACGCTAGCGAGTTTAACGCTAGCGAGTAAGTTTTCGATAACAACTCATGGTAGAGGTACTGTTAGAGTGTGTTGGACTGACATAAGAAACCACAACTGTCATCATGGTATATTTTTTATTATTATATTGAAGGAATCGAGTTCTAAGAATGATGGGGTGTCACATAATTCTGTGAGCGGTCGGTCAGAGGTGTCAATTACTTTTGTTGGGATGAAAAAGGATCTTTGACCACCTCGTTGGTCTAGTGGGCGCATGTGCTATTGCTGAGTGAGGTCCTGGATCGATTCCCGGGTCGGATAAAGTGTTACTGGATTTTGACAAATGCCACTAACTGGACAGGTCCGCTCAATCTGTGTGGTTCTTTCCTCAAAAGACCATTTCAGACACCAATCTAAATGGTCTTCACATGATCTGACCAAGATTATGTTTGGACCTTGTTATTATATAGTATTTAATTCATGTAATTGGTTATCATCTTATTGTACTTTTGTATTGTGCTGTCTTTCTGTGCGCCAAATAAATGGTTAATCTATCTATCTACATGGGCCCAAAGTTCATCGCGTGTGCGCCAGACATGTTCTGCCCATCCCAACTACAGCTGAAACAATCCTGTAACTCAAATTTTCGTCAAAATCTATGTCTGTAATAAAATCTGCATAGCATTACAAAAAGAAGATTTACCTTACCTTACCCTTGGACCTCTAAGAATATTGAAATAAGCTAAAGTACGTAGTTAAGTGGAATTATATGAGCGTCTCTCCAGATGTTTCATAGTAATAACTCGGGTTTTTTTCTAGGAAAATATATCTTTGGAATTAGTTAGACGATTGAAGGATTTTCTTGATTGAAAAAGTAGTCTGAAGAAAAAAGTAATATTTACCTAATAAGATACTAATGTTTTCGTGAAAAGGAATTGGAAGATTACCTACTGTCTTCTATCATTAGGCTTTATCATACCAGACACAACCATGAGCTCACGACTTGTTCTCATGGGAGTACGCAGAAACAAAAGAACGCCACCTGCTATGCTATGATCCGTTCATACTCCCTTTGGTTCGTTTATGTTCATGCATCCGCGAGGTTATTGCGTAAAACACTAACAGTACCAATGAGTTTCATTTTGACAGTTCAACACAATTCATTGCGTTATTTACTTTGTTGAGCACACAATTTTATTGGACATATGAAGCAATGGATTGGCAGTATCCGTCGAAATTATTCAGATTGTGATTCATAGCGTGTTACGCCATTAGAAAAAAAGAAAGAAAGAGTGCTTGTGAAGGCCGCAGGAATCCGCTGGATGCGGGAAGCACAGAACCGGTCGGAGTCGTGGTGATTGGGGTAG
This sequence comes from Eremobia ochroleuca, assembly GCA_949629135.1. Classification (NCBI taxonomy): domain Eukaryota; kingdom Metazoa; phylum Arthropoda; class Insecta; order Lepidoptera; family Noctuidae; genus Eremobia; species Eremobia ochroleuca. Next base: position 6,894,583 of record OX451405.1, on the reverse strand, counting down.
GCCTATGTCTAGCAGTGAACGTCTGTCGGCTGATGATGATGGTGATGTATGAAAATTTATACAACGTGTAACGTTAAATGCGCAAAACCTCAGACACCCCAACTGATCTTTAATTCAATTGACCTATTTCAGGAACAAAATAAGCCATTAAAAAATTGTAAAGGTTTTATGTGCTGTTTTAGTTTACTGGCCATTCTGATCGTTTCTTGCGTCTGCGACGACGCTTTACCGAGGGAGGCGTCGTCACCGGGCCGCTGCGCCGCGCTGTCATTGGCTTGCTTGACCTATTAATAAATAGACACGGCAACGTTTTTAATGAAGATTTTTTGAAAAATTGTTTTACCATTAGAAGCTGACATTATCCCTGATGAACATAGACTATACTTTTTACCGCGGGAAAATGGTTCATTCCTACGGGGAAACGGGTAATAGGAGAAAGGGTACTATGAATTATCCTTCCATACCTACTTATCTTTTTCACATCACTTCTAAACAGCTGAACCGATTGGGTTGAAATTGTATATAGGTATTTCGATGGTTTCACGGATTATTTAAAAAATACAGATGGACCCGGTAGGTGGCGCTGCTGTCAGTATGTCAACTACTAAACGTCTTGACCGATTGGGTTGAAATTTTGTATGTGTATTTCCATGACACAAATGTATTAAGCCTACCTAATCTATCTTTCTATACATACATAAATAAACCAATTAAATTAACCACATTATTTAAGCAACATATTTTTAAACGGCGGGAATTCCGAATTCTACGCAAACGAAGTTGCGAGCGGATGCTAGTTGTGACTCATAATCATAAATCTGTCTATGACTGACCCTCTCCCTAAGTTAAATTAATCTAAATAAAAAAAATCACTGATTAAATTAACGTTCATTTGCATGTATAATTAATTCAACGAAGCTTATGAATTTATATGTACATAAATATGATTAGTGGGGTTCCAAAATATTGCGATGTTTTGACTCTGAAATAGATAACAATAATTGTGTTTTATGAACAGAAATAGGCTTACTTAACGTAACTTAACGTATTGTTTTTCCGTAAACCTAAATCGGAATTAAAATTTGCGGGTGGATGACGTTTTAAAATTTAGTCATCTGCCTAACGTTTTCCCAACTATGTTGGGGTCAGCTTCCAGTCTAAGCGGATGCAGCTGAATACTAGTATTTTACATGGAGCGACTGACCACAACAACCCAGAAACTAGGTAATACGATACATATAGGTCCAGCTATTACTCAGGGATCAATTACTGTACTCGTACAATATTTTTTTATTCCTATTTCTATCCATAGAATTCAAAATACATCCAAACCAACGCCATTTTGCTAAGAACGTAGTTTCAAAAATAGAATTATCATTTCACGCTCTTTTAGTCAACATTTTGAGACCTAAAAAAAATACTATATTATAAGGTCCCGTTTATTACTCCACAAAATTATTTCAGTGTAGTTTTAATAAAAGCCAGCTTTATGATATATTACCCTAGAAGCTAGGAGTTAATATACTTTGTGGCCTTCCAGCGTAGGATATTGTGAAGAATATGAGATTCTATAGACTAGATCCTCGTGGTTTAATTTCTGGGTAGGTGACGATGAGTTTTAAATAGTACCCTGAAGGACAGGGGGGGAGTTATACAAATGGGGACTAGGTTTTTAATAAAAGTATTAAGTAAATCGTTGAACTTAATGTTTTTATGAGATTAGAATTCTTTGTGAATCGTTGAAAAGGTTTTTTTATCAATATAAAAGAAGTGTTAAGCCGTACGTTTCTTGTAGATTAATTTCCATGGAGTTTTCATAGAAATTGTTCAAATAGAGTCGGGTCGCGCTGTCGCGTCACACCTGTCTATGGGACTCTTTATAGAGTAAATTATTACTATACTATTACTGAAATGGGTCAAGTATTCATATTCATAACTTTTTTTAAAATACGTCATATAGAATCTACATAAATTAGCAAAATAGTTACTTAAATATTATTGTCCAACTTTCAAACTAACACACAGGCTGAAAACTTTGACATTTTCTCCCGAATTAGAAGTAGACTCAACTGGAATAAAGTACATAGTTAAAACAATAACACAATACTGCCGTGCGATTCTGTAACCATCTCACCGTGAAAACTCGGGTGAAGTGAGCGTGGAGTGAGCTGTCATTGGGGATTAACACTATTAACACTGCTCACTTCAAGCTCACTTCACTTATGATTTCACGGTGAGATTTTTACAGAATCGACCGGCAGATCTTGAAAAAAAGTTCTAACATCGGTAAGTAGAAAGTGGTTCTTAATTTTCAATTTCGCCGAGATCTCCTCAACACGATATTGCCCCGCCTTTATTAAATTCCCCTGCCATATGGGCCGTACTTATTTTTCACGACAAAATTGAAAACACCTCCGGTGCAAAGGTAACGTTCTCACAATATAAAGATTGGGTTTATTGGGTATCAAGATTGAGTCCGACATGGGCAGGCAAGGCCTAGAATCGAGGGGCAAACATAAATTCCTTTACGACAAATAAAAATACGTTCCTTTATAAGCCAACGTCAGGAATACAACATTCAATCTTGTGGAATTTCATACGGTTTTTTCGGGTTCCATATCGCGAATGTGAAAATGAAACCCTTTAATATTCCCCTGTTGGGAATCGCGTACTTTCTCGGAGTTATACACGAGTTCGTAGTTTTAACGCGAACTGGCGTAGTATATTGTCTGCTTGAAGGATATTTTAATAAAATATATTCGGTATTCACGCTCGTTTTCTGACGGATTCCACACTTTTTTTTACTCCTTTTGGAGTGCAATATTAAACGGTATCATCATCTCAGGTTTCGAGTGATCTAGTTTCCTTTGTAGGTAGGCATTTCATTTTTCTCGTAAAAAATAACAGTCGATGTTTGTCCACGATCAAAGGGAAAAATGCTAAAACAAAGAAGACGCCCTCTCGGTATTTAATTAACAAAAAAATAATTTTCTTTCTTTATTGCCATAAAAACAGGTTACAGAAAAATGAGATGAAAAATGATCCTGGCTCCAGAGCTAGGTTGAGAGTACCTCTATTTCAGGAGCTACTGACTTCTTCCATTTACGATACAATAAATTAACTTAATTAACTGCTAAGAATTTGTACAGGACTTTCAGCAATTAAATTAAAATGTTATTCTGAAACAAACCCAAATCCGTAGCTTACAAACTCCTTCAAAACGAACAACTCAATGTATCTTTTAACACCATTTTTAAATTACATTTCTGATCTTATAAACCTTCTTTCTAAACCCTCGGTCCGTTTTTAACCCGTTATCGCGGGTTCAGTTTAATCTCTTAAACCGCTCCAATTTGCCTCGTCTTGACTATACTTAGCTCTCACCGAGTCCGTTTTTCCGTTCCGTTTTTGCTGAACTTTCTTGAAACTTGAAGATTGTGATAGATTGAATGCGTTTGTTTCTTTAGCCTTTTGCAATCTTTTAATTAGTTGTTTGGTTTTCAAGCTGTTTTTCTTGGCAGAGATTAAATAATATGAACGTACATATATTTTACTTACACGTAAGGTAGTCAGGTATACCTCTGCCCTTCGGGAATTACAGGCGTGATGTTATTTTATATTGTTGGTCTTAGCCGTTGCGGAATTCCGTACGGCACTGAAAAGTTTCAGTTGTTTAGATAGATAGTATGATAAATATGTACAATAATATTTTACGACTGCCAAGTGCCAAAATGAGAGAGAAAGCCAACGTAACTTTTCTGTCTGTCGTAATCATAAGTGCCATTGATAAAATAATCTATCCGTAGGTAAGTACACACATTTCAACGTCCTGGCAGAAATCACACGTCCATTTCTTTTCACATCTTAAGTTTAAGTACTGAACCAATTTCTATAAATGAGCTATTAGTCTGTTAGGCTGAGTTGGAAAAAAAGAAACAAAAATTAAGAAGGAACGGATATTAAGTAAGAAATGAGTATACTTACTCGATGTTTTTTTTACCGTCTCCAAATTTTTACACGGTGTTCTACGCATGAATATGAAAAACTTTCACTATGGGACCAACTCTGAAGTCACGAAAAAAAATCAGCTGGTTAATAAAAAAGTGCAATACCTACTTGACCAAAACGTATGAAACAGCTGATTTTGTTTTTTGTCGATCGATCAGGTTATAAATGATAAATGATAAATGATTTATTTTCTGTAAGTAGGTTTGTACAAACACTTTTACATGTCAATCATATTTTTTTAAACTAGATGAGGTCGGCGTTTCCTATCTGACTACTCTGAGAAGAAAGGCCGAAACAAACTCAGAGGTCACAGTCTCTTTTAAAGTCCAGACATAATCTTGGTCAGATCATGTGAAGACCATGTAGATTGGTGTCTGAAATGGTCTTTTGAGTAAAGAACCACACAGATTGAGCGGACCTGTCCAGTCAGTGCACGCATTTGTCAAAAATCGTGCAGCTCAACTCAGAACTTGAGGAGCCTTACGATTCGACGAACAATACCAATGAAAGGACATTTGGGTAGGCCGCATAAATTACTCAAACTGCCAGATCATGATTAAAACTAACTAAGAAGGAAAACAGAAAAAAGAAATGACCCACATAGTCTTCACACTCACAATAATAATAATAATAATAAAAAATAAGATACTTTACAAAGTAAATATCCATGTCATTGTTTATATAAAATTCATCAATGTCAATGTGTATATAAAAATCCGGACATAATCTTTGATCTTTGAGGACTATGTAGATTTGTGTCTGAAGTGGTCTTTTGAGGAAAGAACCACACAGATTGAGCGGACCTGTGCAGTCAGTGCACGCATTCGTCAGTAACCGTGCAGCTCAACTCAGAACTTAAGGAGCTCAACGATTCGACGAGTAATACCAAGGACAGGACATTTGTGTAGACCGCATAGACCGCTCAAAGTGCCAGACCATGATTAAAACGGAAACCCACATAGTCATCACATTCACAATAATTAAAATAATATAAGACTTCAAACAGTAAATGTTCATGTCATTCTGTATATAAATAGATATTTAGAAAGAGAAAAAACAAAAGTGTAAGTCAGCAAAAAATAAAAAATAAACAACATTCACTGTCTAGACCTATTGGAGCAGCTCAATCCCAAGCTTTTTTGTCCTCAATATAGTCTTTTACAGTATAATAGGCTTTCTGGCATAGTTTTAACTTTATAAAAGATTTGAATTTATTAATGCTTAGTTCTTGAATGTGGCTAGGAAGTTTATTATAAAAACGTATACATTGGCATCTAAACGAGCCACCTATTTTCTTGAGCCTTGTTGTAGGAACAACAAATTTGTGTTTGTTCCTAGTATTTATGTTATGGATATCACTGTATTTTTTAAACAGATTAATATTTTTATGTGCATACAAAAGATTATCATAAATGTACTGAGAAGGCACAGTCATTATATTAATCTCTTTAAACTTGTCTCTGAGGGAGTGTCTAGGACTTAATTTATAAATAGAACGAATTGCCCTTTTTTGTAAAATAAAAATTGTCTGAATATCGGCGGCATTTCCCCACAGCAGAATACCGTATGACATCACACTATGAAAATAACTAAAGTAAACTAAACGGGCTGTCTCTAAATCAGTTAAATCACGAATTTTCCTAACGGCGTATGCTGCAGAGCTAAGCTTTCTTGACAATTTATCTATATGGGGGCCCCATTGAAGCTTGGCATCTAAAGTTATGCCTAAGAATACTGTGGAATTTTCGGGTTTTAACTCTTCACCCTTTATGAGAACACTAGTTTCTACTTGTCTAACATTTGGTATCGTAAACTTAATACATTTCGTTTTTTTTTCGTTAAGAAGTAGATTATTAACATTAAACCAGTTAACTACTTTTGCGAGGGCACTATTTATATTGTCAGTAACCAGCTGCTGACGTTTGAGTTTAAATAAAAGTGAAGTGTCATCTGCAAACAACACTATATCATGTTCATCCTTTATGAGGTAAGGCAAGTCATTGATATAAATAATAAATAAAAATGGTCCAAGTATTGAGCCCTGTGGGACCCCCATTCTTACTACAGATCCGGGTGACCTTTTCCCGTTAACATCAACTCTCTGAATCCTATCACTTAAGTAAGAAGTGAGAAGATCCAGAGAGGCGTTCCGGATTCCGTAGTGGTGAAGTTTCCTGATTAAGGTTTCATGAAGAACACAATCGAATGCCTTTGACAAATCACAAAAAATGCCCAAAGCATCGCATTTGTCCTCCCATGCATTATAAATATGTCCTAAAAGTTCAACTCCGGCATCGGTAGTTGAACGACCCCTTGTAAAACCGAACTGTTTATTATTCAGTAATTTATTGTTATTGAAAAATCTTTGCAATTGATTTAAAATAAGTTTTTCATAAATTTTACTAAAGGTGGGTAGTACGGAAATAGGTCTATAATTAGTAGGGTCTGATGTACTACCCGATTTAAACAACGGTATTATTTTACTGTGTTTCATAAGATCAGGAAACTCACCACATTCAATACAATTATTAAATATATCAGCTAAAGTAGGTGCTACAATGTTTATAATTGTCTTAGCAACATCCACAGAATTGCCCCATAGATCTGCAGTCTTTTTAACATTTAACATGTGAAAAGTTTTAATTATATCTGTACAAGTGACAAATTCGAAGTGAAATTCCGAATCACAAACTGGAACGTTTTCCTTAAGTAAAGACTCTGCAGCAGTGGGTGATGAGCTTAGAGATTTAGTAGTTACCACGGGAATCTCTGTAAAGAAATTTTCAAAGGCCGCGGCGACCTGGGAATCTGATCTAATTACATTGTCATCAATAGCAAGGCTGTAGTCACTACTTCGGTTGCATGACCTTCCTGTTTCGCTATTAATGACATTCCAAGTCATTTTAATAATGTTATTACTATTTTTAATTTTTGAACTCAAATAACGTGACTTGGCCATACTACAGACTGTTTTAAATATTTTAGAATAATTTTTAACATATAAATTAAATTCAGCAGTGTTTATACAAATTCGTTCATCATATAATTCATAAAGTCTTTTTCTACTTTTATGTATACCAATGGTGGCCCAGTCACTGAAGGAAGCGTTACTATTGACTGATAATGTCTTTGGAATGAATGTTTTATCAAATTGTGTGCAATATATATTAAAAAAATCATTATATTGTTTGTTAGGGTCATCATTAGTCAACAAAAGTGGTAATTTTCTTAAGAGTTTAGTTTTAAATGTTTCTAAGCGTTTAGTTGTTTTTGGGTTAACAGTGATATCTTTTTTAAAAACTTTTTTGTTTTGATTTATAATAGTGATCAGCTGTCCGCAATGATCTGAGTCTATTAAATTAATCATTTCTTTGTGATTTGGTATAATGTCTGTATAAATGTTATCTAGGCATGTGGCACTAGTAGGAGTTATTCTAGTGGGCTCCAAAAATAGGTTAGCAAGATTGTATGACTGAAACAAACTTATGATTTTAGTACTTAACCCAGAATTTTCTAACAAATTAACATTGAAATCACCGCAAGTGATGATGGACTTGTTTGTATTACAGATTTTGTGCAACACTTCATCCATAACCTTTTCAAAACAATCATACAATCCTGAAGGAGGTCTGTATACACTTAATATAATGAACTGCTCCAATTCTATACAGGCTATTTCAATTGTCCGCTCAACAGAGAGGCTCACAATGTCCTTTCGGTCCCTAAATTTAAGCTGGTTATGTACTAAAATTAATGAGCCACCATGTATAGCATTTACTCTGCTGAATGAACTACCAACCTGGTGATTACTAAAATTGAACATGAACTGGTGGCTTTTAAGCCAATGTTCTGTCATACAAAGAATATCTACATTGTTACAATTCAGGAATAATTCTACTTCTAAGTCTTTATTTAAAAATCCTTGAATGTTTTGATGCACCAGATTGATACTGTTTAATTTTTTTACACTTTCATTTGAGTTATTTATTGCCTTAGTTACATTTTTGCTAGAGGTTGCCTCTATTGTCCTAATTTCTAATTTAAATGATGATTAATGTCATTAATTTTGAGCAAATTATTGACAGAACAGTTTAAAATGTTTTTGCATTGCTCAAAAGGAGCAATTTGTTTAGCCAAATTTTTGGCTGAAATAGAAAAAAAATATGATAGCGACATAGCTATCTGTCTTTTGAGATAGGTAGAAAGATAGTACATAACACAATTGTATCTATCTTTTGTCAAATATAAATTACTATCAATATAATAGTTAGTGTCAATTAAATCTATTAACTTATCATTATAAGTTAAATTATGCAATGTCATGTTTATTTCATATCTTAATCTATTTTCTTCCTGTGGCAAACTGTTACTGTAAGGGAATGTAAACAACACAATTTTTCTTAAACTAAGGTTGCACAAGGTTCTATGATATTGGAGCAATTCTCCTTTATTTAAATTTCCTCTATTTCCCATAAAAATTAATAAAGTTGTTTCCTGCTTAAAGTTACATTTAATAATTTCTTTCATAATATCAAATAAAGAACAACCAGGCATGCAGTAATTTATTACAGAGTGTCCCGGATATTCATCTTTCAACAAGTGACCTAAGTCCTTTCCAATCTCATCACAAAATAGTACAATATCATTGTTTACAATTTGTTTACACGGTATAAAGGAGCTATTAACAGAAGGAATTGGCAAATCAACACAAGGATCCGGTAATGTGGTATTGCATGTTGACAATGAATGGTCCGGTGTAGGCACATGGGATGGTATTTGACAGCGCTCACAGCTGTTAGTTTGTGAGTTCACCAGCTCATTCATTGCCAACACATATTCCCTCATTAGATCTTCAGAGGTATTATATTTGTTAGTCATTGATCTTAGTTTCTCCTGTAGATGGTCCAGTTGAGATTGCAAGTCCTGTGTGTCAATGTCGTATTTCCTAGTACTTTGCTCCAAATTAAAGGAATACATATCTAACTGTTTAAGTAAATTTAACCTTTCCCTGTTAAGTTTAACATTTTTTATAAAGAACTTTTGTCTTTTTACCATTTTTTGCGTTTTAACAATGTATTTATTAATTTTTATGTATTTTTTAAGTTTGTTTTTACTAGTGACTACCCTCACTGAATTACATGATTTTGATTCATCATCACCTGTCAAATCAATTGTGTAAGTGGGGTTTATGGCAGAAACCATTGACGGGGCAATAGACACCAGCTCATTGAACAGACTTTGATTCAGCGAGGCGGTGATGTTATGATTTGTAGTCTCAAGTTGTGTAATCTGACTTTGAGTCTCATGTAGCTGCTGTTGTAATAAGTGCTTCTGGCTAAGAGCTTGTTCATACTCTATGCTACACTGGCTGAACCCGTCCACAACAACCTGGAGCCTATCCCGGGCTTCTATGGCATCAGTGTATTGAATATATAACTGAGCCATTTCATTTTTCAACTTCCTATTCATTTCATTGGCATCAAAGAGCACTCTCTCATTGTCATCTATTTCCTTAATTAGTTGGTCACAGGACTCCCTTGACGCCTTTAATAGGCTCAAAGCCTCACTAAGTTTGGACTCTTCGAGGCGAGCACGGGCGCTGCGAGTCATAATCATGACGAAGGATAGCTTTTATAAGGAAGAGAAAACAATTTAGAAGAGCTAGGTAGTTGTGACAGCAATTTGAAAGAGGATTAGTGTAAAGGAAAATGAAATTTAATAAAGTAAGAAGTTCTGTAACCAAACCAAACTAAGGTTATGTTTACGTTCAAAGGTCATTGGCATCAACAAGTAGCCGTACTAAAAGTGAACAATGTAATTTATTTTGTAATTAAAGGACGCAAACAAACAAAAGCAAGTAAAATATTAAGTATTGTACCTGATAACAAGATGACAATGCAAAATTCACTTGAGCCGGTAACTGTCACTCATTCACATTGAAATATTTACACTTTTTTTACACTTGGTAAGTGAATCTAATACAAAAAATTGATTATTATCCTATTTACTTGATGAGTAATTGGAAATAGGCTTGAAAAATATACGAAATTGAATATTTAAGATTAAAATAACAAGAACAAATTCAAATCATATGTTAGCTGTAGTGTTGCCACAGGAAAAAAAACCCTAAGTTAAGCTATGCTTGCCGCGGTCGGTCCGTGGATGGGTGACCATCTTCATATACCAAGACCCCTCCGTGCCTCGGAAAGCACGTTAAGCCTTTGATCCCGGCTGTCATTCGTGGATCTTTGACAGTCGTTATGGGTCGTCAGTAGCCCGAAAGTCTGACAACTAGTTTTACCAAGGAGTATCGTATTACCGAATAACTGGGTTGTGGAGGTCAGATAGGCAGTCGCTCCATGTAAAACACTGGTATTCAGCTGCATCGGGCTAGACTGGAAGCCGACCCCAACGTAGTTGGGAAAAGGCTAGGCAGATGATGATGATATATCACTTACCTTTTTTAATAATTCTGTCCAGTGCTTTTATTGCACGTTTTCTGGCGGCGTCTTAATTATACACCCGAGATTTAAGATAAGGCGTTATCTTTACGTCCAGTGGATTTAATATCCGTTTATGCGACTTTTACTTTCGTCTTTAATTAAAAAGGCAAATGTTAAGGTAACATATCAATTTCAATGGATTTAAGGTTTCTATGAAAGTTTCATACATTCCAATTAAAGAAATGCAGGGGTTACACAGGTATTCACGTAATATTCTCAAAATTATAATTATGTATATTGACATAAACCAACTGGCTTATTCCTAAAATGAAATGAAATTGTTTAGTCTTTAAATAGTATATTTTTACATGTCATATTATTAAAAAATAGCTATATTAGAGCCAGAAACTTGGAACAGGAAAACCAAACTGAATGTCGTACTTAACAAAGCTCAAATACCGTTGCAATCAAAACCTTATTAGAACCTTTTTGTTCCAAATGGTCACTCAAAAACTTATAATACATTTCACTAAAGTAGATAACTGATTGGCAAGGGAATGTACATTATCTGTGATTATGAACACTGCTGTAGATGGATTCGACATTTCCTGTCTGAGAAGAAATGGCGAAAAAAAAACTCAAGGATCACGCTGATACATTCTAGTTCGAATTACATCTTTGGTTCGAAAATAAATCGGCATAGTTTCGATAAAAACAAAAGAAAATTTACATCAACAATAATGCCAATCAAATTCGTTTCGATTACGAAGAGTTTCAGGGGTAAATAAACCATTCGAACTTAGGTACAGTCGGGGAAAATTGTCAAGCAAGTGACACATTACGTCAATTTATCGTGTTATAGTTTAAATGAAATAAAATAAAATTAAATTTGTTGGCAACAATTATATTATGTATAAAAAAATCAGACCATCTGTAATGTACTATCATTACAGATGGTCTGATTTTTTATACAGTTTCTAAAACAATTCGCTGAAACTAAATGATTGATTACTTAAATTAAATAAAATTGTTACATCAATCATAGTTATTATTACATTTAAATTTCAAGTCAATTTACAGAATATAATGATTTTTCTATAAGCCATTTGTATAATGCTATTTTAAATCGATTGATTGGCAGTTCTCTATAAGATTCATCCATTTTACACAACTGTCAAAGCATGACCGGATAATTTAACTTAGTAGTAATTTGTTTTATGTTACTTTCATAACTTTACCTACATAATTTGTACGACAAAAATAAAAGGTCCTGTCCAAGTCCGTCGCATTTCAATACCCAAACAGAAAACAAAAATAATATCAAAGTACCCACCAAAAAACATTCCCCGAAATCTAAAAACATTTTTACGACGCCTCGTAATCCAAGTCTGGCCAAGTTAGGTAATGGCGTCTCCAGACCCGTTTAAAATTTCATGAAAACGGCATATTTTAGCCCCTAATAGATAACTTTGGATTATAAGGCGGCGATGCCTCCGCATTATATATTCAATTCGTGAAACGCAAAGAGCATAAATCTACTGGGCCATTCGTAAATCTTAAGTTTTTGTAGATATCTATAATTCAAGAGTTTTAGCGACACTCGTGTAAGATGTCGGTATCAAAAATTCCAGAGATTTGAGATGGATTTAAAAGTAAGTGTACAAATAAAATAGTCTGAAATACAGTTGATAATGCTGACATTTATACCTATATCAATCTATACGTATTATATATACAAGGTAAAGACGACAATACGACAAATTAAACTTCGTTTCCAGTCTGCGTATAAAAATACAACCGAATATACCTATCCAATAGTTTAGGCAAAGATTGGCAAAATCCATCGTCGGCCCATCAGTACTATTTAGTTAATTTGAAAAAAATCACGTTTGCAGTTTCGATGTTAGGATTTATTTGATAGTTTCTAAATACTCTTATGGCGTGTATTCAGTGTGAAGTGTACTGCCACTGTTTTAATAATATTAAAGTCGACTTTCGCGTCTGTCTTTATGACCGCGTTGTTCGTCTAAACTGTGCAATTTACGAGTATTTCTATGCGGTTTTCACTATAGTTTAGAGTATTTACTCCCGAACATTTATAATATGTAGAATTCGTTACTATTAAACTTACATAATAATATATCATCATCATCTGCCCAGCCTTTTCCCAACTATGTTGGGGTCAGCTTCCAGTCTAACCAAATGCAACTGAGTACCAGTATTTAACATGGAGCGACTGTCTATCATAATAATATCCTGCTAATATTATAAACGCGAAAGTTTGTGAGGATGGATGGATGTTTGTTACTCTTTCACGCAAAGAGCACTGAACGTATTTGGATGAAATTTGGCACACAGATAGTTTATAACCAGGATAAAGACATAAGATACTTTTTATACCGATATTCACCCGGGACCGAAACTTTTGCGGCTGAAACCGCGGGGCGCTGCTAGTTTGTAATAAAGAAATCTCGATGTTTTGTCAAGTCGTAAAGATCGTGCGAAGCAGGAATGGGTAACCAGGTTTGGTATCCAAATGAAATAATCAAGCCGCTGCGAAATATAAGCCTCTTAATAACTGCTTCAATAGATCAAAGAAAATATGGCCACCGTCATCCTGTACCAGCATCAGGTATTTATAATCCTATTAAGTCCCGCTACTGGCCTTTCACCGAGAGGGGACCTGTGTCCCCCAGCATTGGGAACATTATAGGCTGATTATGACTGGCTTTTCATATAATGACGTTTTGTGCTCCTCAAGGAAGTATTCAAGTCGCCCCCTATTACAGAGGGCTTTGAAATTACTGGCAAAATGTCGTTGTACCCGAAACTGTCAAATTTTCCTAATCAACTTTGAACCTAATGCTTTTTTTATCATCATACGCCTCTCGCCTCTCACTTGTTCGTCTTGTAATTTAATTTTCCTTTACGTTATTAATATTAAGTTTAAGAAGTATTTTGTCATAATCTGTAAATTCTGGAGGTTTTAGTCTTATTATTATCTATCAACGAGTCTGAGATTGCTGGCTAACCTGCCGGTCGATTCTGGAAAAATCTCACCGTGATAACAGCTAAGGTGAAGTGAGCTTAGAGTGAGCTGTGAGTCATACTGATGCTAGGGATTGACACTATTGACGACTCACTCCACGCTCACTTCACCCAAGTTTTCACGGTGAGATGGTTACAGAATCGCACGGCTGAGTCGCACGCAAGTCCGAGGCTATTGTTAACCGTGGATGGGTGACCATATTTACATGCTGAGAACCATCCGTGTCTCGGAAAGCACGTTAAGCTGTTGGTACTGACTGTCTTTCGTGGATCTTTGACAGTCGAGTCGTCAAAAGCCCGAAAGTCGGACAGTCGGACAACCAGTCTCACCAAGGGGTACATAGTGTTACCCAGTAACTGGGTTTTGGAGGTCAGATAGGCAGTCGCTGCACGTAAAATACTGGAAAAGCAACCTTTTCTCAACTATTTTTGTAGTTGGGAAAAGGCTAGGCCTATGATGAAGTTGCACATGAGAATCCATAACATAAATACGTTGAAAACTGTAACAAGTTGATTCACATAACAATAGTTACGAGAAATAAACTACAGATGTATTTCCACGGTTCAGTACGAATGAGGAGTATGGACTGTTAATCTGATCAGTCATGGGAATGAATGCCGGCATCCGATCGGAATCGACTGGATACTACAGCTCAGTTCGCTTGTTAAACGTTAACATACGGGCCATATCATTTTTATCTTTCGAGATAACATTTGTATCGTTATATTGGATGATTTTTTATTCAGGCTCCAAATTTTTACAGAATGTTCTACAGGATGAATATGAATAACTTTCACTATGGGATCAACTCTGAAATCACGAAAACAAAATCAGCTGTTTAATATAAAATTTCAATACCTACCTACTTGACCAAAATGTATGAAACAGCAGATTTTTTTTTTGTGATTTCAGAGTTGGTTCCATAGTGAAAGTTATTCATATTCATGGGTGGAACACCCTGTAAAAATTTGGAGCCGGTAAAAAAAAGCATGCTGTATATGATAGTTGTTGCGCTGATCTGATACGTACGCTAATTTCGTTAAATGTTAGCTAAGATAACCAACCTATAATCTTCCCACTGCTGGGACACAGCTCTCCTCTCCTCGAGAGAGTGTGGGCTGTAATCTACCACGCGGACCTAGTGCTGCGGGATGGTAGATGTCACATGTCTTCGAACCTTAGACATGCTAGTTTCCTCACGATGTTTTCCGTCACCGTTCTGAGAGCTGTGGTGATGAAATTATTTACACTAAGGAAATCGCCTGCCCGGTTTCGAACTCGCTAACTACAACTCGTAAGTCCCCCGACCGTTACCTCTGGGCTACCTTACCTTACCGGGAATTAATATGCTGAGCATATTAATTCTGCTATTTAGCTATTTCTGTTTTGTGTTGCTTAACTTAGACTTAGCTACTTATCTCTTATATGCACGTGTTTCTGTGGCCAATAAACCAATTTTTCTTTCTTTCTTTTATATGAAAGAATTTCAAAGAACAATAATTAATTACGTAGTAATATCGTTAAAAGTAATATAGAATTTAAACTTCAAAGTCTTCGTTCCAATTACAATTGTTTCAAAATAATAGACCCATTCTTTCGGAAAATTGTATTACAACCAAATTACAAGACTTGTTTAATTTTATTAACTAAGTAGGTTGTTATAAGTATCGTTGTATTTAAACTCGCTCCAAGTGTACTTAAGTTTGATCATCCGTTTTAATAACACAAAATTGGGAATTAAAGTACACTGGCGAGCACTTTAATGTACAGTTTAAATGTTTTGATTTTATAATTAGTTAAGTTTTGACCCGTGGGACGGACGAGACAAAAGACTGGAGTTTACACTGCGTGCTCGACGAAAGAGGTCATCCTGTAAATGTTTACTGAGAGGGTTGTGTAAATACAAATATTATAAAATCCTGTGAGATTTTTCCGTAGGGTGTGAGTTGTGACTCATGGGTTTATAGGGCTCCATGGAATGGCGTATGGTACTTAAATTAATTTTTAATCTCTCAATTAAACTTTTTTTGTGGGGTGACAGAGATCCTATTAAAATCTACACCCTTCCGAGTAAAAAATGAAAATGGAAAATGATCAGCCACAAAAAAAATTGATGACATATTGTACATTTTGGCATATCTTTTTTTAAGAATTTTCTGTTAAACATCCCTTTGAGAAGATTATCACATGCGAGTAAGTAATGAGCCTTGTAGACTTTGTAATCACACTAATACGAGTATTATAAATGCGAAAGTTTGTGAGTGTGTGTATATTTGTTACTTCTTCACGCTCAAACGTCTGGACCGATTTGGATGAAATTTGGTACACAGATAGTTTATAACCGGGATTAACACATAGGATACTTTTTATCCCGATATTCCCACGGGATCGACACTTATGCGGGTGAAACCGCGGGGCGCAGCTAGTAATGTAATAATTTTCACAAACATTATCCCCTACCCAATCAAGAGCAATAACTTAGCTAGATAATTTTAAGACGTGTGTTACATAGCAACGATATTCATCGCTATAGCGAGTATCTCCACTACGTGATCTGGTTTTAATATAATCTTAATGGTTTGTTGTTAATTTATGTACTTGTACAATACCGTCTTTGTGCTCAATGATTGGTGTGCTAGTTCTCATGGCTTTATGTGTAATGTTTTGTCGTGTCTTCGGGGATGGAAATATCCTTTTGATTTGTTGTTGTGTGATCTTCTCACTTATAATAACTTGCTCTACTTAGGTACCTGCTGATCTTTTGACGTGTTGGCACGAGTTTTGTGTATCTACATGAATGTAGGGATGCAAACAAAATGTATAGAATGCCTATAATATTCCCACTGCTGGAAGAGAGCCCTCCTCTCGGTAAGAGGGACTGGGCCATAATCTACTACGCGGGCCCGGGCTGGTAGATGTCACATGTCTACGATTTTTTGGTTCTAGAACATGCCGGTCTCCTCACGATGTTTTCCTTCACCGTTTTGAGAGCAGCGGTGATGAAATAATTTACAAAAATTATAGCGCCTGTTCCTCTCACAGAGTCCTCTCTGTGAGAGGAACAGGCGCACGATTTTTTTTTTTCAATACTGTGAAAAATACAAAGTTCCTGCAGTGGGAACATTATAGGATGATTTATATAAAGTGCCTGTCTGGGTTCGAACCTACGACATACAACTCGTAAGGCGCAGCCGTTACCACTAGGCCATCACCGCTCTGTAAAGATGGTGTGGTGAGGTTTATATTTTTGTATTTTACTTTGCCTTATCGAAAGTAGTTATCCCGACTTGTGGCCTGCAACGCCATTTTTTGAAGTTTTCCAACCATCGAGGTAAAATTGGATTTCATAGGCGTATGTGATGTAGACTTGAAAACAGTTATGATAACCACTTTTTAACCGACTTCAAAAAAGAAGGATGTTCTCAACAGGGCTCGGAAACCGGTTGAAATTCTTAACCGGTTACGGTCATTGACCCCAAACCGAAATCGATTTAGGTTAAGGTTTGCACTTTACCGGTTTTTACCGGTTTTTGCGGGAAACCGGTTTTTCATGAATTTTGGTTTTGAAAGTGAAAATTAACCGGTTAAACACCCCCCGCCCCCTAACTAAGCAAGTCGCAACATGAATCTACCCGCACCATTTAAGTTCTCCGGTTGTATTTGACGTCCTCAGATCAAACATTTTTTTTCCTAATGTTTTCTGGGGTACTAAATGTACTAATGTCACTATAACTTGTTGGAAGTGTTAAAAAAGTAGACGAAAAATATTTACGACTTACGGAATTAACCGGTTAATTTGGGTGTCAAAACCATTTGTGCTTATGTAACCGGTAACCTTTGTCATTTGGGTTACATATGAACAGTTCACTTGTTTAACCGGTTAATGAGGGAACGATATATTTACCGGTATTTCATCGAAATTAACCGCTCTTTTTAACCCGGTTCAGAGCCCTGGTTCTCAATTTGTTCTCATGTGTCATCCAGTCATCTACCAACCCGCATTGGGCCCGCGTGGTAGAAGGACCTGTTTCCCAGCAGTGGGAACATTATAAAGGCTGATTATGTAAGACATCTTTGGCTTGAGTGACCAACCAAAAAAGTAGGAAACATTCGTCAGTCCCTTATCACAACTCCCTGATACAAAGTAGACAGTGTTATCACCACATACCCACCTACGTGCATCGGGTAAAGTTCCGATTGTCCTCATATTTGCATAACCGATAGAATAAGGTTAATGAATCCTTATCTAAGGTCCCTGACCCTTATGTTTGCTCCTAGGGTGCGTCGATAGCGATACTTGATCAATATTTGAGTCAAGTGTGTGAAATGGTGCATGTCTGATTTTAATAATATGACTGTTTTTTTGGAAAATAGGACGCAGATAAGAAAAGTTTTGTGACTTTTACTGCTGTTTAGGTGACTTCTTTTTTTATTGATTTTTTTTCTGTCGAATGGGCCCGCTCTTGACCTCGATCAGGCCTGATGGAAAGTGATGGATGATGTCTATGATGGAACGAACGTGCCCAAAAGATCCCTAAAGCACTGGAACTAGAATAGAATAGAATAGAATACTCTTTCCACGCATCGACGAAACACAGCAGGCTGCTTGACGCCGGACTCCGATGAGAGGGTGGTCGCAAACCAGGCGGGCGCTAGCCCTTCCACCGCAAGGGAAGAATTGGCCAGTCAAATAAGGTGTTTTGTGTGCTGTCCAGGATGCGCCGAGCGCTCGATTCAGTTGAGTAACTGGCGGAACAAACTGCGCTACACGAGGAGGAACTCAATCAAACTCAAAGCATTTATTTCAATTAAATCATCAACAAGCTCCTTAATTGTCAAGGAGTCGGAAATATGAAGCTAGTGGTCCATTCATAAGCGTTATAGAGGAAGTAAGGGCGAGAAACTCCATGAACTCTCTTTAAAATGAAATATAGTACCCATACTGAGATATTATATTATACCCATACATACCCATACCCATATTTGACAGGCCTGATGGTCTAGTGGTCAGTGGCCCTGACTGCTATGCGCAAGGTCGTGGGTTTGATTCCCACCTAGGACAAATGTTTGTGTGATGAGCACGATCATTTGTTCTTGGTCTGGGTGTAATTTATCTATAATATGTATGTATTTAGAAATATAAGTATATGTATGTTTATCAGTTGTCTAGTACTCATAGCACAAGCTCTGCTTAGTTTGAGACTAGATGGCGTTGTGTGAAAGTTGTGGAATATTATTATTATTATACATACCATGTAAAGCTGATTTGTCACTAGTTACAAGTCATAACCTAAATAAGGAAAGAAATTTCTTGGGTTCAACTCCCAGATACGCTTTTCTGTATGATTTAATTATATTAAATATAATGTAGTGATTGTCGTTGCAGATTGGAGCGCAAATACTCTGGTTGAAAACGTTATACGAGTTTCAAAGCTAAAGTTTGAATGCAGGAAGGACCATTTAGAGTCCAGTATGTACAGTCACCAATAAGGAGATAAGTAACCAGGCTCGTCAGATATAGTTAAAGTTTAGTAAAAAACCGATGGATATTTTAGAATTAAATTAAATTTGAAAACACCATCATTCATTTATCAAATTGAATTCAATCGAAAACATCCATCGTTTCTTATTAAACTTCAACTATACCTGACGACCCTGATTACTTATCTCGTTTGCTTACTGTACATACCAACCGTGTAGTCCCCTTAGTTAAATGTAACACGATACCCTTGGTAAGACTGGTTGTCAGAGTTTTGGGCTTCTGATTACCCGTTACGACTTTCAAAGATCTACGAAAAATAGCCGAGACCAACGACTTAACGTGCTTTCCGTGGCACGGAGGGGTCTTGTTATGTAAAGATAGTCACCCATCCACAGACCAACCGCGGCAAGCGTAGATTAACCTGATCGATCGACCCGTACAGCTGTTATTATATAGCCACGAGCCCCTTCTTTAATTTGAATTTGAAAACGGCTCACGTTCAAAAAATTGTAAATCACTCAAATCGGAAAATATTTATTTTAAAATAAAAAATATTGATATTGCCATGTTCCGGCTTGTTGAAAAATCATATTTCACTATTTATTAATAAAATATTTTTGTTTAATTCATGAGCTACAACATTTTGTTTGGTTAACTGCCAACGGTTAGTCAGTCATATGTCGCATAAATCATTACATTCATAAATGTTTTATAGTGTAACTGATACCTAATAATTTACACCAAGCAAATAATAAAGTTAGATATCATATCATGCTTCTATAACTAGCTGCGCCCCGCAGTATCATCCGCATAGGTCTTGATCCCGTCGGTATATCGGTATAAAAATGATCCTATATCATAATCCAGGTCATCGTCTACCCATGTGCCAAATTTCATCCAAATCCGTTCGACCGCATTAGCGTGAAAGCGTAACTAACAAACAAACATACAAGCATACAAAACATCAAATCTTTTCCCTTCATTTATTTATTTTAAGTCTGTCAGCTTATATTATGTGAACATAACTTTCTTTCATCATCTGCCTAGCCTTTTCCCAACTATGTTGGGGTCGGCTTCCAGTCTAACCGGATGCAGCTAAAAACCAGTATTTTACATGGAGCGACTGCCCATCTGACCTCCACAACCCAGTTATTGGGTGCTACGATACCCCTTGGTGACTGGTTGTCAGACTTTCGGGCTCCTGACTACCCGTAACGACTGTCAAAGATCCACGAATGATAGCCGGGACCAACGATTTACTTATCGTGCTTTCCGAGGCACGGAGGGGTCTCGGTATGGAAAGATGGTCACCCTTCCACAGACCAACCGCGGCAAGCGTAGCTGAACCTGATCGATCGACCTGTGCGGTTGTTATTATTTAGCCACGGGCCCCTCTTTAACTAAAAAACCTTCTAAATAATAGGTAATAGGTAATACGGGCTGGTGTCCGTAACTCCACGTCGTAAGGAAATTAAAAAAAAAAACCTTAAAAAAAAAAACAAAAAAACCTTAACCTTAAACCTTCTAAATATAACCTTCTTTGATAATAAAAAATACACTGACAGAATGAAAGCCACTAACAGTAGCACAATGCTACTGTTAGTGTATTACGCAATTACCTTGCAGGTATCTTCTCCCATTCGCACTCGGCATTAAATTAATCAAGTTTTCAACTTACTACTGCAAAAGTACATTAAGCTTTCAGGCTAAACATTTAGGTTAAATACCGTTCTAGGTCATGAACTACACTTTTTGTCTGCACTACATCCAATAAAGTTGGTTACTTCGACCAATTTACTCGTACAACCAGCATTTGACCCAGATTCGACCAACTTGTTGGTTGAAAAGTTGGGGTAACACAATCTGTATACTTTGGATTGCACCGTGTTAGGTCTGTAGAAGTTTGCTGAAGCTAGATTTGTTGAAAACATGCTGGTGAAAAAGTTTATTCTTTTTGCCTTTAAAGTGGTTCAAGATTGGTAATTTAGAAGGAAATCTGAAGGCATAGATAATAACGATAACACAATACAGTCACACTTTTATACAACGTGCGTTTTAAATGCGCAAAACCTGAAAATAGTTTGATCAGAATAACGAGTAGAATTAATTGAACCACTTTTGAATATAGGTCACATTTTTCAAAAAATCTTCATTAAAAACGATGCCGTGTCTATTTATTAATAGGTCAAGCAAGCCAATGTCAGCACGGCGCAGCGACCCGGTGACGACTCCACCCTCGGTAAAGCGTCATCGCAGACGCAAGAAACGATCAGAATGGCCAGTAAAACTAAAACAGCACATAAAACCTTTACAATTTTTAATGACTTATTTTCTCTCTGAAATAGGTCAATTGAATTAAAAATCAGTTGGGGTGTCTGAGGTTTTGCGCATTTAACGTTACACGTTGTATAACGAGACGTGACATTTCGTATTGACTTGATGCATAATCAGCTTATAACGTCCCCACTGCTGGGACACAGGCCTCCTGTCTTCGATAGGGGTGGGCTGTAATCTACCACGCGGGCCCAGTGAAAGAAAGAAAGAAAGAAAGAAAATGCGTTTATTGGCATTACATCAAAATAAATACACATTAAAACTATAAAACAGAAAACGAAGACTATAATGCCAAAAGGGCCTCAGCTCAGCATAATGTCAGATGACAACACAGTGTGTATCACCTGACGCTGATTTTCAGCTGCAACCCACGAGTGCCATACGCTGGAATAACAAACACATAGGGAAGTGTGTGTCCGGTGCGGTTTTAGTTATCACATTCTTCAAATTGCTGGTTCTAGGACATGCCGGATTCCTCACGATGTTTTCTTTCATCGTTTTGAAAGCAGTGGTGATTAAATGATTTACACAAAGTAAAGCGCCATCTTGGATTCGAATCCACGACATACAACTCTTTAAGTCGGGGCCGTTATCACCGGGCACCAGTGCGACTTTGATAAATTGCAGCATTGATAAATTGAAAGATTCAACCGTCCTTTTTCCATTACTTCAACAAAAATCCAAGCTTAATCAGATCGATTTTCTAACCTTTTTGTCCTTTAAAAACCACCAAACCCCAAATAACAAATACCATTGTATGTCTCTCAATGTCTGTCGGGTTCACCTTTTGCCTCATATTTGTAAGGTCAGGAGTACACTGGACGGTATTATTCTGAAGGGACAATAGCCAAGGGTGTGGACTGTACCGCGTGACATTAACCCGACCCGCGTTATTGTGGACCCGTCCTTACATAAGCACGTTAGTTTGGCGGCCTAAGGGTAGTTATTAATAGAACTTCGAGGTTTGGGGTTTCTTTTAAAGTAAATCTTGGGTAAGTAATCCTACTTTAGATGTTTTGTGTCCAGAATAAGTTTTAGGTCAACTTAGTTTGAGAGGTTTACCTAGGCTAGGCCCTCGTAGGTTGTATTATATTATACTTACCAAAAGACACGAATCGATATGGTCCTTACATGATCTGACCAAGATTATGTCTGTACTTACCCCTTGTTGTTTATTTCGCCATTTTTTCTCTGGGGTAGTTATATAGGAAATGACGACTCCATCTATTTTATTTTATGTATGTGTAAAAGTGATTCCGATATCCTATTTACAGAATTACCAATTTCGTTTCATCAACTATTTACGACTGATTTTTCAATAGATAACTTATATCTGAAGAATAAATATGACAGTTTTACATTTATTTTATATACAAAAGCTGTCAAACCGCAATATTTATTCGTCAGATAAAAATTATCTGACTATTGGAAAATCAGGCCTAAAAATAGTACTGTATTTCGAAAACAACAAGTTGGTATTACAAACTGCTTCTTTCACGTCGTCACAAGTTTGAACGAAAATGGCTTATGTTGAAAATACTGACATACTATGGTGAGCCACTAAAATATTATCGTCACCCATGGAGACTCTTATATCACACCCTTGAAGAAATAGAATAACATACTTGATACTTGACTCGCTCAAAAAAACGACCCATCAAAAAACATGAAACATCGCCACACCATCCTTCACTATCCAGAAATACCACTTCCCATAACGGTACACTGACGGCCAAACGAAGTAACCCACTTCGCAGATACACGTATTTATATTTCACATTTACACCATTGGTACTTAATTGATGCTGTCCGTTTGTAAAGGATGATTCAGGCGCTCTATTTAATGTTGAAATGAAATGGGAATTGGATTACCGGTATTTGGGTGAACCGGTTCTGTTCTGTGTGCTGTTTCAAAAGTTGAATGCGAATTGTGGAGGAATTTGGTGAAATATTATTTAGGTGGTTTAATTTTTGTTGGAACTTTCATGCTATTAGAAATATTTCCTGCTTCTTAAATACTCTCTTATTTGTTTGTAAAATGAACTCATTGCATTCGCAGTATTTATGATGTAGAGGTCAAAGAGTAATTTTAGTCGCAAACATGTGCCATGTTTTCCTCGAGCCAAATCGTTTCAGTTAATTTGCTAATCATCAGCCAAAGTCTAATATGGTGTTGTGTGTGTCGTCACAAACTCCGCAAAGGTCAAAATTTTAGAACAAGATCGTTAACATGCATTCATTTTTTAGTCTTTTTTACGGCTAATAAAACAAATAGATCAAGCCTATCTATCGTGACAGTCACGTAAAAAAAAAAATATTACGATCCATTCAGTGCACGTGAAACTAGAATTCGTTTCAATATGGAGTTATAATTTAAATCACGATAGCAAAAATCACTCTTTAAACCGAACTTTGAGTTCACAAAAATAATTTCACACTTTAACACCGGAGACGCATCTGATTTTACTGAGTGTGACCTTTTTGCGCTCCAATCCTGATTCTACCGTAAAAACCAGGCCAGATGTTTATTATGCTGACTCACTATCTTTAAACCCACAAAATGAACTCTATCCCCTCTGCATAAGGACCGTTACAATAATACGTGACGATATGCTTGAAGATGCAATCCAGTTCGATTTGAAAGTCAATAAAATTATCTGCCAAGTCACATACAGCAGTTTTTAAGATTGCGTTCCGACTTCGTGTAAGTAGATTGTTGTTTTTCAATAATGTCAGAAAGACGGGAAATGTTCCTTAAAAAGTTCTTGAAAAAAGTGTGAATTTCTGAGGTGTCATTTTATTTGACTGGACTTGTAAAATGTACATTTTAAGGCTCCCGCAGACAGACGCGCCGCGACGGTGCGACGGGATTCTGGTAGAGCAATTACCATGAAGTTTTCATAGAAATTGTTCTACTAGAGTCGCGTCGCGCCTGTCTGCGGGTGTTTTTAGCTTTATAAATATGTACCTAAAATGAATTCGATCGGTATCGGTGGTTAGCGAAATAAATCTTCCAGTTTAGGCTAGACACAAGACCGTGACATTCCCGTTTCTGACAATTCCGCACGAAAGCGAAAAAGGTGCTACCACAAAATGGAATTCGCACATAACTTTACCAACGACCGTAAACACAGCTTCCCAAAAATAACGCAAAAACGCGCAAAAAAAAAATAAAGCGGTTTGCATCCGACCATCTGCTCGATAGGCTTCGAATCCAAAAGATCGGATGAGTGCATATGTCGGTCGAAAACACCTGTCGTTTTCGGTCAGGTTTGAACAATAATGGAATCACCACCTGGCATGCTCCTATTTTTTTTTACAGCTTATGGATTGGGTATAGCCAATCAGCCAACCGGTTTGAATTTGATCGTTTTCTGCTCTGTATCCGTGCCTCCTTTCTTCGGATTTAGGCTTTAGTTCGCATGAATATTTTAAAGGTTGAGCGCGTTATAATTATCCCTCGCTGTAGGACCGACGACGATCATTGTATTGTCATCGGCCTAAAGATTGTAATCGTTAGATTTGCCCTCACCGTACTCTTAGTCACGCGAAAAAGTGTCCATACTGAAATGAGTGGAAAAAAAAAATATATCGAAATATCGTTTCTATGACACCTTGTATAATCAGTCCAAAGATTTTAATCGCTGGATGTGCCCTCAACGTACATAGTCACCCGAAAATGTGTCCATGTTGAGAGGAGTGAGCTCACATATTATTAAATAATGTTTCCGTATCAATCAAGTCAAATAGATAGATAAAACATTTATTCAATGCACAAAAAAGACATAGCATAACACACAAGCAATTTAAAATGATAACAAATTACATTAAGGGTGAATTTCACCAAACTTTTACACCTAAAATAAGTCATATCCCGGGGTCAAATATTGAATTTTTGAATGTTTTTTCCACACTAGAACTGTCAAACGTCAATTTTATTTCATGAATAAATGATATCTGAAGTAAAATAAGACCTTATACATATAAAAACAAATCAGTGCGTCATTGTGTGTCGGAGGTGTCAAAAGCAAAACAGAAATGCGATTATCTTTTGACGCGATACGGATCTAATGATTTAAATCTTTGAATCAGCCTACATCCGCGTCTTAAGAATCGCTGTACATAATTGCTATATGAATAACTTAACAACTGTCGCGTCGTTATAAAAACGCTGACAAAGGAAGAGAAATTTGAAATTAATAGCCTAATTTCAAATTTCTCTCTTGCTTTGCTATTAACACAGACGATGGATGACTCCTAATTCCATCAAAGAGAATTTTCGCCCAATTGATTTTTTTTTATGAAATATTTTTTTGTTATTTTCAATGAGATCGACTGAAAAAAAAATACGTGTTTCGTTCACAAAGGGGTCTTATTCAAAGTGAATTTCAAATTAAAATTGGTCTTCGCTTTTGCACGAAGCTGAGGATTTATAAGAACAAGAACAATATTGATTCCGTGAAGCATCAAGGCTGCCTTCGAAGTTTCTTTGTGATAATCGCTATTATTAATTGGAATTATGCAAACGAGAGCAAAGTTCTGTTTTTGAGTGACAACTGCGACGTCTTTTGTCATTAAAGAGCAGATTTTGTTATTCCGCTATTCTTTTGTTTATGAGATTGTGGGCGTTTTTGGTTTCTCATCGTCAGTCTCCTGCCCCTATATACCAATTTATTTGGGGTCGGTGCAACATGTCTTTTTCCTCCATACTCGAATCTGTAGTTCCGAAGATTACCCTACAGACAATTACCTAAGGGCATTGTACTACACATAACCATCTAACGTGGACCTTGTCGACATGGTCTGGCCGTATGTCTTTAAGGTCGGTTTATCTCAGTTAATAATAAACGTATTCTTTGTTACAGGTATGCATGAGTCAAGGATGATGCATCTCGATGGAATGCTGTTGGTAATAAAGCTAATGGACCAGGCTCCAGGTCAACACTAGTGGCTTGTATATAAATGTTTATATATTTAGAAGACATGGGAATTCTTTGGTGACGTCATGGGTTAGGCGTGCAAAACTTTTTTTTACACTGAAGTTTATGAAAGCCGTAAAAGAATAAACCAAACGTAAATTCGAGTGATGTTTAAATTGAAAATATTTGTTTCGAATTTAGTATTTATTTATTTTTAAGTCTTGATTCATACATTGGGTGATACTTAAAAATTGTAATTTCGCAACAAAAAAAAAATCTTTGGGAGAGTTGTGTTCCGATACCGGCACAGAACCTGTACTTTTGGTACCGGTTTCAAGCCCTAGACACGACAAAGAAGAAGAAAACGCATAGTATAGCAGTAGCAACATACATATATTTATTTTATGTTCAGGAAAGTCTGGCGTGCCACGCCTGCAGTGCTTTTTAAATTACTAGTCACAGATCAGGCGGCCATTACGTTGTGAAATTTTCTCAGAAAGCGTAAGGACGCCGAATTTTCTTCGCATAAATTTTGGCAAGTGTA
This sequence comes from Eremobia ochroleuca, assembly GCA_949629135.1. Taxonomy (NCBI): domain Eukaryota; kingdom Metazoa; phylum Arthropoda; class Insecta; order Lepidoptera; family Noctuidae; genus Eremobia; species Eremobia ochroleuca. The sequence goes on along the minus strand of OX451405.1, from coordinate 6,867,804 downwards.
TCGCTAAATAGAGCAAAAAAAAAGAGTTTTGTTTCAATCTGGGCACAGCCTAAATTAAAACCTTATTTGAACACTACCCCATAGTTTTTAACTGACTTCTAATTGAGCTAATTGGATATTACTAGACTCATTAATTACAGGTCCTTATCCAGCCAATTACAAAGTAATTGGTCCAATTGTCCAAAACAACTCCTGAAACTTTTTCTGCTTAGTAACAAAATTTGGAGATAACAATTGAAATAATTTTCCATAGGAACTTATTCAGTTGTAAAGAATAATTTAATTAGGATGAGGAAGCCGGTAATTTGATAGGATATCGGAACATTTTTGCAAGATTGATGACTGAAAAGTAGGCTTTTTAATTTCAGCAGTGAATACAGGGTGGCAGGGACACCGAAACGCAAACTGTAACCATGAATTCAGTACATGATTCTGAACCCTGATGCGTTGAAATTTTTCGTAGGTTATTAAAAAAAAAATGCTGTCCCATAGGTTTTTCAGTTTTTTATGAAACAGATTTTTTTTGTAACCGTTAAAATCGTAAATTCAATACCTAATAAAATTGTCTAGTTCCTAGAATGTATGCCAGCTTACGATTCCCAAGATTCTCTTCAGATAAACATTTACTATATGTATGTTAAAGTTTGTGAATATTAGGTGGATAACACGTGGCTTAACACAAACATATCTTGACACTTACATAACAAAAATAAAGTCCTCCAGACCATATTTCGGCCACGGCGGCCAATCTCAACGGAGACCGTGTTCGAGATTGTAGAGTATTGGATATCAATATGAAAAATTGCTCTGTTTAACTTAAAGTCGTGCTTAAAATCAGGACTGTGCTAGTAAAAAAGTTTACTTAATAAAATATTTTGTCTGTGTTCGCCAATTAGGTAAGACCAGCCGTGCGATTCTGTAACCATCTCACCGTGGAAGCTTGGGTGAAGTGAGCTGTTATTCGCTAGGGATTAACACTATTAAGTGCTCACTTCACTTATGATTTCACGGTGAGATTTTTACAGAATCGACCGGCAGGTCCAAGAGGCAGTCAAAAAGTGTCTAATAATACAGGGCATATCAGAAAGGTGTGGTTAAACTTAAGGATCTATCAAAATGAACCACTTTCTCTACGTGATCAACATCGTAATCGAGAAAAACTTATTGCCGTACAAAATTTCAATACCTGTTCTACCCAAATGTCTGAAGGGTTGATAATTTTTTCTGATTGCGATGTTGATCCCTTGGAGAAGTTGTACAGCTTGGTGGATTGTATCACACCCTTAAATTTGACCAAACCTTTCAGATATACCCTGTATATACAGTGGCGTGCCTAGTGGTTAAACTTAGGGCAAGCCAACATACTTAAAAAAAAAAAACTAAGTACCTACCTACCGTATCGCCTGTCACAAGTTGTGCCTACCGACTGATTCGTTTTAGTTCTTACTAATATTCTTATTTCATAATTGTAAGTTTTTGCTATTAGCAATTAAAATGAAATGTTTTTAATAGCACCATTTTTTTCTTATATTATAAATTATATACTCAAAGTATTGGTAATCCTTTACAAAATCGCAATTTTTTCATTTTCATATTATTATCAGTTTCGTGTAAAATATGATAAGACGTATAAGAGCCATCTATTAACATTATTGGCACAACAGAGCTAAGAGTTAGTTCATATTTCACTCGCTCGCAACAGTCGCTATAGGCAAAATATTACAATCTGGCCACTAGATGGCGTACAAGTTATTGATTGATTTCTAACTACACATTGTTTACGATGTTGATAATATTTATAATTATAATTACTCACAATGTGAACAGCCATAACTCTTCAATTTTCGTTTCTTTATCACAGACAGATGACAAACACCACACACACGCACACGGAAGGCATGGTAAAAATTACTAGACAGATTTACTTTACCTTCAGTAGCTTTGATAAAAGCCGTTTTTTGTCAATTCATTTAGAGAACATGATCCTGGCGCCTGCTTTAATTTTTACAATTAATTAAGCAGCCTTTACAAAATATAAAAATTATATATTCTAACTCAAAACGGCGTAATCAGTCGGCGTCAAAATTTGGTGAACGTTTTATTTCTACCAACAGCTGTTTTTCTATTGCAATTTTCGATAATTCGGAAAGCCGTTCTTGTTCTTGAGTACTTATTTCTTAATTAAATATGTGTGAATACTTATTTAACACGTTCCGCGAAACAACTTGTCGCAGGAATGATCACAATTAAATGAGCTAGGTATCTTTAAAAGTTCCGGAAAGGCACCCTGAAGGCAATTTTCGACTAAAATGCCTATTACGTAATTTAGATTTTTGAGAAATAGGTACTCAAAAAGTAGGTTTAGGTGAAGTAATGAGATTATTATATTCGTCTGTAAAACTTGAAAGTATTTACCTTTCCGAATAAAGATTGCACATACTTTAATCCATCACAAGGCACATTTGCAAGCGTTTCCGAATTCATTTTAATGTCAAGAAACTTTTTAATCACTTCAAAACAAAGATAATCACCGCAAAACCGTAATCACAACACTTCATTTCACAGAAAATGTCCAAGCAAAAAATGCACCAGTAACCGCTCGAAACGAACTTGAACTAATTTGAAATTGTATCATTCCATTCCATAGATCGAGCTTTGCACAGCGACGCGCTCATTCATACTATTTACACACACACACGCTTCGTTTTACGTTCCATTCATAAAAAATCAGAAGCCAGGCTTAAAAATCAGTACAATTTGGAAAATAAGTACATACTGATGTAATCAACAACGTGAACATTTGTATACAAATAGTGACAGGTCCAGAAGCCTCATAAGAAGCCAGCTGGTGCGAGCGAGACGGGACGATGTTTATTGTTGCGTTCTCGCAATAGCGGTATTGGAGAGGTTTGGCAACGGTGCGCGTAATGAAAACTGTGCGGGATTTAAATATTATTCTTCGAGTATGTAAACCTGGCAACCTTGCATCGAACGTATAGCAGGCGGCCGCTGGCCGGGGCGCGCAGTTTTTATTATTCTTATCAATTCTTGCGACATGATTGAGTTGGTTAATTTACAAGTTTACTTGTGTAGTTTAATTTTTTTTTAATTTTTTATTGTTAGGCTCACGTTTGACTGAAAGCCGGGCTTTTCGGCTTTAATGAAAGGAACGCCCCTGTGTATATACCTTGTCACAACCTCAAAGATTTCAAACGTTAAGACTTTAAAAAAAATCCAGAACTCAAACAATAAATAAATTCCTATTCCCAAACTAAATCCAGCAGAAGAACCATTAAAAGATTCTTTTAAAAAAGAAATCGCAATTGATACGAAAAATAGTTCCATAACTACACCTTTCAGGATTCTAATTAATCCAATAAGCGTCTAGGAACGTTCGCGATTCCTTTAATTTATCTCTTTTTCCACCATTCAGCTTGCGAGAACAATTAAGACGATTTTCAACCCTCTGACACTGGATATCCGATCGCTAGGAGATAGGAGGATCAATTAAATGTATGGGAACTGTTAATATCCCTAATTGACACCTTCACTGAGTAACAGATTTATCATTATCTGTTCTAATTTAATTCGGAGAAGCTGATTGGAGTGTGCGCTGACTAATTTGACAGAACCAAACCAATATTTATCTTCTGAACTTTTCTTAATGAAATAGAAAGAAAAAGATGCACTGAACTTAAATTTAGTTTGTGAACAAGGGAATCTGAAAAACTCAGTTAATTATTAGTAGAATAGATTACTTTCTTTGTCTTCTTCTGTTGCCCAGCAGTTAGATGTTACAGGTTAAAATAGAACGTGTCTTGTTCACTACGTAAGATGCAGGTCACCCTGTCTTAATCTCAACTTCCATTCGATCTAAAGCCAGATCACTCCGATGCATTCCTTTGCCTACCCAAGCTAGCCGCCTCAAGGCGCCACAAGGCGATTCCCCACCTGAATTCTACCGATAAGATATCAAACACTAGACAGACTAGGTCCTCAGAACACACCCATTGTTCTAAGACAAGAGTATCAACGTATAATCTAACTGAACCATTTGAGCGACCTGAAACAATAAGTACACGTCCAAGGGGCGTCCACACATTGTGTCCCAAAAGCGTAGCTTGCATTACTTGCTATGTGTACGTCTGCGGGGCGTCCGGATTACGTCTTTGAAGCTCTTGGTGTTTATGAGATTTGTGCTTAGGAAAGTTTGGGTACGGTTTTAGTTAAGTTTATTGAGGTCTTTGGAATAGGAATTAGGGCAGCTAAGGATGATAATTACAGCACCCAAAAGTCATCATCACCATCATCAACTTTGATAATTTCGAAGAATACACCCACATAAAGAGTAGATTGTACAACTAGTGCATAAAAGAAGCCATTTTACCCCGACGTTAAATTTGAAGTTATTCACAGAAAAATATACTGTCATTCATCTTTTTTGGAAACTGCTAATTGCGTTGCAGAGGATAGATATAATATTAACAGAGGAATATGCGATGAAAATACTCTTATTCCATAAAGAAGTGGTCAGATTTTGCAATGCGCGCGATATGTCGCCTTTCAAGACAGGTGGTTCAAAGTATAGAGCTAACAAACATTCAGAAGTTACAAATATAGTAAACAAATAATTTAGTTTCGGTACCTAAATGTATGAGTAGCTGCTATCGCAATGATAGGAGAAAATTTGAATTACGCCAATTATGTTAGAAAAAAAACTAAGATACTTAACACTTTCAGGTATACTAAACGCGGCTTATAAGTCGATTCGCTCGAATTTACTCTTATATACTTACTTTTATATTACATTATTTTTTGTAAAGGCGACTCGCATGAAGTTCATTTATTTGTGGGCGTGTCGATAACTCCAGAAATATACTATAAATAGGCAATCGGCACATTTTGATTCTTATGCAACAAAGTATAGGAAAAAAAACCGGCTAAGTGCGTGTCGGACCACACACAATGAAGGGTTCCGTAGTTAGAATGAATTTATTCCAAGAACAAACTTAACATTGTAGTTGAAAATCATGTTCTCCCATAAATTGCAACTGCAAATGTAAGTCAGTCGACTATTACTCGTAAACTTGTTGGCCATGATAGATTTCCTTTTAATTTCGTTATATATACTTACTACTGCCGTGAATTATTTCACATAATATACAAAAGCAATAATTTAGCTGGCATTGGGGCACTTGACTCTACCGAAAGGACTCGCAAAAAGACAGAATTATGTGGAAAAAGGAGAGGGGGGCATTGCCCTGCAGTGGCCAATACAGGCTGGTTAGAAAAGATTATTTTAATAAATCGCCAAAGAACATGACAACCAGATTTAAAATCTGTCCCCTTCTAAACATTCCACTCACCGCTTCACAAGATGCCAGGACCAGATGCCAGCTCTCAACTGCACTTGGCTTTAATACTAAAACATCTGGCATCCAATCTTATTTCATGATTTTATTTACAACTTTCTTATAAGCCTCACCTGTTCAGTTCTTTCGCTTTTGTATGTATATAGGCCTTTTGTTTATTTTTATGAAGACAAAGTACAAGATATTGGTTGGAATTAACATAAAACCTGACTGTCAATATTTTTTTAAGGTGTAAAGAGAAAATTTCAATCCGGATCCGTTCTGGATTTGTTCCCGGTTGATGACAATGGGCTCGCCCCCCTATTACATGGGACATAAATAAATAAAGTCCCCCAGACCGTATTTCGGCCACGGCGGCCATTCTCAACGGAGAGTAGTAGCCTTCGGCGCGGGAGATATTATAGTGCAGGCGTGTGCGCGCAGACACAGGTGCACTTCTTCTTCCCTCACTCTCATAGTCCGATGGGACGGCAATCCGACACGACCGGGAGAGATCAGGACATAAACATAACTGGTACTCGACGTAACCCTTCCGGGAAACATGCAATATGAGGCAATCTCTGAGAGATTTGGTATACACGTCATATTATGACATCGGGATGCAAACGCGAAACAAAAAGTCCTACTCGCTTACACTGAATATATCACAAAATAATCCAACTAAAATACTTCAATGACACATAGAAAACATTAAAATTATGTACTAGCTGACCCGACGAACTTAGTACCGCCATCGAAATCAGTTAATCCGTTCTCGACATATCGTCACAAAAGCCGTTCCATACTGTGTGAGAAAATGAATTATCTTTTTCTTCGTGAATATTTCCAATGTTTTTATAGTTATTCTGCTATTCGAGACGGAGACAAATCTAAGATCATAAAAATTCTTCCAGCCGTTCTTGAGTTATACGAGTACATGGTGTAACTAACCCGACTTTGTTTTATACAGGGTTACTGGTAACTCGACGTATTCCTTGCAGGACATCATAGTAGGGTTAAAATGCAACAAATTAAGCCACCAAATGTTCTACCGAAGTTCAGTAGTTTTTGAGTTAGTAAGGGTTTTAGATTTTTTGGTAAAAAATCCCAGATTAAATTATTTGAAGCCAATTTGAAAATTATTCACGGGGCGGCTGTACTGAAATTGGAGTTATTATCATAGTTGACGCCGTAGCGGATCGTTTTTAATAATTAAAAGTTCAAAATGACTAAAACTTTGGTGAAGATCACTAATCAAACATTTTTTTTTTTGTAATTTTTGCTATTACTTCATACAAAATGTTGTCTTAGCACAAAAAAAAATACTACACCAGGTTCACAAATTATTAGTAAAATATCCTTGTCTTATCAGCTATCCAAAAAGGTATGAAAGTTAATACAAAGTCTTGGACTGCATTATGAAAATCGTTTTTGATTTAGTACAAGAAGGTGTTTATTCGGAAAATCAAATTAAACAATTTCGTGAAAATTATTATTATTTTTAATCAATATCAATTTGTGGTCTTTAATAACATGTATTTCACACGTCTTGTTCGAAGTGCTGCCCTCGGTTTCGAATACATGCTCTTATTCGCTTCCTCACTTCGGTTTTTGTGATTCTTGATGTGATTGTGGTCCTCATCTGGTCCACCGCATCTGTTATTCTCTCCCTTAGTTCTTCAATTGAATTTACGGGGGTCACATAAACTAGGTCTTTCATATGACCCCAGACGTAAAAGTCTAGCGGCGTCAGATCAGGGCTTCGTGCAGGCCACGGAATCGACCCACCGCGCCCAATCCATCGGTTTGGATAGTTTTCATCCAGCAATTGTCGAATTGATTGTGATGCGGAAGTGGGCTGGACATCCGTCATGTTGGTATATCATGTTTGCCCTTCTTTCTTCGGGTACATCCGTGAGCAGTGCTGCTAAATGATTTCTTAGGAAATCTTCATAAAGTTCCCCATTTAATGTTCGGGGTAAAATATGTGGGCCTATTAACTTATCGTCGATAATACCCATCCAAACATTAAGCGAGAACTTACGCTGCGATGCGGTTGGTTTCAGTTTCTTAGGGTTTCCTTCTCCCTTCGGTGCCCAGTAATGTAAATTGTGGTAATTTGTGATACCATCACGGTCAAAACATGACTCATCGGTCCACAGAGTGTTTTTCAAAAAGTTTTCGCAATTTTACCTGCTCCCCATAAAACTTCTATCTTTCCCTGTCACACACGCAAAAGTATTGACAATCATACCTTTTTGGATAGCTGATAAGACAAGGATATTTTACTAATAATTTGTACACCTGGTGTAGTATTTTTTTTTGTGCTAAGACAACATTTTGTATGAAGTAATAGCAAAAATTACAAAAAAAAAAAATGTTTGATTAGTGATCTTCACCAAAGTTTTAGTCATTTTGAACTTTTAATTATTAAAAACGATCCGCTACGGCGTCAACTATGATAATAACTCCAATTTCAGTACAGCCGCCCCGTGAATAATTTTCAAATTGGTTTCAAATAATTTAATCTGGGATTTTTCACAAAAAATCTAAAACCCTTACTAACTCAAAAACTACTGAACTTCGGTAGAACATTTGGTGGCTTAATTTGTTGCATTTTAACCCTACTATGATGTCCTGCAAGGAATACGTCGAGTTACCAGTAACCCTGTATATATAAAAAATAAGATATTTATTATTTGTAAGAGAGCAGTGGTGGCCCAGTGGTAACGGCTGCGTCTCACGAGTTGTGGGTCGTAGGTTCGAATCCAGACAGACAGGCGCTTTACTGTGTGTAAATTATTTCATCACGACTGCTCTCAAAACGGTGAAGGAAAACATCGTGAGGAAACCAACATGTCCTAGAACCAAAAATTCGAAGACGCGACATCTACCAACCCGCACTGGGCCCGCGTGGTGGATTAAGGCCCACTCCCTCTCACGGAGAGGAGGCCTGTGTCCCAGCAGTGGGAACGTTATAGGCTAATTAAGTTTGAATGTATTATTTGTAAATATAGTTTACTTTTTTAATTACTAAAACTTTATAAATAAAAACAGTGTAGCAAATACTTGTGACCTCAGAAAAAAGTATTTAGCAATGAATTTCTTTAAAGCTTGAATTCTTCGTTGTTTTCTGTTTGTTTTAATTTTTTAAATTCAATTTTTAACATCTTGGTTGTTATGGGAAATAACCTTTAACAATTATATTAGTTTTTATATATTTTAGGCGATGATCCTTTTTTTGGTAATATTTGGCAGTATTTTGTTCCACAGTACGTTTATACCAGACAAGCTCCAGACGTGAAGACCTGCCGTGAGATTCTGTAACCATCTCACCGTGACCGCTTGGGTGAAGTGAGCGTGGAGCGAGCTGTCATTCGCTAGGGATTAACACTGTTAAGTGCTCACTTCACTTATGATTTCACGGTGAGATTTTTACAGAATCGACCGGCTGTAATTGGCTGTCAGATTATTATACTGTTATTTATAATAATAATAATAATTTATTTATTAATTTGACAACACTGGTCCAATGGTTAGTACAGCAATAACTTATCAACTAAGGGTTAGTAATTAAATTAAATTAAAATCAAATTAAAATCAAATCAAAATAATCAAAATAATAAAAAATTAAAAAAAAAATAAATAAAAATAATCAAAATAAAATAATCAAAAATAAAAACAGTTTCTATTCACCATTGTATATAGCTGTAAGTCTTCCAAAGTCCTCAAATAAATAAACAAACACAAAAAAAAAAAAATCGGGAAATAGGCGTGTTGTTATGTTGCGTGTTATAGAGAAAATGTCATTGCTAAGCAAACATACAAATATCCAGGATGAAAAGCACAGCCGCATCGGTCGATCTTCAAGGTTAAGCTACGATTACTAAGGTCGGTCCGTGGATGGATGTTTTTTTTTTAATGTTATATTGAGATTTCCATCAGGAATTTCCCAGTAGCAGCCTGAGTCTGGATTCGTGTCCGGTTGATGGCAATAGGCTTCCCCCTATTACAAATAAACTGTCAAATTTCCCCAATCAACTTTGAACCTTATGCTTTAGCGATAAAGTTGAAAATGTATTAAAGAAATTTGACAGATTGTAGTAGCTTGATGTGCTGGCGTCTGTACACATCTGCCTAACCCTTCGGGAATTACAAAGTGTGGTGGTATGTTATGTTACTTCATCTTTCAAGAAAATAAACATTGCAAATACTCTATATTTCTCCGGAGACCTAAAATACCTGTCAAAATACCATTTCTAAAGGCTACATATTTCCTTTCTCGTTTGTGAAATCCCAAAGATTGTGCCTGTCTGTACAAATAGCTGTTATGATAATATTTAGTGTTATATTCAAGCAAGGGGACAAGCTTGTTGAAGTTATGTCATAGATTTGTAACTATGCCAAGATGGGACTTGCTTTTATTGATATGGGAGAATAAGATTTTTTCATTGTTCGGTTAATTTTTCGTTTTGTTTTCATATTTAGTGAGTTTATTTTTTGAGACAAGTTAAAGCCCTTTCTTTATTAACCTTATTTTACTGGAGCAGTGGTGGCCCAGTGGTAACGGCGGCGACTTGCGAGTTGTTGGTCGTAGGTTCGAGCCCAGACAGACGCTTTACTTTGTGTAAATCATTCCATCACCACTGCTCTTAAAACGGTGAAGGAAAACATCGTGAGGAAACCGGCATGTCCTAGGAAAAGTTAGCCAGTCTGTTTTTAACATGACAGATAATTTTTGACAGATGATAATAATAATAATATTCCACAACTTTCACACAACGCCATCTAGTCCCAAACTAAGCAGAGTTTGTGCTATGAGTACTGGACAACTGATACACATACATATATTATATTTCTAAATACATGCATACTATAGATAAATTACACCCAGACAAAGAACAAGTTATCTTGCTCATCACACAAACATTTGTCCTAGGTGGGAATCGAACCCACGACCTTGCGCATAGCAGTCAGGGCCACTGACCAATAGACCAACCAATAGTCCATTATAAGACAATATACTTACTTACATTATTAGCGAGTCCTGAAGAGTTGTCTTTTCTTGCCACTTATCCTCTCTTTTATATACATATTTTGATTATAAATAGTTTTGGGAGCAGTTCTGATGAAATTATTTACCCAAAGAAAAGCGGCTGTTTGAACCCGCGACCTACAACTCGTAAGTCGGGGCCGTGATCACTGATCCCCTACTACTCCTCCTGTAGTGCTATTCTGTAAAAATCTCACCGTGATAACTCGGGTGAAGTGAGCTTAAAGTGAGCCGTCATTAGTGTCAATCTCTAGCATCCGATGGAATGACAGCTCACTTCAGCTAAATTCTCACGGTAAGATTGTAACAGAATCGACCGGCTGTTCTTGCCATAGCGTCTGTTAATAGTCTATACAGTGTGTAACGGAAGGGGGGTATCAACCCTGAAGGAGGTGAATGTGCTCATGAAACTCAACAACTTTTCCCAAAGAACATAGGTCGAAATATGAAAAAAAAATTTGGCCCTCCCTTACAAAACTGACTACCAGCTGATTGATTTACTATGGGAGGGCCAAATTTTTTTTTCATATTTCGACCTATGTTCTTTGGGAAAAGTTGTTGAGTTTCATGAGCACATTCACCTCCTTCAGGGTTGATACCCCCTTTCCGTTACACGCTGTATACTTAATAGTATAAAGAGGTATTTTAGTTTGTATGTACAGACGCCAGCTAGACAATACAAACCCAGGATCCTAATCCCGGTATCCCGGTCGTTTTCGGATTTCGGAATCCGGGTTTTCGGAATTGCCACTCCCGAAAATCCCGAGATTGGCCAAGTATAGTCTCGGAAGTTTTAATGTAACTCAAGTTTCGAACGTTCAATGAACGAAATGTCGAAGTATATTTGAACACGGACGAAGTCTTCAATCAAATCCAGCTTTCCTCATAAATCGTAGGTACCCCATCACTAGTCCCTACACCCGTCATCTGTCAAAATGATTACATTTAAAATTAACCGCGTGTCTGTTAACACCACTTCAGAACATGAACAGTAATGTCGTTCCATTTACCTCTCAGCACCGTTTCGTCATCATCCAACCCTCTAAGTAAACAACTCACAGTTTTCTGTATTTATATTTTTCGAGAACGTTTGTTTTCTTAGCTGGTCGGGACTTTTTTAACTTGATCGCGGTCGTGTGCCCCTGGCTTATAAATGTCCGTCGCATTTGAAGGGTTGAGTGTGCAGTTATTTTGGAAGTTGAAAATGTGTGTGTTCTTTTTTGGGTTAAATCGGCGTTTCTTTTTTTTTTTTTTTTTCCATTTTAATAGGTAGTTATTATAATTTGGGATAATCGGCTGCTTCTTAATTAGTTATCCATACTAATAGTAATGCTGAAGAGTTTGTTTGTTTGAACGCGCTAATCTCTGGAACTACCGGTCGGATTTTTTTTTTTTTGCATTGTCTAGCCCAATTATTGAGGAAGGCTATTTAACATCACGCTAAGACTCATAGGAGCCGAGTGAAAAAAAACTAACCGGACAAGTGCGAGTCGGATTCGCCCACCGACGGTTCCGTACTTTGTAGGTACATACTATAAATAGTTCAGGAATCTAGTCAGGAAAAATTTTGAAAAAAAAAAATCGTACTTTAAATACTATATTTTTTATAATTTAATTACAAATGTATAGTTTTCAAATTTTTCTCTGTACTTGCAGTATAAGACGATAATACTTGCCAAATTCCATAGTTCTATTTCAATGGAAAGTACCCTATACATTTTGATTTCCTTGAGAGTCGATTTTGATTTCCTTGAGAGTGTCGAAATCTACGTTTTTTGCGGCATAAACGGTATCTTTTTTTTCACGTTAACTTATCTATAGATCTGAGTATATGGTTTTAATTTCAACTCGATACCTCCACGCGTTCCTGAGATAAAGGGTCTTGACAGACAGACAGACAGACGGACAACAAAGTGACCCTATAAGGGTTCCGTTTTTTCGTTTTTAGCTACGGGACGTAAAAAAAGTAAGAAAGAACGCGAAAACGAACTAATAGCGCGGGCAGGCGATGCTTTGGGAACAACAAATTTTACTCGAACGAAGTCGCGGTGAGAAGCTAGTGAATTACTATTACTTATGAGTCGCTTATCAGTAATTATTTCTACCAAATATATCATAATTATTTTTCGTGAAATATAGGGTGACTGGTAATTAGTGATCGATACTTAAACACATGATTCTACTCATGACAACAAACAATTTTTACTATGGGACCAAACCTGAAATCACGAAAAAAAAAATCAGCTGTTCCCTACATTTATGTTCGTACTAGTCGTCAAAATGTAGGGAACAGCTAATTTTTTTTTTCGCGATTTCAGGTTTGGTCCCATAGTAAAAGTTGTTTGTTGTCATGAGTAGAATCATGTGTTTAAGTATCGATCACTAATTACCAGTCACCCTACATAAATGAATAGGAAATGACTTCACATAATTATTTATTTAATACTTCAAGCACATAAATGTACAGAGGCGGACTTAATGTCATAGATAGATAAGATAGATAGATAATATCATTGTTATGATTCGATTCGGAATTCGATTCGACTCGATTAGTACCTACCTAGCTTAATTCAATATTCGAAATCTACGTAAGTTTATATATACAAGTGCAAACTTACATAGCATAGAGAAGTGTAATAGAAATCCGATCTCTGGCACTAGGCCAGTTTGCAAATGAATTCCATTTGATAGAAGAAAAAAAGTTTGGTTCTCCGAGAATCATCTAAGTTGGCAGTAGTTCATTATGCCCACATTTATGAGGACATTTGTGTTGTATTTACCAAGGTTTGCGGGTAAACCGGTAAGTGGGTAATAAACAATAATATGCCTAGGTAATAAAGGTACTTCAACTATCAATGGAAAAGTTTTTATTTGAGGCGAAAGATTTTTTCATTTTGTGGGTCAGTGTCGTCAGGTTATGTGTTGAACGAAATATAATTGGTGACCGTAACAAGTATTGTATTTACCGAATATACAACCGTCTAAGCTCATAAAAACCCCATTAATTTATATTTTATGAAGTAGTATAATCAGTCTATAACTCCCGTGCTGGGACACAGGCCTCGTCTCTGTGAGACCCAGTGGGCTGTTTTCATAGACTAGGCGTTTTTTAGACATGCACGTGAAATTATTTCGTTTTGATAGACTTCTAATACGAGAGATACAAATTCAGAGATTTGTTGAAGCATGGCGAGATAAATCTTATAATAAACCTCTATAAAGGTCGCCCATATCTTATTTACTCAGTACAACAATAGCCACCCCCGCCGTGCGGTTAAAACGAACGGTATGACACTCGATAAACATGCCCATATCGTTAAAGAGGGTTTCTTAAAAAACTTCGCTCACATAGATTGTTTCGGGCCGCTGTGTCACAGATACGCGTACCTAATAAAACAATGATTGACTCTGTACAGGGACAAGATCGTGACTAGAATTTTACGTCCAATTTTATATACGTACATAAAAAGAACAACGTGAAAGATTCATAATACGGCTGCGTTGTGCTTGTACAGAATATACGAGGTGTGTGACACATACTGCTTGAACAATAGAGGATTCCCGCGCGCATTCCCTGAGTGGTTGTAGTGTGTAGGAGCATATTCTGTCGAAGGAAACGAGCTCATGTATGAGCATAACCGATGTTCATTTTATGCTTCATTATTTAGGTCGTTCGCTGACTCTGTTATTTATACGCGGAGTTCACACTGCCGTCTCCGCAGAAATAGGCGTACTAAATTAAGCTCTTGAGTTCTCACCCTACATTTTGCGGGATTTTTTTTAAATAAAGAGAAGCTGAAATTTTAATAAGTTGGAGACAGGAATACAAGGTAGAGGGAATTCAGTCTCAGTAGGAGCCTGGAGTTCGGATTTGTATTCAGCTAATGGCAATTGTTATCATCGCGGGTGGAACTTGGATGAGGCTGGCATACGAGCGTGGGGATTGGCACAAGAAAAGAGAGACCTTTGCTTAGCAGTGGGTGAAGTCGGGCTGTGAATGATAGTAAAATTAAAAAATAATAAAAATGGTTTATTGGTAAAATAATAAAAACAAGTTTAGGTAGAAACAAAATTTTTGATTGGATCCTCTTTTTAGGCAGATAGTGCCTGTGTTAGGAGAATCAGCACTTCCATAGCAAGATGTGTTATACAAAAAACAAAACGTATAATTTTTATGCTAAACTAAACCATAGATAGTGGCAATAAGCTCGCCCCCCTATTACCCAGGTACAGACGCCAGCACATCAAGCTACTACAATCTGTCAGATTTCTTTAATAGATTTTCAACTTTAGTGCAAAGGTAAGGTAGGCATAAGGTTCAAAGTTGATTGGGAAAATCTGACAGTTTCGGGTAGCTTGATGTGCTGGCGTCTGTACATACGCTAGCACATCAAGCTACCCGAAACTCGATTTGTTCCAATCAACCTTGAGCGTTATGCTTCAGCGATAAATTTGAAAATCTATTAAAGAAATTTGTCAGATTGTAGTAGCTTGTCTATACTTACACTTTTGCCAAATCGTTCAGGCGTTAAAAAGCAGAAATAATTTGTATATTTTAATCTCTATCATCATCTGCCTAACCTTTTCCCAACTATGTTGGGGTCGGATTCCAGTGTAACCGGATGCAGCTGAATACCAGTATTTTACATGGAGCGACTGCCTATCTGACCTCCACAACCCAGTTACTGGGTAATACGATACCCCTAGGTTAGACTGGTTGTCAGACTTTCGGGCCTCTGACTACCCGTAACGACTGTCAAAGATCCACAAATGACAGCCGGGACCAACGGCTTAACGTACTTTCCGAGGCACGGAGGGGTCTCGGTATGTAAAGATGGTCACCCATCCACAGGCCAACCGCGGCAAGCGTAGCTTAACCTGATCGATCGACCTGTGCGGCTGTTATTATTTAGCCACTGGCCCCTCCATTATATGATCTCTATCTACCTATTATAATCTTAAAGAATATTATAAAGTGAAAAGGTTTAATTTTTTGTATGTTTGTTTGTTACGCTTGCATGCTAAAACGGCTGAACGGACATGGATGAAATTTTACACATGGGTAGACCTTGACCTGGATTAGGACATAGAATACGCTTTATCCCGACATTCCCACGCGAACCAGACTTATGAGCATGAATCCACGGGGCGCAACTAGTCCTTGATATTATTATGGTAACAGCTTTTCAATTCGCGATGAATTTTGTCTATTTGAGGAGATTAGTTTGTGCTCGTTAAATTTGTGTAGTTATGCTAGTATGCTGAAACTGATGGGTTCGTTAGAAAGGATTAATTCACAGGATATGTTTATAGTTGGGTTCGCAGATATAATAGGCTTTTAGGTGTATCCATTATCCATATTAACGAGGAGAGATTAGCGTGTGGTCTTTGGGGGAGCAATGGTGGTCCAGTGGTAACGGCCGCGGCTTACGACTTGTAGGTCGTAGGTTCGAACATGACGGGTGCTTTACTTTATGTAAATTATTTCTACAACACTGCTCTTTAAAGTGCACTCCTACATACTGTTGTACTAGTTTTAGAAGAGCGGGGCCTCCTAGCACAGGTATTTCTCATACTTAAAAGGAGACCCCTATGTAAGATATATTGTAGAAGTAGCATAGTTATAGTTACTGAAAATAAAATTTATTTATTATTTATTTATCTCAAAAACGGTGAAGGAAATCAACGTGAGGAAACCGGCATGTCCTAGAACTGAAAATTCGAAGCCATGCGACATCTAACAACCCGCCCTGGGCCCGCGTGGTGGTTTACGACCCACTTGCTCTCACCGAAAGGAGGCCCGTGTCACCATACTTATTTCATCGGTTTGTTTGCAACAAAATGATCAATTATGATCAAAGATCATTATAAAAAGAAAACCCAATTATTAGTTATGTGTAAAGTTATTTGAATATCAACGTGTTTATTTATGTTTTCATTACAATTTTGGTTTACAAATCGTTGCAGAAAAACATGCATCTTTAATTTTTTTATTTTGCATACATCCGGCAGCTGATACTTATTAGAGATAATTATTAAAATACTTAACAATCTATACAAATAAATATAATAGAAGTGCCTGTTTGTAATGTCAAAATTACAGTTTTTTACTAAATGCATATGAAATTATATACGGTGCTTTTAACAATTATTTTTATTTTTTATTGTTGTATGTCTGTCTGTTCCGGCTTATCTCCGAAATGGCTGGACTGATTTTGATGAAATTTGGTATAGGGATACTTTGAACTCTCCAAAAGGACATCGACATACCACGCGGGCGATGCCGAGTACGGAAGCTAGTAATTTATAAATTGCTCTTATTTTTCTCAAAAACAATACTAAAAGATCAAATTTCAATACTAAAAAATCAAATTTCAGTTACTTAAACGATGTTACCGTTTAATTGAAATTTGATTTTTTGTTTTTAATTTGTCATAAAATCATTCCTTACCTATTTATTCTCGTTTATTTATTGTATCCAAACAATAAATTTATTATAAACCTATCATGTTTATATACTACCTGCTGAGTTGACATTGGAGATTTCATTTCACAGAAATGTGTATTTTACTGCCGAAATAATTGAACATTTTATTATTCTGATATCATTTTAGTTTTAATATTGGCAGCGCCAATATGAATGATATTAATATCTCTCATTAAATTTATGACTTACCTACCTACCACTTGCTTTCTTCTGAATATATAAAAATAATGAATGTTTTTACAGTAAGTTACTTTCCTACATCATCATCTGCCTAGACTTTTCCCAACTATGTTGGGGTCGGCTTCCAGTCTAACCGGATGCAGCTGAATACCAGTATTTTACAAGGAGCGACTGCCTATCTGACCTCCACAACCCAGTTACTGGGTAATACGATACCCCTTTGTAAGACTGGTTGTCAGACTTTTGGGCTACTGACCACCCGTAACGACTGTCAAAGATCTACGAATGAAAGCCGGGACCAACGGCTTAACGTGCTTTCCGAGGCACGGAGGGGTCTCGGTATGTAAAGATGGTTACCCATCCACAGACCAACCGCGGCAAGCGTAGCTTAACCTGATCGATCGATCTGTGCGGCTGTTATTATTTAGCCACGGGCCCCTCTAGGACTCGTAAAGAAAAAATCATAATTATGAATATTATAAAGATGCTTGTGTATACGTCAGAGAATGAAAGAAGTTATGCGAGCAATAATACAATTCCCGTCCAAACTAATAAACTCACATACAAGTAACAGACTGAGTAGTTTCACGTTCTTACCTTCCGCAAAACAAACGCAACCTGATATCGAAAGCACCACAAAGTTTGTTAAACAAGCTCTTATACAGTGTACAACTCTTCAGCTTGGTGTACAAAACTGTATTAAATTAAAACTATGGGATAATTGCTTACCACACTATCAGTAGCAATGGCTTTCATTTTGACAGTTCAACAACATTCATTGCGTTATTTACGTTGCTGAGCAGACAAATTTTTCGTTCATATAAAGCAAATGTATTAGCAATATCTTTCAAAATTATTGATATGATAAATAATGTGTTACGTTACAATATGTTAAAATAAGGGTGCTATTTTATTTTAACACTAGCTTCTGCCCGCGGCTTTGCTCAACTTAATTTCCTTCTAGGTATTTGGCGCTAATACGTACAAATTCTGGGCACTGCACACACGCGAACATGCTACATATAGCTGCCCATGGGAAAAACTTGACTTTTCCAAATGCACCTGCTACCTGCAATGTTTGCCCTTCTCTATAATATTATAGTTAAGAGGACGAAAAATCGGTCTATCAACACTCTAGACTCCCAAAATGTATAAATTAAAAAAAAAAAAACTAATATAATTCAGTCATGACATGATTAGAAAGACACGTGGCGCCATCTGTTATCATAATAACGGTATTGTCCTCGGGAACATCACTTTTTTTTCGGGATGAAAGGTACCCTATGTCCGCGTCTGTACACCTGACAACGTGTAGGTATGCAAAATTTCAGGATGATCGATTCAGTAGGTTAGGCGTGAGAAGGTAACAAACAAACTTACTTTCGCATTAAAATATTTGTTAGGATAGAAAAACCTTATTTTTTTACCTTAAAAAATTAACAAAAGTTTCTACAAAAATCCTTGACTGCCTCGTTGGTCTAGTGTTCGCGAGCGCTACTGCTGAGCATGAGGTCCTGGGTTCGGTTCCCAGGTCGGGCAAAGTGTTGCCTGGATTCCGCACAATACACGCTCGATTAGTGCCCTGCGTGGGCCACCGAGCGGCGGGTCCTAGTTGCCAGGATCGGGCGAGACCAGTCTCTGCCGGCAGTAGTGAGGGCTATGCTGGCAGAGACAGAGAATTGGACGGAAGTAGTCTCCTTCTATGAGACCGTGATGGTCAAGAAGGAGTCCGCTGAGCGGTGTCGGGAGAGGGCTGATTCTGCTTGGGGAAAGAGGCGTCGGGAGGCAACCGCCTTGGCGCCTAATACGCCGAAACTAGATAGCAGGTGCTGTGATTGAGAGGACAATGATAAAAATAAAATTTAAAAAAACTAGACAAATACATAAATAGGGTATAAACACATACATACGATTTACTATAATGCCTATATATTTATAATACATAAATATATACAAATTCAAAGAAGAGAGGTGTTGAGATGACTCTACGCTATTTATTGTGAAAATAACTGCTATTTCCGCTTAAATGCCGACTAGCGGCCTTCCTGATGTCAAGAGGAAGCGTATTCCAAAGAAGAATGGACTGAAAATGAAAGGAAGAATGAACAAAGTCAAAAGTATGAGAAGGACAGAGTAGGAGAAGGTTGTTAGAAGAACGCAGATTCTTAGCTTGAGAAGAACATAGATATTGGAAGTGCGACACCAGATAAGAAGGAGGAGTGGGAGGGTTGAGAAGGGAGAAAAGCGTGGTCAAAGCGTGCAAATTTCTTTGGCGAATGGACATCCATTTTAGCTTTCCATCAGGCGTGATCGAGGTCAAGAGAAGACCCATTTAGCAATAAAAAAAAATAACTACAGTATAAAACTCACTTAATTCACTGTATACAGGCATCTTCGGCCTCAATTGTACCAAAATGGAGTAAGGCTTCAGGCATTTAATTAAAACAGTGCGAAATGAAATTCCCGCGTTTCGGAGGCTCGTTCGCTTTGTTTCCATTATCATTTAGTGAAGTGCTATTAATCTTCGTTACATCGCCAATTATTGTGGACTGCAAGGAAGTCTGCAGCGTTTGGGAACTGTGGAGGTATTTTTATTGATTGTAAGGGTTCGACCCGAGCGGAGAGAAGTCTCGCAAAAAAAAAACCGATACGTACAGATCCTTCTTCTGTCTCTGGTCCCGTTATTTTGGGGTCGGGTCTCCTCACTTTTCTGCTCCACGTTATTCAGTCTTGGGTTGTCGGTTCAGGCAATTTTTGTTTTTTGTGGTCTTTTTTAATATCTCACCACCAGCCGGTCGATTCTGTAAAAATCTCACATTGAAATCATAAGTGAAGTGAGCACTTAATAGTTTTAATCCCTACCATTAGGGAATGACAGAGCTTATTCCCGCTCACTTCAACTCACGCTCACGTTGAGATTTTTACAGAATAGCACTGCAGGTCAAGTGCGAGCGGCCTCTACCTCTCTTTGGCTCTAGCAGATTTAGTGCGATTTGTACCACATGGTCTTCATTGCGTCTTTTAATGTCTCCCTACCATCTTAGGCGGTTTTCGATAATTTTGTCAGTGAATGGTGCAACTTTAAAGCTGCCTCGTATGTATCCATTATGGACTTTGTCCAGTCCAGATACGTACAGTATCCGGATATTAGTATACAACATGTCCCGGAAATAACGCACACCACCAAATACCCCAATTAGCAAATTATGTTATAATCATAATATATGCACTGATTTTTTTGTATTATATGTAGAACATTATTTATTTATGATATTAATTATACTGATTGTGGAAGAAAATTGTGGTCACATTACTAATCTACGCACGCACCAGCCTACGTGCGTATGTATAAGGATTTAGCGTAGCAGCTATACTTCGTCCATTTTTTTTTTTGTTATGACTGTACAGCTGAAGTGTGATTGTAATTTACGTAGTTGTAATTATTTTTGGGATAAAAAGTTATCTATATTAAAAACGACAGAAATTGATTCAGTGAACGATTCTGAACAAACTACTTGCACAATGTGCATTAATTCAGTTACACATAGTACATGATACATTTAACTTTAGGAAGAGACTGTCACAGTGAAAACCTGCCCTGTTGGCCCACTGGTCGCAAGCGCGTGAGGTTTTAGGTTTGATTCCCGGATCGGGCAAAGTGTTGTTTGGTTTTTTCATCTGGAATTTCTCAGATGCAGTACGGAGTCTGGATTTGTTTCCGGACATAGGACTCTATTATACTGAAGCCAAGCTGGGGATGGTAGAACTAACGGAAGCCTATTGGTAGATCAATATATCTCTGTTTTATTAACCTCGTAAGGCCCAATGTGCAATGCATTGAACAAAATGACATGCAGTATTACACATTGCAGACATGCATTTAAATTAAATGTACAGACGCCAGCACATCAAGCTACCCGAAACTGTTAGATTTTCCCAATCAACTTTGAACCTTATGTTTTAGCGCTAAAGTTGAAAATCTATTAAAGAAATCTGACAGACTGTAGTAGCTTGATGTGCTGGCATCTGTACATAGGGCGTTTAGAAGAAGATTTTGTTTTTAGGTCTGGGCCGGAATGCCGTACGTAGGTTAATGTTTAATACATTGTATCATACATTGGGCGTTTAGCTCATCTTGCGAAATTTAGCTTGGGCCTTATGAGGTTAAAATTGGACTTATTATGTACCGTTTGTATACACAGAAGAGCTTTCGGTGGACGACAAAAGTAAACAAGGAGATGAGAAAGATACACAATAACTTTAATGTTGGGCAGGCTGCCTGCGGCACCGCTCACGTTCAGTTTGGGCTTTTTAAGGGAAAAGACCTATATAGATGAACTTTCCGCTGTATTTTGCTTCGGTAGTTTTGCATTTAATGACCATAACAGCATGATCAGTCTAATGTTACCATTGCTGGGGCCTCCACTCTGTGAGTGAGAGCGAGCCCTAATCCATCAAGCGGGCCCGATGCGGGTTGGTGAATGTCAATTTTCGTTCTTATGCGGGAGATCTTATAGTGCACAATTGTGTGCGCAGACACAGGTGTACTCGCTCTTCCTTCACTCTCATAGTCCGATTTGACGGCAATCCGACACGATCGGAGAGAGATCAGGCGCTGAGGCAAGAGGGTATCACGCCGCCAATTTCCAATCTCCAGGCCGTTAGTTAGAAATTCGTAAGGGAAAAACCTAATAACGCTTTACCCGACATGTTAATCGAACCCAGGACCCTTAGCAGTACGCCTACGACCACGAGACCAACAGGGCAACTAACATCATTACTCTGAAACAAACATTGTAGTCAAACTTACATCCAATTATTGCTGACAGATACAAGTTTGAACACAGACTTAGTCGCGATACGTTAATTGCGTTAGGAACTCCGTCTGAACGCGCCTTTACTTGAATTATGTCTAACTTGTTACGACGTTCTGTTTATTTCGCGTGTAGTTTAGATAACTTGGGATTTAGAGGTAGATAGTGAACCTGTGGCGGCATCTACATTGCTGCATGCGAACTACGCATCATACTGACGTCACGCAAAATCCTGCATCGCGCAAGCAAAGTTTACCGCTAGGCCGAGGTGTACGTCTAGTAAACCCATATTTCGCCAGGTATGTTTAAGTCCCTTGTAATTGAGGGCGAGTCTATTGCCATAAACCGTGCATAAATCCAAACTCTGGGCTGAGAAATTCCTGTTGGAAAAACACAATAATACTTTGCCCGACCTGGGAATCGAACCGAGGACCAAAATGACGCATTGATTAGACTTGAGATTGTCATGGAAACACTATCTGATAACGTGTGAGCTCACGCTTTTCGGTAAGGACACTTTTTCGCATGACTAAATACGGCGCCAAACCGCACTGGGCCCGCTTGGTTGATTATGGCCCACTCCCTCTTACAGAGGCCCGTGTCCCTGTCTGTAGTGATGTAAATCTTTGCTATTTACCCATTTCATCATCTTCAGTCACACCTTCCCAATAAATCTCACTCACCTAACCTAAAAAGAACAGCTAAATCTTCGTCAAATCAAATGAGCCTGAGTTATTTACGACCCAGTTTAATATTAACTGAAGGGCGATCAATTATCCGTTCATTAAGACCTTATTAGTTAAGCTTTTAAATGTTTGTATGGCAGTTAGACACTTATTTGTTCTTGTCGCTTGTTTCCTTGTAAAACTAATCGGTTTGGAGATGTGGGTCTGTTGAGTTAGTTTTTGGATTAGATTTTTTTTTTGACGACAATGTTATAAAATTTATTTGAATTAGAAAGAAAGAAAATACGTTTATTTGCGGTAAACGTGACACAGAGAAAGAACACAAAAAAGGAACAAGTTATTGAGTAAATATGCGTCACATCCACGCAAAACGTCCATCGCTTTGCATAATGCTAAGACCATACGCGACACAAAGCCCAGGCGCTGCCGCTGGTTTTCAGCGACAGCTGGCATTGACGCGAGGTCGTCATCCGACCGTTAGACATTTTGTGATATTATTTTTACAGCTTCTTAAGATAAGATATACAACGTGTAACGTTAAATGCGCAAAACCTGAAAATATGTAGTTTGATCAGAATAACGAGCAGAATTAATTGAACCACTTTTTAATATAGGTCACATTTTTCAAAAAATCTTCATTAAAAACGTTGCCGTGTCTATTTATTAATAGGTCAAGCAAGCCAATGTCAGCGCGGCGCAGCGGCCCGGTGACGACTTCTCCCTCCATAAAGCGCCGTCGCAGACGCAAGAAACGATCAGAATGGCCAGTAAAACTAAAATAGCACATAAAACCTTTAATTTTTTTTAATGACTTATTTTCTCTCTGAAATAGGTCAATTGAATGAAAAATCAGTTGGGGTGTCTGAGATTTTGCGCATTTAACATTACACGTTGTATTTATTTGTCAAAAACACATGTAGGTTCACAATCAGTTGGAACGATTACAAAACAAAAAAAGTCTCAGCATGTTTTGCCTTGAAAGGCGTACAAATATGGTAATAATAATACAAATCAAAGTTCAAAAAAAGAAAAAAAAATCATAAAGTTACATTAAGTTAATAAAAATGTCTAAAGTACATCATTTAAATAGTCGGCAACATCATAGGCTGTATTGTCGAATTTCAGTACCTATATCCTACACTGAAATCCAATTACCAAGGTTTTTGTCGTAACATTTTAACAAAATATGAAACAGGTAACTAGAAAAAATACAAAACAAAGCCCATCTAATAATCTACTTACGTTTTAATTAAAACACGAATTAAATTTTAATTCTGCAACAAAACTCTCATTTTGTTCAACAAATATTACTTAACCCTTCAAATGAAGCTTGAATACGAAACTAGAGCGAAATATGAAACTTTTTAGTTGAAAATAATTAACCAACTTTCGCTGGGACGAAAGTGGTACAAGTTTAAATGCCCGTGACCCTTCATAGGCAGCCGAGCGTGGGGTACGTGGGAAACCCAACCTCAGACATGAGCTAGGGTTACCAGCACCTTAATTGCGTAACACACTATCATCATTTTGATCGATATTGCTAATCCATTGCTTTATATGTTCATAAAACTGGTCTGCTCAACAACGTAAATAACGCAATGAATATTGTTGAACTGTCAAAATAAAACCTATTGCTACTGACAGTGTATTACGCAACCACCCCGCAGGTTGGTTTTTTATATCAAATATAGTATTTTCAAAGCCATTGCCTGTAAGAATATTTAAAAATAATATGTGTGTAACAGTAGGTATGTTTTAAAAAATATGTTTTTTTTTAAAGCATATTTTTTGTTACTTTGAACCTTTATTAACTGGTTTAATTATATTAATACTTTTTTGAATACTGGTCCTATTGCGACCATGTTGCCTTGCCATTTTGTATTGAAATGAAAATAAGGTAGTCTTGTCTACTTTATCTGTATATATATTTTTAATACAGCATTAAGGCCTGTAATATAGCAAGATACTATATTATATAGTAGGGTTGGCAACCCTGGACATGTACTTACTTGCATGCAAGACATTCTTCGTTGATGTGAACTTCCACGTTCATGTAATATACTTTGATAAATCGTGGGTAATTATTAAAGAAATATCAGTACAATTGATCAAATTATATGTAAATAACCCTTTAATTTTCTCTTGTAAAAGGAATTTTAATTATTTTCTAATATTAGTATCAAGGTTAGTTATTTTATCTAGACTTAGGAACTACACGTTATGAATTGAATAAAACTGTTACATATGTGGAAATCATTCAGATCTGAGCCTTTTCCCAATAATGTAGGGGTCGGCTTCCAGTCTAACCGAATACAGCTGAATACCAGTATTTTATATGCAGCAACTGCCTAGCTGACTCCCACAAACCAAGTTACGGGGGAATACGATACCCTTTGTAAGGCTGGTTGTCAGACTTTCGGGCTTCTGACGACACGTAACGACTGCCAAAGATCCTCGAATGACAGCCGGGACCATCGCCTTAACGTGCTTTCCGATTCACGGAGAGGTCTCAGTATGTAAACATGGTCACATATCCATGGATTAGCCGCGGCAAGTGTAGATTAACATGATCGATCGATCCGCGTGGCTGTTATTACTTACCCACAAGGCAGATCAAGTTGTCCTTATTCAGATCTAAATCTTATAAAATATTACCTTGAATTATATAGCAAAAAGCTTAAATAAGTTAGTTGAAAAAATTAATTGGTTCAATCCCTAATATTACTCAACATTAATAGTATGTAATAAAAATTCTAAAGATGGCCGATAAAACGCGGAATCGTGTCTTTATTTCCCTATTTTTGTGCAAATATCAATTAATATTGTAAAAACTTCACGTTATTATTTCTTTGTTCGGGTGTTTTACCGTGTAATAACTTATATTTTCGTGACTAATTTTATTGCGTTGGTCTATTATTTTATTATAACTATTATTTCTTTTTCCCCCCGACCGACACTGCCGTATCGTATCGCCTGCTCGCGCTATTACTTCGTTCGCTCTTAGCGTTCTGTCTGACTTATAATATTTTTGCTCGGCTTCTTAGGATCATTGCTTGTCGTAAAATAGCCTACAGCCTTCCTTATGAGTTGGGCTATCAATGCAAATATTTATTCAAATCCAACCGGTACTTTCAGAAATTAGCACGTTCAAACGAAAACAAACATATACATTAGTTTTTGTATATGCGAAACCTGAAACACGTGTCTATGTAATGAATCTATGCACAATATTTCAAAACTGTCTCAAAAAATCAAAAAGTTATAAACTTGTTATGTTATCTGCTTGTCTGTACAAAAATATGATTACCACTTACAACGCGCCGCCGGCCGACCGGCCGTGACCTGTGTTGTCCGGATATGTAGGTACTTAGTGTCGCTCGATGTCCAACTTGTTACCTTTTTAAAATATTTTTGGGACAAAATATAACATGGTGTAAAATTATTGTAATCGATTCAGTTACTTATTCTAAACCAACTATATTCAGGTTTGCAATATACTAAAAATAATGTTGTAGAAGATATAGATAGACAAATAGTATAGATTAGTATAAATAGAAGCTATACCAAAGTATTAATAATCATCAACACGCTATATTCCCTCCATCCATAGGATTATATTGAGCCCAGCTTTCAATATTGGGATTGCACATATGAGCAGCACCCTTTGTGGGACGCTCGCTCTAGGTGAGATGCACGAACAGGTGATTCAATTCAATGCTTTGTCATACATCTGGGCTTTTGGCGATGGATTCTACGATTGACGTCAGAACGTCTGAACGTCTAACCCTAAAATTCAAACGTTCAAAACGTTTGAATTGTAGGGTGAGTTGTCCAATTAAAGGTAACAAAACCATCGCCACTTAATCAGTTATCTACTTTAGTCAAATGTATTCTAAGTCTATTTTTGAGTGACCATTTGTTACAAGAAAAGAGCAAAGCAAAGCATGACATTCAGTTTGTTGTGGTTTGAATCTCAAATTCTTAATTCAAATATAGATTAGAAGTTAGATAGAATATGCAATTAATTATTTTTAGCTTATTTCTAAAGAAAATGGGTATGTGTTGAGAAGAGTAATTTATTTGTACGTAAAAGGGTAATAATAATTAGGACAGAATTGGGTAATTTGTTTTAGTTGCTTTTTATGTTCAGACTCCAGTAGATGAGTGGAGGTTTTTTTCTTCTAGCCCTCTTAATCTGCCTAGGCTTTTCCCATCTATGATGCGGTCGGCTTCCAGTCTAACCGAATGCAGCTGAATACCAGTATTTACATGGAGCGACTGCCTATTTGAGCTCCACAACCCGTAACACGATACCCATTGGTATGACTGGTTGTCAGATTTTTTGGGCTTCTGACTACCCGTAACGACTGTCAAAGATCTACGAATGACACGCACGACAATGAAACACACGTGGGGGTGTCGGTATGTGATGGGTGGTCACCTATCCACGAACCGACCGCGACAAAAGCAGCTTTACCTTCGATCGACTAATAGCTGTTATTATTTAGCCACAAGCCCCTAATTTTCTAGCTCTTTACTGGAATCTTAATGTCATTGAATACGGAATGCAGACAATACAAAACGAATTTCTCCACCTTCTTTTGCTCGTTGAAAAGTATCAGAAAAGAAATAAGTGTTTACTATTAATACATAAAATTTATTAAGATATCCCACAGCATAGAAAATATGTATAATAGAAACAACTGCGAAACTGAATAAACAGAAATAAAGCTACAGTTTATAGTGCTTGATCAAAGTCAAAGAGTTTAAAACTGTTTTGCATTAACATAGAATTCTTATGTTCCTCGCTTTTCTTTGAAGTTATCCTGAAAACCTCGATATGCAGTCGGTTTTAAATGCAGAGAAAATAGTAAAATGTAATGAGTAGGGAGGAGAGACTGAGGGAAAACTTTTAAGTTCGTGTACTTTTATAAAGAGTGTTATGGAAGTTTGAAACAACTAAGAGCGGAGATTCCGGAGGAAACCTGAAGGAATTCCTAGGATGTTAAGACAAGGAACTTTTTTTACATTTGTTAAGTCTGTACTCAAAATGGTGAAGGAAAACATCGTGAGAAAACCGGCATGTCCTAGAAGCCAAAATTCGAAGACATGTGACATCTAACAACACGCACAGGGCCCGCGTGGGTGTTTACAGACCACTCTCACAGAGAGGATGTCTGTGTCCAGAGGATGTCTGTGTCCGAGCAGTGGGAATATTATAGGCTGATTATTTATTTATTTATTTAATACTTCAAGCACATAAATGTACAGAGGCGGACTTAATGCCATAGGCATTATATATCTGGACTTCAAATAAAATACCAAAATAGCTTACCTGTTACTAAAGACGCTGCTGTCTATACCCATTATTAGGCATCTTATGTATACTAAAAATTCAAAATCAATATGACTAGCCTTTTCACAACTATGTTGGGGTCGGCTTTAGTCTAGCCGGATGCAGCTGAATACCAGTATTTTACATGGAGCGACTGCCTATCTGACCTCCACAACCCAGTTACTTGGTAACATGATACCCCTTGGTAAGACTGGTTGGGCTTCTGACTACCCGTAACAACTATCAAATATCTTCGAATGCTAGCCAGGACCAACAGCTTAAAGTGCTTTCCGAGGCACGGACCGAACGCGGAAAGCGTAGCCTAACCTGCGGTCGAACCATGCGGCTGTTATTGTTTAACCACGAGCCCCTTTAATTATGCAGTGTAAAAACTGACGCACAATACACTACAAATCACGGACCTCCTAGGACCACCCCTTAATTTCCCTGTCAAAATGCCGTATTCTCCTTAAACAGACCGTAATTAAATGGCCATAAATTAGTGCTCACACAACAAGCCTTCCCTGGCCCATTCGAATGGACAAAAAGTGACCATTGTATGAACGTCAAAACAGCCGTCGAAAGTCTCCGGGAAAGTAACCAGAGACAATTAATAGGTTTAATTAGAGGCGGGATCGTTTAACTGTAGTCGATTATGTTAATCGAGTGTGGAAATCGACTAAATGGTGTCGTGATTCGTTTTTGTGTTAGTGAGTTGGTAATGTTTTCGTAATTGGTATAGCTAAGCTTTTTACCTTTGATCGTTATTTATTTACATGAGTTTTGAATTGTGTATATGAGTACTTGGTGACTTTTGTTGTATATGAGTTTTGACTGGTGTATAACCCTGGGTTCTATGGTTAAATATTTTCATTAGCAAAATTTGAGAACAATTTGGTCCATGTCCAGCAGAGGATTGCTGTAGGCTGATATTGAGTACAATTTTAGTTTAGTTTTTTTATATGTATCGTGCGTTTTGTTTGTGCAGAAAAACCATTTTTCATTGTTTCTTTCTTTCTTACATGAAAATAGTATCTAGTGTTGTAGATGCTATAAATGTGTCATACTAAAAACTAATATTATGATACTTCCAAGTTTAGTCTCCAGACTAAAATTGACAAAAAAGTAACAGCTCATAAGTTAAAACGACAAATGCTTCTTGTTGTTTCTCACTTAGTAAATTATGGCCTTCGTTTACGCATCATGTGGTATTATGTCTTCTCGAGTAATAAAATTGACAAATCGCCGTCTAGTGGAATATAAGTAAATTGTTTGGGTATATTTTCTCATATTTATTTATATTATCAATGAAGAATGTTTTTATCTTTTCGTTTTTATGAAACGCCTTTCCAAGCGCTTCTTTGATACTGCTATAAAGCACCCCAATTAACTTGACCCCCAATTAAAATTGAACTTAAATTTAGTTTAGTTTGTGAACAAGAAAATCGGCACCATTATCAACTTGTTATGAGGTTTTTGCTCACAATGTTCTTGTAATTCCTGACTATTAATTTTGGTTTACACTTTCATTCACGCCGTCTTCTGACATAAGACACTAACACTAATCTGGGCTTAATGTCTTTGCCTCAGGTAACATTTAAGACACTTTTGTGATTACTTTATTAATTAGAAATAATTTAATAATAATAATAGTAATAATAATTTATTTATTCATTTGACAACACTGGTCCAATGGTTATTACAGCAATAACTTATCAACTAAGGGTTAGTAATTAAATTAAATTAAAAAATCAAATCAAAATAATAAAACATAATCAAAATAATAAAAATAATCAAAATAAAATAATCAAAAATAAAAACAGTTTCTATTCACCCTGCCGCACGAGCAACCGGACAGCGTGTCTAAATATTGGTGCATCGTGTCTTTCAGCTAGGGTTTTCAAAATGCTGTTGGTGCTAGCCCTCATTCTGCTTATCAAGGATGCGGTCCTTTTCCTCCGGATGGCAAAGAATTCGTGGGCTTGCTCTAAAGCAAACATGCCAGACGCGCTGCAGAATCGGGGCAACCTCGACAGCACCCTGAACCCATTATTATATTGCACCCGCAGGGCATCTAGTGCCTTTAATCATCCTCAATTTGTTTTTATTACTCATAAACCTATGATTACAAAATTGGTCGATTAAACTAAGACTCGACTAAATAATCAGTCTCGCATACTAATTTCCCATCACTAGTGTTTCATTCAGAACAAAAAGTAGTGATGGAAACGTCGCATCAATTTAAAGCTGGTTCGAAGCTTGATTGATGAAGGCTTTGACGAAGTAAATTAAGAGACTTTTCAACTTTTTTTTTTTTCTTCTTTTCTTTTTAAAATGGGACGCAGGGCGTAAATTAGGTACCACCTAGATTTATTTAAGGAAGCCGTAGACTACCGGCTAAGAAAGCTACTTAATTTATTTGTACGCGGAAAGATAAAAGGGTATTTAAAAGGGGGGGTTTTTTTAGATAAGGAATTTTACGGAAGATTTCATTGTAGTTTTTAGTGCTGAAACGAAAAGAGAAGAAAAGGAGTTGTATTCGGGATTTCGTTTTCCGTTTAGTTGCGGTTTCGATGCCCGCACGGATTAAAAAACAAATAAGAACAAATGTTAGATGGCTTACAGAAAAGTCCTGGGCCTATTCTTGCATGTGTGATTTGTGTCTGAACTCGTTGCACGAATATTAAGAGAAAACCTGGCGTGAATTTGTAATTTTTTGTTTCGAGAAAAATAAAGTTTTCTTTAAGTTAAGCAATATTAACCAACTATATCTAATTTGAGTAGGGGCGGCCCATCGGTAACGGCCCCTACTTACGAGTTGTAGGTCGTGGGTTCAAACCCAGGCAGGCGCTTTCCTTTGTGTCATTAAATCATTTCATCACCACTGCCGTGCGATTCTGAAGCCATCTCACCGTGAAAGCTTGGGTGAAGTGAGCGTGGAGTGAACTGTCATTCGCTAGGGATTAACACTATTAAGTGCTCACTTCACTTATGATTTCACGGTGAGATTTTCACAGAATCGACCGGATGCTCTCAAAACGTTGAATGAAAACATCGTGAGGAAACCGGCGTGTCCTAGAACCAAAAATTTTAAGACATGTGACATCTATCAACCCGCCCTGGGCCCGCGTGGTAGATTACAACCCACTCCCTGTACAAGAGAGGAGGACTGTGTCCCAACAGTGGGACCATAATAAGGCTGATTATACATCTAATTGACTATCCTACACCACAGCACTACTTATTTACCTTAACCCGGCGAGCGTAAGGTTGGGTATAATACACCAAGACCCTATAAATCGCTCGATATTTTGTGTCATATACATATTTTTTTTTATATATTTTAAAATTTTATCCTCTGTTTCAGTTTCCTTTCTATTATAATGACAATAATTTAAGAAAAGAATTTAAAATCAATATTAAAACGAGGGGCCCGTGTCTAAATAATAACAGCCGCACAGGTCGATCGAACAGGTTAAGCTACGCTTGCCGCGGTTGGTCTGTGGATGGGTGACCATCTTTACATACCGAGACCGCTCCGTGCCTCGGAAAGCACGTTAAGCCGTTGGTCCCGGCTGTCATTCGTGGATCTTTGACAGTCGTTACGGGTAGTCAGAAGCCCAAAAGTCTGACACCACTCTTACCAAGGAGTATCGTATTACCCAGTAACTGGGTTGTGGAGGTCAGATAGGCAGTCGCTCCATGTAAAATACTGGTATTCAGCTGCATCCGGTTAGACTGGAAGCTGACCCCAACATAGTTGGGAAAAGGCTAGGCAGATGATTAAACCGTAAAAATATCTAATTTATCACATGGGTTTTTCGCACCCACCTTATGCTCCGTGTCACCCGGGTTAAAATATTCACACTATCCGACAATCCGTTATCAAAGGAGCAAGCCAGACAAAGATATCAACAAAAGCGACATTATATAAAGTAGAAAACGGAAATAAACAACTTTTATTTTGTTAACATTTCACGGTAACCCAGTTTATACTTAAAGGGGATCTATAGGGTACCTTAAGATAAGCCGGGGAGGTATTATCGTATAAATGGGAGCGAACACGCGAGGACTGACTCAAAGGATAATGCTTTTGATGTGTCGGTGGTATGTATTGTTGATATAATTAGATTGAACGCCGAATAATTGGGAATTATTATCAGTTGAGTAGGTAGAGTTTTTGTGTGAAACATGGATAGGTATTTAACCCTTAGTAGGTATCGTGGGTCAAATTTGACCCAGAAGCGAACATAGCGTTTTTCTTACATTTCTATTTTTTTTTTTATGTTTTAAGTTCACACTAACCAAAAAGTGCAAAAAAATTAGGTTAGTTACAAATGCGTGTAAAACATGATATTATTTTTATATTCTAAAATTAAATCAAGATAATTTGGTAAAAAAATGTTTTTTTATCTCATAACTAACCATATTTTATACAAATAATAAAAAAATCTACGTTCTACAACAGATTTTTTGGTATGGGTAAAATATGACCCATGATACCGGTAGTGTTGCCAAAAAAGGCGATACCAGCTAAGGGTTAAAAGTATACACTTTAGTTTTGATCAATCAATTTAACCGGATTATCTATCTTATTTACACAATATAGCTAGCATTTAAAATGATACTATGTACAGACGCCAGCATATCACGCTACCCAAAACTGTTTTGCCAATCCACCTTGTACCTAATGCTTTAGCCATAAATTCAAGAATCTATTAAAGAAATTTGAGAGATTGTAGTAGCTTGATGTGCTGGCGTCTGTACATGTATATAAAAAAATAAGCAAAAGAATCACAGATGGGTACCTATCTAGGTTACCTAGACGCAAAAATACAATTTGAAGGTGGACTTTACTACTAGAGATGGTCTTAGGAACGGTAAACAAGTATTCAAGTGTTATTCATTTTTAGATTATCACCAAAAAGCTTGGTTATAGCTCCAGTTTGAGTACCCCGATAAACAGCGACAACCTCACCCCAGTTGGGACCTAATTCCGTAATCAGCAATCCGGTCTCTCTTGAGGGAATATACTCCGACCCTCATACATAATCTATACCAAAAACAAGTACCCCGTTACTACAATATTATCACCTACATATGGAGGATATGTAGGTGATACTCGTACACAATCACTTGGTTACTTACATTAAATATTCATCCCCAAATTCGAAATCGTAAACATTTAACCGTGGAAATGCGACGTGGGTCCAAAGCGACCATATAGGGCCAAATAGGACCATGTAGGACAAGCGAACTCCCGTGGGAAAAATTCGTAAGGCCATTGTAGAACAGGCGGCAATAATTAATGTATTTGTAACACGAACCTTATTAGGCTGATCCCCGGGATAGTTAAGTGTGGCATTTTCGGTATGTGAATGATGTGTTCTGGGTTTTAATGGTTTTGATTAATAACTTCGTGGGAGTTATTGTGCTGTGTGCTAATGAGAGACCGCAGGAAAAACAAGAAAAATGAGAAAACCGGCTCTGATTACGACGGAGAAATGTTTCACGTTTCGTTCCCTAGTTAATCAAGTTTATCTTCAAAATGAAACCGATTTATCCAACATAAAAACTCAAACGTACTCTCAACAATTAATCCGAACCGTACAACAACAGAAAACGATACAAAAGCTTCCGCTTCTATATTTTACAGCACAATATACGTTCGGGCTTAAACATAAAACGGAGAAAGAATACAATAAACAAATTTATTATACTCTACGGAAAAATAAAACTAGGTAAAAACCTCAGGTATGTAGAAGACAGTAGTGATGCGTATTCAAAGGACGTGTATCGCGTGCGCCTGACACCGGAACCTAGCTTTTTTTCTCTGAGATCCTTTGTTGGACTTCCTTTGGCTAGAGGGAGGTCATCTAAGGGGGAAGCGAGGTCTATTGTACGAGGTCCATTTGAATATTCAAGTATGGAACACGCTTAGTAAACGATGTCAATGGCTGGCATGTGGAGTAGACTTTTTTTTAGGACTCAACCCGTTAGTGCAATTAGTTTTTAATATGTGCTTGTTTTGTACGGTCGCGTTTGAAGGGTTAACTTTTTGGTTTTATTTTAGATTATTACTTGATTGGGAGTTTTGTTCTTTCGCTTCTTCGCTTTGCTTCAATTATGTTTTAATAATGTAGATTTAATACAGATTTTAGTAGTATTTTTTTTGGTTACATAAAATTAAAAAAAAGCGTAACTAAGGGTATTAACTAGAGGTATTAATTAACTTTCAGACAACCTTAGTCAAACAACATAATCTTATCATTTGTAAAAGTTAACACAAATCTATTAATAACACTTACAAGTTAATTAAAACGGCGAATGATGAAAGAATAATTACGCAGTTTATTCCCGGCGATATATTTTTACTGTAATGCTTTTTAATTTAAGCACATTTTACATGGCCCGGGCATTTATTTTTGGTCGACAAACTGACACTTCGGTTCGGATCCGATCGGTTTAACAATAAATAGCCGAAAATGGCCGCCAATTGCGCGCCATGATGGTTTTTATTTATGCTAGACACGCCAGCGCTAATTATACGCTTTTCGGTTTAAGTAAATACTTTTGGCGCTTAAATAAACTAGATTGGTAGATAAATAAACTGGCTTTTTTGGTTTTTGTATGTTTTATTTGGTTAGTTAAATTAAATCGATGGTAGATTTTTTTGGCAACAACAGTTGTCAAAAAAAAAAACAAACTAAGTACTAACAAGTAGGTTAGTCAAACATTTAATCCTTCACGTACTTACTTAATCATAATATATTTCAGTGAATAGGTATACATGATAAAAATATAAAACCTTACTCAAAATATAAAATAAAAAGAAATTATACCTCTTCTCCCCGTTGTATATTTTATATATCACGTAATTTTAACCTTAATAGCAGGGAAGTTCAACATTTTGAACAGAAACAAAATACATTCAGTATAACGTTCTCGTTTACTTGTTAATCTAAGGTTACATTCACAGTAAGTATATGTGTAAACGTTATGTAAACACGGCTGCGTATCTAAGTGATATTATACCTGAGATTAGCTAACTTAATGTATGTTACTCGTATGTGGGAAGCGTCTCTTAGATTTTAACATAATAATTGGTTGCATTATGTATGTGCTTGGCTGCTCCCGACTTCATCTTGAGTGCTAGCGTCTGCTTCTCTAATAACAAAAATTGTAAAGAAATACTTTTGAAGAAAATAGCTCATGGACGGTATAGTTGTTATTTTTTTTTTGGCAAAAATGTCTGACAATACACACATTTTATTTGCAAGTGAAGCAGTTAATTGGTTTATTTATTCACCGAAATAAACAGGATACGTTAACATTGCAGGTACATATACGGCAATGTAAGGTTATCACCTTGCGGGCTTTATTATTGCAGGTATCAAAAATGACCTCCAATGCTTCGAAAACGTCTTCAAAACCAATTAAAACACACAATAAGAATATCCAATCACATCACAAAATTTCATTCGACAATACGTCTGTATGCGTCAGATCATAGTTCTGCACACAAAAGGGCTTCGC
This sequence comes from Eremobia ochroleuca, assembly GCA_949629135.1. Taxonomy (NCBI): domain Eukaryota; kingdom Metazoa; phylum Arthropoda; class Insecta; order Lepidoptera; family Noctuidae; genus Eremobia; species Eremobia ochroleuca. The sequence continues at coordinate 6,832,362 of OX451405.1, read as the reverse complement.
TCTCGGACGAGCAATTATATTGACGACCACATCGTGGTCTCGTAGACCACGTCTAATTCAGAACCAGACGTACAGACCAGACATGTGGACTCATTGGTCCGAATAAGATTAGGCTATGTAGTGCACCTGGTACGGACTCGTCTTCAATTTCGTGTGTGAAAACGGTAGATTTCGAGCATTGAATTAGGAGGATATATCATTTTTGATATAATATCATTATTTAGATAGATATACGCGATATTTTGATGATGTCTCAGAAATTAAGATGCGAAATGGATGTTTTATACTTACTTAGATATAATTTGTTTGTAATCCGTAATTTGAAAGGAAGAAAGAAAAATATTTTATCTGGGACACTCACAGGAAATACAAACAGTAAAAAAGAAGCGTTTATTACTAAAAAAGTTACATTAAAAAAAAAAAAAAAACTGCGAGGCTAAAAAGTCTCCTATCTCAGCATAATGCTAGCGTAATTTCACATGTGATTATGCTACGATTTGCTTCAATATATGTAATGGATGAAAAGCATTAATCAAAATCAAAATTTCTTAAAAGCAAGACTTAGTGTTGACACACTCTGCGTATACATTTGTACAGATCATTAGCAAAAAAGTTCGAAAATTCTTTCTAATGCAGGGGGCACACCAACGGGAAACGACTTTGATTATCGCGATGATGGGTGTTAACCGTAAGTGTAGCCACAAATTATCGTGATTATTTTACAACGGCAATCACAGTGCCGATTGACGTTAGGCGATAACTCGGGTGGCGGTATTTTTTGCAAATCAAAGAGATTTACCGCGAGAATTATTGCCAACGTTGAAGCGGCCACACTTACGTTTGTCATTGCGCACCGTGATCGCGATTTTATTTGTTCTTTTTTCTTCCTTCGGTAATGATAAAATATATTCATATACATACTTAATAAAAATTGACACTCATTAAATACAGTGCAGCAGCGTCAACGTCCATCTTGAAATTCAAGGAGAACATAAGTGCCAATTGACGTTGACCGTTCAAGTGTGGCCACTCAATTTATCGCGTTAATTATCGGAATAATTACCGCGGTGTTTACGGCGATGATGGACATTGCCGTTTCCCGTTGGTGTGACCCCTGCATAAAAAAAAAAATCTAATTCTCATTTTTATTCCACAGCCCGGGAACACACGTCACACCATGTAACAAGATTAAGGCACTCGAGACATCTAGAAACGTACTTGCCAATACACACATCTTCCGTGAGTATACAGTTTTATAAAAAAAAACCATCATATAAGATCTCATTTATCACAATCACAACCCTGCCCCCAAAAGCTTAATCCCCATAGATTTTCGTATTATTTTTACGCTTCTTTATTTAAATATTGATTATTATAATAACCCTAGATGTTTTGCATGACTATTATTAATAATAATTACTATTAATAATTTAATGTAAGTAAATATTATTATTATGTAAGAATGCAAAATACTAAATGCTTTTAGCACTCATGGAATAACGTAAGTTAATTTCACCGAAATAAAACCACTTCTCATAATAATTTTCACAAATATTTTGATCCAAAATAAGCGTTTCCCGGAAAATATACAGGTACCTATTTAATTATGGTATTATATTATGGTGTATTTATTTTTTATTTAAAATATTTTTAGTATTTTATTTATTGTATTTTATCGGTGACTGTAGTTTTTATTTTTATTTACAGTGCGGGACAAAATTACAGGGAAAAAAAAAATTGATACCAAAATAATGTATAATTGTCTTGCACTGTTTATTATTTTATTTTACAAAAAAAATATATATGTATATACATTTTAGTAGATTCTTTACACATAATAATGAATAAAATACTGTTTTATGTCATTGCATGTTGACTTACAAAGTCGTTAATTTAATAATTTGTACCTACAAATAATTAGATTTTGAGAGAGCATTGATAAATGAGTTTTATTAACTTAACTGTATGTTTGCGCGATTTGTTATTTGTTTAAGTGGGACAGCATGCAATGCAAGATAGTTTATGCCCAAAACTTTTTTTTTTCTTTTATCCTCGCCCATTTCTTACAGAACGATGTACCTATCATTTCTAAAAGTTATGTCAAAGTAATTATGATTTGTTTATTTTTTTTAACTGCGTCGTAATCCAAACAATGATTCAAGTTCATGTCCTTATTCAAACTTACTAACGAAGTTTTACAAACTAATTACTTACACAAGTTAGATTTAATCACCAAGTTGAGAAAAAGAAAGTTAATAAATACTTGATGACGTCGATCCACAATTAACGTACAAGTTCAAAGTTCGATGAAGGTCATATCACTAGCTGAAAAAGTTAAATAGACAACTGTCAGTTGTGTGGGACGTCACTCGCAAATATGTGACAGATTTGAACCGCACAAAGACGAGCACGGGCAACAGCAACCTTTTTGTAACAATCACATTGATTTTGACAGCGTTGTCAATGACAGTAGCCCAACAGCAACCTTATTGGAATGAGAATAAAGATCACTGTGATTTGGACAGTGAACGGACTGTAACCTCCCCATTCCATCTTTTCCGTATTACTTTGATCGGTAGAATAATGCTCTCGAAACGGTGAAGGAAAACATCGTGAGGAAACCAGCATATCCTAGAAGAAAAAAATCGAACACATCATCTACCATCTCTCACTGGACCCGCATGGTGGATTACGGCCCGCTCTCAAAAAGGAGTCCTGTGATAAATAGGTTATATAAACTAACATCTTCCCTCTGTAAGGACTGGGCGAGTCCATTATTTCGTAGAATGTGTATGTAGCTCTTAATTGACGTAGAGGCATGGCCTAACGTGGTTTCAGTTTGTACCAGCGACGGTGACGAAATTCGTGGTAAAAGATAACCATAAGCCGCTCTTCACCGACTGCCTCAACTACCGGCCGACGGTGAAGGAAGAACAGCCTATTGGGACCAAAGTGTTCACTGTAAGTATCTCTTTTATCTGTATGTCTTTTAGGGTTCCGTACCTCAAAAGGAAAAACGGAAGCCCTATAAAATCACTTCGTTGTCCGTCTGTCTGTCCGTCACTCAAGACCCTTTTTCTCAGAAACGCGTGGAGTTATCAAGTTAAAATTAATATCAAATACTCAGGGCTGCAATCTCTTGAAGCAATGAAAAAATCAAACTTCTAAGTCAACGCAATCAAAAGATACGGACGTTTATGTTCTGGAATCGAAACCTATAGGGTACTTCCCTTTGACCTAGAATCATGAAATTTGGCAAGAGGCAATGTTATGAAGCACAAGTAAAGGAAAAAAAACCGAAAACCGTAAACTTTTAGTGACATTACAAATAAAATAATTTTAAAACTATTTACATACCTACAATTTTTTACGGAGCCCTCGGTGCGCGAGTCCAACTCGCACTTGACCGTTTTTTTTACCGTTCACATGGCGACACCTCAATCTATATATTTCCAGTTTTAGCTGAACTCGCATTATACAGGATGAAATTAAAAACTTTTGTCAAATCGATATAGGAGTTGCAGTACATAATCATTAAAAGTTGTCATTTCCAAAATCTAAATACTTGAAAAATCGTGTAATTATCGTCTCAGATAGTGCAAACTAAGTTATTGACTTTATGTAGACATGAATTAACGTCGTTGAAGATTTTTTTTCAAAATTTTCACAACAAATAAGGAAATTAAACTGTCAATTTTAGCGCGCGCCCAATCTAATCATCACAGAGTTCACAACATGAAGCAAGTTTGCGACGAGTTGACCAAGTTGTAAATACCAAATTTCGACCGTGCCTACAAAAAAAAAAGGCGTGCGACGGCGTTGCCAAGTCGCTTAATGTCTACGTGCACGTATGGATCCCTGTCATTAAAGACATGCTTTGAATTTTCTTTATAACACGTTGCATTAGATGTTTTAATTTGGCGCACCCATTCAATTTCATCCTGTATAGGCTTTTCGTACAATCACAAGTCAGCTTATACTGGTTAGTATAGCTTGATGTGTAGCCGTGCGCTCAAGAACTTGAACCGTGGAGAGAATCAGTTTAAGATGTTCCACTCAGAGTAATTTAGACACGTTTGGCTTTCTAAGCTTAGAAAAACATTGTCACTGACAAATACAAATTAAATCGAAGTGTCTGTGTGTAATGGACAAAATAACAGCTTTTTACTAAATGCATATGAACGTATATCTACAGATAATCGCTCTCTCTTTGTTAAGAATCGTGGATCCATTTTAATTGTCAACGGTTTATCTTCATCTGTTGTGATCAGTAGGGCTGATCGGTATCTCTTGTTGTTCGGTTTTGGGGTTCGGCATCTAGGTCTAAATAAAATCTATATTTTATCTAATAAAACCTGTCTCTAAAAACATCTGTGAATGTCTATCTATTTTTTACCGTGAAAGATTTACGAGAATTTTCTAGTCCCTTACAAAAAGGTAATATCGTCGTCCCGAAAATGGTTGAAAAGAGCAGTTGAGAGTAGAGAGTAAAAAAGATAAGTCTACATTTCAATCAACAGTAGATGTAAATAGGCTTATACCAAAATAAAGGACAATTGAAACGATATAATAAATGACGAGGCAACGTACATTTATGGGGTATATTGGGAATATATCCAAAAAACACTTGTATTTTTTGGATGTATTCCCAATATACCCCTATTATGAATCTTGATTCATCATGGTGACTTAACATTCTAAGGATTCAGGAAAAAATACTGTTTATCCGTTTGTGAAAACATCTTCCGATTTCGTTTGATCAATCACTTAATATTTTATGCGTCAAACCTGTAGGTTGAGCACGAAAATATTGGCTTCTTATCTTAGTGAATACATTTTGTTTAACAGTTTATTATAGCTGCTCTATCTACGTGGGTTTCGGAAAGTGTGAAATATTTTTATTTGATTCTATTACAAGAGATTAACAGTTATTGTCGTCATATTATTATCCTCCTGCGATAATCTGAGTTCCAGTCCCGGTTTGGCTAAATAATAAAAAAAACGACCCATGGTTTTCCTGGATTATTGTGATATATAAGATATTATGTATATTATTGTGATAAATCAGCTGATATGACCAAATGCCCCCCTCAAATGTTCTCTTGGGGAACTCTACAGAAACGTTCGTCGCAAATTCTTTGAAGACTTATCAGTAAAGATACAATATTAACATTATCTATAATTCTAGGTAAAAGCAGAAGACAAGGATCCTCCCGAAATGGGTGGGACGGTAACATATAAGTTCGTCTCCACTCCTGGTGAGAAGGAGAGGTTCCACGTTGACCCTGTGACAGGGACTATTACTACAGCCGATGTAAGTATAAGAACTTTCTCATAAATTACATCTTATATTAATAAAGCACCAGAGATCTGGGCCGAAACAAATGTGGAGGGTTGTAAACCAAGTGGTATGGCAAAATGTGGATTACGAGCAGACTTATGTTGATGCTCTTGATTAAAAAATGCCAGCATAGAGGCTCATTAAAGAAAAAAAAAAGAAAAAAAAGTGCGACAACGGTTCATAATTTATGTCTAAAGTTAATCAACCGTGTCTTCCCTTGTATTGTAATAAATATTGTTTTAGTAATAGTCATATTTTGAAAGCCAATCTTATTGGAGAAGAGGTAGGTGCACAAACAACCAATGAACTTCATATTATCTCTTATACTAATAACAATAAAATAACACAGATGTTCGACCACGATGAACCGTCCAGAGAAAAAGAAGCTTACATAACAGTCCGAGCCAGTGACAACGGTCAACCACAGCTCGACGATGCATGTACCATCAAAATTATTATAGAAGACATCAATGACAACCCACCTGTGTTCGACAAAGTTGTGAGTATAGATTATATGATTAATTTAACTGTAGGAAGACAATAATCAAACCTTTCTTACTCCAAAAATTAGGAATTTGAGTTTAGACAGAAAAAATGTCTACTGCTTGATGTAAATTAGGATCTTGTGGATTGGAAGTTTGAGAAATGATCGCAGTGTATTCAAAACTTTTACAGCATTACTTTGTTTTCATTTAAATGTTCTTTATTTATATTTACTGTGTATATTGTGACTTATATCTATGACAATGCTCCAAGCTTTCTTAATGGATTCCTAATGAAGTCTTTCCCAATACTTTGGCGTGTACCTTTAGCTTCAACTTGCAACTGATATTCTCCTAATTGTGACTAATTAAGTGTTCGTTCATTAGCCTCAAAACGTGGCGCAGACTATATTAACGCTTGCCTGTTTTTCCAAGGTCTTCCGTGGAGATGTTTGGAAGGTTTGTCCTAATGAGAGAATTTCACAAAACAGAGAGAGTTTACCGCACAAAAATGAAATAAAATTGCAATTATAACTTGTATAATATGTATATTTGTTCGATTGTTACCATTGCTGTTGATAGTGAAGTTAATTTTGTAGTATTTTGAGCTGTGGTACCAATCGAATTCAAGAACTTTTTTTTTGAAAGTTATCTATTTCTCTACTTGCATGTTTGCTGCATGTGTGATTTAGGACCATAAGCCGCCGCTCAAGGCGTTATTGGTAATCAAAATTTATGTTTCGTGTGTTTCAATACACTTTCTTTGCACATTTGTAGTTGGTGTGTTTTCTTTAGCTAGGCTGCTCTTTCCCCCTAGGCGCATTTTATCACACTGCACGATTATAATTATTTTGGAAAAAACTTTCTCTAAGCTTTGGGCATGCTTCGCGTAGAACATGTCTAAATAGGTATCTATTGCGACGCTATCTATACTGTGTGTGAAATATTATATCATCTTCTTAATCTGTTAAGGTTTCTTTAAAGGATGGAACGCGTATGTTACCCCAAGTTAATACAGGAACAATTTCTAATGTACCAGACAAGAAGTTCTCTAAAGTCCCAAGATTTTTGTTGTAAAAATGTCACCAAATTAACTTTATTTTATGTAAACAGTCGTATTCGGAGTCGGTCCCTCAAGACTTGGCGAGCGGCCGAGAAGTAATGAGGATATCTGCGACGGACATAGACGATGGCAACAATTCCATTGTCCATTACAGTCTGGATTCCAATTCGCCGGACCAAGCATATTTTTATATAGACCCAGACAACGGAGTCATATTTTTGAACAAGACTATTGATGTAAGTATTTCTTTTGTGTTATTTTACCTTAAGTTACGTTGTTGACCTTTGCAGATAGTGCCATCCACGATGACGCGATCCCAATCTCTTCCTTATTGTTAATGGTTATCACTAGCTAATCCCGCACGTGTTTTAGTTTTGGCGATACTCACTAATTACCCACTAATAAGTAATTACTGCGTATTGACAAAACTAAAATAGTAGCGAAATGTTGTACACTTTTACTGTAAGCATTAAAAAGAAGAGTGGGTGCGTCTTCGTGGATGGCATTATCTGTAGTGGACATTTTATTACAAAGAGACAAGAATATAACTGTTACTGTGAAAAAGGACGAGAATTTTTTTCCAGAAGTCATCTTTAGTTATTATAGTATAATTTCTAAGAAAGGAATCTCTAAAAATGTCATTACTGTTAAAGTAAACTCCTTTATCGCAAACTCCATAAAGTTTAGTAAACAACTTCTAAAACATAAGTCTTATCGCCAACACAAACCATTACATAAATATGTTTACTTTTCTCTTTATAAACTTCTGCGACACGTGGCACTAATTAATTTGTTTTCTTTGAGACAGAAAGCACCAGGATATAAGTTTAAGCTGAGTGCGATAGTGAAAGATATGGGCGTTCCGGAGCAGCAAAGCTCCATAACTTTAGACATCCAAGTTGTGGAGTCAAACAAGAAAAGTCCATCGTTTATAGAAGTACCAGATGAGCCAATAAGATTAAAAGAAAATTACTCGGATTTCAACACTCCTATTGCAACTGTGAGGGCTATGTGAGTACCGTTTATTTTTGTTTAGTATCATTAAGGTGAGAGGCTTGTTAAGCTACGCATGCCGCGGTTGGTCCGTGGATGGGTCATCTTCACATACCGAGACCCCTTCGTGCCTCGGAAAGCACGTTAAGCCGTTGGTCCCGGCTGTCATTTCTGGATCTTTGACAGATGTTACGGGTCGTCAGAAGCCCGAAAGTCTGACAACCAGTCTTACCATGGGTTATCGTATTACACATAGTTGGGAAAAGGCTAGGCACATTGGCCTCAAACTAACTGATTTTCAAACAATCTAGACTAAGAGTAATTCAGAACTTTGGTTTTCGTTCGTAGTTTAATCATTTTTGCTAATGTTTGAACGCTGGTAAAGTTTTTAATGTTCTCGTTTTCAAAGTTGCAGTTCGAAAGTCGTTTGAGTGGCGGCCGGTGTTGCAATACCTTGGGTTGAATCTTAACATTGTTGTAAGATGAAGGTACTACTTGGATTCTCTGGTTTAAAATGTTGTGAGGACTTATCAAATAGGCTTATTAGTGGATTCGTACGAATTTACGAATGACATTAGTCGGTGTGTGATGGTTTGACAAACTATGTTTCTATAAAAAAACAGCTCCCTTATTGTGTAACACACTTTCAGTCACAATTTGAACACTTTTGAAGGATATTGCTAATCCATTGCATCATATGTTCGAGAAATGTGTCTGCTCACCAACGTAAATAACGCAATTAAAGATGAACGGGCAAAATGCCCCGCAAGGCAAGTGAGAAATAAAGAGAGAAAGTATTTATTGGGGCTCGCACAGGAAGATGACACAAACCAAATAATATGACAAGTACAATATAAGTCGGAGTTGTTCTGGTTAAGACTAAAACATCTTGTTTTAATCCATAGCATTCAGTCAACTCAGTCTATCGCAGTCCACTGCTGGACATAGCCCCCTCCCAGGCTCCACCACAATACCCTGTCCTTAGCCTTCCGCATCCCGTGTGTCCCAGCCACCTTCTAAAAATCTAAAAAGGTCGGTCCATCTATCCAAACCCCCCCCCCCCCCCCCAGCTATCCATAGAATTGATGATGCAATATTACTTATTTACATAATTTTTGTTATCGCATCGTGTTCTAAGTTTTACGAGCATCCATTTATGATTTGTTTTCTCAAAATTAAGAACAAGAAATATGCAAAGGTTTTAATTGTCTTTTATTTCACAGTTCTAACATCCCTGAAGAAAAGAAACTACAGTTCGAGCTGGTCCAGGGTCAGACGGAACAGACGAACAAATGGCACACCTTCGTGCTAGAACCGGAAGCTGATTCTGCGTACATCAAGCTTGGAAACCATCTGGATTTCGAGAAGATCACCGATTATACACTCACTGTTAGGATACAGGTAACAATACAAGGAAAAAAAAATAATCCTGCTAGAACATACGTAAAATAAGAATGTATCTAATTTGAAATGGTGACGTCCACCTAAATAATTTTTAGTCCATTTATGCACATACGTAAGTTTTTCACGGAAAGAAAAACTCTTTCCGTGAAAAACTTCTTTATTCGCCGCGTGTAGACACGTTCGTCAGTATCGTATGAAAGCTTTTTGACAGACACGTCTTTTCTACGGCGTGGTTTATACGCCGTACCTTAAAGAAACCGTGTCGTGTACAAAGGCCCTTAGGCTATGAAATTGGGAGTATAATCAATGTTTTACGGAGTATAAATAGATTCGGACCTATTTTTGTTCTTAATGAGATGACTTATTTATGTCTCGGATACCAATTTGAACTATACAATCAAAATACAACAATAAACTAAACCGAAAGTCAACTACGTTTATTAGAAAATTAAAACAGCCCTAATCTTAAGCAAACTAAAACTTCTGAAAACAATTGACTACGTTTTGCAGCCTTTTTGTTTATTATTAAACAAAAACGGCTTATTAATCGATTCGCACAAATTTTCTCGTCCGAATCGGGTGAACCGACACTTTTAAATAATATTGTTTTTTCTATAGGCGACTCCCACGGAGTTAATTTATTTATGGGCGAGTTAACAACTCCAGAAATTTGTATTAGCCCTTAAATGCATAATGTTGCCATTTGGCAACAAAGTACGTCATTTAATTTTTTTAAGATTGTGATAGCTGTGAGTTTCTGAACGCACCTCTTTTTGTCAAAACAATATATTATACTCTATGAATATTAATATTATTGTATAATTATTATATATTTATTATCTAAATTCTATAGACAAATACCTATACAATAGCATTTTTTGCAATACTATAAAATAAATCATGCATTTAAGGGTTAGGCAATTGGCACATTTTGAATTTTATGCAATGAAGTGTGAGTCGCCTATGGAAAAAAAAATATTATTTAAAAGTGTTGATTCGCCCGTTTCGGGCGAGTTAATTCGTGCGAATCGACTAAAAAGCAACAAAAACCACTGAACATCAAAATTCTCTTTCCGCAGAACAACTACAAACTAGCAGCTGAAACGATAATACAAATCGAAGTGGAAGATGTAAACGACAATATACCTATATTCAGTGAGATACGTTCAGGCAGTGTACTGGAAAACGAGAACCCTGGTACTCCTGTCATGCAGGTCAGAGCATTCGACTCCGATGGAACATCGGCTAACAACCAAATTTCCTATGAGCTTGGTGACGCATCAGATCCTTTTGCCATCGACAGTTTAACTGGCAATATTACTACTTTAAAAATGTTTGACAGAGAAGAAAGGAGTTTTTATAACATCAAGATCATTGCCACAGACAATTCAGAGTCTGCTCTGATTCCTGGTAAACATAATGCTGGACAGCAAGTGTTTTTGATAGAGATAGCTGATAAGAACGATAATCCTCCTCATTTTACTCAAGATACGTATGTTGCCGAGTCTATTGCTGAGAACGCTAATATTAATGAGTTGGTTACTGTTGTCAGTGCCGTGGATATTGATACAGGTAAGATTTTGGATAGTTTTTAAAAAAAATATTTTTACGAATTTTAGGACTTAATCTTTATTATTTTTATTTTACCATTTATGTACACACATATATAAACAGACAAGAAAAAACAGAACAGAAAAATAGGTAAGTAGCAAGGTGATTAATCTTTATGCGGTGTACGAGACATCGACGGTTATTACAAAAATATGTAAGCTGTCACGCTCTTTATGCCCGGAAGCTTTTATTTAGGTGTTAAATATTGTTTTCATTAATATTTTTTTGTTTGAGTATAGTTTACATTCTATTTATATTGTTGTGGCTAGCTGACATATGAACAGACAGCTGTGCTGCTGGGTAGTTTGTTGCGCCACTTCTTCTTCCCAGCGAAAGCACTAGGAAGTAGTGAAGGGCGGGCATTTTGGGGGGGCGTCTTATGTAATTTTGACGTTCGAAAAGTGCTGATTGACGAGTCATGTGAACATAAATGTAGGGTATTCCCTACTATGACTGTAGGGTATCCCCTACTATAAATGTAGGGTATAGCTGATTTTTTTTTTCGCGATATCAGTTTTGGTCCTATAGTAAAAGTTGTTCATAATGATGAGTACAATGACCCCTTATGAGGTTTTGCGTTAAATACACCTTGTATAGAAACAGTGTCTTTAATTTCTGTGATTGGTTGTAAACCGTTTTAATTAAACAAATAAATAATTAGTCATAGATTAATAGTTTGCGCGTAAATTTCCAATCCAATACTCTCTGTATTTTTCTGCGATTGTCATAGCAACTAAAGAATATATTGCTAAAAATAATATTAAAAACATACAGAAAAAAAATGTCGCTACTGTACATGTTATTAAAATCGCTAAGGGCAAAATAAAGGCTGAATTTATTTTTAATATATGTACATGAGTTGTTGTTGAAAATTCTCGGAAAACGAGATTGGACGTAAAAGCTGTGTTTTTCTTTAGTTTTATTTATTTACGAGTATCTACCTGCGAGTTCGTACGCATGAAATTTTGCCCCCCTTTTTTTTGCTCGGCTTCTATGGATCTTAGCGTGATGTTTGTATCCTAGTTTTCAGCTTTTTTAGCTTTTGGTCTGTCAGGTGCAAATATAATTTCAAATCCGACTAGTGGTTAGACAAGTGGTTAGCGCGTTCAAACAAACAAACTCTTCAGCGTTATTATTAGTTTATTTTTACTTTATCATTGGAGTTTTTTTTTTTTTTTTTTTGGTACATCGGTATATCATATAAATATTTTCAAATGCTGAATATTTTAATTACAAGCTTTTGTTATTACAATTCTTTTGTTTTTAAATTGTTCATTTTAATGTAACATTCCATTTGTAATTGTCAACATTTTCCAATTATTTCTTATAAAAGAAATGTTATTCTAAATCCCTTTTTTTCAGTGCGATTCTCAGAAAAACTAATGACTTTAAGTATTTCGGTATCCAGACAATGGTTTAAAATGCTACTTGCATAATCCAAATAAATCCATACTAACATTATAAATGTGAAAGTAATTCTGTCAGTCTGTCTGTTACCTTTTCAACCTTTTCAGTCTGTCTGTTACCTTTTCAAACTGATATAGATAGCCTGGGACCTGCATATACAGACAAAATGCTACTTTTCATCCCGGATAATTCTATAATAAAATGACGAAATACGATACTGAAATAAAGGTTTGTGGCTAAGTAATAACAGCCGCACGGGTCGACCGATCAGGTTAAGCTACGCTTGCCGCGGTTGGCCCGTAGATAGGAAGCCATCTTTACATACTAAAACCTCTCCGTGCATCGGAAACCATGTTACGGGTGATCAGAGACTAGACACTGACACCCGACACAACCAGTCTTACTAAGGACTTTTGTATTACCCAGTACCTAGGTTGTGCAGGTCAGATAGTTAGTTGCTTCGTGTAAAATACTGGTATACAGCTGCATTCGGTTAGACTGAAAATCGACCCCAATATAGTTGAGTAAAGGCTAGGCAGATGATGACCGTGTGAAAACAAATACCATTTATAGAATATCCACAATTTCCACGATCCTGGTTACAAACTTCCCCGTAGGTACTATTGTAAACTGGAACTCGCAGTCACTACCTCGCGATTGTGAAAGAAACTTTAATATTCAAATAGTAATTAAAAATAATGCGCGGTAAACTGTTAGGTTACTTTGTTGTGTCAGAAATATGGTGGTAGGCTAAATAATCCCCAACGTAGTTGGAGAAACCGAGACAAGACACGCAAACGATGTCTAGTCTCGGGCAAAAAGCTAGCAAATATAAATAAAATAAAAATAGTTTATTTCTCACCATTAAAAAGTTACAATAATTATACAAATTGGTACATGACAAGTATTTCAACATTTTTGTGGTGGTGATGATAAGATGCACAGAGTATTGACCCTGAACTAGGCGGGAACTTGTATTTCAGGGGATAGTGTTCAGTTATTGACATTCTAATATTTATCTTAGGACATTGATGTGCCACTACTATACTGAATGTTTTTTTTTTTGAGGCTCCAAATTTTTACAGGGTGTTCTACTCATGAATATGAACAACTTTCACTATGGGACCAACTCTGAAATCACGAAAAATAAATCAGCTGTTTAATACAAAAGTTCAATACCTACTTGACCAAAATGTATGAAACAGATGATTTTTTTTCGTGATCTCGGAGTTGGTTCCATAGTGAAAGTTATTTATGTTCATGGGTGGAACACCCTGTAAAAATTTGGAGACGGTAAAAAAAGCATGCTGTGTATAATTCGCCACAGTAAGTACCATTAGAGTGCTAGTACACTAATACAAAAATGACTAATTTTCTCTTCTTTTGCCCACAGCATCCGTCGTAACGTATAGCATAGTCGCTGGAAACACATACGATGCTTTCGTCATCAGGAACTTCACTGGAGAGATCCGCGTCAACAGTGAGCTGGACTATGAAAACATCACCAGTTACAGCCTAGATGTCAGGGCTTTCGACGGCATCTACGAGGATTATGCCAAAGTTATCATTAACATTGAGAATTTGAACGATAATCCGCCTGTGTTTTTGGCTAATTATACCAAGACTATCGAGGAAGAGAAGCTGTATGAAGGGTGTATTGTTAAGGTTGTAAATTTTACTTTTTAGGAAACTGACATACTTACTTCTTTTTTATTTAAACTAAATGGGAGTAATAGGCGAGGGACTTGTGGCTAAGTAATAACAGCCGCACCAACGCTTGCCGCGGTTGGTCCGTGGACGGGTGACCTTCTTCACATACCACTCCCATGGCACCATCACATGCCACTCTACAGACCCCTCCGTGCCTCGGAAGGCACGTTAAGCCGTTGGTTCCGGCTGTCATTCGTGCATCTTTGACAGTCGTTACGGGTCGTCAGTAGCCCGAAAGTCTGACAATCAGTCTTACCAAGGGGCATCGTATTACCCAGTAACCAGGTTGTGTAGGTCATATAGGCAGTCGCTCCATGTAAAATACTGGTATTCAGCTGCATCCAGTTAGACTGGAAGCCGACCCCAACATAGTTGGGAAAAGGCTAGGCAGATGACGATGGGAGTAAATGTCGGGACGAGCTTGACTTCTACAGACAGGAGTGGTCCACACTAGCTCAAGGTAGAGAGGAGTGGACAGGAGAAAGGAATGCGGTTTCCCTGCAGTGGGAGAACATAGCCTAAAAATAAATAAATGGGACCTTTTGTTACATCTGTCTCACCGAAACCAGACCATCTTTAGTCATCAAGCCAGCATACTAATACTTTTGCCATTCCAACAGGTGGAAGCCTACGACCCTGACATCAAAGACAGGAATGCTCCTCAGAACATAGTCTACTCCTTAGTCAAGCACGAACAGAAGGAGTACTTGCAAATTGACAACGATGGCTGTCTCCGACTCACCAAACCCTTGGACCGAGACCAGCCTCTAGGGTTTACCAGGTGGCAGATACTGATCATGGCTGCTGATCATGGAGGCAGACTAGGATCTGACAGCTTGAGGTCAACGACCGAAGTTATCTTGGAGCTGACCGATATCAACGATAACGCGCCGTTTTTGACTAATGTAAGTACTCTTATTGTTTATATATTCGAAGTTTTTGTCGAAATATTTACTTGTATTTCAGGATTCATTGATGTTAAATTGCCGTTTGGATCTCATAGCTCATAAAGAAGTTTTTATAAAATGATTTTCAACGTAGGTCACGGTTTAAAGGATGATTCGAAAAAGTGCTACTACCATTCCAATGTATTACTCCCTCTCATCAGCTTTCCTGTATCCCACGAAAACTATACCCACATACCTCTAAATAACAAAATAGATATTTCAACCACTTATCTAGCCACGAGTCGCATACTGATATCTATCGGCTCGGCCAGTAATTTTCTGAAAATCCTAATTTTGTCATAAAAATAGTTCAAGAAGAAAGAATGAAAGAAAAATGCGTTTATTGACACAACAGTAAAAAAAAAAATAGACCTATACAAAAACAGAAAACAAATATTAAAATGCCAAAAGGACTTCAGCTCAGCATCATGTCAGATGCCAACAGAAGGTGCACCACCTGATGCTGATTTTCAGCTGTAACCCACAAGTGCCGTACGCTAGAATAACAGCCACATAGGGAGTTGTGTGTCCGTTATCATAAACTAAGAGGATTCATTAAATGTGATAACATAAAGAAACTCATACAAAATTAAATAAAATGTTGTGACAAAGAAATCCTTACACAGTATAAAACAAAGTCGCCGAAATGTCTGTACGCGCATAACTTCCGAATGACTGCACCAAATTGGATAATTCTTTTTTTTGTTGTGTTGTTGTGTTCAATATTGAAAAGAGGTGCCCGTGGCTAAATAATAACAGCCGCACAGGTCGATCGATCAGGTTAAGCTACGCTTGCCGCGGTTGGTCCGTGGATGGGTGACCATCTTTACATACCGAGACCCCTCCGTGCCTCGGAAAGCACGTTAAGCCTTTGGTCCCGGCTGTCATTCGTAGATCTTTGACAGTCGATACGGGTAGTCAGAAGCCCGAAAACCTGACAACCAGTCTTACCTAGGGGTATCGTATTACCCATTAACTGGGTCGTGGAAGTCAGATAGGCAATCGCTCTATGTAAAATACTGGTACTCAGCTGCATCCGGTTAGACTGGAAGCCGACCCCAAAATAGTTGGGAAAAGGCTAGGCAGATGATGTTGAGTTGAGTATTGCCAGGACAAGGTTTGTATGAAAGAAAATATCGGAAATTGGAAAAAAAAAACTGCACCCGTGCGAAGCTGTGGCGGGCCGCAGGCCGCTAGTAAGGAATAAAACGATCCAAACTACCCTGAATAAACCATAATGGCCTACCGACATATTTCATTACGCCTACCCTCAACTATGATGCCATGATTGATGAGTCGGTTGAGTGTGCATAGACAAGTAGAGGAACCGACTATCTATCACACTAGACGTTGAAACAATACCTTAATAAAGCTTGTGGACTTGGCTTGTTTTCCTTTCGATACTTACCGAATTTAGATGTTCAGAAATAGGTGACAAAAGAGAAGACAATTTTTTGTACTTTGTTTATTGGTTTTTCTGGCCAAGAAGAGATTAGTCGTGTAATTACATACAACGTGTAACGTTAAATGCGCAAAACCTCAGACACCCCAACTGATTTTTAATTAAATTGATCTATTTCAGAGAGAAAATAAGTCATTAAAAAAATTGTAAAGGTTTTATGTGCTGTTTTAGTTTTACTGGCCATTCTGATCGTTTCTTGCGTCTGCGACGACGCTACATCGAGGGAGGAGTCGTCACCAGGCCGCTGCGCCGCGCTGACATTGGCTTGCTTGACCTATTAATAAATAGACACGGCAACGTTTTTAATGAAGATTTTTTGAAAAATGTGACCTATACTAAAAAGTGGTTCAATTCATTCTGCTCGTTATTCTGATCAAACTATTTTCAGGTTTTGCGCATTTAACGTTGTATAAAAATCAGAGTTTGACGGCACCATTGGTGCAGTGGTTAAGCGATTGACTGATGCGCTGCGTGTCGCGGGTTCGATTCCCGCACGGAACAAATATTTGTATGACCTACAAGTAGTTGTTCCGGGTCTGGCTGCTTGTATTATGCATGTGAGTTTAAATTTATGTAAACGCACCCACAATACAGGAGACATTCCTAGTGTGGGGCAACGTTCATAAAAATAAAAAATAAATAATAAAAAAAATTGGACGGCTTTGATGTCCGACCGTCAAGATTATGCATTAGTTATTTTTCATCAATTGTAACTTAGACAATTTGTGATCCAAATTAAGTATTTTGCTTGAGGCATTCAATATCTCCTGAGATTTTTTGGCTATTCGTTAAGCTTAACGTTTGAAATCAGTAGTCTGTTCATGTGTACACCTAGAATCATGTGCTGAAATTCAGGGTTACAGTTTGCGCGTCGATGTCCCTGTCACCTTGGTTAGTTCCCAAAAGGCTGTGCAGATGATGAGTAGCTCGTCCAGTTACCTACACTTTTCTAGTAAAAAAAAAAGAAAAATAAAATTGAAAATTGAGAACTTATGAACCAAATTAGCTCAGAATACGTTCTTATTTAGTTTAATAGATGGCGCTGTATACCCATTCTTCGAAACAGTAAATAACAACATTTAGTGCCACTAATCTTTAAAAGCGCTCTTAAGATACGGAAAAAAGTTAGAACAATAAAGAGAAACAATTGGAAGTTGTTTAAGTGGTATTTTGAATTATATATTTTGTGGTTTAGGTACTGCGAAGTACTTAGTGAAACAGAGACTATTTTAGGGGCCATAATAATTTAATAGTCATGAAATATATTGAAAGCATTAACATAGAGAATTCCCTACAGAGCCTTAGAGTAATAATATAGGAGTGAAATTCAATTATACAGAATGACTTTGAATTTATTGAATCTTTCAGACGGTGAATATACTAATTAATATGAGCAGTTTTTAATAAGGTCTTAGCTCTGAAATAGCAAAAAAAAAGTTAAAGGATTACTGACCCCTTAAATATCAATGAATTGAAAGTCACTTTGTTATAATTACCTACTATGTGGTTTAATGAAACCCCCAAAGGGCGGGGGCGAAATACAACGTCACTCCGGACAATCATCTTGAACAGTCAAGTATTTTCTTAGGCGTTAATACACATTTCCTACCATGTAAAACATCGGCCATTTTTATTATCCATTCTGTCCAACTCCAACCGGGCGCGTTTTTGCCGCGGCGATTTTTTTTTTTTTCGCGCACTGGATTTTCAACGCAGTTCGTAGCGCCGAGAGTTGAAAATCCAACAGTGTTTTTTTGACGCGCTGGGATGGGCTCTGTTGGATTCTCAACGCTCTGCTCAACACCGAGAGTTGAAAATCCTGTGCGCGATAAAATCCCGCAGCGATATTTTTACGTCCGTGCGTAAGTGGGCTTATACCAAACTTTACGCCCGAAGCTTAATACTCTCCCAATAATTAAAACTATAGAATCTATAACATTGTAAGCTCTTTTAAACTCAAATAGACGGGCAATTTACCTTTATAGCGCTCACTACATTTTATTGTCTATTTTAAAAGATATTCCTATTGATTTTGTAGTGAGCTATCAAAGCTGGATAGGTAACACTAGTATAACGCGATCGTAATAAAATTAAAAGAGCACAAAGTTTCAGATGATAGAAGTTTTGTATTTGTAAAGTATTTAATTTAAGTAGATAGCGGATACGAGTAAAAGTGTTTTTGTTAATTTTGCTATGGGTACAGTAACTATCTAGGGGTGGATTTCACAAAGAAACTATATATGATCAGCACATCTAAACTGCGTTTAAGAGCTGTCAGTGTCAAAATTAACAACAACAATGATGACATTGACAGCTCTTAGACGCAGTTTAGATGTGCTTGGTTTTGGTCATTGGTGAAATTGGCACATAGTGTGGAAGCGCAGAATTGAAGTGGTGAGAGTGTAGTTTCTTGTTATGCTTACTATTATGATTATTGATTATTGATACATGCTTTAATAAAAAACACGATTACAAAGTAAAAGCGTGTCTTACTTTTGATCGGTTTAAGTGAATGCTACATTTTCAAAATTTTTATTCAGACTTTTATTGAAATCAGCTGAATAATGACGACCGTTACAGTAGAACGAGTCTTCGAATCTTCCTACTATTTTCTTACCACTCAACCATTACTATCGTAAGATATATCTTCACATAAATCTTTGGCGTTCGAGCTAGATTCCTTAGGAAATGTGTTTGTGTAGGACGGAGTAATGTTTGTTTAGGCTTAGTATATGATTAATATCGCGTTGCCCGGGGCGAAACAATCGTTCGTATATCAAGCTTCCTAGCAACGTAGGTTGCTACAGTATTTTTATCTCACGAATCGACATGCACCTTATTTGGGGTTACCAAGTGTATTCGTACTTACAAACACTGTGAGTGTGTGTATAAGTCTTTATTAATTTTGAAACACGATAATTGATTATATTTTCGTTTAGTTTGGTATATCGGCCTATTTAATAAAATCGACAGGCGACACGTGCCACGCGACAATTCGACATTTTTTACAAGTTTCTTTCATACATTTTCTGCCTTATGAAACAGCAACTTTTGAGAAAATATTGTGTCAATTATGTAATTTTTTGACATATACA
The DNA here is from genome assembly GCA_949629135.1 of Eremobia ochroleuca. Classification (NCBI taxonomy): domain Eukaryota; kingdom Metazoa; phylum Arthropoda; class Insecta; order Lepidoptera; family Noctuidae; genus Eremobia; species Eremobia ochroleuca. The sequence goes on along the minus strand of OX451405.1, from coordinate 6,812,847 downwards.
GTGGCCTTCAAAAGTTAGTTGACATTTTTCCATTTCAGTTGTGATGCCACATTATGATTTCTAATAATCAGCCGTGCGATTCTGTAACCATCTCACCGTGAAAGCTTGGGTGAAGTGAGCGTGGCGTGAGCTGTCATTCGCTTGGGATTAACAGTATTAAGTGCTCACTTCACTTATGATTTTTACAGAATCGACTGGCAGGTACTCCGAAGGGACTACTTGGTTATTTTATGATATGTCAAAAGTCCATAAAAACGTTATAGCAGCTGAAACATTTGGATCACTAGAATTTTACATCATAATGTGGTGTGACAAAACTGAAGTAGAAAAATGTCAACTAACTTTTGGAGGCCACAGTATGTTGCATTGTCATTTGTATTAAATAGGGCCCTGGAAGTAAATGATTGACCTTTTTTTAATTGAATCACCAACATTTCCAGCATTTACATACATATAAATATATACCTGTGCCTCATCGCCATTAATTTCACGTACCAATAACAATACTACGCATCCGATTCTGCGATCGTAATCCTTATTCCCCCAAATAACATCAAAGCTTTCACGACCATAGAATTAAGCAACTTGAACCCCGCAGTTAGAAACCCACCATTTCATAGTCCTGAAACGCCTAAAATATCCATATTCTGAAACCGGAGCTTATTTGAAATTCGGCCATCCGGCCCGGCTGATCGGTCTCGAATGCCGGAATCTGCCGGATTAAGTGCCAGTGTTATCTGGCAACGCAGAAATCGTTTGCTCAAAGAATCGTGGCATGTCAGCGTTTATTCATTTTGCGATAATGTCACCTTACTAAGTATAATCTATGGCTTAGAGAGAATGTCGGGTGATTTTTGTCTCTCTTTTGTGCGTTTTTACAATGGAGCATTTTTAGAGATTAATCTGATTAATTTGGGGGAAATTTTAGTTGAATCGTTTGACGCTTTGACCTACATTTTTGACAAAGATCTGAGGGGAAATTCTTATAATTATAAGAATGTTCACAGTTTGATTTCAGTCTCATTCTGGCAACAATACCTGTAATCTACATTTTTGACAATTTTTTAAAATTGATTGTCGCTGAGATGAGATTGCGAGTAGATATTGAATGTTTGTTGATGTTTGTTGTGTGTTTGTTTTTGTTTATTGTTTGTTTTGGTTGTTTGTGTGTTTGTTTGTTTTACGGGAATTGGCCTTCTGATCATTAAAAAATAATAATAATAATAAAATATTCTGTTGATTAACACTTCGAACGTGGATCCACGCGAGACACATTGACTTTTTAATTGTTTCTGTAATAACGTTTCAACAAGTTACTGGCCGATTCCTATAATTTACGGACCATTAATGGTTAAAATTAAGACTTGTATCATAGCTTTGCATAGTAAACCCTCCCATATGGAAGTAGCTATCACAGGGAACATTAGCTTATGAATCTATATTCAACGTGTCTATATTAAATGCGCAAAACCTCAGACACCCCAAGTGATTTCTAATTCAATTGACCTATTTCAGAGAGAAAATAAGTCATTAAAAAAATTTTAAAGGTTTTATGTGCTGTTTAATTTTACTGGCCATTCTGATCGTTTCTTGCGTCTGCGACGATGCTTTATCGAGGGAGGAGTCGTCACCGGGCCGCTGCGCCGCGCTGACATTGGCTTGCTTGACCTATTAATAAATAGACACGGCAACGTTTTCAATGAAGATTTTTTGAAAAATGTGACATATTAAAAAGTGGTTCCATTAATTCTGCTTGTTATTCTGATCAAACTATTTTCAGGTTTTGCGCATTTAACGTTACACGTTGTATATGCCCAATTTAGCAATAAAAATTGCAACCACTGGTAAGCAAAAGGATTCACTTTTGTTTCTAGGAACCGAGCATAAGTCATGAAATAGATTTTTTTTATAGAAATTGAACTCATTTAACATTAGGTACTTGTGGGGGCTCGTGGCTAAATAATAACAGCCGCACAGGTCGATCGATCAGGTTAAGCCACGCTTGCCGTGGTTGGTCTGTGGATGGGTGACCATCTTTACATACCGAGACCCCTCCGTGCCTCGGAAAGCACGTTAAGCCGTTGGTCCCGGCTGTCATTCGTAGATCTTTGACAGTCGTTACGGGTAGTCAGAAGCCTGAAAGTGTGACAACCAGTCTTACCTAGGGGTATCGTATTACCCAGGAACTGGGTTGTGGAGGTCAGATAGGCAGTCGCTCCATGTAAAATACTGGTATTCAGCTGCATCCGGTTAGACTGGAAGCCGACCACAACATAGTTGGGAAAAGGCTAGGCAGATGATGACTTACTTCATTTTGATATAATAAAGTCCATATTTCTAAACTGCCAGGGCAACCCTAATAACGGGCCACTCTGGCAACACGCCAACTAAAAGACAATAATAAAGACCAAAACAAAAGCACATCCGTACCCAAGCACCCTCAAATTTTCAATTATCTCTTAAAGCGGCTAAGAATTCACGAAATTCACGTTTTTATTTTCATTTCATACGAAAAACCTTTTCCATATTGCCAATAAATCAGGTACAGTGAAGGTACCTTCGCAAACGGCCCGTTACATTATATTATGTAAATTTCTCACATTATTCTGCCCTGTGTGTTTGTATGTCTGTCACCGAAAATCCTCTTGACGTGGGTAGGAATATGGAGCTTATGTTTCTGTGGACATAAGGCTATTTTTGTTTAGAGAAGGTTCCTTAGTCTGTGGACGGATTTTAGATTGAGTTTATGGTCTTAGATGATAGAGATTTTCATTTTGCTACGAGTATTAACTGGGATGCACTAGGTAACCTGCGAAATTCAATTTTTATTTAAATTTCGGGGGTTACTTTCGCGCGGGGGATGCGCTAAAGTCAAAAGTAAAGTTTAGCGCATCCCCCGCGCGAAAGTAACCCGTTAATGATAGCTCCGTTAGGTACGGTTTCAAGGAAATTAAATAAAATAAAATTGTTTATTCTGTAAATAGGATATCGGAATCACGTTTGCACGTCATATTATATAAAAAAAAAAATAGATGGAGTCGAAATTTCCTATCTGACTACACCTGAGAAGGCGAACAAACTCAAAGGTCAACGTCTCTTTTAGAGCCCAGACATAATCTTGGTCAGATCATGTGAGAACGTTATAAATTAGTGCCTGAAATGGTCTTATGAGGAAAGTACCACACAGATCTGAGAGGACGAGTCCAGTCAGTGCAAGCATTTCTCAGTAATTGTGTAGCTCAACTCAGAACTTGAGGAGGTCAAGGTACATACAATATAATCAATTTACGTAGCATGCAAAAACCTCACGATACTGACTGTACAACACACTTGCTGTGTGCAGCGATAAAAGTGTTGAAACTGTATCTGTATCAATAAGGTTTAGCTACTTTATCAAGATAATTAATTTCAGCATACATATTTAAACTTTCATTTCATTGAATAACATTAACTTAATACAGCTTAATTCAATTCAATTAAGACAGAACTTCTTATAACTTTTTTATATCACACTTGCAAAATTACTTTTAAATTTAATTTTAAATGGATTTTAAAAAGCTCAAGTTTAACCAAATTGAAATTGATTGATCATGTTGGAAGATATTTTTTCATGTAATTTATCTCAAATTAATTGAATTAAAAATAAATAGAGTGTGAATCATTTTAAGTAGTTAAGTTAGGATATAAGTTGTAATTTTTATTAATTAATTAGGTACTAGTTGTTATTTACGTACATATTGTTTTAATTTTGAATAAAAGAACTGCCGGTCGATTCTGTAAAAATCTCACCGTGAAATCATAAGTGAAGTGAACTTGAAGTGAGCAGTGTCAATAGTGTTAATCCCTAATGACAGCTCACTCTACGCTCACTTCACCCAAGTTTTTACGGTGAGATGGTTACAGAATCGCACGGCTGAAATCAAAATGTTTATCATGTAGGTTTATTAAGACGACAATCTAAAAATAAATCTTGCAATCAAGAATACGTATAGTATCCTATCAGTAGTAAAAATTAAAATAAAAGTAACGTAGATATAGTTAAAACGAATACTTAAATATATAGAAGAGATGGATAACAATTCATCGGTATCTAAATTGCGTCGTAAAGTAAAAACATTTTGACATCTCTCTGACACATCCTTACTTTTTAAACTATCCTTTGATTTCCTTTATTCCCTAGTTTTTACTATATTTAATAACAGCCGGTCGATTCTGTAAAAATCTCACCGTGAAATGATAAGTGAAGTGAGCACTTAATAGTGTTAATCCCTAGCTAATGACAGCACACTCCACGCTCACTTCACCCAAGCTTTCACGGTGAGATGGTTACAGAATCGCACGGCAGAAGTCAGAGTCCGAAACTTCCCACGTTACACAGTGGTCTGTTCCACCCTTTATAAAAATTAAACCCCTAGATAGTCCTCCTCTGCGGCACATCCCAAATCATTTCCAAATCCTAAAACTCAAATAAAAAAGCAAAACGTACCTCTTTTTGGTCCTTTTCCCTCATTTTACTTAAAGGTATGTACGTTTCACTCCACACATCGGCTCAGTTGTCAATTTTTTATGCAAATCTACTACCTATGGGCGTTCAATTTCTTATTTCGAGGAGCGATCCTTTGGTCCTGTGTTACGCGAAGGGTAGGTTTAATTTCCATTCCGTAGAGCTGTATGGTCCTCTGGAGAGCTTTGGGCGACTACCGAGATGGTCATGTGACGGGGACGTGTTGGTATTTTCGTGAAAAGAGGTTTTATTTAGATTTAGATCGCGTGTTTAGGAATAAGTGTTGGGTTTGTGGCTCAGGCTTATATTGACTACCGAGAGCCTTGCGCCCGATGAGTTTTCTCGTCGGGAAAAATTATGAATTTTGATACAAACTTTCATCCCCTATTTAACCCCTTCTGTGGCTGTTGTAGACTATAAATTTGTAGACCATTTTCTATTTTATTAAGTACAGTCATCACACCTGATACAGGTGGTATGACACTGACAGCTCACTCCACGCTCACTTCATCTAAATTTTCAGGATGAGATGGTTACAGAATCGCACTGCTGGTCGAGTTCACCGTTGAATCTTTTGGCGGGATTCAACTGCTTTCTCGATTCTTTAAATATACCTACAGCTGAGGTAGAAAATCTTACATTTTATGTGTCTACCTATTTGTGCAGACCCAAATAACATATTTTAAAAAGATTGGTATGGAAATCTACATTGGAATCACCGTTTTACCAACCGATTTAGCTCGAAAAATATAGTTTGCTCATAATACAAGCGTTTTTCGACCAAAAACCCGAAATGTAGACCGATATTCATAATCCTACTAAAATATTTTCCCAGTAAAGCTTAGTACTAAGTTGCCTTGTATTTTGAAGCGCCTTTTAAGGGTTCCGTAACCAATGGGTGCCAGCGGGACCCTATTACTAAGGCTCCGCTGCGGTCCGTCCGCCCGTCCCTCCGTCAAAGAGCCGTATCTTTTGAGTCGTAATAGGTAGACACTTCCAATTTCCACAGAGTGTGTACTATTATGGCTGCTATAAGAACAAGTAATAACATCAAATAAAGTTAAAAATTAAAGGGGTCACGTGTCACACGTGTTTTTTCGGCGTATTTTGTTCCTGTTGTTAATATGTAGTGTTAAATATTGTACGGTAGTACGGAACCCTTCGTGTGCGAGTCCTCGACTCGCGTTTGGCCGCTTTTTCTGTATTCTGGTGTTCAGCCCATTTCCTATAATACAATATCTTAAGCCGTAAGGAATAATGTAAGAAAAATTATTCCGCTGTTTAATATTCGCTGGGTTCATTGGGATATCGGAAGTATTTTTTGCCATATTATGCATAAATACATATCGAATAGGCGCGTGATAAGGCCGAAGTAATATGAAAGGTATTGCTAATTTTATTTGATTTTTTAATATATTTTTGGGACTTTTTTGACTGAACAAATGTGTCTGAAATGTTTTTTCTGACTATGATCATAAAATAAATCTGCAGTGCTATTCTGTAAAAATCTCACCGTGAGAACTTAGGTGAAGTGAGCGGAAAGTGAGCTGTCATTAGGGATTTTTACAGAATCGACCGTCAGAACGCCAATTCCCGTCATTAAAAACGTTCAAAACCTAGTCGTAATCTCAGCGGCAATTAACAACAGAAACTTGTCAAAAATGTAGAGAAATAATTATAAGTATTTTTGTCAGATAGACACAGATCAGATTGTGAACGTTCATAAAAATACGAGAGTTACTCTCATCTTAAAATAGAATTATATCAAAAATAATTTCCTTCTTCTTTCCTTTCGATTGATTTCTTCAACCTTGAACATAGATATTTCGTTATAAAAATATTGTTATCAAAAATCTGAGTGAGATCCAAGCGGTAATTACATCAAACACTCATAACTTACTTTTCGCTGATTGTATTATTTTTTATCCTGTTTGTGAAAACTTTGTCATGAAAATACTTCTTACTAATTGTTTCTTTTTTATTTTCCTACAGACTCAGCCAGTGATTTGGTACGAAAACGAACCTCCTGGTCAAGTAGTCATCCTGACTGCTAAAGACTACGACTCGACAGAAAATGGACCTCCTTTCACCTTCGCTCTGAACGAATCAGCCTCTTTTGATATTCGCTCCAAATTCCACATACACGGTAAGAACTGTCTTGTATTATAAATAACACATTAGATTTTGTCCACGACTTCGTCCGCGTGATAGAAAGAAAGAAAGAAGAAAGAAAGAAAATACATTGTTTTTGTTGTTGTTGGTAGAAACATTTCCGAGGGGCTAAGTAATACCAGCCGCACGGGTCGATCGATCAGGTTAAGCTACGCTTGCCGCGGTTTGTCCGTGGATGGGTGACCATATGCACATACCAAGACCCCTCCGTGCTTCGGAAAGCACGTTAGGCCGTTGGTCCTGGCTGTCATTCGTGGATCTTTGACAGTCGTTACGGGTCGTCAGTAGCCCGAAAGTCTGACAACAAGTCTTACCTAGGGGTATCGTATTAGCCAGTAACTAGGTTGTGGAGGTCAGATAGACAGTCGCTGCACGTAAAATACTGGTATTCAGCTGCATCCGGTTAGACTGGAAGCCGACCCCAACATAGTTGGGAAAAGGCTAGGCAGATGATAGTAGAAACATTTCCTAAGGTTTCCTAAGGCACTTGGTAATAGTTTAGCTTTCTATCAGTGAAATAATTGTCATAATCAACGTCAAGTAACACTATCAATCACAACGTGAATCATTTTGAATGATATTGCTGATAGGTACGGACATTGCTTTTTATGTTCGAAAAAGTTGTCTAATCAACAACGTAAATAACGCAATGAATGTTGCTGAACTGTCAAAATGAAACCCATTGTGCTACTGTTAGTGTATTACGTCATTGCCCACTGATTACTACTTCCAGAGATTATCTCTAACAAACATATAAAAGTAGGCCTTATCCCTGCAATGGGACAGTACTGGCTAGATAGATTAGATAAGTTTAGTATACAGGGTGTCCGGTAATTAATGGATAACCTTGAAATGGCTTGTAGCAGAACCTATGGCTGTTCAGAAAAAAAAAAAACAAATATATCCTAAGATATGTTTTTTTTTAAAACGACTACAAATTACCTTTTTTTACATTATTGTACGCTACAACCACAATTGAATGAATTCCATCGGTTTTTGTTGTTCTATTGTTATACGCTAACTATTCCGATAGATAGGCGGTAAATAGATTGACTAGATATAGAAATTAAAAAAAAAAAATTTGATTAATTTTTCAGTGAACAATTAATTTAAAACATACTACTTAGGATATATTTGGTTTTGCATTTTTTTCTGAACGGCCATTAGTTCTGCTATAAGCCATTTCTAGGTTATCCATTAATTACCGGACACCCTGTATAATACTAGCTTGTTGTCGCAACTTCGTCCGAGTGAAATTTCTTGTACCCGACCCACCCCGCCGCATCGTATCACCTTCCCGCGCTATTACTTCGTTTTTACTAAGCGTTCTTTCTGACTTTTTTTGCTCCTAGCTAACCTAATACCCTTCCTCAAGAATTGGGATATCAAATTGCAAAAATATCGTTTCAAATCCGACTTCAGCTTTATTATACGTATAGATAATTTTTGTCAATCTGCCGTGCGATTCTGTAACCATCTCACCTTGAAAGCTTGGGTGGAGTGAGCTGTCATTCGCTAGGGATTAACACTATTAAGTGTTCACTTCACTTATGATTTCACGGTGAGATTTTTACAGAATCTACCGGCTGGTCAATCAATGTTTTCCACTATTTTATCTTTTTCATTACGATTATTACGTTTGGAATTGTGACAACAAAGTTAATAATGGGAAAAGGAATGGTCTTGAATCGCTGTAAAGTAGCTATGGTATTAGTAAACACGTAAATGTATAAAAGAGGCCTAATGTAATCTTATGGCCTAAGTTTATGAACGACTAAATATTTCGTTATATGCAAAGGCACGACTTTCGACAGTACCATAGCTTTGTGAGTTTATTAAGAACGGTACATCGAATTTGATCATTTGCTTTTATGATGTCTTCAATATCAAACGTTATTAGTACCTGCTGAAGTTCAATGGGAACCTTTTCGTGATACAAACTGTTGTAATTTATATCAAAATGTACAGACGCCAGCACATCAAGCTACTACAATCTGTCAAGTTTCTTTAATAGATTTTCTACTTTATCGCTCAAGCATTAGCTTAGAAGTTGATTGGGAAAATTTGACAGTTTCGGGTACCTAATAGCGTCATGTATGTTATGGAATGTGTGAATGTGAAGCTATTGTGTCATGCAAATGTATATACTACTTGTTAAGGTAGATAAATAATAAATTTAGTCTGCACTGAATAACCGACACGTTTACTTTAGGTTATGGGCTATCCCAGATTTTCCAAGTTTCTCAAGTTTTATCATTGATACGGTCGTGTTGTGCAGGATGACAATGAACTATTTAGCCAGTGTGCCTAAGTTAACGGGTAGGGAAAACTACGATGAGTGGACTTTTGCCGTTGAAAATTTACTCGTCTTAGAAGGCCTGTTACAATTTGTGAACCCAGTGGAGAGAAATGAAATAAAACCCGAAAATGATGCGAAGACGCGGGCCAAATTATCCCTAACCATCGATCATATATCGATGGTTAGGGATATCGAGCTACGTGCATATCAAGAAGACGACGACTTCGAAGGAGTTTTGGGATGGACTTAAATCATTATGTGATGACTCAGGACTTTCGAGAAAGATTTCGTAACTGCGTCACTTGATTTCAATAAGACCAGAAAATGTGGTGACTCAAATTGTGGAAACATCGCAAAGATTTAGTGTGAAATCAATATTAAATAGTAAAAATGTCTAATTTATCACATGGGTTTGTCACACCCACCTTATGCTCCGTGTTACAAATTTTTACCTCAAGCAAACCGGGATAAAGTTAATTTATAAGTAATTACGACTCTTTAACAATGCATTTTGACGTTTAAACGTCACTTTAATCATCGTTTATAAATAAACCCCAAAATCTACAAAGCAAAGATATTCGCGAACATTTTTCAGCTCCCAACTCATCTGCCTAGCCTTTTCCCTACGTTGGGGTCGGCTTCCAGTCTAACCGGATGCAGGTGAATACCAGTATTTTACATGGAGCGACTGCCTATCTCACCTCCATAACCCAGTTACTGGGTAATACGATACCCCTAGGTAAGACTGCTTGTCAGACTTTCGGGCTTCTGACTACCCGTAACGACTGTCAAAGATCTACGAATGACAGCCGGGACCAACGGCTTAACGTGCTTTCCGAGGCACGGAGGGGTCTCGGTATGTAAAGATGGTCACCCATCCACAGACGAACCGCGGCAAGCGTATCTTAACCTGATCGATCGACCTGTGCGGCTGTTATTATTTAGCCACCTTCAGCTCCAACTACACGAGTAAAATCATTCCTTAAATTCCGAAAATATGTTGCGAGGAAATCCTCACAATGGACCAATTGACACAAATTCCACTAAACTAAAGGTTCCAACTGGGAACTTACCCGATTCGTCTTTGGAGCAATTCCATTTCAATTCAGTGGGCCCCATTCGCGCGTCAGAAATTTTCAGAGAGCGGCCCAAAATCGAGTTTCGATCAATTAGTGTAGTTAACATGCAATAAATGGCGCGCCAAGCCTAAGTCTAACTTTGTTTGCGAAGTGCCAATTCAATTTTGGTCCTCTCCATTAAGGCTGGCGTGTTTATAATTTTGTATATGCCTCTCTATCGATTCGCTTTTTACATAGTCGAATGTTTTGGCAGTTAAGTCGCGGTTTCTGGCAGACTATTGCTGGCAAAGAATGGCTGAAAAAATTGTAAATCGTTGGAACATTTGGCTTATGTAGTCTATTGATGCTAATCGACGGAATAAATACTTCCTCAAACACGCCTTACTAAAGCATATCACACTAATATTATAAAGGCGAAAGTTTGTATGTGTGTTTGTATGTTTGTTGCATCTGACATTATGCTGAGCTGAGGCCCTTTTGGCATTATAGTCTTTGTTTACTGTTTTATAGTTTTAATGTCGACGGGTTCCGGGCTAATTGTATTAAGCGACACTCTGAGCGATATAGACTTTTATACATATTTGGAATCAGCGAATTTTTCTGCGTCATTTGAGCTGGGTTTGATGACGATCGGAGCACTTTTTTGTCGCTTAACCCTTAAGTGCATAGTTTATCAAAAATGATAATAGACTTTTTTATGCTTATAACTTCGGAAAAAAATGTAATAGAATAACGGAACGTTTCTGAACGTTTATTTAACTATCATTCTTATAATCTGTGGACATGACAAAACACTAGCTGGGCTGTGATTGGTTAAATTTGACATTACAAACTGCAAGGTCGTAATAATTGCATAGGTACGAATTTGAATATTTATATCGGTTCATATCTAATATAACATTGGTGTAATTTTTCTCGAAAAAAATACTTTCTGAAAGGTAAGGATCTATATTTTCTAATGATGCGTTTATTTTACTAAAAATATTTGTGGCATGGTACTAATTTTGCTTTGGAATGTTGTTATCAAAAATGATAATTTATGCATTACCGGCACGATTACCGGTATATTTTTTTCTTACTACGGATGTTTATGAATATTTTTTCAATGCTATGTTTCGAAGCTTGCTATATGTGTTTCGGTGTTGGGTTGCATGGTTTTTTTATGGTTTTAGATCCGTATTGATACGACACAAAACATGGAAGACAGAAATATTGAAACACTGTTATGGGAACTTGAAAATGGCGACATCTCTGAGGATGAATCAGACATTGATGAAGATGTTCTTCATTACTATGACGGTGTGAATGAGTTGATCGCAGACCTTGAAGAAGTCGAACATGAAGTAGAAGACGAACAAACGGGCTCAAATAGTAATGTAGACTGTAATCCCCCATTGATTTCTGACGATTTACCTGAAGATGAATCAAGATCCACGAATTATACTAAAGTAAGAAATTTAGTTTGGAAAAAGAAAAATATGCCTTTGGTTGATCAAGCTTTTACTTTTCTAGGCGTCACTGACTACCCACAACATATTTTAGATTTATCTAGTCCATACCAATATTTCTCTTATTTTTTTGGTGAAAACCTACAAGAAGTAATAGTTTCTGAGACGAATAAATATGCAGTACAAATGAATCCAAATTTTTCCGACCCCATCAACTCATTGGAACTTCGAAAATACCTTGGCATCTTGATATACACTTCAGTATACCATTACCCCAGCATCAGATCTTATTGGGCAAGAGCTGTACAATTCCATCCAATTTCAGACACACTGACAGTAAACAGATTTGAAAAAATTCGCCAAATAATACACTTCAACGACAACAGCAACCACCTACCTCCTGAACATCCTAAGCACGATCGATTACATAAAATACGTACAGTAGTAGACCATTTCAATAACCGGTTCATGTCAGTTCCGTTTGACCATCGCCTGGCATTAGACGAACAGATGTGCTCGACAGATCGCACATTTTATGAAAAGCAATATTTGCCGAAAAAGCCACACAAATGGGGCTTCAAATTATACGTGCTGTGTTGCTCCATGGGCTACGCCTATAATTTTGAAATTTATTCAGGAACACATAATCTCCAAAGGTTACCAAATGAACCCGACCTAGGAGTAGTTTCAAACACAGTCATACGTTTGCTTCGACCAGTACCGAGGAATGTAAATCATATAATATTTTTCGATAACTTCTATACGAATTTGTCATTATTCCATTACTTATTCAAAGAAGGAATTTACTGTTTGGGGACAGTACAGAAAAATAGACTGGGGAAAACATGCAAGTTGCCTGAGAAAAAAGACATTCTCAAACCATCAGTGCCAAGAGGATCGCACGATGAAAATGTTACTACATTTGAGGGGGTTGAATGTTCAGCCACCAGCTGGAAGGACAATAAACAGGTGCTACTGCTCTACACGTATGTTGGCTCAGAACCTGTAGATACAATAAAACGATACGACAAAAAGCTGAAGAAGAGCGTTGTCATACCCTGCCCAAAAGCTATACGCGAATATAACGCGAATATGGGGGGTGTTGACACAATGGATAGTTATTTGTGTAGATACAGAATTAGAATGAAATCCAAAAAATGGACCAATAGACTTTTTTATCACATGTTGGATATGGCAGTTATCAATAGTTTTTTACAAAAAATTGAATTGAAAACAGGATTTTATACAAAAAAGTTTTGCTGAAGAAGAACACGAATCCTAAGAATATTTTGAAACTCGCTGATTACAGGACTGAACTTGCGGAAACTTTATGTAAATATGGCAGCACCACATTGGAAAATAAAAGGGGCCGCCCAAGTTTAAATAAAACTGAAGTCCCTGCAGTCAAGCAGAAGAGACCAAAGCTGGGTGCCCAAACATTACCCCCTGATGACGTACGTTTCGACGGTGTTGGGCACGAAAAATCTTATGGTTCCAAAAGAAACCAGTGTAAATATGCCCAATGTAAAAAACTTACGTCGGTCATGTGTGGAAAATGCCATGTTTCACTCTGTGACAACCGAAATAATAGCTGTTTTCGGATTTTCCACACTATATAAAAAAGTGTTTTTTTTTTGAGCTTACTGCATAATTTATCAAAAATGATAACAACCTTTTTTCAATAAAAAATATACTTTATATATTTCAATGATTTTTTTTATTATTTTTCCCGTATTTTAGAGCCCTCATTTCATAATATATATTTTTTTTACGAAAATATAAAAAATCATGCATCTAAGGGTACAACCGCATTATTGGGCCCATTTTGGACTGCGATGTATGAAGCGACACAAAATATTGACAAATTTAGGAACTGTGTACTTAAGCTCACTACCAAATACCAGGCAGTCGTTTAAACTTTTTTACCTGGAGCAAAAATTTACAGGCAACGTACGTTAAAGCATTTAGCCTGCCTTTATAAATATATAGAAATGTCGCTTCATACAATTAGCCTCTTTGTTAAATTCTTATCCAGTGTCGCTTAATACAATTAGCTTTACCTTGTAAATATACAAGAATGTCGTTTAATACATTTAGCCTCTTTGTCAAATTCATACCCAGTGTCGATCCATACATTTAGCTCTGTACATGAAATGTTAGATGTTATCACTTCAACCATTTAGCTTGCAGTAGATAATGATATGTCGGTCGCATGAACTATTTAGGATTTCAACAGTGAACATTTAAAGATTATGGTTAAACCTATTTTTTTTATTCAATATTTGATTTGCAGTGTCGTTTCAGTTATAACAAAAGTAAAGTTCTAGTACTTCAAACAGTTTATCTTAAACGGAATAAGAATAGTATACACATTAATACAATCAAAATTTTATATGGATTGACTATTATGACGTTGGTTAAAACAATGATTTTGGCGCCATCGCGATAAACCGCGCAAGCTTAAACCTTTTTTTAACGAGAGATGTTTTTGATTTTGATTACTGAGAAAGTTAGAAAAAAATATAGAAGAAAATAAGTAAAGAAATGAAAACCAAAGAAACGCTCGTAAATATTTTAATTTTTTATGTGATCATTTTTAAAAGAAATTATTTTATAGATAAACCTTTTTTTGTAATTGAATAGATTTTTATATACTTAATGTTAACGTTTAGGAATGAAGAAGAATGAGAATAATTATTTCAGGTAATAAGACTGTAGGCGGCTACATAATAAAAAGACTGCTTAACTTCTGATTCCTATACAATTGTGATAAAAACTTTAGTTGTTACCTTGGTAAGCTAAGAAGTTACTGCTGTTCCTAGGTGATTGTCATTTTAAATAAAAAACTTATCTTTAAACAATTTATAATGTGTGTTTCATTTCTCATTTCATAATTATTAACAAGATAGGTAGGTACACCCTATGTATGTACCTTTTAATTTATCAATGTGTTAACCGCCAATTTCTGCAAACTTCATTATTCAAGTATGATTACAAACAATTTATTTTAAAAAAATCAGTCGCATAAACTAATTAGCCATACATTAATAAGTTTAAGATATTATATATTATATACTAGATTAGAAGCAAGGGACAAAATCAAGGAAGCACTTCGTCAGTCACGTAGGGTCAGTGTCAGTGATCTCTCCACTCAACTTAATATTCCTCATTCCACAAAATATAAAATCAATTAGCTTAGGTTTGAAATATGACCAACTCTTTGATTAAAGCACTTAGCTTGGAGCCATTATTTCCATGCCTAGGAGGTTAAGTCATTTAGCTTGGAACAAGAAATAATAAACCTAGGCGGTTTAGTCATTTAGCCTGGAATAAGAAACAATAATCATAGGCGGTTAAGTCATTTAGCCTGGAACAAAAAAAAGTAAAATATGGGTCATTTTGTATTAAGCGACATTTATCTTCGTTAAAAATAGGAATATTAGAAAAAAAAAATAATCTGATTATGGGGAATATGTTATAAAAACAGTAATATCTTTCTTTTTAAAAAAATAATGCGATTTGCTAAAGTTATGATTTTTTTTCTAAAAATCGAAACTTTAAACTGCTCTGGTGTAAAGTTTCAAAAATGTCGCTTAATACAAATAGCCCGGAACCCGTCGATGTGTATTTATTTTGATGTAATGCCAATAAACGCATTTTCTTTCTTCTTTCTTTTTCTTTCATCACGCTCAAACGGCTGAACCAATTTTGATGAAATTTGGCACACAGATAGTTTATAACCAGGATTAACACATAGGATACTTTATATCGCGATATTCCCACGGGATCGAGACTTATGCAAGTGAAATCGCAGGGCGCATCTAGTAATATTATAATTGTGAAAGTTTGTGAAGATGTTTGGATGTTTGTTACTCAATCACGTGTAAGCCGTTGAACTGATTTGGATGAAAATTGTTACGTAGACCGTTTCCTGGATTAACACATGGGATACTTTTGGTCCCGGTAATGTGTTGCCTTGGGATAATAGTTCAACTTTAAAGTGAAAGTTACTTCTTACGCCGGCGAAGCCGCGGGCAGAAGCTAGTTTATTATAAGTGACGTGAATGCCATTTTCTGGCATATCTTCTATAATTAAGCTGAAGAGTTTGTTGGTTTGAACGCGCTAATCTCTGGAACTACCAGTCGTATTTGAAAAAATCTTATTGCAATTGATAGCCCTATTCTTGAGGAAGGCTATAGGAACACAACATCACGCTAAGTGCTTAAGAGCCTTGAGAGCCAATCAAAAAGAAAAAAAGTCAGACATCATGCTGAGCGGAAACCGTATAACGCGGGCAGGCGACGCGATGAGACGGGTGGTTCGGGGAGCAAGAAATTTCACGCGAACGAAATCGCGGGCGAAACCTAGTTTATTATAAGCGATATTTCTTTATTTGCCACTCAAAACACCTTTACTTTTTCTCAATGTAAACACAAACAACTATAAATAATAAAACTAAATCGGAAACTTTTCTAAAAGAAATACTCGTGCTAATCGCTCCACCTATGTTCTCAACGTCACCTGTCGGGAAAACTTGACATTAAAATGAAAACAACTTTTAAACTACCCACAAGTCAATTAAAAGTTCAAAGAAAATTAAAACTTTAGTAGGTTTCAAGATATTATTTTAGTTGACATAGTGTATGTGGGTCAATATAGGGTCAAAGTACATTAGCTAGCTGGTAGTGTAAACTTGGAAAATATACGTTTAAACAGTACTTTTTTTTTTTTTTTTGTTTAGAATCACAGACTTGAAGAGTAACACGACAAAACAAAAATAAACTTATTTTCTCAACTCATACTTCATGTAACTAACTATACTACCAGCGGTCGTTGACACCAAACAAAAAATCGCCAAATCTTTTTAGGGTTCCGTACCAAAATGGTAAAAAGGAACCCTTATGGTGTCTGTTCAGTAAGACAGTTTAGTCTGTTGAGATATCCAGCTGTGACAGACGGACAGTCAGCTGCTGTCACAGCTGGATATCTCAAGAACTACTAATGCTATCAACTTGAAATTTGGAATAGTTTTAGATGACGTTTACCCAACGATTTTGTAAATAATATATTTATTTTTTGCAACAGGGACTGAAGTGGGACTACTAGGACATGTGGGGTATCATATGGAAGAGTGCTGTTTGCACATTCTCAAACATTTTTTCTTTAGGCCGCATAGTTTTCGACGTTTGATGAAAAATAAAAAAAAATACCCCCCCCCCCCCCCCCTTATCTCCTAACTTTGCATAGAGAAAAATCTGAACTTATTCTATGTGATAGAAGTGTATGTAATTACAGGAAGAATAAAACGATGTCTCTAAACAGCACACGTTTTCAGAAAAAAAAAAATGAAAATTTACTCGACTCGCTCTTGACCGGTTTTTTATTTCATTGCGCTTAGATACCGATACCCAGAACGTCTGCGGAGTTTCGCTACCTAATTTAATTTGACCTGTATCTGTAGGTATACTGTTTCATTGATCAATCGTTCGAGTAAATTATCATGCAACTGTCATCTTTATGGCCCACAAATCATTTTCAATTGATGTACTATGTTA
This sequence comes from Eremobia ochroleuca, assembly GCA_949629135.1. Lineage (NCBI taxonomy): Eukaryota > Metazoa > Arthropoda > Insecta > Lepidoptera > Noctuidae > Eremobia > Eremobia ochroleuca. Next base: position 6,795,789 of record OX451405.1, on the reverse strand, counting down.
TATTGCTGTCAAAAAGAGTTATGGTCGTTGAGTCAATTATAGGAAGGAAGATTTAGACGGCCGTGCAAGGAAATTGTCTTATTAATAAACATTTTAAGTGGATGGTAATTGTCTCAAACCGTACTGAGTCCTTGTGATGGATTACGGCCTCCTACGTACCTCTCACAGAGAAGAGGCCCGAGTACCAAATATGGGAACAGTGTGGCTGATTACGTACTTTTGTCATACAAGCGTTAGACGAACCTATTCTATGTCCACATTTTTAACCGACTTCAAAAAAAGGAGGAGGTTATCAATTCGACTGTATTTTTTTTTTTTTTTTTTTTTTTTTTTATGTTTGTTACCTCATAATAACCGACTGGGTGAACCGATTTTCATGATTCTTTTTTTATTTGAAAGCTGGTGCTTCCCGTGTGGTCCCATTCTCACCATTTCAATATCTGATGATGGGATCTTGTAGAAATCGGGGGAACTCTTCAATAAATAACAGCAGATTAACCGCGATTGTTGCTATAGCATATCTAAGCATTGTTTACACCATCACACAACATAATATCACGCCTGTACTCACTACAAAGGTTATAATTTTTTTTATTATAATAATAATTAATACCAGTAAAACAACCGCGATTGCTGCTATCGCATATGTATGCATTGTTTACGCAATCGCACAACATAACATCACGTCTGTACCCTATAAACGCAGATGCAGCGTCCTGTCAATGATATTTACATAGCAAGTAGTGTTTATATGAATTTGATTGGGGTAGATATAACTAAAAAGTGAAAAATAAAAAATTTTATATAAAAAAAAACAACCGACTTCAAAAAAAACACTACAAAGTGAAAAATAATTTTAATTTCGGAAGTCGGTGTCAAAAAACCAAAATGCGGAACCAACGACACCGACTTCCAAAATTAAAATTATTTTTCACTTTGTAGTGTTTTTTTTGAAGTCGGTTGTTTTTTTTTATATAAAATTTTTTATTGTCACTCTCACGATGTTTTCCTTCTGATAATAATTTTGAATGTTCAAATTAACATTTTCCGAGCATTGATCACCTCCTTTTTACTGAGAGGAGGCCCGAATACCAGTAGTGGAAATACTGTAGGCTGTTCATCAAGGGTAGATAGGCCCAGGTGGAATTAAAGAAGTGGACTGTATTTCAAGGTTATATTGTCTTTACAAAGGTCAACATTGAATGCAATAAAAATCATGCGATCGTGGTCGCGTTGTTAAAAGGAGTGTGTGGAGGGCGCGCGAGCTGTCGTCGAGCCGCCGCGCTACCACGCCGCCCGCTCTCCTCTGCTTGATGATGCATGTGTGTTTCGGAGGTGTTAACGTGTGCGTTAACAAAGGGCAAAAAAATTCTAATTAAAGTGTTGGGTTAGGACACTCAGCACTCTTAGCAGTTTCAGACAGTCCAGCTCCTTCAGAAAATCTAAAAAAAAAAAGTTATTTAATGTCATAGTTTTTTCCCACAGGCAACATTTTATCGACCCTCGTGTCATTTGACCGGGAACAGCGCAAAGAGTACAAGATTCCGGTAGCCATCACCGACTCCGGCACTCCTCGACTGACAGGCGTCTCCATCCTTCATGTGGTGATCGGAGACAAGAATGACAACCCCATGGCACCAGGACATAGCGACATTTTTGTTTACAATTACAAGGTATCGTAATTTTTTTTTCCCTCCATTTTTAATCACTTACTTTTGAAATATATTTTTTTTGATTTTATAACGACTGTGCTAGTGTTTTGCTTCGTTACTTGAATATTTCGTCTTGTTTTAGGACGAATAGATTTATTTTATTTCTCATCAATGATAATTCGTTTTTGTTAGACATTTTTGTTGTATGTCCTTACCTTATTTATTTGACATCCAAAGTATTTGCCGAATTATTCCTTTCTCTTCCAGTGACCAAATACCGTAAAATTTCTATTAAAAATAGCAAACAACCCAGAAAAATGGAAAAACTTTTGATATTTACCTACATATTTAAAGGGCAATTACATTCCGAATAAAGTGGCTCGACAAAGGCCAAAACATATTTCTGATCCCTTCGGGGACCATCACATATTTCCTTTGAGCCTCCAAGTAGACCTTTAATATCGCGCACCTTTTAGTTTCCTGGTTTTGTTCAATTTAGCGTAAGTTTTTTATTGTAGTTGTACTATTTTATAGCATATTTACCATCCAGTACAGTTAGAAAGCCGACACTCTCGATATTTTAAACGATAATCGAGCGTTTTTTTTTTTTTTTTTTGTATCGGGAATGTCGCCCCCAATATTTAATCGGTAGTGCTTGATATTTGAAAATAGAGCTTTGTGGTACCTTTTCTTTTTTTTTATTGAAATTGTTTTTTCTTTTAATTTTATTAGTGTTTCTAAGGGCTGATTTTTCCAACGCCAGATAATTTTGAGTTTTTGACAGTTCTTCCATAGAAAATCTGTCAGACGTTAATTTTATTCCACGAATAAAAATTAGGTATCTGTCGATTGAAAAATTTTCCCTTAATTTAATTGTCTATTTGAAAGAGGGTTAGTGGTTTGACCGTTTATTAACACTTATTCCTGATCAGATATTTATTTTTCAAAGTATTTTGTTGGTATTCGATAGGTACTTTTATTAGTTTTAGTTTTGTTACCTTAAAGAAAAAAATCTTTTTATTTCTGTCTTACTCAAGTAACTGAATGAAATATTGTATTAACAAAATTGTTTTCCCTAATGCAATCAGCCGGAAACGTACTTCAATGAAATTTTATACAGTTGGCGGTATTATGTGAGTATAAATTGGTATTATAGTTGTTATTTATGTGTTTCCTTTGCTTCTCGTTTTGTTTCTTCTATACTATCGAATTGTATTGGATGGTATTTGGTTTCTTCTAAGTTCGTTGTCAATGAATTTGTGTGTTTTTTTTTGTTTCTTCTTTGTTTTTGTACACAACGTGTAACGTTAAATGCGCAAAACCGCAGACACCCCAGCTGATCTTTAATTCAATTGACCTATTTCATAGAGAAAATAAGTCATTTCAAAAATTGTAAAGGTTTTATGTGCTGTTTTAGTTTTACTGGCCATTCTGATCGTTTCTTGCGTCTGCGACGACGCTTTACCGAGGGAGGAGTCGTCACCGGGCCGCTGCGCCGCGCTGACATTGGCTCGCTTGACCTATTAATAAATAGACACGGCAACGTTTTTAATGAAGATTTTTTTGAAAAAGGTGACCTATATTAAAAAGTGGTTCAATTAATTCTGCTCGTTATTCTGATCAAACTGTTTTCAGGTTTTGCGCATTTAACGTTACACGTTGTATAATTTTCTATTTCTTTTTTTCGTAATGAGAATGTATTCGTCGATTAAAGCTGTGAAGGTGTTGATCGCATCACTAAGGTGCCAGGGCCATCTTCACGGAACCTATTACCATGGGATTCAGTACATGATTCTGAACTCCCTTGCGTTGAAATGATTCGTCGATCTTTTTTTTTTATTGCTGTTTGCGTGTCGATGTCCCCTGCCAGCCTGTATTTCTAATATAAAAAGTTTCAATCTCATCAAGGAACAATCTTCGACAAATGTCAAAATCACGCGCCTGTTATTAAATACTGGCAATAAAGAAAACGCCTATAATAGAAATCAATTATACAATAGATAACAATATCTAAACGATCAACAGTAAAATTCCAAATCAATCGAAAAACCCTTAATAATATTCGATTATTCGATCATACAAATCAAACCGAATAGCGCCCATATTTTGTCGATTATGATTTATAATTAATTAACTATGTGCCAAACAGACTGTTCCACGGTGATTATTGGCAAATCCAATTAACGATCCAACGGTTAAGTGACGCATAATAACAATATGGTTTCAATTGACTGTCGAATAATTCTGGGAATTGATACGAAGCGTCGATTTTGATTTGGATGTACTGTACCTATACTTGTATAGACGGCTGTTGCGTGTGAAATATAAATGTTGAACTGAGGTGATTGACCTTTATTTCTAGGGTATATTTCCGTAAGAAAAACACGAACTATTGGAGCGACTGCCTATTTGACATCCACAACACAGTTACTAGGTCATACGATACCCCTTGGTAAGACTGGTTGTCAGACTTTCGGGCTTCTGACTACCCGTAACGACTGTCAAAGATCCACGAATGATACCTGGGACCAACGGCTTAACGTGCTTTCCTAGGCACGGAGGGGTCTCGGTATGTAAAGATGGTCACTCATCCACAGACCAACCGCGGAAAGCGTAGCTTAACCTGATCGATCGACCTGTGCGGCTGTTATTATTTAATTACGGGCCCCGATCTACAACTAGTATTTAAGTTGCAGCCATTTCTACCACTTTGCAACCGTGAGTAAAAAAAAACTCGCATAGATCAGTTAAAACTTACTAATCGTTTGGAAAGTGTTAAGAGGTCCTGGAAAAAATACTGATAAAAATCTCATGCAAGCTGGTCTTCAGCAGTCAGACACGTACGTGAGGTTGACAGGAACGTGCGCGCAGAGTGCAAAACTATTTTTGTCTCATTCTTAGATAGAGTCACGATAGATCGACGCAGGTTGCGTCCGCTAAAGTTGTTTACATTTTTGCTCAGAATTTTGTAAAGTAGATCACTCACGTAGAAAACTCACGATCACTTACTCGGTTGGAAAGGGCTAGAAAGCCACCACTCCAGTAATGGAGGACATTTTCAGCAATGTATGATTAAAGACTTACCGTTGAAGAATCAAGGAGAATTTTGGATTAGCAGTAAACTGTTTTACTGGTTTCATTGTATCCCATCTTATAGTCGATTATTCTGGTTATGTTAAAAGTTATAACCGTGGTGATAAAGCTGGCGCTCTAGATTTATATTTTAAGGACTGTATCTTTCTCTTCATCTCATTGTATGCCATGAGTTAGTAGGTTATATGGTTATATGTTATACGGTTCTTTTACTAGTAAGATTATATGGTACTAAAAGAAACAAAGTTCTTAATCCAATGTTTCTGAGTTCTCAAAGCCCAAAATGGATTTTGTCAACTGTATTTTATCCGTAAATAGAATTTCTTTCATAATACACAACATAACATCACGTCTTTATTTTTTGAAGGGCTAGGCAGAGATGTACAGACGCCAGCACATCAAGCTACCCGAAACTGTCAAATTTTCCCAATCAACTTTGGACCTTATGCTTTAACGATAAAGATGAAAATCGATTAAAGAGATTTGACAGATTGTAGTAGCTTGATGTGCTGGCGTCTGTACCTATAATACACCCAAATTTCGCCAGTTATGTTTAAGTCTCATGTAATAGGGGACGAGCCTGTGGCGCCATCTACATCGCCACATGAAAACTACGCATCACACTGACGTCACGCAAAATCCTGCATCGCGCAAGCAGTTTGCTGTGCGACTAGGTTATTATACAACGTCCCGACTTCAGTCGTTGGACTCCCACCAGACACCACACCCATCTGGTCGTAGGATTCTCCTTTTTCTAAGGAGGATGACTGAACATTACACCCTCTTCCACATACCTTTATAATAAGCCAATTGCCAAGAGTTTTTTTTCCTTTTTTTATTTACTGACCTTTTACGCTTTATATAGATTCCTTTTTTTAATAGACCTGTCTCAAAATAAAGCATCGCGACGTTTAAGGGCCGTACACGCATTATTACTTTACTTTTACCTTTGTTTACCTTTAATCCAGCAGTTTTGTCTACCAATGAATAATCAAGTCAACAGATTCGATATACCCTATAAACATTAACGATTATGTAGCTGTTTTATAATAATATATGGCCATTAAAATGTTAATTTTGCGCTTTAATGAAACTCAGTTTAGTACGGCTACCATAAACAGGGATTATGTGGGAAGGCACTTTTTACTGCCGTGCCCTGATTTTTTAGTTATTAGGGTATGTGTGGATCCGGCATCAGGCTGACGGGGCAAACATCTTTATTTTAAATAGGGGTCGGAAACTGTGTCAAGACATTTAAATGAGGGTATAATATGAGTGATCGATGGGCCATTATAGACACTTACGTTAAGGAGGGGTGGCGTTTGATCTTGGAATGGGTACTTTTTTCTTCTTAAAAGAGGTTGAGGTGCTAATAATTGGTAATTATATATCAAAAGGAGGAGAAGCGCCTCTTAATCGCATCCTCCAACAATCTAAGTATGTACTTGCATGCAAGCATCCTTCTCCTGAAGTATTGGTAGGATAATAGGCATCTCTAGACAACAATGTTGGAGGCGAGGCTGATTGCTTAGAGTGCGATTGGCCGATGGCCTGTCGTATTGTCTCTCTTGTAAGCTTATTAAATTGACCCAGTTTACAATACAATAATTTGCCTTAAAGAATTAAATTACTTAATATTCAATAATCTATAACAGTTTACAAGTCGTCATTGTTATTTTAGATCAACTTAATAATTGTTACCATTTAAATTAATGTAAGTAATTACTAATTCCATGAATAAGACACAGATTTTTTTTTTAACTGTGTTAATAGGATATTGGAATCACTTTTACACGTCATGTACATAACAAAAAAAGCTAGATGGAGTCGACATTTTCTATCTGAATAATCCTGAGAAGAAATGGCGACAGAAACTCAGGGTCAAAGTCTCTTTTAAAGTCTAGACATAATCTTGGTCAGATAAAGACTTATAAATAAAATCATGCAAAAGAATTTCGTGGGTTAATTCGTTTCGCACAAAAAAGACCTTCAAACAGCAAGTTTCCCTAATACTATTTAAGCTAAAAAATAAAGGAGAATATCCATGCATGCATTACGCGCAATCTGTGTAAAGCAAGCGGGATTCGTTTAAACTCAGCGCTTAATGAAGGCGACTTGCCACAAATACGCTGGGGGAGCGTTGAGTATGTGTGCTACTGGAGGCGAGTTACTAAAATATCGATTAAAGTGAAGAAAAGTTTAAAACTATTCCATCAACAATTTAGATACTTACCATTGTTGCTGTGCTTGAAATACGGATAAGTGTATACTCGTAGTTAGGTGAAGATATTTAAAATGGCTTTTCGACTTTGCCTTAGTTTCCAAGGCTTGACACTATGAGCTCAGTTTGAGTACACTGCAAGTGACAATTTAAAGGGGACTTGTTTTGTAGTGAACATTTTACAACATCATTTTCGCATGGTGACTTCGGATTAGTATTAATCTAATCTTACACATGTTCATAATCAGCTTCTAATCCTAATCTTTCCCACGGCTGGGAAACAGGGCTCCTCTCTGTATGAAAAAGTGGGCCATAATCCACAACACGGGCCCACTGCGAGCTGCGGATGTCACATGTCTTCGAATTTTTGGTTCTAGAACATGCCGGTTTCCTCAAGATGTTTTCCTTCACCGTTTTGAGAGCAGTGGTGATGAAAAAAGGAAAAAAAAATAAAAAAGCGGGCACTTTTTTATCACCTCTACACACCACCTTCACCACCTTCACCACCTTCACCACCTTACAACTCGAATTTGCAGCCATTATTGATTTATTTGATTATACAACGTGTAACGTTAATTGCGCAAAACCTGAAAATAGTTTGATCAGAATAACAAGCAGAATTAATTGAACCACTTTTTAATATAGGCCACATTAAAAAAAAAAATCTTCATTATAAACGTTGCTGTGTCTATTTATTAATAGGTCAAGTAAACCAATGTCAGCGCGGCGCAGCGGCGCGGTGACGACTCCTCCCTCGATAAAGCGTCGTCGCAGACGCAAGAAACATTCAGAATGGCCAGTAAAAATAAACAGCACATAAAACCTTTACAATTTTTTAATGACTTATTTTCCCTCTGAAATAGGCCAATTGAATTAAAAATCAGTTGGGATGTCTGAGGTTTTGCGCATTTAACGTTACACGTTGTATATATTTTATTGTAAACCACAAAAATACATAACACAAATACATCAAACACTACAAAATATACAATGGGCGGCCTTATCGCTTTCTGCGATTTCAATACCACGGCCACCACTGCTCTATCTTAAACTTGTCACTTATTTTATTATGAAGAGGACTCACGACTCTCCTAGTTACTGTCTCCCATAAGTCAAGCTACTATCTATAATTAAACAAACACGTCTTTTGTCCCATGTTCGTTTTAACGACTAGCTTTACCTCGTCCCTCCTAAACCCAGGAGTGACCATAACTCCTACACACAACTCTGGGAAAAGCTATCGCCGCCATAATTGATTTGTCGCAAACAGTTTCAGTCAGCAACTTCGGAAATTAAGTTATTCATCGGTAATTACAAGTTGCTTAGTTTAAAAACTAAGCACGACAGTGAACATAGTTGGATGGAGTTGGTGGCAGTTTGAAGTTGATTTAACTATGTATTTTCATTTTGTTATTTATAACGTGAATAGTTGAATAGGTTTTGGTTTAAGGAGGTTGTTCGGTAGTTATTTTGGGAAATAAATTATAGTCCAATAATTGATATTGTATTGAAAATAAAGTATTTAATTGAACGGAGAAGTAGAGTAGAGAAATAATTATTAAACCAAAACTAAAGTCTATAAAATGGCCTGAAACATTTCAATAGCTTTTGAAGCTTTTGAAGCCGAAAACTAAATACAGAAGTAATAAAAAAATCCTAGAAAAAAATATTGTATCTATTTAGGTTATTTTAATATAATAATAAATAATAAAAGAAAGATCCTATTCAAGTTTCACAATAACAGTTTATTTTAATTGTTTGTTATTTAAATGATTTGGTATGGCCAGGGCCCTGTTTGATAAACGTTACAATCCGACAATTTTGTAAATAAGTGACATATTTGTAAAGTTGTATGACAAGTGCTGTTCAAAAAACCTTACAATTATGTAAGAACTAGCGACCCGCCCCGGCTTCGCACGGGTGCAATGCTGATCACTACATAGTAGTATAATAAAACAAAGTCGCTTCCCGCTGTCTGTCTATCTCTATGTATGCTTAGATCTTTAAAACCGCGCAACGGATTTTTATGCGGTTTTTTTTAGTAGATAGAGTGATTCAAGAGGAAGGTTTGTGTATAATACATGCATAATATAGTAGAGAAACAGTGAAAATTTTAGAGCAATTTTTTCTCGTAAAATGTATCGCAAAAAAATGGTTATTATGGGTTATCTCTAAGAGATAGACATATGCCATCGCGGACTTTTTTGTAGACCTTTTTAAGGTGTACAATACTGTAGTACATTATGTTGATCTATCTCGTAAGGATCAGCCAGCGTTTGCAAGGTAAGCGCAAAAAATGTGTTTATTTACGACATCACATTAGAAACCTCTAAAATTATTAGTGTTTCTCTAGTATATTATGTATTTATTATACATATAAACCATCCTCTTGAATCACTTTATCTATTAAAAAAAACGCATCAAAATCCGTTGCGTAGTTTTAAAGATCTAAGCATACATAGGGACAGACAGAGGGAAGCGACTTTGTTTTATACTATGTAGTGATTTTACAAGTCAATACATAAGTACATTAGAAATATTACCATTATAAAAGCTTTTTAATAAACAAAAAGTTGTAGAAAACGCCTGTAGATCTCGGTGAAAATATTGTATCTACAAATTTGTAATTGTAAGTTACAAATTACATAAAATGTAAGTTTTTTTGAAGATTCTTAAATCGAGGGTAATGAGGTTCATGTGAAATAAAATAATATACAACAACAAAGTAATGACAATTTTTCAAAACTGTGTAAATACATCACTTATAGGCATGCACAACATTCTTATTCAAAAGGTAAACAATCAGACATATAAAACATTAGATACGGCATAAAATCAAATATTATAAAATTAAATAGATTTACTTACAATATATTAAAATTAAACTAAATTATAAATAAATTACGATTGCAATAGATTAAAAATACAATAAATTAAATTAAAATTTATTGTATTTGATTTCAAGGTCAAAGTATTACGGTCAATCGTATCTTTTTATCAGTAAAAGACTTCGCCATTTTCGAATCCCGGATAATTATTAAATGAATTGGAAAATTACCGTTCCGTAGTCGAGCCGAAATAAATTGGTTTAATTAGGTATCGCCGAACATTGTTATTTAAAGTAAAACGCTTTGGAGAATTTAACGGCTATTGAATACATGCTTTGTAATCGAGGAGAATGTATTTGGGTTAACAATAACAAAATAATTAATTTACGTAGTGGCTGTACTTGGTTCTAATTTTGTGGGGTGATTTGGGGAGAAATGGGTAAGAGTTTAGTCCGATTAGGCACAGTGGGCTTCAAAAGTTAGTTGATATTTTTGCACTTCATCTGTATGTGATGCCGAATTTTGATTTAAAATTAAAAAAATAATCAGGCACTCGATTATTTTTTATGATAAGTCAGAGATAGTTGAATTAGTAACTAAAAAAAAAATAGCAGTTCAATCATTTGGATCACTAGAATTTAATGTGGTGTGCCACATTATGATTTAAAATTCTAGTTCAGCTTTGACACAAAGTTGAAGTGGAAAAATGTCAACTGAGTTTTGGAGGCCACTGTATACCTAAATATGTATTGGACCATTATCGGAAGTAGATACCGTGTCTTTGGTAAACGCCTCTGTGAGAAAGGGAAGCCTTTGCCCTTCTATGAGCGAAATAAGGAAATAAGATAGAGATCTGGATGTCTGGCCTTTTCCCAACTATGTTTGAGTCGGCTACCAGTCTAATGCCACGTTCACACGTACACACGGCGTCATTCAGTACGATGTTTTGCTGTAGAATTTTGGGATCACATGGTAGTTTCACACTGCATTTGTTTTTGAATGTGTGAACAGTCCTACTGTTCACACATTCAAAAACAAATTGACGTGTGATCTCAACTTTTTATCGTAAAATATCGTACAGGACTGCACCGTGTGAACGATCGCTAACCGGGTGCAGCTGAATACCAAATAAGATAGATAGATATACCTACAACGTGTAACGTTAAATGCGCAAAACCTCACACACCCCAACTGATTTTTAATTCAATTGACCTATTTCAGAGAGAAAATAAGTCATTAAAAAAGTTGATTGATTGATTGAGTAAAGGTTTTATGTGCTGTTTTAGTTTTACTGGCCACTCTGATCATTTCTTGCGTCTGCGACGACGCTTTACCGAGAGAGAGGTCGTCACCGGGCCGCTGCGCCGCGCTCACATTGACCTATTAATAAATAGACACGGCAACGTTTTTAATGATGATTTTTTGAAAAATGTGACCTTTATTAAAAAGTGGTTCAGTTAATTCTGCTCGTTATTCTGATCAAACTATTTTCAGGTTTTGCGCATTTAACGTTACACGTTGTATAAACCACTTATTTGACGCACACAAAAGACAGCACAACACACAAAAGTACAATTACATGATAACGTATTACACGAATAGATAGAGATATACAACGTGTAACGTTAAATGCGCAAAACCTCAGACACCCCAACTGATTTTTAATTCAATTGACCTATTTCAGAGAGAAAATAAGTCATTAAAAAAATTGTAAAGGTTTTATGTGCTGTTTTACTTTTACTAGCCATTCTGATCGTATCTTGCGTCTGCGACGACGCTTTACCGAGGGAGGTGTCGTCACCGGGCCGCTGCGCCGCGCTCACATTGGCTTGCTTGATCTATTAATAAATAGATACGGCAACGTTGTTAATGAAGATTTTTTGATAAATGTGACCTATATTAAAAAGGGGTTCAATTAATTCTGCTCGTTATTCTGATCAAACTATTTTCAGGTTTTGCGCATTTAACGTTACACGTTGTAGATAAGTATAATATGTTTTATGTATGTATGTATGTATTAATTGTATATTTGTAAATGGTACACCACAGACTACTTGCAGTATTGTCTCGTTTTCCCTTAATCAATCCAAAGGTTGTCTTTAAAAGATCGCTCTTACAACAAGCGACAAGACCGCCCGTTGAGATACCATCCCTAGTAAGATTTCAATTTTTACAAGAATTTAATTTTTATGGTGTGCATAATGAAAGCATTGGTTTTATCTAACACATCAAAAACAGACAAGTCGTCTAATAAAACGTCTTTCCAAATTAAAATAGCTTAAAATAGTCCGAATACACTTTTTGGTTCTTGGTTCAATGGTTTCTATTGTTTTGTTTTTTATATTTTTTTTTATATCATCAAATCGTCTAATAAAACGTCTTTCCAAATTAAAATTGCTTAGAATAGTCCGAATAGGTACACTTCTTGGTTCAATGGTTTCTATTGATTTTTTTATATGTTTTTTTATATCATGTTTATTGTGTTTTAGTAGGTCTATTTTATTCTTAATTTTCTAGCCTGTTTTTTTTTCTTTTGTGGTCCTTTTTGTGGTTTTTTTTCAGTTACACGTCATGTATTTGCTGTAGAATTTCTGCGATTTTGTTTATTTTTAAATGTCGTCCGTCTTTGTTAATGTCAGTTATTCAAGATTGAATGTTTCCCATTAATGGTTTTTTTTTTAATTAATGGAATTTATTTGCAAAATTTTCTATCCAACAAAACAACTACCTAAGTATTTTTTCTTAACCTCATCTTTCTCTCCAACAGGGTGAAGCCCCCGACACAGAAATCGGTCGCGTCTATGTTGACGACCCTGACGATTGGGACTTGGCAGACAAGAGGTTCATGTGGCTACCATCGTATGAGCAGAGAAGTCCGTACTTCGACATACACAGCAATACAGGCATGATCACTATGAAGGAAGGGACTCCTAATGGAACGTATTTGTTGAGGTTTAACGTGAGTACCAGACATAGATAGTCTTAAGTCTTTAAATAAAGTCCAGACCGAATTCCGGTCATGGTGACCAATCTCAGCGGAGACCAGCCTTCGGCGCGAGAGATATTATAGTGCACAAGTGTGTGTGCTGACACAGGTGCACTCCCTCTTCCCTCACTCTCATAGTCCGATGGGAGGACAATCCGACACGACCGGAGAGAGATCAGGCGCAGGACCAACGACTTAACGTGCGCACCGAGGCACGGGGGTATTACACCGCCAACTTCCAAACTCCGGGCTGTTACTAAGAAATTTCTAAGGAAAAACCCAATAACACTTTGTCAGACCCTGGAATCGAACTGAGGACCCCAAGCTCAGCAGGTCGTGCTTTGCTTCCTCCCATGGAGGTAGACAAAAACTACAGAACGCCCCCTGCTACGATACTTGCATACTCCTTTTGCCTCGTTTAAGTGCTTACATCTGCAGTGCGATTCTGTAACATCTCACCATGAAAGCTTGGGTGAAGTGAGCGTGGAGTGAGCTGTCATTCGCTAGGGATTAACACTATTAAGTGCTCACTTCACTTATGATTTCACGGTGAGATTTTTACAGAATCGACCGGCAGGTCATACACGCACACCGGTTGTGAGTGCTACGCACCTGACCTTTCTGAAGAACATCAACACTTTTGTTTAACACTTGGCATGCGGGCAACGTATTTTTACGTTTTTTCCAGTCTGTCACTAGAGCGCGGGTCACGTAAAAATACGTATTTAGTAGATTTGTGGCCCGCTGCACGCGTAATTCGGCGGTATGCCCGCATGCCAAGTGTTAATGGTCTAACTTAATTCTTAGAAATTGTAGCAGTAACATCAGAAGTAGTATGCACCTTTACGTCATTGTACCTTAGGGAACCGGACTGCTTCTCCTTAACACAGGTTTCCATAACCTAGCTAGGTGCTCAGTGCTCACCCACACGTTTGTAGAAATAGTACTGCCATGCGATTCTGTAACCATCTCACCATGAAAGCTTGGGTGAAGTGAGCGTGGAGTGAGCTGTCATTCGCTAGGGATTAACACTATTAAGTGCTCACTTCACTTATGATTTCACGGTGAGATTTTTACAGAATCGACCGGCTGATCTTGTAAAACTGTATTTTTAACGTGTACCACAATCCTTTGTTTTGAGTAAATAAATAAATTATACAGCTTTGAATGAGGGTTATTTATGCTTAATTATAATATTGTTTAATTTGCAGGTGACAGAAGAAAATGAGCCACTAGTTCCGTTCCACTGGGTGGAAGCAACAGTCAATGTGACAATCAAGGAGATTCCTGAAGAAGCCGTCGACAATTCAGGATCCATTCGTTTTGTGAACATCACCGCTGAGGAGTTCATTATTCCGGAATCTGATGTAAGTAACATCACATATTATTGTTGTCATGACGATATAGCATAACATCACACCCTGAAGAGTTGGCAGAAGTGTGCCTATAGTACACCCACATTTTTATTTTAAGTCCAATATGATAGAGGGTGAACCTATTACCGTCGACAAATCCAGACTCCTAAAAAAAAAAAAATCCTAATAAAAAAGAATCATTCTACTTTACCGAGGTGGGGCAAAGTGGAATGCCTACAATTTTGCAATGGAATCTGCCCCATTAATTCGATTTAGTGGGGCAGATTCCACTACTCTCAAATCTTGTTGAATTCTGCCCCACTAGGGTTGGCACCGTAAAATGAAAGTACGATTTTTTTTTTGCAGATGTTTATTTCCTATTTGTTTCTAGAAGGAAACAGGTTGTAAATCACAGATTAATTACACGATTTGTTACAAATAAAACATAACTACTTACACTAAACTTTTGACAAGCAAAACGCGGAAAAGATTTTTTTTTAAATTTAGCCTACACTGTCCCACTCTTGATCAAAGGCCTCCCCCAAATCCTTCCAGGCATCCTTTTCTAGAGCTACTTCGATCCAACCCTGGCGGTACGCGTCTGGGTCGTCTCGACACGAATGATATACAGTAGACCCGTAATCCAACAAACGTCTTGCAGGGCAGTGTCGAACTATCGAATTTGTCGGATTATGGAGTACTGCCTAAGAGCTCCTATATTCCAGAACTTAGCGAAGATCTACATTAGCGAAGATCGTCAAAAAAATATTCAATAATACATAATAGACATGTCGGATTACAGGGGGTGCCGGATTAGACAGGGGTCGGATTACCGGGGTGCACTGTAATAGGCTTAAAAAAACAACCTAAATGTTCATTGCTGTACGGTGCGGTTATCAATAGGGACCACAACATTTTGTTGGCCTCTGTGTCAATAAGTTTCGCCGATAGAATATTTATAAAAACTGAAAACTAAATTGGAATATTATACAAACAGGAATATTGAAATAACATTCACGCAATTCAAATGTAAAATATATTTACACAACGTGCCTTTGTTTACAAAGTTCTGTTATTTTGCTCCGAAAAGCTTCATAGCAATCACACATACTCTCACGCCTTCTTTCCTTGGGGGTAGGCAGAAACTACAGAACGCCACCTGCTACGATTCTTACATACACCTTTTGGTCATACACGCACGCCGGCGAGTACTACGCACCTGACATTTCTGAAGAACATCAAACAACTAAAAAAAAAACTTTTTTGATTGTAACAAAATTTTAAAAGCCTGCTTAAATGTTAAGCTTAAAATTAAATTCTCTACCAAAATTGTCGACGGCACAGTTTTGTTACCAAATGTTTATTTCACAAAAAAACTTAAAACCACTTAAAAACTAAATGAAAAGACTTAGGAAAATTCTTAGTTTGCCAATCAAAATGAGCTTAAAGTTTCGGTTTATTAGTTGATTCGCACGAATTTACCCGCCCGAAACGGGCGAATCGTTACTTTTAAATAATATTTTTTTTTCTATAAGCAACTCGCACGAAATGGCACATTTTGAATTTTAAGCAATAAAGTATAGAAATAATAAATGCGTGTTAAATATTATAAAACGTACTTTTTAGAGTTCCGTACCCAAAGGGTAAAACGGGACCCTATTACTAAGACTCCGCTGTCCGTCCGTCCGTCTGTCAGTCACCAGGTTGTATCTCATGAACCGTAATAGCTAGACAGTTTAAATTTTCAGAGATCATGTATTTCTGTTGCCGCAATTATAACAAATACTAAAAACAGAATAAAATAAATATTTAAGGGGGCTCCCATACAACAAACGTGATTTTTAACACACTTCTATTAGCTTCACTTGTATGTAATGGAATCTTGGAAATTAAATGTGACCCACTTCCCGAAATCCGATTGATCTGAAATTTTGCACACAAGTTTTTATAGATAATGGTACGGAATCCTTCGTGCGCGAATCCGACTCGCACGTGGCCGGTTTTTTGTCAAAATGTGCCAATTCGTGCGAGTCTCCTAAATATAAAATAATATTATTTAAAAGTGACGATTTACTCGTTTTGGGCGAGTAAATTCGTGCGAATCGACTAATAAGCCAAAATTTCGCTTAGTCATTGTCTCGACCGCTCTATTGATTTTAATCTTGCATATTTTGGAATCCTCAATATGCGGTGAGTCAGTAGTTTGCTTAATTTTCAACGAAATTATTGTTCATTGAAACTTGTGTACTAAGTGGGCAGACGGTGTTTTAGTGCTCTCGCCAACTGAAGATACTTTCCATCTGGAACGTAGATCTTAGAAACTAGATAGATATGACAAAGGACAAATTTGAGTCATGTTACTTTGTGAATAAAGATATTAAAGGCAGTTACTATGAACGAATCCCGAAATCAGAAATCCGATTCTCGTAATTAAAAACGTTCAAAGTCTAGTCGCATTCTCAACTCTGCGACAAAAAAATGTTAAAAACTTATCAAAAATTTAAGGAAATAAGAGGTATTTTTGAGAGACTGGTACTGTGACCAGACTGTGAACGTTCTTAAAATTACGAGAATTGTCCCTTAGACCACAAGCGAGACGTGAAAGTTTATGAGTGGTATAACAAGAAATAAATCGATGCTTCCCACGCAAGTTGTTGTAACCCACAAACTGCAATTTTACAGTAGATCGTTTCAAAGATACTTTTGCCAAAAAAATTGCACTTTTCAATTATTTTTTATAAAATTCAGTACGTTTGTAATAGTAATAAAGTATTTCTAATAGTAGTATTATTAGTATGTGAATATATCGCACCTACGGTGCAATAACGTCACTTATGCAAATGATGTAATATTTCAGGAGAAGCGTTTAAAAATTCGCCATCCTATTATAATGTTCTTCTTCCTCTTCTTGACTAAAGAAATTAACTGGTAATAAACTACAACTTTGAACTTCATATTAAAGTTAAAGCGAACATCTCACAATTTTGTAATAAAATAATATAAACGTTTAAAATTTACAACCCTCCCAAATTGCATAAGTGACGTTATCGCACCGTAGGTGCGATATTGTATATTCCCATACTGAATGTTGTGGCTTACAACAACTTACGTGGGAGACATCGAAATAAGAGATCCAAACGTCTAAATTGTTTGTGATAATAACCTTAGATTTACTGTACTTTAGATTTACTGCTGAATAAATCATTACTGACAAAGAAATAAATTATTTTGTACGTGTTTTACCTTAGCTGACTACTAAAATCGTATAGGGAACTACCAATAAATCATTTGAAAATAGCGTTATTCAAATGGCTTATAGAAAAATCATTACACTTTAAAGAGGGACAGTGACGTCTTACTATTTGACAAATATGTACTTGAAATTTTTATTTTAACAACTATGATTTATTTACCAATTTTATTAGCTTCATTAATTTGATTAATGTAATCAAAAATGTTTAGCGAATTGTTCAAACCCGACCATTTGTAATTTAACAAATAAATTTTATTTTATTTTATTTGCATGTAAAAAAAGACAGTAGGAGCGGAGTACCTAGACAACTTCAGCTGCCCAATCACACTGTCACTCGAATTAAAAACATTTTATTTGATATTGCATGAGCCTTTTTAAATTATCATATTTAATTAATTCTCTCAATTGATTATAACGGACACACACTTCCCTATGTGTTTGTTATTCCAGCGTATGGCACTCGTGGGTTGCAGCTGAAAATCAGCGTCAGGTGATATACACTGTGTTGTCATCTGACATTATGCTGAGCTGAGGCCCTTTTGGCAGTATAGTCTTTGTTTTCTGTTTTTGTAGTTTTAATACATGTAGTTTAACGCGTATTTCTTTCTTTCACTCCTTCTTTCTAAAAAAAAAATCTCAATTTGCTTATGATTGTAAGGAGGATGACCTTTTAACCATTGGAATTAATTCCACTCTCCAATAGCTAAAATTGCACATTCTCCTTTTGTTATTATAAAAAAAAAAAAACATCTGTGATAGGCGTACAACACCAAGGTGGTTATACAGTATGGAAACCACATGTATGTAATAAATGAACGAAAAAATGAACGAAGTAGATTGCGAAAAAATCACCTGTTGCCTCATTTTGACGAATTATGCGAACATAAATGTAGGGAACAGCTGATTTTTTTTCGCGATCGATTTCGTTAATTTTTTGTATATCGTCAGAAAAGGCGATAACAAGTATGTGGTATAATTTATTGCATATAATTATGTGGTTTCCGTACTGTATTGAGGTTCCTTCTTCCTATTAAGGTCAAAACATTAAAAATAAACGTATGTTGACTTATCCATTCCTTCTAAGATCTTAGTCCCTGCCCTTGGTCCAAATTATGCTTACGTAAAGTTTCATCCGGGGATTCATTGAGCCCAGTTAACAGCTTCGCGGTTTACGAGCAATTGGCTGCGGTCGCCATTTTAGAACTGTGCTGTCATTGTGAAGTAGTTTGTTAGATAATTACTTATACAGCGTGTAACGGAAGGGGGGTATCAACCCTGAAGGAGGTGAATGTGCTCATGAAACTCAACAACTTTCCCCAAAGAACATAGGTCGAAATATGAAAAAAAAATTGGCCTTCGTTGAATAACGTTACACTTTTTTTTTTCGTCAAAGTAAATTGACCGAACAAAACGCCCGAAGATTCAGCCAAGAAGTAGATTAAGAATAATTCAAGCGAATTTTACTAATGTCTGCCGCACCGTCCTTCATCACAATTCCTTCTATCAACGTCTCTAATTGTCCTCTGTCTCTTTCCTACAGGGTACGAGTAAGAAGGACAAACTGCACCGTCGTTTGGCTCAACTGTATAACACGTCTCTAGACAATGTGGATGTTTTTACCGTGTTTACAAAGAATACAGTCAAGGATGTTTTCCTGGATGTCCGGTTTTCCGCTCACGGTTCGCCGTACTACCCTCCTGAGAAGCTGGATAGTATGGTCATTGGGATACAGGAAAAGGTATGTTGGCTATTTGTAAAACCCTTTATTTGATTTCCTATGATTTTGTAAATAGGTTTTTACGCCCGAAATCTCAAACGCAACTCACAAAGCATTTGATTCAATTAAACGACCTTTAGGCGCTTTTGAACTGTCAAGGAGTTGGTCAGTTAGAAAGTATTTATTTATTTATTTAAACTTTTCGCACACAAAAAAAGGTACAAAGGCGGACTTAATGCCTTAGGCATTCTCTACCAGTCAACCAAGGGTGGTGAAGAGATTCCAAAGCGTAGTAGGTAGCTATGGAGAAGAACGGACAAAAAATCCATGGACACTCTTTTAAATTATTTTGTTACAAAACTATTAGTTACATCAGTAATGTTGAACTTATAATTATATGTGAGAACTATGCCATGTAAAAAAAGACGTACACTCGATTTTATGACGCTCTTAAGTCGTAAGTTGTAACGGTCTCTTTAATGTTTTTTTGTAGCAATATACGGTTAGAACCATCTTAAAGTTAGTGTCGTTTGAGAGTCGGGGAGAAACTCTGCTTGGGACGGCTGTATTCCCAGATTCATGCAATTTTAAAGGATAGTTGTCTGATAAATTGTCTGAAGCGGTATTTACAACGCCACATGCGAACTACGCGTCATACTGACGTCACGCAAAATCCTGCATCTCGCAAGCAGAGTTTACCGCGCAACTAGCATATACAACATTATTTTTAGTATATTGCAAACCTGAATATAGTTTGTTCAGAATAAGTAACTGAATTGATTCCAATAATTTTTACACCATGTTATATTTTGTCTCAAAAAATATTTAAAATGGTAACAAGTTGGACACCGAGCGACACTAAGTACATATCCGCAATCATATGCGCACACCACAGGTCACAGCCGGTCGGCCGGCGGCACGTGTTAGTGGTAACCAACTTTTTGCACGGACAATCAGGTAACATAACAAGCTCATAACTTCGTGATTTTTCATGATACAGTTTTGAAATTTTGTACATAGAAATACTAGACACGTGTTTCGGGTTTCCCTTATAATAAAAATAATGTTGTATATCCTGACATCAACCATAGGACAGTTGCCCACCAACCCGTCTGGTCGGAGGATCCTCCCTATTCTATAGAGTATGAGTGAACTTTACTCACTGTTCCTCATACCTCTATACGTCTATCACACTAATATTATAAAGGCGAAAATTTGTGTGTGTGTATGTTTGTTACTTCTACACGCTCAAACGGCAGGACCAATTTATATGAAATTTGGCACATAGATAGTTTTTAACCAGGATTAACACATAGAATACTTTTATGCGATATTCCTACGGGATTGAGACTTATGCGGGTGAAACTGCGGGGCGCAGCTAGTACTTAATATTATCATGAACATCCCATCCTAGTTTTGAGTATGAATTGTATGGCTATAAGAGTAGGGGAAGACCAAAGAAAAGATGGATGGACTGTGTGAAAGATGATATGGCTAGAAAGGGTATGACTACCGGGATGACGACAAATAGAGAATTGTTGAAGAAAAAGCCATGTTACGCCGAGCGACCGCAAAAATAAAAATCAAAAGTCAAAAACTAGGCTGAGAACCAGGACTTGTAGAACGTCAAAATTACATAAGACACTCCCCGAAAACGCCCGTCCTTCACCACTTCCTAGTGCAAAAAAGAAAAGGCAAATAGATGGGCTATTTGCTTTTTCTTCTCTCCAGCGAAAGCACTAGGAAGTGGTGAAGGACGGCCGTTTTCGGGGAGTGTCTTATGTAATTTTGACGTTCTACAAGTCCAGCAGGCTAATTGCGTAGCACACTATCTGTAGCAATGGGTTTCATATTTTGACAGTTCAACAATATAACAATATATATATATATTGCGTTATTTACGTTGTTGAGCAGACACATTTTTCGAACATTTATGGAGCCATGGATTAGCAATATGCTTCAAAATGATTCAAATTGAAAGTAGTATTGTGTTACGCAATTAGGGTGCTAGTTCTCAGCCTAGTTTGAATAAATGTCTTATGATTTTGATGTGTTTTAATAAGGTCACGAGAATGATGATGATGAACCCATCCTAGTCCAATTCTGGCCATAAAAGGTTTCCAACAAAAGATCAAAGATTATGTCCGGATTTTTATATACACATTGACATTGATGAATTTTATATAAACAACGACATGGATATTTACTTTGTAAAGTATCTTATTTTTTATTATTATTATTATTGTGAGTGTGAAGACTATGTGGGTCATTTCTTGTTTCTGTTTTCCTTCTTAGTTAGTTTTAATCATGATCTGGCAGTTTGAGTAATTTATGCGGCGTAACCAAATGTCCTTTCATTGGTATTGTTCGTCGAATCGTAAGGCTCCTCAAGTTCTGAGTTGAGCTGCACGATTTTTGACAAATGCGTGCACTGACTGGACAGGTCCGCTCAATCTGTGTGGTTCTTTACTCAAAAGACCATTTCAGACACCAATCTACATGGTCTTCACATGATCTGACCTAGATTATGTCTGGACTTTAAAAGAGACTGTGAGTTTGTTTCGGCCTTTCTTCTCAGAGTAGTCAGATAGGAAACGCCGAACTCATCTAGTTTAAAAAAATGTGATTGACATGTAAGAGTGTTTGTACAAACCTACTTACAGAAAATAAATCATTTATCATTTATCAACTGCCGTCATCGATATCATTATTATTGTCGATCCACTACAAATTCCCGCCACTGTTCACTTAATCAATTGGATCAGTCGTTTTTTCGTGACCATCTTACAAATGGATCTAAAACTTTCCTTTCACAACTTTAATGCGAGGATACTTAAGTCTTTGGAAGTTGTAACGACGCTTTAGTTGACCTTGACCTCACAAGCTAGACACAGAAGTTTTGACTCTGTAACCCGAGGGTAGTACAGAAGGTTAGCTCCAAACACGATAAATGATTTAATTTTGTAAATCACTACATATTATAAAACAAACGGAGAGAGAGTACCCTGCCGCGTCTGCCTGTCTGTCTGAACGCGATAAACTCAAAAACTATCTACCGAATGGATTTTCAACAATGGACGGAGTGATTAATGAGGAAGGTTTAGCTCTATAATTCATTACGGTTTTGTGTAAACTGGCAAAAATATGACGATGATTGTAGAACATTTCGGCAAAAAACTAGAAGAGATCGATGTTCCCTATCTGAAGATTTTGAAAATAAATACTGAAAGAAACTCTAAGGTCACAGTCTCTTAAAGTCCAGACATACATCTTGGTCAGGCCATATGACGACCATGCTGTTTAGGTATATAGAGCATGTTCATGCAATAAGCGAAAATGCCCGCACACATAGTCCCTTACGTACGGTCGAAGATCAGCGTTCGGCGATTGGCAATCGGAAATCTCAGTCTATTTCATACGAACGCCGGTCGCGAGTGCGCTTGCACTCACTGTACCTGATGCGTCTCTGTGTGCGTGCGTTTTTGCTCGTTATACCGAGTCGAACTTCTGAAGCTACTGTTCTGTGACCGAAGTTTGAACCCCTAAACGTCCGAACATGGGTCTTCGGATAGCATGCTATAGTGAATGAGGTTACAGAAACATTTCTTGGAATTTGTATCCGCATGATGTTATTAAGACCTTATTTGATGGGGTTACCCTATTTGGAATTATTATAGACGTATTGTACTTCTGTGTTATATTCTTTCTATGAATTTAGCAGTTCAATTTTGTATGCTACTTTTTCCGACTACCCCAGCCGTGCGATTCTGTAACCATCTCACCGTGAAAACTTGGGTGAAGTGAGCGTAGAGTGAGACGTCAATAATGTCAATCCCTAGCATCAGCATGACTCACAGCTCACTCTAAGCTCACTTCACCTTAGCTATTTCGGTGAGATGGTTACAGAATCGACCAGCAGGAGTGAATTTTGTGAAAAATCATTTCTTTACATAAGTATCCAATTAGTTCAGTATCGGTAAATGGTCGATTATTACCAGTGATCGGATAATCGGGCGCTTATATACCTAAACTTCTTCCTACGATAGAATTATATGGACATTCCTTTCTGAATAAATACGTAATCCCGGGTTAAAATTTTTGTAAAAACAACTATAACAAACTTAATGACATTATAGCTGTGGTTATTTTGATTTAGTATCTTTATTTTATTCAAAACAAATGGAATATGAATACAAAATGATAATGTGCACAATGTGGTCAAGTCGTGGAAATTGATTTACCTATCTAACAGATTAGCATAAAAAATATGATTAAAATCACGATTATGATTGTAAATAAATGCTTGGCCGATCCCTAGTATCAGGTGGGATGACACTGACAGCTCACTCCACGCTCACTTCGCCTAAGTTTTCACGGTGAGATGGTTACAGAATCGCACTGCAGTACCCAAAGTCTATCCTAAAGTCAGACTTTTTATAAGCTTCTTGTACGCGAATTCGTCCACGTGTTTGTTGCTGCCTCGACCTACCCCGTTGCATCGCATCACCTGCACGCGCTATCACTTCGTTTCCGCTTAGCGTTATTTCTGACTTTTTTCTATTTGCGCGGCTCCTAAGTGTCATACCGTGATGTTAACTAGCCTATAGCCTACTTTTAATCAGACCGAATTTTTAATTGGGCTGTAAAATGCAAAAGTATTTTTATAAAACACTAGCAGCGCCCCGCAGTTTCACCCGCGTAAGTTTCGATCCCGTAGGAATATCGGGATAAAACGTATCCTATGTTTTAATCCTGGTTATAAACTATCTGTGTGCCAAATTTAATCCAAATCCGTTCAGCCGTTTGATCGTGACGAAGTAACAAACATACAAATACATACACACACAATCTTTCGCCTTTATAATATTAGTGTGATTAGCGCCTTCGAACAAACAAACTCTTTAGCTTATTACTAGTATACAAGGTGTAACTTAAATAACGCACAACCTCTTAAGGGGTCATTGTACTCATCATTATGAACAACTTTTACTATGGGACCAAACCCGAAATCGCGAAAAAAAAATCAGCTGTTCCCTACATTTATGTTCGCATAACTCGTCAAAATGTAGGGAACAGGTGACTTCTTTTTCGCGATTTCGGGTTTGGTCCCATAGTAAAATATGTTCATAATGATGAGTAACAATGACCCCTTAAAAGGTTGTGCGTTAATCAAGTTACACATTGTATATGACGGCGATTTTATCCAAATTTTTCTTCACAGCTCGAAGAAGAACTCCAATCCAAGATTTACATGGTGAAAATAGACGAGTGTCTAATAGAGAAGGAGCAATGCGAAGACTCCTGTCGAAACGTTCTGATGAAGAACAACGTTCCTCTCTCCGTGTACACCAATACCACCAGCTTTGTGGGAGTTTCAGCGAGGGTTGAATCTGAATGTACTTGCGATGTGGTTGAGCCACTTATCTGTTTGAATGGAGGTGAGTTTCTTTGAATTTATGACTTTTTAATCTAAATATATCCGTATCCACCAACCCGCACTGGGCCCACGTGGTGGATTATGGCCCACAACGTCTCACAGAGAGGAGGCCTGTGTCCTAGCAGTGGGAACGACATAGGCTGATTATGTAATCTAATTTTAGTAAGGTATAGCTTATAATGACTCTGTGGCAGGCGTATTATTAATCATTTTTGTTTTAATTAATTTAAATTTAATTTATATTATTTAATTGATCATTATTTTATATTTATTTTGATTGAAAAAAATAATTTAATTGAAATTATTTTTTTATATTTATTATGCTTGATTTTTTTATTTTATTTCAAATGTACGATATAATTATGATCTTGAATGGATTGAAATAAAATATTTAAAATTGAATTGAATAATATGTTTAACCTAGCAGTGGTGGAAAATGGGATGAAGAAAAACAATCTGATGTGGAGTGCGAAGTAATAGAAACTTATTCTGGTGTTGACTTCGAATCAATGTTAATTATGGTTCATTGTAAAGTTTCAGGGGGAGTAAATTGCTTTATATACTCCCCCGCAAAGCCCGCTTTCTCTGAAAGTCTTGCCCACTGAATGTCCATTTCGTCCCTACTTTAAATTCGCTAAATTTGTTCCCAACATGCACCGTTATTTCCAAACGATTCGAACCAATTTTGCAGTCATTTTGACGTTTAAATTCATTTTATACTATAGCCCAATACTTTTAATGCATTAACCAATAATTTTATCCTCAGGTACGCCATTCGCGGACAAATGCGAGTGTCCAGAGGGGTTATCTGGTCCCCATTGTGAACAGACCTCCATCGGTTTCCATGGCGACGGTTGGGCCATGTACTCTGCACCACCGGCCTGTCAAGA
The DNA here is from genome assembly GCA_949629135.1 of Eremobia ochroleuca. Taxonomy (NCBI): domain Eukaryota; kingdom Metazoa; phylum Arthropoda; class Insecta; order Lepidoptera; family Noctuidae; genus Eremobia; species Eremobia ochroleuca. Next base: position 6,770,357 of record OX451405.1, on the reverse strand, counting down.
GGGCCACGTGACCTTGACTGTGACGTCACACTCCAGTAACAGCCTTGTGTTCTATTTGGGACCTTTGAAACATAATCCGCTGCTTGAAGTTCAAGGTATGTTGATTTTTATTGGTTAAAGTTTTAGGGTACTTTTTTAAAAGCTACCATTACTATAGTCAGTTGTTTATTATGTAATTGTACAGGAGCGAAATAAAAGGGTGTTACATCTGGGGCCTCTTTAATACAGGGTGTCCCTGGAAGTATGGATCAAATCGAATAGGGGCGTGGGCAAGGTCATTTCCAAACTTTTTAACCCTGAGAAAGTCGGTGCAATTGAATAAAATTTTTGCTCGAAATTGAATAAAATTTTTGTCAGTACGTAGCCTTCGCAGTAAATGTTTTTTTTCTTATTGAACACATGTTTATTAGCTGCGTAAAGCGTGAAGGAAAGGTCTACTCTTCTACAACGTCCTGAAAAAAAATTGGATCGATAGCTTTGAACCGTAAAAAAATTCACTGACCTTCTCAGGGTTAAAAAGTTTGGAAATGACCTTGCCCACGCCCCTATTCGATTTGATCCACACTTCGAGGAACACCCTGTATAACTGACAACGCGATGTTTATTTTCACGACAGGTGATAGCAAAAACATTTGAAAAAAACTTGCGAATTTATCGGATTGTCGCCTGTCATCTGCCGTCTGTCGGTTTTGGTAAAAGACTTCTAGACTTAACGCACTATATGATCGCAAACATGCTCAAACATCGTGATTAGGCATTCAGTACCACGCACCCTAATTCACCATTGTTAGCGTCGGTATTTCAGGCGCAAATATTTGCCCCCCATCGCTATCCAAGTATTTGCCCTCAAATCGAAACCACGCCAATCTGTCATGGAAATACCATCCAGTGTTTTATTTTTTGTTTGTTTTCTTGTCGCATATCAACACGAACTGTAAGCCGCGTTCGCACGGACGTAAAAATATCGCGGCGGGCTTTTTTTCGTGCACTGCGTAGCGCCGAGAATTGAAAATTCAACTAGTTTTTTGACGCTCTTGGGATGCGCTCTATTGGATTTGTAATACTCGACTCAACACCGAGAGTTGAAAATCCAGTGCGCTATATTTTTACGTCCGTGCGAACGTCCGCTAAGAAAAGCTAACTCCATGGTAAAAAATCGTCTGAAATCTTCTTGCATTCGCCAATCGTGGTCTTGCCAATTTTTATAAAGAAACTTTGGGGCTACGTGCGATAAAAGTGTAATGGGAACACATTGTGGTCAATGCTCGGTACTTTTCTGCTTAACAGTGAAGGGGCAGCGCCAAGATAGCCCGCGAAATTCATTTTTTCTTACGTATTTTGCAATTGCGGCACCCTAATCATTACTCTCAATTTGAATAATTTTGAAGCATATTGTTAATCCATTGCTCCATATTTTCGACAAAACTGTCTGTTCAACAACGTAAATAACGCAATGAATGTTGTTGAACTGTCAAAAATGAAACCCATTGCTACTGATAGTGTGTTACGTAATTACCCTGCTGTCAGTGTCATGTTCGCGATATGATTCGCGAGCGTAACAAATATGACTTTACAGAATTATAATAATTAATATGAATTATAATGTAATAATCATTGATATTTTATGAAACAGTCAATTAATATGTTTATATGAACTTGGAGGGTGGTCATCATCTGCCTAGCCTCTTCCCAATTATGTTGGGGTGGCTTCCAGTCTAACCGGATGCAGCTGAATACCAGTATTTTACATAGAGCGACTGCCTATCTGACCTCCACAACCCAGTTACTGGGTAATACGATACCCCTTGGTAAGACTGGTTGTCAGACTTTCGGGCTTCTGAATACGCGTAGCGACTGTCAAAGATCCACGTATGACAGCCGGGACTAACGGGTTAACGAGCTTTCCGAGGCACGGAGGGGTCTTGGTATGTAAAGATGATGAATCAATTCGTCAAACTTATCGCCTGTATGTCTTGTTTATTTTATTCATCTCGTAAAAGCAAGGAATCTTTTTCGCATCTCCCCAAGCTAAAAAGTTAACACTGTAAAAGTAATTTACAAACACTGTTTAAGCTCGGTAATGTATTGGCTATTAGGGATACGGTATCCTATATTCCACTTTGCTCGGAGTAAGTAAACCTTTATAAAATAGGAAAAAACACGAGCGAACCAACTCCTATTACAGAAATAGCACTTAAGAAGGCAACGTGGGTACGTATAACATTACCAATAATGACGCTCTTACACGGCCGATTAAAATTTGGAGTATTGTCGAATCGGAATAACGCTGGGGGTTGCTTAGGGAGATTTCAGACGTTTCAATCGAGTGAACGTTAATTTTTGCTCCAAAAAGATAGGAATAAACGCTCATCTACTCCTTTCATTTCATTCTTCTATCATTCATTATTTCAATACATAATCAGCCTCTTGTTACCCCTTGTGGCTAAGTAATAACAGCCGCACAGGTCGATCGATCAGGTTAAGCTACGCTTGCCACGGTGCGTGGATGGGTGGCCATCTTCACATATCAAGACCCCTCCGTGCCTCGGAAAGCACGTTAAGCCGTTGGTCCCGGCTGTCATTCGTGGATCTTTGACAGTCGTTACGGGTAGTCAGAAGCCCGAAAGTCTGACAACCAGTCTTAGCAAGGGGTATCGTATTACCCAGTAAGTGGGTTGTGGAGGTCAGATAGGCAGTCGCTCCATGTAAAATACTGGTATTCAGCTGCATCTGGTTAGACTGGAAGCCGACCCCAACATAGTTGGGAAAAGGCTGGCAGATGATGAATCAGTCTATAACGTTCCCACTGCTGGGACACAGGCCTCCTCTCTTCGAGAGGGAGTGGGCTGTTATCTACCACGCGGGCCCAGAGCGTGTTGGTATATGTCACATGTCTTCGAATTGTTGGTTAGGACCAACAATTTAAGGATTTCATCGTAAAGAATTTTCAGGAGAATTTTCATCGTAAGATACCTACCGGTGTTTTCCTTCACTGTTTTGAGAGCACTGATGATGAAATAATTTACACAAAGTATAGCGCCTGCCTGCCTGGGTTCAAACCCACGACCTACAAGTCCTAATTCGGGGTCGTTACCACTGGCCCACCACAGCCCTGTGACCTAAAAAAAAGTATTTTAATCCCTATTAATAAAGAAAATAAAATGTCTTAATGAAATACAATCATGTGAAGCGTCTGATATCTGCTTAAAGCAGATACCAGACGCTTCACTTTTCGTTCATTTTTGTTTTCATCTGGCATCTTTCACTCGAGGTGGAGCGTCTGAACACAAAATGGATCAAAAGTGAAAAATTAACTCAGTAGTGAACCGATCCAATTACGTTAGATTTGGGCTCTATGTATCTTTCACTCGCCTATAAATCAACTCACCCTATCGCAGTCCACTGCTGGACATAGGACTCGTCTAAGCTCCGTCATAACATTTCGTCCTCCCCTTTCCACATCCAGTCTGCCCCAGCCACTTTTTTAAGGTCGTCGGTCCGTTTAACTAGGGCGCGTTCCACACTAGGTTTCCCACGCTACATGGGTTATATTCACTATAAGTTCAGGTTTCCTCACGATAGTCTTCCTTCGCCGATGTCAGTAATGTCTAAGATACATTCAGAAAGTAACATACCTACTTATTAATTGAAAAGCAATAAATAATTTGTTTCATTTTTTATTCACCGCATGTCACATGAAAATTGCCGTGCAAAAGTTAGCTTAGTTATAGTAACGGGTGTCCTTTTTGTATCTCAAATAGCGAAATATTTTTGAAGCACCCTAAAGCCGAATCTAGGTACAGTATGAAAGCCAAAGTAGCCATCTGTCAACAAAAAACACGTTTCAAAGCCGGTGGCAAAAAACCGGGTCATCAGGAACATAATAAAAATGAAATATGCTCCTAAAATCAGAATCCAATTACGTTCTCCGGCACAACATCATATCAGACTCTTCAATTAGAATGGCCCAAAAAATGTCGACGATGGATGGCGGGTCCTTATACAATTATGTAATTGATTTGAATATTACTCTCTCCTTCGTTATTTCGCTGGTTTCCATAATTTCGAAACGTGTCGGTGAGAGTTACGAATTTATGATATTTGTTTTGTAATGTGAGAGAGAGGGTGGGTATTGTGGCTAAGTAATAACAGCCGCACGGGTCGATCGATCAGGTTCAGCTACGCTTGCCGCGGTTAGTCCATGGATGGGTGACCATCTATACTTACCAAGAAAGAAAAAGAAAAGTTTCCGTGCCTCGGAAAGCACGGTAGGCCGTTGGTCCCGGCTGTCGTTTGTGGATCTTTGAATTTCGTTACGGGTAGTCAGAAACCCGAAAGTCTGACAACCAGTCTAGGTCAGGATTTTGGAGGTCAGATAGGCAGTCGTTCCATGTAAGAAAGACAGAAAGAAAGAAAATACGTTTATTTGCGGTAAGCATGACGCATTTAAACAAAAAAAATAACAAGTTGGGGGAAAACATGCGTCACGTCCACGCAAAACGGCCATCGCTCAGCATAATGCTAAGACCCTATACGAGTATAAAATACTGATACTCAGCTGCATCCAGTTACACTGGAAGTCGATCCCTAACATAGTTGGGAAAAGGCTAGGCAGAGGATGACGATATTGTATAAATCTTTGAAAACTTGTTATCACTATAAAATAAATAATAATAATAAAAATAGTCGAAACCGAATAAAACTCTCCGCTGAAATGTAAGTACGTTTAAAACGCGATTTTCAATGTATTTTCACGGTGAAAGCAAACATTTCCGAACGAGTGCCAAATTGTCAATCTAGCAAAGTGTTGTGTCCACATCGGGCCGAGCTAAAGGACCCACTTAATTTGTGTCAACTTACTTGCCAAAGAACATCTTACTAAGAAAAAAAAACATAAAAATACTAAAACTTCGCGTTTTACCTAAATTACTTGTAAAGGGGACTGAAGATTTTTATATGGAGCTGGGCAAACCTACTGTAACCCACGCATGAAACTTATGTAATGTTTTCTGTTTGTATTGATGCCAGCTATCGATTTATATACAACATTATTTTTAGTATACTGCAAACCAGAATATAATTTGTTCAGAATAACTAACTGAATCGATTCCAATAGTTTTTACACCATGTTATATTTTAAAATGGTAAAAAAGAGCTATATTGTAACTAACAATCTCACCGTGAAAATTTAGGTGAAGTGAGCTGTCAAACGTGTCAATCCCTAGTATCAGGGGAAATGATAACTCACTTCATCTATGTTTTCACGGTGAGATTTTTACAGAATCGACCGACTGAGCTTTCTGAACAACATAACATCACCAATAAAGTCACCATATGATGTCATCCTAAGGCGTTGTTTTAATTGTTCAAAAATCTTTGAACAGTCGATTCTAATTCAAAAATAAAATCTTACAGAGAGAGTAATCGAAGACTTCATTAGTAAACTTTTAAGTTTACGAAAACAATGTTTTATGAAATTTAAAATCTTAGCTTAATGTACTACATTCAAGATCAAATTTTAATGACGTAAAACCATTAGTAAGTCATTGCAATGTAACTGTTATCTCATTGTAATAAAGTATAAATTAGAATGATTGCCTTGGGTTTGATAAAACTCTCGGCAATTATTCTAATTTATACCTCACTTTACCTCACCGAGATTTTACGTTTTACGTCTGTCGTGAATGTCCTGTCTTACTCTTCAATGACTAGACAAGTTTTACTCTCATACAAAGCTCAATAAAATTCATTACATTATTTAAGCCGTCTTTGTATAGCAGACAGAACTATATTAACATGAACAGAACCAAAAAGCTCTTCTAACTGTCAACTAAAGGCCCGTTACTGCACGAGAATGGCTGTAGAACACATTACCGATGCATTATGGTAATCTGAACCCGATGACCATAATGTTCCTATTACTCAGTTAACAGAACACTGTGAGAATTTTTTATAAGGTCAGTGAGAGTTAAGACTTCTTGGGAAAATATTGAGAGGAGATAATACTGTTTTTTTTACAGTCTGCCAATTTTTACAAGATGCTCTACCCATGAATATGAACAACTTTCACTGTGGGACGAACTCTGAAATCACGAAAAAAAAGCAGCTGTTTAATACAAAAGTTCAATACCTACCAAAATGTATGAAACAGCTGTTTTTTTTTTTTTTTGGTGGTCTCATAGTTGGTCCCATAGTGAAAGTTGTTCATATTCATGGGTAGAAAGGAGACTTTGTAAAAATTTGGAGACCGTAAAAAAAAAGCAGTATTATGAAGATTTTTACTCCAAAGACTAGGTAGAAAAGATAAGACTAGGCTACGCTACAAGACTAGGCTACAAGCATTAATAGCTCATACAATGGATTCTTGAATATCCTAATACATCGTAAGTTTTAAATCACCGTAGTTATATTCTTTGAAAACGATTCCTTATGCTCATGCCCCATATTTCCTAGAATTTTCCTTTATCAAAATTTCGCTCATAGCCTCCCAAACAAAGCAGGAATACAAATGCTCATAAACCTATCGTTAACTAGAACTCCACTGGAAGCATAACAACCTCCAACAATGAACATGTCACAGTAGATTGGCGTAACTACTTGAATAATGATTTCCTCACCACAATGGCACCTCATTCAGAACGAAAAAGTACCTTTATTTTTGTAGCCAATCAGCGCTCACGATGTTGTGATGGCGGCAAAAACAGCCAATCAGAATTGAGGATTTGCATTCTTGGAAACTAAGGTTGTGTGCGTCTTTATACTTTAGTTGGCTTTACGTTTCTTGTTAGGGTGACTGAGATTGTGAACTTAATCAGGACATTTTTTTGAGACTTGGTTTTTAGTTGATTATTTTCAAGAAAAAACACCGATTAGCTTGATCTGATTGATATATTATCTGCATTTACTAAGAAGTAAATCGTTCTTCACCTGCCCTTATCAAAATTTATTTATGGTCGGCGCAGTATGTCCCATTCTTCCATACTTCTCTATTAGTACTTTCGGTAGTCACTCCCTTTCTTGCCATATTATCTTTCACACAGTCAATCCATCGTTTCTTTGATCATTCATCGTCGATAGTGATAATAACTAAGAATAATATATTCTGGTTAATGTCCCGGTTTCCTGAATTGGTCAATAATAATAACAACCCATGACAAAATATCCTATTTTTATACCTATCAATGTCATATTATTTATAGATACTGTACGTAGTGTACGTGCTCATATTATTATCAATAACTTATCCGTCGGAATACATAACAAACTGCCATCCCACACTTGAATGCTAGCTGTAATGATTTTTTAATGATCCCATAATGACTGACAGCCGTGTACGTACCTACGGAACATTATGATTTATGAAAGTAACCATCGCGTGATAGGTGGAACCTTTAATACCTTTCCAGCTCTTACGTAATTATTTTTGTTACCGTGGTACACCTAGTTTGTATATAATTAATATGGTGCGAGGATTTGTCTATAGAAAACATTGTTGCGTTGTTACCCCATGTTTTGGTTTTGATATCTCGTAATTAATTTGTTTGATCACAGATATACTATATCTGTGGGTTTGATAGTCTTTTGATGTGTTTGTGGAAAGTGTTTGTTTTTAATAATAATAATATACAATTAGAATGGTTCCAGAATTGGAAATTGTTTTTGATGTGCATATGTTTGCAAAGCCTCAAAATTGAATTCGAACTCGTCGTCGAAACAGCCAATCGATTCTGCAAAAATCTCACCGTGACAACTTGCGTGGAGTGAGCTGTCAGTGTCATCCCTCTGATGCTAGGGATTGACCAAACAAACATTTTAATGATAATCGAGAATTCTATTCGACTCGTCCGGACTAGTCTAGGAAAAAAAGAAAAAAATAGCAACTGTTTTGCTATTTTATTTTAAAACCCCACATAATAGTAATGTTTTGACTACTAAAATACTAGCGTTGAAATTATATAACATTATCAATAATAGAATCAGCAAAAAAATATATTATTTAAATTTCGATTATGATTGTAAAAGTATGTTTGTTCAATCCCTAGTATCAGGCGAGATGACACTGAAAGCTCACGCCACGCTCACTTCACCTAAGTTTTCACGGTGAGATGGTATCAAAATCGCACTGCAGTAATGAACTGTATTGGGGAATGCGTACTGGTTTCACCGAAAACCGGGATTTTTTTTATACGAAACCCGATAAATAACCAGATTTTCATTTTGGCCGGTGCTTGCTCCGGAGGGGCCTAAACTGTATTAAACGAAAGGAAAAATATAGAAAATTAAAATGCTATAAAATGTTAAGTCAAAATATAAAAATCGTTTTTATAGAATAAGTAACTTAGCAATTAAAATAGAGAACACTTCCTTATTTGCCTGAGATAGGTTGAACCTGTGCTTCAGGCTACAAAATACTGATGTTTAAAAAAAAAATCCTTTACCGTGTTTCTTTACAACACAGATTATCCACATCTATGGCATTGTCACCACCTTACCTTTGCCATAGTCAAAATCATCGACACCTTTTCTATAAAAAAATACTTTTCGTCGACAGTCTTCTTCTTAGCGTATCGACGGCAAAAAGTTCAGACATTTTTGGCCCAAAATTCAGCTGCGCAAACTCGGCTCACTGACGTAGTCATAAGATCATCAAGTGCACAGGCACCTGTGTACCGACAGTGTAACTTATATTTGTTAACCCTACAATTTTGTTCACAGATTTCATGTCTTTGGAACTAGTGGAGGGCTTCCCAGTTCTACTAGTAAACTACGGATCCGGTACCACAAGGTTGAACAACAGCGTGGTCCACGTGGCTGATGGCAAGCCTCATCTAATAGAAATAGTCCTGATGAGGAGTTCCATTGAAATGTTCGTGGACAGATGCAAATTGTCTACGTGTATGAGCCTCGCTGCTCCTACTGGACCTAGAGAGATTTTGAATGGTGAGTAGTGTTTTGTTTTTTATGTTGGTAATCCCGCGTCTACATCAAGGTTTAGATGTATCATAATTGACGCAAGTCCTCATATACCCCAGTTGAAAGCATAATTTGATGAAATAAATTTCAATGTAAATAAACTAACATAGTTTTTAAGTTTGCTAACACAGTGAGTCCAAGTTACTTGAACAAATGAATTTATTATTATTATTATTATTATAATATAATGACCAAAACTTTTTTTTTAAAGCTAACTACTCGTATTAAGAAAATAGTGTCGCATCTTGGACTCTTAACATTACTTTATGCATTTAAAATAGTCTTATCTTCTTGAAATAAGATTTAATTTTCATTGGTTCAACCGGCGGTCTGTATGGTAAAAAAAATGTTTCTCTTACAGAAAAAAAAAAAAAAAAAACGTTTGTATTAAAAGTTACTGAAATCGATTCAGTAGTCAATTATGAACAAACTACTTTCAGGGCTTGCATTTATTTTGTTACACCTTGTATAAACAACACATGATGTCTTCTTGTTTTCAAAAAGTCTTGTAAATGACTTGTCATAAATATGTTGTGTATAAAACAAGTATTCTATATGTTGTGTGTGTCTGTTTTTGTTTCGTTTATACTTAAAACCAGCACCATAATTGCGTAACACGCTATAAATTATAATCTGACCAATTTGAAGGATATTTATTGTTAATCCGTTGCTTCATCACCACCATCTGCATAGCCTTTTCCCAACTATGTTGGGGTCAGCTTCCAGTCTAACCGGATGCAGCTGAATACCAGTATTTTACATGGAGCGACTGCCTATCTGACCTCCACAACCCAGTTACTGGGTAATACGATACCCCTTGGTAAGGCTGGTTGTCAGACTTTCGGGCTCCTGGCTACCTGTAACGACTGTCATAGATCCATGAATGACAGCCGGGACCAACGGCTTAACGTGCTTTCCGAGGCACGGAGAGGTCTCGGTATGTAATGATGGTCACCCATCCACAGACCAACCGCGGCAAGCGTAGCTTAATCTGATCAATCGACCTGTGCGGCTGTTATTATTTAGCCACGGGCCCCTCATATTTTTCAATCCGTTGCTTCATATGTTCGAAAAATTTGTTTACTCAACAACGTAAATAACGCAATGAATGATGTTGAACTGTCAAAATTAATACTATTGCTACTGTCAGGGCTCTTTTCCACGGCAATATCCCGTTTTTTACAGGTACAGTTTTTTGCAGGATCCTGTTTAGTAGTGTACGTGTTTAAATATATATTCACACAAGCATCCAGTTTGCCGGATACTGCACGTTTAGGTAATGCACGTAACTACACAATATCTTCATCAAAATAGTGATGGTTCTAACTTTGAACATTTTAATACGTTTTTCGCGTTGAATGCCAACGTCTTCCAGTAAAAGACTCCAAAAACGTTACTAACACAGGCAAATTAATAACGATTTGTATACGATGATTCTAGTTTCACCAGTCGGTGTCTCTCGTGCCAATATTATTAGATCTAAAACGAGGCTGAAGCTCAGATTAAAAATGAATGTTAAATCTATCTACCAGTTTTGTAATAAAGATTCTTTGCTAAGCAATATCCATCCTTAGACTTTGTTATTAATTTGTGTAGGCAGCGTTAATATTAAGTATAAAATACCAAGATGAGAACAATTTATTGTATTCCCCAAGAACTTCATAGCTTACACGAGTAACAATTTAATTTAAATAATATAATTTTGTGAACATTCCAGTATTCAATGTTTTCTAAATTACGTTGAATAAGTTAGTTTCTAGAGCTGTCACGTTTAACTGACATTTTCTTTGAATTCATTTAATCGTTTTTTCATCATTTCTCAGCACTTAGTACAAGTTTAAGAATGTATTGTTGTCATTAATTAAATTTAGCAAGCCTAAGTTTGTAAGTTGGTTAAAACTTGATAATAGTCTTATAGTACATTATGATATAAGTGCGGTAAGTTGAAAATTACAGCTGAGGCGATATTGCTAGCCCGAGCCGTAGGTGAGGGCTATAAGAAAGCAGAGGCTGTAATTATCAAACCGCACGTATGTCATACGACGTTTTATAACACATTTGTGAGGAAATAAATAAAACTCGGACTTTCTTAAACGAATAAATCTTAATTACTTGTTAAAACAGTTATTAAAATTCGACCAATTTGTAAAATTAATTATTACGTTGGCAGTTGGTCTTTTGTTTATGGCAAAGGCACAAAAAACAGCCAGTATTACTAATAAAGTAAATTAATACTTTTGTATTCTTGTTACAGATAAATGGTTGTGATTAATTGTCAAAATTAAATCAATTAAAGAATTAAATGTTTATTTATTATATTTTATCTCCCAAAGTTAATTTTATTCATAAAATGTTGACCACTTTTCTGACATAAAAACTCTTTGCTAAGATTTAAAAAAGTACCGTTCGTTTTAGACGGAGCATCTTGATAAACCGTGCGATTTACATTACAATTACGCACAAGTACGTAATGATATACATTACGATATTGAAATTGGTGCAGTAAGAGACCTTTTACGAGCAAATGTGTTATAAAATACATTACCTACCTACTTTTAACTTTGTTTTAAAAAAATATATTTTTATATGGTGAGAGCTGAAATGTGATGAAATGAGACTAAAATGTGTTTCTATCAGCGGGGTAACTAAGCAATAGACTACACACGCACGCAACAAACAAACACACGCACGGAACAAATATTTGTATGACCTACATGTATTTGTTCCGAGTCTGGGTGTTTTTCTAACTATAATATGTATGTATTTACAAAAAAAAAAAAAAAATTGTATATAAGTAGTTTATCAGCCATCTTGTTACCATAACACAAGCATTAGGTTGCTTAGCTTGGGACAAATGGTGCTGTGTGAAATGTCCAGGGATTTATTTATTTATTTTATTTACGTTGATGGGCAGACAAATTATTGAACATATGCAGCAATGGATTAGCAATATCCTTCAAAATTTATTTAGATTGTGATTGATAGTGTTTGCGTTAAAATCTGCCTTGTTTTTAATTTTTGGCTATTTTTGATAAAATTTCATACCCACAGTGAACGGACCACTTCAGCTGGGAGGTTCCAGCATAGACTTGCAACACATAGCAAGAGCATTCGGCTGGAGGCACGTGCCCACAAATCAGAACTTCGTAGGATGTATTAGTAACTTCACATATAACGACTTTGTGAGTATTTTTAACATGTCTAATTGTTTTGTAACTCATTTTACAATATTCATTCGACAATATTGTATTTTTTTTCGAGAATATCCTAATTGTTACTAAATGATGGACACAATGACATTTAGTTAATTGAGTTGTTAAAATTTGAAGTATTGCCTTGAACTTATGGTTTATAAGCCCCGGCTGAAGGCCTTAATTTATTAGGGCATTCACAGGATTGCCCGGTTCGTACTTACTGTCCGTTCATAGTTATTTTACCTGTGATTTTGCATCACTGTTTACGTCATAGTGATCTTTATTCTCATTTTAATAAGTTTGCTGTTAGATTACTGACATTGACATGTCTGTCAAAATTACTGTGATCTTTATCGTCGTTACAAGAAGGTTGGTGTTGGGTTGCTGTTTTCAGAGGTAAAATAACTCTGAACAGACTATAACAAGCGTAACCTTTGGGATAGCAACAGACAGGACTGAGTTACTCTTCCGTCGAAAACTCGATGACCTAGTCCCATAAATATGGGGATTTTTACTTGTCTGCTTTTACAAAATAGTCAGCTTACTTTTGTAACTGCTGGTTGGTACTAACATTTTCTCTCTCTCAACAGATGTACAACCTGGGAGAACCCTCGTTGCACCACAACGCGGACCCCAGCTGTCAACGAAGCATGTTCACCGCCGTCACTTTCGGGATTGACACAAACTTCCTAGTAGCCATACTTGTCTGCATCGTCATATTAGCCAGTAAGTATTTTTTACTTTTATATACAAGCTGTAACTTAAATAACGCACAACATCATAAGGGGTCATTGTACTCATCATTATGAACAACTTTTACTATGGGACCAAAACAGAAATCGCGAAAAAAAATCAGCTGTTCCCTACATTTATGTTCGCATATCTCGTCAAAATAGGGGACAGCTGATTTTTTTTCACGATTGCAGGTTTGGTCCCATAGTAAAAGTACTATGGGACCAAACCTGCAATCTAAAACTATTTATATCATCTGTTCACCTACTTCTATCATTAAAAGCGATGATGTGATCGACAATACTGTGCATGTTTAATTCTTTTAAGTCTAATTGCCACTAAAGTCGCAAGAAGAAGTGTCTGAGAAGTAAAAGCGGTAGAGGTACCCGCGGAAACTCGCGAGATTTACAAGGGCGGGTTATCCATCTCTTAGTAGACCACCAGAGGTCTTCTTATTCTTTTGAAACTCCTTACTACGATAGCCCAGCTCCAGGTTAAAGTATTACTACTGACTTGTGCCCTCTTCATGTCTATGTTCATGTTTTGAAGATAAATTGAAATGTGTACATTTTACGAACACATAAAAAAAATTTGGTGCCTAATGGTGCTAAAATTATGCACTGCGTAATGTCTCAATAATTAAATTGCACAAATAATATAAAAAAAAAAAAACAAAATTAATCACGAATCACGGTTGCCGCGAATTTTGCTAATACTAGCCGAATATTCGACATATTCGAATCAAACATTCATATTCGGTCGCCGTATAACAGTGGGCCCGCACAAACATTTCGTGTAGCCCGATTTTGACAAACGAGGCAGCCTAACGATTCATCTTACCTAATAGTGAATATGTCTTAGCTTAGACTTTGAGTAGACCTAGAAATAGGATTTAGTTTCACATTGCAATATCTGTCTACGGACCTGTATTCTAGACTATGCTTCAAATTGAATTTCGAATGAAAACTAGATTCGTAATCTGTCGTGTATCGTATCATGTTTTCAAGATTCATGTTAAAGTATATTTGAAGAACCTAGGATTCTAGCTTATCACTGCGATTTTACTTAAGGATTTTTGAAATGGATCTCGCATTAATAAATAATAATAATAAATTCTTCGGACAGCATAAGATCCGTTGTGTTATTAAATTTCTTATAATTAATGTTAGTAAAGTATTATTTAACACTTGTTTATCTGAGCTCGCTTCATGTGGGCGACACACAAGCGAAATGAATGTACTTCAATCGTGCATCACCCCCACAAAACGTATCATTATAGGAGAGACTATAGCTTTTTTTATTGTTTCTGTAATTATGGCATTCCGCTTTTTTATTTTTAGAAACAGAAATCATTATTTCGAACACAAAATTACTACCCAAAATGTTTTGTAAAAAGTTTTAAAAGTTTGTGTCACATGCCTTTCATGATAAAAATTATAACTTTTGTGACGGAGGGTTTCGGGTTAAATCAGGATAATTGTTTTGACAGACTAGCTAAATACGTGAACTAATTAACCGAGTAAACTTTTGTGGGAGATTTTACATGAAAAATGACAGATAGGCGTTTAAATGTTTATTTTTACGGTCTAGGTAGGTAATACGGGCTGGTGTCCGCAACTCCACGTCAATGCGCGTATTTTGCGTCCGTTACAGTCTTTATTTCTTTTTTGTACACCACGAAAATACACATACAAAAAAAAGTTGATCGAACACTAAAAATATACGATGGGCGGCCTTATCGCCTTCTATGATCTCTTCCGGGCAACCTTGGAATGGACAGTGATTAGCTTAGACATAAAATGGGACACATCCATCATCATGGGGAACATTGTGAAACTAAACAAAAACAAAAGTCCAAAAAAACATGGAAAAAATCGATCGACACAATATTTGAAGTCGCTTACCAGTTACAAAATAAATTGCAATCGAACGAATATTTTTTGTGCCTACACTATGCTGTATCCGTCAAAAATGTTGATTTCTACTTCTAAAATCCCCAGATCTCTCTTGAAATTAGCATACCTTCTTCATACACAGACATATCTCTTCAACAAAAATCTAACAGCTATCTTCTTTTCAGTCCTCCTCCTGGCGGTGGTAGTCCACCGCAGAAGAGCAGACGCCTGGGCTGAGAAGGAACTAGACGACATCAGAGAAAACATCATCGCTTACGAAGACGAGGGCGGCGGCGAAGGGGATGCTGGCTACGACCTGCACGTGCTCAGGCAGATGTATGACGGGCCCCTACCTGATACTGACACCTTCATGCAGAGTAGAGGTAAGAACACATAACCCAATCTTAATAATTATAAGCTACTAGAAGCGCCCCGCAGTTTCACCCGCATAAGTTTCGATCCCGTGGGAATATCGGGATAAAAAGTACCCTATGTGTTAATCCTGGTTATAAACTATCTGTGTACCAAATTTTATCCAAATCCGTTCAGTAGTTTTTGCGTGATTGAGTAACAAATATCCAAACATCTTCACAAACTTTCACATTTATAATATTAGTAGGATTCTGTTTCCAACTGCTGGGACTCACGCTTCCTCTCGGCTCTTTGTGGGAGGAGTGGAATCCACCACGTAGGCCGACTGCGGATTGTTGTGAGGTGTTAAGACTTGCCTGGTCAATAATTCGTCTTTTCTATTATGAAAATGGAGGTGGTCGCAGTGCTGATCGCGCTAGCAAATTGTTGGGAGTTCACATCCCACCCGTTACCATAAACTCTCATTTTGACACAAACATATTTTGTATAGTTCGTTTGGCGGGACGAGCTTGACGCCTTAGACAGGATTGGTCCACTCTAGCTTAAGACAGAGAGAGGGAAGGAGAAAGGGAGGCCTTTGTCCTGCACTTGGACAACATACGCTAAAAATAAATAATAGTTTGGTCACCATCTATGGTTCCATTTTGACAAAACGTATAGTCAGAATTACTGCTTATACACAATTAAAAATATGACGTAAAATCGGTCGTTGAATGCTTTCAGAAAATGTAAAAGACAGCATTTATTTATGCCAGCATTGGAATCGGATTTACCGAAAACCGCAAATCTTTTTCGCTTTCGATATCAATTTCTGTCAGAAGCAGTACAGGGCAAACAGTGAATGTAATGAGAGCTAGGGCTGATTTTTAACATACCTTTGCCAGGTCAACGGTGTTCGGTATTGAAAATGGCGAAAACGATAAAACACCGGTATCTGATGTCGTACTGAGTGGAGCGTTTTTATCTCAGTTCGGAGATAATCTTTTTCTTGCAATTTGTTATCAGGATTCATGTAATATTTGTTGTATGTTTAAAGTTTTTGTTTTTTAAAGCTTATGTTGATCTGCAACGTTTATTAAATACTTGTATAGTAATTATGAATTATTTTTACTTAATACTTACCTCGTAATTTATTTATGACCCTAAAAAATGTCAATTAGTGAGAATGTTTAAATTTAGCGGCATTTGTAGTCAAAAATGATTAAGCACTTGTGAGATCGACTATACTAATTACTCTTTGTTTTCTCCTCTTCTGGACCGATTTTCAGAATAGGGCATATGTTCTTGGAACGGAAATTGAGGTTAAGATTCGTTTAATAATTTATCACTAAATAAAACAAGAATATTACTTGAGTGGCTTTTTTCCGACAGGAAATCCATAATATTACCCTATTCCTGGAAAACCGGTTATTGGATTTTTTTTCCTTATTACATCATTTCCTTTTTTTATAATTAAATTCCATTTTCCTCCTAGGTATGGTGGGTGCTGCACCAGACATCTCAGGGTTCCTTGATGACAAGAAATCGGTCCTGGACCGTGACCCTGACATCACACCGTACGACGACGTGCGACACTACGCGTATGAGGGAGACGGGAATACTAGTGGTTCACTGTCATCTTTAGCGAGCTGTAAGTATAAAACTAGAGTGCTACAAAGGATCATTTGCCGCCGTTCTTGGTAAACGTTTGTAAAATTGTCACATAAATTGTATTGGCAAAACAAGATGGCGGCGTTTGTTTCAATTTTGGCCACAAACAACAATAGTATATAACGCTACAAGAACCTTTTAGCGTTATGTACAGACGCCAGCACATCAAGCTACTACATTCTGTCAGATTTCTTTAATAGATTTTTAACTTTATTGCTCAAGCATAAGGTTCAAAGTTGATTGGGAAAATCTGACAGTTTCGGGTAGCTTGATGTGCTGGCGTCTGTACTATTCTGTATTCAAATATTTGTTTCCAATTGATGTAATTTTCACTAATATCTACTTTATATCAGTCTAAATTAAGTGGATTTCACAAAGACTGGAAGTCACTAGTTATTAAAGTTATTTTTTGTTAGAACACTGAAACGCAGCTTACAGCTCTAATATTTTGTAACCAACCGAGAATAGCTTGTTTGAATATATACACAAACAATTTGGCGGTTTCACAAGTTTTTATTTAGTTATTTAACAAAATAATAATACATGTACGTAATTATATCGATCTCATTTCGTCGGAGAAGTTTCGCGAACTACTTCAAAGTAAAGTTGTATAAATAAAGCTCTTCTAACTCACTTTAGAGCGAGTACAATTCTTTGCCTGCCCACATATTTTAATGAAATAAATAATATAAGGCGATTCAAATTCTGCTGTATTGAGCCAATACGAAACCGAGCATTATTTATGCTAAAAAAGAAAACATATTGAAATATTTTTACCAAAATGTTACGTCAATATTGGTTTTCTGCAGGTCTACATTCTACTTTTATGCTTATTAAAATTCGTTTTGGCCAACATTATTTTTGTAAAATATTTTATAGTACCGAACGCTTTTACTGACTGATTTACTAAAAATATTATTTAGTTTGATGGAAGGGCCCGTGGCTAAATAATAACAGCCGCACATGACGATCGATCAGGTTAAGCTAGGCTTGCCGTGGTTGGTCTGTGGATGGGTGACCATCTTTACATACCGAGACCCCTCCGTGCCTCGGAAAGCACGTTAAGCCGTTGGTCCCGACTGTCATTCGTAGATCTTTGACAGTCGTTACGGGTAGTCAGAAGCCCGAAAGTCTGACTACCAGTCTTACCTAGGGGTATCGTATAACCCAGTGACTGGGTTGTGGAGGTCAGATAGGCAGTCGCTCCATGTAAAATACTGGTATTCAGCTGCATCCGGTTAGACTGGAAGCCGACCTCAACATATTTGGAAAAAAACTAGGCAGATGATGATGATTTTTTAGTGTGATTTTAGTTAAGTGATTTTATATAAATTTCTTAGCCCTATAAACAAAACCTCAAATATTTTTAAATCCCATCATCATTCTCTTGCCCTTATTCCAATTTTTTTGGGGTCGGCTTTTTCTTCCATACTTCTTTTTTAAATCACTACGTACCTGTTTTTTTTTTTTATATTAATAATACCAAATCCCTTAGGTACGGACGACGGTGACCTCAAATTCAACTACCTACAAACATTCGGTCCTCGGTTCCGCAAGCTAGCGGACATGTATGGTGACGAGGAGGAGGATCGGGAACGACCACACGAGGAGTCCTGGTGCTAGCGCCACGCTTGGCTCGTGTAGCCACCTGACTGTCCAGGCGTAATGCCAAGTGCTTGGTGATGTGACTCCCAAGCTCCCAAATGCCTTACCGCTTCACAGAGTATGAGTTAACACGGTACTTATGTTGCCAGTGACAATTACACCCCACCGGATAACCCCTTTGATTGAAATTGACGTTTGAATTAGAACCCTGTGATAACGTGACTTTCTTTTTTAAAGTTCGCTTCGGGATTGTATTAAATTGTTGTATTTTTTTAGTTTGTGGCAGATTTGTACAGACGCGAGCACATCAAGCTACCCGAAACTGTCAGATTTTCCCAATCAACTTTGAACCTTATTCTCTAGCGATAAAGTTGAAAATCTATTAAAGAAATCTGACAGATTGTAGTAGCTTGATGTGCTGGCGTCTGTACAATGTTTTTGACAGATAGTGATAAATACACTCGTTCTTGTATCTTACTGTAACTGTAATTTCATGAAATTAGTGCTTTATAGACGTCTTAATTAATTTCCGACAGGTTTTGGAAGGCTGATCGATCGATCCTAAAAAATCAGGCCTAATTATTTTAGGTAAAACGAGCAACGACCTAGAGATTGTTCAAAAACGCTTTGCAAATTGGGTGAGAAATTGAGACGTCTGTAAAGCCTCCTCAAACAGCGTTCTATGAAGTTGTTTCCTTAAAACGTAAGTATCTTTAATCCGTCATTATACTATGACTGTAAATGCGTATCTTTTGGCAGTCATGCAGTCCATTTTACTTAGTTTTTTTTAAACATTTTTAACTTCATTTCTATCCGATCCCTAAGCTATATTTAATTTAATTTTTAACACTTAGCAACTTAGAATCAGTCTCAAATAATTATGCAAAATTAATAACAGTATTACTTAAAAAACACGAATAATTGTGCATTTCGAAAGTAGGTTCAATTAAACTGATTAAATAAAAAGCAAGGTGAAAACCTAAAATGGTGGAAAGTTCGTAGTAAATTGCGTTTTTTAAGAATATCTATTCAATTATAATTATTCAAATAAATCACATTTAAAAATGTTTTTAAGAAAATGACTGATGTAACAATAGGCATCGTTATAGATACGCCTACATTATTTCGAGTATGTAATTTTTATATGTAAAATGTTTAGGACAGAAATTGAGTGATGTGTATGACTTGTATTTAAGACTTTTATACGTATTATTCATTTAGTTTTGTAATAAAATAGGTCGGCCTTAGCTATTAGTTAGTGTTATTGGTATGGGATGTTCACAACTCCTGATAGTCGCCTCGCCTCTTCACATTTTATTTAGCGCCTCTTTTATTCAATAAATAATTGAATAGTTCTATTATTCAATAAACTGTTGAATAGTTATATCATTCAATAAATTATTGAATAGCTCTATTATTCAATTCATTTTATTGAATAGTTGACTTTTTCAATAAATTATTCAATAGTTGAAATATTGAATAAATTATGGAATATTATTTGTATTATTCAATAAATTATTGAATAAATTATTGAATATTATTTGTATTATTCAATAAATTATTGAATAAATTATTGTAAGGCTTTTCTCATGTTTTATTAAGACGTAGATTAGCGCTGATTTAGTCATGAGTCGTCTGAACATAGCTTCAGTAGATTTTGTGAGTCATTTCAAATAAAAGTTTTAAGAGATGGTTGAGGCTAGGCTAGATGGATGGTTCCTACCTTATAATATTGAAGATGGAACGAAAGTGCCATTTTTTCTTATTTTATTATATTAAGCCATACAGATTTATGTTAAAAAAGCATTTTGTAACATTTTTTTAAAAAGGGCCTACATTAATATTTTTCACAGATTCTGTAATACAAAAAGCAGCCAATGTGTGGTTTATTTTTAATATTTTTATGACATGCCCCCGAACGGTGCAAATACTACAAAAAGGTTTTGTTCTCTCATTATTTTAATAGACGTCTAATGTTAAATAATAGTTTCAACTAAATATAAGATCGTCTTAATTGGAATATAGTAGATTATAAATGTAAATATGTACAGCGATGGATAAACATTGTGTGAACTTAATATTCAGTAAATTAACTTTTGTATGGTTAATATTAGGCGAATATACAAGGTGTCTTATCATTATGCATATCAACGAATTGTAATATTAAAAAGTTATCCCCTAATCGGATCCGTTGTAAGGACATGTTTTCAATATGACATAATATGCCTAACTATGTGTATTATCCATACTATGTGTAATCCTTAGCATATAAAAATAGTGACTATATCTATGATTAAAACCCTTTATTTATTTCGGACCAATGTAAATCTGTAACCATATAGAAGCCGCGTATTTTTTTTTATTAAAACTAGTCCAAAAGATTGTAGAGTTAGCACAAAATCGAAACAGAATATTTTTTTTAGTTATGAATATGAATACTTAGTTTTCTTTTTTCGAATATGATTGGAACGGAATATTGTTTTTCTTTTTTTGCTTACTGTATACCGAACAAAGTTATTGCAAAAATTTTTCCGTTTTTCTATTTAGACGAATTCTTATTACTTTTATAATGTGTCCATACTTTTTAGGTAGTCGTTCGCTTCATTTCTCTTTTGTTATTGACATGTTGTTTTGTAATTAGTTTCTAAGTAGGCACAGAATAAGTACTGCTTTGTACTTCGAGAGTTAGGTTTAATTCTTTTTTTTATTATTTTTTGTACCGATCCTATGAGCTGTTTATTACGTATTTAATGTCGTATATTATTTTAATGCTACGTATTTAGAAAAATAAATGTTAATTTTCGACCTTATTTTGAGTTTAGACTTTTAAATGATATGTGACAAAACCTTAAATACAGAAATATTGATATATAATTGGTGTTTTTCATAATACTGGAGTAAAATCTAATGTTTCCTCATAATAATATTTACAAAAAGATATTTTTTTTTTCATTAGAAACGTTTGTAAAAGTAGAAATATTTATAGTTTTAGTCCCCCTTTAAAAGAAAACTTTTTTTGTATTGTCCATGCCACGTAAAATGCTAAAATTGTCACTTTGTTAGGTAATTTTTTTGATGTTTTTTCTATTTAATTGAGGACTATTGTGTTAGGATACTCACATATTATCCCAAGACACTATTTCTCAAAGCATCGTAAAATAGTTAAGTAACAGTGTAAAAATAACTTTGATTACATTCCAATATACATACGTCAATAATGTAATGTTGTTGATCAATTACTCGTACTTAGGCATTGTTGGTGGACATTTTTCAAAGATAACCGTCTCCAAAAATTGCCACCTACAAAATAAAAACACTGCCATAAAAAAAAAATTAAGAATAAGAACGCTTTTCAAAGTTTTTTTTAATTTATTGACTTGAATGCGAGTTTAATTTAAATTTCAACTTTAAGCGGTTAAGTGCCTTCTGTTCTGTATGAACATTATATTTTAATAAATAATTTTGGGTTTGATTGAACCTTACTGGTACTGCTCCAAGGTAAACTTTTTAATTTTCTTTTTTTAGTCACTTGCATTAACGAACTGAGGTCTTGTTTGTACTTTTATTTTGTTTAGAATTATTTTTATTCGCTTATAAAATAGCTCTAACTATTTGTGAATTAACAATTTTAATACTTGAAGAATTTCTTTTGTTAATTTCATTTATTTGCGAGTGACTAGGAAAGATGGGTTCCTTTTCAACATAGTAAAAAAAAAAACTTGAATTTGGACCCATCTGTTATTTCTGCCGCGTTTTAAGCTAGTACAGACTAATAATTGCGATAAAAAATCGTTGTTATAAGTAAGTGTATGATAAATTGACCATATAAGTTTATGTAAGTAAAGAGTATGTGTACCTAATTACATATTATCAAAGTAAAGATGGGTGTTATAAGGTATAGACGAGAGCGACTGATGATTGTCATATTATATTATAGGATAGCTTGGACTTTGTTACATAGACATTAAGTATTCAAGGTCGATATTGGAATAAACGAAATGAAATAGATTTTTTTTGTATTTTTATTTTCCTTTTCCTTATAAAAATATTTTCACGAGTTGCCTATAATATTTGATGCTAGCAACCCGCCCAAGGTTCGCGCAGTTTTTACGACTTGGAAAAACATCAAGGTTTCTTTATTATATTTTTGTTTAATATGAATGTAATATAAAATATATATATATATAATATATAAATAAATTCTCAAAGGCGATGGCCCAAAAATAACCCAGGCCCTGCGCAAAAGTTTTGTATCTGAGATTTTTGGGGATATTTAAAAATAATATTTAAAACTATCACTATCTCTCTGTCAGGTGGCTAACATTTTTTTTTTGCTCATGAAGTTTTGCAGGCGTTGTTATGAAAAACTCATTTATCGACCAATATATTTATTATTCTTTAATTCGTTAATTATAAAACATACTGCATAAAGTTGTGTAAAAAATACATATTAAGCTAGCAAACAGGTAGTAAGTATTCACATTAATAATGCGGTTAATACAACGCTAAAACTAAGAGAACTTGGAAGTGGTCAGCCAACCTGACGTCAGAATGGCTGAACACTTTATTTCTTTGATATATTTCTTAACGCAAAGGTAGCAAATATTTCATTACAGGTAGTAAATCGTAGCAAATGGGTCTCATGTACATATCTCGTTTGGTCCAGCTATCCTGACGGTGACGAATCGACTGGCAGGTTGTAGGTAACAAAACATCGAGCGTCGTGTTCGAAGTGCGGTTCGAAGTAAGCTTTGTGACATAACTTAAATGCTCAGAATCTTCCAAACAATTTATATCAAAGGAAAATTACACGAGTTCACAGATTTTATGGAGAAATATTAATTTTAGTTAGTTACTCGTTTAAGTTAGCTTGGCAAATATTTTTATGCCACCACTGGAAACACGAAAAGACTAAAGGCTGATTTTTCAATAGTCAGATAACTTATATGAGGAATAAATATTGCGAATTGACAGGTTCCAGGAACGAAGTTTCTTAAGGCGGCTTGAAGTAGGAATTTACTGGTAGAAAGCGTTATGTAAGGAAAAAGCGTCCCATGCGATTTTCTCTGTCTCTCTCTGTCTCTTTCTATTATATACGAGTGTGTGTCAGCGTGCGTGTATCGCGACGGGAGTCCCCCGACCACACATGTTTTTTTCCATACGATAACTACCTACCTATTTTAAGCTGATGAAAACCCTAAACTCTGTATAGATAATATGACAAACTGTCATTATTATTCTTCATGCTTAGATGTGCGGTGTGACCAGACTGGACAAAGTCCGTAATGAATACATATCAGGCAGCTTTAAAGTCGCACTAATCACTGACAAAATCACCGAAAACTGCCTCAGACGGTATAAAATACGCAATGAAGATCATGTGGTACAAATTGCACTAAATCTGCCAGAACAAAAGAGACGCAGAGGCCGCACGCCATTAACCTGGTGGTCAAACATCAAAAAAGCCCATTTGCCTGAACCGAAAACCCAAGACATAATAACTTGGCGCAGAAAAGTGAGGAGACCCGACCCCAAACAACGGGACCAGCGACGGAAGAAGTCATCATTATTCTTCAGATAAAAGTTATCTGTTGACGGAATTAAACGAAAGATTTCCCATTTTTTTTTTACAAATACCTTACACTACACTTTCTCCAGAAAATAAATTACTAGGGATTGTCTACATTGTTGAATAGCTGCATAAATCAGCTTATTTAATATTCACCTCTCATAATTAAATAAACAGATTGACAAAAACAAAAGTCAAGTTAACGTTTGAAAATACGTTACATTTAAACTCGCAACCTCGCGTTTGTGTCTGACCAAAGATTTATTAATACCAATGCGCTTTTGTTTAACGTTTTAATTAACGTCTTGTGATACATACGATACACAACGCGGGGTACGTTACTTCAGGCAGGTCAAAAGTCCACAATTGATCGTAACAGGTAGGCTTTTCGAGTTGAAGCTACCTACATTTTTATGTGATTCGAACACGCCAGTCGATTTCGTCTTGTTAGGCGGAGTTTACATTGATAGGACGAGATGTCGACATTTGAACACTGGATGTGGACAGGACGATCGTATATTGTCCTTTTTTGGAACGATGTTTTTAACGCGGCTTGCATTAGGAGTTGTCTGATAGAAATCGTGACGTAAGGAAATAGCGTTATTCCACCTCCATGTCACTTTCTCTCTCTATGTCTCTATCTATTATATACGAGTGTGTATGTGCGTGCGAGTATCGCGCAAGGGGCTGTTTATTCATTACGTAAGAAGATTTGAGGGGGGAGGGGGTCCGAACAAATCTTGTTTTCTTACGTGGGGACCGGAGGGGTCTAGATTGTCCTAACGTAAGATCACAAGTAAGCAAAAATTACAGGTTTTTAATTGTTTTGATACCCTTTTCTTTGCAATTTTGGTAAATACTGATCTTACGTAACATTGAAAGAGGGGATGGGGTTCATCCAAGCCTTATTTTTTCTTAGATACGGGGGGGGGGGGGAGGGGTTGTCAAAAATCGGTGAAAATTGTCTTACGTAATAAATTAAATAAATGAACAGCGTAAGGAACTTCGTTGCTGATGGGGACGGACGGACCGCACACGTTTTATTTTTGTAATTTTATGTACATTTCATAGAAATTGCTGGGACACAGGCCTCCTCTCGGTGAGAGGGAGTGGGCCGTAATCCACCACGCGGGCCCAGTGCGGGTATGGGGTTGGTAGATGTTCGAATTTTTTGTTCTAAGAAATGCCGGTTTTCTCACGATGTTTTCCTTCACCGTTTTGAGAACAGCAGCGATGTAATAATTTACGCATAGTAAAGCACCTGTCTGGGTTCGAACCAACGACCTGCGACACCACTGCTCCGCCGCTGCACCACTGCATAAGAACCCCTTGGTAAGACTGGTTGTCAGACTTTCGGGCTTCTGACGACCCGTAACGACTGTCAAAGATCCACGAATGACAGCCGGAACCAATGGCTTAACGTGCTTTCCGAGGCGCGGAGGGGTCTTGGGTATGTGAAGGTGGTCACCCATCCACGGACCAACCGCGGTAAGCATAGCTTAACCTGATCGATCGACCCGTGCGGCTGTTATTAGGTTAGCCACAAGCCCAATTGTTTAAAATTTTGCACAATGTAAATATACATGACAAGAAGAACGCTCGGGAGAACCGTAAAAAATCATTTTACGTCTACGTTTAAGCAATGTTTTTTTCTGTGTCTTATGCATTACTGTCCTTATGCATTACTGTCCCATACACACTAAATAAAGAAGCGAAAACCATTTATTATTATGCTTGAAACACGGCTTAGTTTTTCAACATAGGTTTAGACGATAGAATTATCAGACTACACCAAGTTTCTGTCACCTTACATAAAAAAAGCTCGGATTAAGGGGTTTCCGGGTGGTTATTTGCATTTTAAAATACATTTCACTTGTAAAGTGATATCTTTCTAATTTAAAGAAAGAGAGGGGAAAATAAATGACTCGTTTAAAAGTAGTCTTTAATTTCTTGGCTCTTTATCTTTGTTTTTTTGGTTCACTTACCTACACAAACAACATTAAAATAGGCTTTTCGGTGCCGCTTCGCAGCATCCCCGGCTGAGCTACACACCTACTTACCTTCGTATGAAAAGTTCTTTGTGTGAAAATGTAGGTGGGTCCACTGCGACCCACGACCTCGCTACGCACGGACGCGTGGCTGGAAAACAAATGAACTGCGCATAAAACGCATCAAACCTCTCCGTGCACATCCTACGTAGTAGTGGATCGATTTTAGTCAAATATTGACATAGAGTCTACAATAACACTATTTTTGCCTTTCATCATCACCAGCCAGTAGCCACCCATTGCTGGACTAGGCCGATATCTGAGGCCTCAGCAAGAACGCGCAACGTAAACGTAACGTAAATTCGAACGACTTTTTAATCGAAAATACAACTATCCTGTAGCATTTCGGTTAAGAATGTTTCGACAAGCAATTATGTATCACCCTTAGATATGAATATAGGCTTAAAAATTATGTGTCCATCAGTTGATTTTCGGACATAGGCCTCTTCCAGGTTGCGCCACAACATGCTGTCGTCCGCCTTCCGTATCCGGTCTGTCTAAACCACCTTTTTGAGGTCGTCGCCCGGCCCATCCAGCTGGCTGCCGTCCCACACTATGCTTGCCGATACGCGGTCTCCACTCCGGGAGTCATCTGCTCCACCGGCCATCGGTCCTTCGACAAACATGGCTGTCCCAATGCCACTTCAGCTTGCTTACTCTGCAAGCTATGTCGGTAACTCCGGTTCTTTTCCGGATAACTTGGTTTTTGATTTCGAAGCAAGTATTTTCAGTTCAGAATTTCTGTTTACGTTTCCTCCGCGCGTTCGTGCTAGGCCTACTGAAGAGTTGTGTTGCCACTGATATTGCATCCAAGCTTAGCAGACGAATGGTTTATTTAGGTATTAGAAAAATAAAAATGAACAAAAAAAAAAAAAATTAATATGATTCAATGGATATTGATAGTTTCAATCGCATCTGATTGGTATAAGCCCGGTGTCAATTGAAAATCTAAATTATTTATAGGAATATACGCAGCTGTTCAAACAGTTTGACTTCCACAAAATATAGCCTGATAAATTAAGGTTGGTACGTGTAGAAACAGTATAGTTGAGGCCTTGCTGATTGGATGGCTTATTCATCGATTCGCATGAATTTACTCACCCGAAAAGTGCGAATCGTCACTTTTAAATAATAATATTTTTTCTACAGGCGACTCGCACGAAATAAATTAATTTTTCGTTGTAAGCGAAACGACAACAACCTGTACTTCTTCCTTAACTTCATTGCATAAAATTCACAAATAAATTACCTTCGTGCGTCGCAGTTGAGCCCTGCCAAAAGATTCACCGGTGAAGCTCAACCTGGCGGGGACGTCGTTAAAACATGCCAACTGGTGAAGCGTCAATGCCCTTTTTAATGTAAAAAATTAAATAATAACATTTTAGGATTTTTTCCTATAATAACTACAATATGTTAGTATTTCAAATTAAATATTTTAACTTCTCAATTGATGAATCCTCGCACCAATATTTGCTGCCGCAGCGCTCATGTATCTAAACGTTCTTGAGTTTTCTCGCTAAGGCCGATAGATGGTATTGGCGCAGTGTGCTTCACGCCTTGTGCTGAGACAAGGCTGGTGCGGTGCACTCCGCCTTTTAAAAAAATATTTTTTGGTGAAACTTTGATGATACTCGAAAAATAAATGGACCTGCATCTGTGCTTCATTGAGAACTTATAGTGCAGTGATGATTTTTGGAGTTTTAACCATTCCACCGGTGCATTCAAGAAGATTTTGCTCGCCAGCCGTCAGCCTATACCTACCAGCCATCACGTGCGCATGAACGAAGTATTTTCGCATCTCCCTGGGTCTAAGTGGAATCTCTGGATTGTCAAGGTACGTGGGCATGTTTTGCTGCTAATAATTTTTTGGTATTGGTTTCTCGAGGATTCATCAATAGGGAAATTGGCTTAATTTTTTGGTCCACCATTACACTTTTTTTTTCTCACAACCTTCCTAAAGGTGCAGGCTATTTACACGCCTCACCACCATCCATAAATAAATATCACCCATCTCTTCACTAGTCGAATGCCTACTCAAGCATGCATATTCGGTACGGCTCTTAAATCCTTTCCTGTTCTCTGTCTGCACGTCTTCCCTACCATTAAAGCGCCCCCCGGTCTACTCCTTAATATGCAATGGCCTATGTAGCACCATGAAACATGAGGCTTCAGGCACTAATGCGAATCTTGGGGTTCATTCGATTAACGAGTCTGGTCAAACCACGCTGGGGTCGGTGAATTTCACACATTCGATAAGATTATTTAATATTCTCGATTCGCACATTTCGGGCGAATAAATTTGTGCGAATTGACTACTAAGCCGAAACTTTAGGCTCAGTAAGGGCTCATTCACACTGGGTCCGTCAACGACGAATCATCAAAAAAGACGATACGTAATGACGGATGAACGTTCACATTGCATACGGAATCGAGTTATTTAAAACTGAAGGTTTTTGAAAAAAGGCGAAACGTCATTTAAGACGTATCCGTCATGTTTCACGATTCTGTAATAGTGTGAACACGGGCAATTAAAATGTATAGCCGCCCATACAAATCAAAATAACGATTCGTGAAAAAAGACGATTCGTCAAAAAACACGAATCGTCTTTGACGGATTAGTGTGAATGAGCACTAAGTATGCTACCAAAACCTAAAAGCGGTGTTTGGAAATAGCCATGTAAATGTTTGTTTTTTTAATGTGCAATAGAGGAAAGCCGTGACTTTATGTTTGTGTGTAGGTATGTATGCCATTTTTTATTGCATTTCTTTTTAGTATCATCAATTTTTTTTATTGTGTTTTTTTTATGGACCATGTGGTCTGCAATAAAAATATTTATTATTTTAAATTGCTTTGCAATGACTGAACCCGACTACTACGGAGGTAGCTTTTTCTTCTCGTTTCGAAACGAATTACATGTAGGTACAAATACGTAAGTCGGCAAGATGATAACGGGGCTGACAGAACATCCTTTCATAGATATTTTATTTTATTATTCACTGATTGCATCACAGTCAAAGTCACGGACTGTGACCTTTGTTATCGTTGTTATAAGGTTGCTGTTGGGTTACTGAGATAACTGTAATAATATTTATTATTTATTTATTTTTACAGAAGGCTTACGGACTAACAGACAATTACATAATAATAATAATAGCCTCCCGACCGATTTCGGCCACGGTGGATTCAATCAACGGAGATTAGCCAGGTATGTAGAAGATATTATAATGCACATGTGTGCGCGTAAACGCAGGTGCACTCTCTGTTCCTTTACTCTCATAGTCCGATGGGACGGCAATCCAACACGACCGGGGAGATTCAGACACAACGGCTTTACGTGTTTTCCGAGGCATTTATTTATTTATTAAACCGCCAACTTCAAAACTCCGACTTGTTACTAAGAAATTCCTAATGGAAAACCCTTTAACACTTTGTCCGATCCGGGAATCGAACCCAGGACCCCACGCTCAGCAAAAAACCTGTCGCGCTTGCCACCACGAGACCGACGGGGCAGTCAAATATAGTCAAGAGATAACAACCGGTCGATTCTGTAAAAATCTCACCGTGAAATCATAAGTAAAGTTAGCACTTAATAGTGTTAATCCCTAGCGAATGACAGCTCACTCCACGCTCACTTCACCCAAGCTTTCACGGTGAGATGGTTACAGAATCGCAAGGCTGTTATCTAATAATGTAATACTTTATCATTACGGTTGGAAATAATAGGTCTACAGGCAAATAGTTTCATTACAAGACAGGCCAGCTTTAATGTAGTATTTTTTAAAAGTACTTTTTATTTTTCCTTTTTTAGCCATTGCATCGCCTTAACGCTAAGGCCCATGTTCTTTGTCGTACAAATGCGTCCTGATTACGGATTTTGCATACAACCTTAGTGTAGGATTAAAATAATTCAGCACGCAATGACCGGCGTGTTCGTAATACCAGTGCTCTAATGTTAATCACGTGGCCGAAGTAAAGTAATTAAGAAATCGCTTGCGCTTTGTTGTATAATTCCACCATTTTGTTGTGTTTCATGCCCTTGTTATTTGTAGGTATGCAAGTACTTACAAACTCATTCTCACACACTCAGCTCAAACTCACAAATACGGAAAGACAGATTTGTTAATAGTATTCAATGCGAGACTGGGGGATGTAACAGCGTCCTTGCTACTCCTGCTTCCGAAGGAGCCAGGATGATGTACAGGCGCGTAAACATTGGTATTCATAACAGAGGTAGTGAAAGATAATTTTTAGTTGTGTAGTAGTACCTAAAGTCGATTTGTGACGATGAGGGTGGCATAAACTGTTTCCAAAACGTAGTCGGTTCGTGTGGAGAAGAACGTCAAGAAACTCCACGGACACTCTTTTAAATCAAAATATTGGTTACATCATTCATGTTGAAATTATACATGTGAGAACGTTATAGAAAGACGTGCACGTTGGGGCCACGGAGGCACGGAGGAGTCTTGGCATGTGAAGATGGTTACCCATCCACATTTTCCCGCTCGCGCTATTACTTCGTTTACGCTTGGCATTCTTTATCACGTTTTTCTTTTTACTCGGGTCGTAAGGATCGTAGCGTGATGTTAAATAGTCTATAACCTTCCTCAAGGACTGGGCTATCGACTGCAATAGATAGATCTTTTCAAATCCGATTAGTAAGTTTCGGAGAATAGCGCGTTCAAACAAACAAACTCTTCAGCTTTATTATTGGTTTTGAAGTCTAGGTTTGCTTATGATGTTTTTCCTTCGCCAAGATAAACTCAGAAAGTACATGAATTGAAAAAGTCACACTGTTGCCCGGATTTGAACCGTCGTGAATGTGAGGGTACCTTAACCAGTGTGTCATCAAAAACATAAAATTACAAGGACACAATCCGGCTAATATTTACAGCTCAATATTTTAACCGAAAGTACATGAATTGAAAAAGTCACACTGTTGCCCGGATTTGAACCGTCGTGAATGTGAGGGTACCTTAACCAGTGTGTCATCAAAAACATAAAATTACAAGGAC
Organism: Eremobia ochroleuca; assembly: GCA_949629135.1. NCBI lineage: Eukaryota > Metazoa > Arthropoda > Insecta > Lepidoptera > Noctuidae > Eremobia > Eremobia ochroleuca. The sequence continues at coordinate 6,739,306 of OX451405.1, read as the reverse complement.
ACAATCCGGCTAATATTTACAGCTCAATATTTTAACCTAAATAACCCCCCAACCAGCACTAACCAACTATTTAGCAGTGTTTTAAACTTGAACAACTTAATACCTCTAGTTACCTCCGTGTCCTTATTCGAGGACACGGGACCATCTGACCTCGGATGTGGACGGTTTAAATTTTAATAATGTTAGATAAGATGGTGGCGATGGCGACTTTTGACTTGCCTGTTTTTGGGTCAAGGTCTGTTTTTTCTTCTTAATTTATTTGGTAGGTCATCATGGTGTGTTTTTGTCACTTTCGTAAAGTAAAAGGTATGTTTCCTTTGTGGTTTTTTGGGTAGAATTTTTAAGATACAGTGATAACATTTTATTAGCTGATACTATATTTTTTCCTGATATCAAACAGCGAGATGGGCAGACGAGATTGTTGCCACCGCGGGTAGAACCTGGATGACGCCGACACAGGATCGTGGGGATTGGCACATAAAAAGACGGGCCTGTGCCCAATCACTACATAGTATAAAACAAAGTCGCTTCCCGCTGTCTGTCCCTATGTATGCTTAAATCTTTAAAACTACGGAACGGATTTTGATGCGGTTTTTTTTAATAGATAGAGTAATTCAAGAGGAAGGTTTATATATTTTATAATATAGTAGAGAAACACTGATCATTTTAGGGGTTTCTAATGTGATGTCGTAAATAAACACATTTTTTTACGCTTACATTGCAAACGCTGGCTTAACCTTACGAGATAGATCAAAATAATGTACTACAGTATTGTACACCTTAAAAAGGTCTACAAAAAAGTCTACGATGGCATATGTCTATCTCTTAGGGATAACCCACAATAACCATTTTTTATCCTATACTTTTTAAGAGAAATAATGGCTCTAAAATTATCAGTGTTTCTCTACTATATTATGCATGTATTATATGCATATAAACCTCTTGAATCATTCTATCTATTAAAAAAACCGCATCAAAATCCGTTGCTTATTTTTAAAGTTCTAAGCATACATAGAGACAGACAAACAGCGGGAAGCGACTTTGTTTTATACTATGTAGTGATAGTGATCAGCATTGCACCCGTGCGAAGCCGGGGCGGGTCGCTAGTAATGGATAAAGTCGGGCTGAGGATGATAATGACCATAAAACTACCATTGAACCTACCATTGGATTCTAAAAAAACCATTGGATTCTAAAAAAATATTGAAGTGGTTTTTTTTTTGATAAAATTTATTATACATGGTCAAATTAAATTAGCTAGCGAAACCGCAGACGTAATGGGTATCGATAGATAAACACGATAAAATAGAAACAAAAAAGATTTTATGTTTTTTGGGGGTCAACGACCGCTTGCAGTGTTTTTACTTGAAGTATGAGTTGAGCTAATGTGTTTTATCGTGTTTAGATATCGATTTCACTTCTGTGAAGTTTCGCTAGATAATTTAATTTGACCCTGTACAGTAGCACTAAAAACTTAAAGTCATAAATTACAGGGTCAAGTTTAATTAGCTAACTAAACTCCGGAAGTGTAATGGGTATCGATATTTAAATACGATAAAATAAAGAAAAAAGATTTCGTGTTTTTTTTTCTGGGGTTAATGACCACTGGTAATGTAGTTACTTGAAGTACGAGACGAGCTAACATGTTTTATCGTGTATAGATATCGACACCCATCATATTATTGAAGTTTCGCTAGCTAATTGAATTTGACCCTGTATGGTAGCTTTAAAACCTGAGTTTTAAAGCTACTTTATAGGGTCAAATATTGTTTTTGAAAACAATATTTTATTGAAATTAGTCTGAAAACATTACTTAAATCTGATACAACAGTCTCAATTACTTTTCATCCGTCAGTTTCGCCTCTTCCTCATCAGAATACGTCTCTTGGCAGTTCGCCAAATTTAGTTTAAAGTCTTCGGCAGACTCAAGAGTGGTCGCTTTCACAGGCCATTGAACAAAACGGCCGGGGCCGCATCAATGAAAAATTGTTTCAATACGAGTATACTTACTTTGTGTAAGGGAACTCTGTTAGAAGTTTTTAATAGGCCTACACAATGGACGTTTCTGCTTACGTGATTCTTTGAGTAAGAATGATGATAATCACTTTTATTTCCATATTTTTTTACTGTGGGTTTATTATAAGGACTTCGTTCGTGGCTAAATAATAACAGCTGCATGAGTCAATCGATGGTAAAGTGACGTGACCATCCATTCCGTATCGAGACCTCTCGGAGTCACGGAAAGCACGGAAAAATAAAAAATACAAATTTTTTTTTTTTTCTTTTATCCTCTTTTCTATCCTAATTTCAACCCATATACGCAATTTCAACATTATACACACAAGAAATCTAAGGGTGACAATTTAAGGGTTAAGCCGTTTACCGTATAGTTACGGAGAGGCAGAATCCAGAAAGTCTGACAACCAGTCTTACCAAGGGGTATCGTGTTACCCAGTAACCAGTGAGTTGTGAGTTGTAACATGGTGGGGAAAAGACTAGCGAGATTTGATTTTCCGAGTTTAATGAGTAGATTGGAAACTGGTGAAATCTTAAATTGTTTAGAATCTCTTGGCCTACTACTAATGGTGACCCCAGATAACAATCTAGTATTAACTTTTCCTTATACTTACTAAAAATACTGTTGTATATGCTGAATTCATGGTTATACTTTGCGCACTGGAAAAATAAAAAGGATCCTGTACAAAATTTTCCATCATACTTAAGCTTAATCTCCCCAAAACACCAGCTTTTAATACCTACATAGATAACATTACAGTACTCTAGCTACCTATTTTGCTGACTGCACTGTCTAGACATCCCAGGCGTCCAAAGTTAGCGAATTTAAAGTTATTATTATTTCTGCGACACTCGGAACAGAGGGCAGATGTAATCCTGCCGAGGTGGCGATCTTGGATTTAAAATGAAGATGATAATGTTATTACAGTTTGGTTTGATCATTTGCTTTTTTTAGCCGACTACCGGCAGAGTAGGGTTGTGTAGATCTCTGGCTATTTAACGTAGGTATGTAAGTTTGTTCCCTCGTACAGCCTAACCTACTGAACCAATTTTGTAATTTAAGAATCTCAGGAAAGATTTTTTACTCAACACTACAACACTATTTACAGTATTTTTATCTCACGAAGCGACGCGCGCTTTATTTGTGTATACCAAGTGTAAAAGCGAATGTGTAAGTAAGCGCAGAAGCTCTCAGTACCGTCCGAGACAATGGGGAAGTCGGAAGTGTGTGCGCGAGCGTGTGTTATGTGCTGGAGCTACTCTTCTTCACGCACACATTCACATCGTGTTTGTACACTGAGTTACCACAAGTAAAGCGCGTGTCGTCTCGTGAGATAAATATTCTGTACACACAAGTCTCCGCATACAATTTTATGGTCTAAGGAAGCAGTAGCTATTATTTGAAGTTACAAACGGGATTTATCAATGAAAAGTTTCTTTATTCAATAAATACATATGTACTAACAAGTGAACTATTATTTCATTTTTAGTTTATCTTCTTATTGGCTGTTTCGGTCATGTGATTGGGCAATATTGTGTTTTATTAAATATTATTTTAAATATCTACACAAAACATTTAAGTATAGTATTTTTTTGACGCGCGCTTTACTTGGGTACAAAAACGCTCTAAATATGTGCGTGAAAATGAGTAGCATCAGTACATAACGCACACACACACTTTCGACTTCGCCATTATTTCGTACAGTATCGAGAGCTCACACATGCATTCACAGCGTGTGTGTAGGTACACTTTGTAACCACAAGTAAAGTGCACGTCGCTTCTTGAGATAGAAATACTGTAGCTTGCTTATGCTTGTGGTTTAAAAGACAGAGCCTGGCGCATTAGTAGGAAACTTACTATAATCAGTATTAAAACAGAATAAGTACTGTACTTACCTACAGTCTATTCTAATAACTGTATCATAAAAAAGGTCTCAGACTGGAGTACTAGACAATATTCAGTTGCAAGTCTTAATTCGCTAAGCCCTGGTACACAAGGGTCAGCTGGTATGCTAGAGAGATATTTACCGTGACGACCGCAAACCACACGGGGACGACTTCAAACCACACTTTGCTAACTAGAAACAGTTTTTCAGTTGTTTCAGTTTCTTTCTACAGTATTTTGTTTAATCCTAAAACGTTTCAAGTTCCTTCATGATACACAGATATCTGAGGTCATCGGAAAACCTGAGACTAGAGATGCCGATGCATTCCACCAGTTACTATGACAAATCTTTTACTGTTCAAGCAGTACGTTTATGCAATGACTTGCCCGTGTCGGTAAGGCGTGCTCAATTTTTGTCCACTTTTAAAATTATGATAATAAAAAGCACTTCCTCTCTCCTTAAGCATCATGATTATATTTTCATTGCTCCTGTTTTATGGCTATTATACAACATTATTTTTAGTATATGGCAAACCCGAAACACATGTCTAGTATTTTTATGTAAAGAATCTATGTACAAAATTTCAAAACTGTATCATAAAAAATCACGAAGTTATAAGCTTGTTATGTTACCTGATTGTCCGTACAAAAAGTTGGTTACTACTTAACACGCGCCGCCGGCCGAGCGGCTGTGACCTGTGTTGTGCGCATATGATTGCGGATATGTACTTAGTGTCGCTCAGTGTCCAAATTTTTACCATTTTAAAATATTTTTGGGTCAAAATATAACATCGTGTAAAAACTATTGGAATCGATTCAGTTGCTTATTCTGAACAAACTATATTCAGGTTTGCAGTATACTTACTAAAAATAATGTTGTATATACCACATTATTACCACATTATTTGATGAAGTCATTAATTCCGAAGTAGTCATAGACAAGCTTTTGAGCCTGGCTCTTTAGAAGCCTCTTATCCGACGGAGATTAAAAATATTTAGTAAAAAGTCATATTTGGCTAAGCCTTGGTACACTCGTACGACGCGATCTACTAGAGATATTTACCGTGACCGCAAACCACAGAGGACGGCACTTCAGGACACAGTTTTCTAACTAGAACCAGCTCCCTAATGGCGTAACACTATTACTCTCAATTTGAATCATTTTGAAGCATATTGCTAATCCATTGCTCCATATGGTCGAAAAATGTATCTGCCCAACAACGTAAATAACGCAATGAATGTTGTTGAACTGTCAAAATGAAACCCATTGCTATTGATAGTGTGTTACGCAATTACCCCGCAGTGTGTTACGCAATTATCTTCACATAATTACATATATTATTGTAGTTTTTTAATAAATTACTTTACGTTTTACCACCTCAGCTTCCGGGTAAGTTTATCTATAAATTCATTCAAAATCTTTTGCATTTTTTAGTTATTTGGCGGACACAACTGCCCAGTTGATGATAATAGGCTCGCGCCCCATTACATGGGACATAAACATCACACTAATATTATAAAGGCGAAAGCATGTGAGTGTGTGTGTGTATGTTTGTTATTTCTTCACGCTCAAACGACTGAACCAATTTTGATGAAATTTGAGACACATTTATATGGTAATGTTTATGTGATGAAACAAAATTATCAACGGAGAGAATTTTTCGTGAAACCCAGTACCTACACGGAGAGAACACTTAGAAAAATTACTGTGCTCGTCACTGTAAAGTGAGTGTAAGTGACATCTACAGGAAATTTTCTGAGAGAGATTGGGAAAAATTCACTAGTTGTCCAATGAATTTTACTGTACAGCATAAGAATTTTTACTGTGCTAGCATGGTAATTTTCCCCTTACCACTCAAATGCACTCAGATTATGAGACAGTACAGTAATTTTTCTATGATTTTTCTCTCCGTGTAATAATTTATCGAGCGCGTGGTTTACGTCACAACAGCATCCTGAAAACCATAGCTGAAGATGTGCGTACGCCTGTTTTGAGGCATTTCGTTCGTCTGGTGACATTTTAGGGAGGTATCTCCCTGTTGGTTATCTGGACGGGGCGGGGTGTCTCAGCACAGGGGCATTTATGGTTTTTATGATTTGTCCTTTGTTATTTAAGTAGGTACTAACAATAGTTTCTAAGTTTTTGTATACTTACTAACCGGTGGATCTAGAAGTCCCAAAATAAATAATTTTGAAAATTTGAATTTAATTTGTACAGGTATACAGGTGATAGGTATATTGACTAAATTACGAGTGAATGTGAAAGAGCCATAAAGGCACTAACACAGTGTTTATGCAAATCTCTTTATAATTTGATAACAGCTTGGTTTGCGTGACAATACTCCATGGTTGGTAACGAATAACCTGCCACCTCAGCTGATTGCTACTCTGAATGTACACTTATAGGGGTTCCTAGAAAATGTATGCCTATTAGTGAAAACTTGTGTTAAAAACTTAGTTCTTATATAATTGCTTTGATTATTTTAATTTTATTTTGTAAACTAGCGACCCGCCCCGGCTTCGCACGGGTGCAATGCTGATCACTACATAGTATAAAACAAAATCGCTTCCCGCTATCTGTCTGTCTCTATGTATGCTTAGATCTTGAAAACTACGCTACGGATTTTAATGCGGTTTTTTTATAGATAAGAATGATTCAAGAGGAAGGTTTATATGTATAAGACATGCATAATATAGGAGAGAAACACTGATAATTTTAGAGCCATTATTTCTCGTAAAAAGCATAGCATAAAAAATCGTTATTGTGGGTTATCCCTAAGGGATAGACATATACCATTGCGGATTTTTTGTAGACCTTTTTAAGGTGTACAATACTGTAGTACATTATTTTGATCTATCTCGTAGGATTCAGCCAGCGTTTGCAATGTAAACGCAAAAAATGTGTTTATTTACGACATCACATTAGAAACCTCTAAAATTATCAGTGTTTCTCTACAATATTATGCATGTATTATACATATAAACCTTCCTCTTGAACCACTCTATCTATTTAAAAACGCATCAAAATCCGTTGCATAGTTTTAAAGATCTAAGCATATATAGGGACAGACAGACAGGGAAGCGACTTTGTTTTATACTATGTAATGATTAAATTTTTCTTAGACTGAAACAAAGCACACAATTACACATCTGTGGTCTGTCTTAGCATGCCATGGCCCGAGATCAACGCGCCATTGACTGTTAAGTTATAATCGAGTTGATGTATTGTTCTTTCAGCTTACGCTTTATATTTTTGCTACTCAATGAGTCTCTAATGTCTACAGGTATTTGGTTTAGTAAATTGGGTATTGTGAAGGAAGCGGTACGCCTGCCATACAAGTTATTCTTGCGTGGCACTTGAAATGATTTTGATTTGGCTTGTCGTGTATTCAGGTCATATTTAACTGGAATTTGAATATCGCTGTTATCATAATGTTCTATGAGGAACATATACACATTCATTTATTTGTTAAAAATAAGTATATCTACAAAATATTTTCAAAATACAGGATAGAATGAATTAGCTAGCGAAACTCCACAGACGATCACGTCTCTGGAGTTTCGCTCACCCCATCAAAGTTGATATCTAAACACGATAATATTAAAATAAATAAAGATTAGGTGACATTTTTTGGGGGTAGTGTTGTCACTTGAAGTATGAGTTTTTTTTTTTAGGCTTCGCACGGTTTGTGCATTCAGCCAATGTCACGTTTTGTTCTTTATTAAGAATGAAACAAAGGTAGGGAAACTAAAATATTATTATTCGAATCTATTATAGCGGATATCTATAGGATCAGTGTTTTATTTTATTTTATTCGGGAAACTTACAGCTAATATAAAAAAAAAAAAACAATACTTTTGACTACGTTGTATATTTTATCTTTTTTTATTTTTTATTATTATTTTATTTTTTATATGTAACTTGCGTTTTGTTTGTGCAGAATAAACGTTTTTTCTTTCTTTCTTTTCAACAAAAAAGGTCGGTACAAAATACATATAACAAACATGAATTAGGAAAGAAAATAACACGATCGATTAAAAATAAACAACTAAAGAAAAACAATAAAAATAAAAAAAAACCACCTAAAAGTCGTTCAGACGCAAACAATTACTTTTCCGTAAAAAAAGCTTTTTACCAACAAATGCTTAAGCCGAGAAACACTGGTATTGAAAATGTCCAAATCATGTTCACTAGTTATTTTATTAAAACTTCTGCTCGCTCGAATTAGTTACGAATTCTGCCTGTTCGCGGACTTGAACTGAAGGACATGTAACAAACTAGGTTTGCGAAACATTTTGCAGTGTGTAACTAATCCTAAACTGCCTAACAGTTCAGGGCAATCGATTGTACCATTTGCGATTTTAAATAAATACGCCATATCAGCAATGCGTCTGCGTGGTAAGATATGAAGCCTCTTGCATCGCGCTATATAATTGGACGTATATTTCCTAGTTTTGTACTGTAAGAAACGTAGGAACCGCTTTTGAATTCAGTCAATTCTGTCTATATAAATATGGAATATTATTTTCCAGACGACTAACAACTTAAAAGGGCGACTATCTATTTGCTACTAAAAATAATGACATGGCGACTAATATTAACAGTGGGATAACAAACTGTATTATAGGCAACTATAGGCATCTCTGAAGACTCATTCCCAGAAAAACACAAGATTGAACTTGAGAACTTAGGATGCAAGAGCGAGCGAAGCGAGCTCGTGACTTGGGGCACCCCGACACGGACAGGTTAGGTTCGAAGGGATGACGGGGGCTCAAGTGAGCGAGCGGAGCGAGCGAACGAGCCCCTGTCATCCGCTTCGTGTTAGGTTCCTTTAAACCCTGCAGACAGAAATAGGGGCCCCGCGAAGCGGGGCTCCGTCGACTACGCCTTATTATTATTAAAGATAATAATTAGTGTACTTGATATACAACCTCGTTGTTTAATTTAAGAATGCCCATTTTCTACTTTTCATCCGCCGTCAGTAGCTGCCAACCTACTATTTTTGCTACCGTCTTTAATTATTTTTTAATCCCAAATTCAGATTAATCTGTCGCCGCTAAATACATGCCTATAAATATTATAACTAGGGTTCCACACTTGTGAGGCGTACTCCAAATGGCTGCGGACTTATAACGGATAGAATAATGAGTTGTATACTATGACGAAAATTTATAATTTAATAGGTATTATTTAAAGTAATGAATCAGACTATACCTTTATATACATAAAAGCTATTCCTACAAAGTAAAGAGAGTATTGAAGTAGGAAAAGGAGTACTGAGGTACAAGAGGTTACTGACAAAGGTTGAACGGTCATATAAGAGACAGGAGAAAAAAATGTGATTTCAGTCGCCTAAAAGTATGAGTTGACCAATTCTGTTTTCTTTTGTTTTAGCGTGTTTAGATATCGATAGTTCGATATCCATACAGTCTGCGCAGTTTCACAAACTTTTTTAGTTTGTTCGTGTATAATCTGACAGTTTATTATAACACTAGCTGCACCCCACGGTTTCAGCCGCATCATAATCTGCGTAGCCTTTTGCCAACTATGTTGGGGTTGGCTTCCAGTCTAACCGGATGCAGCTGAATACCAGCATTTTACATGAAGCGACTGCCCATCTGACCTCCACAACACAGTAACTGGGTAATACGATACCCCTTCGTAAGACTGGTTGTCAGACTTTCGGGCTTGTGACGACCCGTAAAGACTGCCAAAGATCCACGATTGACAGCCGAGACCAACAGCTTAACGTGCTTTCCGAGTCATGGAGTGGTCTTGGTATGTAAAGATGGTCACCCATCCATGGACCAACCGCGGCAAGGATAACTTAACTTGATCGATCGACCCGTGCGGCTGTTATTACTTAGCCACAAGCCCCTCGCGAAAGCGTAACAAATAAACCTACAAAAAATCAATTTCCTCTTTCTCTGCGTACAGTTTACTCACTGGAAAACCTATCAACACAAGTTAAAAAGAGACGCCGTATGCCCGGATAGTGTTTCCCACCCGCAAGTGCTTAATATCCATATCTACAAACTTTCATCTATTATCTAGCCCCTATAGGGGGTTAATTTTCAAAAATCCTTCCTTTGTGCCCAATTTCGTTAAAAGGAACTTGAAATTTCATGCTTCTTGACCACCGCTTCAAGCTCTGTGTTGTCTGTCATTGAGATTTTTATTTGTTTTCACTTTATAAGTTTTTAAAGAAATTACTCGCAGACTGATCGACACTTCACGTGACTAGAGGGCTGGCTCGTTCTTTGGCCAAAGAATTTGTTTTGCCATTCAACGTGGCAATGCCGCCAGTCTTCTGGGCACGTGTCCGGTTGACAGCGATGCAGACGAGTACTTCGCCGCTCAAGTGACTAAAAACCAAAGGATGTTTTAGTTAGTCATTTAATTAAATATTAAACCTAGTGTAAATAGTTACTTGCGTTATATATCGTCGACCGTTCGTTCAATTGAGGTAAGGGACAAAATACGATTTTTCAGGAGAGGCCGACAAAGTTTTTTTTCGGACTAAATCGCCCATAACTTTTTTTGTTATTAACCGTTTTCGGGTCTGATTTCACACATAAACTTGTATTTTAGTGCTCTATCTACATGTGTAACATTTATTTAAATGAGTTAGCTATTTAAGAAAATAGATGTCCCTTACAACAACGTATTTTGTTAGTAATGTCCCTTACTGTCCAAGTATCTTGTAGTCCCGTCCCTTACATTAAATTGACCTCTACGTTGGATCCAATCTATTAATGAAAAAATAGTGTAAGTGACTTGTTGAAAAAATTTATGAAAAAAATACAGTGTAAAGAGATTTTTGACAGAAAATGAAGTACACACTTTTGACGTACGTAATGATTCGTTGATTGGGAAGACCTTACCTTACCTTATTTGAAGTGGATTGGCGGCGATAATTACACCATTTCAAGTTCCTATATTGCATAGTTTTTCAGATACATTGTTATTATGGGGCTGATTCGAAATTTAGATCCAAAAATCATTAGAGTAAGGGACATTTTTCTAAAGCTAGAATTTTTTCATATTCACCATTCGATAGAGCGAAAAATTCTGAACAAAACTGTATACTCAACTCATTTTGGGTATTTTGTCCCTTACCTCAATTGAACCTACTGTCGACGATATATCGGATATAATCATTTTAATGTTTATGAAATAATAAATATCTCTGACTTTATTTAATAATCCCAAATGCTTGTAAAAATATAGAATGCATCACCCTTACCTACATTGTTCACAAAACTGAACAAAGTACAAACTCAAGAAGCCATATTGTTAATAAAACCACTGGAGATCCAAAGGTCAGTAATTCAGCATCAAACAAAAACTCAGCAAGTCAAGCAGCCGTGTTCAGATTGTTACGTACTTCGCACACTAGGCGACTGGTCACCGACAACTCGGCGACTGAAGTATTACTTACCTACGTGACTGACTGACAAAGCCTAACAATAATCACTACATAGTATAAAACAAAGTCGCTTCCTGCTGTCTGTCCCTATGTATGCTTAGATCTTTAAAACTACGCAACGGATTTTGATGCGGTTTTTTTTAATAGATACAGTTATTCAAGAGGAAGGTTTATATGTATAATACATGCATAATATAGTAGAAGAACACTGATAACTTTAGAGGTTTCTAATATGATGTCGTAAATAAACACATTTTTTTGCGCTTACATTGCAAACGCTGGCTGAACCCTACGAGCAGAAATAATGGCTCTAACATTATCAGTGTTTCTCCATTGCACCCGTGCGAAGCCGGGGCGGGTCGCTAGTTAGTCATATAGTAAAGATCTGCACCACAAAAAGTATTTTCTAAACAGATTGAGTTTAGAAATATGAACTCTGTTTATTTTCTAAGTCAGGTAACAGCGCAAGAGTATTGGCGCCGATTCCTTTGCCAGTGCCAGTGTGATGCGTAATTCGCATGGCGATGTAGATACTGTGTTACAGGTACTAGCAAGTCTTGTAATTCACGTGTACACCTCACTTAAGTTAACTACGCGATATTTGCTACTCATTTTTGTTACAAGAAAACTTGACGATTATTAGTGGTGACAGAGTTAAAACCACTCGCTCCCTTAAGCCACTCGCTTCTAAAAGCCACTCGCTCCTTTAAGCTAATCGCTCCTTAAAGTACTCACTCCTTTAAGACAGTCGCTATCTCAGGCTTCTAGCAGCCACAATCAGTGGCATAGTCTGCGACGGATCTAATACCTACTTCGGAAAATAATTCCGTTGTTTTCGTTCCTCGTTAAAATTTTTTGCTCTAGTTCACCTAGGTGGGTGGGTTAGGCCGTGTGGGTTAGATCTAGGCAAAGTATATGGGCTCTGTAAGGGGAAGACTACTTCAAAGTATATTTAATTAGGATTGTTGAGGACTGAAAGGTTTCGATAGACGTAGTCCAGTAAAAATTTCAATAATTCATACAGAATTCCTATAGGAAATGCACTTTTAGTCTTCCCGAATTTTCCAATGTTCCCGGAAACTTTTCAATTTTTTTCTTTCCGTAAGAACCAGGTTCGGCGTATCATGAACATTTTGAAATAAAAAAATTGGCAAATCAAAAGAACCAGAGTTACCAACATAGCTTGCAAAGTAAGCCAACGGAAGTGGCAGTGGGATGACCATGTTTGACGAAGAACCGATGGCCGGTGGTGCATACGAGTCCTAGAGTGGAGACCACGTATCGGCAAGCGTAGCATGGAACGCGCCCTAGAGAGATGGAACGACGACCTTAAGAAAGTGGCTGGGACAGACTGGATGCGGAAGGCGGAGGACAGGGCGCAGCCTGGGAAAGGCATACCTATGTCCAGCAGTGGTCTGGGATAGGCTGAGTTTATTGTTCCCAAGTGATGCGTTTACCAACGCTATAACGCATTTCATTTTTATTATATAGATGCTGTGTGATAACACCCCCTTACATTTCGTAGATGTTGCATCCCAAAATGCTATGAAAACAGACTTTAAAGTTGCATTTTTGGGGAAACTAACACAATAGTTCCGCCGGTCCGCCTTTGTACAGTACTTTTTTTCTTTTTTTACTTGTGCATAAAGTTTTAATAAATAAATAATTTTACTAAAATATCGTAATGTTTGTCATTACTATTCAACGAGAAAGGCCGGGGTCACGCAAAAGCGTTAGTTAAACTAACATTTGAAGTTGCATTTTTAAGATTGTTTAAAAATACGGAAAACGGAACCAATTATGTGGTTCCGTTTTTACTAATGAAATGGAGGAAATATTCCAACCTCAAAATATAACCAAGAAGGATTTATTTGAAGCAATTCTTACGACCAACAAAAATGCCTCTTACACTAAGGAAGTCCAACCAAGTTCGTACCACGGAAACTTCGCATACCAAACGAAAATAACTTCAACACAAAACCTTCAGTAAATATTTTACAGCTATTTAAATTTAGTCCAGACGAACTTGCTGACATTTTATTTGACGTAGTCATGAAACTGAATAAATGCATGTGAAATGTCTTGCATTACCATCCAAAATTTGGTTGAATACTTTCTATTGGACTCGAGTTTCAGTCCTTCGAGTTCCTCATATCTGAATGCGGCTGATGGCATATTTTTTGGCTACTCTGCTGCTGAAGTGATGTCTGTTACGAAGTTTTTGTCTTGTAATTTTACTGGAATCACTGAACAGGCTCACTGGTTCACTGGTTGGTGACACTCACTCTAGTAGAGCGTCGTATCGATGGTTGCGTGGCAGCTATCTTCTGATGACAAGATATGATGTCAGGGTAGCCGCTGTCGCACCACGTTCACGATGAACTGCTATATTCCGGCACAATCCTTGAATAGCGTAGAGAATCACTTTGTTTTTTTTTTTTTTTGGAGGGGCTTTTGCCTAAGTTATAACAGCCGCACGGGTTGATCGATCAGGTTAAGCTACGCTCGCTGTGGTTGGTCCGTGGATAGGTAACCATCTTTACATACCAAGACCCCTCCGTGCCTCGGAAAGCACGTTAAGGTGTTGGTCCTGGCTGTCATTCGTGGATCTTTGACAGTCGTTACGGGTCGTCACAAGCCCGAATATCTGATAACGAGTCTGACCAAGGGGTATTGTAATACCCAGTTACTGGGTTGTGGAGGTCAGATAGGCAGTCGTTCCATGTAAAATACTGGTACTCAGCTGCAGCCGGTTAGACTGGAAGCCGACCCCAACATGGTTGGGAAAAGGCTAGGCAGATAATGAATCACTTTGTCTGATTTGAATTGTTAAGAAGAACAACTATTTAAATATTATCTGGATTTCGATTTTAAGATACATGTTCGGAACTAGCTTCTGCTCGCAATTTTGTCTGGGTAAAACCTATACCATAAAACATATAAATAGTGGAGCTATAAGTAAAATATTTTTTGTAATCGGATGACTAGGTACTTCCAGAGATCTGCATCTACATCGCCATATGCGAACTACGCATTCAACTGACGTCACGCAAGATCCTGCATCGCGCAAGCAGAGTTTGCCGTGAAACTTGCATACATCAACCGACATCAATCGTTGGGCAGTAGCGCACCAGACACAACATACGCCTGGTCGGAGGATTCTCTTTTTCTATAGAGAATGAGTTAACTTTATACACTGTTCCTCACCTCTGTAACAAACAAACAAGTTTGTCACTTTATAATATGTTGAAGGAAGAAGTTTACTAACCATTTTCAAAAACGTACATTTACATAATTTAACCCTACAGCGCATAGTGTCCCACATATGGGACATACCGAAAAATGTCATATATTTTAAAAATCGATCCAAGTAGCGTGATCTAGTGTTGACAAGATGAACTATTATGTTTTTGAGTTTCGAATTTAGTACCATATATTTTGGATAGATCTGAATAAACATTTATTTATGTTGTCTTCAAATCGGTAGGTACTTTGAATACGACTAACGGGCGGCGTATAATTATCGCAAAAAAGTGATAAAATTGAATTATTCAGTGTCGAAATAATTAGTAGAGGTAAGTTCATGTTCATATGTGTCATTTTACGTGTAATCTTGTAATTTCATTGATACTACGTAACACAGATTCACATTATAATGCAAAATGTGCCATACAAAAAAAAAAATACGTTTCTATTGAGTTATAATTTTTCTAAATATTTTTTCCAGAAATGGCATCATATTTGCAGTCTAATGTATTTTTAGCCGATAAGAAAAACCATGCTCTGTAGGGTTAAAAAGCTAACGGCTTTAAAATAATATTAATAAAATGTACAAGTATTGCTAAGTAGTGCTTTTTATAAAAAGGAGGGGAAATAATTAAAAGCCATCAAAAAAGTCGTCCGCATCGCTGTCAATAGGAAACTGGAAGCATTGCTTCTTTATCATATTAGTTTAGATAACATGATCGTGATTGAAATGAAAATTTTCCCTCAAAATGAATGCGCACGAAATAAGGTTGTCACTTTGATAAACTTTTGATTAATTGCTTTGTATGCAGAGCCACTGAAATGAAATTCCAAGCGAGCGTCGCTGAGCGAGTACGCCGTGATAGTTCTTGTCCGCTGCAACAAACGAGTGAACAGTCATCTATCAACTATTAATATATTTATATCTTTTACAATATTTTGTACAGACGCCAGCACATCAAGCTACCCGAAACTGTCAGATTTTCCCAATCAACTTTGAACCTTATGCTTTAGCGCTAAAGTTGAAAATGTAATAAATAAATCTGATAGTAGCTTGACGTGCTAAAGTAGAAAATCTATTAAAGAAATCTGAGGGATTGTAGTAGCTTGATGTGCTGGCGTCTGTACATTTCTTGAGCGAGAAAATCGTTGATAGCTAATCGCTTCCCCGTAGGTGGTGGGCCAGGTGCCAACACTATCCGTAACGACTTTCACAGATCTACAGGGATAGATGTTTCTACTTATGACTCCCAAATCTTTCCAAAGAGTTTGGTACTCGCATAAAATCGTTTTTTTTTTAAATTAAAACAAGTTTTTTTTTATGTTAGCCTACACTGTCGTACTTCTTATCAAAGGCCTCTCTCAAATTCTTCCAGGCATCCTTTTCTAGAACTACTTAGTTCAAACTTAATCAAATAAAAAACCTCAAGCGGCGAAAGTATGCGGTATCCGGTTACCTTATCGGTAATTAGATTTTCGAGCCGTTTGGAGTCAGAACCCTCGGGCCATATGGTCCGAGTGCTCATGGTTTGTTCAACGAAATCTCTAATCTCCTCGGCTGGTTTACGGAAACTTCCCGAGACCGTGCTGGCTTTTGCCTTGGCCAGAAGCTAACCATTGACATACAACGTGACAATGCCACCAGGCTCTTGGGTCACATTACCAGTCGACAGTGATGCGAAGGAATTTCTTGACGTCATATTTTGATCGTTTCAGTGGTTTAGGCGTGAAAAGGTAACAAACAAACATGCTTTCGCATTTATAATATTAGTTAGGATGATTTAAGCAATGTCCCTTGGTTTTAGTGTGATATACTACTAATATTACAAATGTGAAAGTTTGTGGGTTTTGATGTGTGTTGCTCTATCGCGCAAAAACAGTTGAACAGCACCCTAATTGTGTAACACACTATTACTCTCAATTTGAATCATTTTGAAGCATGTTGCTAATCCATTGCTCCATATGTTCGACAAAAGTGTCTGCTCAACAACGTAAATAACGAAATGAATGTTGTTGCACTGTCAAAATGAAACCCATTGCTACTGATAGCGTTTTACGCAATTACCCTGCAGGACATGCTGGACACGATATTAAATGCCCGAATACTTAAATTAGTTCACTTAAACATAACTCTCAGAATAACTGAACTACTAAAAGCGTGTTAAAATCAAAGTAGTTAAACCATTTCGCTATTAAACTTATGTCAACTTCGCTATACAAAGTTGAAGCTCTGCTTAATACGGCGACTGCCGAAATAACGGCGTCGAACAATTTATTCCGAGCTCACAGTACTCCATTTATTTGAGATTCAAATGTCTAGCAATATAACTAACCATAATGTACAGTGTTTTTGGCAAATATTTGAACAAAAACTTTCATAAACATTAAATAAACAAATAAAAATGTTAGAACGAACGAACGAATGTTGTCGATGTGTTGCTGGTGAAGAATGCCTAAGGCATTAAGTCCGCCTTTTTGTGTGCGAAATGTTTAAATAAATAAATAAATAATAAATAAATAAAAATGTTTACAAAATCTTGAGGTATAAAAATTGACATGCTGATATGGACTTTTTTGTAATTTTATTTTAATTTCAAAACTAGCATTTTAATTGTCAAAACATTACTATTTTGTGGGGTTTTAAAATAAAATAGAAAAACAGAAACTAAATCAGAATATAAATTAGTTTGTTTTTAATGTTTATTTTTTTCCTAGTCTAGTCCTTATATGTATAAGGGAGATTAAAACCCCACAAAATAGTAATGTTTTGACAGTTAAAATACAAGCTTTGAAATTATGTAAAATGATCAATAGAATTAGCATAAAAAATATTATTAAATTCTCGATTATGATTTTTAAATGTATTCTTGGTCAATGTATCAGGTGGGATGACACTGATAGCTCACTCCACGCTCACTTCACCTAAGTTTTCACGGTGAGATGGTTACAGAATCGCACTGTAGGCCGAACACAATACACAAGCATACGAGTACTTGCGTTTCAGCAACCGGGTTGTAGAATATTACGGCATATTCTACACAGTTTCCTCGACTGAATCTGTGCAAAAGCAAGTCTCAACCGACCTCACAGGATGTCATTGCGTGTAAGGATCTGTTACGATATGCAAATAGACCGGCGGCGCAGATGTTAGAATGCCGCAACGATACGGTCTGAATTCTATTTCGAATAGCCCAGTAAGCTAGTTAGTATTAAAATGTGTCTACATGTTGATATGGAAGTGCTTGCTTTGTCTTAGTACGTCGTACACTTCTACAGGTAAACCAGAAAAGGTTTGCGCTTCGGTAAACTTCGTTTTAACGAATTAGTACGAACGTCGCGCCACTGAGTAACTCCGAAAAAGGCAAAGCTTTTAAGTTTTGTACTGCCGCGCTTTGCAGTAGTAGTGCACCTATAATTGTGCGTGTTGTATGAAGTTTTCTCTCCGTCGTGTTACCTACTCCAGTCGCAGATCGTCATTTGTCACTCAAAAATTTTTATTAATGTGAAAGTTTGTTTTGTTTAGATGTTTGTTACTCAATCACGCTAAAACGGCTGAACGGATTTAGATGAAATTTGGCACACATATAGTTTGTAACCAGGATTAACACATATTTTTGGTCCCATAGTGTTCCCGTGTTCCCGTGGGATCATTTCCGAGATCTACACAGGTGAAACAGCTAGTAATCTATAATTTTGTAATCATGGTTTGACAAAAAAGGCCAGTACTTCCATGGTTGTAAAAGTTTGGTTGTAAATACTAGATCTCATTATCACGCATTCGTATTTCCGAGGACACACGATGATTCCTGAAGCGCATACTTTTCTTGGCAAATATGCAGGTAGGTACTGTTGGATGTCTAATAGAGATGTTAATCAAGATAGCCAAAACCTTCTTGTTAGTCTTTATTATTGTTGTGAGGAATATTGCCACAAACAAATTGTCTAGCAAAGGAATCAGTAGCATTTACTAGGACTAGTGAGACTTACGGAAAATATGGCAAGCATTTTTGGGACCAATATTTGTTTGCTGATGGGCTAGACTAGTAGTTATATCTAAAATACTGGTATTCAGCTGCATCTGTTAAGACTAGAAACGGGTCACAATACAGTTGGAGAAAGGCTAGGCAGACGATGATGATCTACTTGGCTGGTTATTGCTGAGACAAAGTTGGCACGATCTTGACTTGTGGGTAGGTCCAGTAGGACAGGTCCCTCAATCAAATAATACCTTTCAGATAAAATAAATAAATATTACGGAATTTACGTTTTTTTTCATTCATGACATCACTTGTCAGCTAAAACGACTCCTAATGTTTTTCTGCCTTTTAAAGTCGTATTGGCGTTTATCTCATTATTCTATGCCAATAAATTATAATAACTATTATATGTTGCTTTTCACAAACTATGCATGTCATAATCTCTACAGTACTCGTATCTACGTACTGAAATGACTTGTCGTGATGTAAAAACTAATTTATGAGATGACACAAATATACATGCACAAATATGGATCTCTATGTTTAGTGTTTAGAGTCCTTAAAAGCGGTAACCTTCTAGTACGAATAATTCACTTTTCGCATATTACAAATGCATTAATTTGTACGAAAATGCAAAGCTATACTTACTATTCCCGAGTCGCTTTAGCGTTGCAATATCGATCATTGACCCACCTGGGTCATATTCAAAATAATTGTATATTTACTATTGTCTTAATGTCCTACCCAATTATTTTCATAACGAGATACAACTGACTAGAATTTTATAAACAAACAGATTAAATTTTTATTTGAGCTTAATAAAAAACAACGAAACATTTGGTACAGCTAAACAATTCATTAAAAAAAATTAAACCAGTCGTTGCGTAGGTTCCGTTTCATACAAGTATTCAATGTCCACGTCTTTGACGGTAAACTTAAAAAAATAATTTAATTATTAACCATTACACAAAAGTTTAATAAAAAACTATATTCAGAGAATATTGTTTAAACTTTCAACACTTCACTAAACAAAATATAAAATACTATTTAGTGTTCTCCAAATTTAATTTATTAATGAGTCTCCTGATTTTAATCATATCTGTTATTCTTCTCTGTTATGCTATTTTAACATTATTTCCATGGCAATAAAGAAATTTGATATACTGGCAACATAAGTTCACTAGCTGTCACTACACAACGTAAGAATAAACGCTCGGGGATTTTGTTCAATATAGTTTTTCAGCTCGTTTCGTTGTCGAAGAAAATTAGACTTTTAAAAGTAAATATCCAATGTGAGTCGTTTACAATAGCGGTAAGTAATTACTGTTATAATACTCATACTAGGAAATGGCTGTATTGTGATATTTGTTATAACTATAAAATATTCGTATAACATTTCGAATTGTTGTGGAAATAAATAGATTTGTAGATTAGACACGTGCAATTAATTCATATCCGTTATTTTATCCGTCACTTTTTTCTGTTACGTAACAGATATGAATGATTAGGCGTTATTCACATTGTCTCATGTTGTATGAATTAATGAAAATAAAATATTAATATTTACTGCACCGCAGGTTAGCCAAAACATTTTTTTTTTACTGACTTAAATTTATTTGAAGTATGTAAAGTTTGCGTATAATGTGGCATGTATTGCATTGCTGTGCCATGTATTGTCTGTGTGTGCATGTTTTACTGCGTATGCTCAGTCCTCACCGCTTGAGCCGTTTGTACTAACCGCCTAGCCTCGCCGAGGCGTACCCAGCCTCTCGTTGGCCGTCTCAGTATCAGTTAAGGGGGATGCGCCAAGGTAGCCCGCGAAATTCAAAATGCCTCAGGTTTTTTGCAATTTACAGGTCAGTGTAAAGTTGTATGTTGTGAGTATTTTTTAAATTAATATCTGAGAAACTCTTTTTCATTAAAAAACTAAATTGTTAATACTGTAAGTGCTTAGTCAGCTAGCAAAAAAGTAACATCCACACAGAACTGTAATTATTAAAATCATGCAGTTTAAACTGCTTTACGAATTGTTTATTGATTTATGGCAATTATACAAATTAAAATACGATCACCAAAATGTTGTTTCATTATGTACCCACCTAGCGATCCACACCGGCTTCGCACTCGTAGCCTGTTATACTTAATCTTAGTAGGTGAACTGTAATAGGTATGCATAAGTAGTGATAGTGATGATGGTATTCTACTATTCCAGATGTTTTAATTAGCTCAACGTTCATTATTTAATTTATAAACGTGTGCTATTTAAACTTGCCCTAATAATTCCTTTCTGTTATTTTTCTGTTACAATCAAACAATATTCATATCTGTTTCCTATCCGTAACTTACAATTATTTTGAATATGACCCACCTACATTTTTTACCATTCTCTATTTCAAACACTGAAATAAAGTCCACTAACGTCCTGAATCAACATCTATCGTCATCTTCAACATGTTCCAATAACAAAAAACCGTACATAGTTTTTTGTTTGGGTTCCTACGGAGAGATATTAGGGAAAGGGTGTTGACCGCTAGTGTCATGCTAAAGTGACTTAGGTATAACTATTTACCTTTTGTAGTTTTAATTATAATAACCTTTCCAACGAAGCAGTAATTTTAACTCAAGCCGCTAAGTAAAAGCTTCTCACAACTTCCCTTTAAAGACAAGAAGAAACTGATAATAATGTTATTACAAAATCTATACAACGTGTAACGTTAAATGCGCACAACCTCAGACAACCCAACTGATTTTTAATTCAATTGACCTATTTCACAGAGAAAATAAGTCATCAAAAAGATTGTAAAGGTTTTATGTGCTGTTTTAGTTTTACTGGCCATTCTGATCATTTCTTGCGTCTGCGACGACGCTTTATCGAGGGAGGGGTCGTCACCGGGCCGCTGCGCCGCGCTGACATTGGCTTGCTTGACCTTTTAATAAATAGACATGGCAACGTTTTTAAAAACATTTTTTGAAAAATGTGACCTACATTAAAAAGTGGTTCAATTAGTTCTGCTCGTTATTCTGATCAAACTATTTTCAGGTTTTGCGCATTTAACGTTACACGTTGTATATGTATTTACAAATAAAACAAAGTTGGGTTACTTACACCATTTTTAACTCAAGAACGGCTAGACCGATATTTATGATCTTTGATTTGTTGGATTGTTCTCCGGCCCGAATAGCAGAATAACTATTAAAACATGGGAGACATTGACGAAAACAGATAATGAAAAATAATTAATATAATTATTTTTCTCATAATTATATTTTTATGGACCGGCTTACTGATTTAGAGGCGGTACGAAGTGCGCTGGGTCAGCTAGTCTATCATGAAACAGTGTTTAGTTATAACAGCTTATTAAATAAGTGTTATATCTAAGCTAAACCCATTAAGGACCTGCCAGTTTCACTCATTGGATGGTCGTTTTACGATATTGTTGTTGTTAAGAGTAAAATATTACATTTTTATAAGAAAAGTTGTAAGTGACATGTTATTTTGTGAAATATAAATTGCTAGCGACTCGCTCCTCCATCGCACGGTTTTTACGGCTTGATAATCATGCAGATTTCTTTATTATGTAATTTATAATAAAATTAATAATAATAATATCCCACAACTTTCACACAACGCCATCTAGTCCCAAACTAAGCAGAGCTTGTGCTATTAGTACTAGACAACTGATAAACATACGAGTACATATATAATTCTAAATACAGACATATTATAGATAAATTACACCCAGACAAAGAACAAATGATCGTGCTCATCACACAAACATTTGTTCAGGGTGGGAATCGAACCCACGACCTTGCATATAGTAGTCAGGGCCACTGACCACTAGACCAACAGGTCTGCCTGTGTAAGTTTAAAACCACAAAAACCGCGAAAACCGTATTTAGAAGAATTAAACGGTCACAGGCACGAAAAGCGTGTAATATATGTATAATCAGCCAAAATCTGTGATAAGGAGTGGGCCGTAATCCACCACGCGGGCCCAGTGCGGGTTGGTAGACGTCACATGTCTTCGATTTTTTTTTGTTCTAGGAGAGATGCCCGTTTCCTCACAATGTTTTCCTTCACCATTTTGAGACCAGTCGTGATGAAATTATTTACACAAAGTAAAATGCCTGCCTTAGTTTGAACCTACGACCTCCAACTCGTAAGACGCAGCCGTTACCACTGGGCCACCACCGCTCTAATAAATGCTCGTTTATAATAATATTTGTGTAGAAGTTGGTCTTTCTTTCCACCTTTGTTAGGGTATTTAGAAAACTTGAGGGACTAAGGGTATTTTAATCTAAGATGTTAAAATAGTAACCTTTAAATCTTAAAACATTAAGATTGTAGTTTTTGCCTGCCTATATGCTGGCTTCCGAACAGACAAACCGATTTCAAGAAGTTTTTAACATGAAATTGTTGCAATTTGTTACCGATTTTTCAACTGGGGGACACTAATTGGTTATAATAATTATTGGTGTCTGTTTTTGAAACTGTAGTGCGAGTCTGTAACCATCTCACCGTGAAAACTTAGGTGAGGTGAGCGTGGAGTGAGCTGTCAGTGTCATCCCACCTGATACTAGGGCAATCCCTAAGGCAAATAGGGCAATACTAAGCATACATTTACAATCATAATCGAGGTTTTAATCATATTTTTTATGCTAATTCTATTGATCATTTTATATAATTTCAAAGCGAGTACTTTAATTTTCAAAAAATTACTATTTTGTGACGTATGACATGGGCTCGCTCGCTCGCTTTGCTCTCTCACTTGAGCCCCCGTCATCCCCTTCGAACCTAACCTGTCCGAGTCGGGTGCACCAAGTCCCGAGCTCGCTTCGCTCGCTCTTGCGTAATAATAAGCCAATATGTAAAACGTTTTTATTCCAAACGTTATTTTCTGAAATAAAATGAAAAAAAAAATGAATTGTTTGTCAAATAATACTCTGTTAAAAAAAAGTTTGTCGGATAATTATTTTCTTAAGTGAATTATTTGGCAAACTTGTTATTATGTAATGATGAAGTGACAAATCAGGATTTTGCCAATCGTTGCTTGTCAAGTAAAAATTTGTAAATTAATTTTTGTTGAACTGACAGGACACATGCCAGGCAGTGTCGTTTTTCCAAAAACAAAAGACTCAATCATGTTCACGTAAAAAAAATAGACAAACCATCTAACTCGATTGTGTTTCATGGAAACTTATCAGACAAATTGGACATGTCTTGTCTGAATTTTAAGGCTGAGAAATTCTAAGTTTTTCCAGACAGGTATCGTGGAAAATACTTTTGTTTCGTCCTTGGATCAAATGCTCCATTGTACCGTCTGTGCGCGTTCAACGAGCTCTTTTGTTTTTTATATATCTTTTGAATCTGTATTCGTACTAATATTTGATACTAGTCGTAGCCCACGAATTCGTTTGTACGTAAAATACTGGTAACATACTTGGGGAAAAGGTTAGGCGATGAGGTGATGAGATCAAGAATATCCATATTTTCATATTTAATTAAAAATGCGAAATTAACTCTGTCTTAACGTAATTTGGCACACAGGTAGACTATGACCTACGTTAGGACATAGGGTATTTTTATCTCGGTAGAATAGAATAGAATACTCTTTATTATGTACAGACGCTAGCACATCAAGCTACTACAATCTGTCAAATTTCTTTAATATATTTTCGATGCGTAAGTATTAGGTTCAAATTTGATAGGGAAAATTTGACAGTTTCGGGTAGCTTGATGTGCTGGCGTCTGTACACCATATAAATTACAGACATAAATATAGAAAATTTACAAAGGGTGACACAATGGGCGTTCTTATCGCAAGGTAATCCTGGTAGTAGTATATTCCCGTGGCATATTTTCCGATCTCCATGCGTTCTCTCTGCTGGGACATAAAGCGAGAGTGAGAGAGTGAGAGAGAGACAGATAGAGAGAGAGAGTGAGAGGTGGTGAGCCGTTATCCACGATGCAGGCCCAGTGTGGGTTTTCGTTTCCTCACGATGATTTCTTTCACCGTTTTTAGAGCAGTGATGATGAATAAAGATAAAGCCAAGAAGCCAAGTAGTCCAGCGGCGAGATGGGCGGACGACATTGTATTCATAGCGGGTTTTTTTTTTAATAAAAAAAAACACTTTTTTTTGGAAATTATCAAGCAACTGGGGCGTGAGGGCGTGCCAGACTTTTGCTGACTAAAACCCACCCGTGTCTCTTCAGTTGCCTGTGCCAAGGGCCACGATAACTATTTCGAACAACCCGTGACCCCGGAAAATCGCGGGTAGAATCTGGCGTAGGGATCGGCACATGAAAAGAGTGACTTATGCTTAGCAGTGAATGTAGTCCGGCTGTGGATGATGACGAAGCCAAGAAAAAACCCAGAATGTCTTTACAAATACCCCGTATAAGGTACAGAAAGAATAAATATTTCCCTATTATCTTCTAGAACGTTCGCTAAAGATAGTGAAATATAATCGAGTGCCGTTAATATTTCATACGAGTGTGCGACAGTGTGCCCGCGATATTGTGGAGCCAATGAAATTTATCGATACCATTTCATAAAGATGACGATTTATTTGAAAGACGGTTCCCACGCCATTTTATATTGGCTGTGAATTGTATTTCAAATTCTTACGACCGGAAAGTTTGTCACCTAAACAATATTAATGTTATGTGATTTGTTCAAACGGATTGGGTGACGACGGTTTATTTATTTTTGGGTGTTATAGTAATGACGATCTTAATCTTAACCCTAGTATAAGGAATAGAAAGATATGAAAGAAAGAAATTACGTTTATTTGCGGTAAACATGATGCAGAGGAAGAAGACAGATACAAAAAAAGAACAAACTGGAGAAAATATGCGACATATCCACGCAAAATGACCATCGCCCAGCAAAACGCTGCGACCCTATGCGACACACATCCCTAGCGCTGATTTTTAGCGCCGGCGTTGTTGTGTTGACGACGTCAACTGGTGCAGTATACAACATGTAACGTTAAATGCGCAAAACCTCAGACACCCTAACTGATTTTTAATTCAATTGACCTATTTCAGAGAGAAAATAAACCATTAAACAAATTGTAGAGGTTTTATGTGCTTATTTAGTTTTACTGACAATTCTAATCGTTTCTTGCGTCTGCGACGACGCTCTATCGAAGGAGGAGTCGTCACCGGGCCGCTGCGCCACGCTGTCATTGGGTTGCTTGACCTATGAATAAATAGACACGGCAAAGTTTTTAATGAAGATTTTTTGAAAAATGTGACCTATATTAAAAAGTGGTTCAATGGATTCTGCTAGTTATTCTAATCAAACTATTTTCAGGTTTTGCGCATTTAACGTTACACGTTGTATACGATGAGATATAAATACACAATAAGAAATAAAATAAACACACAATACCTAGTTCTAAATGTTTATTATAAACATAATATCTATAAAACGGTGAATAGACTCAGTTGACAAAATATTTTTCGGCTTCGGCCCGCCACACCGCGCGCCTTAAATTTGTTTTAACATAAAATATCCTATGGAACTCTGTATTACCGAGTGTTATAGCTCAGTAGCTTCCCATTGGTGAAGAGAGACGGGAGAATTTTAGAAATCAGATCAGTAGTTCCGAACTTACATACAGAGCATGTCGATTCTGTAAAAATCTCACTGTGAAAACTTGCGTGGAGTGAGCTATCAGTGTCATCCCACTGATGCTAGGGATTGACCAAGCAAACATTTACAATCATAATCGAGATTTTCGTAACATTTTTTATGCTAATTCTATTGATCATTTTATATAATTTCAAAGCTAGTATTTTAGTTCCCAAAAACATCGCTATTTAAGGACTAGGAAAAAAAAAACAACATTAAGATTCTAAGTTTCTGTTTTGCTATTTTATTTTAAAACCCCACAAAATAGTAATGTTTTGGCATCTACAATACTAGCTTTGAAATTATATAAAATGATCAATAGAATTAGCGTAAAAATCTCGATTATGATTGTAAATGTACCTATGCTTGGTCAATCCCTAGTATCAGGTGGGAGGATACTGACAGCTCACTTCACGTACGTTTTCACGGTGAAATGGTTACAGAATCGCACTGCAGATACCTCTTTACGAGTATAATATTAGTAGACATAGATAATGATATAAACTTTGATCTAAATACTTATTGTAATGGACGAGTATTGAACATCATGAATTACATTCCTATTTCATATTATAGTCCTATTTTTCTCGCGATGTTTTCTTTTGGTCAGAGGGGCCCGTGGATAAATAATAACATTCGCACAGGTCGATCGATCAGGTTAAGCTAGGCTTGCCGCGGTTGGCCTGTGGATGGGTGTGGTTGGCCTGTGGGGAGGTGCTCTCGGGGCATGGTTGCTTCGGGAAGTACCTGTGTCGCATAAACAGGGAGCCGGACGCCCGGTGTTACCACTGCGTCGACTGCCGGGAGGACACGGCGCGGCACACGCTGGCAGGGTGCCGCTTGGGAGGAGCCGCGCCGTGCCCTCATCTCAGGAGTAGACAGTGACCTATCGCTGCCGGCCGTGGTCGAGTCTATGACCGGCAGCGAGGAGTCCTGGGACGCGGTGGTTTCCTTCTGCGAAACAGTCGTCTCGCAGAAGGAGGCTGCGGAAAGGGAGAGGGAGATCTCGTCTCCTCACCCGGCCCGCAGCAGGCGCACCGGGCGTCGGCGGAGGGCGGATAACGCCCTCTTCCAGCCCCCCTAAATGGGTCCAGGGGCGACGGACTTGGGGACGTCCGTCGCCCCCCACACATCAGGACCCGAGGCGGCGGCGCGTAGTGTACCACGCGCGCCCCTCTTAGACGTCGCGGGGGGAGTTTAACACCTTACTCCCCCCCCTGACACGAGGAGAGGCCCGCAGGAGCGGGCCAGCACCAGCCGGGGGTTGCGGAAGTATCGTTCGTTCCCGCGACCCCCGGCGTAGGTGAGAGAGGGAACACCGGGGTGGTTTTTAGTCAGTAAGAGTCTGACAGACCCCGCCGCCCGCCCCTGGGCGGCGGACATCCATGAGGATTTTCCACCCCGGCAAAAATTAAAAAGGCTTGCCGCGGTTGGTCTGTGGATAAGTGACCATCTTTACATACCGAGACCCCTCAGTGCCTCGGAAAGCACGTTAAGCCGTTGGTCCCAGCTGTCATTCGTGGATATTTGACAGTCGTTACGGGTAGTCAGAAGCCCGAAAGTCTGACAACCAGTCTTACCAAGGAGTATCGTAATACCCAGTAACTGGGTTGTGGAGGTCAGATAGGCAGTCGCTCCATGTAAAATACTGGTATTCAGCTGCATCCAGCTAGACTAACAGCCGACCCCATCATAGTTGGGAAAAGGCAGGCAGATGATGTTTTCTGTTGGTCAGAAAAGTTTTTGCGCTATAATTGTTACAATTTTTTTGGTTGTTTAAATTGCAGATTTAATTCATGTTTATGGTATGTTTAAAATACTTATAAGGGCTCCCGCTGATAAGCGCGACGCGACGGCGACGGTGCGACACGATTCTGGTAGAACAAATTCCACGAAGTTTTCATAGAAATTGTTCTACTAGTGTCGCGTCACGCTGTCGCGTCGCGCTGTCGCGTCGCGCTTGTCTGCGGGACCCTTAAGTGCATGTTGATGATATTTAAAATTAAACCTAAATCTTACTTGGACTTTTGTGTTTTTGATCCCACAGTCACTAAAATCAACGATAGTCGTAACATCAGAATTATTATACTTAGCTTTGGCTAAAGAGGAGTCTATTGACATTTATATTACCAGAACAATACGAACGCTACTTTTCTATTTTAAAGTATTTTCAACAATAAAAATATCTATGCCACAACGAAGTTTTGCCGTCGGAGACTTGGTAGAGACAGAAAATTTAACCAAACATCTTAGCTAAGCCTGCGTAGGTCGTCGGCGAAATTTATGGAGAAGCTTCTCAGTAATTAGTAATTCATCAGCTGCGTGGGTTGTATGAAACACGCTAAGTTCAACTAAAAATAACTTACTCGTTGTTGTTTGATAACAACTCGTTTTACGGACCATATTTTAACCTTTTTTTGGTTTTATGTAGTTTCCGGGGTACAATAACAAAGTATATACAGGGTTACTGGTAACTCGACGTATTCCTTGCAGGACATCATAGTAGGGTTAAAATGCAACAAATTAAGCCACCAAATGTTCTACCGAAGTTCAGTAGTTTTTGAGTTAGTAAGGGTTTTAGATTTTTTGTGAAAAATCCCAGATTAAATTATTTGAACCCAATTTGAAAATTATTCACGGGGCTGCTGTACTGAAATTGGAGTTATTATCATAGTTGACGCCGTAGCGGATCGTTTTTAATAATTAAAAGTTCAAAATGACTAAAACTTTGGTGAAGATCACTAATCAAACATTTTTTTTTGTAATTTTTGCTATTACTTCATACAAAATGTTGTCTTAGCACAAAAAAAAAATACTACACCAGGTTCACAAATTATTAGTAAAATATTCTTGTCTTATCAGCTATCCAAAAAGGTATGAAAGTTAATACAAAGTCTTGGACTGCATTATGAAAATCGTTTTTGATTTAGTACAAGAAGCTGTTTATTCGGAAAATCAAATTAAACAATTTCGTGAAAATTATTATTATTTTTAATCAATATCAATTTGTGGTCTTTAATAACATGTATTTCACACGTCTTGTTCGAAGTGCTGCCCTCGGTTTCGAATACATGCTCTTATTCGCTTCCTCACTTCGGTTTTTGTGATTCTTGATGTGATTGTGGTCCTCATCTGGTCCACCGCATCTGTTATTCTCTCCCTTAGTTCTTCAATTGAATTTACGGGGGTCACATAAACTAGGTCTTTCATATGACCCCAGACGTAAAAGTCTAGCGGCGTCAGATCAGGGCTTCGTGCAGGCCACGGAATCGGCCCACCGCGCCCAATCCATCGGTTTGGATAGTTTTCATCCAGCAATTGTCGAATTGTGATGCGGAAGTGGGCTGGACATCCGTCACGTTGGTATATCATGTTTGCCCTTCTTTCTTCGGGTACATCCGTGAGCAGTGCTGCTAAATGATTTCTTAGTAAATCTTCATAAAGTTCCCCATTTAATGTTCGGGGTAAAATATGTGGGCCTATTAACTTATCGTCGATAATACCCATCCAAACATTAAGCGAGAGCTTACGCTGCGATGCGGTTGGTTTCAGTTTCTTAGGGTTTCCTTCTCCCTTCGGTGCCCAGTAATGTAAATGGTGGTAATTTGTGATACCATCACGGGCAAAACATGACTCATCGGTCCACAGAATGTTTTTCAAAAAGTTTTCACTTTCGGCATCGGCATTTAGCATGAAACGACAAAATTCAAGCCGTCTCTGCGGATCTCCCTCTTCTAATGACTGCACGGGTTGGTAGTGGTATGGATGTCGGCCTGACAAGTGAACTACAGACCAGACTTTCCACTGTGACATACCAAGCTCACGCGCTACGATGTTTGTAGATATGTTGGGCTCGTCAATAAAACGTTGAAGAATCAGCTCCTCGTCCTCAGCCGTGTATCTCCGAGAACGACCAGTGTCAATTTGCCTGCTTCTTTGAACACTGCCAGTTTCAGATAATCGCCGATAAGTCGATCCGAAGACACTAACGTGGGGGAGTCGGCGGTTTGGAAAGCGCAGTTGATATGATCTTCGCGCCTCAGCAGCGTTACCGTCACAAAGTCCGTAACAGTACAATATGTCAGCGTATTCTTGATTAGAATATGCAGCCATAGTCAGCACTTATGAACGCACAGCACAACACAAGAGCAAGATATGGGGCAACAGTCAGGGATATAGCCAGATAACAAAACACGAACTTGCGCAACGTAGAGTTGTAACTAACTAACGCTGACGACCAGATTTTGTGAAGTCGCACCCTGTCTCGTACCGAGGGAACAATAGTGACCAATCATAAAGCTTGCCGAGTGTTTGGAATTCAAACGCAGGTAAAGACTACGAATAATACGACGGTCGACCTATTGTTCTAGAACAATAGGTCGACCGTCTCGCAATTTTACCTGCTCCCCATAAAACTTCTATCTTTCCCTGTCACACACGCAAAAGTATTGACAATCATACCTTTTTGGATAGCTGATAAGACAAGGATATTTTACTAATAATTTGTACACCTGGTGTAGTATTTTTTTTTTGTGCTAAGACAACATTTTGTATGAAGTAATAGCAAAAATTACAAAAAAAAAAATGTTTGATTAGTGATCTTCACCAAAGTTGTAGTCATTTTGAACTTTTAATTATTAAAAACGATCCGCTACGGCGTCAACTATGATAATAACTCCAATTGCAGTACAGCCGCCCCGTGAATAATTTTCAAATTGGCTTCAAATAATTTAATCTGGGATTTTTCACAAAAAATCTAAAACCCTTACTAACTCAAAAACTACTGAACTTCGGTAGAACATTTGGTGGCTTAATTTGTTGCATTTTAACCCTACTATGATGTCCTGCAAGGAATACGTCGAGTTACCAGTAACCCTGTATAAATTCTGACGTTTACTGTAGTTGACGCTTAACAGTTTTTATTTGACATTTACTGTTGACTTGAGAATTAATTAATTTGAATGTAATAAATTTCATTTCATCATCATCTGTCTAGCCTTTTCCAAACTATCTTGGGGTCGGCTTCCAGTCTAACCGGCTGCAGCTGAATATCAGTATTTTACATGGATCGACTGCCTATCTGACCTGCACAACCCAGTTACTGGGTAATACGATACCCCTAGGTAAGACTGGTTGTCAGACTTTCGGGCGTCTGACTACCCGTAACGATTGTCAAAGATCTAGGAATGACAGCTGGGACCAACCGAGGCACGGAGAGGTCTCGGTATGTAAAGATGCTCACCCATCCACAGATCAATCGCGGCAAGCCTAACTTAACCTGATCGTTCGACCTGTGCGGCTGTTATTATTTAGCCACGCGCCCGTCTTTATATATAATAAATTTCATTTTATATTTAAAAATTAAGATGAACAATTGATAAAATGTTTTTTTTTTGTATTGAATATGGGTCTTTACCTGAATTAAATGAATATTATTTTTTTTATTAATAAATAAACATCGTTCTAAAAATAGGTCTCAATATTGGTGACAATTTGTGACTGAAAATTCAAATTCAAATTTATTTCGTAATTAATAAATAGCTTCCGCCCATATAAACTTAGAAAGTAAATATTAATTGAAAAAGTCACTACTCTCATAAACGGAGTTGTGGGTTCAAATACAGGCATATTTCAACCCACAACCCCGTTTATGAGAGGCGAGGCCTCAACCACTGGGTCGTAACGATGCACCTACATAAATTAGCAAAAATTAAAAAAAATACCAAATAATAAACAACACACGGTTTCTGGAATTTAACCAACCGCCACATTATAACTTTTATTTTTTTAGCCTGTACTATCCCAGGGCAAAGGCCTCCCCCAAATCCTTTAATAATATTATAACTTGAACTCTAATAAGTTAACAAATAACCAAGCAATTACACAATCCGATCAAAATAAAGCCAGGTACACAAAGGATGAAATGCTCAAAGCGTTGAAATTAATCAAGTCCATCGCCGCCATCTTTGTTGGAACTGACGGATCTCGGATCTCCGGAGCTGAATTACTAGCCTCTATTAGGTTTGGGTTGAAGAACGGTTGCAATAACACGGGCCATGCTTTGACGAGGTTTCCTTCGAATTCGATCTTTGGCCAAGATTTCGTGGTAAAACAATATTGGATCTTGCAAAATATTTGATACAGTTGGTTGCTGGTATGATGTTTCGGTCCTTGGAAATATTATTTATTCACAACATGAATTTATGTTTGATATATATGACGGCGCAAGCGTGGGCGTAGCGATAACAGGGCCATCAATATAGTTTCTTGGTACGGGTTCCATGAGGAAGGTGGGTACTCGGGCAAACCAGTAACACGTAGTTTGACGCACAATTCACAGTCACGTTTATTCGGTAATTTACAATCACTTTATGAGTAGTAAGAAACAAAGGTTTGTACGGTGAACATGACAGTTCCGATGGTATGCTCTCAACCGTCCGGCGTGCGCTCCGCAAATCGAATGCCGGCCGCTCTCCAATCGGCTCTGTCCACGTGTATAAAATGGCGCGAAGTTATAGCGCCACCTCACGGCGTTCACTGTACTAACCGATCAACCAATGAGAATTAAGTTCCGGTTTGACCAATATTATGAAATCAACCGGAAGTAGTATTTTGATTATTTTGTCGTCTTGATATCGCTTGCGACGACATATATATTTTACACTGGTAAAAGCAACAGTAAGCACTTCTTTTCCTAAAAACCGTATAGTCTCACTGAAAAGATTTAGATAGATTTACTGCAGGGTAAAATTCACAAACGAAAAATGAAAGAATAAAGGAAAGATCAAGGAGGAAGAATTTCTTATCAATTACAGCCGGTTGATTCTGTAAAAATCTCATCGTGAAATCATAAGTGAAGTGAGCACTTAATAGTGTTAATCCCTAGCGAATGACAGCTCACTCCACGCTCACTTCACCCAAGCTTTCACGGTGAGATGGTTACAGAATCGCACGGCTGTTGTCGGTGTAATGTTATGTTGTGTTTATTGTCAATTGTTTCAAATTGCATTTTGTAGACGCCGCAGGGATGGCCCAGTGATAATGGCTGCGACTTACGAGTCGTGGGTCGTGGGTTCAAATCCATCAAAACCACCTAATACTCCCACTGCTGGGACACAGCCCTCCTCTCTGTCAGAGGGAATGGGCCGTAATCCACAGATGGGCCCAGTGCGGGTTGGTAGATGTCACATGTCTTCGATAATTTTGGTTCTAGGACATGCCGGTTTCCTCACGATGTTTTCTCTTTGCAATAAATACGTTTAATTAAAACTTCATTTTAGGGGCGGAAATGGATGTTTTGGTTTTTCAACAGTTAGTCCTTTCAGCTTTCAGGTTCAGAAAGCAAAACTAGAAAACAAAACACTCTCTAAATTTACCTTCTATAGAAATAAAATACACCTCCAGTGTACACTTATCTTAGCTTCACAGAATATTGTGAGACCTCAAGACGGGCCCCAGTGCACACTATCGGAACAGACAGCCTTAATTTGTGCCCGACAGTGTAAAGGCGCCCTTTATGCTTCCTGAGACTGTGCAAGATACTGGGAATAGTGCGATATTTAGTTTTAGAGATGT
Organism: Eremobia ochroleuca; assembly: GCA_949629135.1. Taxonomy (NCBI): domain Eukaryota; kingdom Metazoa; phylum Arthropoda; class Insecta; order Lepidoptera; family Noctuidae; genus Eremobia; species Eremobia ochroleuca. Next base: position 6,705,537 of record OX451405.1, on the reverse strand, counting down.
TATCCTTTACTTATGCTCTCTTTGGTGAGCTGGAAACCAATGAAGTTATATTTAATACTTGAAAAGCACCCAAATACACAGAGGCGGACTTAAGGCCATTTCTACTAATCAACCTACGGGTGATACTAGGTGCTATTGTACAAATTGTGGAATAATAGTACACTGTTCACCGAGGGGAGAAAGTGGACGTTTTTGTTTGACGCCAGAGGCTCAGCCGAGGGCCTTAAGAGTCCATATGATGCTATTTTGGTGATATTGGGCGATCTGGATCTCGGTATCTAAAAGTCAAAATTCTCGATAAAAAAATAAAACGAAAAAGCCTCGTCTTGCACTTGTTTTGGGTTAGATCTCTGAAACCTAAAGGAATTTAATGATGATTTTTAATCTAATAGATAGGTAATATTATATTATCTCAAATCGTGACTAATACACACGTGACCCACACCCACACACACGTGACTCATATGCATACACACGTGACACATACGTGTCACACACACATACACACGTGACACACACGTTACCGACACCTATACACACGTGACTCACATGCATACACACGTGACACACGTGACACACACACATACACACGTGACTCAAATGCATACACACGTGGCCCATACGCGTACACACGTGACACACACGCACACACACGTGACCCACACGCATACACACGTGACCCACACGCATACACACGTGATACGCACGTGATCCGCATGCATACTCACGTGACACACGTGACACACACACATACACACGTGACACACGTGACACACACACATACACACGTGTACACACGTGACACACACGCACACGTATGTGACCCACACGCATACACACGTGACCCACACGCATACACACGTGACACACACGTGATCCGCATGCATACTCACGTGACACACACGTGACCCACACTCAAACACACGTAACTGACATTCATGAACACGAGACACACACGCACATACACGTGACACACGTGATACAAACGCATACACACATGCCCCACACCCTCACACACTAATACACACGTGACGCACGTGCAAACACACGTGACACACACGTGACCGACACCTATACACACGTGACAAAACTATAAATATAACATATATACCTAATTATAAATAAATATAAAAACAAATACATATAAATAAAAATACTAAAAACAAATAAGACAAAGAATGAAAGAGTAAGTTCGTAGTGATTTCGTTGATTTCGAGTGAAAAAGTAGGTACGAAGCAAAAGAAGTACGTAAGGATCGTAGCAGGGACATAGACGCGCAAACTACAACCATGAATTCAGCACATGATTCAAGAACATCTAGAAAAAAAAAAATTAAATGCTAAAATAATAAAATGCTAAAATTGCATACGAGCGATCAACCCTATTTTTTCCTAATTTTTAGGGACAGAAAACCTTATGGACCTCCATCCTTTCTTGGTTTTATTTTTTTTTTGGGTAATTACAGAAGGAGAACTTTGCCCGACCCGGGAATCGAACCCAGGACCCCATGCTCAGCAGTAGCGCTCGCAACCTCTAGTGGTTGTTCCAACGAGGCAGTCAACCCCAACTATTTATCTGAAATTAAAACAGCCCCACCTTATGTTCAATTTCAGTCTCCAATTCGATTCTATAGAGCCTAAACAACATTCTGGGACTTCCCATGAATATATTACCGACCACGTCTGCTTCCCAAGATATTCCTACACCCGTTTTATTTTTATTTGTTTCATATTTGTCACGTCATGAAAATACAGTGGCTCTATTCACGAGAAATTTTACGGTTTTCTTTCGTTCCCTGAATTCCAATACAGTTGAGGATGTTCCACACCTATACGCCGTTTATGGGAATGATATTTGTTTCTGTTTTTTTTTTGATACTCCAATTCGGGGGAATAAGGAAAAAATGAAGTGAAGTTTGAATTTTTGAAGTAGTAGGTACCCAATGTTTGGTATCTCTGGATTCGTTTTACAGATGGGTCGCGTTTTCATGGATGGCACTATCTATAAATAGACAGATAAAATACTATTTATTATGTGCACTATATTACAGATATTTAATGTAGACATTTTACAATTGGTGACACAATGGGCGGTCTTTTCGCTAAAAGCAACAATCTTATCTTAGGACAATCTTTTTGCATTAATCTGACATTATGCTCAGCTTAGGCCCTTTTGGCATTATAATCTTTGTTTTCTGTTTTTATAGTTTTAAGGTGTATGTATTTTGCTGTAATGCCAATAAACGCATTTTTATATCTTTTCTTTATTTCTATTAGCTTTTGCCGAAGCATCACCTGCGTGCATGCCGGAAAATATCCCATGGGATCGAACTACCGGGATCTAAAATACCCTATGTGCTAGTGTCAATCCAGGTTATAAAGTATCTGTGTGCCAAACATCTAATAATTACGCGGCACACGACAATTAGGTTCCCAGTCGGCGTGATTTTTTCCGACATCTTCAGCAATTATCGTCATAATTCAGCCAATTTACACAAAACTTTAATGAATTATACACGTAAACCTTCTTCATGAATCACTACGTCTATTGGTGAAAACCGTCTGAAAATCCGCAGCACAAAGACGCAGCGGGGGGGGGGGGGGGGGCTGGCGGTCTTTGTTTTATAATATATTAGTGATTGCAGGTGATAAGTACCTAGTTAAGGTAATTAAATACAGCTGATTAGAATGTTAAATTAACGAGTTACTGTGGGTATTTCTTTTGTGAAGATTAGTTTAATTTAAATTTGATTTAAGTGACTTATTTTTCCTGTTAGGAGATAAACACCTCGTTAAGGAAAACGTTAATATTAATATTATTTTGATTTATTTTTACATTATTATCTACCTTACTTCATTGATGAAAGCTGTTATTAAATCTAGATCATTTTTTTATTCAAATGATGTTTTTTGGTAGTTAATTGGCTACAATAACAACAGAAGTGTTTTTTTAAACGAATAAAAATTAGGTATAATAAACGGAGGAATTTCTGAAGATTTGAATTGTTTGTTGCTAAATCACGCATACGTAAGTGACATCGGATTTGTATAGCTCACAGATAGAAAATGTCCTAAAATAACACAAAGATATATAAGCTAACACTAAAATGTATATGTATATTATCTACAAGTATCAAAGAAGAAAAAAGAATAAAGAAAGAAGAAGTATCATTGTCATCCAACGTGTAATATCCGTATCGTGTAGCATCCAAGGCTAGTAGCGTGGGCTACTAGCCTTTTGGGCACTTTTCCCATTTTGACAGCGATGCGGAAGAACTTTTTGATGCCCAATGAGCTCTTCAGTTTACTACATAATCCAATGTCCTAATATACATAAAGTAGTCACCGCAGGATACGAGTGAAAATGCAAGCAACAGCAAATCTGCAAAACATCGAAATATATCGCATTTAGTCTGAAAATTCCTACTAAACTATTTCACCAAAACACGAATGAAAGAGATTGTGTTATAAACTAAAATTTAATTACTGTACAGCTTAATATAGTGCTAAGTTAAGTATATTTGGGCAGTAATAAAGGTCTTGAGCGTGTTCAAAGATACGTACCAGGTGACGGTGGGGCCACGAGAAACTAATCAATTGTGGGGAATTTGATTTTGGGGACAGAAAGTACGATGAGGTTTATTCATTTTATTATTGACAAGCATCCGCCCGCAACTTCGTTTGCGTAGAATTCGGAATTCCCGCCGTTTAAAAATATGTTGCTTAAATAATGTGGTTAATGTAATTGGTTTATTTATATATGTATAGAAAGATAGATTAGGTAAGCTTAATACATTCGTGTCTGTGAAACCATGGAAATACACATACAAAATTTCAACCCAATCAGTCAAGCCGTTTAGTAGTTGACATACCGACAGCAGCACCAGCTAATGGGTCCAATTGTATTTTTAAAATAACCCAGGAAACAATCGAAATACCCATATAAAATTTTAACCCAATCGGTTCAGCCGTTTAGAAGTTATGTGAAAAAGATAAGTACGGAAGGATAATTCATACTACCCGTTGTCCTATTACTCGTTTTCCCGTAGGAATGAAGCCTTTTCCCGCAATAAAAAGTAGCCTATGTTCATCAGGGATAATATCGGCTTCTAATGGTAAAACAATTTTTTAAATCGGTCCAGGAGTTTTGGAGCATATTCAATACAAACAAACAATCAAATCTTTCCTCTTTATAATATTAGTGTAGACTACACTGCTCGCGACTTTGTGCGCTTGAAATTTCTTGCTGCCCCAACCCACCCACATCGCATCATCAGCCCGCGCTATAAATATACGGCATGATTTTTTTTACCGTCTCCAAATTTTTACAGGCTGTTCTACCCATGAATATGAACAACTTTCACTATGGAACCAACTATGATATCACGAAAAAAAAACAGCTATTTCATACATTTTGGTCAGGTAAGTTACTTTTGTATTAAACAGCTGATTTTCATTGACCCAGAATGCACCCTTTTGAGTTACGAACATAATAATTATGGTTCTCTGTTCACTCGCTTATGTTGCTTCTGTGGCCCAACAGTGAAAGAGGCAAGGCTGCATCCATTAGTACAGGTGGAGTTGGTAATTTGCATTCTGGATCGGCACAATTCAAGCCCCTGGCGGTCTCATACAGAGCTGATGCTCTTTCTGCTGACATCCTATGCTATGTGGTTGTTGGTGACGGATTTAAACTAATTACTCGTAGATTTTGTTAAGGATTTGAGGTGGTTGGTGGTTTTAAAATGATGAGTTTTGAGGTCTTTATATTATATCCATACTATAGTGCGGCCGACGAGAGAATACGTTCTTGACACCTCTCAGTTTCATACAAACGAATACGTGTTTTGGAAATTTAATGTTTATTAGCTGCTAGAATTGAAAGGGGCTTGTGGCTAAATACCTAATAACAGTCGCACAAGACGATCAATCAGGTTAAACTACGCTTGCCGCGGTTGGTCTGTGGAAGGGTGCCTCGGAAAGCACGTTAAGCCGCTAGTTCCGCCTGGCATTCGTGGATCTTTGACAGTCGTTACGGGTCGTCAGAAGCTCGAAAATCTGACAACCAAAGGGTATCGTATTACCCAGTAACTGGGTTGTGGAGGTCAGATAGGCAGTCTCCATGTAAAATACTAATATTCAGCTGCATCCGGTTAGACTGGAAGCCGACCCCAACAAAGTTGGGAAAAGGCTTGGGAGATGGGAGATGATGGAATTTTATGGGATGCGTATTCACTGACTAACTCTGCTAAGTAACAAACAGTGGGAGACTGCTGACCCAGCCTTTTGATTAAATAATTGACGTGTAAAATATTAAAAAAAATAATCTACCGAGTTTTTTGCCCATTCTTCTCCTCACGAAACTACCTCTTGTCTAGCATTTTTGCTGAACTGGGCTTATTTGGGGCACTCATGAGTCATCAAACTCAAACTCTTCAAATAAACCAATTACAGGCACTCTTGAATTATCAAGGGGTCAGAAAAATGATGCTGGTTGCCCATTCCAAAGCGTAGGGTTGTCTGGAGAAGAATAGGCAAGAAACTCTACGGACACTTTTAAATCATAAAATTGTTACAAAATATTGGTTACATCATTCATGTTGAAATTATACATGTAAAAACGATTTAGAAAGACGTGCACGTTAAAAGCGTCCGTACTAAAAAATAAATAAATAAAAACATACTTTCCTGCTAAATTCTAACATCCCACTTTATACGTTTTATTTGATTTTCTTATTTTTTTCTACAGTATATTGTGTGCCTTTTAATCTGTGCTAATTATTTGTATTTTTTTTTCTTTCTTAAAGGAGCAACAAGAATCATTTCGGAACCACTGTACTTTAACACCCGGCGCTTTTTTATAGTAGGTAATTTTTTTTGGATAGAATAGACCCTTATTAGTGTAAATTTGAAAACCGCAAAGTGTGCAAAATCATAGGGGCCGAGAAAAAAAAATTCCAAAGTGTTTTATTTTTATTTATTTATTTAATATTTCAAGCACATAAATGTGCAGAGGCGGACTTAATGCCATAGCCATTTTCTACCAGTCAACCTTTGGGTGATGCAGAGACAAACAGTAGGTATTATTTGCAATCATGTAAATTGAGGAATAAAACAAAATGAAATCTACAAAAGTATAATGTGGTCAGGCGTAGTCGATGGACTCCTTCTTCTAGATTCTTTAAAAAAATGTGTATTTTCTTTGGTTTTGATGTAGACCAGTAAATTGTAACCTGCCCTGATATCAGACAATGGACAACATTGTCAAATTTTTAAGGTTTTGAATACGCGGCTTTTGTCTACTTTGTATAATTGTATAAATTTTGTAATTTTTTTGTAATGTGCGTCTTGTTTGTGGAGAATACTTGTTCTTTCTTCTTTTCACACCTGAACAACGTTCAAGAGCTGTCAATGTCATCATTGTTGTGAAATATTGACACTGACAGCTCTTGAACGTGGTTTAGATGTGCTAATCGCATTCAGTTTCATTGGTGAAATTCGTCCTAAGTAACAATTTCCTATAACCACGAGTGGGATCGATGGTTCCAGTGGAAACCACAAAGAGCTGCCTTATCTAGAGAATACAGTATTCATTAATTGGCAACAATCATAATAATGCATTAATAATGGACGGTTGCCCATTAAGATAATGATTCACTAACTAATTGCAGTATTAGATATCATATAGGTAGGTACGGTAATTGGTTTTTTAATTATTTATGCTTGCTAACATAAAACATTAAAATTTCTTATCTATTGCAATCACACTAAGATTATAAAGGCGAAAGTTTGTGTGTGTGTGTGTTCAAGCGGTTGGACCAATTTTGATGAAATTTGGCACACAGATAGTTTATAACTAAGATTAATACACATAATACTTTTTATCCCGATATTCCTACGGGATCGAGACTTATGCGGGTGAAACCGCGGGGCGCACTAGTCTTATATATGTCTGATCGCTCATCCTTGTAGGAATACCTTTGCTGCCATTAATTCTGGGTTTCGTTTCGAATATTGCTTAGTCTTGCCCGTTGGTTTGGTTCGATTTCACGATCGGGCAAATTGATATTTGGTTGGCCCGGTGTCCGGATTTGTGCCCGCCCCCTATTACATGGGACTTGCGAAATGTGGGTGAAAGAAAGGTGTGGTCAAATTTAAGGGTGTACAGACCATCAAACTAGACTACTTTCTCCATGGGAGCAATCGTAATCGCGAAAAAAATGTCAACTGTCCCATAAAAACTTGACTCAAATAATGTCTGCTTTTTTTGTTGAGATTCACAGGTCAATATGTTAGGCTACGGTCTCTTAAAAACGTCACCCGCTACAGTGACAGTGGGACCAACACGCCGCCGTTTGCAAAAACGATCGTTGTCGGGTCGCGGCCGGCGTGCGAGCGAAACTGCGCCGGTCGTCGTCAGTGACGGATGGCTACACGTAGCGGTCGCGGGCGGCGTGCGAGCAAGACTGCGCCGGTTGTCGTCAGTGACGGACGGCTACACGTAGCGGTCGCGGGCGGCGTGCGAGCAAGACTGCGCCGGTTGTCGTCAGTGACGGACGGCTACACGTAGCGGTCGCGGGCGGCGTACGAGCAAGACTGCGCCGGTTGTCGTCAGTGACGGATGGCTACACGTAGCGGTCGCGGGCGGCGTGCGAGCAAGACTGCGCCGCTCGTCGTCGGTGCAGGACGGCTACACGTAGTGGTAGCGGGCGGCGTGCGAGCAAGACTGCGCCGGTCGTCGTCAGTGACGGACGGCTACACATAGCGGTCGCGGTCAGCGTGCGAGCAAGACTGCGCCGGTCGCCGTCAGTGACGGACGGCTACACGTAGCGGTCGCGGTCGGCGTGCGAGCAAGACTGCGCCGGTCGCCGTCAGTGACGGACGGCACACGTAGCGGTCGCGGTCGGCGTGCGAGCAAGACTGCGCCGGTCGCCGTCAGTGACGGACGGCACACGTAGCGGTCGCGGTCGGCGTGTGGTTAAATAGACTCCAACCTTATGTTTTTTTAGACAGTCAGGAGTTCAAAAACCAGTAAAAAAGGTAAGGATGTATCAGAAATGTCAATTGGTTGTTGTCTCAATAAGCCTTGCCGTTCATTCAGCATTTACATAACAACGGTTTGGGTTAGGTCCAAGATGATATTGTGCCTGCACCTTATTGTTATTGGGTTTGTGTGTTTTCATTCAATATAAGGTAGAAATATGTTTCCACATCCTATATTTTAAGACAAGGCAACGCAAAGATAAAGGTAGTTATGTCCTTGGTCCCTGGCCCTGACAGCAATGGACAAAACTGTCACATTGCTTTATTCAGTTTAACCATCTAAAATTTATTTAAAATATCTGTATGTTTCAGAATTTTGCCTATATTTTCCTTCGGTATCCTAATATCGTCAGCGCATAGACACGTAGCGTCGACTGTATGCGCTGACTACTGATGTGTCAAAGTGATATTGAAACTGTGGCCTGCATTTCATCCTTCCTACTTAATATTATAAATGCGAAAGTTTGTGAGGATGGATGGATGGTTACCTGCCACGCAAAAACTCCTCCACGGATTTGGATAAAATTTGACACGCAGATAGTTTATAACCAGGATTAACACATAGGATACTTTTTATCTCGATATTCGCACGGGATCGAAATTTATGCGGGTAAAACCACGGGGCGCTACTAGTGTTAAAATTATATAGTTTTAGTATCTCGGTAGCAATTCGGAGTCTGGGTGGCTACTCTCTAATTCCGTCAACGAAGATACGTGTCTATACGAAAGTAATTGGTGGAAAATGCCTGTGGCATTAAGTCCGCCTCTGTACAAATATGTGCTTGAAGTATTAAATAAATAAATAATTTTTAACGTCAAAACAAGTGCCAGCCGTCTGTTTACGTGCAGAGTCGACCAACCGCTTGGTGATATCTTGAAAAACTAAATGGGCACATTGGGTACTTGGACCCCACTGATAGCTTCACTAAGTTCAGTTGTAAGACAGGTCTAAAAATGAATAAAAATCGTTCGTAATAGCAACATACTCAACTCCTACCTCTGTTTTCATAAAATGTTTATTCTCGTCTCGAAACATCAAACCACAGTTTGCTTAGTTTTCCATCTAGAAACTGTATTGCATAATGTCCTATTCAAAACAGACCTAACATTTGCTTCAACTAGCACAGGACATTATGCAATACAGTTTCTAGATGGAAAGCTAAACAGACTATGGTTCGATGTTTCGAGACGAGGACCAACATTTTATGAAAATAGACGTAGGAGATAGTTATGTTACTATTACGAACGATTTTTACTATTCAAAACAGACGTAACATTTCCTTCAACTAGCACAGTACTATCACGACCTACGTCACCCTATTAGCTTTAACAAATTGTTCCGCTTCATAAGTATCCGCATACCTACCCTGTTTTTGTTTCATTTACAGATATTTGAATGAATGGAACTGATTTAACTAATGAAATTTTAACTTAAACTAAAAATCTAACTATTCGTTTCATAGAAAATGGATTTTCAGGATCAACTGAAGGCTGAACGATGAAGATATTTGCTCAGACCGTGGCCGCAGCTTTTAATTTTCCGGTATTAAAAGTATGCTATGTCCGTCCCCAGATACAAACTTTTCTGTCAGAAAAAAAAAGGAAAAAAATGGTCCCGTAATTGTGCTATGCAAACGTAGAGGGGCCCGTGGCTAAATAATAACAGCCGCACAGGTCGATCGATCAAATCAAAATCAAAAGTCATTTATTCAAACTAGGCTGAGAATCAGTACTTTTCGAACGTCAAAATTACAAAAGACAGTCCCCCAAAACGCCCGCCCTTCACCACTTCCTAGTGCTTTCGCTGGGAAGAAGAAGTGGCGCAACAAACTCCCCAGCAGCACAGCTGTCTGATCAGTTAGAAAATACTTGACTGAATACAATACAAGGTATGTAAAGCAATTAACATTAAAAGACACAGAACACTAAATTAAATTATTTGCCATATGTCAGCTAGCAACGCCAATATACCAAGAAATACAATAAAAAACTATATGTACTCAAGCAAAAATTAATAAATGGAAATTAAATAAAAGCCTCCAGGTATAAAGGGCGTGACCGCTAACATATTTATGCAATGCTGGGTTCTGTTTACATAGCTGTCGCTTGAAGTCACAAATCATAAACTAGGACCATCGAAGGAAACTAAATAAACAAGTTATTAATAATGATAACAATAATAAAACCATGGTCAGCAAGACGACCAGTCACCACAAGCAGCACCCGTTCACGAGCATAACGCAAAGGTCAGCCATTACCCCCTCGCCATATTTGAGGGAAGGAGGAGGAAGGATCAGGTTAAGCTACGCTTGCCGCGGTTGGCCTGTGGATGGGTGACCTTCTTTACATACCGAGACCCCTCCGTGCCTCGGAAAGCACGTTAAGCCGTTGGTCCCGGCTGTCATTCGTGGATCTTTGACAGTCGTTACGAGTAGTCGGAAGCCCGAAAGTCTGACAACCAGTCTTACCAAAGGGTATCGTATTACTCAGTAACTGGGTTGTGGAGGTCAGATAGGCCGTCGCTCCATATAAAATACTGGTATTCATCTGCATCCGGTTAGACTGGAAGCCGACCCTAACATAGTTGGGAAAAGGCTAGGCAGATGATGAAACGTATAAAACCGACTTATCCAAGATTGCGGACTGCGGAAACCATCTAAATGATAAATAATTTAAATTCTTATCCTAGGTTTGCACAAACACTTTTACACGTTAATCAAAATTTAAAAACTAGATGAGGTCAGCGTTTCTCACCTCAGACTCCGAAAAGGAAAGTCGAAACAAACTTTGATGTCTCTTTTAAAGTCCAGACATAATCTTGGTCAGATCATGTGAACACCATGTAGATTGGTGTCTGAAATGGTCTTTTTGGGAAAGAACCACACAGATTGAGTGGACCTGTCCAGTCAGTGCACGCATTTGACAGTAATCATGCAGCTCATCTCAGGACTTAAGGAGCTCAACGACTCGACGAAGAAAATCACCAAGGGCACTTTGAAAAAAAAAAAAAAGAAAGGGCACTTTGGTAGACCGCATAAATTACTCAAACTGCTAAACCATTATTAAAACTAACCGAGAAAAATGTGTGTCTTTCATCGAATATCTGATAATCCGACGATCAATCTTTAGAAACTTTAGTAACAAGCAATATAAACAAAGATAATAAAACAAGATAACAAACAGCTTAGCTGAAGCATGTAAAAAATTGCGGAAAAGAATTTTATAATTGAACGTCCCTCACAATCTGCAAGGCTGCAGCCGTCAGTGCTTTATCTCATCACATAAAAAAAAGTAAATAAAACATGGCCGACTACCAACGAAGCTCTTTATAAAGCGCTAAAGTGAACTGACGTAAGCACTGTATATTCTGTGTATTCCTTCATACCAACTTTCAGAAAAATGTTTCTCGCAAGTAAAATGAATAAAACCGCGACAACGGAGTCACGTTTTAGAAGTATTTAATTAATGGAGACTGTGCGAAATGAAATTTTCTTTTCTTTTAAAAGTCAGCGGGAAAACTAAGCTAATAGTTTGTTGGAGTCCGGTGTCGGTGCGGGATGGGGTTCATCTTTGTTGGCCTTCTCTCCCTTCGATAATTGAAGTGGTCCGATTGCCACTCTTTAATCATTGTTCGAATTCGGTTTTTAAACGCATTCTGTTTGCAGTTTAACTTATTATTTTTCATTTGTTCGTTGAGTTTTGAATGGAAAAATATTTGGATTTTATTTTACCAGTAGTCTCTTTATATCATTTAGTTATTATTACGTAGTCTTTTTAACTTTTTACCACCTGTTGGCAAACAACGCATTATAAATATATAAATTGACTGTAGGTCTAGCAAGGGATTGATTCTTTAGCCTCAGTTTTTCTCTAATCATAATCATAGTCAAAGGTCAAAATAATTAAAACCCATGAAATCCAATTTGTTTTCGCGGCATGCCCGCGGACGAAATCGAAGGCACAGCTAGTTCTTATAAATTGTCAATAAAGCGAAAACCTGCCAAATACAAAACAAAGTCACGCGCACTCAAGCGCTGTCCAGCAGAAAAATGCAACAAAGTAAAACAAAAAAGCTAAATTTCAATATAGCCAGCTTTAGTGGTGCATTTTTCTATCAGGGGTGTCGAGTGTCTAGTGTCTAGTGTCCATTAATAACACATGGTGTCTTACGACGCTGATATTAAACTTCAGAGAGTTGAGAGTGAAAAATGAAGCGAAGATAGCAGTGGGAGACAGCCCTGTTTATTTTATACGTAAGCGTATTATATTTGGTGGTAACTCGTTTAGAGCACTTATGTTTCAGGATATGGAGAAGATTTTTTTTTTAGAAAGTGTAATGGATACCTATACACCTTACTCACTCACAGATACACAAGGGTATATGTATGATTGTAACTATTTTTGCAGTTGTTTAAACACTGGTATGATAACCAAAGCAATTTTGTCAGGTGGATGGGCGTATGCTCTGATGAATATAAGATGGAGTGCGGAGTAAGGCAAGGGAGTTTGACTTCTCCTACTCTATTTCATTTATATGTAAACGGACTGATTGAGGAGCTCAGCAGTGCCGGTATCGGTTGTTCAGTGGGGGGGGGGGGGGGTTATGAATAATATTACCTAAGCTGATGACATGGTACTGCTGGGCCCCTCAATTAGTTCCGTGAGGTCACTATTGACAATATGTGAATATAATGGCCCATGGGTTTAAGTACAATGTTCAAAAGAGCGAGATTCTAGTTTTTAAGGCCACGGACTAGAACATCATGACATGACATGTCATGACATACGGTGCTGAAACATGGACACTGACGGTCGGGCTGGTCCACAAATTCAAGGTCACTCAGCGCGCTATGGAGCGAGCTATGCTCGGAGTTTCTTTGAAGGATAACATCAGGAATGAAATTATCCGGAAAAGAACCAGAGTAACCGACATAGCTTGCAGAGTAAGCAAACTGAAGTGGCAGTGGGCTGGCCATGTCTGTCGAAGGGCCGATGGCCGGTGGAGCAGACGAGTCCTGGAGTGGAGACCGCGTATCGGCAAGCGTAGTGTGGGACGCCCCCCAGCTAGATGGACGGACGACCTAAAGAAGGTGGCTGGGATAGACTGGATGCGGAAGGCGGAGGACAGGGTGTTGTGGCGCAGTCTGGGAGAGGCCTATGTCCAGGAGTGGACTGCGATAGGCTGAGTTGACTGATTGACTAGAACTTACCCTGTTCCTCCGATAACACTAAATGGAACCGTCCTACAGCAAGTGAGCAAAAAGTACTTGGGTCACTGAGTCAATGGGAATCTAAGTGATGATATGGACATGGACAGAGAGCGCATGGCACTGTCGGTACGGGGTAATTAATATGCTTTCTTGCAGGTTTGCACGATGCTCAAGTGACGTTAAAGTCACACTATTTAAAAGCTACTGCCAAACGTTATACACGTGCAACCTGTGGAGCAATTACACTAGAAAGGCATACAATGCTCTGCGCGTCCAGTAAAACAACGCGTTCAGGAGTTTGTTGAGGCTCCCATAGCGGTGCAGTGCCTCCGGCATGTTCGCCGACCTCGACACGGGCGGCTTTCAGGCGGTGCTTCGCAAAAGATCGGCTTCTCTGTGGTTTCGGGTAAAGCGTAGCACCAACAAGCTTCTGAGCGTGGTATCGGATGGAGTGGACGGCCAAACCCTGAGGCATTGGTCGTCCATTCATGTCCAAAATAATAATAATAACTTTAAATTTTACTAACATAGCTTTAAGTATCCATCTACTAACAACATATGGACTTGTAATTCCAAATTATTTTAGTCTGAAATAAATATTTTCATTTCATTTCATTTCAATACAAAAAAATAAAAAAAGATTTATTCCCAGAAATGTTAACTGTTGGTAGTGTTTAATCACAACTAGAGACTAGTCATACTTCACAAATCCATTTTTGATGTGAAATTTCCGTATTTTTAATAATGTGCGCATTCTAAATACATCGTATGGCACTCGGCAATAGTGTAGATTTTTATCAGTGAAAGGGGATGAGTAGTATCAGAGAATGCCTCCTAAATACAAACTTTACCTCTTTATAATATTGTTTTATGTATAAATTCAGGACCTCTTTACACAACCCGTAATATGATTTAAACCTATACCTATAAGTACGTGGTGTACCAGGTTTTCATTCAAACTGCTGCGGTCACACGACCCAACTCTCTAGCATTAATAAGGCAAGTTTTGAGTACACTTTGTCAACTCAGACGGGGTGTGGCCAAAATATGCGAAGTGCTCGGTGGTGGTTGAAGGGTACCTAACAGGAAATTACGATAAAGGCTTGAATTTCAACGACATTCCTTCAGAGATGTACCTAGGAAATGAAACAGCATCTACTGGTGATGGAGTATGCAACCTTTTTGCTAAGCATTTCTCCTCTAACTTTACTCCTTCGATTGGTTCACCTGCTGTAGCTCAAGTAGGACCCAAGTACCATCAGCATGCACTAGGTAAATTAGTATTTACGGAAAGAGACGTCCGAAAAGCGCTAAACAAACTCAACATCTGCAAAGGGTCAGGGCCAGATGGGTTACCGCCAGTATTTGTAAAAAAGTGTGCTCCTAGTCTGTCTTTACCGCTTAAAATAATATTCAACCATTCGTTAGCATCATCAAAGTTTCCGACGGTATGGAAAATGGCTAACATAGTACCGATTTTCAAAAAAGGAGACTCTAGTGACGTGCTGAACTACCGTCCTATTTCACTTCTTTCAGTATTCGCAAAACTTTTCGAATCCCTGCTATGTCCTTTTCTTACATCACACATCAATCCTCAGTTGGTACCTGAACAACATGGGTTCTGTGTTCGTAAATCCACGACTACTAATTTGGTCCACTACGTCAATGAGGTAAGTAAATTGATGGACTCTCGTGCCCAAGTCGACTCGGTTTACACTGATTTCAGCAGTGCATTTGACAAGGTGGACCACATAATCCTCTTAAAGAAGCTAGAAAGTTTCGGCATATTTGGTCGGTTACTACTTTGGGTTAAATCATATCTCACAGAAAGAAAACAAAAAGTGGTTGTAAAAGGATATGAGTCACCAGTTTATTTTTCTTCATCTGGAGTCCCCCAGGGATCGCATCTAGGCCCAATTCTCTTTCTAATGTTCGTCAATGACATAGTTCTCTCAGTAAAATACAGCAATTGCTCTATTTTTGCTGATGATTTAAAAATCTATAAAGAGATAAACTCATCCGTCGACGTCCATTTACTCCAGGCTGATCTCGACGCAGTCCACGATTGGTGCCTAGAAAACCGCATGTCTCTCAACGTGAAAAAGTGCTACCACATAACATTCACAAGAAAAAGGAAACCTATTCCTACGTCTTACGCAATCAATGGGGTAACACTTCAAAAGGTGAACACGATTCGCGACCTGGGAGTCCACCTCGACTCAAAACTCACATTCATTAGCCACATTGACGATATCACTGCCAAAGCTGCGAAAATGTCTGGCTTTATAAAAAGAATATGTCGAGATTTCCAGTCGATCTCTACCCTTAAGGTGCTCTTTAATACTATGGTGAGAAGTCTATTGGACTATGCATCGCCAGTTTGGAACCCTACTTACCGCGTTCACGTAAACAGGATTGAACGTATCCAAAGAAGCTACACTAGATACCTTCGTTTTAGAAGCCCTAGCTGTCCACGGGATACTTCTTACGATCAAAGGCTCACTCATTTTAAAATGTGTTCACTTGAACAGCGAAGAGACGTGACGGACCAAATCCTTCTCTATAAAATCTTAAACGGTTTACTAAATGTTCCTGATCTTTTGGCTGAATTAAGTATAGCTGTACCGCGACAGAATACCATTAGATCTAGTCGCGAAACCGTTACCTTTGCCATAACTGCAAGACGTACTAACCTTGGTAGCACCGCACCCATGAACCGTCTAATGGGAAAGTACAATGAAATCGCTACACGAACCAATAGCATCGACATCTACTCTAACCCTTTGCGGCAATTCCGATCGAAACTTCTAACCAGCTCTGAGTCTCGAGTCGTCTGTGCGCCACGTGCCCTCCATTAGTAATTGTACTTAAGTACTTCCTTTCCCTCCTTTACCAGCCCTCTTTTGGTTGTTTTTTATTATTATTATTGTATTTTCGATTGAATTTGTGAACATTGCTCATTTGAATTTTAATTTTACTTCTGTTTATAACTTTTAAGTAATTCAACTAACGATGTCTTGTACGTGCTATTAATTTCTGTGCTAGTACTGTGCACTTCTGTAAGTGACGAATTCACAATTCCTAAAACTGTATGTGTTTTTAGTTTGTGTATGTCTTAGTGAGTGAGTCGTTGAAGTGCCATATAAATAAATAAATAAATAAATAAATAAATTTCAACGATTTGAACAGTCGCGGATCCAGCGGGGTAATTGCGTAACGCACTATATGGGGTTTCATTTTGACAGTTCAACCACATTCATTGCGTTATTTATGTTGTTGAGCAAACACATATTTCGATCATATGGAGCAATGGATTAGCAATATGCTTCGGAATTATTAAAATTGAGAGTCATAGTGTGTTATGCAATTAGGCTGCTGGACAGATCTTTCGTTCATATTTAGTATACACGGTGGCAGGTAACTCGACGTGCAAACTGTAACGATGAATTCAAAACATGTTATAGACCCCAAAGCGTAAAAATAATAGATCAGTTACCACACAACTATTTCTTTTAATAACCAACGAACAATTTCAGAGCTGGTGTCCTTGCCACCCTGTATAACGAAATATCGAATATCGTATTTTTGAATTGCCTACATCCACCTTAAATACCACATTTAACAGCCCACTAACACGTATTGCAAGGCAATATAATGAATGAAAGGTCTAACTTGACAGATTTTCCTATTTATATTTTCTCCATGAGTTCGCTTTATAAAGACGTTCCCTATTGAGACAGTGTGAAGAGTGCACGTCTATGTGGCTCAAATTAGTTTGTTTGTGTGTGTTATTTTTACTGTTATGCCAATTTTAAATGATATTTAATTAGAATAATTGTAAGTAACTGTGCTGTTGGTGTGCTTATTATAAATAAATAATTGTCATATAAAGATATATCAACAAGTTTCAGTTTAAATATAGGTAGGTAATACGGGCTGGTGTCCACAACTCCACCGTCAATGCGTGTATTTTGCGTACGGGGATTTTTTTTTTTTTTTATATATGTAAAAATTTAAGGCGAAACACACACTACAATGCACCACGCGACGGGGCGCTGCGAATGATGCCAAATTTCCCGCGCGGAAACGCGTTTTTATTGAATTTTTATGTAGAAATCACGCGCGGGGGGACGTGTGTCCCGCGCACCGGAGCGTGGCGCGTGGTAGCGTTAGATCCTCCTAAGTCCAGGTTTCTTCACGATGTTTTCCTTCACAGATGTCAGTAATGTCCAGGATAGCTCAGAAAGTACAACTTATTAATTAAAATGATTATAATGTAGGCACTTCTATCTGGCTAGGCTATTATTCTACTTAATTAAACCGATTTCATCATCAAAGAAGAGATCTACAGATAAAGTATCAAATCAAATAAAACATATGTATTTGCTAGGATTTGGTTCATAAGGTGTTACAGTAAATTTGTGTCAGCATATCCTGCCATAACCTGGCGTGCAAATGTATTCACAATCAGCGATGTAATAGTACATTATGATATAAGTGCGGTAAGTTGAAAATTACAGCTGAGGCGATATTGCTAGCCCGAGCCGTAGGTGAGGGCTATAAGAAAGCAGAGGCTGTAATTATCAAACCGCACGTATGTCATACGACGTTTTATAACACATTTGTGAGGAAATAAATAAAACTCGGACTTTCTTAGACGAATAAATCTTTTTCGATTTTTCGGGCAAGAGGCTTAGAGTAGCCTTTTTCGCTGCCTCTGAGACTTCTGGCGGTGTCGAATTAATAAATTCATCATTACTTGACGACATTTTCGAATAAAATCAATACAGCGAAAAGAAAAAGCGCGCGGAATAATTTTTACTTTTTCATAAATTAGCGATGCGCGCGCATCAGCGTCTTTTGTTTATGGCAAAGGCACAAAAAACAGCCAGTAAATATTACTAATAAAGTAAATTAATACTTTTGTGTTTTTGTTACAGATAAATGGTTGTAATTAATTGTCAAAATTAATTTAATTAAAGAATTAAATGTTTATTTATTATATTTTATCTCCCAAAGTTAATTTTATTCATAAAATGTTGACCACTTTTCTGACATAAAAACTCTTTGCTAAGATTTAAAAAAGTACCGTTCGTTTTAGACGGAGCATCTTGATAAACCGTGCGCTTTACATTACAATTACGCACAAGTACGTAACGAGATACATTACGATATTGAAATTGGTGCAGTAAGAGACCTTTTACGAGCAAATGTGTTATAAATTAATTTAGCTTACAAATTACAGATTCTATTGATGTGTCTTCTAAATAGTTCTTAATGGTATAATATCTTTTAAATAGTAATAGTTTGAAAAGTATTTTTTTAAACATTGCCAGCGGTAATTCTTGAAAACTATTTGATTATTTGGCAAATAATAACCGACATGCAGTGTATATTTTTCTTAAGTAATTTTAGTTTTACTGGAGGCAACCGATGTCTATCTTTATGCTGTGTTCGGCTATATGGCCTGTCAGTGCTAGTTTCAAATAAATTGTAGTTTCTCTTAACAAAAATACATATTTCAAAAATACATCGCCTCTTTGCGCTGACAACGTGATATTTCCCAAACTGAAATTTTTAGGAGATTTCACGTTCACATCGCTAAGAGGCGAAATAAACGTGGCAGAGGTAGAATTTTAAGTTTTTGAAATAGTGGCTTAAAGCTGTCTAAAAATGAGCTGCACCAATTGCTCGGATACATTTTTTTTTAGCTTTAAAAACTCCGTTAAAATCCACTGAGTTACCCCATATTACAATGCCGTATCTAAGTACGGATGATACATAAACATGGTAATCATGAATTGCAGTATCACAATTTAGGTACTATTAGTCTAATTGTTTTCAAAACATATACAGGATGCTTTTTTTTACAGACTCCAAATTTTTATAGCGTGTTCTACTCATGAATATGACAACTTTCACTATGGGACCAACTCTGAGATCATGAAAAAAAAAATCAGCTGTTTCATACATTTTGGTCAAGTAGGTATTGAACTTTTGTATTACACAGCTGATTTTGTTTTCGTAATTTCATATGGAGCAATGGATTAGCAATATGCTTCGGAATTATTAAAATTGAGAGTCATAGTGTGTTATGCAATTAGGCTGCTGGACAGATCTTTCGTTCATATTTAGTATACAGGGTGGCAGGTAACTCGACGTGCAAACTGTAACGATGAATTCAAAACATGTTATAGACCCCAAAGCGTAAAAATAATAGATCAGTTACCACACAACTATTTCTTTTAATAACCAACGAACAATTTCAGAGCTGGTGTCCTTGCCACCCTGTATAACGAAATATCGAATATCGTATTTTTGAATTGCCTACATCCACCTTAAATACCACATTTAACAGCCCACTAACACGTATTGCAAGGCAATATAATGAATGAAAGGTCTAACTTGACAGATTTTCCTATTTATATTTTCTCCATGAGTTCGCTTTATAAAGACGTTCCCTATTGAGACAGTGTGAAGAGTGCACGTCTATGTGGCTCAAATTAGTTTGTTTGTGTGTGTTATTTTTACTGTTATGCCAATTTTAAATGATATTTAATTAGAATAATTGTAAGTAACTGTGCTGTTGGTGTGCTTATTATAAAATAATTGTCATATAAAGATATATCAACAAGTTTCAGTTTAAATATAGGTAGGTAATACGGGCTGGTGTCCACAACTCCACCGTCAATGCGTGTATTTTGCGTACGGGGATTTTTTTTTTTTTTATATATGTAAAAATTTAAGGCGAAACACACACTACAATGCACCACGCGACGGGGCGCTGCGAATGATGCCAAATTTCCCGCGCGGAAACGCGTTTTTATTGAATTTTTATGTAGAAATCACGCGCGGGGGGACGTGTGTCCCGCGCACCGGAGCGTGGCGCGTGGTAGCGTTAGATCCTAAGTCCAGGTTTCTTCACGATGTTTTCCTTCACAGATGTCAGTAATGTCCAGGATAGCTCAGAAAGTACAACTTATTAATTAAAATGATTATAATGTAGGCACTTCTATCTGGCTAGGCTATTATTCTACTTAATTAAACCGATTTCATCATCAAAGAAGAGATCTACAGATAAAGTATCAAATCAAATAAAAAATATGTATTTGCTAGGATTTGGTTCATAAGGTGTTACAGTAAATTTGTGTCAGCATATCCTGCCATAACCTGGCGTGCAAATGTATTCACAATCAGCGATGTAATAGTACATTATGATATAAGTGCGGTAAGTTGAAAATTACAGCTGAGGCGATATTGCTAGCCCGAGCCGTAGGTGAGGGCTATAAGAAAGCAGAGGCTGTAATTATCAAACCGCACGTATGTCATACGACGTTTTATAACACATTTGTGAGGAAATAAATAAAACTCGGACTTTCTTAGACGAATAAATCTTTTTCGATTTTTCGGGCAAGAGGCTTAGAGTAGCCTTTTTCGCTGCCTCTGAGACTTCTGGCGGTGTCGAATTAATAAATTCATCATTACTTGACGACATTTTCGAATAAAATCAATACAGCGAAAAGAAAAAGCGCGCGGAATAATTTTTACTTTTTCATAAATTAGCGATGCGCGCGCATCAGCGTCTTTTGTTTATGGCAAAGGCACAAAAAACAGCCAGTAAATATTACTAATAAAGTAAATTAATACTTTTGTGTTTTTGTTACAGATAAATGGTTGTAATTAATTGTCAAAATTAATTTAATTAAAGAATTAAATGTTTATTTATTATATTTTATCTCCCAAAGTTAATTTTATTCATAAAATGTTGACCACTTTTCTGACATAAAAACTCTTTGCTAAGATTTAAAAAAGTACCGTTCGTTTTAGACGGAGCATCTTGATAAACCGTGCGCTTTACATTACAATTACGCACAAGTACGTAACGAGATACATTACGATATTGAAATTGGTGCAGTAAGAGACCTTTTACGAGCAAATGTGTTATAAATTAATTTAGCTTACAAATTACAGATTCTATTGATGTGTCTTCTAAATAGTTCTTAATGGTATAATATCTTTTAAATAGTAATAGTTTGAAAAGTATTTTTTTAAACATTGCCAGTGGTAATTCTTGAAAACTATTTGATTATTTGGCAAATAATAACCGACATGCAGTGTATATTTTTCTTAAGTAATTTTAGTTTTACTGGAGGCAACCGATGTCTATCTTTATGCTGTGTTCGGCTATATGGCCTGTCAGTGCTAGTTTCAAATAAATTGTAGTTTCTCTTAACAAAAATACATATTTCAAAAATACATCGCCTCTTTGCGCTGACAACGTGATATTTCCCAAACTGAAATTTTTAGGAGATTTCACGTTCACATCGCTAAGAGGCGAAATAAACGTGGCAGAGGTAGAATTTTAAGTTTTTGAAATAGTGGCTTAAAGCTGTCTAAAAATGAGCTGCACCAATTGCTCGGATACATTTTTTTTTAGCTTTAAAAACTCCGTTAAAATCCACTGAGTTACCCCATATTACAATGCCGTATCTAAGTACGGATGATACATAAACATGGTAACCATGCATTGCAGTATCACAATTTAGGTACTATTAGTCTAATTGTTTTCAAAACATATACAGGATGCTTTTTTTTACAGACTCCAAATTTTTATAGCGTGTTCTACTCATGAATATGACAACTTTCACTATGGGACCAACTCTGAGATCATGAAAAAAAAAATCAGCTGTTTCATACATTTTGGTCAAGTAGGTATTGAACTTTTGTATTACACAGCTGATTTTGTTTTCGTAATTTCATATGGAGCAATGGATTAGCAATATGCTTCGGAATTATTAAAATTGAGAGTCATAGTGTGTTATGCAATTAGGCTGCTGGACAGATCTTTCGTTCATATTTAGTATACAGGGTGGCAGGTAACTCGACGTGCAAACTGTAACGATGAATTCAAAACATGTTTTAGACCCCAAAGCGTAAAAATAATAGATCAGTTACCACACAACTATTTCTTTTAATAACTAACGAACAATTTCAGAGCTGGTGTCCTTGCCACCCTGTATAACGAAATATCGAATATCGTATTTTTGAATTGCCTACATCCACCTTAAATACCACATTTAACAGCCCACTAACACGTATTGCAAGGCAATATAATGAATGAAAGGTCTAACTTGACAGATTTTCCTATTTATATTTTCTCCATGAGTTCGCTTTATAAAGACGTTCCCTATTGAGACAGTGTGAAGAGTGCACGTCTATGTGGCTCAAATTAGTTTGTTTGTGTGTGTTATTTTTACTGTTATGCCAATTTTAAATGATATTTAATTAGAATAATTGTAAGTAACTGTGCTGTTGGTGTGCTTATTATAAATAAATAATTGTCATATAAAGATATATCAACAAGTTTCAGTTTAAATATAGGTAGGTAATACGGGCTGGTGTCCACAACTCCACCGTCAATGCGTGTATTTTGCGTACGGGGATTTTTTTTTTTTTATATATGTAAAAATTTAAGGCGAAACACACACTACAATGCACCACGCGACGGGGCGCTGCGAATGATGCCAAATTTCCCGCGCGGAAACGCGTTTTTTTGAATTTTTATGTAGAAATCACGCGCGGGGTGACGTGTGTCCCGCGCACCGGAGCGTGGCGCGTGGTAGCGTTAGATCCTCCTAAGTCCAGGTTTCTTCACGATGTTTTCCTTCACAGATGTCAATAATGTCCAGGATAGCTCAGAAAGTACAACTTATTAATTAAAATGATTATAATGTAGGCACTTCTATCTGGCTAGGCTATTATTCTACTTAATTAAACCGATTTCATCATCAAAGAAGAGATCTACAGATAAAGTATCAAATCAAATAAAAAATATGTATTTCTATTGATGTGTCTTCTAAATAGTTCTTAATGGTATAATATCTTTTAAATAGCAATAGTTTGAAAAGTATTTTTTTAAACATTGCCAGCGGTAATTCTTGAAAACTATTTGATTATTTGGCAAATAATAACCGACATGCAGTGTATATTTTTCTTAAGTAATTTTAGTTTTACTGGAGGCAACCGATGTCTATCTTTATGCTGTGTTCGGCTATATGGCCTGTCAGTGCTAGTTTCAAATAAATTGTAGTTTCTCTTAACAAAAATACATATTTCAAAAATACATCGCCTCTTTGCGCTGACAACGTGATATTTCCCAAACTGAAATTTTTAGGAGATTTCACGTTAACATCGCTAAGAGGCGAAATAAACGTGGCAGAGGTAGAATTTTAAGTTTTTAAAGCTGTCTAAAAAATGAGCTGCACCAATTGCTCGGATACATTTTTTTTGAGCTTTAAAAACTCCGTTAAAATCCACTGAGTTACCCCATATTACAATGCCGTATCTAAGTACGGATGATACATAAACATGGTAACCATGCATTGCAGTATCACAATTTAGGTACTATTAGTCTAATTGTTTTCAAAACATTTTTTATAGCGTGTTCTACTCATGAATATGACAACTTTCACTATGGGACCAACTCTGAGATCATGAAAAAAAAAATCAGCTGTTTCATACATTTTGGTCAAGTAGGTATTGAACTTTTGTATTACACAGCTGATTTTGTTTTCGTAATTTCAGAGTTGGTCCCATAGTGAAAGTTGTTCATATTTATGAGTAGAACATCCTGTACAAATTTGGAGCCTGTAAAATAAAGCATCCAGTATAAAACGATCTATGTATTTTCGCAAGAATTTTATCTATGTGTGTGTACATAACTTCATGTAAATCGATGTAAATTAGACTAATAATTGATTGATGCTCTATTACACCATGGAGCGTTTAAATACACCAGTACCTACGGTGCTTAATTACTTGCACAAATTAATTAACACGCTTGTATTTAGGTCAAGCGACACGCAATATCTTGACAGGATTGTTTGGTTCACAATAAGAGCGATTAAGTATAATATTAATAAAGCATAAATAACCTTTAATTTTCCTAATCTGTTCATTCAACGCGTAACGAATAAACATACAAAAAAATCTAATCTTTTCTCTTTCAAATATTAGTTTAGACTTATCATTGTACAGACGCCAGCACATCTAGCTTCTACAATCTGTCAAATTTCTTTAATAGATTTTCAACTTTATCGCCATAGCATAAGGTTCAAAGTTGATTGGGAAAATTTTACAGTTCCGGGTAGCTTGATGTGCTGGCGTCCGTACATCTTCTTCGGTACGACGTCAATATCAACATCGACAATGTTGACACTTCTTTGACATACAGTCCAATACAAATAAAAATAAATAACACTGCATAAAGGAATCGAACGTTTTTTTGTTCTGAATAAAACCGACACCAGAATGCTTTGACGGATGAGCGTTTTTGACTGATTTTTTTTATTTGTATGACGCTCTGAAAGAGCTAGGCGAGCCTTCCTTCATCAAAATAGAAAAAAAAACCAATACTTAAAAAGGGCCTTCAAAACTCGAAAATGAAATTTTAGCATAAGTATAGAATAGTATCAGTCTATATCGCCTACCGCTGGGACACAGCAGTATTCCTCTCTATGAGAGACAGTGGGCCGTGCAGTCAAAAATAATTATTTTTCAATTTAATTTATTAATTAATTTAAATTAATGTAGTATAATAAATATGCATGAGTTGCGTACACCTTTATGTAATATAATAATATATTATTATTATTATTATTAAACGTGTAACGTTAAATGCGCAAAACCGGAAAATAGTTTGATCAGAATAACGAGCAGAATTCATTGAACCAGTTTTTAATATAGGTCACATTTTTCAAAAAATATTCATTAAAAACGTTGCCGTGTCTATTTATTAATAGGTCAAGCAAGCCAATGTCAGTGCAGCGCCGCGGCCCGGTGACGACTCCTCCCTCGATAGAGCGTCGTCGCAGACGCAAGAAACGATCAGATGGCCAGTAAAACTAAAACAGCACATAAAACCTTTACAATTTTTTTAATGACTTATTTCCTCTCTGATAGGTCAATTGAATTAAAAATCAGTAGGGGTATCTCAGGTTTTTCGCATTTAACGTTACACGTTGTATATTTACACAGAAAAAAGATCCTACTTATAAATGAAATTTTGTAGGTTTAGGTGTTTGTTACTCAATCAGGCAAAAAAGGCTCAACGGATTTGGATGAAATTTAGCACACAAACAGATTATAACCTGGATTAACACATAGGATTAATTATGTACAATTAAATGTAAATATTTGGTTGGTGTTTCTAATAAATAAATAAAAGTAATTTATTCACCCAAAAAACGGTACACACGCCAGCACATCAGGCTACCAGAAACTGTCAAATTTTCTTAACTTCTTTTTCTTCAACTTTGAACAGCGATAAGGCGATAAAGTTGAAAATTTATTAAAGAAATTTGACAGATTGTAGTAGCTTGATGTGCTGGCGTCCGTACCTAAGATGTTAATCCCACCACCACGCGGGCCCAGTGCGGGTTGGTGGATGTCAACTATCTTCAAATTTTTTATTCTAGGACATGTCGGTTTGCTGTCGATGTTTTCCTTCATCGTTTTGAAATTTTATCAAGAAGAGAAAGAAAGAAGAAACATTTATTTAGCACATACTATAAGACACACACTACACCTGAGACATATATCAGATAAAATCAAATAAAAATCAAACAAAAAGTGTGAAGTCCGACGTCAGAAATTAACAGGAAAGTGTACCTCACGGCTGCGCTAAAAAGGCCCAGTTCAGCAAAAATGCCAAACAACTGGTGCCTGACGCTGGTTTTCAACTGGACCTGAGGTGAAGAGTTAAAGAGAGTCAGGTTTTAAAATCTACCTGGTGCTCTATACAGGTGGAAGTGATGTCGATGCGCAATCCTGTTACCATGGATTTAGTAGGTTCATGATTCAAGACCCCACTTCCAGACAGAGGGGCACGTAGCTAAATAATAACAGCCGCACAGGTCGATCGATCAGGTTGAGCTACGCTTGGGTTGGTCTGTGGATGGGTGACCATCTTTACATACCGAGGCCCCTCCGTGCCTCGGAAAGCACGTTAAGGCGTTGGTCCCGGCTATCATTCCTGGATCTTTGACAGTCGTTACGGGTAGTCAGAAGCCCAAAAGTCTGACAACCAGTCTTACCAAGGGGTACCGTATTACCCAGTAACTGGGTTGTGGAGGTCAGACAGGCAGTCGCTCCATGTAAAATACGGGTATTCAGCTGCATCCGGTTAGACTGGAAGCCAACCCAAACGTAGTTAGGAAACGGCTAGACAGATGATGCTGACTCTAGAAAAAGAAAAAAAAAACTACTCCATACATTTTGACCGCGTAAGTATTGCAGTTTTCTATGAAACAGCAGATTTTTGTTTGATAACCTACGAAAAAATTCTACAC
Organism: Eremobia ochroleuca; assembly: GCA_949629135.1. NCBI lineage: Eukaryota > Metazoa > Arthropoda > Insecta > Lepidoptera > Noctuidae > Eremobia > Eremobia ochroleuca. The sequence goes on along the minus strand of OX451405.1, from coordinate 6,678,936 downwards.
TAGGGGTTCTAGAACCATTTTCTGAATTCGTGGTTACAGTTTGCATACTATTCCATCAACGACTACTTAAACGATAAGAATAGTTGGTCGCCCTGATTAACTCAAGACAATGTTTATGTTCTTTCTCCAGAATTAGATTACTGATAGGTTATATGAGCTCATTATACAATTGAATAAGTAAGTCATTGTATAAGTCATATCAGTTTAATTTTATTTTTATTTTATTATTGACATAATCAACCCATTTCAATGTTTTCTAATGAGTTGATTGCAATATGTGGTTAGCTAGTGACCTCGACGATTGATCATATTATTCTTACCTGAGCAACCGGCAGCAAGTTCGTCATGCTCCCTTAGACGTCACTGCTTGCGGTAGCGTCGGGGGTCGGGTTGTCTCCTTCCCTCAAATATGGCGAGGGGGGTAATGGCTGATCTTTGCGTTATGCTCGTGAACGGGTGCTGCTTGTGGTGACTGGTCGTCTTGCTGACCATGTTTTTATTATTGTTATCATTATTAATAACTTGTTTATTTAGTTTCCTTCGATGGTCCTAGTTTATCATTTGTGACTTCAAGCGACAGCTATGTAAACAGAACCCAGCATTGCATAAATATGTTAGCGGTCACGCCCTTTATACCTGGAGGCTTTTATTTAATTTCCATTTATTAATTTTTGCTTGAGTACGTATAGTTTTTTTATTGTATTTCTTGGTATATTGGCGTTGCTAGCTGACATATGGCAAATAATTTAATTTAGCGTTCTGTGTCTTGTAATGTTAATTGCTTTGCATACCTTGTATTGTATTCAGTCAAGTATTTTCTAACTGAACAGACAGCTGTGCTGCTGGGGAGTTTGTTGCGCCACTTCTTCTTCCCAGCGAAAGCACTAGGAAGTGGTGAAGGGCGGGCGTTTTGGGGGACTGTCTTTTGTAATTTTGACGTTCGAAAAGTGCTGATTCTCAGCCTAGTTTGAATAAATGACTTTTGATTTTGATTTTGAGTTCGCAGGTCGGTGTCCCTGTCAGCCTATATTTAGTAATACTTCCAAAAAATTTGTCAGTGGGTTTTAGAACAGCAATCCCATGTTAATAACTGTGCAAAAATCAGCGCTCTTACTAATCCGCTACAATTTAATGAACACTTGTGTCAACTTCTCCCTTCATTTGAACGCTTTCTCCCTCATATCAAGTCAAGAAATTCCCCCTTATCATGGTTCCAAAAGTCAATAAACACTACCTGATAAAGCTGTAACAGTCGTGCAAGTAGAGGGCGCGAGCATGGAACTTTGCAAGACTATCCCGACGCCCTGTGCCATCATACGACGCTAATTTGCATTTTGACAAAGATTAGAAGGTTGTCTATGTAGGCAAGCGTTTTGGAAGAAATTAAGCCGTTTAGATTGTACAAGCAATCACACTATATTTTGATGATTAAACGTGTTATGAGCATTATTCTAATATAATACTAGCTGCGCCCCGAGTTTCACCCGCATAAGTCTGTATTCCGTGGGAATATCGAGATAAAAAGTATCATATGTCCTAATTCAAGTCATGGTCTACCCTCGTGCCAAATTTCATACAAATCCGTTCCGCCGTTCTAGCGTCAAAGTGTATGAAACAAATATATAAAAAAAAATCTTTTCTCTTTATAATATTAGTTTAAAGTATTATATATGCGAACGTTTGTTTGCTTGTTTGTTACGCTCATCACGTTTTTGGTGGATATCTTGCCTTAGAAAGTCGTAAAAATCGATCGATAATACATACAACGTGTAACGTTAAGTGCGCAAAACCTCAGACACCCCAACTGATTTTTAATTCAATTAACCTATTCCAGAGAGAAAATAAGTCATTTAAAAAATTGAAAAGGTTTTATGTGCTGTTTTAGTTTTACTGGCCATTCTGATCGTTTCTTGCGTCTGCGACGACGCTTTATCGAGGGAGGAGTCGTCACCGGGCCGTTGCGCCGCGCTGACATTGGCTTGCTTGACCTATTAATAAATAGACACGGCAACGTTTTTAATGAATATTTTTGGAAAAATGTGACCTATATTAAAAAGTGGTTCAATTAATTCTGCTCGTTATTCTGATCAAACTATTTTCAGGTTTTGCGCATTTAACGTTACACGTTGTATATTATGTGGTTTGAGTTCATCTCGTCTGTTAAAAGCGCCGAGCTGTGTTCCTATACCTAGTATTTCTTGAAACAGAGCTTCTCACTCTCTCAAATCATTTTCGTAAAGATGAGTACACACTAGAGCATTTTCTCGAGCAGTTCCATGTATTGTAACGTTCTTACGAATGATATTGAGGGTTACTCAGTTTACAAAAGTATTTCCATGTAATGTAACGTTACAGATTCGAGCATTACATTCGTGAGGGAAGAAAATCGAGCATTACAGCGCACACCTTGTAATGATACAAAACGGGTATTACATCAGTGAAGGAGGAGAACCGAGCATTACAATGCGCACCTTGTAATGATACAATGTGTAATACCTTGATAGAACCTGTAACATCAATGCGCTCCACTTGTAATTATATGTGCCCGGCGCACAGTGGGCTGAAATTCAACTTTCATAGACATTTTCATTTAATTTTTTGAATGGCTGTTTTTTTGCATGGATGTGCTTCGGAAGACTAAGTATATGCTTATAAATATAAAATTTACGGAAAAAGATTGCAAACGGCTCACAAAGAATTTTTTTTTGAAAATGTTGTATGGAGTTGACATTAAAATCGACGATAACTCAGCTATCGCACGATTGCGCCTTATTTCCTCGTAGGTGTTTTTACTACCATTTATTTAGGATTTTTTGGCATACTACTTAACCCGGGCACTGGTGCGATTTATTTTTTAAAAATCCTTAAATATATTTTTTTTTTTTGTACTATGTTTCGATCTTATGTAAAGGTTAACATAATATGAAGTACCTAAGTCACGTCTAAATTATAATTGTTCTAATTTCTGTTCACTCTTGGTGAAAGTGGACCTGTGCCCCTGTAGTAAGGACTTTATAGGCTGCTGAGCCAAATAGTAAGAGTCTTAATTATTGAAATGCTAACAAAAATTATATCTTCAATATAAGATTTTATTATATTAAAAGGAGGCAAAAAATATAAACTATTTGAATACATCCTAAAATAAAATATCTTGAAGATATTATTTATTCAATTAATACGTAAATATATACGGTGAACATGTATGTAACAAAGAAGGTAATCACGAAATCGGGTATTAACTAGTTGAAGACGTCAATTAGTTAATGCCATAAATATACTAAACGACTTAAAAATAATTCATATTTTTTTTGCATTAGTTGATATTTTTACGTCATCATCAATAATAATAATTACCGGACAATGCAATCTTTTGAGATTTTTAATGCTACCTTCATTATGAAATTAAATGAAATACATTAGGAAATTTTCTAATGGGTAGAATATTAGTTACTAATTAGCTAACGACAAGAGTATTAAGTTAACGTTTTGAGGGTAATTAGTAAATTAGGTGCAATCATTTAAGATTTTTAATGCTACCTTTATTATGAAATTATATGAAATACATTAGGAAGTTTTCTAATGGGTAGAATATTAGCTACTAATTAGCTAACGACAAGAGTATTAAGTTAACGTTTTGAGGGTAATTACTAAATTAGGTATGTCTACTTCACCGTATATAAGGAAGTGCAAACCGAATTAATGCAGTTTGATTTACGCATTGAAAGTTAGTACAACATTAATTGATATTTAAACATGGAAAGTATCGTAACCAATCTGGACTTGTTTGTTATTTTACAAAGTTTAGAAAAAACATGTGATTACAATATTTTATTCGAGGCTGTAGTATCTCGACTCAATTGCAGCCTAAGTGAAGAAGATCAAATGACTTTACGAGAATTTTGTCAAAGATTTGTAAACTCAGTAGCAAAGCGTTGGAAATCAGCCCACCGAAAGATGGAACTTTTTAGACAAGATTATGGCAGTTGGCTTGAAGCTGAAGTTGACTGGCCTAGCTGTATTAAAGAAAACGTTCCAGAACCTCAAGCATCATCGACAGAACAGGAAGAAGGTGCTAGTGCGTCTATTTCCGAGCCATCAACATCGGTTGGGACTATGACGAAAAGAAAATACATTTCTAAAATACCTTTTGAAGAGTTGGGATCTAAACAGAAGAAGAGACGGAGTTCTGAATATATAAACAGCGAATCCAGTGAACTTTTACATGCAGCCATATCCAAAATGAAACAAACTGGTCAAGAGAATTTTGCTTCCGTGATAGAACATTTGCTAAAGCACCCAGAAACTGTTGAAAAGTTTCACGACCTCATTAAAAAACCACGGACTACGTTCACACCTCAGAAGGCACTTGGTTTATTAATATCACTTCACCTATCAAAGTGGCAATATATGACGTTGAGAGAGTTGATCAGCAAGTGGGGTTTCGATGGTGCATCAAGCCAGAGCAGATACAAGCAAAAGATGGATTCCGCACATGATGATTCCAGTATATTTATGACTTCATTGGCACCATTGAAAATGACTTGTGAAGGAGCGACAGTATGGGAGAATCCGAAACCCTGCTCGGCAGCATTTTGTCGTCCAGTGCAGTTTACGTTTGTTAAAGAAAGTGAAGCAGTAGTAAAGGAAGAAGAAAAAAGAATAAAGAACGAAATAGAATTTCTAAGACCATCTGTTTGCGAAAGCAATACAATTGACCACAAGCTTATGTTAACTATGGTTGATGGTAAAATATGCACATATCTTTCAGATGCGAAATCTTCAGCAACATGCTATCTTTGTTTAACAAAGCCATCTGAGATGAATAAGTTGACAGAAGTGAAAGTCAAGCCAATATCAGAGAATATGATGGAACTTGGACTTTCTCCACTTCATGCGCGCATAAATATGATGCAGTGCCTCTTGCATATTGCATACAGATTAGATTTCAAGAAGAGCGCTGCTAGAGATGCTGACCAAGAATTGATGAAGCAACGACAGAAGATGATTCAAAACCGGTTTAAAGAGGATCTAAATCTGCTTATTGATGTGGTTAAACAAGGACACGGAACAACCAACGACGGAAACACAGCCAGAAGGTTTTTTGAATTCCCCGATAAAACTGCTGAAATAACGGGGCTGGATATAGAACTTATCCGCAGGTTTGTTGTAATTTTACAGACCATAACATCAGGTGAACATATAAAGGTAGAAAAGTTCAAGGAGTATACATGGCAAACTGCTGAGAGGTTCGTGTCAATATATGGTTGGTATAATATGCCTGTTACTGTGCACAAGATATTAATACATGGAGCAGAGATTATAGCTCATAACGCAATCGTACCTATTGGGAGTATTTCTGAGGAGGCATCGGAAGCTCGCAATAAAGATTTCAGAAGACTAAGAGAGCACCATTCCCGCAAAAAGAGCAGAGTATGTTCGAACGAGGACATTTTCAATTTCCTTCTCCTTTATTCAGATCCACTTATTTCAGCGACAAGGCCTACTATGGATGCAAAAAAGAAAAAAGCCTTGTTTGAAGAAGTATGGGATTTATTAAATATTCAAGAACCAGACAATCAAATAGAGTTCTGCGATATCACTAATTTGGATCCTGAATCGTCAGATTCTGATTCTATCAGTAGTGATGATGACTCGGAGTAGATAATTAAGTGCTTTATCCATTATTTAATTATTTTTAAAATAATTTTAGTTTATATAATTCTTTTTCATTATCTTTTAATTTATAATAATATATAATAATAAGTATTTCCATTAGATCTTTTTTTTTTAACTTTTTTATTGATCATTAAATGTTATATTCAAGATATAATTTTATTGTTACATATATTCAAATTGTTTATATTTTGTTTGCATTTTAATATAATAAAATCTTATATTCAAGATATACTTTTATTTAATGATATATTCAAACAGTTTATAGTTTTTGTTAGCATTTCTATGGTTAGAGTCTTTCTATTCGTCAGCAGCCTTTATTTAAATCTTTATTTTAAATAAGATGTTAGTATACAAATACAAACGTGATCATGTCGTCCTCGTAATGCTATCAATACTAACTAATTTATTATTAAGGGGCACAGGCCTACTATCACAGAGATTGAACAGTAAATTATTCAATGAACCATTATAAAAAAACTACCAAGATTTTAGTCCCCAATTTATCTGTCATTGATCTAGACGTGACTTAGGTACTTCATATTACGTTAACCTTTACCTAAGATCGAAACATAGTATAAAAATAAAAATAAAAAAATAAAAATATTTAAGGATTTTTAAAAAATAAATCGCACCAGTGCCCGGGTTAAGTAGTATGCCAAAAAATCCTAAATAAATGGTAGTAAAAACACCTACGAGGAAATAAGGCGCAATCGTGCGATAGCTGAGTTATCGTCGATTTTAATGTCAACTCCATACAACATTTTCAAAAAAAAATTCTTTGTGAGCCGTTTGCAATCTTTTTCCGTAAATTTTATATTTATAAGCATATACTTAGTCTTCCGAAGCACATCCATGCAAAAAAACAGCCATTCAAAAAATTAAATGAAAATGTCTATGAAAGTTCATTTTCGGCCCACTGTGCGGCGGGCCGCAGAGCGCTCCGCGCCCCGCAATCTGTAATGTTACATTATACGCGAATGCTCGTCAGTCAGGGAGGTAGTATTGTAATGTAATGCTCAAAGTCGAATCTGTAATTTTACATTACATGCGAATTCTCATTAGTCAGGGAGGTAGTATTGTAATGTAATGTTCCAAGTCGTATCTTTAATGTTACACTAGCGACCCGCCCCGGCTTCGCACGGGTGCAATGGAGAAACACTGATAATTTTAGAGCCATTATTTCTCGTAAAAAGTATAGGATAAAAAATGCTTATTGTGGGTTATCCCTAAGAGATAGACATATACCATCGCGGACTTTTTTGTAGACCTTTTTAAGGTGTACAATACTGTAGTACATTATTTCGATCTATCTCGACGGGTTCAGCCAGCGTTTACAATGTAAGCGCAAAAAATGTGTTTATTTACGACATCACATTAGAAACCTCTAAAATTATCAGTGTTTCTCTAGTATATTATGCATGTATTATACATATAAACCTTCCTTTTGAATCACTCTATCTATTAAAAACCGCATCAAATCCGGTGCGCAGTTTTAAAGATCTAAGCATATACAGTGTGTCCGGACATGGACTAGCGATATTCTAAATACTTAAATATAAGCTATTTTAAAGTACTATTACACTATAGGCTTGGGTCCAATACACTTCCCCGCTATGTGGCAGCCATTTTGTTTTTTTTGTTGAAATATGCTCTATGCGAGTACAAAAAAAATCATATATCTCAAAGTTTTAGTCATACTGAGATAAAAATAGGCTTATTCGGAAGGCAATAATATTGTCTACCGTCTGCATTACAAAGCAATGTGTTCACAATTCCATAACTTTTGAAAAAAAATGTGAAAGTCGAAAAAAAAATCAAAAAATTATGCAATTCAACCAATAATGGTTAATTACTACAAAAACAACCCCGAGAACTTTTTTATTTTTTATACTAGATCGACAGTTTTTGAGCTACGCTACAATGCAACATAAAATTCACAACTGTATGTTTAATACTTTAAGAGTTATTGTTGTTTGAACATAGCGTATGCGCAAGCACAAAACGTCTTTGTTAACCGCCAGAGTGTCATTTATGGCATTCACTGTATTCCATCTGAGAGCAGGCGAGAAATACTGTTCGTTACTACCGTGAGTAAGCGAGATAGAACGTATTAGTCCACTACCTGAAACAAAATCAGTTTTAAGGACAAATTATTAGTTGGGTTAGTTTAGTTGTCCCTCGCCCTGCGTTGTGATCGCTATCGCTACTTTCACTTACCGTCCGTGCTGTTTACGTGCTGCGTTAGTGTTTTGTATTTAAAAGTGTGATAAAGTATGGCACAGCGTCAATATTCATCGCAACATATTGCTGACATACACTTTGTGTATGGCTTTTGCAATGGAAGTGCAAATTTGGCTGTACAAGAATATCGACGAAGGTACCCTAACAGGCCTACACCGAGTCGCCAAACTTTTATCGACGTGCATTCAAGATTAGCGGAAAGAGGTATTCAAAGAGCTGTTAATGAACGCAATCGCTTGGTATCGCCCGAAGATGAAGAAGAAGTGCTTAGGCTAATAACCAATGATCCTAGACTAAGCGTTAGACGGATTTCAGTGCAACTTCGAATGTCTAAGTGGCATGTATGGAGAATTTTGAAAAGAGAAGGGTTACACCCTTATCATTTTCGACGGGTTCAAGACGTGATCGAACCAGATTTTGCTGCGAGATCTGTGTTTTGTTCGTGGATAAATAGAAATTTGAGACAGAACCGTAATTTTTTACAAAGAATACTGTGGACTGATGAAGCCAAATTTACAAGAGCTGGGATTACAAACCACAGAAACGACCATCTCTGGTGCTCCGCAAATCCAAGGGCGGTGCGCCCAAGCTCATTTCAACATGAATTCTCAGTAAATGTGTGGGCCGGCATAATCAACGATAGGCTGATAGGGCCATTGGAATTGCCACCTACATTAAACGGCGCTAGATTTTTAGAATTCTTACAGACACAGTTTGCGGACAGCCTCATGGACCTACCTCTATCATACCGTCGGCGTATGTGGTTCCAGCTCGATGGTGCACCCGCGCATTTTTCTCGAGCAGTGAGAGAATATTTAAATAATAATCTACAGCCGTGGATCGGTCGTGGTGGTGTAGTAGCGTGGCCGCCTCGCTCACCCGATTTGACACCCTTGGATTATTTTTTGTGGGGTCATATGAAACAAAAAGTATACGCTACAGTTCCAAATACCAGGGAAGAACTCGTCGCAAAAATTATGGCAGCCGCCGAAGAAATTAGATCCGATTTGGATTTAATTAGGCGCTCATCAACCCAGGTGGCACAGAGAGCCGTAGTGTGTCTACAAGCTGGAGGTGGCCACTTTGAGCAACTGCTTTAGATATTTTAATCTTCATTTAATATTGGAAAAAACATTAAATAAAATTCAATATGAATGTTATGTTTTTTTAATGATTTCCTGTTTAGGGTTCCGACAAAGGCCTTTTGTGCTTGCGCATACGCTATGTTCATACAACAATAACTCTTAAAGTATTAGACATACAGTTGTGAATTTTATGTTGTATTGTAGCTTAGCTCAAAAACTGTCGATCTAGTATAAAAAATAAAAAAGCTCTCGGGGTTGTTTTTGTAGTAATTAACAATTATTGGTTGAATTGCATAATTTTTTGTTTTTTTTTTCGACTTTCACATTTTTTTTCAAAAGTTATGGAATTGTGAACATATTGCTTTGTAGTGCAGACGGTAGACAATATTATTGCCTTTCGAATAAGCCTATTTTTATCTCAGTATGACTAAAACTTTGAGATATATGATTTTTTTTGTACTCGCATAGAGCATACTTCAACAAAAAAAACAAAATGGCTGCCACATAGCGGGGAAGTATATTGGACCTAAGCCTATAGTGTAATTGTACTTTAAAATAGCTTATATTTAAGTATTTAGAATATCGCTAGTCCATGTCCGGACACACTGTATAGGGACAGACAGACAGGGAAGCGACTTTGTTTTATACTATGTAGTGATTACACGCGAATGCTCCTGGTGAGGGAGCCCCTTTCTGCGAATGCTCGACGCTACGTTCGATGTAATGTTCAAAGCGAGTGAGCATTTACCTGTAACATTTCTTTCTACCTTGCGTTCATTGTTGAAATGTCGGCCCTACAGGTACCGCTCGTGCTTTTGCCCGATAAAATGTTACACCAATACGCTCGTTGGTTTTTAAAATGACTTGTAAGAAAACATCGAGCGTCGTGTTCGAAGTGTGGTTCGATAAAATTTTAAAACAGCAAATGCTCGATGTTCTGTTACAAGTAAATGCTCTAGTTTATACTCGTACTCACCTGAAAGAGTGAAATGCAGTCTCCTCTCTGCAAGCTAATCTTTGACCCACGTCGGCATACTTAATTAATATAAGGTAGCGAATAAGTGCACACTTAATTGTATTATATCATGTGATTCTCTACAATTCCCTGGAGTCTAGAGATGTAGGTAAATCACTTGGAGAATTCTCTCTTTGGAAATGAGTGGACATTTTATATTATATATGGGACCATTACGTGACAAGACTTGGAATGAGCCGTTGTATAGTCTTTGAAATATTTTTATCGCCCCCCCAGGACCAATCTTAAGTGTTTAGGTAGGATCTAAATCTAAATGGTGTGCTAGGAAATTTAAGTAAGGTCTTTATTCTTGAAGCATATCGAGTTTAAAAAAAATAATGTAATAGAAAAAAAAAGAAAATTTAAGCATTGAAATTTATGTATAGTCAGTCTATAATGTTGCCCACTGCTGGGACACAGGCCTCCTCTCTCCGAGTGGGACTGGACTATAATCTACCACGCAGGCCCAGTACAGGTTGGTAGATGACACATGTCTTCAAATTTTTGGTTCTAGGACATTCTGGTTTCCTCACGATGTTTTCCTTCACCGTTTTGAGAGCAGTAAATTATTTACACAAAATACTCAAGAAAAAGCTCTTTCTGAGCGTCAAAGAAATAAAAATTTGCAGTCAAAAAAGCTCGTCTCTCGAAGCATTCTAGTGCAGTTTTTTTTTTTTTTTTTTCTGGTAAAACCACTTTCAATCCCTTAATGCAGAGTTTTGTAATTTATTTTTATCTCTTAATGGAGTGTCAATTTTGTCGGTGTTGAAATAGACGACGTACAAGGAATTGTACAAAGATAAATGTACAGTAATATTGTTATAAAGAAAAAAGATTTGATTTTTTGTATGCTTGTTTGTTCCGCTTTCACGTTAAAAAGGCTGAATGGATTTGGGTGAAAACTGGCACATGAGTAGACCATGACCTGGATTAGGAATTAACACTTCTTATCCCGATATTCCCATGGAATCGAGACTTATGCGGGTGAACCTGTGGGGCCCAGTTCGTAGAGGGGGTTCATAACGGGGGGGGGGGGGGGGTCGTGGTTCGTGGGGTTCGTACATTAATTCTCTATCAATTAGATTTCTGAATCGAGAGATAGGCCAGTTCAGTTCATGGGGACCCCGTGAGGGCAAATACCCTCAAACTAAACATTTTAATTTAACGCTCAACCTAAACCACTGGGCAGCGCCGATAGGAAATCCCATCGGGCACACGGCATGTATTTTCTAAAGCTGCAAGGTTCTGCGGATTCATCTCCGCTATACCTTCAAATGCTAAACAAATACAAGTCTGTTCTACAGTTCTAGTCACGGGTAGAACTAAATTTAGTACGGACAGCCTGGAAATTACTCGGTTAACTCGAAACTGGCGCCGCCCTATACAGCGTGAATCCGAAAGGCGTGGTCATATTTAAGGGTGTTGCACGGACCATCAAATTGAACAACTTTCTCCATGAGACCAAAACATCGTAATCGCGTAAAAATTATCAGCTGTTCCAGAAATTTGGGTCGAGTAGGTATTGAAGTTTTGTATGGGACAGCTGATTATTTTTTCTCGATTACGATGTTGATGCCATAGGAAAAGTTCTTCAGTTTGATGGTCTGTACCCCAACCGTAAATATGGCCACACGTTTCTGATTCACGCTGTATAGCACGGCTTACTTCATACTTGGGTAGCTGAGGGTAGAATTTGAGAATGGCGTCCCGAAATGAAAGGTCGTTGTATTGTGATTTTAGATTTTAAACCGGGATGTTGGGAATTTTGACAAAGGATTTGGTGGGGTCTCGAATCAAGGCACAAATGTTTACCCATGATTGTACGTATGGTTATTTAAAACTGAGATCACCAGCCCACTTGGTGGCAGTGGACAAAAATTATGTATACATACATATAAAGCTGAAGAGTTTGTTTGTTTGGACGTGCTAATCTCTGAAACTACCGGTTGGTTTTGAAAAAATCTTTTTGCATAGGCCAATTCTTGAGGAATGCTAGGCTATTTAACATTATGATATGACCCCAAGGAACCGAGCAAAAATAAGAAAAAGTTAGGAAGAACTCTAGGCGTTTACGAAGTAATATCGCGGGCAGGTGATGCGATGTGACGGGGTGCGTCGGGGGACAAGAAATTTCAAGCCGACGAAGTCGCGGGCAGAAGTTAGTAGAAAGTTAATAAGTTTATTGTACATACGCCAGCACATCAAGCTACCCGAAACTGTCAAATTTTCCCATTCAACTTTGAACCTTATGCTTTAGCGATAAAGCTTTGTACAAAGGGAAATACATACTTATTAAAGTTAGTTATACACTAAACATGATTGTACAAGCGTCGGTTAAAAGCGGTTTGAGTAGCTGGCTCCTGAACTACGTGAAAAAGATACATGAATCTCAGGAGCCCTCGAGTCAAGTATCCCTTTAACTGCATTTTGTTTTTCTTACTGTTTTAATACTAGTTCAGCTTGATTTAGTTCATTGGCCGCGACTTACGAGTTGTTGGCTTTAATTTTGACAGTTCAACCACATTCATTGCGTTATCTATTTTGTTGAGCATTTTTCGAACATATGAAGTAATAGATAAGTAAAGTAAATACCCTTCAAAATTATTCAGATTTTGATTGATAGTGTGACACAATTAGGGTTTGGTCGGACGTCATAAAAAGTATCGCGACTCGAATAAAAATCTTTTTAACCGACTTCAAAAAGGAGGAGGTTATCAATTTGGGTCTTTATATATATATATATATATATATATATATATATATTTCAATTTTTTCTATGTATTTTCGGGCATAACTCCGTCATATATGGACGGAATTGCAAAATTCTTTTTTTGTTCGATAGAGGTTCATTCCGAAATGGTCCCATTTAAATTTCGTAAAGATTTGGTGATGACTTTACCCTATAAACGCAGATGCAGCTTCCTGTCACTAATATTTACATAGCAAATAGTATTATATGAATTTGTTTGGGGTAGGTATCGTATAACTAAAAAGTGAAAAATAAAAACGTTGTTTTTTATAAAAAACGTTTTTATTAAATTCCAACATTGCAGATTTACACAAACTTTTCCAAAAAAATCTTCGCTGATTCCATGCTCAAAGAAACGTCACTGTAGAATTAACTCATTTAATACACGAACAAAGACCAGCTATTAAGTTCTCGAAGCCCGATGACCTGATAATCAGTGTGCTCCGCACCTACTCGCTGATTAATGGACACAGCTCTGACAAAGTGACCACTTATCGTGTCCATTGACAAGTGCTGATGCTAACAAGTGCAGGTTTTGTGTTGCGAGGAATAAGGTTGGAGGTTAACCAGTTTATGTGTAGGTTTAGGAGTTTGTTTTCAAACATTAGTAGGTACGAACAAAAAACACTGTCTAAAGTGGAGTATACTTGAGAAAATGCTTGCATTTCCATGTAAAGAAAGAAAGAAAAAGTATTTATTGATACTCATACAAGAAGATCACAAACTAAACTAAAACACTAGAAAACAAAATTTATCAATATACTGAAATTAATCAATAAAACAATTCGACGGATCGAAATAATTAATGTTGTATTTTTTTGGGGTTCCGTAATCATCATCAGGAGCAGTGGTGGCCCGGTGGCAACGACCCCGACATGTGTATACGAGTTGTAGGTCGTGGGTTCGAGCTCAGTCAGAAAACGGTGAAGTTTCCTTCACCGTTTTCTGACGTCGTGAGGAAACCGGCATGTCCTAGAACCAAAAATCCAGACATGTGACATCTACCAACACAACACATTGATACTACCGACAAATTGATGTCTAATAACTCTGGTGAATTCTTAACAATAATAATAGATAGGTACAGAAAGTAGGCACTGTAATGAAAACTCAGTAGCCATATTTAACTGTTACTTTTTTTTCAATATTTTTTTTCATACTATAAAAACAACATTAATTAATAACTACGGAACCCACATAAACAAAACACGCACTTGCCAATTTTTCAAAGTCCTGTTAATAAAATAAGGAGCGACAAAAATAAAATAAAATAATATAGGAATTTAAAGAAACATAATCCGGTATCTGGCTTATAACATTGTGCTCATAACGGCACCGAGTCCCGGGAGATAATAAATGATTCCGTGCAACTCCGGAAGAATTCCGGGCCAAATACTTGACGACTCATCTCGGTTTCAGAGATTTTGTACCGGATTTAGGCATTTAACATTTAAATGAGAATGAAATTTTCTGGTCGTTGTATCTGCTTAAGTGTTTTGGATTGATGTCCCAAAAGTGTATGTTTTTATTTGGGTAGATTTAGAGCCTAATTGAACTGAAAATTTTAAGTTGATTTCTTCTTGACCATCTCCTCATATGTTTAAACACACAACCTAAACACATATTGTTGTTTCTGATTTAAGTTTTCTTCTACTTTAATCAGATTTGAACTTAGTTACACAATATTTTTGAAGTGAAAACTTCTTTAGCATCGTAGTGATTTGAAACTGAATGAAACGAAAAAGCGACAGTAAAAAGAGATAAACACATACATCTATAGGATTTAACATGCGAGAGAATGAGATAGAAGGCATTATACAGCTAACAGTTTCTTATATTCGTGATCTCCTCTTTGTGCGCTGTCCGTACCCTCTCCCATCTTCATACGTTCGGGAATATTCGTAAGTCTTCGTAGATTGGCGGTACTGCTCTGCACTGTAGAGTGGCGGTACGTGCTACGCACGACGCTTGGGTCCGAGCGTTGTACGTGTCTTAGTACGTGTGCGCGCGCCTGCGTATTACGAAGCTTGGGCAAAAGCATCATAACAATCGTAGTGTATTGTACACGTGTATCGTTTACATAAATATTTCTTTACTGAAGGTTTCACTTCGATCACGTGTGAACTGCACACATGTTTTTTTTTTTGTTTAGCCTATACTGTCCCACTGCTGGGCAAAGATCTCTCCCAAGCCCTTCCAGAACTCTTATCCCGTGCGACTTCGAACCAGCCTTCTCTGTACGCGTCCAGCCGGTCGATTCTGGAAAAATCTCACCGTGATAACTAAGGTGAAGTGAGCTTAGAGTGAGCTGTGAGTCATACTGACGCTAGGGATTGACACTATTGACGACTCACTCCACGCTCACTTCACCCAAGTTTTCACGGTGAGATGGTTACAGAATCGCGCGGCAGTTCATCTCGCCACCAAAGTTATACCTACGAACAACTTTTAATCTGTAAAGAGTTGATCCAATGCATTTACTTAGCAAAAATAAAACGGTTTCTAAAAACGTAAAAACGTTTTCTACACAAAAATAACTGACAAGCACTAAAATGTAATAATAACTACTGTGAACGTCCGTAATAACAAAATATTAAATTATTAAGCCATGATTTGGCTTTAGAAACCTGCCGAGCGTTTCTCTAACCATCTCACCGTGAAAGCTTGGGTGAAGTGAGCGTGGAGTGAGCTGTCATTCGCTAGGGATTAACACTATTAAGTGCTCACTTCACTTATGATTTCACGGTGAGATTTTTACAGAATTGACCTGCTGTTGTAAAGGTAATTACAAATATTTATAGGATTATGATTACCCTAATGTAAGTTGGCTAATTTTTACTACAAACATCATTGCACAACAACCCCTTTGATACTATTTAAACAAGCTATTCTACCTTGAAAACTTCCTCGAAATACACAAGAAGCAAGCGAACCTCTTTATAATATCAGTATAAAGCATTACACAGAGATTTCTCTCAGGGTACCTTTCAGAAACAGTGTAACAGAAATTAATATGCGCGTATTACGGAATGCCGAGAGGTTGCCATGAAATCCACGGGAATTCGCTTTTGGATAGATTCCAGGTAGATACTCGTATTTAGGTCTGAAATAATTTTAAGCTTACTGGTTGGAAGTGTTCTTGGTTTTACAATCCTGTTGCTGCTTTTCGACGATAATTGTTTTTGGTTTAATGCAAAGTGCAAATGTAACAGCTTCTGAGAAGGTAGGATTCTTTGATTTTACGTTAAAACATATGTATATCATGAGGATTGCCAGCAATGTCCTCTTGTGTCCTCTTGTCTTGATAACAACAAGGGCCTTAATCTACAAAGGAGATAGTTTTTTTGTTCGGCAATCAGGCCCACCAAAACTGGGCAGCTGGGCCACCACTGCTATGGCTGTTGATAAATATTAGGTGAATCAAATATACACAGGACTTTTTTTATTACTGGTCGCTGAGTGAAGTGACGCGCTTGGCGCTGTTGTCTGTGTTAGGGGGGATCATCTAGGGGAGGGGGGTATATTGCTCCGGCTCACTTTACTTTATTGCGCGCCAGTAGCATCATGTATGAGCAGGAGGTATATAAGTCTGTTGAGCAACGACTTATCGTAATTTTTTTAACACGGGAGGGCATAAAACCTTCCGAAATTTTGCATCCATTGACTCTACAATTCGATAAGAATACGCTTTCAAGAACTCAAGTGTAAGAATGGCACAAAAAAGAATTCAAGTGGAGGACGCCGTTTTCACACTGACCAGATAGTGGAATCATTTGTGTGCAATTGGCTAAAGGCACGACCGACTACATTCTTCGATACTGGCATCAAGAAACATTCCCTGCGCTGGGAAAAATGTGTTAATAGAAGGGGAGATTATGTAGAAAAATATAATATAAGTATTCCTTTTTTTAATAATACGTGCGTATTTTTTTTTTTACTTAAGTCCGGTTTATATTTGATCCACCAATAGTTTGCGAAATGCTGTTTTAGATGGTAGGATAATGATAGGTACGGACGCCAGCACATCAAGCTACCCGAATCTGTCAAATTTTCCCAATCAACTTTAAACCTTAAGCTTTAGCGATAAAGTTGAAAATCTATTGAAGAAATTTGACAGATTGTAGTAGCTTGATGTGCTGGCGTCTGTACATGCTTGTTATACCCACCTTGACAGTCACGGTTTTTTTTTACCTTCCATCCATGTTACAGATAGTGCCATCCACGAAGGCGCGCCCCACTCTTCTTTTTAATGCTTACAGTACCTACAAGTGTGCAACATTCCGCTAGTATCTTAGTTTTGTGGATACACAGTAATTACTTATTAGTAGGTAATTAGTGAGTATCGTCAAAACTAAAATAGGTGCGGGCGATAACCACTAACGATTAGGAAGAGAGCGAGGTGCGTCTTCGTGGATGGCACTATCTGTACCCAGTATCGATTTAAACTTATTGTTAGTGGTTTTGCGGCGCATTTTTTACACGACTGGCCAAAAAAGGAGTGTACAGACGCCAGCACATCAAGCTACCCGAAACTGTCAGATTTTCCCAATCAACTTTGAACCTTATAATTTAGCGATAAAGTTGAAAATCTATTAAAGAAATCTGACAGATAGTAGTAGCTTGATGTGCTGGCGTCTGTACATTTCTTAACAAGTCTTCTAACGGGCCGGGCGTATGACTGAGTGATGTTGCACAAAAAAGGCCACTGGCCGGTTAGCCTTACGGGACTCGCAGTTAACGTAATGTATTTAATACATTACTCGTTTCGTTGAGCAATTTGTTTCTGATTAAAGGGCCGTGGTGGCAATGAATACTTGAAATTAATACAACACTTTAGGTTCGCTGGCGCTGTAATAAAAGATGTTGCGAAATTAGGTAAGCAACACGATTGATGTTGTCTCTAAGTCATTCATCATCTGCCCAGCCTTTTCCCAACTATGTTGAGGTCGGCTTCCAGTCTAACCGGATGCAGCTGAATACCAGTACTTTACATGGAGTGACTGCTTGTTTGACCTCCACAACCCAGTTACTGGGTAATACGGTACCTCTAGGTAAGACTGGTTGTCAGATTTTCGGGCTTCTGACTACCTGTAACGACTGTCAAAGATCTACGATCAGAGATCTATGTTGTCTCTAAGTCACTGACTTCGTTATTTCTGATCATAGGAGGTCACAGAAACACTGATAATTTTAGAGCCATTATTTCTCTTAAAAAGTATAGGATAAAAAATGGTTATTGTAAGTTATCCCTAAGAGATAGACATATGCCATCGCAGACTTTTTTGTGGACCTTTTTAAGGTGTACAATACTGTAGTACATTATTTTGATCTATCTCGTAGGGTTAAGCCAGCGTTTGCAATGTAAGCGCAAAAAAATGTGTTTATTTACGACATCACATTAGAAACCTCTAAAATGATCAGTGTTTCTCTACTATATTATGCATTTATTATACATATAAACCTTCCTCTTGAATTACTCTATCTATTAAAAAAAACCGCATCAAAATCCGTTGCGGAGTTTTAAAGATCTAAGCATACATAGGGACAGACAGCGGGAAGCGACTTTGTTTTATACTATGTAGTGATAGTGATATCTCATCAGGCATCCGATCGGTTGGGTAACCAACCATACATTTTTTGGTAGTGCGACCATGGTTGCGCCGCCATGGTGTCTTAGTGAGATCGGGCCCGAACTATTTTGATTGAGCCACTAATACTAAACCAGAAAGCAAAAATCCATAAACAGAAACCAGAAAACCAGAAAAACCAAAAATCCAAACCAGAAATCTCATATTTATTGGTCCAATGAAGTTACGAAACGATCCCGAATTTACCTACCGACATTACACCTTATCATTTCCCCCATCTCTTAATTTTAATCCTCCTAAGCTACCTTTCATCCAAAAACATAACACTAACTCACAGCAATATTAAAACGCAGCATCCAGCTGCATAAGCGCATCTCATTTAATTCAGAGATTCAGCTGAGACGGCAAGCACAAAATACCAAGAAATGTACAGAAGACCGACTCCATTCGAACAAAGAGCCGCATTCATACATAGACGCCTAAGCACGGTGATCCCAAAGGTACCTTTCTAAACCCGCATACACGGTGGGAACCGCGCGGAATCCGCCGTGTCTAGGCGTCGGTCTTGAAGTCAGCGATAGCGGGGCGGGAGTGGCGGCATCGCGGGGAGCGGTGCGACAACGCAGACCCGCCGTGCGATTCTGTTACCATCTCACCGTGAAAGCTTGGTTGAAAGTGAGCTGTCATTCGCTAGGGATTAACTCTATTAAGTGCTCACTTCACTTATGATTTCACGGTGAGATTTTTACAGAATCGACCGGCCGGTCTCAAAGCTAGCGGGCTGATAGCGCGGCGCTAGAGCGGCGTAGAGTTGTATTATGAGTAGTGATCGGAGTAGGTAGATTGAAATGGGGTCATTGATCCGAAACGTATATATTAATATGGACTTTCCTCCGTAATTTCGGAATTGGTTAATTATTAACAAAAAAAAACCGGAACTTAGGTAGGAATTGTGTTAAAATGAGCAATATTATATTCTTTATATTATTTTTTTTTTTTAACGGCACAGTCACGATTGGACACAACCCAGCGACCAATCAGAACAAAGGATCATGGGTGGTGCACTAACCGGTTATCAAAACAATGCGTACGCCCACCGACGACATGCCAGGTAGCTCACTCATTTACTTCGGTTCGTAGATTGCGCCTCTTTGTTTGTTACTGTGTTGTTAAAACGTTACTTGACCCTCGCTCGTGTACATACTGACTTCTTTAATCTGCTCAAAAATTGTTTTTATTATTCAAATAACCAATAAATGAATTTAGTTTTGATACCTACCTTTAAATTTTGAATTGAGTAGTAATAATATCACTACCAACATTAACAATATTTAATCGGATCCGGAAATACCGGAATTGCTTTCCGGGAAAATAGCTTATCCATGTTATTCTTTCTGTGGGCATTTATGATACAAGTACCAAAAATCAATCTACCTACTCCGATCACTGATTATGAGAAATTAGTGTCTGTTCGCCGCTGCCTTCGAGGCCAGTTCCATATAAATCTATGCATTGAAACGCTCCGCTCCCTGCGCCCCCGCCGCCGCCCCGCGCCCGCTGACTTCGTGTCCGTAGCCTAAGTGGCCAGTCGCGCGCGGGTTCTAGTACTCGCAGTACGTAGAATCGTGTCTTTGGGTGCGTGCGTTTTCGCTGGTTGTATCGAGAAGAACTTCTGCACTTAACTATTTTGTACTGCACGAGACTTGGAATGCTCCCAGCAGGTAATAATGCTCCGTAATGGGTATATGTAAATAGAATTAGTGCAGATTTCCAGTTTGGCAAAATGCTGGGCCATGTTTCAGGGATAATGTGAATTATTGCAGGTAGTATTTCAGGGTAAGTTATAATAAAGGTTCGGTTTCTATAATCAACTGATCGTATCTTTAGGTCTGCATGCAGGTCTGTGTTCTTTTGATTTTTATTGCATTGTGAACACTTGCCGTTGGCTTGTTTGTTTATTGTTCTGAAAATAATATTATACATATAAAAGTAATGTGTGTAAGTGCAAAACAGTTTGTCAGCAGGTAAAATATACAACGTGTAACGTTAAATGCGCAAAACCTGAAAATAGTTTGATCACAATAACGAGCAGAATTAATTGAACCACTTTTTAATTTAGGTCACATTTTTAAAAAAATCTTCATTAAAAACGTTGCCGTGTCTATTTATTAATAGGTCAAGCAAGCCAATGTCAGCGCGGCGCAGCGGCCCGGTGACGACTCCTCCCTCGGTAAAGTGTCGTCGCAGACGCAAGAAACGATCAGAATGGCCAGTAAAACTAAAACGGCACATAAAACCTTTACAATTTTTTTAATGACTTATTTTCTCTCTGAAATAGGTCAATTGAATGAAAAATCAGTTGAGGTGTCTGAGGTTTTGCGCATTTAACGTTACACGTTGTATACAGCATGTTTTTTTTTGCCGTCTCCTAATTTTTACAGGATGTTCTACCCATGAATATGAACCACTTTCACTGTGGAACCAACTCTGAGATCATGAAAAAAAATCAGCTGTTTCATACATTTTGGTCAAATAGGTTTTGAACTTTTGTGTTTAAACAGCTGATTTTGATTTCGTGATTTCAGTCAGTCCCATAGTGAAAGTTATTTATAGTCATGAGTAGAGCACCCTGAAAAAATTTGAAGCCTGTAAAAAAACACCCAGTATACAGGTTGAAATTGAAAACATGCGACAAATCGAAATGGGAGATTGTACTCATCATTATGAACAACTTTTACCATGGGACCAAACCTGAAATTGCGAAAAAAAAAAATCAGCTGTTCCCTACATTTTGACGAGTTATGCGAACATAAATGTAGTGAACAGCTGATTTTTTTTTTCGCGATTTCAGATTTGGTCCCATGGTACAATCTCCCATTTCGATTTGTCGCACGTTTTCAATTTCAGCCTGTATATATTTTTTTAAAATTAACCTGACGATGTGACCTTCAGATACTTGCGTTATCTGCCTAATTAACTACTTTTAAACTAACGCGGGGCCCTCAATCATCTTACTTTTGACTACTCGGACTTCCCTATTTATTCGTAAGTACCTACTTTTTATTGATTTCAAGTGAAGTAATTGCCATAGCTCTACTCGGTACAGCAATGTATGGTAAGTATAGCATAATAGACAGACGTACACTTCACTGTTATTAATATCGATAACGATCGTCGATTGTTCTTTAACCAAACAAATGAATCGATTGTGCTTACAAGTTTTTTATCTATATACAATTCAACGGTGGAAAGAGTGGAATGATGACCATTTTAAAAAGTATGGTGTCGCCTTTACGAGAGGATGAATGAAGGCCAATAATACCAAAGGGAAAGTACAAACAAAAGGCAGAAATCATATTAAAATATTTATTAAATAAGGACTAATTTTATAATACCTTTAATTTTCATTCGATATCCATTCATAAATTAATCGAGAAATATGGAATATCACGGAGATCTACATACACCAGAATAATATCATAAATATCATTCCTCAACATAATAATTATAATAACACAGACTTAAAATACAGGAATACAAAGCTTACAATTAAAAAAATAATAATAATACAATAGACGAGATTTCATAAAATCGAAACGTACCAGATTTAGTTAGTTGAACCTGGTTTCAAGTGGCTATTTCTGGTTTATACCAGTTTGTTCCAGATTCTTAATAGGACAGCGTCAATTCCAACGACAATGAAATTGCAACGATTTGACAAATTCTAGCTACAAGAAGTTTCTATCATGAAAGTAGTAACACCATACAAAAGAAAATATCACTTTGAATGTAAAAATAAGTCTTGATATTAGAGCAAGAGCAAGCTTTCAAAAACTTTGCTAATTTCGACGGTAGATTTGTCTTCGTCTTTTAGGCCAATATAAAATACAATATTATTGGAAAATAATAAATCTTAACAGAGAAACATCCAACATTATAATAAAAGTAATTCGTTTGATAGAGCTATTAAAACTTTTAGTAAAAAAAATTTAACACATGTAACAGATTCAATCTGAGGAGAATATACCAAAATGCTTTCATAATATAATTTTTTTGCATTCGATTTTGAAATATTTTCTACAGTTTCAATCTTCATCAAAATTATAATATTTTTTTTTTATTCTAAATTTGCCAATAGCGGGTATCCTTCGCAGCAGACTCTTTAATATTTTTTTTCTAGATCAAGACTTTTCACCATTATCTATGGGCTGTTTCTTCTCCTCATCTACAGTGGCAACTTCTACGTCTTTGACGTCATAGCCTGGCGGGCGCATGGGTCCATTAATCAGACATTCGATGTAAGATGGTGGCTTCTCAGCGTTCTGGGTAGCTGCCTTTTCCAATCTCAGGGCTTTGGTGTATTTCTGGACGATTACCAGGAAGATGACGCCAATCACTGAAAAAAAAAAAAACAAAATTAGTGGCTTCATTTTGGTTTTCGAAAATAACTAAGTTTTTGTTTACTTTTTCTGAATTGAACCTCGACTTTCGAGAACCTCTTTAATTTGTAACTAAATCTGTTGTGATTGATCGGTCTAAAAGACATCACCCAATTAAACACAAATTAAAAAGATACGCACGATATAATTGATAACTGCAGTGCGATTCTGAAACCATCTCACCGTGAAAACGTAGGTGAAGTGAGCGTAGAGTGGGCTGTCAGTGTCATCCCACCTGATACTAGGGATTGAGCAATCATAATCGAGATTTTAATAATATTAATAATAACAATGTCGATGCATATTTTCATCAGTCTAGTAGCTGTGAATGTTTTATTTTAATTATTGTTCGTGCTTGACGCGCTCGCGCCTCATGCTATATAAGGACTAGTATAGAAAACAAAAAAAAACCACAAAATAGTAACACAACTAGCTTTGAAATTATATAAAATTATCAAAAGATAAAAAAAGTATTATAATCTCGATTATGATTATAAATGTTTGCTTGGTCAATCCCTAGCATCAGTGGGATGACACTGACAGCTCACTCCACGCAAGTTTTCACGGTGAGATTTTTACAGATTCGACCGGCAGGAATCTCATAATTCTGATGATATTCAGTTACTATACAGGATGAGTTTTTAACCAGTGCGCAAACTGTAACCATGAATTCAGTACATGATTCTGAACCCCAGCGTTGAAATTTACTTTCGGTAATTAAAAAAAAAATAGCTCTGCCATAAATTTTGACGGCGTAGGTATTATTACACTTTTCTATGAAACAGCTGTTTTTTTTTTGGATATCCGATGAAAATTTTTTACGCAAAGGATATCTAGAATCACGTGCTGAATGTCATGGTTACAGTTTGCGCACTGGTTAAAAATGCATCCTGCCATACGATTCTGTAACAATCTCACCGTGAAAACTTGTTTGAAGTGAGCGTGGAGTGAGTCGTCAATGGTGTCAATCCCTAGCATCACCATGACTCACAGCTCACTCTAAGCTCACTTCACCTTTGTTATCACGGTGAGATTTTTCCAGAATCGACCGGTTGTATATCAAAACAGTACTCAGAAATACATTGAAATCATTATCCAAAACACAATGCCTATTATCAAAATAGTCCATGACAGCCAAAAGTGTTAACAGAATGAAACAAAGACCGCAGATATGAAAGCGCGCAGTGCGCTGCATAGATAAGTTTTGTTACAATAAATGCCATTGAACCATATATACTATTATATTTATCCCGACATGATATTATTATTATGAACACGGTGTCACGCGCTAGCTGCATTGAAGGATTGAATTAAAATAAGGTTGACATAGATATTAAACTTCCACATGAATCATAATGAAGCGTGAGATGTAATTTTACGGCAAACGTTGAAGTTCCAGTTACACGTGTCCTTTAGAATGAATTTCACCGGACATTCTTGAGATACTGCACCACAGTTTCAATGGATATTTCGTTAAATACAACGTGTAACGTTAAATGCGCAAAACCTGAAAATAGTTTGATCACAATAACGAGCAAATTATTTGAACCACTTTTTAAAATAGGTCATATTTTTCAAAAAAATCTCCATTAAAAACATTGCCGTCTATTTATTAATAGGTCAAGCAAGCCAATGTCAGCGCGGCGCAGCGGCCCGGTGACGACTCCTCCCTCGGTAAAGCGTCGCCGCAGATGCAAGAAACGATCAGAATGGCCAGTAAAACTAAAACAGCACATAAAACCTTTACAATTTTTTTAATCACTTATTTTGTCTCTGAAATAGGTCAATTGAATTAAAAATCAGTTGGGGTGTCTGAGGTTTTGCGCATTTAACGTTACACGTTGTATATAGTTGATGCTATTCTGCACGCAGTTTGATTCTGCTGTTGTAATTTAAGAGTAATTTATCCTTTGCAATCAAAGGACTGATTGACTGATTCTTTCACAAACCAAGTGAAGTTTGATTTTAATCTTTGATCCATAATATTAAGTGTTGGATCGAAACCACTTTCAAATTTAAAATCAAGGTATATGTCAGTTGTTTTATATGTGTAGCAATATGGACTTTATGGACTTATCCATATAAGCGATTTCTGCTTATTTTATATCTATTCATATTATTACATATAATACGAGTATCCATATGGTTGTTATGCTACGCCATAAGCGATATAAATATTAGCCAATAACGCTTCCCCTAACGGGAGCGGGCTCATTTCGGGTTGGCGGATGTTGTAACAAGTAAATAGGAACCTTAACTTTTTGCTAAAGTAGAAGATGATAAAAATGATAATACTCACAGATATCAGTTAGCTTCAAGAACCAGACGGTCTCACTTTTGTAAATATCGTAGAAGATTGGCTGGTATCCCAAGTACATGGCTTGCATCACCAACTTCACGACAGACAGGCTCAGGAACATGCGCATTGGCTCGGGATTTTTCTGTTTTTGGAAAGAGTTTTTGTTACATATATTTCCTGCTTAATAATATAAATGGAATTCAATGGATTTTTAATAATTATGATCGGAGTATGTGACGAAAACAGCATAACTATAAAAAATCTGGCAATAACTTGTATGGTACAGACGCCAGCACACCAAGCTACCCGAAACTGTCAAATTTTCCCAATCAACTTTGAACCTTATAATTTAGCGATAAAATTGATAATATATTAAAGAAATTTTTCAGATTGTAGTAGCTTGATGTGCTGGCGTCTGTACATTGCCATTTGATTCATAATTACAATCGCTTATTTTTTTTAATGATAATGCACAAGTGAAAATTCTAAGCATAGGCTAGCCCAGGTTAGCACGGCCGATTTTCCTCCGCAGCGGTTTTTTTCGCGCATTGGATTACCAACGCACTACTTAGCGCCGAGAATTGAAAATCCAAAAGTGTTTTATACAACGTGTAACGTTAAATGCGCAAAACCTCAGAGACCCCACCTGATTTTTAATTCAATTGACCTATTTCAGAGACAAAATAAGTCATTAAAAAAATTGTAAAGGTTTTATGTGCTGTTTTAGTTTTACTGGCCATTCTGATCGTTTCTTGCGTCTGCGGCGACGCGTTATCGAGGGATGAGTCGTCACCGGGCCGCTGCGCCGCGCTGACATTGGCTTGCTTGACCTATTAATAAATAGACACGGCAACGTTTTTGAAAAATGTGGCCGATATTAAAAAGTGGTTCAATTAATTCTGCTCTTTATCCTGATCAAACTATTTTCAGGTTTTGCGCATTTAACGTTACACGGTGTAGACGCGCAGGGATGCGCTCGGTTGGATTTGTAATACTGCCGTCAATAGCATAGTTGCAGTAAGTACGCTCTAGACGTTTTCAAGAATGCTTGATGATGTAAAAAAAAATGCTCGACTTACTGCAAATTTTTAATTGTTTAATTTGGTTTAAAAAGCGACAAAAATTTAGATCTCGTTATCGTGATCACGGCTGTATATTTAACTCATTTTTGAAAAAATCTGACTTACTGTAACTATTCTATTGAGGGCAGAATACTCGGCTCAACATCGAGAGTTGAAAATCCAGTGCGCGATAAAACCCCGCCGCGATATTTTTACCACCGTGCGAACGTGGGCTTGGTGCTATAGGCGTTTTCTACCATCGTAGGATGACTACAAAAAAGTCATTCAATAATTTTTCTTTACTTATCTTATGGTAAGTAATGAATATACAGCATGATATTTTTACCATCTCCAAATTTTTACAGGGTGTTCCACCCACGTTGAAAGTTGAAAGTTGTTCATGAATATGAACAACTTTTACTATGGAACCAACTCTAAGATCACGAAAAAAAAATCTGCTGTTTCATAAATTTTGGTCAAGTAGGTATTGAACTTTTGTATTAAACAGTTGATTTTGTTTTCGTGATTTCCGAGTTGGCCCCATAGTGAAAGTTGTTCATATTCATGAGTAGAACATTCTGTAAAAATTTGGAGCCTGTAAAAAAAACATCTAGTACTTATAGACAACATTCTAGTAATTATTACCTTATGTACAGCCCCAACGTAGGAAACAACGATCCTCAGCCAGATCGTGTTGATGAGGAAATTGAGCAGATCAATAAGGTAGATGTGCAGCATTCCAGGGTAGCACCTGGGCTCTGTGGTCATGGGCATATGTTCCACGTAGATGTGACGTTGGTTACCCGTTAAGAACGGAGGGTAGGGGTAGAAGCCATGCGTTCCGAGGTTCAGCACGATGAGGATAGGTTCCAGCCACGGGATTGCGATAGTTTGGAGCTGTAGAAAAAACAGATTCCGTTACTTATGACCATTTTAGAATCCTACTCCATTGGACCGATGACATTGTGAAGGCCGCAGGAATCCGCCAGATGCGGGAAGCACAGAACCGGTCGATTTGGATGTGCTTGGGGGAAGCGTTTGTCCAGCGGTGGACATTTTTCGGCTGAAATGATGATGATGACTCCATTGGAGAGATTAAACTAACAAGGGGAGTATCAGACATGGGAATCACAGATTTCCATCACTTTTATATACAACATTGTTTTTAGTATATGGTAAACCCGAAACACGTGTCTAGTATTTTTATCTAAAGAATCTATGTACAAAATTTCAAAACTGAATCATGAAAAATCACGAAGCTATAAGCTTGTTTTGTTACCTGATTGTCCGTACAAAAAGTTGGTTACCACTTAACACGCGCCGCCGGCCGACCGACTGTGACCTGTTGTGCGCATATGATTGCGGATAATTATGTACTTAGTATCGCGCGGTGTCCAACTTGTTACCATTTTTAAATATTTTTGGGACAAAATATAACATGGGTGTAAAAATTATTGGAATCGATTCGGTTACTTATTCTGAACAAACTATATTCAGGTTTGCAGTATACTAAAAATAATGTTGTATATTGCCCCCTCAATAGTTTAGCAAGATCGCAAAATGCAACTCTTTTATCATCGAGATATTTCAAGTTAAAGTTGCATGCGTAACTTAAGTATAAGAAACGTTTATGCGGCTTGCAACAATGGGTTACTTTAAAAAAAAATAACTCGACCGTGACTTGAACAGCCGACCCGTCGTCGCTCAGTAAGCAAAAGTGTTGCCGCTACGCCACGAGCCCATTGTTGCAAGCGGCATAAACGTTTCTTATACTTAAGTTACGCATGGAACTTTAACTTGAAATATCTCGATAATAAAAGAGAGTTGCATTTTGCCATTTTACTAAACTATTGAGGGGACCCTCCCCTACAATATATAAGGTCCCATTCAGACCACCAAAATAAGGACAATGGTAAAACAATATATAAGAAAAACTCATTAGGTACTTACAAGACAAATAATTAGCTAACGAAAATACACTAATGTACCGGCAATTTATTATTTTAGGGTCAAAATAAAATCACTTTAATCAGTGTTTTTTTTTAGCTTGGATATCTTCGGTTAGACCTACTGAGCGCTGTGTTAAAATTTGTCCATCTATTTTAATGGGACTCTGTATATAAAAGTGATGGAAATCTGTGATTCCCATGTCTGATACTCCCCTTGTAAGTAGATGCCTACACATATTAATTTCTTCAATCGCTCATAGATTAGAGCTTTCTTTAAGATAATTGCGTATTTACACAGGGCTATTTATTATACATAACGAGTAAAACATAATTATTTTCTTCTCTTAATTGCACAGTTTTATTTTCTTTATTAAAACCAACGTTATTTTCAACTTCAACTGGATAGTTTTACAACGTCTAATAATTCAGTTTACTGTTTTAGATCATTATCTTACATGATACACAATTGTGTCCGTTGTGACCAAAGACTATTATAACCACTTGACTGCGTATACAGTGCCCCGACGCACGAAAACTATTAGTATTTTGTCGCCTATGTATAGGCTACGGTACTAGTAGCAATTTTAGTTGTGTCCAAGTGTTAGACCTGCGTGCACGCTAAATTAATATATTTTTTTTTTACGTTTATGCAATTATAACGCATCAAAATGCCTTCATGCGCGGTTAAGTGGTGTGGGAAACATTCTTAGACATCTAGTTACAAAAAGGATGACATAACTTTTCATCGGTACATAAACATTACGAAAAATTATTTTTGATTTAATCAGATTATAAGCCACTGCAGGGGTCTATTTAAAATGGTGGCTGGGTAAACGAGCACACTTTTTGAGTCGCGCGTTGATGTCTTTTGGAAAAGTCTCGTTCTTGTATTAGACAATTCTAATGCTTCTATCCCTTTCTTTCCTTTTGTATGTTTATCGTAAAAAATAGTGCTGTTATCTTTAATAGCTGAAAGTTGATATCGAGAAAAATAAAATGAATACATTTTTTATTCAATTCACATACTTTAATAAAATAACTATCTACTATTAACCGACTTCAAAAAAGAAATACCGACGAACTGAGAATCTCCTCGGTTGTCAGTTCGTCGGTTTTTTTTTTTTTTTGTATAATCCGGGATTTTTTAGTTCTTTCTGTCCCCGACCGGGGCCGATCAGTCCATTTCCGGGATTTTTTTTTGTAATTGATTGATTTTGATTAAATATTATTTCTATGATTTTGATTTAGTATTTATTATAATGTTAAAATCCATTTTATCGATATCGACTATTTTCTCTTAATGAAGTAAAGCAGCCCTAACGATGCAACTTGACCTTGAACTGACCAATTGCAGCCGCGCGTTTTTCCTCATCCCCCGGCCCGCAGTAGTGAGTCGTGTGCTTCGAAGAAATCGGCCCATACGCTCTCTAGTGGTTATATTCTCTATGGTTGTGACAGTGGTCCGTTGTCCAACCGGTGTAAAACCAAGGGAATTGCATGTTTTCTTTGGATATACGGAAATCTTTGCACAAAATCTTAGTTTCATGTGGTGGTTAGTGTGTTGCGTAGGATACGATCCGCATGCATGCGTCTGCGTCGGTTGTAGTTGCACTTAAGCCCGTCGTCCACGACACTAAAGTAACCAGTTACAAACAAACTCTAAATCACTTGAATAACCAGAATGTCACAGGAATAGTTTTTTGAGGTTTGTCAAAAAAAACGCGTTTTTTTTTTGTTATTTTGTACAATAGTAAATAAATACATACATATTTGTTACGATCGCTGGGACCAACTCTGAAATCACGGAAAAAAAATTTGCTGTTTAATACAAAAGTTTCCTACTTGACCAAAATGTGTGAAACAGATTTTTTTTTTCGTGATCTGAAAAGTTGGTCCCATAGTGAAAGTTGTTCATATTCATGGGTAGAACACATCCTGTAATAATTTGGAATCGGTAAAAAAAACATGCAGTATTTTGATATTATTTTTTTTTTTTGCAAATTGCAAACAAAAATAATTTCGCGGGCTATTCTGGGACTGTCGCCTTTTAGGTAATCCGTTCGGGAAGCGACTTATTAACGCTTTAATGACTAATTTGTGATTGTTTGCGTCGTGTAAGTACCGCCTAAATATGCTATGACATTCTGGTTACTCGTTGGTGATTTGAGTTTGTAACACGTAACTTTTGAATAGCGTCGTGGGAGATGAGCCTTATGTTCACTGATACAATTGTTTCTTTGTATTTCATTTTTAATAAGTCAACAATGAGGAAAAGGGTGTCTCTGTCAGCTGTTTCTTGGTAATGAGTAGGGTTTATCCAATTTGTATATGTTTTCTTTTGAAGGTTTATTGTTAAAGTACCTTTTGTAAGCATAAAGATGTTGCAATTTTGTTCAGGGTACCTGCTATTATTGTGTGGCAGTATACAACGTGTAACGTTAAATGCGCAAAACCCGAAAATAGTTTGATCAGAATAACGAGCAGAATTAATTGAACCACTTTTTAATATATGTCACATTTAAAAAAAAAATCTTCATTAAAAACGTTGCCGTGTCTATTTATTAATAGGTCAAGCAAGCCAATGTCAGCGCGGCGCAGCGGCCCGGTGACGACTCCTCCCTCGATAAAGCGTTGTGTCGCAGACGCAAGAAACGATCAGAATGGCCAGTAAAACTAAAACAGCAAATAAAATCCTTACAATTTTTTTAATGACTTATTTTTTCTCTGAAATAGGTCAATTGAATTAAAAATCAGTTGGGGTGTCTGAGGTTTTGCGCATTTAACGTTACATGTTGTATATTGAGCCTTAGTAAAACAATTCTGGAGCGGTCATTGCTGGTGCATGTAACTACGAGGACAGATTTAGTTTCAAAATTCATAAGAACTTTAGTTGAAAGACAAAATTAAAGGAATTAAGGAATTTGGTGGCAAAAAATATTTATTTTGCATATTTTATGAAAATAAGTCTACAAAGTAACTACTCGTTTATCTAATACATATTATATCTAACACATTTTGAATAACAGTTAATTAAAAAGACATGTCCTTTTAAAGATAAGAATATTTCTCAGAAAAAATTGCTACTGATAGTGCGTTACGCAATTAGCCTGCTGCTTATTATTCCAGGAAAAAAGAACTTTAATACAATACAAAATAATCTATAACAATATAGTACTGTTAAATTATTGATTAATTAACCCGGCGCGCGTAAGGTTGGGTATACGTAATAATACACCCAGACACTAATAAATCGCTTGATATTTTCTGACATTATGCATATTTTTTTTTTATACATTTAAATTTTATCCTCTGTTTCAGTTTCCTATCTATTATAATGACAATAATTTAAGAAAAGAATTTAAAATCAATATTAAACCGTCAAAATGTGAAATCACTACATAGTATATATATATATACTCGTATAAAACAAAGTCGCTTCCCTGTCTGTCTGTCCCTATATATGCTTAGATCTTTAAAACTACGCAACCGATTTTGATGCGGTTTTTTTAATAGATTGATGAGTGATTCAAGAGGAAGGTTTGTATGTATAATACATGCATAATATAGTAGATAAACACTGATAATTTTAGAGGTTTCTAATGTAATGTCGTAAATAAACACATTTTTCTGCGCTTACATTGTAAACGCTGGCTGAACCCTTCGAGATAGATCAAAATAATGTACTACAGTATTGTACACCTTAAAAAAGTCTACAAAAAAGTCCGCGATGGTATGTCTATCTCTTAGGGATAACCCACTATAACCATTTTTTATCCTATACTTTTTACGAGAAATAATGGCTCTAAAATTATGTGTTTCTCCATTGCACCCGTGCGAAACCGGGGCGGGTTGCTAGTGTATCATATGGGTTTGTCACACCCACCTTATGCTCCGTGTTTACAAATGCACGCCTGATTAACGAATAAAGCAAGTTTATTTATTATTCCACTTTTATTCCTGCTTATTATTCCACTTTGTGTTAACCTTGGTTTCTTCATGAATAGTTATTTTGTCTGTTATAATATAACGTTTTTGTCTTTCTGCATTTGTTATACCTATTCTTGTTAGTTCTTTTGTTTTGAAAGTCATATCTTCATGTTGACTAAACATTAGGTTTGTGATTCATATGTATTTTATTGCCATCCATGGTGATTGGCTAGACGAGATTAGATAGCGTTTAAAATAAGATTGACACTTTTTACCTATACCAAACGAATTTTTCATCGTTATACGTTTCACCAATTTCGTAACTACATACAGGACAGTAGGTATGTATTGGGGTACCTGGATCAAAAGAGATCCAGGCACCCCAATACTCTATTCAAAATGAGCGTTCTATTCAGAATCATCTATTCGAAATGAGTGTTCTATTCAAAATCATCTATTCAAAATGAGTGTTCTATTCAGAATACTCTATTCAAAATGAGTGTTGCATTCAAAATCATTCATTCAAAATTAAGATTGTATTCAGAAAACTCTATTCAAAATCAGTGCTTAATTCAAAATCTTCTTTTTATTCAAAGTGAAGGTTGTATTCGGAATCCTCTATTAACAACGAATGTTGTATTCAGAATCATCTATTCAGAGTGAATGTTGTGAACAATTTTAAATGAGACCTATATTCAAGATAATCTATTTAAAATGTTCCATTCGGAATGGGACTTCTACCGTACGATTTCATGCTGGTTAATATAACCGAGACTTACCTATTAGGCACCATAAATTAAGTACAAGTATTTGTACCTGCAAAGACATTTAATTTTCATTAAGGTATGCAGGTATTATGCAGTGACGTGTATAATTATATCGATGTGGCTCCTGAGTAAAATACCGAATACCTACATCGTCTAAAATTGAATCCAGGATCAGTTGCTAGACACGACTGATAGTTTACATAACAAACACATTGCCGTTCCCGTAAAGGAAACAGATCGCATTCTTTTCTACCCATCGTGTGCCTCACAACTAAATAGTTTTACTTATTAATTCACATGAGAAATCAGCAATTAGTATTACGATTAAACCAATATGCCATTTACCTAATGTATACCTATGATATAAAATAGGTTTACTGGTGTATGCATAGTATGAGATGTTTTTGTTTGCTAACTGTAAGTACTCACATATGGTATGTATAGGTGTGATGTACTTGTCTATGCTGTGTAGGTAGGTAATTTTAAACAGAAATGATAGAAATAAAACAACTGAAATGTAATTGCTACTTTATTTACATCTTTTTATGCAATTTGCTTACAATATCTTTAACACATTTATAGATATCGTCATTAAATACATTCCCCACAACATGTTGGACACAGATATTTGCACTACAATCACATGGCAAATTTGTGAATTCTTCGGCGTCAAAAACTTGTATTCGTATTATTTTACTGCGATGACCCGTTGATGGTTTCTGTATGTACGAGTATACAATGTCGTTTCTTCGTCTTTTATTATTGTTACTGTGGTTACTATTGCTGCATGGTGGTGTGTCTTCAAATTGGAATGGTTGAAATGGTCTCTCTCTCTCCAAGTAGTTGACCACTTTTTGACGTATCGTTTCTTCAGCAGGAATTGGTGAGTATGAAGAATTAGTGGGGAAAATATCACTGGACATCTGAAACAAAGAAGTACATATTATTAATTAAATAAGTAAGTCCAAATTACAAGTTGACGAAGATAATGAACTATCCTAGAATAGATCGTAGTGCAAATATTAAAAAAATAATTTAAAATATACATTATTAATATTAGTAATAAAATAAAATACTTTTTGATAAAATATTTACTTACCGACATTGTAGAGCAGATAGGACCACTTGATTGTTTTTTTACGGTATCTTGGATTGGTTTATATAGGTACTGATCCATTTTTTTTTTGTCGTTAAGGTTCAATTTAATTTCGTTTTATGTATGAAAGTAATCCAAAACTTACGGCTCTCTATATGGCTAGGAATTTGTGACACGTGCACAAAGATGCATTACAATACGACGACTAGACGAGCGTTATAACCGCAGCGTTTTTTATCCCTCTAAGAGATTCAATATAAAAATAATACTATGGTTAAATTACAATTTAAATTAATTATATAAGCACGTTTTCTTTTAATCAGAGTTGCTTATGAGACACAATTGATTATCTATTCTTAGCAGCACCCGGAGCCGTATTGACACTTTTGAATGAAGCGTTTAAGACGCTGCGGTTATAACGCTCGTCTATAGATTTTTGTCGATGTAAAAATGCTGTGCTTGCAATGGTTGTGATGAACTTATTTTTGCAAGTATGCATTTTTACAAATTTGGTTATGCGTGACGCGTTTTTACGCCTATATAAACGGGTCGAGAGCAACAGTTCGCTACCAAACTCCTCCAAGTTCCAGAAGGACTCGGTGCTCCTGACTTCTACACCAAGTACAGAACATAAGTACATCAAGCAAAACTCTGCAAGCTTTGAAATGTAAGTAATTTATTTTGTTATCTTTTCAATCAATTCTCTGATGAATAATTTCATCTATTCACTCATTTCATCTATTCATTCATTTCATCGATTCACTCATTTCATCTATTCATTCATTTCATCTATTCATTCATTTCATCTATTCATTCATTTCATCTATTCATTCATTTCATCTATTCATTCATTTCATCTATTCATTCATTTAATCTATTCAACTCATTTCATCTATTCACTCTTTTCATCTATTCACTCATTTCATCTATTCACTCATTTCATCTATTCTACCGTTTCATTTCATTAATTTAGTTACTCATTTCATTTATTTATTATATCCATTTTTTTTTAATAATCGATTTATTTATTTCAGTTAATATTTTCTTGTGCATGTAATCTATTCACTCAATTAAAGCAATTTCATCCAACCCTGTACTGGACTGTGCCTTGGACAATGTTTTTCTTTGTTGCCTAATACTTCAATGTATATTGTTGCAGGTCGAAACAAACAGCTACCCAACTTTTCTCTTCCGATGATGAAGCCGAATATCAGCAGCAGTTGAAAAAACCGAAGGACTCGAAAGCGTCGTCTTCGTCGCTGTCTGCTAAGAGGCCAGCGGAGGGAGAATCGCTGAACACCGAGATTAAGAAGAAGAAAAAGAATAAGACCACAATCAAACCCATCAGCGCCAGCATGAGACCCACATCGCATGATCTATTCGGGACCGACAGCGACGACGACCAAGAAGAGGAGTCCGTTGGAAGCACCCTGGGTAAAAAAATACCACCATTACATTCATATTATACCCGCAGAGTAGCCAATGGCATAAGTAAACAGACTAATGAAAACAAAAAGGGTAAATTTTATATAGAATTAAAGATCTACGACCACAGTGAGATAGAGCATGTAGCGCCTATAAATCGATGGAGGCATGCAATTGTAACCGTAAAAAATCGGACTAATGATGAGACACCAGCATGGAATCATATAAAAGACTTTTTAAAAGAAACGCATAAAGAATTCAAGCACTGTCCCGCAGATTTTGTCAGCAGTTATTTTTAGTAGATATATATCTCTCAATTCTGTTATAATACTTACTCACTTATTTGTTCTTACTTACTAGTTTTAATCATTATAATAATCACTAACCCAATTAGTTTAACTATAGTATCTAATATAATTTGCGTACATAAAATATTCATAGGGTGACAAAATCATAATATATGCAATGTAATCATAATATTATCTTTTTGTTTCATTTGCAGTACAAACCCCGTCTACTCACCGAGTGCAATATGCAAATAATCCAGAATATATTGAATGTAAAAAATGTCTGATTAAAATACCGATTAATGAATACAAATATCACTTGAGAACCAATATTCACAAGTCTAATAGTTTATTGCAAAGCGAATTTGAAAATATTTACATAATTGCAAGTGCCTTCAAAAACAGAATCATAACATATCGTTTAAATCCTGCACAAGATGTTGAGTACCTCACACCGGAGGCATTCTTGTGTCAGAATAAAAATGATATCCTGAAACTTATACATACATCTTTAATGAAAAATACTTGTCTCAAGATTAATTTCGAATTGTTTGCTCACTTTGTATTACCTAAAACGAGTGAGCAACAACTTAAGTCATTCAATACAAAATATGAAATTATTTGTCATAACACAGATATTGATGACTTGTATTCGAGAGTAACCGAACTTTTAAAATGTAAAATGTCAGAATTCGAGCACAAAGACTCTGGATGGTCTTATCATTCTATAAGTCATCTAGAAATCAATGTGAATAAATATTGTCCAATGAGAGGTGGCACTTATATAGATTTGCCAACAAAAATTAAGAATTCTAAAAGTTGTATAAATATACAAAATAATGACAATCATTGCTTTTTGTGGAGTGTGGTAGCTGCTTTGTTTCCTGCTAAGATGAATGTATGCAGGATTCATTCGTACCCACACTACAGTTCTGTATTAAATATTGATGGAATGTCTTTTCCTGTCTCGTATCAAGACATAAAACTATTTGAAATAAAAAACAACATAAGTATTAATATTTACGGAGTAGATAAAAAGAGCGAAAACGTTACTGGACCTTTGTATTTGACAAATAACAGAAAATCTATACATGTTAATTTGTTATATTTAGAAAGAAAAGGAGTAAGTCATTACTGTCTTATTAAAAATCTAGCACGATTAGTAAAACGACAAGTGACAAGTCATAAAGGTATTTTTTTGCTGTGTGAATCATGTTTACAATTCTATAGCAGTGAAAATAAGTATAGATCTCATATCTGTTCAAAAGTTTTATCAATTTTGCCTGAAAAGAATAGTAAACTCGGTTTTAAGAATTTTGAAAGAAAACAAAAAATTAATTATGTCATCTATGCAGACTTTGAAAGCCTATTACAGAGTTGTTTCGAAACAAAATCTGAAAAAACACACAATTTCAAAAAACATCAGCCCTCATGTTTTGGATACTATATATGTTGTTCACACGATCCAAGCCAAAATAAATATGTTACGTATAGAGGTCCTGACTGTGTTGAAGTATTTGTTACTAGATTAATAGAAGATGTTACGAAAATAAATGAAATATTATCTTCAACAAAATTAATGATACCTTTAACGAAAAAAGAGCAAATCAGTTATAACAATGCTACTATTTGTCATATTTGTGACCAGTTATTATTTCATGATAAGGTACGTGACCACGATCATGTGACAGGAAAGTATAGAGGACCTGCACATGTTCAGTGTAACTTGATGTTTAGAGTATGTCCATTCATACCAGTATTTTTTCATAATTTATCGAATTACGACTCCCACCTCTTTATACAAGAATTAGTGAGACATGGAGGTTATATAAAAATTATACCTAAAACTAAAGAAAAGTATTTAACTATTACCAAATATATAGACAGCGAGAAGGGAGACCGGTCTATTCAAATCAAATTTATAGATTCGTTTCAATTCTTAAGTTCTAGTTTAGATGCACTAAGTAAAAGTTTATCAGATCACGACTTTATTCATTTATCAGCAGAATTTAATGATGAAAAAATATACTTGTTAAAAAAGAAAGGAATTTATCCTTATGATTATATTAACACATGGGGCAAATACGAAGAAAAAACACTACCACCAAAAAAACACTTTTATAACTCTTTGAAAATGAAACACATTAGTGATGAAGAATATGAACACGCGAAAACTGTGTGGAATGCCTTTAATATTAATACAATTGGCGAGTATACCGATTTATATTTAAAATGCGATGTTTTGTTACTGTGTGATATATTTGAAAATTTTCGTAAAATAAGCTTAAAATATTATAAGTTAGACCCTGTGTACTATGTGAC
Organism: Eremobia ochroleuca; assembly: GCA_949629135.1. Lineage (NCBI taxonomy): Eukaryota > Metazoa > Arthropoda > Insecta > Lepidoptera > Noctuidae > Eremobia > Eremobia ochroleuca. The sequence continues at coordinate 6,641,010 of OX451405.1, read as the reverse complement.
GGCACCTAGTTTGAGCTGGGATGCTATGTTGCTTTATACACGTGTTGAACTAGACTTGATTGATGACTTAGAAATATATCAAATGTTAGAAAAGGGCATACGTGGTGGTCTGGCTCAGTGCTCACTACGCCATGCAAAAGCAAATAATCCCTATCTTTCAGAATACAACGACCTAGAACCGACTAGTTATTTGATTTATCTCGATTGCAACAATTTGTATGGATATGCAATGACGAAAAAAATCCCAATTTCAGAATTTAGACTTTTAAAGCAGAAGGAAATTAACTGTTTCGATGTTATGAGTGTTTCTGACGAAAGCGAATATGGCTTCATTTTAGAGGTAGATCTCGAATATCCTGAATCAGTACATGATTTTCATAGTGATTTGCCTTTTGCTCCAGAGAAATTCATACCCCCTGGAGGAAAGACAGCTAAACTTATTGCAAATTTATATGATAAATTTAACTATGTAATTCATTATATTCACTTAAAGGAGTGTTTAAAATACGGGTTGGTTCTAAGAAAAATTCACCGAATTCTTACTTTCCGACAGGAAGAATATTTAAAAAAATATATTGATTTAAATACTAGCCTGCGTCAAGCATCCACAACTGCATTTGAGAAAGACTTTTTCAAGCTTTTAAATAATTCAATTTTTGGTAAAACGATAGAAAACAAACGTAAACAGGTGGATATTAAACTAGCTACAAAATGGACGGACAAAGAAAATGTCACAAATAAGCAACTCTGTGCTGAAAAGCTAATTTGTAAGCCCAATTTAAAATGTGTTTCAATATTTTCGGAAAACTTTGTAGCGGTGCAACTAAAACCAGAAAGAATTGTTTTAGACAGACCGATTTATATAGGTTTTACTGTTTTAGAATATGCTAAGTTACACATTTATCAATATCATTACAATATTAAAAAAAAATATATGAATAATGTCAGGCTATGTTACACAGACACCGACAGTCTTCTCTATTTATTCTACACTGAAGATATTTACCATGATATAAAAAATAACTTAAAGGAATTTGATACAAGTAATTTTGATTTGGATAACTCATATTTAATACCTCGGGTAAATGCAAAAGTACCCGGTCTATTTAAAGATGAACTAGGGGGAGACGTGATCCATGAATTTACTGGTCTAAGAGCAAAACTTTACTGCTTATCGGCTTCTAAAACTGAAATAAAAAAAGCAAAAGGTATTTCAAACTCTGTTACTAACAGGCTAGAGATGTTGCATTACAATAAAGCATTATTTGATGATGAAAGTAGATCATGTAAGATGAATATGATTAGGTCAATCAAACATGTTTTATACTCGCAACAAGTAAATAAAATGGTGATGAATAGAAATGATGATAAAAGATATATACTCTCAAATCAGATCGAAACATTACCTTGGGGTCACCGTAAGATTGTATTATAGTTTGTAGCTTTGTATTTACCTAAATCTATTAATTTATATCATTAAGTATTATTATATTTGTTAATAAACGGTTATATAATGACATCGAACTTTTTTTCATTTATTGATCCCTATATATACGCAGGTCATTTACATTTATCTTATATTTCACGATGAAGTTCGTCAAGCAACCACAGACTTTAGAAGTTAATAATATAAAATTAGAAAATCAAACACGTAATGTGAAACATAGTGCACTTTTACCCGATACTATTAGAAGTATAATATGCGGACCATCTAACTGTGGAAAAACTAACATTATGCTTAATTTAATATTACATGAAAATGGTCTCAAGTTTAAGCATATATACTTATACTCAAAGACAGCTTTCCAGCCAAAATATTGTTTTTTAAAAGAAGTAATGAGCTACATACCAGGTGCTAACTTCTTTGTCTTCAATGATAATAAAGAAGTCATACACCCCAATGATGCTTTATCTAACTCGGTAATGATTTTTGACGACGTAGCGTGTGAAAAACAAATCAATATCCGTAATTACTTTGCAATGGGGAGACATAAACAGATAGATTGTTTTTACTTATCACAAACCTATTCTAAAATACCTAAACAACTTATACGAGATAATGTTAATCTTTTAATTATCTTCAAACAAGACGAGATAAACTTAAAACATATATATAATGAGCACGTGAATACAGATATCGTATGGTCTGAATTTAAACAACTATGCTCTGCCATCTGGAAAGACCGCTTTGATTTTTTATTAATTAATAAAGATTGTCCTCTAAATGAAGGTAGATACAGACAAGGTTTCGACATATTTATATACTTTTAGAAAGTACATATATATCACCTTTTTACAGAAAATATATCAATCGAAATCTGATATCTGCAAATAACGGATGGGTCATAATTAAAAAAACATAATGCAGGTTAATATTAAAGAACAATTGATAAAGTCAGTCGATAATATAAAAAATAAAATTGAAACAATACAAAATGAAGAAGATACAGCTCATTTAAAATTTAAAAAGGTCTTCAAACCAATAACAGACCCACTAGAAACATTAATTAGAGCGAATGATAAAATTAAACCGATATTGGACATTTCAAGAGATGACAGTAACACGGTTAGAAGATTTAGCTCATCAACAGATTATGCTCCAGATTATGAAAGTTTTAAAGAATGTATAAAAACGGATTCGAATGAAGATTCTGAGTGTTATAAAGACGCTTTGACAAGAAATCCTTTTAAAGATTCTAATGATACACTGATTTCATTAAATAAAGAAGATATGATGGAAATGTATGATAATATGAATGTCCCATTTGGGATACGTAGTGAAAATAAAAAACTGATGATGGGGAATAGTAAGATTTCGTTTTCTACTGCAAATAAGAGCATTCATTCGCCCAAAACCAATATAGTCACTATTGATAAAAGGTCCTATGAATTAACACCAGGTCTAAAGGAACTTTTGGTACGCAGTAAACCTGATCTAAATTTGGTTACTGAACTGGATAAAATTGTCTATAAAGATATGCTTCATAATACACATGCGCACAAAAGAGACTTTCATCCTAATGGTCAAATAAAAGGTGATAAAAGTTTAAAATATCGTCAAATTATTAAACCTTTGTTTTCACAAAATAGTTACGTTCAAGATGAAGGACAAATAATGAGAACAAAAAGTGGTGGTTTTTTACCTAAATTAAAAAAATATAAAAGTAATACCGATTATGTATACTGGGATGACCCTAATGAACTAATTGAAAGGTTGAAACTTCTAATTGCTTCAAAAAATGCTGGTAATACTAATCATGACAATGAAATTCTGTCAATTATAGAAGAGTTAAAGGAAGCTGATATTATAAAAGACTAAAAAGCTTTGGAATGTTCTCAGTTATTTAAGTATTTTGCAACATGAATGATCACAAAAATATTAATTGTGTTTGTACAAATAAAACATCAGTCATAACTGAAAGTAACATAAGAGTGGAGCGTGTTGAGATTAAAAATACAATAAAAGATACGCAGTCCGGTAAAAATATTATCGAAGAGCATATCGAAAAACTTAAAGTTAATATTTTCGTACAAATAGAGCAACTGAGTAAACTTATTGCAATTTTAAACGAAAAAGTAAGAAATCTTGAAAAAAATATTGCGTTGAAAGAAATTGCAGGAAAATTAAATAAGCATTATGAGCAAAGTAGATGTCATAAATGAAATTCATAAATGTGCTAGAGTTAACTTTCCAAGAAGACAGGTCATACTTAAAGATATCGATGATCTCTGGCAAGCAGATTTAATGGACATGCAAGCAATTTCAAAAGTGAATGGTGGTTACAAATATATACTAGCAATCATAGACACTTTTTCAAAATATGCTTGGACAATTCCTTTAAAACAAAAAAATAAGCAGCAGGTGTCTAAAGCATTTGAAAGTCTATTGCTGAAGGGACGTGTTCCAAGAAATTTGCAAACTGATCTGGGAAAAGAGTTTTATAATGATAAATTCAAAAATATTGTTACAAAGTATAAAATTAATCATTATTCAACGTATTCTACTAAAAAAGCCTCTATTGTAGAAAGATTAATAAGGACATTAAAAAATAAACTGTACAAAGAGTTTAGTCTTAATGGGAATTACAAGTGGATGAATGAAACGCTCAACAAAATTATAAACGAATACAATAATACTACTCATAGAACTGTGGGACAACCTCCTGCTTCTGTAAATCATAGCAATAAAACAAACTTAATGCATAGATATATACGAATGGCTGAATGTAAGAAAAGCACTAAGTCTAGGAAGTTTAGTGTCGGTGATTTTGTAAGAATAAGTAAATACAAAGGATGTTTTGATAAAGGCTATTATCCTAATTGGTCAACAGAAATATTTAAGATAAAAGCAATACAAGAAACTAACCCGTTAACTTACTTGTTAGAAGATGCAAGAAATCGACCAATACTAGGAGCATTTTATGCTCAAGAACTCCAAAAAACTAAACATCCTGATTTGTACTTAGTTGAAAAAGTATTGAAAAGAAAAGGGGATCAAGTATATGTTAAGTGGCTCGGACTTCCTACAAGTGAGAACAGCTGGATAGATAAAACAAATGTATTTTAGGCGGACCAAACAAAAATTTATTGTAATGTGTATTTAAGCAAATACACATATTTTTTCTATTCATTACGTATTTGATCTTAAAACAAAAAAGACTTGTATATGCCTCTATTAAATACGTTTCTATTACTCTGAAGAAAAATAAAGTAATAGAGATGAAAACAAAACGAGGTTTTTCAGACAGCAAAAAAACAGTTTCACCAGCATTCAACAGAGACATCAATAACGAAAAAAATGGAGCTGGTTTTAAGAAAACTCTTAAAAAAATTGTTAGTCATACTAAAAAGCACATTAAAAAAGTAAAACCATCATGCAAAAAAGCATTGATGGAATTAGCCTACGCAGCAGCTAAGGACTTTGCATCAGATATACCAATAAAGTTACCTAGAATTATACCAGTACCAAAAACTGGAGGATTTCTTCCTTTAGTACCAATATTTGCTGGATTATCTGCTGCTGGCAGTTTAGCTGGAGGTGCTGCTGGTATCGCGAAAGCAATAAATGCATATAAAACAGCTAAGAAACAATTACTTGAAGCGAAACGACACAACAAGGAAATGGAGGCGTTATTCATTGGAAGAGGATTACACCTAAAGCATTATAAGGATGGTTTAGGCATTTACACCGCAGAGAAAAAAAACTAAATTTTCGGCTACCTAATAGAGCTTTAACTAATATTGATATAATAAAACACTCTAATAATATTCCATTTTTCCGAGGTGTGTTTATGAGAGATCAATTACCAGATAAAGTATTGTCAATAGAATGCGGAGTCATCAATCTTGACTCTTCTAAAAACTCTGGTACTCATTGGGTAGCCTATGCCAAAATAAATGAATACATAGAATATTTTGATAGTTATGGTAATTTAAAACCTCCAAAAGAATTTATGAAATATGTAGGAAATAATATTCAGTATAATTATGAAAACATACAGCGTAATCATTTGTATAATTGTGGTCACCTGTGTTTAAAATTTCTTCGGTCATTTTGGAAAGAGAATAAAGTAGCATAAGGTATGACAGGACTTGTTATAAAAGTTTATATCCTGATACTCTACACACATTCTTAGATTAAGTGTGAGGATAATCACTACTCACATTGTAAATTATTATTGAGCTAAATTTAATAAAAGTAATTTTGTTAATACATAGATACAACAATGTTAGTTTTTAATAAAACGCCTACAGTGACAAGAAAATGTAATATTTCACTTCCTGTTTCCAAAGAAGCTAGACGTATCAACAGTATAAAAATTAAAAGACATATTAAAATTACTAAAGAGAATAAAAGATTTCTCAGAGATATTGGATTAAAACTAAAGTAATAATAACATGCTTCAAATAACAGATTTAGCGCAAAATGACAACTCTATTGAAAGTTATGAGATTCATAGCTACAATCCGTATAATACTAGTTTCGAAGAAAATGATGAAATCAGAATACCCATTCATCATCAAGATTTGTATGTATTGCCCTGCAACAGTTCAATTTTTATAGAAGGATATGCAAGTGTATCTACTAAAGATCCAGCAGGAAAAATAATAAAAAAAAATATTGATTTCATAAACAACCCAATCTTATATTTGTTTCAAGATATAAGGTATGAAATAAATGGTGTTGAAATCGATCGAATTAAAAACGCTGGTATCACAACAACTTTAAAATCGTATGTCTCTATGAATGAAGGTGAAAGTAAAGCTGCAGCAATTTGGGGGTGGAACTTAAATGGTACGAAAACAGGAAAAGGCTATTTTAATGTTATTGTGCCATTGAATAGATTATTAGGATTTGCAGAAGATTATAACAAAATAATAATTAATTGTAAACATGAACTTATTTTACAAAGAAGCAGCTCCGCATTAAACTGTGTGCTTTTGGACAAAAATGATACCGTAGAAATAGTTATACAAAAAATACAATGGCGTGTGCCGCATATCAAAGTTTCCGATCGTAACAAATTATTATTACTTAAAAGTTTGGAGAGAGATCGGTCCATACAGTTAGCATTTAGAAACTGGGATTTGTATGAATATCCGCTATTACCAAAAACAACAAAGCATTCATGGTCGGTGAAGACAACTTCACAATTAGAGAAACCTAGGTTTGTTATATTAGGTTTGCAAACTAACCGAAAAACTAATAAAACTATAAGTTCTTCCTTATTCGATCATTGCAATGTATCCAATATTAAATTATTTTTAAATTCACAATATTATCCGTATGACTCACTTAGTCTGAAATTTGATGAAAACAAATACAGTATATTATACGAAATGTATGCTAACTTTCGTCAGTCGTATTACAACTTGGGCATAGATCCGTTGCTTAGCTTAAATCAATTCAAAGAAATTGCTCCACTTTTTGTAATTGATTGTTCAAGACAAAACGAATCGCTCAAAACTGGACCGGTCGATGTGCGATTAGAAATTGAATGTTCAGAAGATATTCCAGATAATACATCTGCCTATTGTTTAATCATAAACGATCGACTTTTCGAATACAAACCTTTGAGTAATATTGTGAGAAAATTATCATGAATGTTATTGTGGATGTGCAAGGGTTTAAGAATGAAGAAAACGAATTTATTCCAAAAGAAATAGCAATGATATATGAAGGACGCATACAAGTACTGTTGATAAAACCACCACGACCATTTTATGACTTGACGAAAAAAGAACGATTACAAGTAGCTTGGATTGAAAAAAACAGGGGTATACACTGGAATGAAGGTGCTGTACCATATTTTAACTATAAAGCTAATTTAGGTACTTTTTTTAAAAATAAAAATATATTTACAAAAGGTAACGAAAAAGTGTTATGGATAAAAGATATATTCGGAATTGATAACGTATATAATTTAGAAATTAAGCAGTGTCCTAGTATTATAGAATTGTATAAAAAATATTCAAACTCACCTGATATTATAAGTTGTATCAATCACACAAATATTTGTGCCTTAAAAAATGTATTTTGTTTAAAGAAGTGGTGTGTCGAAAATAATGTTCTTATTTCATGAGCAGCAATATTCAAGTTTTAGAAGATGTTTTATGCTACCAGATTCAGTCAGGAAATGAATTACTTTTATTTAAACCGTTTTATCTTCACTTTAAATATCCTCTAATAAATTGTGTTCTATAATATTAATTGTTTTATTTACACAACCTACCTCGATGATCTTAATATTACATGGGTACATTGGCTACCTACATTATAACTTTAACTCAGTAATTTAGCATGAATGTATGTTTATTAAATAAACCTAAACCAGGACGCAATCTAGTAAGTTATATAAACAGATGGCATTTGAGAACAAAAGTCATTTCACCACGTAGGTAAACACTGACTAGATAAATATTCGAATGCATTCGTGTACTATTCATCTAATGTAACAAAAAATTGAACAATCTTGAATAGAGGTCTGATTTCGATTTGAATAAAACATTCATTTTGAGTACAGGATTCTGAAAATATCTGTCATTTTGAGTAGAGGGTTAGAACACTCATTTCAAATAGATGATTCTGAATAGAACACTCATTTTGAATAGATGATTCTGAATAGAACGCTCATTTTGAATAGAGTATTGGGGTGCCTGGATCTCTTTTGATCCAGGTACCCCAATACATACCTACTCAGGACCCATTTTTAACCTTTTGGCCGCCACGGACGGCTATTATAGCCGACAAACGAAAACGTGCCAAACACGCCACCGACGTCTACAGCCGTCAAGAAAACGACATTTTTTAAGTACAAAATAAATCTTTTCTAATTTAGTATATTTATTTTGTACTAAAAAATGTCGTTTTCGTGACGGTTGTAGACGTCGGTGGCGTGTTTGGCACGTTTTCATTTGTCGGCTATAGCCGTCCGTGGCGGTCAAAAGGTTAAGCAGTGCGCAAACTGGAACCATGAATTCAGTACTGAACACCCAGCGGCCTCAGCATGGGGACTGTTCATTTATTACGTCAGACAATTTGGGGTGCTGAACAAGTCTTATTTCTTCATACCTGGGGGTGGGAGGGGTCTAGATTATTCTAGATACTAATCTTACGTAAGATTCAAAGGGAGGGGTTCATTCAAGTCTTATTTTTTCTAACGTATGGGGGAGCGGGGTCAGAAATTAGTTGAAATTGTCTTACGTAATAAATGAACTAGCCCCATTGAAATTTTTCGTCGGAAATTAAAAAATTTTTTGCTCCGCCAGACATTTTCACTGCGAAGGTATTACACTTTTCTATGAAAGAGCAGTTTTTTTTTTTTGGAAAATGTTCGGCGCTACGCTCTAGGATTGTGCTGAAATCGTGGTGACAGTTTGCGCACTGGGTAAAAATGTATCCTGTATAGGCTGTATATTTCACTATTTAGAAACGTATGGTTCCTTCATAAAGATAATAAATAATAATATTAATGCAGGTTGAAATCACTCACGATTTTTTAAATTCAAATGTATAATCCGTGAGCAATTTGGAAGTTTTTACTACAGAACTTCGATACTACTGACTTATAGCATATAATTAACTATTTACCTATCTATACGTAACTATCAAATGTTACCAAAACGGTCAGTAAGTCTCGTGAGAAACTCCCCAACAAAAAAAAAAAAAAAACTCTCAAAGCAGCATTTTTTTAAGAAACCATCATCATCATCATCTGCCTAGCCTTTTCCCAACTATGTTGGGGTCGGCTTCCAGTCTAACCGGATGCAGCTGAATACCAGTATTTTACATGGAGCGACAGCCTATCTGACCTCCACAACCCAGTTACTGGGTAATACGCCTTGGTAAGACTGGTTGTTAGACTTTCGGGCTACTGATGACCCATAACGACTGTCAAAGATCCACGAATGACAGCCGGGACCAACGGCTTAACGTGCTTTCCGAGGCACGGAGGGGTCTTGGTATGTGAATTGTCACCCATCCACGGACCAACCGCGGCAAGCGTAGCTTAACCTGATCGATCGACCCGTGCGGCTGTTATTACTTAACCACAAGCCCCCTTTTTTAAGAAACCCTTATTGTCCATAAAACAATACAAGCAACATTCACATAGAACATCATCAGATTACTCACGTTATCATTGTTCACATCGCACTGGAACCCGTTCGTCACAATGGCGACCGTCAGCAAGTGGTAAATAAGATCCACGACGCTGGATACCTGAAATGTAAACAGTTATTATTTACAAGTCAAAACAGAAGGGATACAGTAAGGGCTCTTTCCCACGGCAAGATCCCGTTTTTTGCAGGATCCCGTTTATTAGTGTACAGTACCCCGTTTAGTAGTTGCAGTATCCGGCAAACAGGATGCTTGTGTGAATATGTATATTTAAACACGCACAGTACTAAACGGAATCCTGCAAAAAACCGTACCTGCAAAAAACGGGATCTTGCCGTGGGTAATAGTGGGTCCACACGATACAGACTTTCATACAGACTACAGACTTTCATACAGACTTCTATAGAATTTTGTCCGTGCAACTAAGCAGTACAGACAAATGTCGGTGTGATAAAAAGTCGCACAGACAAAATTCTATAGAGGTCTGTATGAAAGTCTGTATCGTGTGGACCCACCATAAGGGCCCCCTAACTGTATTGTGTAAAACGGAGATGTTATTGCAGAAAGCCTGAAGACTTGGTTCTCGATATACTGCAATAACATACCTAGTCAGGAATTTGAGATAATTTTCAAGTTATACAACAACAAACTGAATGTCACAATTAACAAAGTTTAAATTCCATTGCAACCAAAAACTTATTAGGACCTTTTTGTTACAAATGGCTACTCTAAAATCAACTTAGCATAAATTTAAATAGAGTAGATAACTGATTACGTGGCGATGGGATGTACACTGTGTGAGATTATGAACACCGCTATAGGTTCTGTGTGACTAGATATAATTGTTTAGCCGGTCATCAATGCGGTTGGAATATTGAGCGTCATGTAGATTTTAGTGATGGCCAGTCCCTGAAGGACAAACTCATCGTTTTCGTGACGAAGTTTTTGCCCACCACTTGTTCGCTTGATTAAATTCTATAGGACTTCAGGATTTCACGATTTACTAAACTATTGAAACTATTAAAACCTCAAACGGCGCAAAAACAACATTATTGGGAGCTGTCATTTTTGAGCCGTTTGGGGTTGAAACACTAGGGCCTTGGGGTCCGAATATTTCCGGACATCGCCAAGCGGCTGGTTGACTCTTCACGTGACCAGAGGGCTGGCCTATTTTTAGCGCAAAGAATCAGCATCGCCATCCAACGTGGTAATGCTGTCAGCCTTTTGGGCACTTATCCCATTGACAGCGAAGCGGACGAATTTTTTAATACCCATTGAGCTTCTGCCTTTTTCGTATTATTATATACTGGTAAAATAATATATATATATGCATAATATATGTATACATATATTAGTGTTAACTTGTAAATTGTAAGTGTTCTAAAACAGATGCAAAATAAAATGGTTCGCTAATAGCTAAGTACTGCATACAAAATTTGAAAGCTAAGTTTAAATCCCTATCTCTTCCAAAAAAAGCTCATCTGACCCAGCTAATTGCAGTATCTTTTGTATGCAAACAAAATAAAATATAAGTTAGTGACCAACATTTAAATATCTTGGCAATTTAAGTGATAAAAGATTTTATTTCTGTAAGTAGGTTTGTACAAACACTTTTACACGACAATCATATTTTAAAACCTAGAGGACGTTGATGTTTCCTATCTGATTACTCTGAGAAAACCCAAACAAAAGATGTCACAGTCTCTTAAAGTCGAGACATAATCTTGGTCAGAATATGCTGAGACCATTTAGATTGATGACTGAAATGGTCTTTTGAGGAAATAACCACACAGACTGAGTGGACAGGACCAGTCAGTGCACGCATGTCAACTCAACATTGTAGGAGTGGAACAACATTGAAAGCAACTGCATCTTCCGCTTTATCGGCTAACAGTGAACGCATATTAATTGAACGTACAATTTGATATAATGTTTGCCTTTGCAAGCAAAGCATAAGTTTCAAGACACACTGAATGATGTGTCAGGTAACTCGAGAACCACATTGTACGGTCAGCAATGCAGTAACGACCGCATCCGGTCCTTTATTTCATCATTGCAATGAAACAACAGATGTTTCAAGTTCTTACAAGGAATTGCTGGTACACACGGCGACACATCAAGCTGTAGGTACATTTTCAGTTTTAATTGACCCCGCATTGTGTAGGTTTTTCGTACACTCAGAAGTCAGCTTATACTGGTTATTTATAGTTTCATGTGTAGCCGTGTGTACAATTTGTACAGGAATGTGAAAGAGTAGTAAGTATTCATGCTACTATTATCGGAATTGTAGAAGTTCAGGAAGTGCACTGGTAAACATTGGGGATTGGAATTTCCTGTTTGCGGATAAACGAGATTCAGTTTAATGCGTTTCATTGGCATATCCATCATGGCGAGGAAAAACATTGGTGATTGCTTTTTGTTTGAGAATGATCTTGCTGTCCATCGAAGAGATGTTTTTTACGTCCCAGACAAAAAAAAGGACAGTTTATAGTTTGCCAGAACCTCACATCACCATCATCATCTGCCTAGCCTTTTCCCAACTATGGTGGGGTGGGCTTCCAGTCTTACTGGATACAGACATCCACAACCCAGAACCACACGTGTATAAACAGTCTATAATGTTCCCACTGCGCGAGACATGGGCCAACTATACATGAGAGGATGTGGGCCATAATCCACCACGCGGGCCCAGTGCTGGTTGGGGATTTCACGTTTTCGAATTTTTTGTTCTAAGACATACCGGTTTCCTCACGATGTTTTCCTGCCCCGTTTTGAGAGCAGTGATAATGAAATAATTTATAAAAAGCAAAGCCTGGGTTCAAATCTACGCCCTACAACTCATAAGCCGCGGCTGTTTCCACACATAACATAACTAAACAGTTGTCACCATTTAACCCTACAGCGCACAGTGTCCCACATATGGGACATACCGAAAAATGTCTTATAGTATTTTAAAAATCGTTCCAAGTAGCGTGATCTAGTGTTGACAAGATTAACTATTATGTATTTGAGTTTCGAATTTAGTACCATATATTTTGGATAGATTTGAATGAACAATTATTTATGTTTCCTTCAAATCGGTAGGTACTTTGAATACGATTAACGAGCGGCGTATAATAATCGCGAAAACATGATAAAATTAAAATGATAGAATTTTCAGGAAATTAAAATGATAGAATTTTCGAAATAATTAGTAGAGGTAAGTTCATGTTCATATTTGTCATTTTACGTGTAATCTTGTAATTTCATTGATACTCCGTAACACAGAAATGCATGATGTGCCATGCACAAAAACATACGTTTCTATTGAGTTATGATTTTTCTAAATATTTTTTCGAGAAATGGTTTCATATTTGCAGGCTAATGTATTTTTTTTTAAGCTGATAAGAAAAATCATGCACTGTAGGGTTAAATAAACATGTCAACTAATTTTAGGATCGACAAGCCCCAAAATACACACAAATCGTGCTACTCAATTTGACAACTAAACTGAATTCCCACTAGTCTCATCAAAAAGCATAATTATTAGTCTAACTTCCAACTATATCAATGATTCGCACGAGCGATCACTTTAAAGCGACGTATCGGAACACAGCGGAACACTCAGTCCTCCATATAATTATTGACAAATTTTGTAGCCCAATCGAATCGGGTAATAGGCAAATTACACACTTGGTCAGCTGGGTCAATTTGCTTCAATTGCAAACGTCCAAACTGGGCTGAAGACGACTTGATTGTCGATAGGTGGCTTTGTAATTAGGTCTATGTCATCATCTGCCTAGCCTTTTCCCAACTATGTTGGGGTCGGCTTCCAGTCTAACCGGATGCTGCTGAATACCAGTATTTTACATGGAGCGACTGCCTATCTGATCTCCACAACCCAGTTACTGGGTTATACGATACCCCTAGACTGACTGGACTGATAGTCTGACTGGTTGTCAGACTTTCGGGCTTCTGACTACCCGTAACGACTGTCAAAGATCTAGGAATGACAGCCGGGACCAACGGCTTAACGTGCTTTCCGAGGCACGGAGGGGTCTCGGTATGTAAAGATGGTCACCCATCCACAGACCAACCGCGGCAAGCGTAGCTTAACCTAATCGATCGACCTGTGCGGCTGTTATTATTTAGCCACGGGCCCCTTTAATTAGGTCTGTGTCTTGGATTAATTAATTTTATTTACACGAAAGAGTCGCAAAAATTTTTTTGACACAAAAAATGTTTGATGGCGAAAGTTGACCAAAAGTAGTTTGGCGAAGGCTAGACAGACAGATGATGATGATAATTACATTTTTGAACAGCATTGGAAGACTAGACGGAACTTGAAAAAAAAAAGGGGAGGTCTATCAAAACGTTTTATCCTAAAGATGATGTTGTATTTTTGTGAGTAATAATAAATTAATAACAGTCATACGGGTTGATCGATTAGGTTAAGCTACGATTGCAAAGGCCGTTAACGCACGTTTAACTGTTAGTCCCGGTTGTCATTCGTGTATACAAGGTGTAACATAAATAACGCACCTGTTAAGGGGTCATTGTACTCATCATTATGAACAACTTTTACTATGGGACCAAACCCGAAATCGCGAAAAAAAATCAGCTGTTCCCTACATTTATGTTCGCATAACTCGTCAAAATGTAAGGAACAGCTATTTTTTTTCGCGATTTCGGGTGTTACATGCTGATTTCTCGGTAAACTTTGCTTGCGCGATGCAAGATTTCTGTGACGTCAGATGAGGAATAGAGACATCCGAACAATAATTTAAACAACAGTGTAGTTCGAAATTCGAATGTGACGGTATAGATGTAACCGCAGGGTTTTGTTAAACCTAATGAATTGTTAAACTTCTGTACTTACCAAATGCAGGTATCCGATCAGGAAACATAGTGGACGGAGGTTGATACCGCAGCAGCGACTCTCTTTAGGAGTCATGGCAACACTAGAATGGAAAAATACGTGGTTAATAAACGATCTGCTTGAATATAGTTTCAATGTTTTTGTTGGTATATTGACATGTGGTACCTGACATATGGCAAATGATTTAATTTAATGTTTTGTTTCGTAATGTTAATTACTTACTAGATGTATAGAATCAAGTTCTTCTAACGGAACAGACAGCTGTGCTGCTAGGGAGTTTGTTGCGCCACTTCTTCCCAACTAAAGTACTAGGAAGCGGTGAAGGGCGGGCGTTTTGGACTTTTGGGGGACTGTCTTATGTAATTTGACGTTCATAAAGTGCTGATTCCTAGCCTAGTATGAATAAATGCTTTTAATTTTGATTTTATCCTCTAGGCTACGTGCAGTCTGTTCTATGAATATGTCACCGGTCATAAGTATTGTGATAATATTCTTAATATTATTATACACCGTCATTATAATGAAAATACTATAAATCAAATTATAGCAATGATTGCTATTCTAACGCGGTGATTTGTCAGACTTTTCTAGTCAATCATAATTTTAGCATTTTTATGGCTAAAATGCGGTTTAAAGACCAAAATATACTAGTATATAATTATGTATTTGGCCTTGTAAGACTGCCTCGTTGTTCTAGTCGCAAGCGCTAATATTAAGAATGAGGCCCTGGGTTCGATTCCCGGGTCGGGCAGTGTTTTTGGGTTTTTCCATCGGGGGTTTCTCAGTAGCAGCCCGGAGTCTGGATGTGTGCCCGGTCGAGGGACACCCCGGTCGAGGGTAATGAGCTCGCCCTCCGCAACATTGGACTTTAGGATAATTGGAGAAACGTAGGTGTACTCTAGTTACACTTCTGCGTAAGAGCGCTTTCGCACTACGTCCGATCCGAATCCGATCAGAATCCGTGAAACTACGGCCCGGAGTAGTCGTAGAACTATTTGTATCGTAGTTTACGCACTAGATCCGATTTCCGTCATCCGTGAATGGCGTGAATCTGCATTTCGGAAGTAGGCATAGTATTACTTGTATGAACAGTCGCGCACTGCGTCCGAACCGAATCCGAGTTGCATTCCGCCGAATGTGAACGCTCTGCTGTGGTTTTGCGTAAAATTACGCCTGAATCACGGATTTGGATCGGAGGTAGTGCGAAAAGCAATATCCGAATTCGGTCCGAGTTTTCTAGATCTGTATTTTCACGGATTCGGATCGGACGAATTGCGAAAGCGCTCTAACCCTTCGATAATCTGGCGTGGCACACACGACGACATATCAAGCAAAAAATTAAATAAAAGCTTGTAAAAAAACCAGTTTTAGCTGACCTCGCATTGTGTAGGCTTTTCGTACAATGAGAAGTCAGCTTTATACTGGAAATTATAGCTTGATAATGTCATCCGGCGTACACGGTGTTTTCCAGAAATAGTTGTGCAATCAGTGTGAACTTCTGTAATGTTATTGTAATGAGTGTGAATGACGACATAATTATGAATATTGATGACCAGTGAAGTAGGGGAAGACCCAAGAAACGATGGATGGATTGATTGATGGAGTTGACGTTGGAAAGGTTTATCATCTGCCTAGCTTTTTGCCAGCTATGTTGGGATCGGCTTCCAGTGTAACGAGATGCCGCTGAATACCAGTATTTTACGTGGAGTGTGGGTGTGGTGTGGAGTGTGGCCTATGATGATGATTATCTAGATGATGATTTATCTTTTTGATAGATTCTTTTTGTAAATGTGAGGACTTTGTAGACTTTAGATCTGTAGACCATTTTTTTATTTTATTAAGTACCTTGTACTAGTTGCCAGACCTGCGCTGTCCTCCCATACTTACAGTTATTTGAAAACATTGTAAACGCCAATTATTTTTGAAAGAGTAACCGTGGAGTTTCTTGCCGGCTCTTCTCCATAGGAAATTACCAATTGGAACCGTGCACCTAGCTTCTGACGCTTCATAAGTGCCCATGTAGGTTGTGAGATAAAATATTTTGATATTGAGTCCCAATATGAACTTTTGAGTATTTTAAACTTTTAGAACAAGTTTGATATGCTAGAAAAAGCAGGTTATAAACAAACGAGCATCTTTTTCTAAATATTTTTCCTCAATCCGTCAGGGCGATGACACACGGTCAATTTCGAATTTGTTACATGAAGGCCATTGTCGGTTCAAAATGAACCATTCAGTTAAAAATTTAGTTTATTTACACCTTTTCCTTATACGTGTTGGTATTAGTGACGAGTTTTTGCGTAAAACCAGTCTCTGTTTCATTGATATGACGTAAAGGTATGTCATAAGGAAAATATTGATTTATTGTAGGAGTTTATTATGAATAATACCTGTAATGGTGTGTATACCGCCTTATCAGATCGCCGTTTGATATCATTTGCCTTTTTTTTTCTTTTGTATCGATTCTGAATTCGTTATCTATGTAAACAAACTTTTTGGTGAAAACAGGCCTGGTAATTAAATAAATTATCTAGTTATACTAATGTTGACATGATTAAAATTTGTAAGTAATTAATATGTTGCAATGACATTTACTCAGCAATACAACAGCAGGGTAATTGCGTAACACACTATTAGTAGCAATGGGTTTCATTTTGACAGTTCAACAACATTCATTGCGTTATTTACGTTGTTGAGCAAACACATTTTTCGAACATGTGGAGCAACGGATTAGCAATATGCTTCAAAATGATTAAAATTGAAATATTACTCTCAATTTACAGGGTACAGGTCTCTGGTCTTATACAGCGGGCAATCGCAAGTCAGACTCGCACACGAAAGGTTCCGTAACACCGTACAATATTTTAAACACTACACATTTCTTTCTACACGTTTCCTGTATGGGATGTGTAGTACTCACTGTCAAAATTTCGGGTTAGTACTGATTCCCCCGTTGTTGTTTCCTCTCGAAATTTTTGATAAAAATATCCTTTAATTACATTCTCGAATCCCCCCAAAATTTAAAAAAATATGTAAGTACAGTGAACGGAGAAAGTGCTACCACCGAAATATTATTTTTAGGAACCCATTTTGAATAAGTGAATGATTGCTGCAAGAAATCAGCTCATGATAATTATGCGCACCAAAACATGATTATTTAGTTAGTTTTTCTCAAAATTGTTGATTTGTGTTTAAAATATGTACCTATATTAATTTTATATTGGTGATAAATTTATTCACAAAGACCACAATTACAATTTACTAGCTAACATTGATAGATATATATCACTACATAGTATACAACAAAGTCGCTTCCGTCTGTCTGTCCCTATATATGCTTAGATCTATAAAAGTACGCTACGGATTTTGATGCGGTATTTTTTAATAGATAGAGTGATTCAAGAGGAAGGTTTTTATCTATAATACATGCATAATATAGTAGAGAAACACTGATAATTTTAGAGGTTTCTAATGTGATGTCGTAAATAAACACATTTTTTTGCGCTTACATTGTATACGCTGGCTGAACCCGTCGAGACAGATCAAAATAATGTACTACAGTATTGTACACATTAAAAAGGTCTACAAAAAAGTCCGCGATGGTATATGTCTATCTCTTAGGGATAACCCACAATAACCATTTTTTATCCTATACTTTTTACGAGAAATAGTGGCTCTAAAATTATCAGTTTCTCCATTGCACCCGTGCGAAGCCGGGGCGGGTCGCTAGTTATAGATATATACAAGTATAAAATAAAAACTTAGAGAAAAAAGGCATGAGGGCATCAAAAAATTCGTCCGCATTTTGTATCAATGGGATTTATTATTTATTTTATATCGTAATTATAACATTTAAGTCTGTTGATTTATAATATAATTTAGAATTATTCTATAACTTTTTTATATTTTAAATGTAAAATTTTTAGTAGGTATATTTAATTAAATAGTACATTTTTCTAAGAAATATTAATATTTTACATTAATATTATATTTTTTGTAATTGTGAAGAAATTAATTCTAAAATTGACCAAAGCTGTGATTTGATTTGTGACACTGAAGAATAATTTGACCTGGAATTATTAAAAATCACTTAGTAAAGTACATTTTTCTTTGACTGTGTACGACCTCGATTACATCTGATAAAACGGGATTATAAGGTATTTTATTTTTCGTGTGGAGACAAGAACGGGGAAATTAGTACTAAACTAAATTTTAAGCGTCTGCCTATTACGGTTCAACAGATACAGCCCTGTGTCAGATGGACGGATAGTGAAGCCTTAGTAGTCAAATAGGGCACACCCTTTGGGTAAGGAAGTCTAAAAATTGGCAATGAAAATCTAGTTATTAATTACTACATCATCATCTGCCTAGCCTTTTCCCAACTATGTTGGGGTCGGCTTCCAGTCTAACCGGATGCAGCTGAATACCAGTATTTTACAGCGACTGCCTATTTGACCTCCACAGCCCAGTTACTGGATAATACGCTACCCCTAGGTAATACTGGTTGTCAGACTTTCGGGCTTCTAACTACCCGTAACGACTGTCAAAGATCCACGAATGACAGCCGGGACCAACGGCTTAACGTGCTTTACGAGGCATAGAGGGGTCTCGGTATGTAAATATGGTCACCCATCTACAGACCAACCGCGGCAAGCGTAGCTTAACCTGATCGATCGACCTGTGCGGCTGTTATTATTTAGCCACGGGCCCCTATTATTTAGTACATATTAAATGAAATGACTAACTTACGATACAAATAAATACAAAAATAAACTTAGAAGAAAATAAAAAATATAATATAAGTACTTTGTATAATACATAATAATAATACTGTTACTATTTTCACTTCAATTGCTTTGGCATTTGGCATTGTTGGCAGTTTAGACCAAAAAAAGTTAAGCTATGGTTTACAGGCGTATTCTAAACATTTTTTTTTTGGGGAAAAAGTCCTAGGGGTTTTTACCCCAAGCTAAATTATTATATTGTTATGTTTTAGTCACTCCACGACTTGACCATGGCTATTGTAAAACCATCTTTTGATTGTGTTCTTGCGAAATCTTTAGAAAAAAACCGGTCAAGTACGAGTCACACTCGTGCACCAAGAGTTCCGTACAATGTAGGTAGGTAAATATTTTATCACAGGAATTTTATTTTTTCTAATGTAGCTACAAATTTTCGGTTTTCGGATTGTTCTTTTACTTGTGCGACGTGACATTGCTTCTTGGCAAATTTGATGATAGGTTTTGATTACGGAACATAAACGACCGTATCTTTTGATTGGGTTGACTTAGAAGTTTGTTTTTTTTTTCACTGCTTTAAGGAATTTTAGCCCTGAGTATTTTGATTTTACTTTCAACTTGATAACTCCACGCGTTCCTGAGAAAAAGGGTCTTGACAGATGGACAGATAAGACGGCCAACGAAGTGATCTTATAAGTGTTCCGTTTTTCCTTTGGAGGCACGGAACCCTAAAAAGTAGCAAGGAAGCGGAAAATAATTAAAAACTAAACGAAATTAATTAAGCATTGTCTCGAAAAGACCGATAACCGTTTTATTTTACGGAGTGTACGTGTTTAAATAGGATACATAATTATTCACACGGGCATAGTTTTCCGGATACTGCGAACAGGATGCTTGTGTGAATATGTATAGGTATTTAAACACGTACACGGGACACGTAAACGGGATCTTACCGTGGGCAAGGGCCCTAAAATAGTAGGTATTACGTTTAACCGGTTTTTTAGGGTTCCGTACCCAAAGGGTAAAAAGTAACCCTATTACTCCCGCTCCGCTGTCCGTCCGTCCGTCTGTCACCAGGCTGTATCTCATGAGCCGTGTTAAGTTGCAATTTTCACAGATGATGTATTTCTGTTGCCGCTATTTATTTATTTATTTATTTATTTATCCTCCTACTGGAACGCCATACAGCAATTACACCAACGGAGCCAAGAATTACTTAACGTGCTGCTTCCCATCCATCCTGTGCGTGGTGGACATCGAACGGGCGGCGATGGAACACGCACGCTCACACAGCATCAGCTCAATAGTGCCATTACTCCATCCAAATCGCGCACATTCTTTGCGATTTTTTTGAGATACAATTAATTTTTCAAAATAAATACATTAAAATTGTAAAAACGGAAAATTTTGGTGTGTCGTCCTGATTGACAGATGTCAGATGATTGCTATAACAACAAATACTAAAAAACAGAATAAAATAAATATTTAAGGCGGCTCCCATACAACAGACATGATTTTTTTGCCGTTTTTATAGATACGGAACCCTTCGTGCGCGAATCCGACTCGCGCTTGGCCGTTTTTTTTTTTTAGTATAAAGTAACTCAAAACATTGTCGGGTATCATGTGAAACTATCACGTTTTCATTTAAAATGCCTAATTATATTATAAAATAATTTCGTTAAAAGTGCGTGTGAAAAGCCTTTGGTGGTATTTATGCTATATTATTGTATTTATTGGTAGCCCTGTTAAATAAATAAAATATTAAGTTAAGTACCTAAATAAATAAACCAACTCATACCAATTATGTACTTACCTAAGTATTATTAAGTCATACTCAATATTAATCCACAATATTTGAGGTATTGTTAAATCTGGGTTTGTAGTAAGTAATACAACGTTATACTTTAAAACGTAATGTAAACAGTACCTACAAATCAACAATCATGTTGTGACATAACGATATAATTTGACATTTCCTTATTTAAAATGCCGGGTACCATAACAAATCAAACCGTCTCGAATGGCTACCGTATAAATATCCTAAATTGAAATAACATCACTTTATTTTAAACAGAAGAACAAAACACACTATCTGCAAGTGACATTAGACACGAAACACGACACCACAGGAATTATCCATTTAAAACTGTAGCAGCTTTTGAAACACTGTTAACACAAAAAAACGTAAAAAAACGAACAAAATTACTAAAATACAAGTCAAAAACACTTACATAGAGTTAAAAATGCAAGAAAATCCAATAGAACAGTCACTAAAACAATAAAAACGTTTTCTAGTTCTTTACCGGAGGAACGCGCAATGAGCACTGCGCAGTTGTGCGCAATGTGCGCGCTCACAGTTGCAAGTTGCGCACGAGTGTGAGTGAGCGACGCAGCGAACGTTGGCCACGCACGTGTGCGCCTTCTTGGAAAGCCCCGTGTGTATATCAGCCCGACTCTCCACTCAAACAAGGAAATTAAGCGTCGTCGATTTGTTTCCAAACCAACGCATATATTATAAAACCAGTATTTTCGATACATTTCTCATAACAAAACGTTCAATGAATACATTTATTAACAACGCTTCCAAAAACTATCGAGCGTCTACTCTGTGAAGGGAGTGCAGTTAATAAATTGGTCAAACGTTTGATCAAATGTTGTTGTTGTGCCGTCTCTTTCTAACGCCAACATTGATTAGATGAGGAATGCATTTATTATTTTTTTATTGCCAATATTGATGACTCACTAGCAGAACCCATAAGTAATGTTTTTCAAATGCCTGATAAGACCGAATACGTACCTATTGTTATGTTTATTACAACGACCTAGAAGATTCTCTCGTACATCGATTCGTAGGATAAGTACCTACTATTACTATTTACTTTTTAACCGACCTCAAAAAAGGACGAGGTTATAATGTTCATTTATAGGTATTTTTATTTTTATATATGTTCATTGATATTTTACTTCAATTTGTGGACCTATTTTGAAAATTCTCCACTTTCTCCACAAACACTACAAAGTGAAAAATGACTAATTTCGGAAGTCGTAGTAAACAACTAAAATACAGGCCCAAACCACGGACTAGAAAAAAAAGAAGGACTCCGCGCCACGCGTATCGAAAGTGAAGCACCCTACCGGTCTATGTGTGCGTGATTTGAGGGATACCAGATGAATGAAAATTTCCCCATGTTTTAAATATTTGGACAGTGTATTCATTTATTACAATAAAGCGATATAAGAAGTCCACTTAACTGAAATTACAAAAATATACTAGTGAAAACTCAAAATTAAGTGTTTATTTTGTATGGATGACTAGAAAAACGCTGCTGTAGAATACGTAATTCAATTGATTGTCTTGAATTACCGATTAGGAAGATAGGGGGATGGGTATTAAAGCTTACTTACCTAAAACACACAAGGTGTATTTTACCTATACTAAGAAAACTATTTCTGTAGAAAATAAAACTGAAATATTTATTCAAATGATTTAATCAGAATCTTCACAACACATACATACACTCACTAACCCGCACTGCATTCTTTATCGATCCAAGAAACATTACAAAAGCACGCTAATCCGTTCCAATCTAAGAACCCTCGCCAATTGATGATTTGTATCAAAATGTATACAGCATATCACGCTTGTTTTCGACGGAACGCAATGGTGTTCACATCTGTAGTTTCTTATTATTATAATCCAATCATTGTTCCATGAATGATTTGCTGTAGGAAATCTATAAAAAGAATCATAGTCAATACTTGCAAAAAAATGACAAAGAACACAAAAAAAAAATTACCCAATCTCTCGGGACACTTAACCATTTATTTTCTGACAACACTTATGTCAAATGTCTTAATGTCTTAATGTCAAAAATACAATAAATCAACAAGTAAAATTGTGCCTTAGCTGTGATATGTTATTCCTTGACACTTTTTCTGATATGTAGAATTATTTTTACACCTTTTCACAACACAAGATGGCATTATTTTATTTTATTACTTCACGTAAATAGTACCTACAAAGACGCTGTCTTGTCGCGTAATGGCGGCCGGCCGGCTTTCTGTCATGTAAATGTGTGCGTGAAGCACGTTTGTTCAAACGGTCCGGCACCCTTACTGTGCTTCACTTTCGATATGCGTGGCGCGGAGTCCTTCTTTTTTTTCTAGTCCGTGGCCCAAACACGCACTTTCGAAATTAGAGTTGTTTTTCAGTTTTTAGTTTTTTCAGTTTTTTATTTTTTCATTGTACTTTCTGTCTTAATGAAATCCATCTGAATCTGACAATTTCGAATCGAAATCATCGAAAAAAAAAATAATAATGTCCTTCTCAAACCGAGTAGTAAGTAGGTAGGTACGCGATAAGGTTGAAAGTCATTTCAATTTATGTCATATGGTTACTTGAATATCTGAGCATGATATCAAAAAAAAAAAAAGTGATAGTCAACTGTTTCCTACATTTTGACGAGTTATGTGAATATAAATGTAGGGAACTTATGATTTTTTTTTCGCGTTTTCAGGTTTGGTCCCATTGTAAAACTTGTTCATAATGATGAGTACAATGACCCCTTAAGGGTGCGTTTCCACAGAAGCGGAGCTGGGCGAAGCGGAGCAGAGACGTGCAGGAATTGACTAATCACAATGGTTGAAATCCTCATCGCGTCACTCATCTCGTCTGTGATTGGACGATTCCTACACGTCTCCGCTCCGCTCCGCGCAGCTCCGCTCTTGTCCCTATGAAGTTGTGCGTTAATTCTGGCACATGTTGTATATCCTGCTAGCTGCTCCCCGCGGTTTCACCCGCATAAGTCTCCATTTCGTGGGAATATCGGGATAAAAACTATCCTATGTGTTATTGTCTGATATTTAAATCTATTTTCGTCCCATCATAGTATAATCAGCTTAAAATGTACCCACTGCTGGGATAGGCCCGTGCTGGGACTGGCGGGCCGTAAGGGTGCGTTTCCACAGAAGCGGAGCTGGGTGAAGCGGAGCAGAGACGTGCAGGAATCGACTAATCGCAATGGTTGAAATCCTCATCGCGTCACTCGTCTCGTCTGTGATTGGACGATTCCTACACGTCTTCGCTCCGCTCCGCGCAGCTCCGCTTCTATGAAGTTGTGCGTTAACTCTGGGACATGTTGTATATCCAGCAGGCAGCTTAAAATGTACCCACTGCTGGGACAGGCCCGTGCTGGGACTGGCGGGCCGTAATCCACAACGCCGCCCGGCCCAGTGCGGGTTGGTAGATCAAGTCACATGCCTTCGATTTTTGGTTCTAGCACATGCTGGTTTCCTCACGATGTTTTCCTTCACCGTTTTGAGAGCCGTGGCGATGAAATAATTTACACAAAATAAAGTGCCTGCTTGGCTTTGAACCCCCGACCCTTAAACTCGCAAGTATTGTATATTCTTCTAAATTGTCTTGTAAGTGGTCTATGTTTTGCAATGAAAAAGTTTTGATAATTCTTTACGCAAATGTAGCCAACTCCAAAAGTCATTTTTACAAAATAAGTATTGACGCAATCAAAATAAAAGTGATGGGACACGCGCTATCGATATTTATAGGTACTCGACGGATTTCATCGGCAGACGTCCGCTGACCCAGTTCGTCCGTTCCGTGTCACTACAAATTGCATTCACCTAACGATGCCCTATCATTGTAGTCATTATTCGTATAGCTTTTGCTGCGGTTGCACTTGTTTCATTTTCTTTGAGTTTTGTTCAAAAATATATAGGGTTTTTGAGTGGATTTGACAGCTGGTTATCAGCCTGTCTTTATTGCCACATAGAAAATCAAGTACCTACTAAGTATGACATTACGATCAGTTAGGCTAATGACATACTTAGTGTCACTAAGTATGTCATTACACTAAGTTAGTGTAAGTCGTAACACATAAAATTATAAGTCGACCAATCAACTAAGCCTATTGCAAGTCGCTGCCGCTGCTTTAAAAAAAAAAAAAAAAACTTTGTCTCACACTAGGAACTTCTCCTGTATTGTGAGTGTCCACGCAACACATCCACGCAAAACGGCCATCACTCAGCATAATGATAAGACCCCATACGAGACATTGCCCCACAGCTGGTTTTCAGCGACAGCCGGCGTTGAACTCAATGCCAACTGCATTGATTGAAGTCATTATCATCGTATATTCCTTAATCTATAAGTACTATCTATATCTATACTAATATTAAAGCTGAAGAGTTTGTTTATACGTTCTACTCTCTGGAACTACCGGTCTAAGAAAAATCTTTTTGCTTTTGATACCTCAGTTCTTGAAGAAGAAATCCATTCGGCAAAAGATATTTACAGTTTTTTATTAATGCAAATCACATTTTGGAGAGGGCTATGCTTGGAGTTTCCCTGCGTGAATCAGTAATGAAGAGATCCGCAGGAGAACCAAGGTTACCGACATAACCCGAAGAATTGCCAAACTTAAGTGGCAGTGGGCAGGGCACATTGCTCGCAGAACAGGTGGCCGATGGGGCCGAAAGGTTCTGGAGTGGCGACCACGTACCGAAAGACGTAGGGTTAGAAGGCCTCCCACAAGGTGGACCGAGGACCTTGTGAAGGCCGCAGGAGCTCATTGGATGAGAGAAGCACAAAACCGGGCACAGTGGAGGTGCTTGGGGGAGGCCTATGTCCAGCAGACGACGTCTTTCGGTTGAAATTATGATGACATTATGATGAATGATGATGATGACATTACATTTTAATAAACACAATATTTAAACGGTGTTTACTCAATCCTGACTCATAGTATTGCGTATTAAGGTTGAGGAACATTTGCGAATCATGTGCCAATATAACATAAACGTGTTTCATATTAAAACGAATAATTACTTACATGAGATTTCACAATATGTTAAATGTTTGGTTGACTTACAACTATGTAGATTTACGTATGGGAGAAAACGGAGGAAATCCGCTGTTAATATTTGTGTAGATTTATTTATATCTTTGAGTTATTTTTAGATAGTTACTCATTACTGAATAAGTGTTTTGGTTTGTACGTTATACTAATACCCTGGAATAACAAAGGGTATACTGACTGCATTAACAGTCATAAGCTTAGTGTCAAATTGCCTTAGGGGTTATCCATAAATTAAGTCTAACGAATTTAATGACTTTTCGAGCCCTACCTGCCCTGTCCTTGTCACAAGTAGATATTTGTGTGACATCTCCTGGTGGATGTCATATACATAGACAATAGAGGATGGACTGCGCGATCCACTCAGAAAATTGTCCACTTTGTTAGAAAGGGACAGTGCGATGATACTCCACTGCTCTGTCTCTCTCTGTAGGTTTGTAGTTATGATCCGCACTTGCAGAGTTGTGACGTGGACCAATCAGAATTTTAGAAAGAGATAACAACAGGGGAGTATCCGACAGGCGTCGCTCTCACACGTTTTCTGACCATATTTTAGTTACTGCTAGGATAGAGAATGCACAGTCCATCCTCTATGTCTATGGTCATATATTTTGCAATTAAACCTTACTATCAAGCTGGCGAAGCTCTGCAGACGTGATGGAAATAGATATCTATCTTTTTTTAAAGTTTTTCGTTAGACTTAGAGCTTTAATAGGTAATTTTAGATTTAGGTATATAATACTTATGATGTCACGAAACTGTTTACCTCCTTGACGTGTGACGTAGTTATGGATGGCTCCATATGACATCAGTATTTCACAGAAATTGGGTCGTGGATGTTAGATAACATTTCGTTCGGGCTAAATAGTCAGCCATGAAGGTCTCATGTTTGTTTTTGTAAAATGAAACGGTTTATACAACATTCGTGTTTATTTCGGGTTTGCCTGACTTTATTCGAAGCCATACGTACCTTCCGGAATAATTCTCTGTGTATTGTCATTTACATAACTTGATTAAGGAACAGAAATATTGACGTGCGGGTCACTAGTATAAAAAAAAATTAATCTTTCGTAGAATTTCCGATACATATATTCTTAGAATAGGGATTGCCTGATTAGGCCTGAGTAAGCCAATTAAAACTTATTCTTTCTTTGACATCAATAAGTACGTTGTATTTTGCTTCGATTTTCATATTTTGCTAGTAAAAGCGGTTTTTAACATATAATGCGTCGAAACTATCGTGATAGACGCTTATCCAGTGGAACATGCATGCTTGCATACTATGCCATGCTTGAGCGCATGTTAAGAATGCATGTAACGAATAAGAAATACTCTTAGTTAAAAAATAATCTACAGTATGGTTTAACAATAATTTAGATGGATTTATTGTCATTGGTGTCGATTCCCTTGTGCACAAACTGAACTAAATTTAAGTTCAGTGCATCTTTTTCTTCCTATTTCATTATTAAACTAGCTACCCGCCCCGGCTTCGCACGGGTGCAATGCTGATCACTACATAGTATATAAAACAAAATCACTTCCCGCTGTCTGTCTATCTCTATGTATGCTTAGATCTTGAAAACCACGCTACGGATTTTGATGCGCTTTTTTTTTTTATAGATAAGAGTGATTCAAGAGGAAGGTTTATATGCATAATACATGCATAATATAGTAGAGAAACACTGATCATTTTAGAGCCATTATTTCTCGTAAAAAGTATAGGATAAAAAATCGTTATTGTGGGTTATCCCTAAGAGATAGACATATACCATCGCGGACTTTTTTGTAGACCTTTTTAAGGTGTACAATACTGTAGTACATTATTTTGATCTATCTCGAATGGTTCAGCCAGCGTTTACAATGTAAGCGCAAAAAAATGTGTTTATTTACGACATCACATTAGAAACCTCTAAAATTATCAGTGTTTCTCTGCTATATTATGCATGTATTATACATATAAACCTTCCTCTTGAATTACTCTATCTATTAAAAAAAACCGCATCAAAATCCGTTGCGGACTTTTAAAGATCTAAGCATATATAGGGACAGACAGACAGGGAAGCGACTTTGTTTTATACTATGTAGTGATAGTGAAGGACAGAAGATAAATACCTATTAGTTTAGTTCTGTCAAATTAAGATACTCCATAGACAAGTTTAGGCGTGATTATAAAATTGGCTACTAAAAATACGTCAATTCACGCCAGGCGCTGACTAATTTGACAGGACTAAACTAATATTTATCTTCTGTCCTTTTCTTATGGAAATAGACAGACGTTTCGAACTTTCAGTGTCGTTATTTGGCGGCAAATTTTGGACGCTATGTGGCGGCCTCCGTAGTCTTAAGAAACCATAGCTTTTCTGTCACAGGAAATGAAACTGTATCGTATCGACTGCCGTATGCTAAATTCTATCGACATAAATGAAAACCGGTTTAGTTCCGCACTATTACATCGTATTAACCGAATTAACATACCGTTGTATTACAATAATTTTATAATACCTGAATAAATAAACTAGGTTGTAATTGTATACGATTATGCTTACATTAGCACCGATCTACTGCTTATCGTGAATCCTTTAATGTCCGCTAATCAAGGAAGGTCAAAGAGGATAAGAGGTTTCCGGCTACTGGGACCAAAATTAACTGGGACCGCGGTCCCAGTCGCCGGATCCGTAAAAATGACATATTTTGTCTTCCGGCGACTGGGACCACTCATAGACAACTTAAAAAATCTATTATTATTCAAGCCAAAATCGGTACAGTCAAACGAAAAAAATTCTAAATAATTTATATGAATATCATTGACTCGTTCTAGATACGATTTTATCCTATGCGCTTAGTAATAGATAAGCTAGCCCGTTTTCACAAAATTCACACATGCTGGTAAACACACACAAAGGTTTATGTTATTTTTTTTTAATATTTACGGTACCACTTAAAGGCTGATTTTGTGATAAATAATTACTTTCTGATTGTTAATTGGTTGAAAATTGTTGATTATTATTATTATTATAAGCACGATTTATGTTATTTTTTTTTTATTATTGTTAGCATGTTGACTACAGTTCTGTTATTTAAAACTTTCGTAATAAAAACATCTAGGTACATATTACAACAGAACTGTAGTCCAAGGCTGTTTTTTATATCAATAAATGATGTTTTTAAATCAAAAAGGATTTTTCTTCAATTATTATCTACATCTAAAAATTTTTCGTTTGACTGTACATTTTTTTTTATTTCAGTTATCATTTATGAGTGGTCCCAGTCGCCGGACGAAAATTATTTAATTTTTACGGATCCGGCGATTGGGACCGCGGTCCTAGTTAATTGCGGTCCCAGTAGCCGGAAACCTCGAGGATAATAATTATACAGCGTGTTTCAGAAATGCATAGTTATAATTGAAGGTTGTGTACAGACAATCAAGCTTAACAACTTTCTCTATGACACCGACATCATAATCAGCCGTCCCATACATTTGGATCGAGTTGGTATTAAAGTTTTGTATGGGATAGCTGATATTTTTTTCGCAATGTTAGTCCGATGAAGTTTGTTCAGTTTGATGGTTTGTGATGATCACGCATTTCTGATACACGCGGTTCCGAGACATTTCTTAACTTTTTGGAGAAGGTTATTTGCAGTTGGGTTGTACCATACGAGTAGAGTCTTTCTTACATCTATGGGTTGACGGTTGGTACCTATAGATTGAAAAATCTTAGAGAAGGTTATCCACACTTAGGTATACAATAATTAAATATCATTGTCATGGTAAACTTCGAGATGTAACTACGACAAAAAGTCGCAAACAATCTGGATCGATTGCTACTTTGGCTACCAAGCTGATTTTAAACGGGAAATACAAAATAGATCTTTTTTAATAAACGAGCCTCTAAAAACTTCCTTTTAACTTTCTGGCCTTTTCTCAAAGTTGGTGGCGCTAACTGAGCTAGGGCCCCGAACCCAACCCCGACCACATGTGTTAGGCTTTGATTATATAATGTCTAATTATATAATGTCTTTAATTATATAATCAAAGGTGTTAGGTTAGGTCGGAACTGCGACTTTTAGTAGGGGAGCCCAAGCAGGGATTTTTGAAGTGACTCGAGCGTGTCAGAAAATTATATAGGGAGAATCCTTGCATCCTTTAATGTACCTCTACAAAGTATGAACCCTCCATATGGTGGGGTGTGTTGAGGGGAACCCGTCTGATTAGTAAAAAAAAATCGATTCTTAGAAAAACTCGAGCGCGTCAGTCATTTACAGTATGTACGCGCATTATATTTCTGGTAACTATTAGATATTAATCTGACGATTAATTCAAGGGGGCTGGCCTTAACGAGAGGTTGAAAAAAAAAAAAAAAAAAAGTTATTCGAGCGTGTCAGACATTCAAAGTGTATGTCAACTAAAGCTTAAAAAGTGTCCTATTAAAATATCTGACGATTTGGACATGACACAAACTCATAATATATTTTTGTATATGTAAAAAAAAAAGGTGATCTTGAGATACTCCAGCGCGTCAGATTTTTATGCAGGAGGGTCAAGTTGATGTCATAGTCCTCCTGAATAATAATCTGACAATTATATGGAGGGATATCGCTAGTCTGACCATTTTGAAGGAAATTTAGAAATAATATATCCGCATTTACGTACAGAAATTGGATAATTTATTAATATAAAATTAAATATAGATCATTAGTTAGTTTAGGGACGGTGCGAGAGAGTGAGAGATAGAGAAAGAGCGAGAAAGAAAGTGAGACGCGGAGTGGGGAATAAATGATAAATGATTTATTTTCTGTAAGTAGGTTTGTACAAACACTTTTACATGTCAATCATATTTTTTTAAACTAGATGAGGTCGGCGTTTCCTATCTGACTACTCTGAGAAGAAAGGCCGAAACAAACTCAGACTCTCACTCACTCAGACTCAGACTTTTAAAGTCCAGACATAATCTTGGTCAGATAATGTGAAGACCATGTAGATTGGTGTCTGAAATGGTCTTTTGAGTAAAGAACCACACAGATTGAGCGGACCTGTCCAGTCAGTGCACGCATTTGTCAAAAATCGTGCAGCTCAACTCAGAACTTGAGGAGCCTTACGATTCAACGAACAATACCAATGAAAGGACATTTGGGTAGGCCGCATAAATGACTCAAACTGCCAGATCATGATTAAGACTAACTAAGAAGGAAAACCGAAAAAAAGAAATGACCCACATAGTCTGCACACTCACAGTAATAATAATAAAAATAAGATACTTTACAAAGTAAATATCCATGTCATTGTTTATATAAAATTCATCAATGTCAATGTACGCTGTACGCTTCACCTTTGCTCCACGATTCTACTAACATCGCCCCATGAAAACTGTCAGATTATTAGTTCTTTGTAATTCTAATTTGTTTCCTTCAAAATAAAAAAAAATTGAAACGCGCTCGAGTATTTCAAGGTGACGTTTTTTTTTTTACAACTTCGAGACTCGCTTGTTTCTTAATGTCACGCTCAAATTGTCAGATTATTGAGATATACAATCTTCTCAATGTAATTAATCAACTTTCTCTTAATCTGACGCGCTCGAGTTTTTCTATGGATCGATTTTTTTTTACCAATCAGACGGGTTCCCCTCAACACACCCCACCATATGGAGGGTTCATACTTGGTAGAGGTACTTTAAAGGATGCAAGGATTCTCCCTATATAATATTCTGACACGCTCGATTCACTTCAAAAATCCCCGCTTGGGCTCCCCTACTATTTAGTCAGTAAGAGTCTGACAGACCCCGCCGCCTCCATGAGGATTTTCCACACCGATAGCAAAAAAAAAAAAAAGGTTGGAACCGCGCACGAGCTGAGCGAGCGTAGCGAGCGGTGCCGCGGTAGCGTCCAGCGAGCGGTGCCGCGGTAGCGTCCAGCGAGCGGTGCCGCGGTAGCGTCCAGCGAGCGGTGCCGCGGTAGCGTCCAGCGAGCGGTGTCGCGGTAGCGTCCAGCAAGCTCTACGTCAGAGATGGTCGCGTGGGAAATCCACCTTGAGGATAACAAATACAGTATGGAAACCAGTTAAATGCAATAAATTATACCACTTTGAACTTATTATCGCCTTTTCTGACGATATACAAAAAATGAACGAAATCGGTTGCGAAAAAAATCACCTGTTCCCTACATTTATGGTCGCATAACTCGTCAAAATGTAGGGAGCAGCTCATTTGTTTTCACGATCGATTTCGTTCATATTTTTTATTTCGTTCATATGTGGTATAATTTATTGCAGATATGTGGTTTTCATACTGTATATAAATATATACAATTCAAAATGGGATTTTTGCAGGTTCGATTATATGCTATTCTTAATCTAGGAAGAACGAAAAGTTCTGGTTATTCCATTTCTACACTGGATATCCTCGTTTCACACACCAACCACAACAAAGCGACAATTCTTCGAAATTATAAGAAAAACTCCATTGTTTCTTCCAGACAAATAAATGAATTATAAGCATAGTTACTGATATCAATCGATAGCGGCCAGGTGGCATCGCTTCTGCATTATGTATCGAAACAGATGCCGACTGCCTTTTGAATATTATATGCGAGTTCGAATGACCTGCCTTAGAACCTCGGACAAGCATTTATTTAAGGTTGCATGTCGTCTATTTCAAATGGTTCGCGTTCATTATAATTTCATAGTGCCGTGGAACACACCCGGCTTCGATCAGGGAAATAAGGCTGAAATTATAGGTTTTATTTCAAAGGAGTTTAGATCGCGTATGTCACTAATGAGACACAATATTTTTTTATATTGTTATCGATCTTTAGGAGATTTCGCGACATCGCATCGGAGCGTATATGACGATATTCTGAGATCAATCAAAATTCCGCAGTGTC
Organism: Eremobia ochroleuca; assembly: GCA_949629135.1. Taxonomy (NCBI): domain Eukaryota; kingdom Metazoa; phylum Arthropoda; class Insecta; order Lepidoptera; family Noctuidae; genus Eremobia; species Eremobia ochroleuca. The sequence goes on along the minus strand of OX451405.1, from coordinate 6,608,046 downwards.
TGAAGTCCAGTCTCTATAACCAGCGTGTACTGCCCACCATGACTTACCTACGGTGTTGAGACGTGGACGTTCACGCAGGAGGCCGTGTACAGGCTGAGAGATACATAGAGAGCCATGGAGCATTCCATGCTTGGTATCAGACTAATAGACAGAGTTCCAAAAGTCGAGACACAAAGACGTACGAAGGTATTCGGTATCGGAAAGCGTATTATGGAACTCAAATGGAGTTGGGCAGGACACCTAGCAAGGTGCAGTGATGACAGGTGGAGTCAAGATGTGACAGAGTGGCATCCAAGGAGTGGAAGACGAGATGTCGGTCGTCCAGCGATAAGATAGGCAGAGGAGATTGTTGCCATCGTGGACAAAACCTGGATGAGGCTGGCACAGGGGAATGGGGGTTGACACAAGAAAAAACATAGTTTAAAAAAACAAAAAAAAAAAACACGCTAATAGCAAATCGAACTAAAAATCAGAAAATAACTTTTAATTTAAAATTCTAAAATAAAAATAAAGTTATGAAAAGAAAATTAATTTCATTGTAAAAAAGCATGGGGTGCTTTTTATCATATTTCTATATTAAACTCTACGTTTACAAATAACTACTAATTATTCAACGTGTAACGTTAAATGCGCAAAACCTGAAAATAGTTTGATCAGAATAACGAGCAGAATTAATTGAACCACTTTTTATATAGGTCACATTTTTCAAAAAATCTTCATTAAAAACGTTGCCGCGTCTATTTATTAATAGGTCAAGCAACCCAATGTCAGCGCGGCGCGGCGGCCCGGTGACGACTCCTCCCTCGATAAAGCGTCGTCGCAGACGCAAGAAACGATCAGAATGGCCAGTAAAACTAAAACAGCACATAAAACCTTTAATTTTTTTTTAATGACTTATTTCCTATCTGAAATAGGTCAATTGAATTAAAAATCAATTGGGGTGTCTGAGGTTTTGCGCAATTAACGTTACACGTTGTATATTTACAACAATCAATATCGAGCACTCCACGCTTTTTTTTTATGTTGAAATTAATTTTCTTTTCATAACTTTATTTTTATTTTAGAATTTTGTGTGCTGAATACGTGGACGTCATCACATAACACACACACGCACACACACAAGTCCGACTTCGCCATTGTCTAGGACAGTACCGAGCTCCTGGACCCTGAGTTTACACGCACAGTCACGGCGTGTTACTTGATAACCACAAGTAATGCGTCGCTTCGTGCGATATAAAATATACTGCAATTGATAAAAGACTTAATAAACGTATTTCCGGGTAAACATCTCAGTTAGACGTTGATTCCGATCGGATACAGATTGTGTCTACATGAATAAATGCTTCCGATTCGCAAGGTGTTGCGAGCAACGATAATCTTGTTAGGGTTGCCATGCTTAAACTTAATATTTTGATTTAAAAGAGTGTTCGTGGACTTTCTTGCCAGTTCTTCTCCATAGAAACCTACTACGCTTTGGAATGGGCAACTATAATAGCTTCATCTTTCTGACCGACCACAAAGGGGCAGAACTCATGAATCGTTGGCAAAAAGTCCCATGCGCAAAGTATTATATATTGTTCTAGTTTATAGTTCATAAAGAGCAGGTAGAACCAGCCCTTCGATAACCGGTTTTCATTCCGCGATTCAACACTAAAACGATCGAGACACGTTAGTCGAAACTTACGCCTCTCGCAGAACGTACGATTTTGGCAAATTTTTAAGTACTTATACGTTAAGTCTGAGTGATTATTAATTAAAAATTTAGTATGGAAGACTCAGCATCGGGTGAGTGATATAATTGCGCTTTTAAACAATGTATTTTGGACATATTTATTAGTTAGTTATTAGTTCTAAAATTTGATTATTAAAATGTTTGACTATATTCTTTGTTTTGGAGTAAACATAAGGTGTTTAGTTCCACTAGTTGTCACTAGTTGCAATGATTTTGGCCTATTATTATTCTTGATACCATACTCTTTTAATTTAAAATAAACATTTTTGCCCATATTTGCCCCAATTAATGTAAATCAAAGATTTACTAGCACTATGACATAGTAAGTTTAAGTGATATTTTTAAATAGTTAAGTTTTTTATCATGTTTTATTTTAGGATCTGGATGTTCTGATATTTTTATATCACGGTTGGATTTATATAATAAAATGATCGAGTCTGGTCATGAGAAACTCGACGAGCAAGTAAAATTTTTGAAGGCATACCTAATCGAGCGTACTAGATGCCCGGAATTGAAATATCCAGAGCTAAATACAAAACTATCTTATTTTATCGCCGATTTTAAGAAGAGGTGGTCTGCTTCGAACCGAACGAGACCAAGGTTTCTCAAGAAAAATGATAGTTGGCTTAAATCTTCATTAAGTTTCTCGAGCTTTGTGGGTCGAAACTTAAAATCGGGAAGACCGCAATTGGAGTTCAAGGAAGCTTCGGATAGGACAAAGCGTTTGAAAACACAGGATTTACGGTCGAGTCACAGTGCTGAGGAGCTGTGTTACGCAGCGCAAATGAGCCTGAGATCTTCTGGAGCAACTGATGCTGCTTCATTGATAAAAGAAGTTACGACTACTTCTCCGAGACGAGCCAAACGCTATAAAGAAGCTTACAAGAAAGATCAAGCTAAAAAACCAGGACCTCTTTTACGCTCAGAAGCTTTATCAATGTTTGTAGAAGCGCAACTTACAAGAAGCCAATACAAGATAATAAGATCTACAGCTAAGGACCGATTCCCATCATACAAGAACATACAAGAAGCCAAAAAGGAATGCTATCCTGATAAGAAGTATATTGAAGTGACTGAAACAGGAGCTGAGATAGAACTGCAAGGACTACTCGACCATACTGTTACACGTATTCTTCAGGTTCAGAATGAAGTTTTGAAGAGCCAAGAAAATTTTAACAAGTTAGTTTTAATATCAAAGTGGGGGTTTGACGGCTCATCAGGTCATTCAGAATATAAACAAAAGTTTACAAACGAGCCATACAAAAACGATGCAAGTATTTTTATGTCTTCAGTAGTACCTTTGAGGCTTATAGATGGAGATCCTGAAGGCCCAACTAAAGCACAAACAATACTCTGGAGTAATACACGGGCATCTTCAACAAGATTTTGCCGTCCAATCAAGTTTCAGTTCGTTCATGAAACTGCTGAAGTTGCTAAAAAGGAAAAAGAACATATTCAAGACAAAATAAACCAATTAGTCACAACCAAATACGAAACTGATGAAAGCGCGGTGATAGAAATTACACATAAATTGCTTTTTACCATGGTTGACGGCAAAATTTGCAATTCTCTAACAGATACAAAGTCAACAATGCGATGTTTTTTATGTGGTTTAACGTCTAAAGACTTTAATGATATTAGTAAATGCGTGAATACTAGTATAAATCAAGATAATTTAGAATTTGGAATGTCCACCCTCCACGCCTGGATAAGATTCTTCGAGTGTTTAATAAATCTATCAAATAAACTGCCATTACAGAAATGGCAAGCTCGAGGCGCAGAGAACAAAGAAATAATAGGTAGAAGAAAATATGAAATCAGAGAAAAGTTTAAATTAGAACTGGGTCTAATCATCGACAAACCTAAACCAGGATATGGCAGTAGCAACGACGGGAACACGGCTTGACGCTTTTTTGAGAATGCAGAAGTATCAAGTCAAATAACAGGAGTCGATCTAGAAGTGATTAAACGATTTCGTACCATACTACAAACAATGGCAAGTGGATATACCATTGATTTACAACGATTCCAAGCTTATACATTAGAAAGCGCACATTTGTACATAGAAAAATATCCCTGGTACTATATGCCCCCTACAATACATAAGGTTTTAATTCATGGGCCTATTATAATTGAAAAAGCTCTATTGCCTATAGGGCAGTTAAGCGAAGAAGCCCAGGAGGCAAATAACAAAATGTTCAAAAGGTACAGAGAAGGATATTCACGCAAAATTTCGAGAGAAAAAACTAACGAAGACATCATTAACAGGCTTTTGATATCATCAGACCCACTCATCACCAGTATGCACAAACCACAACAACATAAACATGCATTAGACGCAGATGTGACCCAACTTTTGGAAGCACCTGAATTAGATATTTCTGGCATATCAGAATTAGTTTCACATGATTCGACTGATGATGGTGAATGATGGTTGTGTAATAAATGTTTACTATATTGCATTATTTTGTTTAATTTAACTTTATTAAATTTTTATCTATCACAGTTCATCTTCATAGATTTTGAATTAAGTATTTTGTTTTTGTTTTTCAAAGTAACTCTTGTGGGATTTTATACACAAATAAGAGTTTTAACACAGAAAGATGCATTGTGATGATAGTTGATACTAAAACATGATGAAAACAAGGAAAAATAATTTCTGCCATCATATCATGACATCTGCCCCACTGTACGACCGACAATTTAAAAGTAGGAAACAAAAGACACAATTAATTTCAACAGTTTTTATTCATCATTTAACATTTACATTAATGATTTACATTTATGAAAGACAAATGGTTTGGAAACGTTTGTTATCAGTTTCCAATTAATTTAGACACTGCTTTCGAAGAAACTCTTCCCCATCTCATGAGGGACAGCCCTAACTAATAAGACGGGATAGGAGCTCACTAATTCCTGCTAAACCAACGTATTTGCACATTGTGTGAGAGTCTCACAGAAAGACGAACGACTGCGGACTTACCTCAGCATTCATTTACTATGTATTTGTTTTTTTTGAAAACCTTATCAGCGGAGATAATTGATTCGGTATAACAAAACAACGCCATTTACGATTTCTGAAACCTCGAAGTAATGAAAGTATCGAAATTTTACAAGGGCGACACAATGGGCGGTGTTATCGCTAAATCTTCGCGATCTTTAAAAAATGACCTTTGGATTGATTTAGAGAGAAAGGAAAATTGTGCATTTTATTTTTGAATATGAATGTGTTTGAAGTTATGTCAAAGTCAAAATTTTTATTCCGAACTAAGTCTAAAATGTTGGTGTTATGTTATGTTAGTACCAATTATGACTAAGGGTGCGTTGCCACTAAAGCGGAGCTGGGCGGAGCGGAGCGGAGACGTGTAGGAATCGTCCAATCACAAACGAGACGAGTGACGCGATGAGGATTTCAACCATTGTGATTAGTCGATTCCTGCACGTCTCTGCTCCGCTTCGCCCAGCTCCGCTTCCGTGGAAACGCACCCTTAGCAGCGTTTTACAAGCATTGCAAATATCATTCGCCTGCGCTTATCATCCTAAATTAGGGTGCATTAAACATTATTATTACTCAATTATTTTCTTTTATAAGAAGGGCCCGTGGCTAAATAATAACAGTCGCACAGGTCGATCGATCAGGTAAAGCTACGCTAGCCGCGGTTGGTCTGTGGATCATCTTTACATACCAAGACCCCATCCGTACCTCGGAAAGCAGGTCCCGGCTGTCATTCGTGGATCTTTGACAGTCGTTTCGGGTAGTCAGAAGCCCGAAGGTCTGACAACCAGTCTTACCAAGGCGTATCGTATTACCTAGTAAATGGGCTGTGGAGGTCAGATAAGCAGTCGCTCCATTTAAAATACTGGTATTCAGCTGCATCCGGGTAGACTGGAAGCCGACCCCAACATAGTTGGGAAAGGGCTAGGCAGATGATGAATTATTTTCTTTTACTAAACGGAACTTTACGAGTAGTTTAAGGGGGAAGCGTAAGAGTGGTCCGCGAAATTAAATTTTTTTTACTACCTAGTTCTCTTCTTCTTTTCATCTTTTTTCTTTTATGAAAAAGATTGCACGCACAAAGAATTTCTACTGTATGTTTTTCGCGCCCCTTTGAACGCCAATGACGCTTACAAGCGACAAACGTAATCGGGCGCTAAAACGCCAACGATGAGTTTAGGCGACAATTAATAGATGTGCTAATTTATTATCTGATATTAAAGAAAATGGGTAAAAGGATTAGGTAATTTTAACATTTTATCACTAGCATTTTGCAGGTATCTATTTAATAGTAAATAAATGGCTTAGCGTAGAGAGCATACTTCCGATGCGCTGCGCTTGGCGATCAAAGGGTTAATAAACGTATGTACAGACGCCAGCACATCAAACTACTACAATCTGTCAAATTTCTTTTATAGATTTTCAACTTTATCGCTTCGGCATTACTTAGGTTTAAGGTTGATTGGGAAAATTTGACATTTTTGTGCTGTGCTGGCGTCTGTACAAAAGTTGTTGGACCCGTGTAAGTTTGTTGCAGCTACAAGAGCTATCAAAGAGAGTACTCACTCAGCGAGACTCGCTTGGTAGGCAGATCGCTCGATGGAACACTCACGCTTGGTGCAGACGCCAGCACATCAAGCTACCCTCAACTGTCAAATTTTCCCAATCCATTTTGAACGTAATGCTTTAGCGATAAAGTTTAAAATCTATTAAAGAAATTTGACAGATTGTAGTAGCTTGATCTGCTTCATCATCGCATAGTACTGCTCGTTGCTCGCCATGTAATTTTTAGTTACTAGCTCTACTCGTTTCTCGTTAATCGCCAGCGGTGGGATAGTTGCCTTATCATGGGTGCCTAGCATAGATCACAAATCTCAATCTAACACACAAACTGCCAAACCCACAGCAACATTACTGTCTGTAGCCCAAATATTCATAATCGTTCCGTGCGAGAATCAAACCCACGAGCCATGGTACTTAGCGCAGTAAACAATCATTCCCCGCTCGTTGTAGACTGTTTCCTCGTTTCAATGCATTTTACTGGTTCCTAGAACTTATCCGCTGGTTTCTCAGAAGCAAATTGTTCCTACAAATGGGAGTGTGCTTGTATTCGTAAGCCCGGGTACGAAAGTTTTTCCCGCGGTGACAGCTTAGCGCCGAGAGTTGAAAATCCAACAGTGTTTTTTTGAGACTCTGGGAGAATCTAACAGAGCGTCTGTTAGATTCTCAATGCTCGGTTCAACACCGAGAGTTGAAAATCCAGTGTGCGATAAAATCCCACCGCGATATTTTTACGTCCGTGCGAACGTGGGCTTGGAAAATTTAATGAGGACTTAAGTTATATTAAGCACTTTAGATTCTGCCACTGTCTTCGTCCGTGCGAAATGTCATTTTTTAACATATAAATATGTACAGACGCCAGCACATCAAGCTACTACAATCTGTCAGATTTCTTTAATAGATTTTCAACTTTAGCGCTAAAGCATAAGGTTCAAAGTTGATTGGGAAAATCTGACAGTTTCGGGTAGCTTGATGTGCTGGCGTCTGTACATCCTTTCACACTCGGCAATACTGTAGCTTGCCATTAGTGAGAAAAAAAATCGGAATGGGATTACCTCTCAAATACAAACTCATTAATCTTAATCTTACCTCTTTATTATATTAAAAGTAATAAAAGTATATAATAAAGTAGCGGCTCGCCCCAGCTTCACACCGGTGAATGTTTTTTTTTCGAATCCCTTGTCCTAGCAATACCGAACACAACAAAAAAAAGAATGTTCCAATTTAGTGTCGTCATTCGGAAGTTATGCGCGTACAGACATTTCGGCGACTGTGTTTTATATTATCTTAGGAAGTGTGCGTCCACACGAGCGGTAACCGTCAACGGCAGGGGCAACCGGAGCCGTCAACACCATGAAGACTAGAGAAAAGGAGTCCAAACTCTAGAGCATCGCATACGGAAAATTTGTCCCGAAAAATTCTTAGAGCAATAGTTTTAAAACCAGCCACCAGCCGCGCTGCATTACGTAGTGTACCGAGTGAATTTAGCGGCATGTAAGACGCGTGAAGTTAGTTAGCAATTATGCATTTAAATATACCGGGAATTTCCTCCTCTACCTTGGTAACTTAGCGACCTCAGCGCACTCTGCCCGCCAACGTTATTTTTTCAAATTTCTGGCACAACTCTAATGTACAGAGTTTGGACTCCTTATCTATAGTCTTCATGGTCAACACCATGCCGCTCGTGTATTTGACTACGTGTGCATACACACGAACGGCCCACATCGACGGCAGCTGTCGACACCCGTCGATGGCTGCGGCTGACGCGTGTCGCTCGTCTGCATGAACACGTACTCGTATAGATAGAGTTCTGGGAAAATCATAGGACTTCACATTTTCCTTTAGTTTGTATTAAAAGACGACTGGACAACAACACATCAATATTTACCTCAACAGCCACGAATAGGAAGATGTTTACCTACATCTTTGTCCTGGTGACCTGAAATACAGGCCTTGAGCCTAGTTTAGGCACCAGTCTCCCACAATATAATGCCCCTTCTATATGTCACCGTAGAAATAAGGTAACAATTAAGAGTATTATTGTGGAGAATATAAACTATTTTATTATTATTATTATTATCTTTACCTACAAAGTAAAGACGCCAGCACATCAAGTTACTACAATCTGTCAGATATCTGTAATAGATTTTGAAATTTATCGCCAAAGTATAAGGTTCAAAGTTGATGTGGAAAATTTGACAGTTTCGGGTAGCTTGATGTGCTGGCGTCTGTACATTCCCGATCCCCGATTAGATAAATATCACAGTGATTATTGCAAGTTCTGTTGGAACGGTATGCTATTAAATAGGTTTAGTTTCCCGGTACACATAGTACCTATAATCAGTCTGTAATGTTCCCACTGCTGGACACAGCCCTCCTCTCGGTGAGATGGAGTGGGCCACCACGCGGGCCCAGTGCGGGTTGGCGGATGACACATCTCTTTGAATTTTTGGTTCTGGGACATGCCGGTTTCCTCGATGTTTTCCTTCACCGTTTTGAGAGCAGTGGTGATGAAATAAATTGCACAAAGTAAAGCGTCTGCTTGGGTTCAAACCCACGCCCTACAACTAGCGTTGAAAAAAGCAGTGGAAATTCCCGTTTCTTTCCAATTCTGTTGTTTTTTCCAATGTTTCATTCGGAACTAGCACGTTTTTTTATTTTTATAAATGGCATCTCGTAGTTGACCTCGAGAGGTCGTGACTACTTAACCGGACTATCCTGTGGTTGCCTTAAGTAAACTCAAAGCCTCCAGCCAGGGGCGAATATCTACTATACTAAGCGACTACACGCTAAGGGCACCCCCTGTGGGGTACGAACCTCGGCTTAGGGCGTCGCTGGGGAGAGGGCAGCAAGATGGGACAGGCTGGATCAAATTATTATTATTTGAGATTGGTGAGATCGGCGTTTCCTATCTGACTACTCTGAGAAGAAAGGCCGAAACAAACTCAGAGGTCACAGTCGGGAATTTAAAACTACATGCTCAGCTGCGCGCGGGCTGGCTCTTTGACAAGCAAGGGTCGCGAGGTCGGAATGAGGATCTAGCACGTATATTGATTAAACTATTTATACAACTGACTTATAGCATAGAATATCCTAAATCAAATATAGTAAGTACGGATTTGAAAAAAACATGAAAGTTTCCGTTTCTTTCATAGTTTTATTCATATTTTTTATTTAAAAAAAAAAGCAACGGAATTGGAAAGAAACGGGAATTTTCCCTGCTTTTTTCATCGCTACCTACAACTCGTAGTCGGGGCCGGGGTCACACTGTTCAGATTGTCCAGGTAATACAGTGAGCGGGTTAACAGGTTATTAGCAAGTTGAAACGACATACTTACTCGTAAGTCGATTCCCTTGTCCACAAATTAAACTAAATTTAAGTTCAGTCCATCTTTTTCTTTCTATTCCATTAAGAAAAGGACAGAAGATAAATATTAGATTAGTCCTGTCAAATTAAGACACTCCATAGAAAAGTTTAGACGTGGCTAAAAAAAATGGCTACTAAAAGTACGTCAGGCGCTGACTAATTTGACAGGAATAAACTAATATTTATCTTCTGTCCTTTTCTTAGCGGAATAGAAAGAAAAAGATGCGCTGTACTTAAATTTTGTTCAGTTGGTGAACAAGGCAATCGGCTCCATTATTTACCAGTGATCCCTAAACTAGACAGTTAGTCTGTCTCTTGGGGCTCAGGGTTCGAATTCCAGCGTGAAGACTAGAGAGGTGATTTCAGGTATGGACCGGTCACTGGGACGTGTCACGTATGTGTAATGTTTATGTGGTGTTTGTGTGATGTGTGTGTGTGAATTGTGTGTGATGTGTGTGTGTGTGATGTGTGTGTGGTGTGTGTGTGCGGTACTCAGGGTTTTTATAATAATTGTTCCGAGTCATCATAACTAGTGTTTTCCATGTGTTTTGGATGTGATCATGTAAAAACTATTATCGAAACTTGAAAAGATGTTTCAAATCGTAGATTAATTTTCAAATAACTAGACCAGCACCCTAAATGCGTAACACACTATTACTATCAATTTGAATCATTTTGAAGCATATGGCTAATCCATTGCTCCATATGTTCGAAAAATGTGTCTGCTCAACAACGTAAATAACGCAATGAATGTTGTTGAACTGTCAAAATGAAACCCATTGCTACTGATAGTGAGTTACGCAATTACCCTGCAGCTGCAGCCATTTTATCTTTTAATAGTTTACAGAATACCGCCGAGCTCAATTTGGTCCACTAACATATTTCACGACATGGCCACCGCTCTGGGCCCATATTTAATAAGATATCAGTATAAGTTACTATCATATAATTATAATACACGTTCAATGAATGGAATGTAATTTATGATCAGCTAAGGGTGGAGCGCAAGTGACGGCGGACATGGAGGCTTAGAAAAATAAATATTTTTTTACTAGTAATCAATTTTTAGCGGTTAAAGGGCCTGCGGGCGGCGAAATTGGGACTGTGTCGTCGCTAAAACAGTCACAGGGTCTTTAAGTCTGACCACAAATACAACGTGTAACGTTAAATGCGCAAAACCTAAACATAGTTTGATCAGAATAACGAGCAGAATTAATTAATTGAACCACTTTTTAATATAGGTCACATTTTTCAAAGAATCTTCATTAAAAACGTTGCCGTGTCTATTTATTAATAGGTCAAGCAAGCCAAAGTCAGCGCGGCGCATCGGCCCGGTGACGACTCCTCCCTCGATAAAGCGTCGTCGCAGACGCAAGAAACGATCAGAATGGCCAGTAAAACTAAAACAGCACATAAAACCTTTACAATTTTTTTAATGACTTATTTTCTCTCTGAAATAGGTCAATTGAATTAAAAATCAGTTGGGGTGTCTAAGGTTTTGCGCATTTAACGTTACACGTTGTATATGGATCCCTCCGAAAGTAGTTTGAAACTTTGTAGTGAACACTACACCCAGCCCCGGATCTTGGAGGGGGGGGGGGGGTCTAGACGGGTCCCATGCCCCGGGCGCCAACTTCAGGGGGCGGCAAACAGCAACTTGGCGATAAATGGGCGCAGCACTTATTATCTTTCTCTTCGGGTGGCGCACTGAGGAAATCACTACGTGATCAGTAATTCTTTGCTCCGTTGGTGTAATTGCTGTATGGCGTTCCAGTAGGAGGATAAATAAATAAATAAAATAAATAAATAAATCTGCGTAGGCATAAGTCGCAGTTGATTTCATCCAAGAACTCTCCGATTTTAAAGCACATGCTCCACTTTTAGTTGATGATAAAAAAAATGCATTTTGCTTTTTTTGTAACAGTGTGATTGAAATGCAAAACTACCTAGTTGCACCAGGGAATTAAACGCCAATTAGGAATGCCGGTCAAAGTTATTTAGCTACGTTTTTCTTACGCCTAATTAACTAATTATAAATAACTCGCTTTCCAAGCACTCCTAACAACAACCTGTTTCCAAGCAACTGGGCACAGAGACAAATAACTTCACCTCGGGATCTGAGAAAAAAATAAGAAAAAGAAAGTGATAAGGCTACCCATTGTATGTTTTTAACCGACTTCAAAAAGGAGGAGGTTATCAATTCGGATGTTTCTATTTTTTTTCTTCTTATTTTATGTATTTTCGGCCATAACTCCGTCATATATGGACGGATTTGAAAAATTATTTTTTTGTTCGATAGAGGTTTATTCCGAAATGGTCCCATTTCAATTTCGTAAAGATCTGTTGAGGAGTTTCGGAGACAGACAACGGAACTCTTAAAAAATGACCGGTAAAACAACCGCGATTGCTGCCATCGCATATGTATGCATTGTTTACGCAATCGATCGTAATTCTCTCCTTTTTTAATGGATAAGGTATGCTTCAAGCGTGGTCCTATATTAATTAAAATGTTACTAACGTTGCTTGGGTAGTTTTTGAGTTAGCTTCAATAATACGATTTTTTCCACTTAGTTTATATTGATGATGTTTTAATAGCTTCCTGTCACTGATATTTACATAGCAAGTAGTGCTATATGAATTTGTGTGGGGTAGGTATAACTAAAAAGTGAAAAATAAAAACTTTTTTATAAAAAAAAACAACCGACTTCCAAAAGAACGCTACAAAGTGAAAAATAACTTTAATTTTGGAAGTCGGTGTCGTTGGTTCCGCTTTTTCGTTTTTTGACACCGATTTTTTTTTTATAAAAAAGCTTTTATGTTGATTTTTGATTTTTTTTAAATTTTTTTTTTATTTTTTAGATTTTTTGACTTTTATTTGATTTTTTTTTGTTATGTATTTTCTGGTGTACAATAAAGTATATATAAATATAAATAAATCAAATGTTAATTCATTCGATTCCACGGTCACCCTGGACCGACCCGAATTGATTCATGGCGGATTGTAGTTAATGTACTTGTATAGCCCAGCGATCAGTGATCAACTAAAAGTGGCACACAATTGATGCAGTATTACCGGTTTAATAATGCGCTTCTGTCGCAATTGTCAAAGTATTTGGTTAGCATTTTGACTTATATGACTGGTTTGAAGTGGTTCATTATTAGATGAAAGGTTAATTCATTCGATTTCGCGATTACTCCGGAATGACTTCGAACTGATTCATGGAGGATTGTAATTAATGTATTTGAAAAGCCCAGCGATCAACTAAAAGTGGCACACAATTGATGCAGTATTACCAGTTCAATAATGCGCTTCAGATGTATTTTTCAAACTATTTGGTTAGTGATTTGAGTTTTAAGACTGGGTAGGAGTGGCTCAATATTTGTAATAGAGGTATTGCTTTGATTCAAAGTAAATTAAATGTTAATTCATTCACTGAGACAAATAACTTCACTTCGGGACCTAAATCAATTGCTAATTCATTCGATTCCGCGGTCACCCTGGACCGACCCGAATTGATTCATGGCGGATTGTAATTAATGTATTTGTATAGCCCAGTGATCAGTGACCAACTAAAAGTGGCACACAATTGATGCAGTGTCACCGGTTTAATAATGCACTCCTGCCGCATTTGCCAAACTATTTGTTTAGTTTTTGAGTTATACTACTGGTTTGGAGTGGTTCATTATTTTTAATAGATGCATTGGATCGTCAGTGGTTTAATTCAAAATTAGATTAAATGTTAAATAATTCGATTTCGCGATCACTCTGGACCGACCCTAATTGATTCATTGAGGGTTGTAATTTATGTATTTGAATAGACCAGCGATCAGTGAACAACTAAAAGTGGCACACTAATGATGCAGTGTCACCGGTTTAATAATGCGCTTCGGGCGCATTTGTCAAACTATTTGATCAGTTCATTATTTATAATAGATGTATTGGTTCGTCAGTGGTTTGATTAAAAATTAGAATAAATGTTATAAATAAATCACTGGAGGATTGTAATTTATGCATTTTAATAGACCAGCGATCAGTGACCAACTAAAAGTGGCACACAATTGATGCAGTATCACCAATTTAATTATGCAGTCCTGTCGTATTTGTTAAACGATCTGGTTGGTGTTTTGAGTTAAATGAACTAGTTATATTACAACTAATGAGCCTCTAACCAGTTAGAGGCTCTTTATTTATAATAGAGGTCAAGAGGAGGAGGAGGTCAAGAGGAGGAGGAGGTTTGTCAGTGGTTTGTTACAGAAGGAGTGGTTTATGTTGGTTATGAGTAAAAATGTGGAACGGAAGATAAATTATTAGTATGGATGGTGATATTACACTCACTTATCAAATACTGGTAAAATGCAACTCTAGCCCGCGCACTAAGGAAAATAAAAAAAAAATATTTTTAAGCTACAGTATTCTCCAATCTGCTTTGTTTATCAATATCATCTGCCTAGCCTTTTCCAACTACGTTGGGGTCGGCTTCCAGTCTAACCGGATGCTGCTGAATACCAGTATTTTACATGGAGCGACTGCCTATCTGACCTCCATAACACAGTTACTGGGTAATACGATACCCCTTGGTAAGACTGGTTGTCAGACTTTCAGACTTCTGACTACCCGTAGCGACTGTCAAAGATCCACGAATGACAGCCGGGACCAACGGCTTAACGTGCTTTCCGAGGCACGGAGGGGTCTTGGTATGTAAAGATGGTCACCCATCCACAGACCAACTGCGGCAAGCGTAGCTTAGCCTGATCGATCGACCTGTATGGCTGTTATTATTTAGCCACGGGGGTTTATCAATAATGGACAATATATTAAATAGTACCCAAGCATTTCGGGCTTGTGGCTAAGTACTTAATAATTTTTTTAACGCAATGCAGCGGCGCGCAAAGTTTTTAATGAATGACAAAAAGCTCCGTTTCGTTGTTAGGACTTGAAACTTCCGTATTATTTTTATAGTGGAAAAAATAAATACGCGTGAATGATTAGTGGAAAAAAATATAGGAAAGTACCGAGATCTAATAACAGAAATGCATGTCGAGCTTAATGATTATAAAATCAAGAAATAATTGAGTCGTTGTTTTAACGACTCCAGATTGGTTGAGTAAGCTTAGACGATAATATTTCTGTAAATCCGTCGTATTAAGCTAAATAATATACCTGTAATAGGAGTGGCTAAGTAATAACAGCCGCAAGGGTCGATCGATCAGGTTAAGCTACGCTTGCCGCGGTTGGTCCGTGGATGGGTGACCATCTTCACATACCAAGACCCCTCCGTGCCTCGGAAAGCACGTTAAGCCGTTGGTCCCGGCTGTCATTCGTGGATATTTGACAGTCGTTACGGGTCGTCAGTAGCCCGAAAGTCTGACAACTAGTCTTACCTAGGGGTACCGTATTACCCAGTAACTGGGTTGTGGAGGTCCGATAGGCAGTCGCTCCACGTAAAATACTGGTATTCAGCTGCATCCGGTTAGACTGGAAGCCGACCCCAACATAGTTGGGAAAAGGCTAGGCAGATGATGATGACCCAAGCACTACCTGCACAAGTCAAAAATGAGAATGAATGATAACGAATTAATTTTTTAAATGTATTGTCTTTCTTTCTTCTAAATCCAACCTTAGACTCTCCTAGCAAATTGTCAAAACATTGATTAAAAACAAAACAAGTAAGTACTTAAAGAGCTTACATCTACTTTTCTAACTTACAAAATTATCGTCTAAAATTGTTAAATTTAAATAATAACAACTTCTATCAACTTGTTCGCGAACCAGAATATTGATCGCCTAATTATCATAATAGCCCTAATTTCATTAAAAGCTATGTATTTTACATGTTTAGCATAATTTTAATGTTGCCAGGCTTCATAAGGTTTTTTCAAGAAACTGGGGAATTGTGTTTATGTTTATTAAAAAGCGTGGTGACTTTTTCTATTTCTTAAGGCTCCCGCAGTCAGGTGGGACCTAGAAAAACACGTATCAAGGTTCCTCAACGAAGAATGTTAACTAAACCACTGTCCTTAACTATGTATTTGAAGTCTAACCACAAAGAAAGTCCAAGTGTCCTGGGTTAGTAATCTTTCAGGATGTCGCTCTAATGCGATTTGGTCGTAACTAATTATGTGATGTGACTGTGAGACGCATCTCTAGTGAATTAGGGGCCCCTCTAGTGGCGGATAATTGCTCCTGCATTCGTGTTACGTAACTGATTGTTGCTATTGCTATCATGAAGGAGAATTTGATTGACAAACAGTTTAAAATTACGTTTTTCGCACCCCTAGAAGCGGATAATTGCTCCTACATGCGTATTGCTGTTGGTACCATGAAGGAGATTCGGATTTATCTATTTAAACTTTTCGCACAAAATGCACAAAAGCGGACTTAATGCCTTAGGCATTCTCTACCAGTCAACCAAGGGTGGTGGAGAGATTAGATGGCAGGTGCTTTGGTTGACAGGACAATGATAAAAATAAAAAAAATGAAAACTAGACAAATACATAAGTAGGTTATAAACACATACGGATTGTCAAACATTTTAAAATTGCATTTTTCGCTCCCTTAGAGGTGAATAATTGCTCCTGCTTGTGTATTGCCATTGCTACGAGTATCATGAAGGAGACTTGGACTGTCAAAAAATTTAACGTTAGTGTTACTGTTTCAATTTCCGATGATAAATCTTAAAGTACACTTTGACAATGGTTTGAAGATACTCGTACTTTAAAATTATAGTAAGTTCGTAATTAAGTAACCATGAATAACAGGTAAATGCGCCTTAATTCCCGTTAGATAAGTGCGCTTAAAGGCATGAATTGAAAACAATTTAAGGAATAATCAGCTCGGAAAATACAACAATAAATAACATTCAATTAACGTAAATACTACGCGAGAGAATTAAAAATAATTAGCGGGTAAAACTTTAATATTTTGGAAATTTATTGACGTAGGCATATTGAGATAAACGTGTTCATTCCTGTCGTCGAAGTTTCCTCTTGTATAATAATAATTGTCGTATCGGCCAATGGACTGATGGGTCTATAGAGGCTCTCGCTAGGCGGTTGGATCAAGGGTCTGATTCAGAAGGCAGTACTCCTCGATACGGCTCGCATTGTGAGGAGGTTCCTGTGTCTGTAGCCCTAACCACCGGTAACTTGGACCCTGCTCCCGACACCGGCGGATCACTATTTTTTTAAATATTTTTAAATATTTTTTATACTTATTTATTTATATTTTAAGAAATATTTAAAAATGTTACAAAATAAGATAATCATCATCATCTGCCTAGCCTTTTCCCAACTACGCTGGGGTCGGCTTCCAGTCTAACCGGATGCAGCTGAATACCAGTATTTTACATGGAGCGCCTGCCTATCTGACATACGACACCACTAGGTAAGACTGGTTGTCAGATTTTCGGGCTTCTGACTACCCGTAACGACTGTCAAAGATCTACGAATGACAGCCGACACCAACGGCTTAACGTGCTTTCCGAGGCACGGAGGGGTCTCGGTATGTAAAGATGGACACCCATCCACAGACCAACCGCGGCAAGCGTAGATTAACCTGATCAATCGACCTGTGCGGCTTTTATTATTTAGCCAAAATAAGATAACGAAATAAATAAATGACATAATAATAATAATACAATTCATTGAAATGAAATGACACAGCATGAATATGCATGAACGCTCGAATCATTTTATAGTGTGCGGAATCTTCGACTACGATTAAAAAAAAGAGGTTTATTAAAGATATACTGATTAAAAAAAATCAAAATCTACAATTATGGAGTCAAGATTATGTAGAAATTTAATGTATTTTTTTTTTGTTAATATTTAGCTTCGAAAAACTGCACAAAAACGGCTTGCGCGGCGTTTTGGTCGGGGTGGCGCCTTAAGCCTGTTACGTTTCCACTGCTGGGTTACAGTCAAAGACTATTATGTTACAGCCGTGCGATTCTGTAACCATCTCACCGTGAAAACTTGAGTGAAGTGAGCGTGGAGCGAGTCGTCAATAGTGTCAATCCCTAGCATCAGCATGACTCACAGCTCACTCTAAGCTCACTTCACCTTAGTTATCACGGTGAGATTTTTCCACAATCGACCGGCTGGCTTCCTCTCTGTGAGAGGGAGTGGGCCGTAATCCACCACGCAGATCTAGTGCGGGTTGGTAGATGTGTTCGAATTTTTGGTTCTAGGAACTGCCGGTTTCCTCACGATGTTTTCATTCAATGTTTTGAGAGTGGTAATGAATAATATACACAAAGTCAAGTGCTTGTCTGGGTTCGAACCTGCGACCGACAACTCGTAAGTCGCGGCCGTTGGCACTGGGCCACCACGCCTCCTCTGTAATCTGTATACCTACCTATTGCATGACTATGTCAATAAGTCGTAAGTTTTCAGGTATTATTATATTTATTATTTTATTTATTATATTTGATTTATGAATGATGATGGTGTCTTTTAAGAATATTGTTACCATTAATAGTTTAATCTGCATTTTGCACGGCGAGTTTTTTCCGCGGCGATTTTTTTTTCGGGTACTGTATTTTCAACGCTCAGTTTAGTGCCGAGAGTTGAAAATCCAACAATGTGTTTTTGACGCTGCGATGCGCTCTGTTGGATTCTCAACGCTCGGCTCAACGCCGTGAGTTGAAAATCCAGCTTGCGAAAAAAAATTGTGCAGACATGGGCTTATCTACGTTGACTGAATGGCTGAATTTCTTTGATGTACAGACGCCAGCACATCAAGCTACCCGAAACTGTCAGATTTTCCCAATCAACTTTGAACCTTATGCTTTAGCGCTAAAGTTGAAAATCTATTAAAGAAATCTGACAGATTGTAGTAGCTTGATGTGCTGGCGTCTGTACAATTTAATATTATCGAAACAAGACAATACACCGTAAGTATCTTGAATATGAAGCTCATGTTAAGTAATTCAGTAAACAATAAAACATTACGGCCTGAATTGTACAGAAAATTAAGGACACCATTTCCATATTTCAATTGCAAAAAGAAAAACCGATGGAAAACTTAATATCAAGTTATGGCTGGTAATGGTCAAGAATTTCCATTTCAACACGTAATAGGTGCCTTACTACTCTAGAGAAGTTAGACCGTTAATGCATTAGTGTTAGCAATTACAAAATTGCCAACAGAAACATTACGAAATTGTGTACGACAATCTTAAAATTGTCGTAAGTTTTACGTTTTCTCTTAATTAAATTCTGCCAAGATCTCACGAATATTATAAATTATTACTAGCGACCTGCCCGGGGGGCCCGTGGCTAAATAATAACAGCCGCACAGGTCGATCGATCAGGTTAAGCTACGCATGCCGCGGTTGACCTGTGATACATACCGAGACCCCTCCGTGCCTCGGAAAGCACGTTAAGCCGTTGGTCCCGGCTGTCATTCGTAGATTTTGACAGTCGTTACGGGTAGTCAGAAGCCCGAAAGTCTGACAACCAGTCTTACCTAAGGGTATCGTATTACCCAGTAACTGGGTTGTGGAGGTCAGATAGGCAATCGCTCCATGTAAAATACTGGTATTCAGCTGCATCCGGTTAGACTGGAAGCCGACCCCAACATAGTTGGGAAAAGGCTAGGCAGATGATGATTACTAGCGACCTGACCCTGAGGCTTCGTTCTTAAGTCCGACAATGTAGTTAAGGGCCCGTTGAAAAGTTAGTCCGTCTTCGTCAAAACAAGTTCACTTCGGACGGGCAATTACACTTCGGGATTAGGGACAACTATCAAATCGTGTAGTCATTCATTCTTAGTTCAGGCCACTAATCTTCTCGGGAAAATAACCTTATGTCCGTAAGTCATACGGGGTAGATGAAGCCCGTAACTTCGGCCGAACCTGCAGATTTAGTGCTTAGAGAGTAGGCTCGGTGCTTCGCACGGTTTTCATGACTTAAACAAACATCAAGATTTCTTTATTACTTACATGTAAGTTTAATATCAACGTATTCATTATCTGCCTAGCCTTTTCCCAACTATGTTGGAGTCGGCTTCCAGTCTAACCGGATGCAGCTAAATACCAGTATTTTACATAGACCGACTGCCTATCTGACCTCCACAAACCAGTTACTGGGTAATACAATAAATACCCCTTGGTAATACTGGTTGTCAGACTTTTGGGCTAGTGACGACCCGTAGGTAACGACTGTCAAAGATCCACGGGCCAACCGCGGCAAGCGTAGCTTAACCTAATCGATCGACCCGTGCGGCTGTTATTACTTAGCCACAAGCCCACCAATATTAACGAATTATACCATAGAAATGTAAAAAATCTTATGTCTACATAAAGGTATTTATACATATAAACCATCCGGAATTAATTATCTAAGTAAATGATAGGAAAAATTGCACCAAAATCCGTTGTGCATTTAAGAAAATATTTACTTTATTTAATAGGTGTTGGTTATGTTTGTAATGCAACATAATATTCAGTTTTGAATACTGAATTTAAACTGAAGGATTTCATATTAAATTTTTACAATTAGTTTTCGACCGGGAATCGTTATGAAGTAGGTTCAGCACTCTACGAGTAATTGCGTAAACACAACAATCTGAATCATTTTGAAGCATAATATTGCTAATCCATGACTTTATAATGTACGTATGTTCGAAAAAGTTAATAACGCAATGAATGTGGTTGGACCCTCAAAATGAAAGCCATTCCTACTGCTGGTGTGTTACATAATTACCGAACTGATGAGCAGCATCCAGGAATACAGGCCGAATTCATTTCCATTTTACAAAAAACAGTCCATTCATCGTCGAACCAAATAGCGCAAAATATTCAAGCAAAAATTCCCAATATGAGGACCACAGGACATTCACAATTAGTCCAGAGCACGTTGTCGACTGACTTTATCAGATGTATTGCTATCAAATATATGCTATGAATAAATTAAAAGTCGCAGCGTTCACGATACTGAAATAAATTGGAGCGAGTTTTAAAATCACGTTTTTTGTTATTTGGGTCGTGTATTGTAGTGTAGTATAGGTATACTCTTTGTAAAGGTTTATTACATATTAAGGTGTATATTTTGACTATACGATGGCGCTGACTAAAGTCCAATTACAATTAAAAAAAGGTTTAATAAAAAATATCGTGCGTACAGGAAGAAGGTGGTCGGTAGACTAGTGTATGACACATCAAATCTTTAAACAACGAACTAACTAACGCCTACCCAAAGAGGTGCTTGTGGCTAAGTAATAACAGCCGCACGAGTCGATCGATCAGGTTAAGCTACGCTTGCCTCGGTCGGTCCGTGGATGGGTGACCATCTTCACATACCAAGACCCTTCCGTGCCTCGGAAAGCACGTTAAGCCGTTGGTCCCGGCTGTCATTCGTGGATCTTTGACAGTTGTTACGGGTCGTCAGTAGCCCGAAAGTCTGACAACCAGTCTTACCAAGGGGTATCGTATTACCCAGTAACTGGGTTGTGGAGGTCAGATAGGCAGTCGCTCTATGTAAAATACTGGTATTCAGCTGCATCCGGTTAGACTCGAAGCCGACCCCAACATAGTTGGGAAAAAGCTAGGCAGATGATGAACTAACGCCTACCAAAACCATCATAGTACGTAGTAGTCGACGTGTGAATTTATTATGTAGAAACTGTCAGGCGCTGCGCCGTAACAAGGTAAATACTGTTCAGCCGGTCGATTCTGTTAGAATCTCAGCGTGAGAAGTTAGGTGAAGTGAGTTGTCCTTCCATCTGATGCTAGGGATTGACACTACTGACAGCTCACTTTAAGCTCACTTCACCCGAGTTATCACGGTGAGATTTTACAGAATAGCACTACAGTTTTTTGGAAAAGTATTGTTGAAAGGAAAATATCGTGAGGAAACCGGCATGTCCGAGAACCAAAAAATCGAAGACATGTGACATCTACCAACCCGCCCTGCGCTCGCGTGGTGGATTACGGTTCACTCCATCTCACAGAGAGGTGCCCTGTGCCTGTGAGGATGGTTGAATGTTATAATGTTAACACTCTCAGCGCCATGTTTTTTTTTAGAAGCGCGCTTTGTGGGCGGCCGGCGGACCACATGGCGCTGAGAGTGTTAATTAATCTACATAGTACAGTTAACCCTTAAATGCATAATGTTGCCATATGGCAACAAAGCACGTCATTTAATTTTTTTAAGAATGTGATAGCTGTGAGTTTCTGAACGCACCTCTTTTTGTCAAAACAATATATATACTCTATGAATATTAATATTATTGTATAATTATTATATATTTATTATCTAAATCCTGTAGATAAATACCTATACAATAGCATTTTTTGCAATACGATAAAATAAATCATGCATTTAAGGGTTAAACTAGATAAGGTTTGCGCTTCGCTAATCTTTGGGTTGCAGAATTCACGCCACAGAGTAACCCAGGGGGGGGGGGGGGGGGTTACTCTGTGGCGTGAATTCTACAGAGGCATATCTGATAAGTTTTGTCTCTCACTCGCCATCTTTCACTCAATAGCTTTGATATTTTTTTTTGGATTGTTTTAGGGAACTTTATCTATAACTTGGTAACCATTACCATAATGCATCACCAGCAAGTACTTCTATGGTTGTTATAATTGTTAGCAATAGGTATAAATATCTGTCAACCGTTGGGTAGGTACTATAATTGTAGTCTAGAAAATAGATGAGCATTGTTTTACAAAGTTGACCTTTTACCTTGAATTTCACATCCCACGCGTCACCCGAGAGCTTTGATTTATTAATTGTTTCTCGCAAAAGGATAAACGGCTTTATTACAATCTAAGCTGACAGTTGTTATTACACCCCGTATAGTACCAATCCCGATCCCGTTTGCTTAATTCTTTTGCCGCGTGTACATTTGTACAAGCAATGCTACCAACCTCTCGTCTGTCATCGGGTCCCGACATCAGATGAATAATGATAGGCAGATAATTATACCTAGCCTCGACACGTGTGTGACTAAAACGTACGGTGAACCGTACGTCGTTTTCGTCCGAATAGACCGGGTTACATTAGCAGGGTTTCAGCATCGCTAGGGTAAGTACGGTCAGACATTAGAATTGTAACTAGGACAACCATTTTTTTTAATGGCTTCTCGCAGTTCAACCGAGGAGGTTGTCGTCTGCCTAACTGGGGTTGCCTCTGGATGCCTCAATAAATTAAGGCCTCCAGCCAGGGCTTAAAAAACTTAAAAACACTTTCTATCCCTATTGGTCTTATATCAATTCCATGTCTGGCATAACTCATATACCACACCAAATACATTGTATGAGAGTAGCAACCGATAGTTTGCTTGCCTGCGCAATTGAAAGTACAAATAATAATGTGCTATGGCTTTCCGACCACGTAAACTACTGTTCCATCTGATGAACAGTCTTCTTCTGTTAGTCTTTTTCAATCTCAAATAGCAGCCGGGTGGTTACGTACCTATAGACTTTCGTTGTAATAGTAAAAAATGTTATTTCCCATAAGAAAACAGTACTTTTTAGGGATCCGTACCCAAGGGTAAAACCGGAACCCTATTACTCCCGTTCCGCTGTCCGTCCATCCATCCGTCCGTCCGTCCGTCTGTCCGTCTGTCACCAGGCTGTATCTCATGAACCGTGATAGTTAGACAGGTGAAATTTTCACAGATGATGTATTTCTGTTGCCGCTATAACAACAAATACTAAAAAAAAATAGAATAAAATAAATATTTAAGGGGGCTCCCATACAACAGACATGATTTTTTTGCCGTTTTGTAGATAATGGCACGGAACCCTTGGTGCGCGAATCTGACTCGCGCTTGGTCGGTTTTTTTTTTCTGACCGTCACATGAGTGATGTCCATCCAATGGATTATTAATGTCCTTCAAAATTATTCGGATTATACCGTAGTGTGTAACGGCACTACGGTCCTGTAGGACACAAAGTGTGCAATGTACCTGCCCGCTGCTACCTGCAAATGCCTTGCCCGTGTCAAAAAGGCGTGCCTTCTTTGTCCATTTTCAAAATGGTGGTAAAATAACACTATCTCTCTCCTTAACCTTTCGTATGCCGGCCGAAACGCAGGTCTGCGCTCCAAATTCGGAACGATCTGCGCGATTTTATTACTTTTTTCGAAAAAGCACCTACATATATTTACATTAATTTGTTTGTTTTTTCGAAAAAACTAGTAAAATTGTTTTTTTGAGTAAAGTTAAAACCGCGCAGATCTACGTTTGAAGCTTTTAAAAATTGGAGCGCAGACCTGCCTTCCGGCATACGAAGGGTTAAACGTCATTTATTATGTTCTTTGCACTTGTTTTATGAGTTACTAGCGGCCCGCCTCATCTTCGCACGGGTGTAATGTTTTTTTCAAATTTCCAAGATTTTCTTTCATACAAACCTTGTCCTGGCAATACTGAACACAGAAAAAAATTATCCAATAATTATCCAATTTGGTGCAGTCATTCGGAAGTTATGCGCATACAGACATTTCGGCGACTATGAAGGGAGCTCCCTCTCTCCCCTTATTTACCTATGTCAATAAAGTGTGATTACCTACATGTATATGTCAAGGAGGGGGCGAGTCATACGCTCGTGACGTCACAAAATTTTATGAAAAAAAAAAACTTTAAAATATTATCAACTCTAATATTATTAAAAGGTTTAAGTAATGTAATGTCACACCAGGGGCGGGCAAATATAACCCCAAATATCATGAAATTCGTTTGATATAATTTTTAGATGTTCCTCTTATCAAAAACTGGGTAAGATCAGCTTCAGACACAGGAGTGTCTTATTTACAATTTGACGTAGTCGCATGTTTTGGTCGCGCACTGTAAACTTTCTTTGAAATAAATGAATGGAAGGACTGGAAGGAGGTGCACATCCCCGGAAGCAACACAACATTTTTATCCGGATGCAAGATATAAAAGGCAATAAAATAAGAAACACACATGCTTTCTTAAACAAAAAAGTTGCTTTCCCACTACCCAACTAATTTAAGAAAAAAAAAAATTCTCAAAGAAATAAAGTCAAAAATATTTCAGACGTATTTTTTTTGTAAATTTTCCAGACATACTTTCATATACGGAGCACTTCCGTGCTAAAATATATGGTTAAGTATTATGCAAAACGCATATAACGCAAGAGTGCCAAGTAGTGTTCCACTGGAAGTACACTTGGTGAGAAAACTCTACAGTATTTCGTTTAAAATTGTGATTTAAAATTTTCATATCGCTGACAGCGTTTTATACATTCATGTCATATGAAAATGTGCATTTGTTGGGGTATTCTGTAGAAGTGAAATGACAATGTACTTTTTCTAAATTGTTTTTTATGTAAGCGAAACTGAAATTATGTTTCTGTACAACTATTATTATCTTTTACTCTGATAAAGCTGTCAATCGCGGATCTTTGACAGCCGTTACGGGTCACGAAAATCTGAAAACTAGTCTTACCAAGGGGTACCGTATTACTCAGTAACTGGGTTGTGGAGGTCAGATACAGCAGTCACTCCACGTAAAATACTGGTTTTCGGCTACATCCGGTTAGACTATCCCAATATAATTGGGAAAAGGCAAGGCAGATGATGACTCTGGTAAAACATAGATAAAAAAAAGGTTTTGCAAAGAGGAATTAATTGCCTTCTGGACGAAGCCTAAGTTTGGCAATGATAGACTTTATTACAGACACACTAGCGTTTACTCGCGGCCCCGCCCGCGTGGCTGATCTTTGCGTTATGCTCGTGGACGGGTGCTGCTTGTGGTGACTGGTCGTCTTGCTGACCATGGTTTTATTGTTGTTATTAGTAATGACTTGTTTATTTATTTTACTTCGATGGTCCTAGTTTATCATTTGCGATTTCAATTGACAGCTATGTGAACAGAACCCAGCATTGCATAAATACGTAAGCGGTCACGCCCCTTATATCTGGAGGCTTTTATTTAGAGAGTAAGTTTTTGTTTACATTTTTAATTTTGATTTATTATTTTTTTTTTGCTTGAGTACGTATAGTTTTTATTATATTTATATTATATTTGGTATCTTGGCATGGCTAGCTGACATATTATGGCAAATAATTTAATGTTCTGTGTCTTGTAATGTTAATTTGTTTGCATACCTAGTATTGTATACAATCAAGTATTTTCTAACCGAACAGACAGCTGTGCTGCTGGGGAGTTTGTTGCGCCACTTCTTCTCCCCAGCGAAAGCACTAGGAAGTGGTGAAGGGCGGGCGTTTTGGGGGACTGTCTTTTGTGATTTTGACGTTCGAAAAGTGCTGATTCTCAGCTTAGTTTTAATAAATGACTTTTTATTTTGGATTTCGGAACATATCCCACTATTAACATGTCCGGCCCTTTGCCACTTCAGCTAGCTTATTCTGTGAGCTATATCGATAACTGGTTCCCTGCTGGATCGCCTCGTTCCGGATTATATTCCTTTAGAGAGATTCCAAGAATAGCTCGTTCCATAGCTCTGCAATGCTGAGACACAGACCTCCTCTCTGTTAGAGGGAGTGATGGTTTCCTCACGATGTTTTCCTTCACCACTGACCGTAATATCCTGAATGGACAATGTGCGAGAAATGAGCTTTTTGTTTTAAAACATGCTCATAGATGTACGTTTGTTCAGCTTTAAATAAAGCACATGCTAGTTTCCTCACGATGTCTGAGAGCAGTGGTGATGTAATTCAATACACAAAGTAGAGTGCCTGCCTGGATTCGAACACACTACCTAAAACTCGTAAGTCGGGGCTAATATCACTGGATCACTACTGCTCTCATAGTTCGCTAAATGATCTTGAATTTATAGATCAGCCGTACCGGGAGCGTCAACGTTTAGAATAGAATAGAATAGAATACTCTTTATTATGTACACCATATAGATTACAGACATAAATATATAAATTTTACAGAGGGTGACACAATGGGCGGTCTTATCGCTAAGAGCGATCTTTTAAAGACAACCTTTGGATGGATTGAAAAGGGAAGGAGAGACAAGTATTGTAGGTAGTCTGTGGTGTACTATTTACACGATAAAATAAATACATACATAAAGTATATTATACCATTCTAAATAAATATATACATATAACAATAGACATGAAACAGGAGTAAAGAAAATATAATGGTGCTGTTTAAGGAGAGAGGAAGTGATTTTTTATCATAATTTTAAATGTGGACAAAGATTGAACACGCCTTACCGACACGGGCAAGTCATTCCATAAGCGTACTGCTTGAACAGTAAAAGATTTGTCATAGAAACTGGTGGAATGCATCGGCATCTCTAGTCTCAGGTTTCAAGCTCTGTAAGTCATAAAAAATGGATTTTCCTTAACACTTTTGCATGTGGCTGTACGTTTACACTGCATATGGACTAAAGTTCCAAGTAAGTACAACATTGTCGCAAGTTTCCTTACGAGCTTGCTCTAACAGCTGAAAAATGTAATCTTGTTGCTAGTAACACACTTTTATTATGAAATAGCCGACACACTTCTGCTTTCCACTCGATTAGAGTTAAATTGACGTTAATATTTTTGGTGATTTGAGTTTTTTGAGAATAATACTGATCGTAGGCGCAGGAGTCCGATGGATGCAAAAATCTAAGAACCGATTAAGTGTTGATGGGGGAGGCAACTATGGACGACTTCCAGCTGAAATGATGAATAGTGATCGTTCGTTGTTTCATATTCTAATGTTTAATTCTAACAAGTCTTTAGCCAATTTTCATTACTCGCAACAATTTATTTTCAATTTTAGGGCGAATTTGACCAAGATTTTATGCCTGGTCTAAGTGTTATCCTGCGAATTAATTTTGAATTTTTGACAGATTTGAAAAAAAAAAACGTCCGAAAATCGTTCATAATATGTATCCCATAATAATATTTTTTGGCGATTACAAGCTAACGTTTACAGTTGGACAACTGACCGTGCCGTATCGATGTATGGAAGAGATAAATTCATCCCACAACGGAATCCTTCATTGTGCGTAATCCAACACGCACTTGGCCGGTTTTTTTCATACAAGAA
Source organism: Eremobia ochroleuca (assembly GCA_949629135.1). Classification (NCBI taxonomy): domain Eukaryota; kingdom Metazoa; phylum Arthropoda; class Insecta; order Lepidoptera; family Noctuidae; genus Eremobia; species Eremobia ochroleuca. The sequence goes on along the minus strand of OX451405.1, from coordinate 6,580,403 downwards.
CTGTCTCACAAACACAAGTTTAGCCCTTGCTCATAAACTAGTGTTTATAAGATTTATTATCATTATTGTTGGCATCCAACACAAAGAAAATTTGCGTCGATCACAAGTAAATTGAGATAAGGGTATGAAAATTATGATGATCATGATATGTAGGTTTAAGAAGCAACGTTTGGATACTACGTTGCTTCTTAAACCTACTATTTAAACTTACTTTACTTTATAAACTAGTAGTCCCCCGCGACTCCTTCTGCGATCAAGGACGAAAAGTAGCCTGTGTTCTTCTCCAGGGCCCATGTGCCAAATTTTATTCAAATCCGTTCAGCCGTTTTAGTGTGAAGGCGTAACAAACAAACTCACTTTCGCAATTATTATATTATACAACGTGTAACGTTAAATGCGCAAAACCTGAAAATAGTTTGATCAGAATAACGAGCAGAATCAATTGAGCCACATTTTAATATTTTTCAAAAAATCGTCATTAAAAAGCTGCCGTGTCTATTTATTAATAGGTCAAGCAAGCCATCATTCGCAAACCCGCCAAAATAGGCAAACAAACACAAATTGTTGCCGATCAATTTCAATTTTCTCATACACGGGATAATAATAGGTTTTATTTCAATGCAAATACGAATCTTCCATACACTACCATGAATAAGACAATTTGAAGTAAACAATAGTGCTACCTATCTTTTTTTAACTTAAACGTAACCTAAGGGTAAGAAAGGGAAATGACAAACTGCATGGAGGCGGGCTTTGCGAAATACGTGACATTGGCCATGTTTAGTTCAGTCTGAGCGGCGCCGGCACATGCGTCATGGGTGTAATTGTTTTATCCCGCTACCCCGGCGGCAGGTAATTGCACTTTTCTACGAAACAGTGTTTTTTTTTTTTTTGATAACCGACGAAAAATTTATATGCTAGGGTGTCTAGAAGCATGTGCTGAGTTCATGGTTTCAGTTTACGGCTCGCTGTCACCCTTTATACACATTCACGATTCATTATCTTGTAAAAACGATCGTCTTGCATAATAATTTCATTAAAAAAACCGGAACCATACAAACTGTAATCAACGTTAATACCTGCCGTCCGTATGCCAGGTGGTTCTTACCATTGAATAATTGATGCACCAGTTGAAGAAAACCGATCGATGCTCTAAATAGATTGCAAGCGTTGTTGATTCGGACTCGGTAAGTGGACAAGTGGACTATATGACCTGAGTTCAGCTGGGTCACTTCGTATACAACGTGTAAAGTTAAATGCGCAAAACCTGAAAATAGTTTGATTAGAATAACGAGCTGAATGAATTGAACCACTTTTTAATATAGGTCACATTTTTCAAAAAATCTTCATTAAAAACGTTGCCGTGTCTATTTATTAATAGGTCAAGCAAGCCAATGTCAGCGCAGCGCAGCGGCGCGGTGACGACTCCTCCCTCGGTAAAGCGTCGTCGCAGACGCAAGAAACGATCAGAATGGCCAGTAAACCTAAAACAGCACATAAAACGTTTACAATTTTTTGAAAGACTTATTTTTCTCTGAAATAGATCAATTGAATTAAAAATCAGTTGGGGTGTCTGAGGTTTTGCGCATTTAACGTTACACGTTGTATACATATGGACATTATATACATATTGACATTGATGAATTTTATATAAACAATAACATGCATATTTACTTTGTAAAGTATTTTATTTTTAATTATTATTATTGGGTTCATTTCCTTTTTCTGTTTTCCTTCTTAGTTAGTTTTAATCATGATCTGGCAGATTGAGTAATTTATGCGGCCTACCCAAATGTCCTTTCATTGGTATTGTTCGTCGAATCGTGAGGCTCCTCAAGTTCTGAGTTGAGCTGCACGATTTTTTACAAATACGTGCACTGACTGGACAGGTCCACTCAATCTGTGTGGTTCTTTCCTCAAAAGACCATTCAGACACCAATCTACATGGTCTTCACATGATCTGACCAAGATTATGTCTGGACTTTAAAAGAGACTGTGACCTCTGAGTTTGTTTCGGCCTTTCTTCGCAGAGTAGCCAGGATAGGAAACGCCGACATCATGTAGTTTTTAAAAAAATCTGATTGACATGTAAAAGTGTTTGTACAAACCTACTTACAGAAAATAAATCATTTATCAATTAACACAAATTACTTTTTTTTTCTTTATTAATAAGAACTAAAGTTCTAAGTAATTGATTACAATCTAGCCTAATAGATTAATAAGCAATTTAACTCTGACTTAATATTTTACAACTAACTGTTATAACTTACTAACAATAAGAATTCTGTCAATTTGGATTTTTACACAGTTTCGTAGCACTTTCTTAGGGTCTCGTCATCTGCCTAGGCTTCCAGTCTAACAGGATACAGCTGAATACCAGTATTTTACATAGAGTAACTGCCTATCTGACCTCCACAACCCAGTTACTGGGTAATACGATACCCCATGGCAAGACTGGTTGTCAGACTTTCGGGCTTCTGACTACCCGTAACGAATGTCAAAGATCCACGAATGACAGCCGGGACCAACGGCTTAACGTGCTTTCCGAGGTACGGAGGCGTCTAGGTATGTGAAGATGGTCACCCATCCACGGACCAATCGCGGCAAGCATATCTTAAACTGATCTATAGACCCGTGCGGCTCTTATTACTTAGCCACAAGCCCACCAATATTAACGTATCATACCATAGAAATGTAAAAAAATTACCTAAGTGTAAGGTCTGATAATTTATAAAACACTTACACACACTTAAAGTGTTTAGTGTTGTATGATGATGCTTCATGGGGTGGTTTCCCAAGCTTCGCAATCATAATGACTTCAGGAACCTTCCATGGCTCAGGCACATGTTGTAGCATAAATGCAGCATTATTAAGTCTGGTCAGCTGTACTATGGCTTTGCGCGGGAGGTGTTTTAGTATTTCTCCTGTTATGAGGTTGTAACCCAGAGATTTCTTCGAGCTTATGTTGTGTGGAATTTCTCTCAGAACTTCTTTCAGGGTAACAAGTCGAATTCTTTGACTTTGTGATAACTTTTCACTCACATAACACAAATTACTGACTATCGCTTGTTTAGAGGGAGAAAATCAATTTATTTACATTACATAAATGAGACAACTCCCGCACATTTAAAGTTTTTTAATCACGCAAAAATCTAGGAATTTCAGGATTTTGTGATTTTTAAGAGAATAAGTCTGAAGCGCACTGGGGCTTCGGGGACATTGATTACCGGGAAATGTGTGGTGCAAGCATAAGCGGGTAGCGATTTAGCATTTTTCAACTTCATAAGCTGGTAGCGATTTTGTTTTTTATAAACTTCATAATCGACTAGCGATTTAGCTTTTTTTTTTACTTTTCTTGTTGTATTTTTATACTCAAATGGGCTATTTTTTGTGCGAAAAGCTTAAAATATATTATTATTATGAGCCTGTGTTGTCTCATTGCAGGGCAAATGCCTCCCTTCCCTCTTTCCACTTTTCCCGGTCTACTGCAATTGTGGGCCAACCCTTTAAGAAGGAGTCCAGCTCATCCCGCCATCTCTTTCTGGGCTTGCTGCGCGGTCGTTTCCTGCCATTTGGGATCCACTGCCTACTGGCTTTTTCATATAGCTGCTCCGACATACGAAAAGTTTAAATAAATGCTTTTATTTATTTCATTAAAACTTTATGCACAAGTAAAAAAAGTACTGTACAAAGGCAGACTTAATGCCTGAGACATTTTCTACCAGTCAATCTTAGGGTGATGCAGAGACAAAATATGGCAGGTGTAACATACGGGATAGATAGCTAGGAATTGACTATAAAATAAAAGAATTAATAAAAATACATAGATAGATACATATAAACAAAATGAACTGTCAGGAGAAAAATGATCGGTAGAAGAAAAAACTAATCCAGCAGATCAGCGCTGGGATGTTGCAGCCAACTTTTGACGGATATGTTCACGTGCCTTCCTTTAGTCGTCCCTTAAAACATTCAGCGATGACGATCTACATCGCGACATGCGAACGACGCATCATACTGATGTCACGCAAGATCCTGCATCGCGCAAGCAGAGTTTACCGCGCAACTAACATAATAATTACATGCAACATCCCGACAGTTGCCCACCAGACACAACACTCATCTGGTTGGACAATCCTTCCTTTTCTGCAAAGATTGAGTGAACTTTAGTCCCTGTTCCTTACTGTCGTCTAGTCTACTGTTTTTTTTTTAGAAAGAAAGAAAGAAAGAAAGAAAAAACGTTTATTCTGCACAAACATAACGCACGCTAGAAATAAAAAACAAAATAATAATATAAAATAAAAAAGACATAAAATATACAATGTAGCCAAAAGCCTCGTACTCAAGCGCTTGATGTCAGGGCCAGGGACCAAAGACAACACATACATTAATCAAGATGCGCCCGCGACACCGGCAGATGACAACTAAACAATAACAATCAAAACAAACTGAAAAAAAAACTACTTTTGTAACAAACAGTAATAATAAAATAATAATAATTTTACCAGAACCATTATTCCCAACAATATTACAAACGCTTCATCTTTTATTTTAAGCACAACTGAAAAATCTGAGCGTGGAAAAGAATTTTCTCGTTGAACTATTTCGCGTCCTTCACGACAGTTACCCATGTAAACTGAGATTGATTATAATGTATGGTGAAATGAAATGATAGATTTGCTTATTGAGAACGTGACAGCTTAACAACTGAGTTGACACCAAAATCTACAAGCAAGTCACACAGTCATTTGGTTTCTTTACACAAAAACCCACACCAACACAACAACTCCCCACTCACACTCATACTCACATATACAACCTCACACTCACACATCCACACACACTATAACATAATTTAGAATTATTTTATTTTGCTCAATTTATGCCAGTGTTGCCAGTTGTAGTTTTATCATATTAGTAGTTTTATTAAGTTGCAACTTACGACCTACAACTTGTACGTCAAGGCCGTTGCCTGCGGCTACTTACAAGTTGTAGGTCGTAAGTTCGAACCGAGACAGGCCCTTACTTTGTCTAAATAATTTCATCACGAGTGCTCTCAAAACGGCGAAGGAAAACATCGTGAGGAAACCGGCATGTCCTAGAACAAAAAAATCGAAGACATGTGACATCTGCCAACCCGCACTGGATCCGTGTGGTAGATAACGGCCCACTCTCTGTCACCGAGAGGAGGGCTGTGCCCAGCAGTGGGAACTTCAAGGAGGCTCATCGAAAGAGCATCAAGAGGCATCATCGAGGCTGCGTAAGCTCAATTTATTGTTATTTTATCTTGATAGTTCACTACTTTATCTAACAAAGTATTCTGTCAATTTTCAAACATTCTGAAATTAAATTTAAGTTGACATAAATTTGTCTCGAAAAAAATGTAAGATAATGTCTTAAAATCTAAGACAACGCATTTCAGGCCCCCAAGATACAGGCGCTGCCTAGTTTTGGGGAGCACTGATCGAATAACGACGTTAAATAGTTTAGTGAGCGTAAGCATAGAATATTATTATTTTTGAAATTTATTTTGTAACAATGGACCCTTGAATTATCCTTATTTTTTATTTTCTGATTCAATTTCTTTGGTTCGCTTTCGTTTTTCCATGGTACACCACAGACTACCTGCAGTATTGTGTGTCCTATCGCCCTTAATAAATCCAAAGGTTCTTTTTAAAAGACCGCTTCTAGCTATAAGACCGCCCTGTCACCCCTTGTAAAATGTCTAAATTTATATCGGTAATTTTTATGGCGTATTATATACACCATAAAAATTACAGTGTATTCTATCTATCTTTTATATCATCTTTACACACCGAGAACCCTCCGTGCCTCGGAAAGCACGTTAAGCCGTTGGTCCCGGCTGTCATTCGTAGATCTTTGACAGTCGTTACGGGTAGTCAGAAGCCCGAAAGTCTGACAACCAGTCTTACCAAGGGGTATCGTATTACCCAGTAACTGGGTTGTGGCGGTCAGATAGGCAGTCGCTCCATGTAAAATACTGGTATTCAGCTGCATCCGGTTAGACTGGAAGCCGGCCCTAACGTAGTCTATCTTTTTCTAATATTTACAAGTATTCTTTTTTTAATTCAGAGCAGCTACTGCATAATAAGCATAATCAGCCGGTGAGAGGAGTGGGCCGTAATCCACCACGCGGGCCCAGTGCGGGTTGGTAGATGTCGCATGTCTTCGAATTTTTGGTTCTAGGACATGCCGGATTCCTCACGATGTTTTCCTTCACCGTTTTGAGAGCAATAACTAGTTTTTTTTATTTTTTATAGTCGTTTTGTAAATTAAGCTTCTGGAAGGTTTTTCCTTATAAAAACAATTAAAACAGATATAATCAAATCAAATTAAAAGTCATTTATTCAAACTAGGCTGAGAATCAGCACTTTTCGAACGTCAAAATTACAAAAGACAGTCCCCCAAAACGCCCGCCCTTCACCACTTCCTAGTGCTTTCGCTGGGAAGAAGAAGTGGCGCAACAAACTCCCCAGCAGCACAGCTGTCTGTTCAGTTAGAAAATACTTGATTGAGTACAATACAAGGTATGCATGTAATTAACATTACAAGACACAGAACACTAAATTTAATTATTTGCCATATGTCAGCTAGCCACGCCAATATACCAACAAATACAATAAAAACTAGACGTACTCAAGCAAAAAAATAATAAATCAAAATGAAAAATGTAAACAAAAACTTACTAACTAAATAAAAACCTCCAGGTATAAAAAGCGTGACCGCTAACATAAGATTGTTGATTTAGTATTTCTATCAAAAATTGCAAACGGATCCAGCAGCGGTATTCCTGAGTTGGTGAGCAAAATTGGGCTGCGAGTGTGTTCTTCATTTCTGCGTAAACCTCGTTTGTTGCACATACCATCGACACGAACTACCTATAGACAAAACTCTTACATGATTAGGGCGAGCCGTATGTACAATGAAACTTGCCAGGAAGTTGATATAGATCTTTTTAATACTAGCATATCTAAATTTAAGAAGACTCTTTGCAACCACTTTTTCGATAGTATAACATAGCCCTTGCACTGTATACTGATTTTGGAAACGCGAATGTATCATTGTCTACTACCGATTTAATTAATTCTAATTAGTTTACATGCTATCTGCGAAAACTTGTAATTGGCCATCATCATGTTATCAACTCTAAATATTGTGTTTAGTAGATGTAAGTTTTCCGAAAATTATAAAATAAAATAAAATAAATAAAATATTTATGCAATCAAATCAAAATTCTTCAAACCACTTAACAACTTAAACCTACCTACCTCATCAAGATAATCTACATTGATGCAACTACAAGCAATTAAAGCACCCCTTATCTAAGTCCCCACCACACCCTGTATACAATGTCGCGTGCAGCGTGCAAGCCTCCGCAACCGGAAATGGCAAGCCACATCCGCCGGAAGTGGCGCGCTGCGTCCGACTGACACAGCGACTGAATATGTCAATAGCGGTGGCGGGACAGTCGAATGTTCCTGTCTATAATTGAAGTGCGTTCATTAATAATGTCGGGAATTTCTAGCAGGGTAGGATAGGACTTCAAAGTTATGAATATGGTTTATATTTTTGCTTGTTTTTATTGTCATCTCGAAAATAATTAATTAATACATTTTTATGGTTCCGTACCAAAATGGTAAAAAGGAACCCTTATGTTGCGACTTAGTCTGTCTGTCCGTCTGTCACAGCTGGATATCTCAAGAACTACTAAAGCTATCAACTTGAAATTTAGAATATGTAGTTTTAGATGACGTTTGCCCAACTATGTATTTTGCAAATAAGAAAAAAAATATGTATATATTTTTTTTGCAACAGGGACTGAAAGGGGGTCTTAAAAATTCGAAGTGAAATCGCGAAAAAAAAATCAGCTGTTTCTTGCATTTATGTTTATATAACTCGTCAAAATGTAGAGAAGAGCTGATTTTTTTTCGCGATTTCAGGTTTTGTCCTATAGTAAAAGTTGTTCGTAATGATTAGTACAATGACCCCTTAAAAGGATGCCTAAGAATTCAATTTCACCCTGTATTTAAAATGTGGATGGAGGAATTTTTGTTAGTTTTTTTTTTTGTTAGTTACTCAGTCACGATATCAGCTGAATTGTTTGGATAAAAATACAACACACAGGTGGACTGAGTCTTGAATTAACATTTAAGATGCTATGTATCGCGATACATGTAGTATTTTCCTTAAAATGCGAGTGAAACCACGGGTTAGCCGTAGATATTTGTACTGCCCATATAATATTGTAATTAATATATGAATAGCAGCAGGATATTTGATTGTTCCTGTGTTTAATTGAAGTACGTTCATTAATAATGGAAGGCGTTTCTACTAGGGGGAATTAATAATTAATTAATGATGAACAACTTTTAAACTCGCTACTAGAAGCGCCTTGCCATTTTGTTTTGGCTTGTGTTTTTTTAAGTTTTATTTATGCCTTGTGTTTTAAAACTCAGATTAACATTTTTATTGTACCGTTGCTATCTGCATTATGAAAGGAGCATGTAATCATATTTTCTCAGCAAAAATTAGGTACATAGGTACAAGATGTAACTTTAATAACGCACAATCTCTTAAGGGGTCATTGTTTACATTTTGACTAGTTATGCGAACATAAATGTAGGGAACAATTTTTTTTTTTCGCGATATCAGGTTTGGTCCCTTAGTAAAAGTTGTTCATAATGATGAGTTCAATGACCCCTTATGAAGTTGTGCGTTATTTAAGTTACACCTTGTATACACTAATGCGTTCATGGTCATTGCTTTAAAATATACTTATCAGAGAAATCTTGTAGAGACTGTAAAAATTATGAAAAAGAAAAAAAAAACAACTGTTGGAGCTACACTTATTGGAGAATATGAAACATCTGACACTTTAAAAAAAAGAATGATGATGACGATGCATGATTTTTTAAATGAAACGATAATAATAATGTTCATTTAATACAATAAAAAATAATCTATAATAATAGTACTTTAAAATTATTGATTAATTAACGAATAAAGCATGTTTATTTATCCATCGCGATTTATTGTAATTGACGTCTTCTCAGTTCGTTGGCCGCATCCACATCAGTCTTGTCATTTAAACGTGAAAGAATATGGTATTATGTGTGTAGTACGAATATAATCGACTGTATCACCAGACGCCTGCAATAACAATAAAAACACTGTCGTTTGGCGGTGACATTTTCCTTTAGTTTCTTTGCTAAATTAGTTTGGGGTGGGGCCTCAGTACCCGGACTTTTATAGCGATTGTATCAGCTGATTTTATAGTGCACCCTAATGCATTTTTATTTGTGTGAATTGGGTTATGTAAAGGGTATCATCAAGTAACCCTAAATAATGTGTACCGCTTAGGCGATCCCCCATTTTTTTTTTTTTTTTGAAGTGAAAACTTCTTTAGCGGCGTTGTACACTTTTTTTGTAACGGGTAAAAAATGTAAAACTCGCGTCAGGACACGTGACCCTGATCGAAAATTCGTAAGACTGATGGTGAGTACACAGCCGGCGGCGCGGCGTAGGCGAGGAAGTATCCCCCTCTCTTTCTACGGCGCGGCGAAAATGTATGCCTGCGCCTGTTGTTTAGTTTAGGTGGGGCAGGGTGCTTGCGCGAATGTTCGTGTGTGTTTATGTTACAGAAACAAACTTAACTTAAACGAATGAATTAATTAGAATTGTAGTTAGAATGTATTGATAGACTTGAAGGTACATCTCTCGACAATAAATCTGCAATTTGGGAACTACAGATAACTGGTGGAACATATGGCACACCTCCGGTGGACGTGAAAAAATTAAAAAATTAATAAAATAATGGTTCTGGTAATAATGATGGTGAAAAAGTCGTCGAAATTATGGATGGAAGTTGATTTTTCTGAGAGATAAACTTTTTAATGATATAATAAATTGTCATGTTTGTGCAAGATAGCGCAATAAATAAATATTGTATTCTACGACATAAATGATAGTACTTTTATACTGATAATTAAGAGGGTTTATCCCTTAGAGCCATGTTGGAAATTCAAAATTGATGATTTCCGACGGACAATAAAACCATAATGCGTTTAATTTATAGATGAGATATTGACGTCATATTATTGGAAATTTTATAATCTAGTGCATGGCTGAAAAACATTTTCAATTTCTTGTATAGTTTTCTCATCAGAACCGTTTTTATGCAAGCCTTTTTTTAAACTAGCGATCGACGGTCTAAGCAGATGCGAGATATTAGTAAAACCATATACGACAAACTTATAACAACATTACTTTATAAAAAATAATAACATTTATTAGTGCATGGCTGAAAAAAAAACACGATTACTGTAAGTTTTCATTCAAGAAAAGTATATTCAAAAGTGTCAATTGTAGCCACTTTTCGAGATATTAAACGTGTTAGTTTAGGATGAAATCTCAAGTATTTATATTTTCTTTTAGACCTAGTAAATTAAGACATTTATGTTCTAAAACATGGTTCAAATATTTTTTTGATAACTTATATGTTTATTTTACTATGAATTATTTAGTATTGCTGGAGCGGCGCGCTGAGCGGTGGCGTGAATCCGCGCCGATTATATAGCACTACTAAATAATTCATAGTAAAATAAACATATAAGTTATTAAAAAAATATTTAAACCATGTTTTAGAACATAAATGTCTTAATTTACTAGGTCTAAAAGAAAATATAAATATTTCAGATTTCATCATAAACTAACACGTTTAATATCTCGAAAAGTGGCTACAATTGACACTTTTGAATATACTTTTCTTGAATGAAAACTTACAGTAATCGTGTTTTTTTTTCAGCCATGCACTAATAAATGTTATTATTTTTTATAAAGTAATGTTGTTATAAGTTTGTCGTATACGGTTTTACTAATATCTCGCATCTGCTTAGACCGTCGATCGCTAGTTTGAAAAAAGGCTTGCATAAAAACGGTTCTGATGAGAAAACTATACAAAAAATTGAAAATGTTTTTCAGCCATGCACTAGATTATAAAATTCCCAATAATATGACGTCAATATCTCATCTATAAATTAAACACATTGTGGTTTTATTGCCCGTCGGAAATCATCAATTTTGAATCTCCAACATGACTCTAAGGGATGAACCCTCTTAAAGCAATTCGTGCAAAATGATTCCCTAACCATTCCAAAATATAAAAAATGCACAACGTTAATATTTAAGTTTTCACTTCTGCCGGCACTACCGGAGTGCAACCCGTCGTTTTATTTTTCAGAAATGGTGGTCGATACCTCAATGGAAAGGATCTCATCCCATAAGAGTGTGCCCAATAATCAACTTTGGTTTAAACTGATTCCAGTCTTAAAAATAATCTGTAGTACTCACCTTCTTGCTGAGGTCGTCGGTCCACCCATCTGGGGGGCTTCCCACGCTACGCTTTCCGATACGCGGTCTTCTCTCCAGGGACTCGTCTGCTCCATCGGCCATTGGTCCTTCGACAAACATGGCCATCCCACTGTCACTTCAGAGGTGACTGCTGGCTGGGACAGACTGAATGCGGAATGCGGAAGACAGGGTGTTGTGGCGGAGCATGGAAGAGGCCTATGTCCAGCAGTGGACTGCAATAAGCTGTTGATTGATTGATTGACTTACGTACTTAAATACAACAAATACTAAGTATTTAAAGGAAGCTGACAGAATTTATTAAAAAAAAGAAAAAAAAGGATTTACGAATCACATTTTAACCCACTTACTATCCTCAACTTTCTTCATTCATGGAATTCACTCAAATCCTTCTCTCGTGCACAAAAGAAACCGTCTTCCATACAAAGCCAGTATCACAAGCACTCATGATTATCTTTTTGTCATAGTCACACACACACTCCCACATACATTTAACCCCGCCTTCGCTGGTCTTGGGGCACAATAAAAACTGTCATATCCAGGCGCTTGTTGCTACTAGCCGGGAGATATGGCTGCGATGTGAGTGATAAGATGTAGCGGAGCGATTAATTAAATACTAAAAATAGAGTTATTCATTCAACCAGACAAAATTAAAACAAAAAACTACTAATTTTACACCGACCATTCTTGTCAAAGGTAATGAAAAAGCAGCCCGTAGCGTGGGCTGCTTTTCCAGTTATATTATTTTTAGTACACTAAACAAAAAAAAAATATTATTCACGTTTTGTAAAGCTTATTATGCAAGTTTATTATTCATTCACGACTTTAAATTAATTGCTATGGTTTGCTTATTGTCTATATTTTAAGCAATAAATAATACATTGAAAGACATGGCAGCAATTACGATTAATCAGTTGAAGGACACTGAACTGGACTCTATAGAAATATAATTGTTGTTAGCGCCCCCAGGGCATTTAGTGTCTCGCAAACTGTAAGCGCAAGTAATTATATTGCATCCGTCTAGGAAAACTAGTATCTAAATAAAGTTTAATTTATCAGCATATTTCGGCGAAAAAGTAATTAAAGTCATGAACAAACAATACCGCAAGTTATCGTGCAAAATTGAAGTAAATTTCAGCATTCATCGAAAGAAACCGTGGAGCGGTTTTTAAATCGAAAACTGTATTGAATTTGCAAGTTCGAACATGGTCAACAAAATTAATTGTAGTAAACCATTGTTTTTTTTTTTTTTAATAAGCTTATCCCTAAATAAAAAGTATACCGCAACATAATAAAAAAACGCTTTAAAAAGCAAAAAGTAACAGTAACACGCCCCCCAGCCGTGCCGGACGCCCCCCAGCTAGATGGACGGACGACCTAAAGAAGGTAGCTGGGGTAGACTGGATGCGGAATGCGGAGGACAGGATGTTGTGGCGCAGTCTGGGAGAGGCCTATGTGCAGCAGTGGACTGCGATAGGCTGAGTTGAACAGTACCAAAACTGCTCGGCTAGCCCGCTTGCGCTTATTCGTTGGACCATACAGGTACCTAAGGAGTGTCCCGCAAAGGCACTCGTACAAAAGAAAGCATTTGTTGGCCGATCGCATGCAAAATACACGTAAATATGAAATCTAAATCATTTTACAGACCTAAGAGATATAGGTACAGCATGGTTCAGAAAGATCTGGTAAAATTTTTAGGGTGTGGTGCAGATCATCAAATGGAACAACTTTCTCCATGGTACCAACTTCGTAATCGCGAAAAACTTATCAACTGTCCCATACAAAAGTTTTTCGAGATTACGAGTTTGATGGTCTGAATTCTGTAACCATCTCACCGTGAAATCTTAGGTGAAGTGAGCGTGGATTGAGCTGTCAGTGTCATCCCACCTGATACTAGGGATTAGTAGGGATCTGATACTAGGGACTAGAGGGAGATAGTGTTTTAATTGTCAAAACATTACTATTTTGTGGGGTTTTAATCTAAGAAAAATAAGAAAAAGCAACAAAATTTATGCTCCAAGTTTCTGTTTTGCTATGTTACTATAAAACTTTACAAAATAGTAATGTTTTAACAACTAAAATACTAATTTTAAAATTATATAAAATTATCATTCGATTTAGCATAAAAAATATTATTAAACTCTCGATTATGATTGTAATGTATTCTTGGTCAATCCCTAGCATCAGTGGGGTGACACTGACAGCTCAATCCACGCAAGTTTTCACGGTGAGACTTTTACAGAATCGACCGGCAGGTTTAGGTTATCATTAAGTTATCTACTTATTCTACATTACGTATTTTAAACATAGACAGTAAAAATAATTAATAACACTGAATATTTTAGCTGCGGGACTTTTTTTCTTTTACAACATTATTTATTTGTTTTTTTTTATTATTTATGTACACACAGTAAAAATATATGGATATGACATAATTATAATTAATTATTAATTTTATTTATTTATTTATTATACTTAATTTGTGATTATATTTTGGTAACAATTCTAATAAACTTTGTGTTGAATTGTTAATACCATCGCCCCGCATGTCTCTAGTGCCTTATTGTCAAGGGTGGTTATTTCGTGACAATTTTCAAGCTACTTATATTGTTTGAAAAATTCAGTTTTCTATTTTTGGTAAAATTGTTTATTTTGACAGACTGATAACAACTTGTAATGTTTACTGTGATAACCTAATCAAAAATCTAGAGAAATAAGAGGTATTTTTGACAGATTGAGACTGAGATCACAGTGTCAACGTTCTTAAATTTACGACAGTTGCCCCTCTGATCTTATGAATAGTGCTACAGTCAACATTCATCACACAATTCAAGACTTCAAATGTCCAGTTTAGACATATCTATAAGTTCCGTTTGCCATCGAACAGAAACTATTGGTATCTCATACCGCAACAGTGCCTTGGAAATCCATCCTGCATATTGATCTATACTCTAGGGAGGAAACAGTAGCAGTACACGTCTTCGTAGCAGCATAGTAGTGGCTCCCTCTGCGACTCAAACCACATTATGGAGGAAGTAGTGTCATACATGCTTTGTTTGTGATTGTCAAGTTTGAATTTGGAACGGGACTTGGAATGAAATAAAGCATTATAGTTTTTTTTGTGCCATTTTATCTGTGAATATGTTATTGTCATTTGTCAGGCAGGGAACATAGTCCTTTTATAGTTAAGCCATAGCTCAATTTATTATATTTTCAAGTTCTGCAATAGTCCTGCACCAACCAATGGTTGTCCTTGGGTGCACTTGCATAATGCATACAGGGATAATCGTCTGTTGGTGCCTCATTTCATAGAAAACCTCTAACGGGCCTCTGCGAGTTGGCTTCGTCATTTTAGTTTATTTTTATAACAAAAGTTTCAATAGTATGACAAAAGGTTGGACCTGCGGTGAAAGTATCTATAATCCTACTAATATTACTAATGTGAAAGTTTATATTTGTTACTCAATCACGCAAAGACGACTGGAATTTGATACACAGAAAATTTATAATTTGAATTAACCCATAGGATTTATCCCGGTAATGAAGTCCTCGCAGACTGATTCGCGGGCTGAAGATAAAGTTAGTTTTTTAATACCAAAGACTAATCTGACAGGTGTAATATCAAACTTCTATACAAAAAAAAAACGCAAAAACATAACACTTAAATATCAGATTAGTCTCTGGGATTATAAAACTAACTATATTTACTACAACTAAGATAAATAATTTATTACAGCTTTTAACTATATTGGAAAGCTTACTAATGAAACATTTGTTTAAATAGTAATAATAGAAGACTACGCTAAACACGGTGCATTAATAGACTACTAAAGTCACACGTATCGCATACTATTTTATTTAAAAAAGACAGTTTATACCTGGACTGTCCATGAACCACATCTGGGTCATTTTGTGTTGGAACGAGACGTCCGTGCCATACATGTGGGTCACTGCACTTTTCATACATAATGGGTTCTTACTTTGCGGACGTAAAATAAACATACTAGTATTAACACGATAGTAGTACTTAGTGGTGGTAAAAAGGCAAGTACCTCAGTACTTAAGATCGAAAAGGAAATTTGACGTGAGAGCTAATTTAGACATTTTGGCTGGACAGTGAAAGAAAGAAAGAAAGAAAATAGCGTTTATTGGTAGGTATTAAATCAAAATTAAAACACATTAAAACTATAAGAACAGAAAACAAAGACCAACACAAAAAACAAAAAACAAAGACCAACACAAAAAACAAACAAAGGCCTCAGCTCAACATAATGTCAGATGACAACACAGTGTGTATCACCTGACGCTGATTTTCAGCTGCAACCCACGAGTGCCATACGCTGGGACAGTGAACGTGTTAAGTTACCGAAAAGCATGACTTAATCACGGGTCATACAGTGCTATAAATACCCCGTATTAATAAGAAAGAAAAGAAGAAAGAAAATACGTTTATTTGCGACAAACATGACGGATCAAAAAAAGACAAAGAATATACAACTAACGAAAAAACACGAAACAACGTAACATCGTCGCAATAAACGTTCCTCAATTTATAATTACGACATCAGCATCTCAAGATCATTGCTAATTAATAAACACATGAAAACAGTATCTCAGTTATCAAGATCAAGAAGAAGAAAGATTTTTTTTTTTTTTTCCTTAAGACGCCGAACTTGGGGTCTTAATCTCGTGAACGATTAGGTCACGCTGACCGAAGTTTTGAATAACATTCATCACATTTCATTATTGCTATGTCGTAAGATTTATTGAAATAGGGGAAACAGTATAGTTATTGGTCATTTAATTTTAGTTATTGGCACTAGTTTTATCTCACTCTAAGTCACGTCATTTCCATTTACTATGCCAATTACTATGAGGAGGCCAACAACTGTATGGTTTCCCCTACTTCTATTTTGTTGTATTACGTTATAAAGTATAAATATAAGTATAAAGTAATGAATAGTGAGGTATCACGTTATAAAGATGGTTTACTACCCAAAAAAGCCTTAACCGTAATGTTCGGAAGCGCCCCTAATTGGACCCGAACAGACGAACCTGCGCCGGACCCAAGAATGACGACACACGACACCCTTAATTGATTATGTAAATATTTATCATGCTACCCATTAAATCTTATGAATGTGCGTTAATTAGGAGAGTTGGATAAAAAGCTCATAATTAGGTATGTTAACGCCATTAAATCTTTCATATTTAGCACGCAAGTTCAATAATTTACCTTGAATAAATTCAAGTTTGTAATTACGATAATCGCCATTTTGGTAACAGTGGTGGTCGAGGCTAAAAACAAAATTTTTTTATAAAAAAAAAAAAAACAACCGACTTCCAAAAAAACACTTCAAAGTGAAAAATAACTTTAATTTCGGAAGTCGGTGTCAAAAACCGAAAATGCGGACCAACGACACCGACTTCCGAAATTAAACTCTTTGTAGTGTTTTTTTGGAAGTGGGTTGTTTTTTTTTTTTTTAATGTTTTTATTTTCACTTTTTAGTTATACCTACCCCAAATAAATTCTTAAAAAACTACTTGCTATGTAAATATCAGTGACAGGAAGCTCTGCGTTTATAGGGTACAGACGTGATGTTATGTTGCGCGATTGCGTAAACAATGCATACATATGCGATAGCAGCAATCGCGGTTTTTTTAACCGACTTCAAAAAAGAGGAGGTTATCAATTCGGATGTGTGTGTATATATATATATTTATTTTTTATGTATGTTCGGGCATAACTCCGTCATATGTAGACGGATTTGCAAAATTCTTTTTTTTTTCGATTGAGGTTTATTACGAAATGGTTCCATTTAAATTTCGTAAAGATCTGGTGATGAGTTTCGGAGACAGACAACGGAACTCTTCAATAAATACCAGTAAAACAATTGCGAAAAAAAAAATCAGCTGATCCCTACATTTATGTTCGCATAACTTGAGAAAATGTAGGGGAACAGGTGATTTTTTTTTCGCGATTTCGGGTTTGTTCCCATAGTTAAAGTTGTTGATAATGATGAGTACAATGACCCCTTAAGAGCTTGTGCGTTAATTCTGGGACATGTGGTATATACAGCGTGTAACGGAAGGGGGGTATCAACCCTGAAGGAGGTGAATGTGCTCATGAAACTCAACAACTTTCCCCAAAGAACATAGGTCAAAATATGAAAAAAAAATTTGGCCCTCCCATAGTAAATCAATCAGCAGTAAATCAGTCAGTTTTATAAGGGAGGGCCAAATTTTTTTTTCATATTTTGACCTATGTTCTTTGGGGAAAGTTGTTGAGTTTCATGAGCACATTCACCTTCAGGGTTGATACCCCCCTTCCGTTACACGCTGTATATATATATATATATATATACAACGTGTAACGTTAAATGCGCAAAACCTCATACACCCCAACTGATTTTTAATTCAATTGACCTATTTCAGAGAAAAAATAAGTCATTAAAAAATTTGTAAAGGTTTTATGTGCTGTTTTAGTTTTACTGGCCATTCTGATCGTTTCTTGCGTCTGCGACGACGCTTTATCGAGGGAGGAGTCGTCACCGCGTCGCCGCGCCGGGCTGATCTTGGCTTGCTTGACCTATTAAGAAATAGACACGGCAACGTTTTTAATGAAGATTTTTTGAAAAATGTGAACTATATTAAAAAGTGGTTCAATTAATTCTGCTCGTTATTCTGATCAAACTATTTTCAGGTTTTGCGCATTTAACGTTACACGTTGTATAATATCTTAAAAGGTCCATGTCACAAAAAAGTGACAGTCATTGTTTTTCCCGTAGAGTCTTCAATTATGTCGAAACGATATATTTTCTCGGTTCAAAAATACATTTCTGCTGAGTACCTAGGATATGTTATTGTCAAACAACAAGCATTTAGAACAAGCAGCAGGAAGTTAATAAACCAAACTTATAAAAATATCCGAAGACTGCGAAGGTTATAATGAAAGAATTTCAATTACGTATTTATTAAACGTATAATTTTCCTGTTCGTCTTCACAAAGTAAGTAGGCACCAAGCATAGCTTAATCGCAGAGAGTCAATAAAAAAAATATTAATTACTGACTGCAAATATCTCGTAGGTATTACTGAATCCTATAAACATTATTATTCGCAAAATGGTTAATACTCATTTAAATGAGAGCTAGAATTGTTTATAAAACGCGATATAACTAAGCACCTCTTTGCCGAATTATAATTTGGACAATCTCACAATCTTATAAGAAGATTAAAGAAGCTTAAAAGGCTCTTTCCTAATTAAAAAGTCAAATTAATAAAAAAAAAAAGAAAGGAATAAACAAACTTTGGCAACTTCTAAGTCATTTTTGAGGAATTATGTGTACTATACTGTTATAATAAAGCTGAAGGGTTTGTTTGTTTTTTTGATTGAACGCGCTAATCTCTCTCTGGAACGGATTTGAAAAAATATTTTTGTATTTGATAACCCATTTCTTATGAAAGGCTATTTCCCATCACGCTTCGATCCTTAGGAGCGGAGTAAGAAGAAAAAAGGCAGAAAGAACACTAAGTGAAAACGAAGTACTGGCACAGGTGGGCGATGCGATGCGACATGGTAGATCAGAGCCGAGGGAATTTCACAAAAATGTGACTGTTAAAAAGGTCCTGTGTAAAAAGGTGGACCGATGACCTTGTAATATAATAATAATATTCCACAACTTTCACACAACGCCATCTAGTTCCAAACTAAGCAGAGCTTGCGATATGAGTACTAGAAAACTGATAAACATACATATACAACATGTAACGTTAAATGCGCAAAACCTCAGACACCCCAACTGATTTTTAATTCAATTGACCTATTTCAAAGAGAAAATAAGTCATTAAAAAAATTGTAAAGGTTTTATGTGCTGTTTTAGTTTTACTGGCCATTCTGATCGTATCTTGCGTCTGCGACGACGCTTTACCGAGGGAGGAGTCGTCACCGGGCCGCTGCGCCGCGCTGACATTGGCTTGCTTGACCTATGAATAAATAGACACGGAGACGTTTTTAATGAAGATTTTTTGAAAAATGTGACCTATATTAAAAAGTGGTTCAATTAATTGTGCTCGTTATTCTGATCAAACAATTTTCAGGTTTTGCGCATTTAACGTTACACGTTGTATATTTCTAAATACATACACATTATAGATACATTACACCCAGACAAGGAACAAATGATCGTGTTCATCACACAAACATTTGTCCAGGGTGGGAATCAAAGCCACGACCTTGGTCAGGGCCACTGACCACTAGACCAACAGGCCTGTCTGTGAAGGCCGCAGGAATGCGCTGGATGCAGGAAGCATAGAACCAGCCGGAGTGGAGGTGCTTGGGGAAGCCTATAGCCAGCAGTCGACGTCTTTGGGCTGAAATGATGACGCTGATGATGTGGCTGTTACTTTAGTATTTTAATAATAATAATAATAAAAATATATATTAATATATTCTCCTGAGTTCCATTGAATTCACAATGAGGTATTATAAATATAATTTATATGTATTTAATTAAATAAAGGAGATAATAATAATTTATTTATTAATTTGACAACACTGGTCCAATGGTTAGTACAGCAATAACTTATCAACTAAGGGTTAGTAATTAAATTAAATTAAAAAATCAAATCAAAATAATAAAAAATAATCAAAATAAAATAATGAAAAATATTGAATTTGAATTTTGTGTATCTTACGATTTCTGCGCGAAAAAAGTCGCGGGCAGAAGTTAGTCTGATATTTTGTGAAGAACTTATCAGGAATGAAAAGGGGAAAGTAAGGGATTTAAAAGAAAAATGAAGGCTTTTGTCTCCTGAGTTCCATTGAATTCACAATGAGGTATTAAATGGGGGACTGGTGTTAAAAATGTTTCTTTTTTAATTTGCTTACGCTCTGGTTTAAGAGTGCTGGTAACGCAATTAGTGAAGCTACAGGATTTTCCCGAGGAATTTATAAAAAGCGAGGATGGAATTTGACGTCACTAAAAAATTAATAATTAATTAATTGATTAAAATTGTTACACTGTGTGAGAGTAATAGTGTTGGTTTATAAATTCTTCTGATGCAAGTTGTAGATGTATTTTTGTCTTTTTTTTTAACGAAGGTCCCGTGGCTAAATAATAACAGCCGCACAGGTCGATCGATCGGGTTAAGCTACGCTTGCCGCGGTTGGTGTATTTGTGGATGGGTTACCAAATTTACATACCGAGACCCTCCGTGCCTCGGAAAGCACGTTAAGCCGTTGGTTCCAGCTGTCATTCGTAGATCTTTGACAGTCGTTACGGGTAGTCAGAAGCCCGAAAGTCTGACAACCACTCTTACCAAGGGGTATTGTATTACCCAGTAACTGGGTTGTGGAGGTCAGATAGGCAGTCGCTCCATGTAAAATACTGGTATTCAGCTGCATCCGGTTAGACTGGAAGCCGACCCCAACATAGCTGGGTAAAGGCTAGGCAGA
Source organism: Eremobia ochroleuca (assembly GCA_949629135.1). Lineage (NCBI taxonomy): Eukaryota > Metazoa > Arthropoda > Insecta > Lepidoptera > Noctuidae > Eremobia > Eremobia ochroleuca. The sequence continues at coordinate 6,559,559 of OX451405.1, read as the reverse complement.
TGATGATTTTAACGGAATCTTTAATAAGATCACTTTTTTCTGCGTCTGTCACATAGGTTTTTCTCGAGATCTATAGAACGTAGGGATTTGAATTTTGGCATGATGCTAGCTCTCAAATGACGCGGTATGAATCGGTAGTCAAAGACCAAAAAAATATCTGCAATATTCAGCTCTATTAATAAAGATTGGTGAAAGAAAGAGAGTACGGTATTGGTAGAAAGAGAGCACGGCTTTTGCCCGGCACGTGGGACATTAATGGCTAATAGTAAAAAATCAGCTGCATCCGGCTAAACTGGAAGCTGACCCCAACATAGTTAAGACAATGCAAGGCAATGTTTCTTTTTTAAATAATTCTTTTAATATGGTTCTTCTCTACATACAATGGTGTTACACGTAATAATTATTTGACAGCACCGCCCCACTACAAAAAAAAAAAAACCTTAAATTCGTAATTTCATTAAGAAATGAATTCATTAGAAATTCTAAGGGCACCCAACGTAGGTGTAAGTACCACATTTCAGACTAGAATAACTTTTATAGACCAATTTATAACTGGACCAGGTTTTAGAAAACTCATTTGAAAATGTTCGTGTAACGCAGCTTTAATGATAATTTTAGTTCAATTTCGAGACTGTCTAGACTGCATGAATCATGAATACAGCCGGTCGATTCTGGAAAAATCTCACCGTGATAACTAAGGTGAAGTGAGCTTAGAGTGAGCTGTGAGTTATGCTGATGCTAGGGATTGACACTATTGACGACTCACTCCACGCTCCCTTCACTCAAGTTTTCACGGTGAGATGGTTACAGAATCGCACGGATCGTAACTGTAGGTACCTTTTAAATACAGTCAGGGAAATAAATTGTTAAGCAAATTAACACAAAACGTCAATTTGCCGTGGTATAGCCATTTCATACAACTGTCAAAAAATGTTGTTTTGATATGGATACACGGACAATAAGTTGGTAGTGGTTTAACTATAGCTTGTCTGTATTTAATTGTCGCTGGTTCCGCATTTTCGTTTTATGACACCGACTTCCGAAATTAAAGCTCTTTTTCACTTTGTAGTGTGTTTTTGGAAGTCGCTTGTTTTTGTTTTTATAAAAAAGTTTTTATTTTTCACTTTTTAGTTATACCTACTCCAAACAAATTCATATAACACTACTTACTATGTAAATATCAGTGACAGGAAGCTGCATCTGCGTTTATAGGGTACAGACGTGATGTTATGTTGTGCGATTGCGTAAACAATGCATACATATGCGATAGCAGCAATCGCGGTTGTTATACTGGTATTTATTGAACAGTTCCGTTGTCTTTATCCGAAACTCATCACCAGATCTTTACGAAATTTAAATGGCACCATTTCGGTGTAAACCTCTATCGTAAAAACAAAGAAATTTGCAAATCCGTCCATATACGACGGAGTTATGCCCAAACATACATAAAAAAAAAAACATCCGAATTGATAACATCTTCCTTTTTGAAGTCGGTTAAAAATACATAGGTAATAGTCATTTCCTAGCTATCTATCCCGTATGTTGCACCTGCCATATTTTGTCTTTGCATCACCCTAAGGTTGACTGGTAGAAAATGCCTCAGGCATTAAGTCCGCCTTTGTACAGTATTTTTTCTTTGACTTGTGCATAAAGTTTTAATAAATAAATAAAAAAAAGATATGTTCAAACTTTGCATCCAAGTTCAAAATTAAATATTTTCGGTATGATATTTGCGTATCTGAAGCTACGTTTGGCCCCGGGGTAATAATTTTAACAACCCCACTAGTACCCCTTTACGCGCTCCCAATAGCAAGTTCAGACCTTAAATTCTAATTCCCGCTAAAACAGTAGCACTAAGTATTGATATTTAGCATTGCACAAACAACACTGTTGCGGAGTGCACTCCTCGACTATTCTCCAAGGATCCCGGGAGCGTAGAACTTAGCACTTAAATATAATTTACTATTTGACATAGTTTAGTTAGTCTGCTGTGACTTTTAGGTCAGGTTTTTGTTATAATAAAGGATATTTCTAAGGATTTTCTTTACTCTGCCAAAGCATAAACATAATCAGCCCTCTAATGTTCAGGCCTTCTCTCTTCGGGAGGGAGTGGGCTGTAATTTACCACGCGGGCCCAGTGCGGGTTGGTAGATGTCTGACTTGTCTACCATGAATAGAAATTTGGTTCTAGAACATGCCGATTCTCTCACGATGTTTTCCTGCACCGTTTTTTTATTTATTTATTCAAAATCTGTTTTAACAACAGCATACATAAAGTCTGCCAAACTGCGTAACAGTTTGTCGGCAGTTGTTCTCGTCTAACAATGGCTTACAAATTTTTAAATTTAAAAATAATGATTGTGCTTAAACTTAATTATGCTAATTGTAAGTAAACTATAATAGTACATTATGATATAAGTGCGGTAAGTTGAAAATTACAACTGAGGCGATATTGCTAGCCCGAGCCGTAGGTGAGGGCTATAAGAAAGCAGAGGCTGTAATTATCAAACCGCACGTATGTCATACGACGTTTTATAACACATTTGTGAGGAAATAAATAGAACTCGGACTTTCTTAAACGAATAAATCTTTAATTAATTGTTTAAACAGTTATTAGGTAATTAGCGATGCGCGCGCATCAGCGTCTTTTGTTTATGGCAAAGCCACAAAAAACAGCCAGTATTACTAATAAAGTAAATTAATACTTTTGTGTTTTTGTTACAGAAATGGTTGTAATTAATTGTCAAAATTAATTAAATTAAAGAATTAAATGTTTATTTATTATATTTTATCTCCCAAAGTTAATTTTATTCATAAAATGTTGACCACTTTTCTGACATAAAAACTCTATGCTAAGATTTAAAAAAGTACCGTTCGTTTTAGACGGAGCATCTTGATAAACCGTGCGCTTTACATTACAATTACGCACAAGTACGTAATGAGATACATTACGATATTGAAATTGGTGCAGTAAGAGACCTTTTACGAGCAAATGTGTTATAAAATAATATACCTACAGTCAGGAACAAAACAACTTATATTTTATAAAAACCATTTTCGCCAACGTTTGCTACATTTATGTACACACTGAGAGGTAATGTTTTTGGAGAACTTTTTTAAGTTAGGCCTCTTGACACGCGTTATCAGTTTTGGGGGTTGCTCATTCACTAACGTTGGTACTACGTACCTTCTTGTGCGCTTACCTAAGTTGTTTGTTACTCTTGGAACAGGAAGTGTCTTCTTCTTAAATAAACGAGTTGGGTACATATGCTTACGTACTTTGGAGAATAGTGGTGACGAAATGATTTACACAAAGTAGAGCGCCTGTCTGGGATCGAACCCACGACCTACAGCTCGTAAGGCAGGGCCGTTACCACTGGGCTACCAATGCTTTCGTTTGTATGGGTCTGAAATAGTAGACGAACCCGGTGGATCATTGGATTTGGATTGATTTAGTTTGCCTGCTAAGCTTGGGTTCCTGGGTTCGGGAAAAGTGCTATTAGGGTGCGTTTCCACAGAAGCGGAGCTGGGCGGAGCGTAGCGGAGACGTGTAGGAATCGTCCAATCACAGACGAGACGAGTGACGCGATGAGGATTTCAACCATTGTGATTAGTCGATTCCTGCACGTCTCTGCTCCGCTTCGCCCAGCTCCGCTTCTGTGGAAACGCACCCTTAGGTTTTCCATTGGCAAAAAAACTCAGTAGCAGCACGATGCCTGGATACGTGCCCACTTAATAGCAATATTATTATTTGTCTATCTCTTATTACCTAATTATTGTAGTTGACATTTTATAGTAAATTCTGACATTTACTGTAGTTGACGTCTAACAGTTATTTTTTTTTTAATTTGAAGTTTACTTTTGACTTGAGAATTATTTAATTTGAATGTAATAAATATCATTTCATATTTAAAAATTAAGATGACGAATTAATAATATTTTATTTTTTTTTTGTATGTAAATATGGGTCTAACCTGGATTAAATGATTTATTTTTTATTTAATAGAACTCATCGGGAACAGTGTTCTAGTTTTTCCATTTTGTACTTCTAGGCTCGATCCCTATCGGGTAGATGGAACTTGTGTCATAATTGTCGAAATATGGAGGGTAGACATCTTTGCGAACAGTGGTGGCCCAGTCGTAACGACCGCGACTCACAAGTCGTAGGACGTAGGTTCGAACATCGACAGGCGCTTTACCTTGTGTAAAATGTTTCATCACTACTGCTCTCGAAACGGTGAAGAAAAACATCGAGAAGAAACTGGCATGTTCTAGAACCATAAGTTCGAAGACATGTGACACCTACCAACCCGCAGTGAGCCCACGTGGTCTATTATGGCTCACTCCCTCTTACAAAGAGCTGGCCCGTGTCCCAAAAGTGGGAACATTATACACGGATTATGCATATACTATACACTTTTACCTAAAAATCTCAGGCGTATCGTGGTCTTATGTCATCCATAGTGGTAATCCCGCATCTTTTGGTTTTCCGCTAATAACAGGCTACCTCCTCTGAAAGTTGCGATGAGTGATTCAAAATGGAGCTTAATTTCCACGAGACTTGGCACCAATTTCATGCCAAGATTATGTTGGAGTTCCACTTTTCCACAATCAAGCAGCAGTAATTAGGAAACGTTGTTGTTGTTCAGGTTTATAAGATTAGGTGTTCTCAGAAAATACGTTGGACTGAATTGTGTACAATTATATATTAATTTGTCTTCTAAGCACACAATTGTACAGAGGCGGACGTAGTGCCTTAGGCATTTTACAATAACAATTACCTGTAAGAATTGCCACGAGTTAAGGTACATAAATCTTAACAGCCGGTCGATTCTGTAAAAATCTCACCGTGAAATCATTAGTGAAGTGAGCACTTAATAGTGTTAATCCCTAGCGAAAGACAGCTCACTCCACGGCCCACGCTCACTTCACCCAAGCTTTCACGGTGAGATGGTTACAGAATCGCACGGCAGGACTCTTTGATAGTTTTCCTTGTACTCGATCCGTGTTTTCTTAACCCTTTCCAACCGAGTTGAAGTGATCGTGAGTTTCAACCACAGAAATCTTAATAATAAGGCAAGATTTCTGTGGTTTCAACTTTACAAAATTCTGAGCACGATCGAGCGACTAGCAAATTATCCCTGAACCTCACGTATGTGAGGGTCTGACTGCTGAAGACCAGCTTGCATGAGATTTTTTTCAGTATTTTTCCCAAGACCTCTGAATACTTTCCAAAGGATTAATACGTTTTTAATGATCTATGTGAGTTTTTTACTCCCGGTTGCAAAGGGCTAATCTAAGTAAAATCTAGAAATTCGTTCAACATTTTCCTGCTTCGAAAAATAATGATAAGATCACTTCCTTATAAAAGACTTATAAGAGGTCCCTTGTCAATTAGATAGCCCAGCATCGTCTAGTTTACCGACCAGTTTTCTTTATCAATTTTATTTACCCTACACCAACAAATATAATCAGAGCTATCCCCCTTATAGACTTCACTTGATTTCTTTAGAAATTCGATTTCATGTTATGCTGGTTAAGAGGACCCGGTTCATAAGTCTTTGGAATGGTGAGGGGTTGTCAGCGTGGGCGAAATATTGCAAACGAGCTATAGAAACGTGTATTTTATTGTTTACCGGTACTGTACGACCTACTTTGTCATAGTATAATTGCCTAGTCGCAGTCGGGCGTACGAATGTATTGGTATCGATCAAAAATTTCAATTTTTCTAAAAGCTTTCCGGTAAAGTATTTATTGCACACGAATGTTTCTAATTGACTAATGTTTCGAGTGACGACAAATAGCAGTTTTTAGTTTTCCAATAACCGTTTACCGATGGTAGGTAAATTTTTGCAGACAGACTTTTATGGCATGTAGGTATATATACGATTTGTATATATACCTACATGCCATAAAATAGCTATAGGCTGACTTTTAAGCATCATCATTCTCTTTCGAAACCGATCCACTATAGCCATCAAACTCAAACTCAAACTAAAAGCATTTATTTCAAATAAACCAATTACAGGCACTTTTAATAATAATAATCTAATAATAATAATCATTTATTATGGACCAAACATTTTATAAAGTTTCATAAACCCACCAAACTGCGTAACAGTTTGTCGATGGGATTAGCGCTCGTCTTGTTTTATTTATTTGGTTCAAAAAACCTACCTAAAAAGTAAAAGCTATTTACATCTACACTAATATTATAAATAGGAAAGATTTGTATCTTTGTATGTATGTATGCTTGTAACGAATAAACTTAAAAACTACTAGACAGATTACAAAAAAAAAAAAATCTTTCACCCTTAGAATGAATTGTCAAGGGGTCGGTCAGTCAGAAAGATGAAACTAGTTGCCCATTCCAAAGCGTAGTAGGTACCTGTGGAGAAGAACGGGCAAGAAACTCCACGGACACTCTTCATCATCTGCCTAGCCTTTTTCCCAACTATGTTGGGGTCGGCTTCCAGTCTAACCGGATGCAGCTGAATACCAGTATTTTATATGGAGCGATTGCCTATCTGACCTCCACAACCCAGTTACTGGGTAATACGATACCCCTAGGTAAGACTGGTTGTCAGACTTTTGGGCTTCTGACTACCCGTTAACGACTGTCAAAGATTTACGAATGACAGCCGGGAACAACGGCTTAACGTGCTTTCCGAGGCACGTAGGGGTCTCGGTATATAAAGATGGTCACACATCCACAGACCAACCGCGGCAAGCGTAGCTTAACTTGATCGATCGACCTGTGCGGCTGTTATTATTCTCTTATAAATCATAAAATTGTTACAAAATATTCGTTACATTATTCATGTTGAAATTATACTTGTGAGAACCTCCAACCCCGTAGCCCAATATATTTTGTTTTCATGTTCTCCAATAGTCCTTTTTTTTTTTCGCTGAGAAATGACATTACGCATCTCCGCTCGTCGGGGGACGGAACGGAGTATATGGGACTCCCTGCCAGAGTGGCAGTATACCCACTAAAACTCAGCAGTGTTCCCTCATCGCCTTGATGGGGGGGGTCATGGGAATCCGGCTCAGCCTTTGCGTCCACAATCCCCCCGGCTTCTGCAATAGTCCTGCACCAACCGGGGATAGCCCTTGGGTGCACTTGGATAGTGCATACAGGGATAATCGTCGGTAGATGCATTCTCATCATCATAAAAGCGTCTAATGGGCCTCTGCGAGTTGGCTTCGGCCCCTGGTACGCCTTCCAAAGGTCCGGAACCCCAAGATCCCGCGATATGTCAAAGCCAAAAAAAAAAATCCCGCGTAGAATGTATTGCACTTTTGTAAAAATCAGCGCCAGTAAATAGTTACGAACTTATTTTTTTTTTCTTTTTTCTCCTACCTAAGAATTAAGAAATCATTCACCCTTCATCGTTGAGAGGGAAATAATGTTGCTATTAGAGCAACATACTCACTCCTAAACTAACGTTGTACACACACGTCAATGCCACAAGTATCAAGACCAACTAATGTAGTATCGTTGTATGCGGCTCAAGTCGGTGGCACATCACTCACGATTCGCGAGGGAAAATCTGAGTGACATCACTACTTACTTGGGCAGGTTCCGGAGTAAACCCGTAAATGTACTTATTATTGTGGTACGAGTATCGAGTCATCTGTGTATACTACTGGGAAATTTCGAATGATGTTATGTAGTATTGCTCTTTTACTCTTTTGGCGCTACTTTGTGATCACACCACCTAATATTAAAAAGGCGAAAGTTTGTGTGTGTTTATGTTTGTAACTTCTTCACGCTCAAACAGCTGGACCAATTTTGATGAAATTTGGCACACAGATAGTTTATAACCAGGATTAACACAGAATACTTTTTATCCCCATGTTCCTACGGGATCGAGACTTATGCGGGTGAAACCGCGGGGCGCAGATAGCTTAACCATAAATGAAAGAAAGAAAGAAAGAAAATACATTTATTTAGCACAGACTGTAAGACACACAGTACACCTGAGACATACATCAGATAAAAACAAATAAAAATCAAATAACAAAGTGTAAAGTCCGATGTAAGAAATTAAACTGGAAGGTGTGCCTCACGGCTGCGCCAAAAAGGCCCAGTTCAGCAAAAATGCCAGACAACTGGTGCCTGACGCTGGTTTTCAACTGGACCAGATTTGTGGGGTAACGGATGTATATCAGTTTTATACTGGAACGTGACGTGTGTATGCATACTTAAATAAATAAAAAAATAAACAATTGTGTCAGATAAAAACAATAATGAGTATGTATAAATAGTGCGATATAACAAAACATAAACAACAAAAGTAATATTGCAAAAAAAATAATAATAAACAAATACTGATAAATACATAAATGAGATGATGAAGGTTATGTAAACAGAGAAATTCTTCGAAACGAGTCAGAACAAAAGCCTGTTTTAAATGACGTCATCCTTTACGGTTAAATTACTTAAATCAAATCAAGCACAAAGACAAAGACATTACTAATTATTCGTCGGATACGATAGGTACAAAGTTGGTTGGATATATTCATGACACATCCGCCGCTGATACATACGAATATTTACAATGTGAACCTAATGTACACGTGGGTAAAAAACCTACGATACCACTTATACCTACTCTAATAAACAATACAAAACACAGCAATAACAGCATTTCTAATACACAACTACCCTTATTATTAAAAAAAAAGACTAATTTACCCATATACCTATTCAAAAAATTCTTTTAATCTTAAAACATATTTTGGAGAAACCATTTTTTTTTTTTTTAATTAAATGGTAACGCTCTTATTACTTTTGGAATATATTTATATAATATATTTTAATGGAAATCATTTTATTTCGGATTACTAAGAAATCATCCATAAATTCTTAGTAAGATTTGCACTTGAAATACAATTGTTTGTTGTAACTTAAACAGAGGTGAACCTATAAAACCCACATTTCGTCAGTAATGTAGAGGGTGATAATGATACCTGTTAACACTGTGACGGACGGCTCAGATCTCAAGTGTGTATGCGGCACCTAACCACAGACAAGGGTCCATCCTCCATCCTGCACCACGTGCCCTGTCACATGTGCATTTGATAATCTTATGACTGTGTCAGTGAGCGAAGTTCGCGCATCTGAATTTTGGGCTAGCCGTGCGATTCTGTAACCATCTCACCGTGAAAGCTTGAGTGAAGTGAGCGTGGAGTGAGCTGTCATTCGCTAGGGATTGACACTATTAAGGCCGGACCCTGACCAAATAACCTTGAGCATTCGTTCCCTCTTTGCCGCACCCCACCTCTACAATACTTCGTAAAAATTACTAGCTGGCCATCTGGCGAACAACTTACGAACTATGAAACTGCGACTAGTAAAAAGCACAGACCTTACAATACACGGCATTTAATAAAAAAAAATATTATTTCTATGAATGAAGAAACAGTGCGCCTATGTTGGTCATGAATGTCCACGAATACTTACTTTCTAATTTTTGGAACGAAAAACGTTATGTGACTATTTTATATGATTATCCAATGGGGTCAAAATCCAAATTCAAGGTGCTCACTTCACTTATGATTTCACGGTGAGATTTTTACAGAATCGACCGGCAGATGTTTAAACTTTTTGTGTTACGCTAAGAAGAACAAGTATGTAAATAGTGACCCAGTCCAGTCAACTTGGTATTCAGTAATGAAACATAGGTTGGTAATAATGTTATTAAGATGAAAATAATGTGAGTGTTCTATAGGTACCTTGCCTAACCTTTCAGCCTATCTATTCTGTAAATATATCACCGTGAAAACAAAGGTGAAGTGAGCGTGAAGTGAGTCGTTAATAGTGTCAATACCTAGCATCAGCAAGACTCATAGCTCACTCTAAGCTCACTTCACCTTAGTTATCACGGTGAGATTTTTCCAGGAACGACCGGTAGGTATTGTAATACCTAACGGTCGATCCTGGAAAAATCTCACCGTACCGGACCGTACCGGAGTGAAGAACCGGTACTAATAATAATAATAATAATAAAGTTATGATGACGAACAATTATTGTTCGTCATCATAACTTCGTCTTAATAAGTCTTGCTGATGCTAGGGATTGACACTATTAACGACTCACTTCACTTACCGGAGATTTATTATGAAAGACGGCACGGTTGACATCTGTCGGGCATGCCACCGGCCGGGGGAATCAATCAGGCATATTATCTCCGGGTGTTCTCGTCTGGCTAATGGAGAATACTTACATAGACACAACCTTGTAGCCAGGATAATCCATCAGCAACTTGCTGTAAAATACAACCTTGTGGAATTTGAGGTACCGTACTACAGGTATGTGCCCGACCCAGTTCTCGAAAATGGAAATATCACATTGTACTGGGATCGATCCATCATCACTGACAGGACTATTGTTGCCAATAAGCCTGATATAGTGGTGGTGGATCGATCAGAGCGGCGCGCAATGATTGTTGACATAGCCGTCCCGCATGATGAAAACCTCGTGAAAGTCGAGAAAGACAAACAAATTAAGTATCTTGACTTGGCTCGCGAGGTTGTCGACATGTGGGATGTGGACTCAGCGATCATTGTGCCGATAGTCGTGACAGCCAATGGATTAATAGCCAAAAGCCTCGACCAACACCTGAGGAGGCTTTCGTCAGGCAGCTGGATCAAGGGCTTGATTCAGAAAGCGGTACTTCTGGACACGGCTCGCATTGTCAGGAGGTTCCTCTCTCTGGAGCCCTGACTGCCGGTAGCTTGGACCCTGTTCCCGTTACCGTTGGGCTACTATTTTTTATATTTTTAAATGTTTTTATATTTATTATATTCTAATATTTAAAAATATAATTTATATGTATTTAATTAAATAAAGGAGATAATAATAATAATAATAAATTCATTTTTCTAAGATTGCAATCGCTTACTGAGCGCGCATCATAATTTTATTTATTACAAAATCAAAGACACAACATTTAAGGAGACTATTTTGATATAAATACTACGTGAAAATGATGTAGAAGCTCGGATATATTCAGACTTGTTTCCAGTAGAAAATTGAATTAGGTCCAGTCGTTTTTTCTTTATTTATAAGGCACAAAAATGTATTCTATTATTATAAAAGTATGTGATATTTGTGATATGAGAAAATTGTTTTGATGGATTATATTCAACACAATTGCAAATTAGAGCACTCAAATCAGTTCTCCATGAGTTTTTGCCTAAATATGCATCAGGAGAACGATTATTCCTAAATATATAGCTAAAATATTAAAAAAAAATGCTTTATTATTATTGTAGACTAGCTGTGCCCGCGACTTCGTTCGCGCAAGGATTTCGTTTCTAATTGACGTATATCGTCAATTCTTTCTCTTTCCATAGACAAAAAATTGTCACGATATCTGTTGATAATATTCTCCTCAATATTGTAGACGTATAATAGAAGAGAAAACGAACTGTCTTTACCAATTATTATTTGTTATTTATACCAACCAACGAATAGTATTCAATTTCAACGAGGAAATGATGCAACTACGTGCATTTTTAACCGACTTCAAAAAGGAGGAGGTTATCAATTCGGATGTTTTTGTAATGGGCCTCTTAAGTTGATTAAGTTACGAAAAATAAAAAGTTAAAAAAATACCTACTGACCCTTTTTTCTCGGAGAACCACACCTTTGTAATCTTCTACATATTTTCCGTATACATACCTAAGTAATACAATGGTTTTACGTGAAATGCCTTTGTGAGGGTCCCTTGGAGGTATGTTGTGGGTCTAATGTGATTGACCCTTCATAGTTTTTTCTCGGTCAATTTGATTCTTTTCTATCACAATCCTCTCTGGCTACATTACCTTCTAAGTATTTGTTTATTTATTTATCAAGGTACACCAACAGCTTCACTTGTGATGAAATGATTCAAATGCAAATTCAAATTGTTTATTGTGATACACAGGTAAAAATATGGTGTTACAGTTTATAAAGTAAAGTACAGACACCAGCACATCAAGCTACCCGAAACCGTCAAATCAATCAACTTTTAACCTTATGCTTCAGCGATAAAGTTGAAAATCTATTAAAGAAATTTGACAGACTGTAGTAGCTTGATGTGCTGGCGACTGTACATCTATGACCCGCTTTTAAGCATACAATTATTTAAAGACTTGCAACATTATATTAGTAGTCAATAATTAACACTAACAATAACACTTATGCGGGTGAAACCGCGGGGCACTGCTAGTTACCCGCATAAACAAAGCTTAATAATCTGGTACAGACAAAATCTAATCACATTACAGAACCTACTTGCTTAAACAATAAAACCATAGAAAAAGAACCGGCCAAGCGCGAGTCGGATTCGCGCACGAAGGGTTCCGTACCATTATCTATAAAAACGGCAAAATAATCATGTCTGTTGTATGGGAGCCCCCTTAAATATTACATACCTATGAAATTGCCGTTCTGCAGTACTGGCCATTTCAAATCAAAATAATTTTTGTTTGGCTAAGAATTCTAATTTCAAATTTATTTTATTTTAAAAACATGGAATTTTGTTTCCAAAAGTAGTCATTTGTTTATTGATTAGTGTTACATTTTCATCGCATTTCAATCTTTTTCGTCATCATGGATACGTTAAAAATTCGAGTAATTATGGAATATGAGTACCGTCGTGGCAGCAACGCGGCACAAGCGGCACGCAACATCAACGACGTTTACGGAGCTAACACTACAAACCAACGCACCACCTGTTATTGGTTTGCTCGCTTCCGTTCTGGAAATTTCGACCTGAAAAATGAACCTCGCGGTCGTCCGAAGACTTTGGTCGACAGTGACGAATTAAAGGCGATTGTGGAAGCTGATGATACACAATCTACGGCTGAATTAGCAGCAGCTTTCGACGTTAGCGTCAAAACAATATTGGTCCATTTGCGTCAAATTGGCAAGGTAAAAAAGCTTGACAAATGGGTGCCCCACGAACTCAATGATCGCCAGCGCGAAGTACGCGTCGAGACGTGCCTTGCACTGCTCAACAGACACACAAATGAAGGAATATTGAACCGCATTGTTACCTGCGATGAAAAATGGATTCTGTTTGATAACCGCAAGCGCTCAGCAAGTTGGTTGGATCCTGGTTCAGCACCTAAACAATGCCCTAAACGAAACTTAACCCTAGAAAAGTGATGGTCACTGTTTGGTGGTCTAGCGCCGGTGTGATTCATCACAGCTTCTTACCAAATGGGGTGAGCATTACTGCAGATGTGTACTGTGAAGAACTGAACACAATGATAGCTGGCACATCTCCAACCAGCATTGGTCAATCGCTCGTCTCCGCTGCTCCTGCACGACAACGACTGCGACCTCATACTGCACAGCAGACGGTCTCCAAGTTACAAGGACTGGGGTTGGAAGCTCTCCGTCATCCGCCCTACTCACCAGACCTTGTGCCTACAGACTACTACTTTTTCCAGAATTTCGATAACTTCTTGGCGGGAAAAAAATTCAATACCCGAGAGGCAGTACAAAATGCCTTTGAAGAATTTGTTGCCTCCCGTCCAGCTGATTTCTTTAAGAAGGGCATCAATAAACTGCCACTGCGTTGGCAAAGATGCATTGATTGCATTGGTGATTACTTCGATTAATACAAATAAAAAATACATGGAAAAAATTCGTTTAAATGTTTTCATACAAAACGGCAATTTCATAGGTAAAGACCTATTATTTATTATATTCTGTTTTTTTAGTATTTGTTGTTATAGCGGCAACAGAAATACATCATCTGTGAAAATTTCAACTTTCTAAATATCACGATTCATGAGATACAGCCTGGTGACAGACGGACGGATGGACGGACGGACGGACGGACGGACGGCGGAGCGGTAGTAATAGGGTTCCTTTTTACCCTTTGGGTACGGAACCCTAAAAACCGACCAAGTACGTGTCGGTCCATGCACAATGAAGGGTTCCGTAGTTGGGATGAATTTATCATAAGAACAAACTTACCATCGTTGTTGAAAAACATATTCTTCCATACATCGATATACGTCACGGTCAATTCTACAACTACAAATGTATGTTTGTAATCGCATCATTTTTGTGATTAAGCTATAAATTAACTATTTTCAGACTTGTTTCTTTATTTATGGTGTAAGATCTTGCTACTTGCGTTTCATGATTCATATAGGTTTAGATTTATTTACGGGTATCTAGATGGCGGTATTTTTTTACGGTTAAAGATATTTATTTTCTCAAAAGAATTACAATTCACTTATAGAGAAAACATAAATAGGTTTAAAAACAAATGTTATCACCCAGTAAGCGTAGATAAAAAAACAAAAATGTATCTTAAAACTAATTTTTACGCGTCAGAAGCTTGATTTTGAATTACATAGGCGTATTTGATAAGAATTACAACTTGATACTTCCACGCGTTACTGAGAAAAACGATTTATAACCCGTTTTATCAGTAAAAGGGTTATAACCCTTTTTCTCAGTAGTAGTCTGTTAGACACAGACAGACTGACGTACAACGAAGTCATCCTGTGCGGGTTCCGTGTTTTCCTTTTGAGGTAAGGAACCCTAAAAATACACATAAACCATGGCGCCGTTTAACTTAGTTGAATATTTAATTAGCCTACTACCATATTTCTGACACAACAAAGTAACCTAACAGTTTACCGCGCATTATTTTTAATTACTATTTGAATATTAAAGTTTCTTTTACAATCGCGAGGTAGTGACTGCGAGTTCCAGTTTACAATAGTACCTACGGGGAAGTTTGTAACCAGGATCGTGGAAATTGTGGAGATCCTAGAAATGGTATTTGTTTTCACACGGTCATCATCTGCCTAGCCTTTTCCCATCTATGTTGGGATCGGTTTCCAGTTTAATCGGATGAACCTGAATATCAGTATTTTACATGGAGCGACTGCCTATCTGACCTCCACAACCCAGTTACTGGGTGATAGGATACCCCTTGGTAAGACTGGTTGTCAGACTTTAGGTCTAATGACGACCCGTAACGACTGTCAAAGATCCACGGATGACAGCCTGGACCAACGACTTAACGTGCTTTCCAAGGCACGGGGGGGTCTTAGAATGTGAAGATGGTCACCCATCCATGTTCCAACCGCGGTAAGGGTAGCTTAACCTAATCGATCGACCCGTGCGGCTGTTATGACTTAGCCACAGGTCCCTCATTTGTTTTTCCACGGTATGATTCATAATTACTACCTTTCCAGAGCTGGATGAGATTCTTAGAGACAGGTCACCATCTCACAACTTCAATCTCGTCTGAACGATTTTTTTTTTTTAACTTGTGGTGGCTTCTTCAGCGCCACTTGCGAAAATCCTGCATCGAGCAAACAGAGTTTACCCCGCGAAAAGCTTAGGGTGCGTCCACATCTGGCGAATGCGCCACGAATGCGCAGCTGGCGAGCCGTTCGCGAGCCGCACGTGAGCTGCGCGCGTGCATTTTATGTTCGCGCACGTGAGCTGGACGCGCGCAGATCGCGCGCCGCGCGCGAGCAGCGCGCGTCCAGCTCACGTGCTTACACTTTCGTTTGCCTAGCATCAGCGCGGGGAGGAGCGATAGCGCACGCGCGACACTTGCGCCGCGCGCGAACTGCGCGCGGGCGGCGCAGGAGCGGCGCACGAACAAAAATGCACGCGCGCAGCTCGCGGGCAGCTCGCAAACGGCTCGCGAGCTGCACATTCGCGGCACATTCGCCAGATGACGCACCCTTAAATACAACTTTCCGAAGAAGCCCACCAGACATGACCCCCGTCTGGTCTGAAGATCCTCCCTTTTCTATGGAGGAAGAGTGAACTTTAAGCCCTGTTCCTTATGCCTTTATAAACCTGTGACCGACTCTTTGACACGATAAAGCTTCTAAAGTAGCCAGATTATTAGCTGCTCCGCCTTCAGAGAGGATGCATATTTATCCTGTCTTGCTGTATCACATTACAACATAATTTATTTATTTATTTATTCCTTTATTTCAGGCAACTAAGGCCCATAGAAAAAAACAATACATACTACTACAAACATACTTATAAACTAATACATACAAAATTATCACAAATACAATACTATAATAATATAACTTAAAAATACTATAAATAAATACAACATAACAAACTTATACTACTGGACACGAAGTGTCGGCGTCGTATTCATTGTAGCATTATTTGGGAGACAAACTTAAGCTTAGTAATGGAATTTTGCAGTTACTTCTCGATAGTCACCAGTAAACCGATAAACGGATGAAATTAATATCCATAAAAAGACATTATTCTTGAAATGCAACCGAACCGCGTCTTATTCGAGTCTAAACTGTGTCTAAACTCTTCTTTTGTTTATTAGAAACTAGCTCCACGCCGCGATTTCATCTGCATTAGTCTCGATCATACAAAAAATCAAATCTTTTCTCTTAATAATACTCGTATTGGTTTCGATTACCTACTTTATGTCAACTTTGGACATAATGATTCATCTATTCAGATTCCAATATAATATCTCCTTGTTTCTATGATCCTAAGTCAGCGACTTTGTAACAACACTGAAATAGTTGACGCGAAGTTATGAAGAGTTTTCATGCGGATTTGATACGGTTAGTGGCCTATACTTAGTTTTGTTTAATGGCAGAATAAATGACGAGGATTTCAGGGGTAGAAAATGTTTAAAGTGGGTAATACTGTTAGTTTTAGTTGCCATAATAACGCGATAAACGCTGGGGCCTTACACACTGGTGATTTGGAAGCGAGTCCTAAGCGAGGCGAGTGGACAGCGAGCATAAACTCTGGCGTCGATGGCGCTATGTGAGGTGAGTTCGCTGCGAACTCGCGGTGATCTCGCAGCGCACTCGCCTCGCTTTGGACTCGCTTGCAAATGGCCAATGTAATAAGGCCCTTATTGAAATTAAGTTCATGTACAGTAGCCGGCACATAACTTGCCAAGAGTCCTCCCCTTTTCCTCTCCTTTCTTTCACTTTCTTCTAAACAGACGTGTTTAAAATAAATTATGGAAATAACCGTAGAATAATTACAAGCAATCAAAGTGATATTTTTTTTGTTGCACTAAGTGTACATGCGCAAACTTATTCCCACTACGGCAAAACCTTGCCAAGTTACGTGCCGCCGACTGTAAGTAATTTATCTGTGACAATGAAATGCCATACTTCTTTGGAAACGCACTGTACATTAACAAAGCATTGGTATATCCATTATACTAGCTGTTCCCCGCGGCTTTGTCTGTTATTTTATTATCTCATCATTTTTAGGGTTCCATTCCCAAATGGTGCCAACGGAAGCTTCCGCTGATGCCGGTCCATCCGTCCGACTGTCAGCGGGCTGTATCTCATGAACTAGATTAGAGTCTGTATTTCTATTGCCTCTATATACAAAATATCTAGTTCTATCTATAAATATGTATAGTTATCGAGGGTGCTGAAGCCGATAGTGCGGTCAACATGAAAATCCAAGATGGCGGATGCAAAAAAATTTAAAAAATCGTCATGGGTGTCGTTTTCGTGGTTTTCGTGGGTACTGAAGCCAAAAGTGGGAATGAAAATCCAAGATGGCGGTTGAGAAAAATATCAATTTTTTCGTAATTTTTACATTTTCGCAGCCGTTATCTTGGATTTTCATTTTGAACTTCGTTCCTGACCATACACTTTCTTTTTAACTTACTTTATCGGTTTTCTCATTCTAACTAAGGCTGCCTCTCCATTGAAGCGGAGCGAGGCTGCGGAGCGGAGAAACGGAGAAATATTAACCAATAGAAAAATTACATTGAGATTTTATGCAATCCTAATTTAATAATATTTCTCCGTTTCTCTGCTCCGCCGCCTCGCTCCGCGTCAATGGACAGGCAGCGTAACGGGGAAATTGTTTGTACAGTACCGATACTGATACGAATAGTACAGATACCACACTTGTACCAAGGCCAAGGGTCCCGCTTCCCAATGGAACTTTAATAATGAATGGTACTTTAAGCCCTAGACTGGCAGAAAAAAAAAAAGAACGGATCTATTGTACGCCACAAAACGGATCTCATACGCCCAGAAAACAAAGGCCTAAGAAAATAACGTACAATGTAAGAATTCGTACCTCCAGTTAGTTACATTGTAAGTTTACGAGACAATATCATATCATGTGGTCCATTAAGTGTTTTAATATCAAGTTACTTGCGGTACTTTATGAAGTTTGCAGAGATTGTGACGGCTCTTTAGTTTAGACTTTAATACTAAGCGACGGTTAGTTCCATATATATCTATATCATCTGCCTAGCCTTTTCCCAACTATGATAGGGTCCGCTTCCAGTCTTACCGGATGCAGCTGAATACCTAGTATTTTACATGGAGGGACTGCCTATCTGACATCCACAACCCAGTTACTGAGTAATCCGATGTCCCTTGGTAAGACTGATTGCTAGACTTTCGGGCTTCTGAAGATCCGTAACGACTGTCAAAGATCCACGAATATATATATACAGGGTGACTGGATCTGGACCCGCCATAGCAAATTCGCATATAGAGGAGGTCATTTACTAATTATTGAACCTTACTTTCCCTAGCTAAAGTTTTATAGTTTGGGAAATATCTCAATTTTTATACTTTATTGAGATTTTTCCAAAATGATTAAAATAAATTATTATATGCGTATATGCGAATTTCCTATGGTGGGTTCAGATCCAGTCACCCTGTATATACTCGTAGTTAGCTACACATGTAAATTGAAGTGGCTTTTCGTGCTTGTCTGTGTGAACGCGTTGTTCTTCTAAACTACGCAACGGATTTTGCTGACGAAAAATTTCAAAGTGGGTAGGTCTAGAGTCCTACTGAATTAATGGTTTCAATTTGCGTGTCGATGTCCCTTAGATACACAGTATACAGCGTGTAACGGAAAGGGGGTATCAACCCTGAAGGAGGTGAATGTGCTCATGAAACTCAACAACTTTCCCCAAAGAACATAGGTCGAAATATTAAAAAAAAATTTGGCCCTCCCATAGTAAATCAATCAGCTGGTAGTCAGTTTTGTAAGGGAGGGCCAAATTTTTTTTTCATATTTCGACCTATGTTCTTTGGGGAAAGTTGTTGAGTTTCATGAGCACATTCACCTCCTTCAGGGTTGATACCCCCCTTCCGTTACACGCTGTATAACTGCCGTTGGTCCAGCGATCTGGTCCGACTCCGGTCGTGTTGGATTGCCGTCCCATCGAACAGACCTGTCTGCACATATACTTAGGTTCTTCAGTATCTCCTGCGCCGAAGGCTGGTCTCTGCAGAGATTGGTTGCCATGACCAATGTCTGGTGGACTTTAGCATCATAATTTCAGCCGATAGACGTCCACTGCAACGTACACAAGAAGCACCTCCACCACCTTCGCCCGGTTTTGTGCTTCTCACATCCTACGGGTTCCTGCGGCCTTCACAAGGTCGTTGGTGTACCTTGTGGGAGGCCTTCCAACGCTAAGTCCTCCGGCACGAGGTTGGCACTCCAGAACCTTTCGGCCCCATCGGCCATCTGTTCTGCGAGCAATGTGCCCTGCCCACTGCCACTTAAGTTTGGCAATTCTTCGGGCTATGTCGGTTACCTTGGTTCTCCTGCGGATCTCTTCATTTCTGATTCGATCACGTAGGGAAACTCCAAGCATAGCCCTCTCCAGAGCCCTTTGAGTGAATTTTAGCCTTCTAATAAGGCCCATTGTGAGCGACCACGTTGCAGTGCCATATGTCATTACCAGTGATCGGAGTAGGTAGATTGAAATGGGGTCATTGATCCGAAACGTATATATTAATATGGACTTTCCTCCGTAATTTCGGAATTGGTTGATTAATAACAAAATGGTTTTTATTATTCAAATAAATAATAAATGAATTTAGTTTTGATACCTACCTTTAAATTTTGAATTGAATAGTAATGATATCACTACCAACATTAACAATATTTAATCGGATCCGGAAATACCGGAATTGCTTTCCGGGAAAATAGCTTATCCATGTTATTCTTTCTGTGGGCATTTATGATACAAGTACCAAAAATCAATCTACCTACTCCGATCACTGGTCATTACTGGCAACACGCACTAGTCAAAGACTATCGTCTTGAGACACTGCGGTATGTGGTATGTCAAAATATTGCGTAGCTTCCCGAACACTAGCAGCATTGGAGGACTTTATGTACCTGCCATATATTTTGAGTTTCTGTGGTCATCGCCCCAACTTTTCTCATATCAATTACTTCAATACCGTGCGCTGCAAATAGCCATTCATTCCAAAACCAATTAATCAGCAAATTCATAGATTTTTCGCGGCAATTACTGCTGTGAGTAATTTACGGGATCATTAGGCGAATATCAGTGGAATGTCAACCGTGACGTCATATTGCAAAGCAATTAACTGCTTCAGCTATTCATCAGTTATAATTAATTGGAATGTACAGGGGTTGGTGACTAATTCATGTGGGTATCTAAACATTAGAGAATCATTCTCTAATTAGATTCCCACGTGAGTTTCCAGTTTCTATTGCATATTGAGGTAGTTTTCAATGGCATTCAAGAATTTTCTGAATTTGTCTCGGTGTTTAATCTCAGAGTAAAGTCCTCCAGACCGAATCTCGGCTGTGGCGGCCAATCTTAGCGGAGACCAGCCTTCGGCGCGGGAGATATTATAGCACAAGTGTGAACATATGTAGGTGCACTCACACTTTCCTCAGACGACAATCTGACACGATCGGACAGAGATCAGACACAAGACCAAGAGCATAACGCGGTTTCCGGGGCACGGGGGTATCACACCGCCAACTTCTAAACTCCGGGCAGTTACTAAGAAATTCCCAATTGTGAAACCCAATAACACTGCCCGATCCGGGAATCGAACATAGAGTAGTCGGTTAGGAAACACCTCACGAAGTTTATAAACATTATTATTTCTTTTGACGTACAAAGTATTTTTACTACCAATTTACAGAAATAAAACATCATTTATCATAAATCATCATCATAGCATATATTATCATTATTTAATGGAAAATCTCAACCTGATTACTATCTAACTTTCAAATACCACAAAGGTCCTTTGTTTAACTTAAAAGCAACCCCATTCCAAAATAGACCATCATCTGCCGAGCCTTTTCCCAACTATGTTGGGGTCGGCTTCCAGTCTAATCGGATGCAGCTGAATACCAGTATTTTACGTGGAGCGACTGCCTATCTGACCTCCACAACCCAGTTACTAGGTAATACGGTACCCCTAGGTAAGACTGGTTGTCAGACTTTCAGGCTACTGACGACTCGTAACGACTGTCAAAGATCCACGAATGACAGCCGGGACCAACGGCTTAACGTGCTTTCCGAGGCACGGAGGGGTCTTGGTATGTGAAGATGGTCACCCATCCACGGACCAACCGTGGCAAGCGTAGCTTAACCTGATCGATCGACCCGTGCGGCTGTTATTACTTACCCACAAGCCCCTCTCAATCCAAATCTCTCTCATTCCAAAATAGACCAAATAACAGAATATTATAGCATAATAAACCTGTAATGTTCACACAGGCCTCCTCTCTGTGAGTGGGATTGGGCTGTAATCTACCACGCCGGCCCAGTGCAGGTTGGTCACCTGTCTTCGAATTTTTGGGTCTAAAATCTTCCGGCTTCCTCAATATGTTTTCCTACACCGTTTTGAGAACAGTGGTGATGAAATTATTTACACAAAGCGCTTGTATAAAATATCAACCACATTTTTTGTTAATTATAATTACTTTCATAGACACAAAATCACCATAACTAACAAAAGAATTGAATATTCGAAATTCAATTTACCTTTCATAATTAAAATGAATACAAAAGCACATGAAACGATTTGTTTTTTATCGTCACCTATCCAGAATTTAACTAGTTTTCGTTCAACAATGAGTTTGAATCGTTCTGAAATAAAGAGCTGAATGAATTCAAATATATTCACGCGAAACGCATCGCAGTATGAAACTAGATGAAACCGCTGAATATCTGAATATTCATCAAAATAAACATTAGCTAAGCGAGCTAAAATAGCCCCGAGGTAGCTCTTATGTTATTACTTTTAAACCTATCTTGTGTGGAATCTTTTAAAATTATAGAACGCGAAGGTTTTATGCGAGAAAACGTATGCTCTAGAATTCTAGATTCTCTTTTAAGAGATTTTAGATTCTCTTTTTATTTGTTTAAGTCTAAAGATGAAAGAAGTAGGGCTTAGGCTGAGGCTACATTAGGCCGCGACGCGACCTGCGACACATGAGCGATTAAAACAAATAAATGAATGCTCACGTATATGGCTACAGCGTACGTCAAATATTACTAGCGATCTATGATTTCTTTATGCGATAGGAACAACATTACTGTAATCACGGCATCGTCTACATCAACATATCAGCGAAATTGAAGCAAATTTATTAGAATATTTCTCACTTGCACGACTAGTTCCACAGTGCTACTAAATATGCTTGTAGAAAACCGCGATGGATGATTTGATCGCATTCTAAGAACATAGATTCTAACGACCGATTCAAATTGAGTCTTTGTTATGATAGCGGCTACATTAGACACGGAGTCGCCGCATGAATCCCTCTTGCTAATTCGTTGTGTAGCATGTGTACTGTAGCCACGTCATCGCCGAACATACGCTGGATTTTCGCTTATAATGTAGCCATACCATGTTTATCTCGTTTCGCTCTTCCAGTCGCATCGCAAATCGCTGCCTACTGTAGCCTCAGCCTTAAGGCGAAAGCGCCAAGGTGGCCGAAAATTAAACATTAAGTATGAGAATCATCTATACAACTCATGCAACTTGCAAAAATCTCAACAAAAAAAAGCCGAACGAACGAACGTTCTTAAAATGACAACGAATCTAAAACGAACACAATCTTTTTTCCTCGAGGTTAAATAATAACATCCGTACGCGGCACGGGTCCTCGCGGTCGTTACGTGGATTACCATTGATCGGTTTCGATATGTAATGGATGGTCACCCATCAACGTACCAAGAAAGCACGAAAAGCAGCCCTCGGAAAGCACGTTAAGCCGTTGGTTCCGGCTGTCATTTGATGATCTTTGACAGTCGTTACAGGTAGTCAGAAACCCAAAAGTCTGGCAATCAGTCTGACCAAAAAGACCAAAACCCAGTACATAATTGGGCTGGTCAGATAGGCAGTCGTTCCATGTAAAATACTGGTTTTCAGCTGCATCCGATTAGACTGGAAGCTGGCCCCAATATATTTGGAAAAAGGGTAGACAGATTGATTTCTGTGGCCAGTTGTCAAGATGCTTGTGAAAATCAAGTAATTTGACCCAAAAATCTCTGGTACAAAACTTCCACCTTTTTCAAAGTCGTTTAAATTGAACAAAATTTTTGACTTTTTATTCGCCTATGCAGCGTATACTTGTCTAGTTTGACCTAACACTTTTGAATACAGTTTTAGTAACGTAAGCCTTCAAGCTCATTTTAACCTGAACAATTAGATGAACGCGTTAACATTTTGCACGGCTATTCTTGTAAACAATTAGCACTTGTGAGGGCGATTTATAATAAGGCGAATATAATGTAGTCTAGGGGACAGGATGTAGTGAAGACAGGTGTGCAAGAGAAGAGAAGTAGCGGGAAATCTTTGAAAGGCACATGGGAGTAAATTCTTTGTTAAATTAGACGAAGGTCACGAAAATTTTTAATTTAAGGTACTTTGGACCTTTGCCTTAAGATTAGATAAAAAATTACAAGCCAATTACGTGTCGAACTACGCACAATTAAGAGTTTCGCAGTCGGTACACTGGACTTTGTTGTACCAATAAGTTATGAAAGAATCTTTTGCTATTCGTCCACAATTTCACGCCAGAATTTCGAAAGAGCAGCAAACACAGCAGAACTTAGCTGTGTGCAAGTTTGCCCTCCCGACTTCCGCAGTCATCCGCACTCTTGCATATTTAAATCCTGCAAGTTTCCAAATTGGGGTTAACATTCATCCAAGCCAAGAGTTTGCGATTGAATTTTATATAACATTGTCAACAGGGTTGGTTGACGCATTATTCATATTTTTGAAGTTATAAATGAAGTGTTAACAAAGATTTGTAAAAAACAAATAGTCTTATTCTTATTGCAGTAGGTATTGTTTTTAAAGTGTTAGATCCTGCTGAATGGAAACCAAAATTAAATGCCATTTCTGCCTTTTTGGCGGACGCACATTGAATATTTTCGTTCGATTAGACAGATACATTGAAAAAGCTAACAGTTTACACCAATTTCATTGCTGCAGCTCAGGGGGGTCAGCTTGATAGAAATACTTCTGTCAACACTACATCAGTAGTGGATAACATAAAGCTCCTTGAGTTCTGCGTTGAGCTCCTTAAGTTCTGAATTGAGTTGCATGATTACTGATGAATGCGTGCACTGACTGGACAGGTCCACTCAATCTGAGTGGTTCTTTGCTCAGAAGACCATTTCTAACACCAATCTAAATGGTCGTCACATGATCTGAACATGATTATGTCTAGAGAGCTGAGTTGATTACGGCCTTTCTTCTCAGAGTAGTCAGATATAGGAAACGCCGACCTCATCTAGTTTTTAAAATAATATTGACGTAGATAGATAGATAAACCATTTATTTGGCGCCCTCAAAAGACAGCGCAACACACAAAAGTACAATTATGTGATGACCAATTACATGAATTAAAGTAGATAAAAAAACAAGGTGCCGATATAAAAACAAATAGAAAAACACACACATCGAAATAAAAGTGACACTATGAGAAATACTAAATAACATAAATACACAGTGCGGTGTGCGTCTCAAGGTTGTACCAAATAGGAGTCCATGAACAGGCAAATATACCGTAGACGTGGTAAAGTTTTGTTACTAACCTACTTACAGTTAAACTCACGCTTTGTCCCATTGGAGTGAGCAGAAACTGCAGAACGCCACCTGCTACGATCCTTACTTACTCCTTTTGCCTAGTGCCCTAAATAATAAACCAACTCTCTAAACGCCTTAGTTCAAAAAAAAAAAAAGCTTTGCCTTTCATCCATTTGACTTCACTGAATTATCCATTTGACTTATTTTATCCATTTTAATATTATCAGAAATGCAGTCGTTATCGGAAGCCTTTTGTCCTAGACCTAACAAGTCTAATTATAGTAGGTATTATGTTGGTTCCTAGAATTGTTTTTGTCTATGAATTCTCAGAAGAGTGTTGGGTATTGAGTTGTGTACCTATTCGTTTTTCATCGACAAGAATTCACGAACACGATTCATAAACTCACGCCTTCTTCCCATGGGGGTAGGTAGAAACTACAGAAGCCTTCTGCCACTGCTACGACTGCTTCTTTTGCTGAATTCATTTATTGGTCTACAATCTTTGCTTTATAATATTGTATAAAAGTGTGGCTACAAAACTTATTAAGGTCTCTATGGGTATCTATGGGTCTTTGTTACCTGAAAATAATGGTTTCATTTATTTATTAAATTAACTAAGTAATTACAGCCACACGGATTGATCGATCAGCTTGAGCTACACTTACCGCGGTTGGTCCGTGGATGGGTGACCATCTTCACATAGGTACCAAGACCACTCCGGGCCTCGGAAAGCACGTTTAGCCGTTGTTCCCGGCTGTCATTCGTGTATCTTTGAACGTTGTTACGGGTCGTCAGTACCCCGAAAGTCTGACAACCAGTCTTACCATGGGGTATCGTGTTACCTAGTTACTGGACTGTGGAAGTCAGATAGGCAGTTGCTCCCTGTAAAATACTGGTATTCAGCTGCATCCAGTTAGCCTGGAAGCCAACCCCCACCTAGTTGGGAAAAAGATAGGCGGATTCTGACTACCTGTAACTATTATCAAAGATCTAATAATGAAGCTGGGACTAACGGCTTAACGTGCTTTCTCTCTCTTCTTCTGTCTCAGTATGAAATTGATGGCCACCCATCCACGGACTGACCTCGGCAAGCGTTGCTTAACCTTGAAGATTGCCTGTTATTACTTGGCCAGGAGCCCCTCTCACAATCCATGTAGCTTTTGGTTATTAGAAACGGAACAAAGAGTAACTTCTGTAATTTATTAACAAAGTACGCTGACTCTGCCATTATTCATGTATATTTGCATACTTATATCTTCAAGTCCCAAGTGCCGGTTGTCATCTCCATTCATTTCCACCCCCTATTAGATCAAATTATCATAGTGAAAAATGTCTTCACCAAAAATAAAACTTGTGAACTCGTAAAAAACAAAAGTTTTCGAGCAATTTGTGAATTCCCTCGTAAATATGAGCTGGGAGGTAAAAACAAGGTAAAATTAGAATTGAATACTTTCGTTCCAACAAGTGCAGTTACTTCCAAATTGTTCTTGAGTTTTTAACTAACCGAGTGGCGTTCATCTTTCGAGGAAGAATTTTAATTTCGGACGGGAACTGGACAGATGTTTCTACTGTTTAGGAAACTCGATAAGCGTGTTTTTGGGTTCTTTGTTTTATTGTTTTACTGGACTATTAAGTGTCAAAGTATATTTTATTAAAAAAAAACACTGCTTTCTCGCTAACAGTTTTATTCCGCACAGCTGTACTCTTTCGCTTCTAACTCTGAACCCCTGACTCTCTCTTTGTCTCTCTTTTTTTTCTTTTTGTTCTCTTTCTTTAATACTCGTAACTGGGAACTGGGTGTGTAATATTGTGTATATTTTCACCATTTTGAGCAGTGGTCATGAAATTATTTACATAAAGTAAAACACCTGCCTGATTTCGAACCCACGACTTACAACCCGCCGTTACCCAGGGCTACCATTGCTGCATTGCTCTCTTCAAAAGCTTGTTACAACATTCAATTTGTACTCCGCCAGCGTTGTCATACTGGATACTATAATTTGGCACAAAAATAAATTCCTTTTTTAATTTAATCAAAGTAATCACTTTGCTGAAAGAATTTTAGTGCGTTTATTAAAAGCATCGTTTTTATTGTATTTTGTGGAAAATCTTTAAAATGAATGAAGCTAACAATTGCTGTCTATAACAATTTTGCCAACTTCTTTAACACTTTAAAACCCTTACGTGTTGCCTTAAATGTATGGACTGATGAAAGACTGGTATGATTACTGGGAAAATATAGTTTTTCAGGTTACTTTTCCTAACTTAAACATAAATAACAACACGCCTGTGTATTATACATGTATATACAAGCTGTAACTTAAATAACGCAAAACCTCATAAGGGGTCATTGTACTCATCATTATGAAAGACTTTTACTATGGGACCAAACATGAAATCGCGAAAAAAAAATCATCTGTTCCCTACATTTTGACGAGTTATGCGAACATAAATGAACAGCTGATTTTTTTTCGCGATTTCAAGTTTGGTCCCATAGTAAAAGTTTTTTATAATGATGAGTACAATGACCCCTTATGAGGTTTTGCGTTATTTAAGTTACACCTTGTATATTATTTAAGTCCCATATAATAGAGAGCGAGCCTATTACTAAGAAATTAGTAGATACTAAGAAATTCCAAATGGAAAACTCAATAAGACTTTACCCGACTCGGGAGTCAAACCAGGGGCCAGGCTAAGCAGTAGCGCTTGCGAGCGGTAGGCCAACGAGTCTCGACTTAAATATATCTCACTACATACCTACATGTTAATACCACTCACCCAACACCCGTGACTTCCAAAACAATCCCGTAAATTCAACTTAAATTACCTATTCAGCCAGAAATGACCCGAAAAAGCACATTCCCATCATTCTTCATTCAACGGAATAACTTTTTTATGGGCAATTGCTCACAACAATAAGTGGACCCATATATTATGGTCAGAGATAAGAGAATCGTCTGTCTAAAGGTGGCAACATTGCCAACATGATACCAACTTTACCTTTTAAAATTCTACTAACAAATTAAGAAGAATGGTTCAAGTTAAATTAAAATCTTAGCCGACTCTGGCCGGTGAATTTATGCTTGTTGTCTACTTTAACCGGGCAGAGTTGATACCGGCTATTCTTGTTGAGTTATTAAGGTTCAGAGTATTTTTTTTTTTGTTACGAAAAATATTGTTGTAATAGAGAATTAACTAGCGGAGAGGAGAGGGGCCTGTGGCTAAATAACAACAGCCGCATAGGTCGATCGATCAGGTTAAGCTATGCTTGCCGCGGTTGTTCTGTGGATGGGTGACCATCTTTACATACCGAGACCCCTCCGTGCCTCGGAAAGTACGTTAAGTCGTTGGTCCCGGCTGAGTTAGTTAGTTAGCTTAGTCATTCGTAGATCTTTGACTGTCGTTACGGGTAGTCAGAAGCCCGAAAGTCTGACAACCAGTCTTACCTAGAGGTATCGTATTACCCAGTAACTGGGTTGTGGAGGTCAGATAGACAGTCGCTCCGTGTAAAATACTGGTATTCAGCTGCATCCGGTTAGACTGGCAGCCGACCCCATCATAGTTGGGAAAAAGCTAGGCAGATGATGAGAGAATTAATTAGGAGAGCTTATGGTTGTAAGATATCTACCAACCCGCACTGGGCCTGCGTGGTCGATTACGGCCCGCTACCTCTCACTGAGAGCAGGCCCGTGTCCCACTAGTGGGAATACTAGAGGCTGATTTTGCTTATGGTTGTAAGTCTTTGTTTTATATGACTTTAAAGGTGAATCATTTCTATACTAGGGAGTCTAGAATTAACTGTGCGCGTCACGGTTACAGTTTGCGTATCGATGTCCCTGCCGGCTGTCACCTTGTATAGCTGCTAAACTAAATCAAAATTACATGTTTTTACTTTCGAGGAATACAGTAATTTGAGGTTGGTTACGGTAAAGTTTAAAGTTACGTCTTTTATCCAAATCACAGCGAAATAATCAACGGGCATCAGAAAATTCTTCCGTATCGCTGTCAACAGGAAAAGTGCCCAAAAGGCTGGCAACATTGCCACGTGCCAGTTATAGGCCAGCCTTCGGGTCACATGAAGAGTCGACCAACCGCTTCGCGATATCTCGAAAACAAAACTAAGTGTAACAATGTTAAAATTGTTTCAATTATGTAAAGGTAATATTCCAATGATTCCGTTACGGTTTCCGTTCTAGAGGGCCCGAGCTAAAAAGGGGATATACTGTGTAAATATGCATTCCAAGTATCTGTTTCCATAGTAACACGAGATTTCATAAAAGTAGTATTGAAGTAGTACTGGAGTGAACACCGCGGATCGACAAGCTAGATGGACAGACGACTCCAAAAAGGTGGCTGGGACAGACTGAACGCGGAAGGCCGAGGACAGGGTGCTGTGGCGCAGAATGGGAGAGACCTATGTCAGCAGTGGACTGCGATTGGCGAGTTGATTGATTGGAGTAGTAAGTGGGTAGGTATTCATATTCATCCGCATCGCTGGCGACTGGTAATGTACAGTAGCCAGCACATCAAGCTACCCGAAACTGTCAAATTTTCCCAATCAACTTTGAACCTTATGCTTTAGCGCTAAAGTTGAAAATCTATTAAAGAAATCTGACAGATTGTAGTAGCTTGTACCCAAGAGACTGGCGGCAATACTACGTTGTATGACAATGCTTAGCCAAGGTAAAAGTCAGCCTTTGGGTCACGCAAAGTATCAACCAGCTCTTTCGAGATTTCCTTAAAGATAAAGTGATCATGAGCACTTGGACCCGACGGTCCGAGGATTTCAACACCAAACGGTTCGAAAATATAATTACCAATTAGGTTTAGAATGTCACAAGTTCATTTTTTCACCTTGTAGTAGGCTTTTTAACGCCTTTAGGTTCGCGGTCCCACTCCAAAACTTACTTCCCTCCTCGTGCTGTGCTGGCGCTTCAGCAGCAGTTGCGGAAAACCTCATGTGGCGTAATAATCCACATCAATCCATCCTCCTCCTCATCCATTGCTTTCCATCAGGCGTGATCGAGATCAAGAGCGGGCCTGTTCAGCAATAAATAAAATAAATAAATAACCTTATAGGTAATTATATTTTCGAGTCGTTGAAACCCCCGGACCGAGAGCTCATGGTCTTTTTATCTTTAAGGAAATCTGGAAAGGGCTAGTTGACACTTCCAGGGCTGGCTTTTACCTTGACCAGAGGATAAGGACTGTTATACAACGCGGCAATACCGCCAGTTTCTTGGCTACATTACCAGTCGACAGCAATGCGGAGAAACATTTCGACGCAATATTTTCGTTTTTTTTTTTTATAAGGTCAACTTTGGGAAGACCGTCTGCGCGCAATAATTTACGTTATTGAATAGATTTGCAGCTTTCTTTGGCTATTGCTTATTTAAATTTAGTTTTCAATAAAGTATGAGGAAGTTGACCTTAGCCAAAGAAAGCTGCAAATAAATTTATTCAATAGCGTAAATTATTGCGCGCAGACGGTCTTGCTTCGTAGACGGTCTTCCCAAAGTTGACCTTAGTTTTAGTTAGGTTATTATATTTTTATTTTTATTATTTGTTTTTTGTTTCGTATTAGAATTTTGTATACAACGTGTAACGTTAAATGCGCAAAAACTGAAAATAGTTTGATCAGAATAACGAGCAGAATTAATTGAACCACTTTTTAATATAGGTCACATTTTTCATAAAATCTTCATTAATAACGTTGCCGTGTCTATTTATTAATAGGTCAAGCAAGCCAATGTCAGCGTGGCGCAGCGGCCCGGTGACGACTCCTCCCTCGGTAAAGCGTCGTCGCAGACGCAAGAAACGATCAGAATGGCCAATAAAACTAAAACAGCATATAAAACCTTTACATTTTTTTAAATGACTTATTTTCTCTCTGAAATAGGTCAATTGAATTAAAAATCAGTTGAGGTGTCTGAGGTTTTGCGCATTTAACGTTACACGTTGTATATTAGATAATATTATATTCACAGCTTAACTACGTTAGCTAATTTCTCCAACATCAATGGAAACACACTGCAACCTAGTTGCGGGCGCATCGGGTGCAAGTTCTCATAATAACAATTGTTTTACTGCTCACCTCCTTTCGGACAGTCCGTTATTCTAGTACACAGTACGAATGCAAATTTATCCCGCCTTGGGAGCGCAATGAGCATTCGCTCTGCTTCCCTACAAATTATTGTGTCTGGGTTCTGAAGCTAGTACTTTTTTCGCAGAGTTGTGTTCATTTCTTTGAGAAAGGAAAATGTGTTTAAGTATTTGAAGTGTGAGTGTTATGTAGCTTTGTATTCATGTGCCAACTTAATGGCAAACCATCTTTAAACTTAATTTTCTTGATTTTCTGGTCATAAACTTCTCTAACTCTAACAAATAACTATAGAGGGTTTGCTATTGCATCAAACAACTCAGCCTATCGCAGTCCACTGCTGGACATAGGCCTCTTCCATGCTGCGCCACAAAACGCTGTCCTCCGCCTTTCGCATCTAGTCTGTCCCAGCCGCCTTTTTGGGGTCGTTTTGCCGACCGCGTAACGGTTGCGCGGTCTCCACGCCAGGGCTCGTCTTTCCACCGGCCATCGGTCCTTCGACAAACATGGCCAACCCACTGCTACTTCAGCTTGCTCACTATGCAGGTTATGTCAGTAACTCCGGTTCTTTTCCGGATAACTTCGTTTCTTCGTTGCTCTTGCATCTCTGTACTCCAAATAACTTTTGAGAGACAGCTCTTGCGTCTCTATATGTTAAAAAATAATCGGTTGTATCAAAATCTAGGACATCCCAAGCTGACCTGCATTTTTTGCTCAAAACTTGAGCAAATCATATAAATTCAACATTTCATACTCTGCAAAAACTGACTCAAAATCCAATATCACTAAAACACACGAAAACTAAAAACTCGCACCAAATTAAAACTTATTACCAGTTCGATATTTAATGAAATTCCTATGTAAATGGAATGTTCATCTAATTTACTACTGATTATTCTGTTCTTGTGTGTGTCTGTGTG
Source organism: Eremobia ochroleuca (assembly GCA_949629135.1). NCBI lineage: Eukaryota > Metazoa > Arthropoda > Insecta > Lepidoptera > Noctuidae > Eremobia > Eremobia ochroleuca. The sequence goes on along the minus strand of OX451405.1, from coordinate 6,527,680 downwards.
TTCGCTGCATTCATTCCGCCTCTCAGTCGCGGTTGAATCGAAAACTTTTCTAGTTTCAACCGAAAGGAATTGGATTAAACTGGTAACGAGCGGTGGAAACCGGATTATTTGACGCCACCCGATTGGTTGGATGCACTTCTCGCTATTTCTATTAAAATAAATTATTCTGTACTTGAAATTAAACTTTTGTTTACGATATTTTTGTATGTTTGTTATTTGTGTTTGTTTTGGTGTCGTAAGGTTTTAGTTTTGTGGGGTTGTTTGTTCGGGATTAGTATGAGTGTACTCGCAAACTGAAAACTGTTCACGTAATCTTTGTTTCATATCTTCAAAGTATCTGTAAGTGCTTGGCCAGACTGCAAACGCGGGCACGGGGGGCGCGGCGCGACGTACTCGAACATAAGAATTTCATTTGAGCGTCCATAGTGGGAACTCGGGCGCGGGGTGCGGCAAGAGGCAGCCCGCGCGGGAAGCGGGGATCTCAAACTTGTTCGAGCTGAGCGCGCGCACTGTGATGGCGCCTTCATTAAATGTTGAAGAATTAATATGTGCTATTCAAGCATGACTATGGATGTCGAAACATCTATTATTACATATTTTCTAATATGTAGTCAAACATATCCATTGACATTCTTGTATATTCAACAAACTTTTGAGATTGCTCGCACAATTTTTCATGGAGAGTGTGAAATTCTCCTTTATTTTCTCTGGTTAAATTAATTTTATTAATTCCATTTTTCACTTGTAGTATTTGCCCTTTAAAGTAAGAATTTCCTAGTAAAAATAAGTCTTCTTCATCCATATTATATTTTGACAAACACTGGACAACACTCCCTGTCCCCGTACCCGCGCCGCTCCCCGAACCGCGCTGCCAGTGTGGCCAAACACTTAGCGTTTTAACTATCAATAACATTTATATATAAATTACTCTAAAACTGAGCGTCTACTTTCTTAAAATTAAATTACAAAGACTATTTTATACACTATGTGAGGACGATAATACGTCAATTTTTAAGAAAACTGACAATAATGGTGTTTTGAAACCACCAAAAACCTAAATACAAATATTGAAATTTGAAAATAAATTTAAAAAATTGGCTACTGTTTTTAACCGACTAGCTAGGTATAGTGACTAATTGGATTTGATGTGTACATCATTGACTTTTGTTTTGTAGATAAAAAAAGAAAGTTTAATTTAATGTCATATTGGCGTCCCCATCCTGTTTAACACTTTTTTCGAAAAGTCTTTCAAGGACTCAACTTCGGACTTTATTATGTATTTATTTAGTTAAAGTATTTATATTTAGTATATTTATTTAGTTTATTAGTAGCCAAAACTGTTTCCAAAGGTCTGTAATAGCATTTATATAAAAGCTTCAATCGAATTTATTGAAGGTATTAATGTAAATACATTTGGACTGGCTAACTTTCTCTATGGGTAGTGATTATGAGCCAGCAAAATGTTTGCGACCTAAGCTTCCGACGATCCAGTAATTAAATCAGACTCAGGAGATGAATCTAGATTTTGTTGACGATATTTTAGAGTATTACTGTCTTTAATATGGTTTAAATTTGTGTGTTAGATGTTATTTGGATTAGAAGAGGAGTTTCTTGCATTTACATAAATATATGTATGTGTATCCAAACAGTCAAAGAGACTATTAGAAATAAGATGCGATGATACTATAGTGTATTACGAATGAACTGTTTTAAAATAAGAATGTAAGTTAAGTAATAAATACTTTCACAATGGCGGCCTGCAAAGGGGATACTAATGGTAATGTGGGGCAACCTTTAAAAACAGGTTTGACACAACAAGGTAGATGGATAAAAAAATAATTGACACAAAAAGGTAGCTGGATAAAAATATAATTGACAGAATAAGGTAGGTGGATAAAAATATAATTGACACATGAAGGTAGATGGATAAAAATATAATTGACACAAGAAGGTAGATGGATAAAAATATAATTGACACAAGAAGGTAGGTGAATAAAAATATAATTGACACAAGAAGGTAGGTGGATAAAAAATGTTTGATACAAGAAGGTAAATGGACAAAAATATAATTGACACAAGAAGGTAGGTGGATACCTACAAAATGTTTGATACAAGAAGGTAAATGGACAAAAATATAATTGACACAACAAGGTAGGTGGATAAAAAATGTTTGACACAACAAAAAAAAACAAATTACGACATAAAATTGCTAGTCAAGAATTATGTGCTGAATTCATGGTTTCAGATTGCACGTCTTTTGTCCCTGTCACCCTATCTATATACCCGCGATATTATTAATTAAATTAGACAAGGAAAATAGGTGGTATCGTAAAATGGACATACTAACTCAAATTGAGAATCTACGTTCTGGCAGCACCTATTAACTTTTATTGCTTTCTGTATACTTAATAAGTCTATTTGCATAATTCTACTTTGTTTATTCAGAAGATTATAAAGTACTAGCATCTTCCCGCCACTCCACCCGTTTCACTGTAGGAAATTATCCCACAGGAACGTGCTACCGCGACAAAAAGTTTGTGTCCTTTCCCAGAATTCCATCTATCTCGTTGCCAAATTTTATCGAAATCCGATCAGTGCTTTAGTCGTCAAATACATACTTACAAAGTTACTTTCAATTTCATAATATTACTGTCAATGCCACGGGGTTGCACCAACATAAGTGTCGATCTCATAAGAATATCGGGATAAAAGGCATTCTATGTGTTTTTTTGATGTATAAGCTATATTGCTGTAAAGTTTCGTCAAAGTCCATTCAGTAGTTTTTACGTGAAAGAGTAACAAACATCCATCCATCTAGCCTAACAAACTTTCGCGTTTATAATATTACTACCTGCGCCCCGCGGTTTCACCCGCATAAGTCTCGATTCCGTAGGAATATCGGAATTAAAAGTATTCTATGTGTTAATCCTGGTTACAAGCTATCTGTGTGCCAAGTTTCATTCAAATTGGTCCAGCCGTTTGAGCTCACACACACACACACATACTCACAAACTTTCGTCTTTATAATATTAGTGTGATGGTTGGAATAGGATATACCTAATTATCATTATTGATTAGGCACGGTTGTGTAGGTAGACAATGAAGACATTTTTAATTCAATGGTTTCAAAATGCTAGTTTAGAAGCTCTGTAGGATTTCTTCTCGGCAAAAATGACTAACTTCCATACAAGTTTTATTCCTCATTTAACCCGTTTAGGGGAGGAATTTTCAAAAATCCTCAGTGCTCACCAGTTCAGCTCAGTTATTTATGGAACTCTTGTGTGAAATTGTCTGTCACTGAATGAATACTTACAGATAATTCTTATTCGTGGAATAAAATTGACGTCTGACAGTTTTTGTATGGACGAACTGTCAAAAATTCAAAGTTATTCCTCGGATAAGATTATTTGGCGTTGGAAAAATCAGCCCTTGGTAGAAAGATGTAGTTAGCATTTACAACGTATTTTTCTGGATACCTACTAATGAATCATCTATCCTAAAAATCCTAGATATATGTCCTATCTTCACACATGACGTGTATGTGTGAAGATGGGACATATATCAAATACTAAACTAAATCATACATATAATCATCTATACTAAATCATATATATATATGATTTAGTATAAGCTGGCCTCTTGTTCTATTAAAACTACGTACCACGCTAGGCCAGCTCAATGTGTTACCACCGACTGTACAGACCTACTACCAGTAGTAGGTACTTTTACATTCAGCCGTGCGATTCTGTAACCATCTCACGGAATCTCACCGTGAAAGCTTGGTGAAGTGAGCGTGGAGTGAGCTGTCAATCGCTAGGGATTAACACTATTAAGTGCTCACTTCACTTATGATTTCACGGTGAGATTTTTACAGAATCGACCGGCTGTTGTGCTTATAGAGGTATGAGGAACAGGGCGTAAATTTTACTCATCCTCCATAGAAAAGGGAGCATTCTCCGATCAGACGGGTGTTGTGTCTGGTGGGCTATTGCCTACTGATGTCGAGACGTTGGTTGTATATACAACATTAGTTTTAGTATATGCGAAACCAGAAACACGTGTCTAGTATTTTTATGTAAAGAATCTATGTACAAAATTTCAAAACTGTATCATGTATTCTGTACCTGGATGTCCATACAAAAATATGCTCACACCACGCGGCGCCCCCACGTCGCCCGCCCCTCCAGCCCGCTGTGCGCTTCGCGCCTAGTGCCGCTATGACCGGCCGTGACCTGTGCTGTGTGGATATGTAGTTAGTGTCGCTCGGTGTTCAATTTGTAACCTTTTTTAAATATTTTTGGGACATAATATAACATGGTGTAAAAATTATTGGAATCGATTCAGTTACTTATTCTGAACAAACTATATTCAGGTTTGCAATATACTAAAAATAATGCTGTATATATCGTCGACCGTAGGTTCAATTGAGGTAAGGGACAAAATACGATTTTTCAGGAGAGGCCGACAAAGTTTTTTTTCGGACTAAATCGCCCATAATTTTTTTTGTTATTAACCTTTTTCGGGTCTGATTTCACACATAAACTTGTATTTTAGTGCTCTATCTACATGTGTAACATTTATTTAAATGAGTTAGCTATTTAACAATATAGATGTCCCTTACAACAACGTATTTTGTTAGTAATGTCCCTTACTGCCCAAGTATCTTGTAGTACCGTCCCTTACATTAAACTGACCTCTACGTTGGATCCAATCTATTAATGAAAAAATAGTGTAAAGGACTTATTGAAAAAATTTATGAAAAAAATACAGTGTAAAGAGATTTTTGACAGAAAATGAAGTACACACTTTTGACGTACGTAATGGTAATTCGTTGATTGGGAAGACCCTTACCTTATTTGAAGTGGATTGGCGGCGATAATTACACCATTTCAAGTTCCTATATTGCATAGTTTTTCAGTTACATTGTTATTATGGCGCTGATTCGAAATTTAGATCCAAAAATCATTAGAGTAAGGGACATTTTTCTTAAGCTAAAATTTTTTCATATTCACCATTCGATAGAGCGAAAAATTCTGAACAAAACTGTATACTCAACTCATTTTGGGTATTTTGTCCCTTACCTCAATTGAACCTACGGTTGACGATATGCTAGTAGTGCGGTAAACTCTGCTTTTGCTGATGTTAGTGTGATGTGTAGTAAATTGTTCGCATGTGGCTTTGTAGATGCCGCCACATGCTGAAGCCTAGTAACGGCCTGAAAGGAAAGCTTAGACTAGTGATCAAATACAGTCGCATACCAAGACGTTTCTTATCTTACTCAAAAATGTATCCCCCTCAAGATCCCATCTAATCCAAAAATAATATCCCACCCAGCTAACATTAAAACCTAATTACATAACAATGCAACAGTACATAGCAAAGATCATACAAACTTTAAGAAAGCCGCCGTGTTTCAGTTTTACAACACTCAGAGCCCATACATAGACTAAAAAGGCGTAGAAGTGTCACCTGCCGAACGCATTCTAAATGCTTACCGCCGGCCGGGTAAAATGGGGTTAGCACGAATGCACGGAGTAAACATAACGTAAATTTGCACGATTTTAAAATCGTGTAAAGGGCTTTGAAGATCAATGGAATACCTACTGTCGCGCCATAAAGTTTTTTTTTTTTTTTCAAAATTTCGGCTACTAATGAAACTATATATCAATAGATGACGACATCAATGCAAACAGGAAACATTGGGAGACCAAACCCTATAAAGTGTCACGTTTCCGAGGTATTAAAGTTCATAGTTGATCACGTGACATCAATTTTTTTTAACTTTCTTACATATTTTTACGTAGATAACTGAATACTTTAAGCTTTTAGAGTCATTATTTCAAACATATAAGCAACAAGATGTACGAATGTAGCATTAGCACTAGCATTTTATCGAGTATTTCTATGTAATGTAACATTCTTACAGGTGGTAGTACAATACAGGCAAAAGCTCAGTGTCCAAAATCATTTCCATGTACTGTAACATTTCTGCAAATTTTCGACGCTGCGTTCGACGTCATGCTCACGGCGAGTGAGCATTTACCTGCCGTGCGTTTCTGCAACCATCTCACCGTGAAAACTTGGGTGAAGTGAGCGTGGAGTGAGTCGTCAATAGTGTCAATCCCTAGCATCAGCATGACTCACAGCTCACTCTTAGCTCACTTCATCTTAGTTATCACGGTGAGATTTTTCGAGAATCGACCGTCTGTAACATTTATTTCTACCTCGCGTTCATTGTTGACGATTGTGCGTTTTTGCACTTGTGCCTTTGCTCGATAAAACGTTACACCAACATTGGTTGGTTTTTAAAATAAGGTTATAACAAAACATCGAGCGTCGTGACCGAATTGCTGATAAAATAAAAAACCGTGAATGCTCGATGTTTCTATCTAACTTTCTCAGAGTTTCGGTTCTATATGGTTTTCTCACTCTATGAGCAAAAGTACAAAGTTTAGGAGCATCTCGGGAGTTCAACAATTAAACCGGCGAACTTATTCTCTTTAATACCGTGTCTGCAAATTATACAGTTTAATCTTACTGCTTAGCAAAACTTTACACTATGGAGATTGTGGCGGCTTTCGTGAAATCATTTTGTTTGTATAATTTATTTGTGTGAATGCTTGGGTGGAAGCTACATGTTAAGGATAATTTAATGTTAAGAGATAGGGGCTTGTGGCTAAGTAATAACAGCCGCACAGGTCAATCGATCAGGTTAAGCTACACTTGCCGCGGTTGGTCCGTGGATGGGTGACCATCTTCACATATCAAGACCGTTCCCGTGCCTCGGAAAGCACGTTAAACCGTTAGTCCCGGCGGTCACTAGTGGATCTTTGACAGTATTTACGGGTCGTCAGTAACCCGAAAGTCTGACAACCAGTCTTACCAAGGGGTATCGTATTACCCAGTAACTGGGTTGTGGAGGTCAGATAGGCAGTCGCTCCATGTAAAATACTGGTATTCAGCTGCATCCGGTTAGACTGGAAGCCGATCCCAACATAGTTGGGAAAAGGCTAGGCAGATGATGAGATAGGTTCTTCACAGTATGAGGATCCGGAAAGGATCAGATCAAATCAAATCAAACTGGTTGGTAATTTAATTGTATAATTTACAATTTTTATGACATTTATTTTACATTCCATGACTACTTATTACAAAAAATGTGTGTGAGTATATACTCACACACATTTTTTTTTTTGTTTTTTTAAAATCAACTTTTACAATATTTGTAAATATTAAAAAAAAAATCTTTTATTAACAGACTACATGGCCCACATTGTGTTAGTAAAAAAAAAATAATAAAAAAAAAAGTAAATAGAGAAAGAGAAGAAGAAGAGAATAGAGTAGTAAATATGTGAGCACCATTTTTTTATTTTTTTTATTGCTGCATTGGCCCGCTCTTGACCTCTTGATGGAAAAGGATGGATGAGTTCTATGATGGAACGAGCGTGCCCAGAAGATGCCTAAGGCACTGGAACTCCCACGCATCGACGAAACACAGCAGGCTGTTTGACGCCGGACTCCGGTGGGAGGGTGGTCGCAAACCAGGTGGGCGTTAGCCTTACCACCGCAAGGGAAGAATTAGCCAGTCAAATAAAGTGTTGGGTGTGACTGTCCAGGATGCGCCGAGCGCTCGGTTCAGTTGAGTAACTGGCGGAACAAACTACGCTACACGAGGAAGCTTCTTCATGCATCTCATGTATGAGTATATATCACATTATTAATTTACCTGTCATTGCTTTATTTATAATTATTTTTACCTATTGTTATAATAGTAATTTTATTCTACAACGTGTAACGTTAAATGCGCAAAACCTGAAAATAGTTTGATCAAAATAACGAGCAGAATTAATTGAACCACTATTTAATATAGGTCACATTTTTCAAAAAATCTTCACTAAAAAAAAGTTGCCGTGTCTATTTATTAATAGGTCAAGCAAGCCAATGTCAGCGCGGCGCAGTGGCCCAGTGACGACTCCTCCCTCGGTAAAGCTACGTCGCAGACGCAAGAAACGATCAGAATGGCCAGTAAAACTAAAACAGCACATAAAACCTTTACATTTTTTTTTATGACTTAATTATATAATAACTCTCTGAAATAGGTCAATTGAATTAAAAATCAGTTGGGGTGTCTGAGGTTTTGCGCATTTAACGTTACACGTTGTAGATGCGTCAACCTACTTCTTATCCTAATTTTATTATAAACGCTAAAGTTTGTGAGGATGGATGGATGGATGTTTGTTACTCTTTCAAGCAAAAGCTACTACATGGATTTTGATGAAACTTTACAGTAATACGAGTAGGTATAGCTTATACATCAGAATAACACATAGAATACTTTTTATCCCGATATTCCCACGGGATCGATGCTTATACGGGTGAAACTGCGGGGCACTGCTAGTCTTCATATATAATTAATACTCGTAAGTAAGGTGGAGTTTCTTGCTCATTCTTGTCCATACAAAACTACCTTTTGGGCAGAAGGGCGGATAGAATCAATTCTATTTTTTTTGTAAGTTTTGACGTTCAAATGTGCCTTTTATGTGCTTATTTGAAATAAATGATTTGACTTGACTTTCGTTATCTACGGTCTCCAGATTGTGGTCCGTAAATACGGTGGTCCAGTAGTGAAACAGGCCGTAATGCCTTAGCAGTAAGCTGTTCTGTCATTATTCCAGTGCAGTGCAAACACCAGTTTTCATACGGAAAGGAAAGAACATAATTATTGAAGCTTCTTTACTGCGGTATCCTTAGTTTCTGTGTGCAAAGTTTTCATTTACCTTAACGAGGGAAAACATCGTACAACAACGAAGGGCCCTGAAAATACGCCTTATCTTTAAAGGCACTATACATCCGCAGCGATTAATACTACCTAATTATTCTTAAAATTTTGAAACACACCACTGACACTAGACATGAGGTTTCCAAAAAAGAAAAAGAAAACCAACAAGCAACCACCTTTTTAAAGTTCCGTATCTCAAAAGGAGAAAGCCAAACCTTTATAAGATCAAAAAGAAAAGAAGGAAAACTTTTTATTTGGGACACAGACAGGAAATACGTTATGGTAATAAGTTACATTAAAAAAAAACAGAAAAAGCTAAAAAAGACCTGTGCGAGGACAAAAAGGCTCCTCAACATATTGTTAGCGATATTTAAAAAATAAATACCGCAGTGCTGGTATTTAGTGGTTGGTTTGATGTTCTTGGTTTTCGTTGGTATCACTTCGCTGTCCGTGTTCGTCTGTCTATGTGTCAGTCTCTCATGACCCTTTTCCTCGGGTGCGCGTGGAAATATCAAGTTGAAATTAATATCAAATGCGTAGGTCCACGAGCTCTGAAAAAATCAAGCTTCTAAGTCAACGCAATAAAAAAATACGGCCTTTTTTGTGACAAACTTTGACACTCGTAAATAAATCAAAACCTATAAGGTAGGTATTTCCCGTTGACCTGGTATTATGTGATCTGGAATCATGTCTGACAAGAAGCAAGGTCTCACACTATTCTTACACCAAAGGAAAAAGTTCGAAAATCGCTAATTTGTAATTTTATCACATAAAAAAAATGTGATTACAAACTTATATTTGCAGTTGGAGAATTGATGGTGATTTGTATTGATGTATGGGAGAAAATGTTTTTTAACCACAATATTAAGTTTCTGCTTGGGATAAATTCATCTCAATCATTGTGCATGGTCCACGCACTCAGCCGGTTTTTTCAGTCAAAGCGCCTGCAGCACTTATATTCAGCGACATACAAAATATTGCGAAAAATTCCAGCAATTCAAAGAAATAATCGTGCAGCAAACAGTATAGATAACAATTCGCACATTCATACGATTCCTTTAAAAAATAACTTCGTTTTATCCTTGCATTGTTTGTGCACGTGTTCCTTTTTCTTTTTTTCCGCTGGCAATGATCAAAAGAGTCCGAAAATGAGTTTTCTACAGGAAACTGGTGATCGTTCCGTTTTATCTTCGCCACACAGTAGATAGGTACAGAAGGCCAGCTTCTAACGGCATTTGACCACCGCCACCGTCAGTGGGACGTCAACGGGACGTCAACGAGAAACGAGATTATTCGAACCGAACGTGACGTCTCGTAGAAGGATACGTGGCCGTAGTTGATTTCGGCATTGATACTTCGGTGCCGACATCTCGTTCTCGTTGAGGTCCCGTTAACATGGCGGTGGAAAAACGGCCTTATAATGAGCGAAAATTAACGCACGTTTACATAGACGCGTACGCATGGCGATCTCGATTGGATGTCTTTACCCACTCTTTGGCGGAATACCAGAGGATGACACTTAACTTATTTTCCTCTGTGTGAATTGTGGCGGTACTCGGAGTCGTTACTTGGGACTTGTTAATTGGTGTTCACGATAATCGACAGGTATAAATTTGAACCCTGTCAGTCAAAAATGGACAGTTTAAGAACATTTCATTTTTGTTTTGGTGGTGGTATCTAATAATTGGTTTTTGGGTGACGTCACCGAGTGGGGAAATTGTGACTACATTGTAGTATTGGGTTCCCACCTGTAAAAAGAAATGTAAGTGGTAAATAAATCTCAAACAAACGCCAGTCGCGAGTGCGCGTGCACGTGTTGTACCTATAGTCTATTCCAAAACTATATATAATGATGAAAATGTAAACAAATGGATTAGAAAACGTACTTGTGGATGTCAATTTGCAGTGCCACTTCCAAACTAAGTACTTTGGTTTGATTATTTCCATACTGAAACCCGAAATTCATTTTAAATCAACTTAAGGATTTTTCCATTGGATTTGTGCTGCTTTTCGTCGATTATTTTTCAATTACAAGTTAATATTGTTTTTAAACAATAACTGTTGGAAAAAGCGGTGAATTATAAAGTTGGAACCTTCTAAATACAGATAAACATGTTACTAATTCCTTTTAGTGAGTTTTTGCGTCAGATTTTAACCTGCACATGGTTTTTTTACACTTTTATCAGATACTTTTGGAACAGGTTATATAAGGTACGGCGGTCTCAAACAAATGCCAGTCGCGAGTGCGCTTGCACTTGCTGTAAGTGAACATGGTTATGTTTGCGCGAGTCTACTTTCGTTATATGGAACCAACCTTCTGCCGGTCGATTCTGTAAAATTCTCACCGTGAAATCATAAGTGAGCACTTAATAGTGTTAATCACTAGCATTAGGGAATGACAGAGCTCACTTCCCGCTCACTTTACCTAAATTGTCACGGTGAGATTTTTACCGAATAGCACTGCTGTACCTATTTATTTCGTGTCTCCGCACTCAGGGAACGAATTATGTTCACAATTTAATCTTTAAATGCTCTGTACAGTCTAGGGATAGTTCGTGTCTAGTTTTGTCTAATTATTTTCAACGAGATATATTCGTCTTCGTTTTGAATAGGGGCTTAAAGTGAATAATGCTTATTTTTATTTGCCTTTTATAAGTTGTTTGAGGATAGGAGGCACAGATAGGGGTGCTCGTATTGTGGAAAATTGCGGGCAGACTGGTCAAGGATGTTTCTTCGCTTTAAAAATATATGTGCATACATAATAATAATAATTATAATTATTTTATTATCAGGCAACTATGGTCCATAGATAGAATACACAAAATAATCTTATACAATAATAAACTAATACATAATAAAAACTATGACTATACACGTAACGTTGTCGGCGTTGTTTCGCTGCGTGGTATCGCGTAACCGTCCTCGGAAACGTCGATATACGACACCTTTCGGCTAGTTGGTCTTCACCTTCAAATACTGCACGACTTCCTCAGTTGTCGAGGAGTGATGCAGACACGAAAGATACAGCTGCGTCGCAGGCACAGCAGGGCGCAGCAGCATGTTGGGTCCACTCGGTGCGGTGCCACACAGGTTACGAGGACAGGGCTTCTTCTTCTTCTTACTTTCTACTTTCGTGAAACCCTCCTAATCAACTTGGCTGGCTCTTGGCTACGAACCGCAGTCAGGGCCGGTTGAACCCCCTTTATGAGTTTTTCCCCTTTTCTGGTTTTTTGCTTAGGCCACCTGCTACGATCCTTAGATACATCCTCCTTTTGCTTCGTTGACGTTCATACATCTAGTGGTACGCTTTTAAAATATTGCAAATAAATTATTAATTCACCAAAAATCACAGGACATCCGTACCTAAGTATCTTTATCTGCCACGACGCCGCTATTTTTTATGTTATCGAGTACCACGTCGAGTTTACGCTTATACACCATTTCAAACCTACATCCCTCTCAGCAAGGCAAAAAAAAAATATAGCGCGCTGTTGTTTGTTTTTTTTTTATCGATGTAAAAGAATATTTTCAGACTTCCATTTTCAAATTTATGCTATACTGCACTGCGCGCATTTTTATATTGATATCGGGGAAAAAAATCTAGTGTAGTTTGGTACCTACACTGAAAACTGTAAAAAGTGTAGGTTTCCATACAGTAGGAAAAGCTTTTAATGATCAGAGTTTGGTAAAGTTTTACACAGAACATTTATTATTTATTTATTCCATAACATTCTTGAAGCAATGAAATGAAAAAAAGTACCGTTTATTTATTTACTTTAACACTTCAAGCACATAAATGTACAGACGCAGGCTTAATGCCATAGGTATTTTCTACCAGTCAACCTTTGGGTGATGCAGAGACAAACAGCAGTAGGTACAAATATTTACGTAAAATATCCAAATATCTGCGGAAATATCAGTGAAATCTGGGAAACAACTTTTACACCAGTACCAAGATGGGCGCTGTAGATGTAAATGCCACCTCGCTTATATAAAATAAATAAATATTATAAGATATCTAAGACTGTGGCTAGGGGCTTGTGGCTAAGTGATAACAGCCGCAGGTTAAGCTACGCTTGCCGCGGTTGGTCCGTGGATGGGTGACCATCTATACATATCAAGATCGCTCCGTGCCTCGGGAAGCACGTTAAGCCGTTGGTCCCGGACGTCATTCGTGGATCTTTGATAGTCGTTACGGGTCATCAGAAGCCCGAAAATCTGACAACCAATCTTAACAAGTGGTATTACCCCGTAACTGGGTTGTGGAGGTCAGATACGCAGTCGCTCCATGTAAAATACTGGTTTTCAGCTGCATCCGGTTGGACTTGAAGCTGACCCCAATATAGTTAGGAAAAGGCTAGGTAGATGATGATAATCTAGGCTGTAAAATCCGTTATGTTTACCAAATATGGCAAATAAATATACGTACAAGTGTGTTGGGATGGCAGTTATCCACTTGTTTGGATTAAGAATCAGCCAAGGTACTGGTCATTATAAACTGGACAAAACATTATAGGACACACAATTAGTCACACAATACACACCCACACAAAAAGAAGCCCTTTCTTCCACTCCTACCTCGTAAAACGTAGTAAAGAGCCACCCCCTTCCTTGACCATTGTCATAAACAGTTGTCATAGCAACAGTCCCGTTCATATTTTATTCATGTGGTGTGTTTGACCCTGCCGTTTTTATACAAAAAGCAATTCATTTAATATGACGTATTTATTTAGTAGATAGGAAAAAGTGTATACTGTGAGCTTTTCATTTTCTTTGCGTGAGGGACTGATTAAAAGATTAGCAGTTAGGCATCCAACATCGTCAAGTATTTGCTTCACAGCGACGAAAAATACATACTTAGCATAGTGAGCTTATAATGTTCCCACTCCTGGGACACAGTCCTCCCCTCTATGTGGGGGTGTGGGCTGTAATCCACGCGGGCCCAGTGCGGGTGAGTAGATGTCACATGTCTTCGAATTTTTGGTTCTAGTAGATGCCGGTTTCCTCACGACGTTTTTCTTCATCGTTTTGAGAGCAGTGGAGATGAAATATTTTACACAAAGGAAAGCGCATATCAGTGTTCGAACTTACCACTACTGTACTGGGCCACTACTGTCCTTGGGCCAAAAGCAAGCTTGGGTAAGAGCAGAGATGGCCGATAGGATACATCAATCATTAAACGCCATAACAAGATTTAATCTTTATTTTTTACTATAATATAACATAAAATGACGCATGGTTTTATAGTAATAGTTAGTTCCTACATTTCACTAAGACCAGCACAGATGGTTACACGATTCTGTAACCATCTCACCGTGAAAGCTTGGGTGAAGTGAGCGTGGAGTGAGCTGTCATTCGCTAGGGATTAACAGTATTAAGTCCTCACTTCACTTATGATTTCACGGTGAGATTTTTACAGAATCGACCGGCAGGTTATCGAAGTGTGTCATTTTCGATACGATAGCCTGTCGGGTGGCTGTCTATGAAGAAAGCGTCAGTCGACGGATCCGTGAAAACTTAGGTGAAGTGAGCGTGGAATGAGCTGTCAATGTCGTCCCACCTTATACTAGGGATTGACCAAGAATATATATTTACAATCATAATCGAGATTCATTAATATTTTTTATGCTAATTCTATTGATTCCTATAATGATAGTGATGTTGAGTTAATAAATAAATAAATAATATCAAAGCTAGTATTTTAACTGTCAAAACATTACTATTCTGTGGGGTTTTTAATCTAGGAAAAAAAACAACAAAATTGATATTTTGACTAAGTTTCTGTTTTGCTATTTTATTTTAAAACCCCACAAAATAGTAATGTTTTGACAACTAAAATAGTTGTTTTGAAATTATATAAAATGTCAATAGAATTAGCATAAAAATATTATTAAAATCTCGATTATGATAGTTAATCGACAGTAGCTGTCAGTGTCATCCCACTGATATTGGGATGACACTGACAGCTCACTCCACGCAGTTTTCACGGTGAGATTTTTACAGAATCGACTGTTTGCACCGTAATATGTCGAGCGTAAGCTACACACGAGTTCTTCTGCCCTGAAAGACCATGGTTTATTCGCGGCGCCTGCGGTACGGTTGTCAGTGTTATATGGATCACTATGGAAGTTTGTTTATGACACAGCGGCACTACCGCCGTATACCATAGAACTGTGTCTTATACGGTCACACGATTTTTCGCATGGATAACACGCCATACCGTAAAGAAACAGTTCCGTGTACAAAGAGCCTCGTTCTGCACTGAAACGAACAAGTCTAACGCCCCCTTAACCCTTACTTGTAATTGAGCCCGTTAAACCTGAGGTAGCAATACGACGATACTTGACGTATTTCCATAAAATATTTATGGTGAAAAGATAGCCTTAGTAAACCGAAATAAGCGTAACATTTTAGTGGTTTACATTACGGTACGCAAATAACTCTTATTTTACGATTCATAGTGCACGCATCTCGAATTCTAATATGGCAGCCTTTCGACAAAATGGCGGCATGTGTATGTATGACAGTATAGATGTGTCAAGGTTTGCGCACGAGTGGCTTCAAGTGTGTTGAGAAAGATTTTTTTTTTTCAGTTTGTGGACACGCATGAGTTCATGAATCTGATCGGGGGTTTTCGGGATATATTCAAGCGTGTACGTTTGTGACGTGGCTTGAATATTTTGTTTCCCGACTGTTGTGTCGAAATTGGTCTACTAACAATTGTGGATTTTCGGCAAAAATGGGACGATGAATGAAATCTAACAATGTTTTTATCCATTTACGTATTTGTAAGGATTGCCTCGTTGGTATGCTGGTGTCAAGCGCAACTGTTGAGGGTGAGATCCGGATTTGTTCCTAGTTCGGGCAAAGTGTTATTAGGTTTTTCATTACAGCAACCTGGAGCCAGGACTGTGCTCGTGTGACAGCAATAGGCTCGCCTCTTTTAACATGGTACTTAGACACGACTATAGAGGTATGGTTACTAAAGACACGCCTCTGCCCTTCGGAGAAGAGAAGCATGCCTGGAATAGTGTATTTTTTGTATATCAAGGCTAACCATTAAAGAAAGAAAAAGTAGATTGTACAACTAGAGCATAAAAGAAGCCAGCCCGAGACGTTAAGTCGGGGGGTAAAATCGTTTATGCCCGAGTTATGCACTCTGCTTTTCACTTCGATTGCGAGAAAATGAGACAGGCATAAAGTATATAACAGTATTTTCACTGTTCAAAAATGTTGCAAAGTTGAAGAAGAGAATAGCTCGTTCCCGCCATGTTTTTAAAACTATTTTTTTTTTTAATTTTCAACATGTGAGATTTGAGGTGGGTACTCCATACTACCAAGTTGCGTTTTTAAATAATAAATGACAACTATTATATCTCATTATATTAAATTAATGATAGAAAACACGGAAGTGATATAAATTAAAGCATATTAAATGAAATAACGACTTTAATCTGCGACGTTTTATTGTATGTGTGGCTGTTGGACCTGATTACCTTAGTCTTAGAAAACAAAAAAAAAAACCTTGTGCACTAGAGCATAAAAAGCAACTTCTGTCGCCTACGCACAACATAAAGACGAACTTTTAGAGCATGAGAAGTGAATGATGCGGTTATAAAAAAAATCTTCGGGCCCTTTGTACACGGCACAGTTTCTTTATGGTACGGCGCGGCGTATAAACCGCGTCGTAGATAAAACGTGTCTATCAACAGGTTTTCATAGTGAGTCATACAATACTGATGACCGTGCCTACACATGGCAAACTAACCGTAGTTTGTCACGGCAAGAAAAACGTAGGCGTACAAGGGCCTAAAACTATAAAAAAACAGAAAACAATACTTATAATCCTAAAAGGGCCCCAACTCACCACGAATGCGAAAGACTAAGCAAAAAGTGCAGGATCACCATTTAGCACTATCTAACATCGAATATAGAAAGCAACTATCGTTAACTATTCAATAAATTGTTAATAAAACAAGAAACCGTAGGTAATCAAAAATACTAAAATCACCAATCCACTCAAACAAAACACGTAGTACTTCCCCGTCAAATTGAAATGGAATTAAATGGCGGTGGCGACGGATCGTCCATTGTGTGACCGCTATCGAAACCAGGGCATAGAGTAAGAATGTATAGAACACACACTCATACTCCGAACGCATTCTTAATGCCGAATAAAGCTTAAAACGTAAGATTATGTAGTTATAATATTATGTTAGCATATAACGACCATAATCCACACACAAGCATCTTTTAGACTGCGTTGCGTTGTCGCTAAGCAAGCTCGAGGGGCCACCGGGTACACCCGTGGCATGCCGCGGGAAGTAGCAGAATCCAGTAGTGCGCCGGGCGGTCCCTGACGGCATCGCAAGTCATCAGTCCCTCCACGCCGTCCGCCGATGTGCGCTGGCCTGCGATCATCGCTCGATATTACTGGAAAAACTATTTTGACTAGGGCAAGCGTGGGTCACATCAGGTTGGTGGGGAGTTACGTGATTATTTTACAGGCATCAAGGAAAGTAAATGATACCCGGTACGGCGGAACGGCCTGTCCTTGACCTCGGTCACGCTGGATGGAAAGTGATGGATGAGGTCTAGGATAGAACGAGCGTGTCCAGAAAATGCCTGTTCGCTCTTGCTTTGAAGGAAGACGGGTTAAATGTGGAAATGAATACAGACGATGGCAGAGAGTTACACACTTTGGCTGTGCGCATAATATATGTGGATGAGAAGTGCTGAGTACGACTGGTCGGGACATTTACTAAAGGCGGTTGGTGCCCTTCAGTACGTCTGGTTGTCCTGCAGTACCTAAAGGGCGTAGCTTACCTTCTACACAGATTTCTTACTCTATGCCCAGGGTCAACAAGCCAGAGTGCCCGTCAAGAGGATGGCCGTAGTGTACCGACTAGCGCTATACCCGTATACCTACATATACACTTAGTGTATATTGCTACCGCAATATACACTGCCATACTAGTGTTTCCACACTAAGTGGATAAGCGAGAGATTCTGTGTATTTTTGACAAAGAAACTTAGTGGTTTCGGTATACGATACGACCGGTTAGGTGGTATGCAACTCTGACACGATTTTGCGAGAAAAATACAAAGTGCTGTATGATGTATAGTTTCCTAAATAATTTTTGTTCAGGAAACTATACAGGGTTACTGGTAACTCGACGTATTCCTTGCAGGACATCATAGTAGGGTTAAAATGCAACAAATTAAGCCACCAAATGTTCTACCGAAGTTCAGTAGTTTTTGAGTTAGTAAGGGTTTTAGATTTTTTGTGAAAAATCCCAGATTAAATTATTTGAACCCAATTTGAAAATTATTCACGGGGCGGCTGTACTGAAATTGGAGTTATTATCATAGTTGACGCCGTAGCGGATCGTTTTTAATAATTAAAATTTCAAAATGACTAAAACTTTGGTGAAGATCACTACCTCTGAGTTTGTTTCGGCCTTTCTTCTCAGAGTAGTCAGATAGGAAACGCCGACCTCATCTAGTTTTAAAAAATATGATTGACATGTAAAAGTGTTTGTATAAACCTACTTACAGAAAATAAAAAAAAAAAAAAATAAAAAAAATAATCAAATATACACCTTCTTGTACTAAATCAAAAACGATTTTCATAATGCAGTCCAAGACTTTGTATTAACTTTCATACCTTTTTGGATAGCTGATAAGACAAGGATATTTTACTAATAATTTGTGAACCTGGTGTAGTATTTTTTTTTGTGCTAAGACAACATTTTTTATGAAGTAATAGCAAAAATTACAAAAAAAAAAATGTTTGATTAGTGATCTTCACCAAAGTTTTAGTCATTTTGAACTTTTAATTATTAAAAACGATCCGCTACGGCGTCAACTATGATAATAACTCCAATTTCAGTACAGCCGCCCCGTGAATAATTTTCAAATTGGCTTCAAATAATTTAATCTGGGATTTTTCACAAAAAATCTAAAACCCTTACTAACTCAAAAACTACTGAACTTCGGTAGAACATTTGGTGGCTTAATTTGTTGCATTTTAACCCTACTATGATGTCCTGCAAGGAATACGTCGAGTTACCAGTAACCCTGTATATGCAGTGGTATATTCGTTTAGTAATATTACTTTTTAGTCCCTTGTAGCAATATAAGTCGGTCGATCGGGCTTGCAGTGGTACGTCTGCGGATGGGTGACTATCATTACATACCAAGACCCTTCCTTGCCTCGAAAAGTAAGTTAAGCTGTTGGTCACCGAATAACAGCCGCCTGTCATTCGTGAATCTTTGACAGTCTTTACGGGTCGTCAGAAACGCGTAATCTAAAACTGTCTTTCGGTCCTTGGTAAGGAATGTAAGAATTATTTTTGTTTTATCATGTTTAGATATCGAGAGGCGCTTGTGGCTAAGTAATAACAGTCGCACGGATCGATCGATCAGGATATGCTACGTTTGCTGCGGTTGGCCTGTGGATGAGTGGCCATCTTCACATACCGAGACCCCTCCGTGCTTTGGAAAGCACGTTAAGCCGTTGGTCCTGGCTGTCATTCGTGGTTCTTTGACAGACAGAAAGTCTAACAACCAGTCTTATCTAGAGGTATCGTATTACCCAGTAACTGGGTTGTGGATGTCAGATAGGCAGTCGCTCCATATAAAATACTGGTATTCAGCTGCATCCGGTTAGACTGAAAGCCGACCCCAACATAGGAAAAGGCTAGGCAGATGATGATTTATAATTAATTTAATTGAATTTCATTTGGGGTTCGATTAAATACACGCCAATTAAATTTGACAAAACCATCTAGAGCAACAGGTATCTTCAAGTCCGCATCACCATCTTCAGGCCAACGGGTAGTATTGTATTTGTGATATTTTTTATGGTTTAGTTTATAAGTATACTTGTTTGTAGTGGTATGTATTGTTTTTTCTATGGACCCTAGTTGCCTGAAATAAAGGAATAAATAAATAAAATAAGCCTTTTCTACCTTGTACCAATCTCTCCTATACCGCGTTCATAAGGCAGATTGATACCCAAAATATTCCTCCACTCATTCAAGCCCCGTTTCACTGCCCACAAATCAACAAAACGACCCTCAAAGCTCACAGATTCTAATAGCTCTGTAACTTTTAAAACCCGCCAATACTGAGCCGTTTCAAAAACTATCCCTGCCAATGGATAGTCATACAAACGATGCAGTAGAACTCCCAAATTGCTTTATTGTCCAAAAGTCAGGCACTGTGAAAATAACAGTTGGTGGTTAGCGGTGCAGTTATATTGCGGGGGA
Organism: Eremobia ochroleuca; assembly: GCA_949629135.1. NCBI lineage: Eukaryota > Metazoa > Arthropoda > Insecta > Lepidoptera > Noctuidae > Eremobia > Eremobia ochroleuca. The sequence continues at coordinate 6,507,628 of OX451405.1, read as the reverse complement.
GATATGTGTAGTGAGGATGGCGAGCATGGACGGTGTACCGATGAATCCAAGTTGGTCGAAGCAAGGAGAATCTGCTCTGCTAGAGGTCATAAATGACTTCGCCTTGGAGTGTAAATGTCATGCTGTTCCAAAAGCAATGGGGAAATTAATATCGTGTCTTGTGTCCTGTTGTCTGCATGTTACAGGAGCTGATGGACGCTTCTGAAGGAATAACGGGTGTTCTAGATGATTATAAAACGAAACAAGTTTACTGTTACAAATGTAGATATAAAGTATTTATTTTAGAATTGTCTAAAGAAATCAGAATTGTTCTTTCAAGAACACTTTTATCGCACAATTCAGCCTGTCATACAGTTTATGTTAACTTTACCAGATAGCCCTGTTTTTCTTGATTCAACAGATTTAAGAGTTCATTGTGCTAGTCATTCTTTGCAGCAGTGGTTAGTGTTCATAGACACACCGCAATGAATTCGGAGCGATCGCTGCAATCCGACTGATATTAACAGTCCGTTTCTACATCTGTTACATTTACGAGTACTAGTTTTCTCTTCAAGTTTCTCGCTGTTAGCGATAGTTCATTTGTGAGGATTGATATCCTATTTACTAATGAATGAAAATCATTGCAAAATCAAAATTTCATTCAATGGATAACATTTACTAGGTGTATAACTGAAAATCTCTTAAAGGGTCATCATTATGAACAACTTTCTGTATGGTATCTGAGATCGCAAAAAAAATCTTCTATAGATATAATGTCAAAGAAAATAAATGTACGGAAAAGTTGATTTCTTTTCACCATATCAGGGTTAGTAATTTTGAAATAACTTCACAGGTTTTCAAACTTAAAACACAATACATAGGTAAATTAAAGACGAAGTGTGAATTACAATAACATTTTTTTTGTGTTCTGTCCACAAATAAATGTAATTTTGATGTTCTTTGGACTTGTTTTATGATTAGTATTGTATATTGTAGTTGGGAATAAGCTAGGCAGATGATGATTGGTGTACGTACATAGTAAAGAGTATTATATTATATTCTATTTGCAAATTAAACTAACATACAGTCTAAAAATCATTGCTTTATATAGATAATTATAATTATGTTTTATATATGTACATATGTATTTATTGTATATATGTAAACAGTACACCACAGACTACCTGCAGTAATATCTCTCTGTCCTCCCTTGATCCATTCAAAGGTTGTCTTTAAAAATCGCTTTCAGCGATAAGACCGCCCATTGTGCCTCTTGTAAAATTTCTACGTTTATATCTGTAACTGGCTTCTGCAAGCGACTTCGTCCGCGTGTTTCTTGTTTCCCCTTTCACCCCGTCCCATCGTATCGCCTGCCCGCGTAGTTACCGCTTTCGCTCACCGTTCTTTCTGACTTATTTTGGTTTTCGCTCAGCTTCTAAGAGTCTAGCGTTATTTATTTTACGTAGGCTTATAGCCTTTCTCAAGAATTGGGCTTTTAAATGCGAAACATTATTATTTATTTTTTTTCAAGTCGGACTGGCTGTTTCAGAGATTAGCGCGTCCATCCAAACAAACTCTTCAGCTTTATTATTTTTCTAGAATATTGGTGTACATACATGAGGGGCTTGTGGCTAAGTAATAACAGCCGTACGGGTCGATCGATCAAGTTAAGCTACGCTTGCCGTGGTTCGTCCGTGGATGGGTGATCATCTTCACATCCCAAGACCCCTCCGTGCCTCGGAAAGCGCGTTAAGCCGTTGGTCCCGGCTGTCATTCGTGGATCTTTGACAGTCGTTACGGGTCATCAGTAGCCCGAAAGTCTGACAACCAGTCTTACCAAGGGGTATCGTAGTACCCAGTAACTGGGTTGTGAAGGTCAGATAGGCAGTCGCTCCATATAAAATACTGGTATTTAGCTGCATCCGGTTAGACTGGAAGCCGACCCCAACATAGTTGGGAAAAGGCTAGGCAGATGATGATTGGTGTACAGACGCCAGCACATCAAGCTACCCGAAACTGTCAGATTTTCCCAATCAACTTTGAACCTTATGATTTAGTGAAAAAAATCTGACAGACTGTAGTAGCTTGATGTGCTGGCGTCTGTACATACATAGTAAATAGTATTATATTCTATTCTATTTGCAAATTAAACTAACATACGGCCTAAAAATAATTCCTTTATTTTTGAAAGCGTAGTGACAGAATATAAGTATTTTTACCGGATCACACAACAAAAAAATCGGCTTAATGCTAAGGAACACAAAGACGCTTTCATCAACAATAAATCCATAGCTCTATTGACGGTATAAAATATTTTCCCAACAATCTTCTTTCACAGATTATGAAAGGCAGTTGTTCTTAGAAAAGAAGGATTCCCAAGCAACACTTGAATGGAAGCCTTCTCGGCCATCTTATTGCCATTTTCTAGTATAGTTAGCTAAAAGGTTCCAACACAAAAGTCTCCCTACAATAGTCCCCCTATACTAGTCTCTCTACCAACATTATCCTCTTCAAATAAGTATTGTGATATTCTGCAGAGAAGGGACGCCAGGACTACTCAGCTGTAAAGCGGCTGAAAGCAGCTTTGTTTACAGTTTCATAGGAAGTTTTATTGACTTATTTTGTGTTTGTGTTTTCAGATTGAATAACCCTTTGTTGTAGGACGATAAGAGTTTTATAGGTGGTTTTTCAATAGACTGGGTAAAGGGAAGCTTTCAATGGGTTGAATAAAGTGAGCTCAGAAAGCTTAAAATTCAGAATGGATTTTATTTAGGTACGTGTATTCTTTAATCCATTTAATGCCGAGGTAAAATATCAAATCATAATCGGTGGCCACCCTACATATACAACGTGTAACGTTAAATGCGCAAAACCTGAAAATAGTTTGATCAGAATAATGAGCAGAATTAATTGAATCACTTTTTAATATAGGTCACATTTTTCAAAAAATCTTCATTAAAAACGTTGCCGTGTCTATTTATTAATAGGTCAAGCAAGACAATGTCAGCGCGGCCCAGCACCGGTCCGGTGACGGCTCCTCCCTCGGTAAAGCGTCGTCGCAGACGCAAGAAACGATCAGAATGGTCAGTAAAACTAAAACAACACATAAAACCTTTACAATTTTTTTATTGACTAATTTTCTCTCTGAAATAGGTTAATTGAATTAAAAATCAGTTGGGGTGTCTGAGGTTTTGCGCATTTAACGTTACACGTTGTATATGCCTTGTTCACAATTGCGCTAACTACGAAATTGACATTTTTGAGGAGCTTTAAAGTTTTTTTCAAGTTTAGACAAGAACAGTACAAAAACCAAGTAAAATACCAAAAAATATGCATCTATTATTCATAAGACGAGACGGAATAACGGTATTTCGATACGCGGAAACGAAATAGCATGAAGTTTAGTGTGTTTGGCATTAAAAAAGTGGAAATTGAAAATTTTGTAGTTAGTGCAACTGTGAACTAAGGCATCGATATGGTCAACTACGTGAGATGCCAAAGAGTATAAAAATGACCGTCCCGGGAGGTCAAATAGCATAGATCGCCTTATAATCAACAGATAACATCTACGTACTAACACGTAGTTAGCCTCTACTATTAACACCATCTACGTAATATTACGCAGTCGGCATTCAATGGGTTAAAATTAAAAAAAAATTAAAAAAATTAATAAAAAAAATTTTTGGTAAATTCGTGACAAATGACTACTAAATAAAATACTAACAATGGCAACGATTCTCTCGTTCACAAATTAAACTAAATTTAAATTCAGTGCATCTTTTTCTTTCTATTTCATTAAGAAAAGGACAGAAGATAAATATTAATTTAGTCCTGTCAAATTGAGAAACTCCATAGACAAGTTTAGACGTGATTAAAAAATTGGCTACTAAAAATACGTCAATTTACGTCAGGCGCTGATTAATTTGACAGGACTAAAGGAATATTTATATTCTTTTCTTTATGTGTAAATTATTTCATCACCACTACTCTCAAAACGGCGAAGGAAAACATCGTGAGGAAACCGGCATGTTCCGGAATCAAAAATTCGATGTGACATTTACCAAACCCGCACTGGCACGACGTGGTGGATTTCGGTCCCCACCCTCTCACAGAGAGGAGGCCTGTGTCCCAGCAGTGAGGAAATTATAGGTTCATTATATACATCATACCTCCAAAATAAGTACTATGACGAAACTGAACAGATCTTACCATAGGTGATGAAGATCGACAACCACACACACACACACCACACACTCAATCACACACACACCACACACCCAATCACACACACACACACCACACACCCAATCACACACACACACACACACACCACACATCCAATCACACACACACACACACACCACACATCCAATCACACACACACACACACACACACACACACACACACACACACACACACACACACACACACACACACACACACACACACACACACATACACACACACCACACACACCCAATTTTTTTTAATTTTTTTAATTTTCAATGATAACAAAACGAATCTTGTACTTTTAATGGTCTTACTCAATTCTTCGAAATTGTAGCAGTAACATCAGAAGCACTATGTACCTTTACGTCATTGTACTACCTTAGGGGACCGGACTGCTTCTCCTTAACACAGGTTTCCATAACCTAGCTAGGAGAGCAGTGCTCACACCCACACGTTTGTAGAAATAGTACTGATTTTGTAAAACTGTATTTTTAACGTGTACCACTATCCTTTGTTTTGAGTAAATAAATAAATAAATAAATTATATGTGTGCCAGCCACCACTGCACCGTCCACCAGACAAGTGACAGATCTTTCATAGAATAGTTTTAAGCTAAAATGGGAACAACGCTTATTACAAGCCTTCTTTATAATAAATAGCCTCCGGACCGATTTCGGTGACGGTGGCCAATCTCAACGGAGATTAGCCAGGTACGTGAGCGATATTATAGTGCAAAAGTGTGTGCGTAAACACAAATGCACTCTCTGTTCCTATACACTCATCGTCCCATGGGACAGCCATCCGACACGACCGAGGAGACATCAGACGCAGGACCAGCGGCTTTACGTGCTTTCCGAGGCACGGGGTATTAAACAGCCAACTTCCAAACTCCGGACTGTCACGAAAACATAATAACACTTTGTCCAACCCGGGAATCGAACCCAGGATCCCCACGCTCAGCAGTCGCGCTTGCAACAACGAGACCAACGGCTCGTTGACTACCCGTCAACAGCCTTCTTTATAAACGTTAAACAAACAAATCCTCCAATCTTTCCTGCCTACATTACATAATAATTCTGCGCTATAAAACAGCGTTTAAACCGGGTTATTTATATTCTCAGAGTGCAGACTCTGCATAATTCCAATGTATTCTGGTTTGTGCTAGACTAACTTCTAGGGTTAAGCGGATTTCCGTCAGCGACAGCCGCCTAAATTTGTTTCATGTTTGAATTTCCGGACTGAGGTGAATGAAGGAACGATTTGCGCGGTGTTGTGAGTAGGTTTTACCTGTTATTGATAGAATAGAAATTGTTTAGAACAATCTAACTAAACATAGAAAATAGTAACTAAGAATATTGCTCGTGTGAATGTAACTTAATAGATTTTTTTTATGTATAAACTTGCAACACTAGACGGAAATGAGATTTTTTGTGTTTTGTCTGTGCTGCGGCCCTTCCTGTTAAAAAGATTGTTACGAGCGGCTGTGTTCTCTGGCTCTAAAATTAAATTTAAAGTTTCCCAAAGTTTACACGCATTTTTATTCCATACAGAAATTAATATATTTATTTGTATTTATTATACACTAGCTGTGAATACCCGCTTCGCTGGGTAATTTTTAATTGTATAGTTATTTGTTAATGTTAATAATCTATCTCTACTTACTTCATATTTTTTTCATACCTACTAAACATTTTTAGTAACGATAAAAGCCTAAGTTACTCCTTATTACATCAGCTACCTGCCAATAAAAGTCTCGTCAAAATTGGTCCAGCCATTTCAGAGATTAGCCGGAACAAACAGACAGACAGACAAAAATTGAAAAAAATGTTATTTTGGTGTATGTACCGTATATATGTTCATATACATGTACTAAAAAAACGGTTATTTCAATATTACAAACAGACACTCCAATTTTATTTATTTCTATAGATTTGTAAAGAAACTGTATTTCTTGTAATTTAATCTTGATACTTTTTAGTCAGTAACACTAAAGAGTTTAGTTATGACATTTGTACGGGTGCAGTTCGCACCCGTACAAATATCAAAAAAAGGGAAAAGGGAGAGAGAGAGATGTCAAGATGACATGGAAGAATGCAAAATTTATTTTTGGGCCCGCGTGGTGGATTATAGCCCACTCCCTCGCAGAGAGGAAGCCCTTGTCCCAGAAGTGGGAAAATTGTAGGCTGATTATGCCATTCATCGCAAAAAAAAAAAAAATTATGTTACATCATTCATGATGAAACAAAATTTTTCACATTTTCCTGAATCCTTTTATTCTATACTCTATGAAAAACAGTCACACGGTACGTCACCCTTAATGAAAGCCATAACTTACACCAGTATTAAACCACCATGTCCGGTGGAATCAATTAAAATTCCCGCTGGTTTGTGTGTCCCAGCACTAATACGTCACAGAAGATAGCTGTGATGTGTTTGGATGTCACTAGGATGTGCAGAAGGTCAAGTCTGTCCAATATTAATGGAAAAAAAAAACGGTCAAGTGCGTGTCGAACCACGCACAATGAAGGGTTCTGTAGTTGGAATGAATTTATCCCAAGAACAAACTTGACATTGTAGTTGAAAATCATGATCTTCGTACATTCATACATTGTAACTGCAAATGTAAGTTGGTCCACTATTACTCGTAAAGTTGTATTTGTAAAACCTACTTAGCTGTGATAGTTTTCCTTTTAACTTCGTTATATATACCACTACCGTGAATTTTTTCACATATCCAAAAACAACCATTTAGCTGGCGGGAGGGGGGGGGCGGCACATGACTCTAACAAAAATCATCACTTTAAAGTTTGAATCTGAATCGAAAACACAAACTCGCAATATTTTTGAAATATCTATCCAACGATAACCTATGGTGTGGGGTCACCATAGGATAGACCACAGTAAAAAACATCCCCACTTTACGTCTAGAGGAGGTACCCCCTAAAAACATTTTTTTCATGATTTTATTTTACCACTTTGTCGGCGTGATTGGTCCATACCAAATTATAGTTTTGTAGTCCTAAGCTACGGACGGACGAACAGACAGACGGACATGGCGAAACTATGTATAAGGGTTCCTTGTTGACTATAGATATGTGTCCTCGGACACACATCACAGAATGTTCGCGGATGCACATATGGTTTCCATGCCACCATGAGAAAGAAAGTGGCCTTCATACTACAGCACCTGCATGGTTGTGATCTCAGCATTCTGAAAATGATCGCTGCCAGAGTGGACTGTCTCTTACTGACTAAAACCACACGGTGTTCTGCTGCTACCTTTAGCCGGAGTGATGGAGTGCTTGCGCATTTCGTCACGCTCTCCCGGCCAGGTGTTGGCCCACATGAATCCATGCGAACACCGTCACCCTCAGCGGCCACATACTGCCACTATTCCTCTAGAGAGAGGCGCGCACAGAACCAGGCGCGCCGCCGTCTCGGGCCTTTCACTGTTCAGGCAACAAACCCCCCAAGTCTGTTGCCTGCAGGCCTCACCCTAAGGCGGCCAGAGGTCGTTCCGCGTCCTCCAGCGCACGGTGCATCTGCTACAGATTGGAAAGGAGGATATGTCCTCCCTCACCCTTTCCACCGCCTCCTTCGCGACCATCACTTCCTTGCCGAAGGAGGCGACGGCGTCCCAAGCGCTCTCACTTCCGACCATGGACTGGACCACGTCCGGAAGCGAGAGAGTATCCGCAGCACCAACCGCCGCGACGAGGTCACGGCGCTGCACTGCCCAAGCAGGGCATTCCTCCAGGGTGTACTGCGACGTATCGTCGAGACAGTTGCAATGGTGGGAAACCGGTTGGCCCAGCTCACCCCGGACGCCGCATACCGTGCCGCCTCCGCAGCCCGCTCAAGACACACATAACGACGGCGGCGGCGACCGCCGAACAGTCAGCCCGAGGCCCTTGACGCGGACCCTCGTTGCTTTAGCTCGCTACCGTTATTTTTCTGTTAGCTCGCGTAATTCCATATTTCATATCACCATCCTAACTAACTTCTTATTTTCTTTCTTATTTATTAACTTTCTTGTTTAAAATCGTTTCGTCTATAACTTCCACCTATCGCTGTTTCGCTATTAATATATACCTCAATATATTTTCACTTAATCTTTGTCGTGTCTCTCATTCACACACGCCCATACGCTTTCAAACATCAAAATACTTACAAAATATGGACTTTAGTCTTAAATAAAGCTTCGTTTAATTTTAATTCGTGGTCTTGGCAGCCCCGAGATTTAAGAACTTGCAGCTTCAGAACTTTTTTGATGATAGTAGGTACGTGTACAGGAAAAGTAGGTCACTCTCCAAGAACCTATTTACAACAGGTTGCATGTGTCCTATAATTGAATTTACAATCAGAAAAGCTTTGGACGTTATTAAACTTATACACTTATACTTTTAGTTCATCAGCAAAAAAAAGTATCGTGTTACTTCGGCATATTTTTTGCTTCATGAAACTCCCCACAGGTCGGCCGTCCCACGGAATACGGAAATGGTGCGGCGTGCATCGGAAGCGCGCCGTGCGTTTGTGGCGACGTCTATGCGCTTGCGCCGCTTTTGTTCACCGGATGTTACGTTTATTAATTGGGGGTGGATTTCGCGGTTGTCAATTTGTGGGCTTATTTGATAATGGGAAGGATCTAGTAATGTTGTTATTGTAATTACTTTCTATGCGTTAGTGCTGGTTGTCAACGCTGGCCGACGCGGGTAGTTTTCATACTTTTTGCCAAGTCAGCGCGAACCAGTGCGAACCGGCGCCGACTAATTCTCATAGGAACTTGTCGGTGCTTATCGGTGATGACCAGCGTTCTAAATGAATACACCCTTAGGCGATTTGTACTACACGGTACGGTTTCTTTACGGTACGGCGTATAAACCGCGTCGTAGAAAAAACTTGTCCGTCAACAAGCTTCTATAGTGACCCATACACACGGAAAATAAACTAGTTTTTCACGGCAAGAAAAACGTGTGCACAAAGGGTTTAATCGTACAAAAAAATATTGTTATCCAGATATTATAAGGGGTTAAATCAGTGAATAGTTTTTTGAATATATATACATATTTTATTTCTCTTCTTCTCTTACACACGTTGTCTACATCCCTGTTTATCTACCTACTTCCTATCGCAGGTGTGTTGGAAGAGATTTCCTTAGAAATAAGCAACACCTTTGTCCGTACGTTTAGCTTGCTTAAACTGCAAGTTATGTGTGTGAGTTATGCATAAATAATTAAACAAATAAGGGGGAATGTGCAGGTTCTCATCATTCTCACATCTCTAACACCATATAGGTAATATAAACATCTTCGTAGATAAATTCCTTAGCGTATAGGTTTCAGTCTTCCTACTTTCGCACTCCGGCACTCCGGCACTCCTCTCAAGCAAACATACTCGGGATTCCTCTTGGATGACGCTATTTTGTCGCGTAACGTTTAATTCGCGTGTGGTGTAGCTTTTTTGGAACTAATTTTGAGCTATTTTTTAATGAAAAATATTTGTACGGTATCTTCTTACGAATAAAAATTGACAGCATAGCCTTTTAAACAAAGTATTAAGCTATTCATAATCGAAACCAGTTGAAAAATATCTATTAAAAATGGGTTCACGGTACGACAACGCTTCAAGGTGTAAGTTATAAGAAAAATAACGGTTAGTAAATCATAAGAAGCGTTTATTGATCAGAAGATGTGACGATGACAATGTTATGTAACTATAATCAAATTAGGTCAATCAGTGTTACTTCTTTAAATCGCTAGATAATGTAATTTTTCAAATAATCAACTGTTGCATTTTTTAATTTAAAACACCACAATACTGATTTTAAAAATACAATCAAATAACACCGGAATATTTAACCAATAATTAAATGTCTAGAAATAAATTTTCACCAACATTAATTCTGATTAATACCGAATTACACTTATACCGAAATAGAGTATCACAGAGAGGTGTTGCTTCAAAAAGTGAGCACGCCTGCCCAGTGTTAAAAAACGGTTCAAATTTTCGTAGTGTTCAAAAATGGATGTCCTCATGCGCCCCTCCTAACATTTGCTGACGTTACGAGTCACGCTTAACACAGTTGCCAGCGGCAAAAATAAATGCGACAACAAGATATACCTCACCCGTACTTAGCTCATTGTCATATTATTTAAATGCACGATTACTTATCCCACTTGTGTGTATATTCGTTATTCCTTATGAGATGACTTTAAAAGTACAGACGCCAGCACATCAAGCTACCCGCAATTGTCAAATTTTCCCATTCAACCCTGAACCTTATACTTTAGCGATAAAGTTAAAAATCTATTAATCCATCATAGCATATCTCATCAGCCTATAATGTTCCCACTGCTGGGACACAGGTCTCCTCGGTGCGGGTTGATGGATGTCACATGTCTTTGTTTTTTTGTTTTAGTGTATGCCGGTTTCCTCACGATGTTTTCCTTCACCGTGTTGAGAGAAGTGGTGATGAAATTAAATACACAAACGAAATAGCTTGTCTGGGTTCGAAGTCACTCTTAAGTCTGGCCGGTACCACCGAGCCACCACTGCTCGCCCCTATTAAACGAGAATTAAAACATAAAGATAAGAGTCATTCTGTTGCTTTTGAAAAAATAGCTGCCATTTTTACGAAAACCAGACACCAGACCAACAGAATCTCAATTACGAAATCATCCCGATTTTCCTACAGCATCCACGCAGCTCGCAAACGAAGTAATATCAGAATCGATTGATGCACTCGTCTCGATTCCAACTAGTGATAGACGCAATCGATTCCGCCCGGATGGTCACTCGCGGATGGTATGACAATAGAGAATTGCTCATATCCCTCTGAATAATGGATGTTGTACAAGAAAACCGCTTTTGTTCGAAGTAGCTGGGATTGGTTGTTGCTAGTTATTTTACGAAGTCTTATTTGAGAGTTTTTGAAAGAGATTGTGTTGTTTGAATGTTGTTGCGAGGAATCGATATACGTTTGGGACCTCATTTTTTATTTACTATATAATTTCACGGGTATGAGAAGACGAGATAATCGAATATGTTTTGAGTGAAAAAGGCTTAGGTATAAATAAAAAAAGGGTGAATAGAATCTTTACTGAGATAATAATTTAATCCAGTCTGAATCAAATGACAGGTTTATTCAGCAAACATTGACAGTGTCCGCCAGCTTCTAGCAGTACGGTTACGGAATGACTTGCCCGTATCGATAGGCGTGTTCAATCTTTGTCTACTTTTAATATTCTGTTAAAAAAACCACTTCCTCTCTCCTTAAACATAATCATTATTCATTACATAATATAGTTCCTTGCTCTTGTTTCATGTTTTTAATGGTTTATTATTGTGTATATTAGGTTTTTTAGGTCTTTACCTATGAAATAGCCGATTTTTACACTGGCTATTGTGAAGATCGATATCTTTTATTATATTTAGAATTCCAAATTCAAATGAATTTTATAATATAGCATAACATTTTAAGTTCAAAATCAGTTGTTCATTTGTTTTCCCGCCGTACACTTTTTAAAACTCGAAATTGCGCGCTATTTTCGAATACGAACGCCAACGCAGCACAGCCAGCACGCTGGACATGGTACCGCATGTGAACGCACGATCCGTTTTTGGTTTGATCGCTTCCGTTCTAGAAATTGTGATCTCAACAAAGAGCCCATGGCCGACCGGAGATGAAAGTCGATAACGATGAATTGAAAGCCATAGTAGAAGCAGATTCAACTACACCGACGTTGGAACTTGCAGCAGTCATCAACGTACGTGATAATTCAATACTGATCCATTTACTTTAAATTGGAAAGATAAAAAAGCTCGGAAAGTGGGTACCGTATGAACTCACTGAACAACAACAACAAAATCGCGCCGAAGCACCGCACAACGGACCATCTCAAAACTATAGCAGTTACCACTAGAAACTCTCCGTCACCCACCATACTCACCAGACTTTGCTCTAACTAATTTCCGTTTTTATTCGGAATCTGGTAAACATCCTACAGGGGAAAGTGCCTCTAAAGGGTGCATCGATTCCCGTCCCCAGGATTTTTACAGCAGAGTCATCAACGAACTTCCACGAAAATAATAAAAGTGCATCTTCAGACTAATGGCCAATACTTCGATTAATTAAATATATTATTTTCATTCATTTTTTTTTATTTTCCATGTAAAACGGCTATTTCATAGGTAAGGACTTAAATGATAAATGATAAATGATAAATGATTTTATTTTCTGTAAGTAGGTTTGTACAAACACTTTTACATGTCAATCATATTTTTTAAACTAGATGAGGTCGGCGTTTCCTATCTGACTACTCTGAGAAGAAAGGCCGAAACAAACTCAGAGGTCACAGTCTCTTTTAAAGTCCAGACATAATCTTGGTCAGATCATGTGAAGACCATGCAGATTGGTGTCTGAAATGGTCTTTTGAGTAAAGAACCACACAGATTGAGCGGACCTGTCCAGACAGTGCACGCATTTGTCAAAAATTGTGTAGCTCAACTCAGAACTTGAGGAGCCTTACGATTCGACGAACAATACCAATGAAAGGACATTTGGGTAGGCCGCATAAATTACTCAAACTGCCAGACCATGATTAAAACTAACTAAGAAGGAAAAAAGAAAAAAGAAATGACCCACATAGTCTTCACACTCACAATAATAATAATAAAAAATAAGATACTTTACAAAGTAAATATCCATGTCATTGTTTATATAAAATTCATCAATGTCAATGTGTATATAAAAATCCGGACATCATCTTTGATCTTTGAGGACCATGTAGATTGGTGTCTGAAGTGGTATTTTGAGGGAAGAACCACACAGATTGAGTGGACCTGTGCAGTCAGTGCACGCATTCGTCAGTAACCGTGCAGCTCAACTCAGAACTTAAGGAGCTCAACGATTCGACGAGCAATACCAAGGACAGAACATTTGTGTAGACCGCATAAACCACTCAAACTGCCAGACCATGATTAAAACGGAAACAATGACCCACATAGTCCTCACATTCACAATAATTAAAATAATATAAGACTTTAAACAGTAAATGTTCATGTCATGTCATAAATAGATATTTAGAAAGAAAAAAAATAACAAAAGTGTAAATCAGCAAAATAAAAAATAAACAACATTCACTGTCTAGACCTATTGGAGCAGCTCAATCCCAAGCGTTTTTGTCCTCAATATAGTCTTTTACAGTATAATAGGCTTTCTGGCATAGTTTTAGCTTTATAAAAGATTTGAATTTATTAATGCTTAGTTCTTGAATGTGGCTAGGAAGTTTATTATAAAAACGTATACATTGGCATCTAAACGAGCCACCTATTTTCTTGAGCCTTGTTGTAGGAACAACAAATTTATGTTTGTTCCTAGTATTTATGTTATGGATATCACTGTATTTCTTAAACAGATTAATATTTTTATGTGCATACAAAAGATTATCATAAATGTACTGAGAAGGCACAGTCATTATATTAATCTCTTTAAATTTGTCTCTGAGGGAGTGTCTGGGACTTAATTTATAAATGGAACGAATTGCTCTTTTTTGTAAAATAAAAATTATCTGAATTTCGGCGGCATTTCCCCACAACAGAATACCGTATGACATCACACTATGAAAATAACTAAAGTAAACTAAACGGGCTGTCTCTAAATCAGTTAAGTCACGAATTTTCCTAACGGCGTATGCTGCAGAGCTAAGCTTTTTTGACAATTTATCTATATGGGGGCCCCATTGAAGCTTGGCATCCAAAGTTATGCCTAAGAATACTGTGGTATTTTCGGGTTTTAACTCTTCACCCTTTATGAGAACACTAGTTTCTACTTGTCTAACATTTGGTATCGTAAACTTAATACATTTGGTTTTTTTTTCGTTAAGAAGTAAATTATTAACATTAAACCAGTTAACTACTTTTGCGAGGGCACTATTTATACTGTCAGTAACCAGCTGTTGACGTTTGAGTTTAAATAAAAGTGAAGTGTCATCTGCAAACAAAACTATATCATGTTCATCCTTTATGAGGTAAGGCAAGTCATTGATATAAACAATAAATAAAAATGGTCCAAGTATTGAGCCCTGTGGGACCCCCATTCTTACTACAGATCCGGGTGACCTTTTCCCGTTAACATCAACTCTCTGAATCCTATCACTTAAGTAAGAAGTGAGAAGATCCAGAGAGGCGTTCCGGATTCCGTAGTGGTGAAGTTTCCTGATTAAGGTTTCATGAAGAACACAATCGAATGCCTTGGACAAATCACAAAAGATGCCCAAAGCATCGCATTTGTCCTCCCATGCATTATAAATATGTCCTAAAAGTTCAACTCCGGCATCGGTAGTTGAACGACCCCTTGTAAAACCGAACTGTTTATTATTCAGTAATTTATTGTTATTGAAAAATCTTTGCAATTGATTTAAAATAAGTTTTTCATAAATTTTACTAAAGGTGGGTAGTACGGAAATAGGTCTATAATTAGTAGGGTCTGATGTACTACCTGATTTAAACAACGGTATTATTTTACTGTGTTTCATAAGATCAGGAAACTCACCACATTGAATACAATTATTAAATATAACAGCTAAAGTAGGTGCTACAATGTTTATAATTGTCTTAGCAACATCCACAGAATTACCCCATAGATCTGCAGTCTTTTTTACATTTAACATGTGAAAAGTTTTAATTATATCTGTACAAGTGACAAATTCGAAGTGAAATTCCGAATCACAAACTGGAACGTTTTCCTTAAGTAAAGACTCTGCAGCAGTGGGTGAGGAGCTTAGAGATTTAGTGGTTGACACAGGAATCTCTGCAAAGAAATTTTCAAAGGCCGCGGCAACCTGGGAATCTGATCTAATTACATTGTCATCAATAGCAAGGCTGTAGTCACTACTTCGGTTGCATGACCTTCCTGTTTCGCTATTAATGACATTCCAAGTCATTTTAATAATGTTATTACTATTTTTAATTTTTGAACTCAAATAACGTGACTTGGCCATACTACAGACTGTTTTAAATATTTTAGAATAATTTTTAACATATAAATTAAATTCAGCAGTGTTTATACAAATTCGTTCATCATATAATTCATAAAGTCTTTTTCTACTTTTATGTATACCAATGGTGGCCCAGTCACTGAAGGAAGCGTTACTATTGACTGATAATGTCTTTGGAATGAATGTTTTATCAAATTGTGTGCAATACATATTAAAAAAATCATTATATTGTTTGTTAGGGTCATCATTAGTCAACAGAAGTGGTAATTTACTTAAGAGTTTAGTTTTAAATGTTTCTAAGCGTTTAGTTGTTTTTGGGTTAACAGTGATATCTTTTTTAATAACTTTTTTGTTTTGATTTGTAATAGTGATCAGCTGTCCGCAATGATCGGAGTCTATTAAATTAATCATTTCTTTGTGGTTTGGTATAATATCTGTATAAATGTTATCTAGGCATGTGACACTAGTAGGAGTTATTCTAGAGGGCTCCAAAAATAGGTTAACAAGATTGTATGACTGAAACAAACTTATGATTTTAGTACTTAACCCAGAATTTTCTAACAAATTAACATTGAAATCACCGCAAGTGATGATGGACTTGTTTGTATTACAGATTTTGTGCAACACTTCATCCATAACCTTTTCAAAACAATCATACAATCCTGAAGGAGGTCTGTATACACTTAATATAATGAACTGCTCCAATTCTATACAGGCTATTTCAATTGTCCGCTCAACAGAGAGGCTCACAATGTCCTTTCGGTCCTTAAATTTTAGCTGGTTATGTACTAAAATTAATGAGCCACCATGTATAGCATTTACTCTGCTGAATGAACTACCAACCTGGTGATTACTAAAATTGAACATGAACTGGTGGCTTTTAAGCCAATGTTCTGTCATACAAAGAATATCTACATTATAACAATTCAGGAATAATTCTACTTCTAAGTCTTTGTTTAAAAAACCTTGAATGTTCTGATGCACCAGATTGATACTGTTTAATTTTTTTACACTTTTATTTGAGTTATTAATTGCCTTAGTTCCATTTTTGCTAGAGGTTGCCTCTATTGTCCTAATTTCTAATTTAAATGATGATTAATGTCATTAATTTTGAGCAAATTATTGACAGAACAGTTTAAAATGTCTTTGCATTGCTCAAAAGGAGCAATTTGATTAGCCAAATTTTTGGCTGAAATAGAACAAAAATATGATAGCGACATAGCTATCTGTCTTTTGAGATAGTTAGAAAGATAGTACATAACACGATTGTATCTATCTTTTGTCAAATATAAATTACTATTAATATAATAGTTCGTGTCAATTAAATGGATTAGCTTATCATTGTAAGTTAAATTATGCAATGTCATGTTTATATCATATCTTAACCTATTTTCTTCCTGTGGCAAACTGTTACTATAAGGGAATGTAAATAACACAATTTTTCTTAAACTAAGGTTGCACAATGTTCTATGATATTGGAGCAATTCTCCTTTATTTAAATTTCCCCTATTTCCCATAAAAATTAATAAAGTTGTTTCCGGCTTAAAGTTACATTTAATAATTTCTTTCATAATATCAAATAAAGAACAACCAGGCATACAGTAATTTATTACAGAGTGTCCTGGATATTCATCTGTCAACAAGTGACCTAAGTCCTTTCCAATCTCATCACAAAATATTACAATATCATTGTTTACAATTTGTTTACACGGTATGAAGGAGCTATTAACAGAAGGAATTGAAGGAATCGGCAAATCAACACAGGGATCCGGTAATGTGGTATTGCATGTAGACAATGAATGCTCCGGTGTAGGCCCATGGGATGGTATTTGACAGCGATCACAGCTGTTAGTTTGTGAGTTCACCAGCTCATTCATTGCCAAATATATACTAGTATATGTTTTATGTATACATCGCTTAAGTAAATGGTACACCACTAACTGCCGCCAACCTGCAGTATGGTCTATCTTTCTCCCTTTAATCCATCCAAAAGTTGTCTATAAAAAATCGCTCTTAGCGAGAAGACCGCCCATTGAGTCATCCTTTGTAAACTGCTATTTTTATATCTACAGGTTGAAATTGAAAACATGCGACAAATCGAAATGAGAGATTGTACTCATCATTGTGAACAACTTTTACTATGAGATAAAACCTGAAATCGCGAAAAAAAATCAGCTGTTCCCTACATTTATGTTCGCATAACTCGTCAAAATGTAGGGAACAGCTGATTTTTTTTTTCGCAATTTCTGGTTTGGTCCCATGGTAAAAGTTGTTCATAATGATGAGTACAATCTCCCATTTCGATTTGTCGCATGTTTTCAATTTCACCCTGTATAATTTATCTGGTGTATTCTAGTTTTATGGTACGTTAAATATGTTTTTCTTTTGACAATGGAGGTAAATTTTAGATCCACAATGTTCATTGATGATTTTTCAATTAGAATTAAATCATGTTATTCAAATATTAATTGCTTGGAAAAAGTGGTGACATATAAAGTTGAAACCTCCTAAATACAGATGATTCATATTCATTTATTGTGGTCTAATGGCCCATAATGTATAAAAGATATTAGAAAAGTCCTTACCCATAGCTAGTGTAGCGAAAAAGGAAACGCACATATTCTCTTCTCCACTGAACACGTTTAATTTATCTTTACATTAAGACCGAATATAAAAAGTATCCAAAATAATATAAAAAAAATTGAGAAAATACGAAAACTCGCAAATAAACTTGTCACATTAAACCGTCGGATTTGTAAAAATTAAAGAGATGTAAGAAATACTTTAGGTTTTCGTAGCACAAAATAATATTATTCAGATTAATTGGTTTACGCGATCAGTTAAGATTGGTTGCAACCGAATTCGCACTACAATCACGAAACAAAAAATAAGCCGTGTCTAAAAAGTATTGAACCCGTTGTACGAGTATTCTGTGTTTTAAAAGTTCGACATTACTCAAAAAATATCACAGTCTGGTAGTAATGTGTTGAACCGTAGGATCGTTATTTAAAATAAACTAGACTACTAGAAATAGGAAAAAGCTAATAAATATCTGTCAGATTTTCTCTCGGAGGTTCCGTCGTGACGACGTGACTCTGTAAATATTCACGGTATCCTTGTCGAGAATTACCTAAGCTTTAGGTTACGCGACCTCTTCTCTGACACGACGTCTTCTCTTATCTCTGTAAGAGGGACTGGACCGTGACCCAACACGCGGACCCAGTGTGGGCTAGTCTATGTCATATGTCTCCGATTTTTTTGTTCTACGACATGCTGGTTTCCTCGCGATGTTTTCCTTCACCGTTTTCAAAACAGTGGTGATGAAATTATTTACACCAAGTAAGGCGCCTGTCTGAGTTCGAACCTACGGCCTACAGCTCGCAAGTCGCAGCACCAGCACTGCTCTCTCTCCATAGTAATATTTACACGGTCAAAATTCTGACAAAGACTTAGCTGAGAGTTTGTAGCCAAGCTAAATAAGTTAGAATTATGTATTGCATACAAATTGGGAACTTGTAAATAAATCACAAGCAAATCGGTTTAGAGGATAACTTTAAACAATTCTCCATATATCGATTAGGTTATTCTATTGTAACTTTGTGAAGCGTCTGTGACTACGAATTTAAAATACAGGAATAGTACAAACGACGTTCCCGTCGTCCGAAAGGTTCATACTATACTTTTTTTTTCGAGGCAACATACTCTTATTTATAATATTTCTCTGTCAAATTACGTTCTCCTTTATTTACTATTCAGCACCCTAATTGCGTAACACACTATTACTCTCAATTTAAATCATTTTGAAGCAGATTGCTAATCCATTGCTCCATATGCTCGAAAACTGTGTCTGCCCAGCAACGTAGATAACGCAATGAATGTTGTTGAACTGTCAAATTGAAACCCATTGCTACTGATAGTGTGTTACGCAATTAGCCTGCTGCTTACTTTGGCCCTTAAATTTACGTAATAGAATAACTACTAAGTCGGTAAGTACGGTCACCACAGGGGATAAGTAATGGGTCGTCTGCTACAGTTGAAGTTTAGTAAGAAACCGATGGATGTATGCAAATAAAATTTTATTTTATTAAATAGTAAAGAAACAGTTAATTTATCAAATTATATTTTATTCCCCTAAAATTCAACTATATCCGAGGACCCTGGTTACTTATCTCTTTTGGTGACATCATAGCCTCATGGGATTTTACACACGTGTAAAAAAATATGTAAACGATAAATACATAACAGACATAACTGCATTACTTTTGTTAAAACCGTTCAACCATGTCATAAAAAAAACAATAATTTATAGATTTATGTCCTAGAAAATGCATTAGATGTTTCTATCCATTCCCTATCCAGTACCAGCGCATCCAAGTTTCCATTCAGTAATTTGCTCACGTCTCGATTCCATTACAATAGTATCGGATCCAAGCTGAAACTCCTCACTACCTTAGCTCCTCAAATTTTGATCCAGTTTATCATTCAGTCTGATAAGTTGGATCTTCTGTGGATTCAGTTATATATATAGGTTTTAGTACACTTATTACTATAGAGGGGCTTGTGGCTAAGTAATAACAGCCACACAGGTCGATCGATTAGGTTAAGTTATGCTTGCCGCGGTTGGTGCTTGGATTGGTGACCATCTTCACATACCAAGACCCCTCCGTGCCTCGGAAAGTACGTTAAGCCGTTGGTCCCGGCTGTCATTCGTGGATCTTTGACAGTCGTTACAGGTCGTCAGTAGCCCGAAAGTAACAACCAGTCTTACCAACGGGTATCGTATTACCCAGTAACTGGGTCAGATAGGCAGTCGCTCCACGTAAAATACTGGTATTCAGCTGCATCCAGTTAGACTGGAAGCCGACAGCAACATAGTTGGGAAAAGGAGTACACTTGTTAACATGTGAATTTTTTTCTGAGAGTTTTTGTTCAAAACTATAAATTTTCTGTAGTTTTTAGGAGACTATAGAAGAAGCTCTTCAGAGATAACTCTATTTTTAGGAAAAATTTTAATTTTTTTCGGACCCTTACATGACCAATATCATAATGCTCCTCTGTGTATTGAGTTTTTGTATGAGAGACCAAACCTGAAATCGCGAAAAAAAAATCAGCTGTTCCCTACATTTTGACGAGTTATGCGAACATAAATGTAGGGAACAGCTGATTTTTTTTTCGCGATTTCAGGTTTGGTCCCATAGTAAAAGTTGTTCATAATGATGAGAAAAAGTGACCCCTTAAGAGGTTGTGCGTTATTTAAGTTACACCTTGTATAGATATTGATAGAATCAACATATGAATTTCTTTCTGGAAGAGTTTCTAGTAAGAATTATTAATTTTCAGCAGTTTTTTGTAGGATACCAGAAGCTCTTCAGAGAACTCTATTTTAACCGACTTCAAAAAGGAGAAGGTTCAAATTGGACTGTATTTTTTTATGTATGTATAATATGTTAGCCGATATCTCCGGCAATTATTGATCGATTTCAAAAATTATTTTATTAATAGATAGGGTGCTGGCTCGGGGGTGGTCCCGTATAAATTTTCTAAGCTTCACTTAAGTACTTGTGAGTTAGCTTCGATCATCATCATCATCATCATCATCATCATCATCATCATCATCATCATCATCATCATCACTATCAACGGCCTACAGCAGTCCATTACTGGACATAGGCCTCTCCAATTAATAATAATAATATAATATAATAATATTCCACAACTTTCACACAACGCCATCTAGTCCCAAACTAAGCAGAGCTTGTGCTATACGCCATTAATTGCACGCCACTTAGCTCGATTATCGGCAACTCTCATCCAGCTGCTAGCACCCACCCTGCGAAGATCGTCGTTGGCTTCGATAATACGTATTTAATCCACTTTGTGTATCTTCATGATGTTATAACTCTTCATGTCACAGTTGTTTACATAGCAAGTAGTAGTATACGAGTTGGTGTGGGGTAGGTACAGACGCCACCACAGCAAGCTATCCGAAACTGTCAAATTTTCCTAATCAACTTGAAAAGTTAAAAAAATCTATTAAAGAAATTTGACAGATTCTAGTAGTTTGATGTGCTGGCGTCTGTATACCATAACTACACAGTAAAAAAATACCTTTAACTTTTGTAATCCGTGGCAATAAACTAAAATACGGATCCAAAGACAACGACTTCCGAAATTAAATATATTTTTGGTGGGATGCAACATGTGTCGACACCCTTGCGCCATCCCATCTTCCTAGCACGGTGGGCTGTGCTGGGGCGGCTGCTGCAGGTGTAGAAAGCCTCAAAATATTCTAACCTCATTGGGAGTTATATGTTCTACCCGTTTGGGGTTGAAACACTAGGGCCATGGGGTCCGAGTGCTCACTTGGTTTTTCGAGATATCGCCAAGCGGTTAGTCTACTCTTCACATGAGCAGAGGGCTACAACGTGACAACGTGACAACGTGGCAATGCTGCCAGCCTTTTGGGTACTGTTCCTTTTGATTACGATGCGGACGATTTTTTTAACGCCCTCTGATTCTTTTGCTTCTTTTTTTTTCATATAAATTTATTTGCTTTTTTATTTTATTTATTAGGGGCATTAAACGGTTACATGCGATGGAAAGTACAAAAAAATCCTTAAAAGCTAAAGATAACAAACATTTAACCCACACCAATATATCTTAACAAAAGAATTACAGACTCGGTAGTTTTAACAGAATACAGAGCTTTCTGTGACAGCTGTGCTCAATGTATAATGTACAAATGAACTTATTCCCATTTCATTAAATGTACATGTAGATATTATTATATTAGGTTGTCTCATAAATTACTGCCAGTTAAAAAACAAATTATTATTAATATTTTTTATTAATAAAAATACATTTAATCAATTATATAGTCTGCCTCGTCATCAACAACAGTCAGCCATCTACTGGGCAAAATTTGAATACCCTTCTCCCAAAATGAGGCAGGCTGGGACTCGAAAAAATTTTCAAGTTCAATTTTAATACTTCCACATTTTTCGATTTTTTTCCTAGTAAATGAAATTTAAGAGCTCGAAATAAGTGAAAGTCTGAAGGCGCAAGATCCGGGCTATACGGTGGATGTGGAACAGTCAGCCATCCTAGCTCCTCCAGCTGTTTATGTGTTAACTTGGCGCAATGAGGTCGTGCGTTGTCATGCAAAAGTTGGACTCCAAGTCGTTTTGGCCGCTTAATTTTTAACATCTCTGCTAGTTTGCGAAGCTGCTGCGTATACAGATTGGCGTTAATAGTCTGATAAGATTCGAGGAGTTCCCAAAAAATCATTCCTTGCCAATCCCAGAAAACAGACAACATAATCTTACGACCATGTTCATTAAGTTTAGGCTGGGCTGGTGGGTTCTCCCTGCGAGGAATCCAATAAGCATGACGCGTGTTAGTTTCATAATGTATCCAGCTCTCGTCATATGTAATAACGTCCTTGAGAAAGTCTCGTCTGTGCGGACGAAGTAACAAACTTTGACAAATGGCCACACGAACGGCCCGGTCATGGTCCGCGTTAACGCATGAGGTGTCCAACGTGACATCACTTTGCGATATCCCATCGATTCCGTGACATCACTTTACGATATCCATTTGAGATAACAGTCTATAGTCGCGTGGGATTGTCCAAGCACCTTCTCTAAATCGCGCGTACTGTAGTCTGGATGTAGCTCAAGTTCGTGACGCAAAGCATCTTCATCGAAGCTGGTGGGTCGGCCTGGACGAGGTTGATCTTCGCAGCTTATATCACCGGTGTCAAAACGCTTGTACCAGAAACGAACAGTCGGATTGCTAGTAAAATATACTCATCCTTACTAGAAAGATCTAGAACTTTCTTGAATTCGCTTTAGTTTAAATTCGAGAAAAATAAAATATGGCAAGAACTTATGAGACAACCTAATATGTAAATATTATCTTGATTAATAAAAACTAATATCACTTTGTAGTTTTTATTTTGAAAGTAGGTTTTTTTTGTTTTGTAAAAAAGTTACTTTTTAGAACGTCATTTAGAACTCATTTGCGTTATTTATTTTTTTTTAACTTTCTTTAGACAATAATTATCGTCACTCTCCTGTCCTTATGCCTCTTATCACAATTCATTTGGAATCGGCGCAACATGCCATTTTCTGTCGGTAGTCATTTCAGTACCATATACTTTCAAAGCAAGACTGAACAAGAATCTTCTGGGTATGCTCGTTCCATCGTAGACCTCATTCATCGCATTCATTTTAAAGTAACAGAGCCTATTAAATAAATAAAATGAGTAGGCCTTAATCTGAACAAAAGAATCACTCAATTTAAAACAATGTACTTACATAGACAGCACCCAAATCCCAAAACAACTCGTTGGCTCCAACTTAAAACTCTTTTCCTTTGACAATTCAGTTTCAAAAACGAGGAAGAACCGCTGTAATGATTACGAAGGGTCGAACGATCGATTTAGCACCTCAGTTGGTTTGTCTCTCAAAGGTTCAACTTTTAATTGGAGGCTAAATCTGAGATGGGTCTTTTGTTTTCGACTTCGTTAATTTCTGTTCACTTGATTCCTTCGAAACTGGAGGATGAAAACGTAGGAAAATGGTTTTGTTTGAATATTTTTGAGAGCCATTTGTTGTGATTTTCGAGCTGTTTACCAAGCTACGAGTTCACCGATTATCTCTTTTTCGAGATAATATCGCATGTGTCATGTGTTTGAGGGGCTTGTGACAGAATTCTAAGAGCACGGCTCTTGATCTTCAAGGTTAAGCAATGTTTGCCAACGTCGGTTCGTGGATGGGTGACCTCGTAGAAGCCTCGTGGAAGACCACTCCGTGACTTTGAAACCACTTTCAGTCGTTGATCCCGACTGCTATTTGTAGATCTTTGACAGTCGTTACAGGTAGTCGTGAGCCCGTAAGTAGGACAACCATAGTCTTATCAAGGGGTACTCGTATCGTATTATTCAGTAAATGGGTTGTGGAGGTCAGATAGGCAGTCGCTCCATGTAACATACAGGTATTCAGCTGCATCTGGTGAGACTGCAAGCCGACCCCAACTAAGTTGGGAAAAGTAAATAATGATCGCAATGTGCCAAGTGGTAATATCGCCCGTGGCATATTTATAGACAAGGACCTGCATATTTATATGAGCCTCCCATGGGATAATTTTAGTGCTTTGAGATAGTTTATAACCTCTCCTTGTATTATAATAAGAGTGGGACTATGGTATCATACCTCTCATCGTAAAATACTCCTGAAGTAACGGCGAAATCACAAATTTCTGTTCATCTAAGTCCTACGAAATTGGAGGACAAAAAGTAAGGAAAACGGTTTCGTTTAAATATTTTTGGGAGCAATTTTTTTCATTGTGGGCGGTGATTGTGATTTTGAAGATGTTGATGTTGTTGTTGTTGATGTTAGTTGTTGTTGTTGTGTCATCTATTGGTTTCTGCTTGAGGTAATATTTCCATGTGGTAATATCGCTATAGAGGTATAAGGAACAAGGTGTAAAGTTCACTCATCCTCCATAGAAAAAGGGAGGATCCTCCGACCAGACGGGTGTTGTGTCTGGCGGGTAGCTGCCCGATGATTCATGTCGGGCCGTTTTATATATGCTAGTTGCGCGGTAAACTCTGCTTGCGAGATGCAGGATTTTGCGTGACGTCAGTGCGTCATGTTGTTCGCATGTGGCGTTGTAGATACCGCTATATCGCCTGCAATATATCTTATGGTGGTATTGGTCCAAACTAAATTTAAATTTAAGTATAGCGTTTATTTCAATTATACCATTTACAATACTTTAGAATTGACACTCATCTGTTAGTCAGCATCGCCATTTCGACCGGTTATGTGCCTCCCTCATCCAACGTATTCCTTCGGCATTCACAAGGTCGTCGGTCCATCTTGTTGGAAACCTTCCAACAACGCTACGTCTTCCGCCTTGATGTTAAATAGTCCTAAAAAAAAACAAAAAAATGTCTTCAAAAACCAAAATGCGCACCAAAAACAACAAACATTGGTCCCAACATTTCCTTCTAAAAAATATACCCAATATAAATGTTTAGTCCAATATAAATATATTTACAGGCACGTTTGCATACAGCGTGCCTACGCCACGCTCCGTTTATTCCGGTCGTGTTGTATGTTGTGGCAGAATTAGTCACTACTCCCAGGCGGCCGTGCGATATCCATAGCGATACAAAACTCGCGAACGGAACTTTTTGGATCAAGTTATAAGCGGTTGGCGAGAATCATGCACTTCCAAGAAAATTTGGAAAACAACTATGAACTTCATTAGTATTCACTTTTAAAATGAGATAGGCAGGTAAGTGTTGTTAGTGTGCATACACACGAGTGCCAGGCGTCAACGGCAGAGGCAATTGCCGCTGTCGACAAAAGCCGGTCGATTCTGGAAAAATCTCACCGTGATAACTAAGGTGAAGTGAGCTTAGGGTGAGCTGTGAGTCATGCTGATGCGAGGTTGGACACTATTGACGACTCACTCCACGCTCACTTCACCCAAGTTTTCACGGTGAGATGGTTACAGAATCGCACGGCAGGTCGCTCGTGTATTTGAGTACGGTAGCCGTCGATACTTGTCGACGGCTGCAGTTGCCTCTGTCGTTGACGCGTGTTGCTCGCATGTGTAAGCACTTAGGGAATTTTTTTGCCTCTTATTCATAGCGTAAGCTAATGCATGCAGAGCCTTCTCTTGTAATGCGTGGCGCTCGCACGCGTAAGCATTTTGATTACAAAGTTCTAAGGAATAGACGTTTTGGAGCCTTCTTTTGTAATGCGTGACGCTCGCATGTGAAAGCACTTAAGACTTTTTTTCAATAACATTATACAACGTGTAACGTTAAATGCGCAAAACCTGAAAATAGTTTGAAAAGAATAACTAGCAGAATTAATTGAACCACTTTTTAATATAGGTCACATTTTTCAAAAAATCTTCATTAAAAACGTTGCCGTGTCTATTTATTAATAGGTCAAGCAAGCCAATGTCAGCGCGGCGCAGCGGCCCGGTGACGACTCCTCCCTCGGTAAAGCGTCGTCGCAGTCGCAAGAAACGATCAGAATGGCCAGTAAAACTAAAACAGCACATAAAACCTTTACAATTTTTTTTAATGACTTATTTTCTCTCTGAAATAGGTCAATTGAATTAAAAATCAGTTGGGGTGTCTGAGGTTTTGCGCATTTAACGTTACACGTTGTATAGCTTTTTTTTCTAACCTATATAGAATGTTATTGAAAATAAATACATATATACCTAGTCTGAAAACTTTCAATGTTCTGTGCAAAGCACGAAGGCTTAAACTCCAGAGCAGCCAACAAAGCAGTAAATCAAATACTTATAAATATGACATATGGTTCAAATAAAACAAAAACTGCCGTGCGATTCTGTAACCATCTCACCTTGAAAACTTGGGTGAAGTGAGCGTGGAGCGAGCTGCCATTAGGGATTAACACTATTGACACTGCTCACTTCAAGCTCACTTCACTTATGATTTCACGGTGAGATTTTTACAGAATCGACCGGCTGGACGTGTTCTTGAGTGTAGACCGCGAATCGGCAAACAAAAGGTTGGAGGCCCTCAGGCTCGGTGGAGTGACGATCTTCGTAGTATGGCTGGTAGCAGCTGGATGAGAGTTGCTGATAATCGAGCTGAATGGCGTACAATTGGAGAGGCTTATGTCCAGCAGTGGACTGCTGTAGGCAGATGATGAGGATAAAACAGGTATAACAGTACAGTCGATGAGCCAACGAACATATATAAATAAATAAAAATTTATTTAGGCTCTTTAACAAAGTAATACATTTACAAACTTATAAATACTTAGTAGTACCAGGTTCTTAACAGATTGGCTTAAATACTTATAGAAAAACAAGTTTAATTTACACGTTTTTAATTATCTATGAGAGATGCGTCAGTACTGACATTATAACTTGTGGCGACCTGCCTGAGCTTGGTACCTGTGTTTCAGATATAGACATAAATACAGTAGCGTCATGAAAACCCAACATCATCTAGCAAAACCGCTTCCCGCCTGTAACTTAAAAGCTCATCTAACAGTAATTTGAGTGTCATTCCAGATAACTCGCACACATCAGTTTGATTGCGGCTCGTCAAATATACTGAACTAAGTTAAATGTTTGATATTTCCGTCAGTCCCGCCACCCGCGCCCGGCATGTTGGCGAACAATATCGCATTGAGCTACCACTGACAGTGTGTTACACACTTTAGTAGATATTTCTAGCAATAATAGGATCTGTGCTGTCGCTTGTATAGGGCCAAAAGTGCTTATATTATTTTTATAAAAATTTTCTAGCTTGTCTTTACTTCGCTGCAGGGCGAAGGCCTTGCTCAATGCGATAGTAACTATTGTATTTGTGATAATTTTGTATGTATTAGTTCAGAAGTATGTTTGTAGTAGTATGTATTGTTTTTTCTATGGGCCTTAGTTGCCTGAAATAAAGGAAGAAATGCGTGGTGGTGATTCCAGACATAGTAATCTTTTGAAAGTCCAAGTTTCACACGATAATAAATTTCAAGTTATATCAGCTTATTAATACGTCCGGCGACATCGAGGCAAACCCAGAAGTAGATGGCGGGACGAGCTTGATGCTTACAGACAGGATTCGTCCACACTAGCTCAAGACGGAGAGGAGTGGAAAGGAGAAAGGGGGGCCTTTGCCGGTGGAAGAACATAGGCTAAAAACAAATAAAAATAATAATTAAAAGTATAATAGGTTTTCTAGAAACTTTTAAAGGGACCCAATAAAAATGAAAAAGTCAACACGGTTAAATTGCATGAAACTGTGTTATCCACTTTTACTAAGAAATAATGAAGAAAGACTTTATTATTTTCCCAAAAGAACGAGCCATATAATCAGACACGAATGTACAGTGACTTTACGATATAGTCAATAGTCGGCCGCCGAGTCAGCGCTCCCAGCACTAAATCAGACAGAATGGCCCTACTTATGTAAACGATTTGTAATACATCTCTAGTCCTGATTTTATGTACCACTAGTTATTGTATCGACCTCTGGGGAGATTGGTTGGCAAAGTTGAATGAATAATCTATGATGAAACTCGTGTGTGTGTGTTCGATAGCAAGTAGATTTTTACAGCGACCAGCAACTGAATGGCTTTAGAATTAATCCTGACCGTAAAACTCGGACATGTTTTTCCCACTTGTATGAAAGATAATCACTCCCCAGGCCCGTGGCTAAATAATAACTGCCGCACAGGTCTATCGATCAGGTTAAGCTACGCTTGCCGCGGTTAGTCTGTGGATGGGTGACCATCTTTACATACCGAGACCCCTCCGCGCCTCGGAAAGCACGTTAAGACGTTGGTCCCGGCTGTCATTCGTGGATCATTGACAGTCGTTACGGGTCGTCAGAAGCCCGAAAGTCTGACAACCAGTCTTACCTAGGGGTATCGTATTACCCAGTAACTAGGTTGTGGAGGTCAGATAGGCGGTCGCTCCATATAAAATACTGGTATTCAGCTGCATCCGGTTAGACTGGACGCCGACCCCAATAAAGTTGGGAAAACGTTAGGCAGATGATGATGTATGAAAGATAATCACTTGAGAACGGCTGGACTGAATAACTGTTTTATTTTTTACTGTGTTCGTAAATGTCAGGACAGGGTTTGTACTACTTAAGTCATTTTATTGGAAAATTCACCGGAAAAGTCAGGAATTCACCCGGGCGATCCTGGGTGCGAACAGCTAGTATAATATAAAATTAACTGATAAGCCCAAAATACTCGTAATATCGAATCGTAAAGAAACTTTGACTGTCTGGTTAGTTTATTGGTCGCAAAGGTGACTGCTGAGAGTGGTCATGGATTCGATCCCCGGTTTGGCTAAAGTGTTTCTTGAGTTTTTCCATCAGAAAAATCTTGATAGGCTCCTTTATTACAGGCAACTCATAACATTAATGATGATGATTGTAATTCTTCGTAATATTATGTTAGTTAGCCTTAAGCTGCCAACACAACACCCTGTCCTCCGCCTTCCGCATCCAGTCTACCCCAGCCACCTTCTTTAGGTAGTCCGTCCATCCAGCTATGGCGGACGTCTCACACTACGCTTGCCGATACGCGGTCTCCACGGTATTTTTCAGTTACTTCTACACTAATATTATAAAGAGGAAAGATTTGATTGTTTGTTTGTATTGAGTAGGCTCCGAAACTACTGGACTGAATTGAAAAATTGTTTTACCATTAGAAGCCAACGTTATCCCTGATTAACATAGGCTACTTTTTACCGCGGGAAAATGCTTCATGCCTATGGGAAAACGGGTAATAGAATGAACGGTGGGAATTTCGAATTCTACGCAAATGAAGTTGCTGGCGGATGCTAGTATAAAATAAAGTCGACCGGCAATGACAAAGTCTAATTATATGAAGGTACCCAATATTTCTAGTCAATAATTCGGTTACAATAAATTAAAGTAAGCCCCCAGAGACCAAATGAAATTATATGAAGCTACAATAAAGCATAATAAGAAACATTAAACTATTAAATTTGTCGAGTCTTAGTACCTCCCCAATATATCAAATTTTGTTACAAAAATCTAACCCTAAACTACTTTCATAAAACAACCTATATCGCCCTCTTGAAAATCTCGCCACACAAAAAAGAACTACGCTCAACATTATTTTCTCGTCGAACCTGACTTCAACGTATTTCCATACAACTTTTTCAATTTCCTTTTCTTACAAAGTAATTGTGTTATAACAACATTTTTAGTGTTCGTTATTTCTCAAAGAAATTTAATAAAAGCGACGGTCATGTGGGGACCACATAAAACGAGCTTTGGAATTAATAACGAACTTTTTCCGTTAAAAATTTTGCCTCTCATGTGCGCGGTGGATATTAACCCTTGATAATATAATTGTCTATGTATATGCAAGAAAGTGTAACGTAAACGCACCTAATAACGACCCGTTAAAATCTGCGCTCATTACCGCCCCATTCAGAAAACTATCATTTTTATGTCATGTATTAAAGCTACACAAATGGTTGCTTTAAAAAAAATGTAGATGTATTTGTAACGCAAATGTTCATCTCTTTTTTGCGTGCGTAACTCGACGATTTAAATAATAATTGCTGAGTTCGTCCGTGGACGCCGACCTTAGTGCATTTTCCATAGTGTGGCATTCCCGATGGCGTAAGTACTCTTGTTTCTTTTTTAGCAGAAGATTATATCGTAAAGCATTTTAATGTAACTTCTAGTTCTTTTGATGCATTTTTGATACTTTCAGGAACACAAGTAATGATTCATTTTAATGAGATGCTATTTTATTTTGCTTAAAATTCATTTTTAAAAATAGGCGGTAATAGGAACAAAAATCACAATTTTATTCCTATTGTCGACCCATGTCGTTGATAAGTACTTGTCGTATCTTTTGTGTGCCATGATTTTTGTTAAAATGCATAAATTAATATGCAGGAGGCTATACTAACTCAGTTCCTTAGTATGTTAACTTATATTTGAGCTATTAACGCCATATATTCAAGAGCTTTAGTAGCCGTATACACTAACTTTGTTCTTATGTAAACATTTTGATGAATAAAGGAGGTATAATTTTTAAATAGTGTATTTTTATAGTTGAAATATCATTATTATTAAATATTTTTAGCAACCGCACCACTTAAAATCATATACATGTACAAAAATCACATGTATTTACACAATTCATACACATTCCCTTGGGTCGGTAATAGGTTATACGATTTCCTTTAAGAAAACCTATTACCGATCTACTTGTACATTTACGATGGACCTCATACTACATGTTTTTTTATTTGGTATTTATTTTCAAGTAAACATAAAGTTATTTAATATACATTATAGTATTCCATAATAAACATACAGATTTGAAATAACATAAGCTTTATTATATTATAGTAATACTTAGCTAACATTTATATGTGGAAGTCATGTAATTTTAATTACTATTTGCTATCCGTTTATATATCAGATGATTGTGAAATAAACCGTCCAGCAAAGATCATTATAGACCGAGATATCATTGTGGATTTGATTCAGAGTCAGATGAATCTATTTTTTAATCTTATTTTTTTTGCCAAAGGTTAATTAACTTAATTTGTTTTGTATTATAATATTTGATTTTGATTTGAAATGACTGCTAGAATTAAGATTTCATTCTAATTTTATATTTCTATATTACATTTTGTAAAAAAATATACTAATACTTGAGGTTACAAATAATTATATTAAGTAGTACATTTTTTAAGACTTTTTGAAGGCTGTTAAGAATATAAATATAATAACGTTAAGTTTTGATAACATTTTGTAGTGAATGCTGAGATCATTGTTAATCTTAAATTTGATTCAGAGGCACATGATGTTATTTTTTATAATTTTTTTTTCACATGAATAATTTTATTAATTTGTTTCATTTGTCAATCTTAATCCAAGATTTTATTTTTGATTTGACATGACTACTAAACTTAAGAGGCGGTTTACAGTCAAATGCCTTTTCTACTGTTTTAATAGATACGATAAACCGCCTCATAAATGTTATTGTAATTTTATATGACTATGTTACATTTTTACTAAGATTCTATAATGCCATTTACTGTTGTATAATACCAAATGCCCCCATTGGTTATATATTATAGTAGTTATAATCAATACTGGCCTTTGGTAATTTGTTATACATAATTCGTATAAATATGATATTTTTTATTGATTTAACGCTGTTAAGAATATACTATTATAAGAATACATATAATTGTTAAGTGTTGATAGCATTCTGTACTGTGTTGGAGCATTTATATAAACAGTTCAATATACACGAGCATTTTTATTTCACTTTAACGGTTCCATTTATTTAGTGGTCGGTATTAGGTGTCACATTTAAACGGTATTAGGCACACACCCGATATTTTGAGTCGGTAATAGGGACATGACCCTTTTTCCTTTTATTTAATTTTTAATGTTTTAAGTAATTCTTTGATTATCTGTTCTTATACATAACTATAAAAATCGATAATTTCAGTACTTGAAAAAATATTTTTATTGAAGCCACATATTAAGAATGTGCTTATTTTTTGGATATCAATCTGAACTCCGCTTAAACTGGCGGTAATGGGTGCGTTTACGTTAGTAATAATATAGCACTTTTAGAGTCCTGTTATTTTAGCAAAATAACTCATTTGATCTTTATACCGAAACCCCTCCGTGCCTCGGAAAGCACGTTAAGCCCGGTTGTTCCCGGCCGTCATTCGTGCATGTTTGAGAGTCTTTACGGGGCGTCAGTACCCCAAAAGTCTGACAACCAGTCGTACCAAGGGGTATCTTATTACCCAGTAATTGGGTTGTGCAGGTCACATAGGCAGTCGCTCCATGAAAAATACTGCTATTCAGCTGCATC
This sequence comes from Eremobia ochroleuca, assembly GCA_949629135.1. Lineage (NCBI taxonomy): Eukaryota > Metazoa > Arthropoda > Insecta > Lepidoptera > Noctuidae > Eremobia > Eremobia ochroleuca. Next base: position 6,475,016 of record OX451405.1, on the reverse strand, counting down.
CGCTTAGACTGGAAGCCCCAACATAGTTGGGAAAAGGCTAGGCAGATGATGAGCTCATTTGATCTTTGGCGTCAATTCGCTTGTGTGCGGTATCGCTCACGACTTAATAATATACTGTTGCTCTTAGCCTGTATCATCCCACCGCTGGACAAAGGCCTCTCCCCGTAACTCCTAGTACTTGCGATCCAGTGTTAAAGAAGATCACTCACTAGTCGTTTGTTTTATCCAACCCATCCCGCCATCTTCTACGGGGTCTGCTGCGAAGCTCTGGGTGCATACAATACTCATTAATATTCATTCATTTACGTTCCGAAAGGTAAAACAAGATGTTAACTTTTGGCTCAGAGCTAAGAGCCGCTGTACGAGTAGACCCTGTCAGGGCACAGCAAAAATTATTGTTTGGTACAAAGCTACTACGAGTACTTACTACGGAAAGCACGTTAAGCCGTTGGTCCCGGCTGTCAGTCGTGGATCTTTGACAGTCGTTACGGGTCGTCAGTAGCCCGAAAGTCTGACAACCAGTCTTACCAAGGGGTATTGTATTACCCAATAACTAGGTTGTGGAGGTCAGATAGGCAGTCGCTCCATGTAAAATACTCAGCTGCATCTGGTTAGACTGGAAGCCGACCCCAACATAGTTGGGAAAATTTTAGGCAGATGATGAAAAAGCTACTACTTAAAAATAAAAATCAAAATCACAGAAACTAAAATTAAAATAAAATGATATATGAAAACTGAATAATTAAATTAATTAAAATGCACAACACGCGCCAACGGCAGAGGCGTGCAGCGGTCGACAACGTGGCAAATACACGAGCGTCTTGTTGTCAACGGCTGCTGCCGAGACTCGTTGACGGAAGCCGTCGACGCTCGTCGACGACGGCTGCAATTGCCTCTGCCGTTGATATGTGTCGCTCGTGTTTATGAGCACCCACAGAACATAACTGACGATGGTGGAGATTCGTCGTAGATATTAGGTGAATCAAATATAAACAGGACTTTTTTTATTACTGGTCGCTGAGTGAAGTGACGCGCTTGGTGCTGTTGTATGTGTTAGGGGGGATCATCTAGGGGAGGGGGATATACTGCTCCGGCTCACTTTAGTTTATTGCGCGCCAGTAGCATTATGCATGATGAGGAGGTATTTAAGTCTGTTGAGCAACGACTTATCATAATTTTTTTAACACGGAAGGGCATAAAACCTTCCGAAATTTTGCATCCATTGACTCTACAATTCGATAAGAATACGCTTTCAAGAACTCAAGTGTAGGGATGGCACAAAAAAAATTCAAGTGGAGGACGCCGTTTTCACACTGACCAGATAGTGGAATCATTTGTGTGCAATTGGCTAAAGGCACGACCGACTACATTCTTCGATTGGCATCAAGAAACACCCTCTGCGCTGGGAAAAATGTGTTAATAGAAGGGGAGATTATGTAGAAAAATAAAATATATTCCTTTATTTTTACGAGTATAATAATACGTGCGTATTTTTTTTTTTACTTAAGTCCGGTTTATATTTGATCCACCCACGTATATAGAATATTATCTTACTTAGCTTTAAGCTTTAACAAATAGATAGCTGTTTTATCAAAAACCAGGCACAACCGCATGAAAAACCTAGCACAGAACTCCAATACTTATCAATTATTCCGTTTCTCTATTTCCAGATCCAGTAAATACAATATTTTCGATCCGAAGCTCTCAAAGTCCATTCCAATTTCACTTACCGCCGTCAAAGAATAAAAAAACATAACAATTTTATAAAGTGGACTCCCGCAATTGTAGGTAGTATTCAAGCCCTGCCGCTGTACGGTGAGGCACGTACCCAGAAAATCGTATTTGTCCCAAGAACACGTAGGAAATAAACTGTTAACTTCGATACACCGGGACCTCTGTTTGCGGTTGCTAACTGAACTTATTTGGCGTTTGACGGTTTTGTATTTTCTATTATCGATGTCAAGAAAACTGTGTTTTAGCGACGTTTGAATATTGCCATGAGTTCTTTGTTCAGTGGTGAGAACAATCTTAGTAGGTAGGTAGATACCTATGTAGGTAGAGAATGAATGGTAGAGAATGTTCTCTTAACAATTGCAACTGAAACAGTCTTCAAAGAGAGATAAAAGTGCTAAGTCAATAATTCAATCAACTCAGCCTATCGCAGTCCACTGCTGGACATAGTTCTCTCCCAGACTGCGCCACAACACCCTGTCCTCCGCCTTCCGCATCCAGTCTACCCCAGCTACCTTCTTTAGGTCGTCCGTCCATCTAGCTGGGGGGCCACCCACACTACGCTTGCCGATACGCGGTCTCCACTCCAGGACTCGTCTGCTCCACCGGCCATCGGCCCTTCGACAGACATGGCCAGCCCACTGCCACTTCAGTTTGCTTACTCTACAAGCTATGTCGGTCAATAATTGAACAACCCGTATCCTCTAGCTGACATCGAATCTGCTGCGACCAAAATGGAACAAAACCACCTTACAAAACATGCTTAGTATACAAATACTAGCATTCGTCTACGTGAAATTTATTCCACCGCGTCGCATCGCATCGCCTATCCTTATTTTAATTTTAATGTAAGTATTTTCATTTCTGAATTGTTTTTTTTTTGTTATCTTTTTTAGTACGGACGCTTTTAACGTGCACGTCTTTCTACATCGTTCTCACATGTATAATTTTAACTTGAATGATGTAACCAAAATGTTGTAACAATTTTTATGATTTAAAAGAGTGTCCGTGGAGTTTCTTGCCCGTTCTTCTCCACAGGTACCTACTTCGCTTTGGAATGGGCAACTAGCTTCATCTTTCTGACTGAATGACCCCTTGACAATTCAAAAGTGCCTATAATTGGATTACTTGAAATAAATGCTTTGAGTTTGAGTTTGAGTTTGAGATCCGCGCCTGTCCTTCTTTTTTGCATAGCGTTCTTTCTGATTTGTTTTGTTTTCGCGTGACTTCTAAGGGTCCTAGCGTGATTTTAGGTAATTTATAAACTTTCTCAAAAATTGGACTATCGTATACAAAAAGATTTTTTCGAATACTACTGATAGTTCCAGAGGTTAGTACGTTCAAAGAAACAAACTTTTCAGCTTTATTATTAGTATGTATATATATATAGAAGAATACAGCGTGTAACGGAAGGGGGGTATCAACCCTGAAGGAGGTGAATGTGCTCATGAAACTCAACAACTTTCCCCAAAGAACATAGGTCGAAATATGAAAAAAAAATTTGGCCCTCCCTTACAAAACTGACTACCAGCTGATTGATTTACTATGGGAGGGCCAAATTTTTTTTTCATATTTCGACCTATGTTCTTTGGGGAAAGTTGTTGAGTTTCATGAGCACATTCACCTCCTTCAGGGTTGATACCCCCTTTCCGTTACACGCTGTATACATAGATTAATGTTTGAGTTATGGTTTGTCAAATATTTAGATCGTATTTTGTCCGAGAAACAGCTGTTTACTACAAAAATACTGTCACAACCCACCTTCCAAAAACCGCAGTATGTCAGAAGACAGCAAAGATTAACCCATTTATATCTTCAACAAAACCAGTGCCCAATCTCAACTCAAATCGTTTCCTTATAACCAATTCCATTCCACTTTCTTATCCCTACACAAGACAGCATTACCATGCATCCCTCGTCCCTTGTTCTCACATCTCGAAGGAAGCCGCAATTACTCTTAATTAGGACTGTAGCCCATGGTATTTGTTATGCAAACACGGAATCCTCCATATGTCTTCATTGAGGAATCGGAGGCACGTAGCTAATCCTCTAAAGAGTCTAACGTAATGAGTGTATGAGACTCGGATAGAATAGTTTTCACACGTTTATCTGATAAGCTGTGGTTTATTTTGGAGTTGTGTGCTTCCATTTACGAGTAGTGTAGTTTAGAGCCGAAGTTGGGGGAGTTTGTTTAGGGAAGTAAGTCGTTCGTAAATGGTTCGAGGTTAATTAATTAAGCCAATTTCTATAGCAATTAATGAAATATTTCAGTTTAGAAGCTCCATTAAAAAATGTAAAGTCAAGATAGACCACGAACTTTAAAATCAGATCAAACGTTTACTGCTTTACTTATATGACTCATTCGCCATCTTTGCTTCACTATACAGCTAGTGATTGTAGTTTTTTGACATAAAGAATCACCAGGACGTTACGGTCATCTTCTTAACCACACCTTTCACGACACTCTTGGCTAGGTTTTAATGCCAAGAGTCCACAAGGTACAAACGTATTTTCAATAGTAAAAGTATGATAATCAGCCTACAAGTTCCCACTGCTGGGACACCGGCCTTCTCTCAGTGAGATGGAGTGGGCCGCTATCCACGACGCGGGCCTAGTGCGGATTGGCGTAGGTAATACTCATATAGTTCCCATGATCCCTGGGCCTAGTGCGCATCGGCGTAGGTAATACTCATATAGTTCCCGTGATCCCCGGTCCAGGTGTGGGAAGGGAACACCGGGGTGGTTTTTAGTCAATAAGGGTCTGAGAGACCGCCCCAGGGCGGTGGACATTAATGAGGATTTACTACACCGGAACAAAAAAAAAGGTTCATACTCATATGCCGCGGAACTCGCAGAGGGCGATGGCGAGGGCTATCAGGGGGTATCGCACGATCTCAGGCGGCTTGTGCACTGGCCTGATCTCCACCTGGGGACCCTGAGGTCAGAGCCCTCGCGTCACTGTACCGGTGGCGTGAGGAGGTGCGGACGTGGGCCGGTGGACCGATGGAGCGAGAGGTTGACCTACCTCAGTCGCAGCTCCGCGTGGTCCTGGTGCCGGAGTGGCGGGAGAGGCTTCTGCGCCCTACCACCGGCCTCGCTACCGTCGGGGCTATCCGGCCAGTGCTAGACGAATGGCTCGGGAGGAGGCACGGCTCCCTGTCATTTCGGACGACGCAGGTGCTCCCGGGGCATGGTTGCTTCAGGAAGTACCTGTGTCGCATGAACAGGGAGCCGGTCGCTCGGTGTCAACACTGCGTCAACTGTCGGGAGGACATGGCGTGGCATACGCTGGCAGAGTGTGCCGCATGGGAGGAGCTGCGCCGTGCCTTCGTATCCGAAGTTGGAGCCGGCTTTAGGGCATCCCCTAAAGGAGTTAGGGAATGACTTTTCCTTCCGTTTGATTTTATAAAAAAAATCATTACATAACATAATTGATCGCTACGGAAAGGTTTTTGAAAAGTGATGACTTTTCAAAAATCTTTCCGTAGCGCTCAGTTATGTTATGTAAGGAATTTTTGCATAAAATTTCATGCAGATGCATGAAATTATAGCGTTGTCTGCCAGTGAATAAATGTATTTAAGATTTTTATTGAATATAATTTCAGCATAGCCCGTTTACTTCGTTAAAAACTATTTCATCAAAGTGCACTGTCACACAAACACTATAATAATAATAATAATAATAAAATTTATTCAATAATATAAGGACTAACGTTAAATACAGTTTTTCTTAAATCTATGTCAAGTTCACCATTTTTTTTTTTTTTTTTTTTTTTTGTGCCTGAACTAGGTAATCCTGTGTTTCAGGCGATTGGAGGTAACAATAATTTATTAAATAATCACTTAATTATCATATTTATCTTATTGGTACTTATTGGTACACATGTAAAACGTTTATAAAATTATATACCTATTACTAACAATATTTACTTTAGTACAACTAATAACTTCTCTGTATCTTCATAGGACATAGTTTGAAGAGTCTGCATAAGGATTTTCTTGCAGTTACTCTGATTTAAGGAGTAGATGTTTCCTTTATCATTTAGCCTATTATAGAGTAGCGGTCCGAGGTACATATAAAATTTGGCTGTAAAAGCATGCTTTGTGCTTTTTTGAGGGCAAACAATATCTTTCCGTCTCCTTTTTGTGAATTCAGTGCTGAATGGAAGCGCCGCGTGTTGTTTTAGTACAGTGCTCATTATAAATAACTGTCGAACTGTTAGTACTTTACAAGCTTTATACAGGGTGTTAGTGGGGAAAAGAAAAGGACGGCAAGTAGCCACCTTGAGAATAGCTCTTTGTGCTCTTTCAATGGGGAATAGCAAAGTTTTACTCGCCCCACCCCATGAAGTGATACAGTAAGTCAAAATTGACTGACAAAGGGCAAAGTATACTTGCCTAATTATTATTGGATCTGCTATACATCGTATCTTTTTAAATACGTATATCAGCTTACGAATTCTATTATTTAGAGCTTCCATATGCGGTCTGAAGGAAAGGGTTTCGTCTATTATAATACCCAGGTATTTTATTTTATCTGTCTTTTTAATATTAGGACACTTACATAGGCTGTCTGCAGGGATTGGGCAACAATGAGCATGCAACGCTGAGGGGATCTTCGATATTTGTTTACGCATAGAAAACTTAATAAAACTTGTCTTCTCTGCATTTAGTGTTAGTGAGTTATTTTGAAGCCATTTATTTACAATATTGAATCCGTGTTGCGCAAGATTGTAGACTTCATTTTCTGAATCAGCCGAAAAGAGTAGAGCAGTGTCGTCAGCGTAAGTAATGATAGTGCCATGCTCTAGCTTTAGATTGCAAAGGTCATTTATATAGATCAAAAACAGTGTAGGCCCTAAAATACTTCCTTGAGGAACACCAAAAAATGTGTTTTTTTGAACAGCGCTGAGAACATTGCCAATCTTTACGCACTGGGAACGATCTTCTAAATAACTTTTGAAAATTTTCAGCTGGGTGCCTCTTACACCCATGATCTCAAGCTTGCGCAACAGGATTGGAATGGAAACTGTGTCAAAAGCTTTGGCGAGGTCCAGGAAGATTCCTACTGTGTGGTTACCCTTGTCAAGTTCTTGCGCTAGATAGTCAGTCAGATGGTGTACCGCATCAGCAGTTGAAACTTTAGGTCTAAAACCAAACTGTCGCTTAGAGAGAATTGATTTATCTTCCAAATATTTCAACAACCTTCTGTTAATAATTTTTTCCAATATTTTTGACATGGAAGGCAGTAAAGAAATAGGTCTATAATTCGTCACTTGCTCTTTGCTACCTGATTTATAGACAGGGACAATTACAGATTTTTTGAGACACTCGGGGAAATGTCCTGAAGATAAACAAATGCGGAAAATATAAGTCAGTGGTCGTACTAAAATGTCCTTGAATTTTATGATAATTTTATTCGATATGTTATCCCAGCCAACTGCACAGTCTTCTTTCAAGGTCATAATTATACTTTCTACCTCAGTCTCGTCAGTATCGAGCAGCGCAAAGGATGTTGAAGCAGTGCTGCATGTTAAAGGAGTGCTCATTGGGTTTTGGGACTTGTCCAGATTTTTTTCTGCCAGACACTTTCCGACATTAACGAAGAAATTATTTGCTATGTTAGCGGATTCCAGTGGTGACGAGTGTGCTTGTAATAAACCTGAAGATGACTCATACTGTTTAATTGTATACGTTGCGTCTTTAATATATTTCCAGATCTTTTTACTATTTGTTCCAGCCTTTTCCAATGCCACTTTGTCGTAGTTGCTTTTTATTTTTTTAAGGAGATCATTACAGAAATTTCGATATCTTTTGTACGAAAGTTGCAATACTGCATTGTCAGGATTAGATCTAGCTTTCATATGCAGTTTATCCCTATGTTTCATACAGCGAATAAGACCTGATGTGATCCATGGTTTTATGTTGTGATTTTTGTTGCTCGACTGCGATACGACTGTGTTTTTCTGAATTGCATTTCGTATGTTTTCAATTACATACAACATGCAAAACTGCGGGTCAGCGGAATTATAGACTGGATCAAAATCGATGACTCGTAAATCGTCTTCAAGTTTATTTATATTCAGTTTTGAAATTTTGCGAGTGTCTTGTTTAGGTAATTTACAATTAAGGGTTAGTAGGGCAGCATTGTGATCGGTTATTGTTGAGTTAACAACAAGTGCAATAGAAGGCAAATTCGATTTAAGCATAATATGATCCAAACAGGAGCCACTATGATGTGTAGGAAAGCTGTGTGCTGGGAGCAGGCCATGAAAGGCGCATAGGTTGAGGTAGTCCTGAGCAAACGCATCAGCACTTCCTGGTAGTATATTGATATTAATATCTCCAATTACAATCGTGTTTTTGATGGATGATAGGGTTTGCAAGGTCTCATTCAGGGAGTCATTAAAAATGCTAGTATTTTTAAAAGACGGAGGCCGATATAATGCTAATATCGCAAATTCTGATCCGATTTTAACTAGCAATCTGTTACAGTCGTGCATATCAGGTTCCTGAACAGAGACATTGAGGTGATCTCTTGCATAAACTACCAACCCATCATTTTGGTTGTAATTTATAGTACTTCTATACATATTATATCCCGGGATTAGTGGTATGCTATATTGTTTAGCAAGCCAGCACTCGGTTAAAACAATGACGTCACAATTTATGTTTAACCTTTGCTGAAATGCACTAAAGCTATCAAAATTCTTAAAAACACTGCGAATATTTTGTGTTAATATGGTTAGCGGTGTTTTGTAGCCAGATAGATATTGTTTACAGTGTTCAGCTTCACAAACTTTGGACTCTGATACAGAGAAATTATCTAAATCATTAATCAGACTATTTATCATAATGGTAGTTAAAAGTAAAAATATAAAAATAAAAATATAAAAAAAAAAAAAAAAAAAAAAAAAAAAAAAAAAGGTCAGAAAAAATAACTAATTTACGGCGCTCTTAGGCGCCTCCATAATCTACAGAATTGATGTACCTTTTTTCAGCCATTATTTTCGCGGGGCAGTCAGCAGCGCCTGTGTTATGCTTGTCTGGCTTTTTGAAATGCAAGCAAGTAGCGCATTTTGGTTCGTCAGCCTTTTTTGGGCATTCTTTTATCGAGTGACCTTGATCACCACAGTGGCCGCAGGTATGTGATGTTTGTCGACATGACTTGGCTGCATGTCCATACTGCTGACACTTATAACATCGGGTGACCAAAGTAAAGTCTCTCACAGGGCATGACGACCAGTTTATAAAAACTCGGTCTTGTGATATCAGGGCTTTGCGTATGACTGCAGATACTTCAATTATGTAATTACAGGTCTCAGTGTCTTTCTTACCTGACTTATGACTTAATTTAATTGAGCCCAAAAACGTCTCAAGGCTGTAGTTCTGAAATTTTTCGGCTATATTTTGCTTGTATAAACAAGTAAAAACCTCATTTTCCTGCATGGATGTTGGCACTCCTAAAATCACAACCCTAGGCTTCCTTTTATGGGGCTCGTCGACTGTTAGGCCTGAATTAGTTAGGTGCACCGATTGTCTCAGCTTCTCGATGTCGTCCTTCGTCTCGGTGCTGATGATTACACCGCCGTTCTTCGTCTTACGCAGGCCCCTCACTTGGAGTTTCATCTGCTCGGGGTTGATGATTTTTTGGACAAGAGTTTTGGTCTCATCGCTGGTCTTCAACTTGTCACTCGGATAGATGGCCACAGAACTTACATAACTCGGCTGGATAAAATTGTTGGCACCTTTCTTTACCATGTCAGCAAAGGAAGATCCCTGGGCAGGTTTCGTCGACTATACTATAAAACTCTACACCCTATAATCGCATCACATACTTCCATGGACCGTGTCCCACACTGGGGTGTTTATCTGGATATATCGACAATCGAGGCACGTGCCACCGGGTCCGTAACCCCGATTCATGGCCGGTAGATAGCCGTTACCAATATGCCAAGATAGTTGGGCTTGTGCTCAAATTTTAATATGTTTTGTGCCTTTTTGGGGTGTTTATTTTTTTAGTTCTTTGGTTGGTTTGTCAACAGATTTGGATTTGCTTATAGTTTTTTTGATAATACACCCCCACTGGGCCCGCGTGGTAGATTAGGTACAACCCACTCCCTCTCACAGAGGGGATGCCTGTATCTCAGCATTGGGAACATAATACGCTGATTATGTTTATGTTAGACAAAGTGAAAGACGATCAGCGATAACGATGATACAAAAGTCAAAAATGTACAGCACTGACATAAGCTACCGAAAAGCATATGTCAATCCCGTTGAAAGTCATTGTAGAAGCTAACTGACGGGGTCCACTAGGGCCAATGCCTGCCAGCGTCGCGGGTTGTTCGAAAGAGTTACCGTGGCCCTTGGCACAGGCAGCTGAAGGAACGTGGGTGGGTTTTAGTCAGTAAAAGTCTGACACACCCTCCCGCTGCGCCCAGAGCGGGAGAAGTTATTTGATAATTTCCCACCCAAAAAAAAAAGCTATTGTTGTAGAAGTTATTGTTTAAATTTAATGTTTAGTTTGCGTGAAAAATTAATAATGTTTTTAGCTTTGTTTAAATACCTATGAATGACTTTTCTTACCTTTACATTATTTTTAGTATATTGCAAACCTGAATATAGTTTGTTCAGAATAAATAAATAAAGACTTATCTTATCTTATCTTATCTAAGTAACTGAACGGATTCCAATAATTTTTACACCATGTTATATTTTCTCACAAAAATATTTTAAAAAGTTTACATTTTGAACACCGAGCGACACTAAGTACATATCATACATATCCGCAATCATATGCCGCTCGGCTGACGGTGCGGAGGCGCCGCGTGGTAAGTGGTAACCAACTTTTTGTACGGACAAGCAGGTAACATAACAAGCTTATAACTTTGTGATTTTTTCATGATACAGTTTTGAAATTTTATACATAGATTCTTTACATAAAAATACTAGACACGTGTTTCGGGTTTAGCATATACTAAAAATAATGTTGTATATTTGTATGCCACAAAGACCGAACATGACGGGTCTTTTTTGTTTATGAACAACTTGGATGCCTTTTATGTAACGTATACTCATGTTTCTACAAATAAATGTCTTATCTTATCTTGATCGATTATCGCCACTTGTCTAGGCCTTCATGTATTTACTAGCCTATTATTAAAGAAGAGAGAAGGTCTGTGTCCCAACAGTGGGACACTTATAGGCTGATTATGCTAAATGCAAGCACACCTGCATGTCGATTCTGTAAAAATCTCACCGTGAACACTTGCGTGGAGTAAGCTGTCAGTGTACGTAAAACGAGTATTTTAGTTGTCAAAACATTACTATTTTGGAGCCTTGAAATAAAATAGCAAAACAGAAACTTAGTCAGAATATCAGTTTTATTATTTTTTCCTAGCTTAATAAAACCCCAGAAAATAGGAATGTTTTTACAACTAAAATACTAGCTGTGAAATTATATAAAATGATCAATGGAATTAGCATAAAAAATATTATTAAAATCTCGATTGTGATTGTAAATGTTTGCTTAGTCAATCCCTAGCATCAGGTGGGATGACACTGACAGCTCACTCCACCATCACTTCACCTAAGTTTTCACGGTGAGATGGTTACAGAATCGCATCGCAGAACATTCCATTTGTATTATCATGCTGTAATTCCTATGCCAGAAAAACTTTATCGACACAACCAATCCATCAATAAGCTCACTGGCATTGCATAGCCGTTAAACTTTCACAAACAAACTGAATTCCAACTTACATTGCTTGCAAAGTTGGAAGACTGCAAAACACCACCCGAAGAGCTTTCAATGTAATTGGCTTTTTGTCACCCGATGCATTCTTGTAATTGCCTTCCATTGCGTGCCCTGCATATACATTGCGTTTCTAGTCTTTAAATCTTGTCTAATCTATATTTATACTATTCTCTAGTAATTACTATAGTGCTGTAATTAAGGCGCTGGTGGCAAGAGGTATTAAGGCTCTGCTTTATAATTGTAGTTGTCTGATCGTGGCTTGGTTGCAGATTGTGGGTTGTGAGCAAATGGGTACAGTAATTCAATTGGGATCGGTAGTTAGTTCGTTACTTTTTTAGCTTTGTAGATTGCTAATATCATTAGTAGCTTTTCGTTTTTATCTCCTAACTAAGATTCGTATTGGTTGTGCTTAGGGTAGGTTCTGAATATCGATTGTTTTATGGGTAGGGTTTGGAATCAATATCGGTTGTCAGCCGACGCCTTAGCAATTGAGCTATAGCATCGTTTATTTATTCTTGGTTTACAATAGCTCTAAGCATTATCTATATACCTACCTAATTATACATATTATACATTATACAAATAAATAAAATTAAAGTATCTGTTTGTAATGTCAGAATAACAGTTTTTTACCAAATGCATATAAAAGAACATATGATATTTTTAACAAAAAAAAAGTTCACATTTTTTTGTCTGTCTTTCTGCCTGTTTGTTCCCGCTAATTTCTGAAACCGCTGGCCCGTTTTTGACGGGACTTTCACAAGAGATAAGGAATAAATTGCAATTATTAAAAAAAAATGTTTAACGCGCAAATAAAATAAAAACCTTGTTTACCTCCACGCAGTCAAAGCTCCACTCGACACACTACACACTACACTGTCGGTGTTTCCACTTCGACATTTCGTTCATTCAACGCTCGAAACTTGAGGTACATCCAACGAGGCAGCTCATAAGTCAAGTTGCAGTGATTGTCAGACTTTCGAGCTTCTAACGACCCGTAGTGACATGGTCTGCATGTGTGCAAACTTTCATCGAAATCCGTTCAGCCTTTATGATATCAAAAAGTAGCAGACAGACAGAGTTAGTAGTTCCCACTGCTAGGACACAGGCCTCCTCTTTTTGAGCGGGAATGGGCTGTAATCTAATACGCGAGCCCAGTTCGAGTTGGTAGACGTCACATTTCTTCAAGTTATTGGTACTGGGACATGCTGGTTACCTCACCATGTTCTCCCTCACCGTTTAGAGAGCAGTGTTGATAAAATAAATTACACGAAGTATAGCGACTGCCTGGGTTTGAACCAGTGGCGGATTAACACATTTGCCGCCAGTAGGTTCATCAAATTTTGCCGCCCCTTCTGACCTCTGCATTTCGATACCCTATTTTCTATGTCTATGGATACCCTACACGAACAAAAGAAGGTGGAAGAAAGTATTAGCAGATTGAAAAACGTCAAATTCCCCTCTTTGACAGGTTAAGTGGTGAAATCTAATAACATTTAGGTATTTATTTATTTTTTATTTCTATAAGACAAAAAAAAAAATTCGGGCAAATTTGCCGCCCCCAAAAATCCGCCGCCCTAGGCTCAAGCCTACTCAGCCTGCTGGTAAATCCGCCACTGGTTTGAACCCACGACCACGCTCGTAAATCAAGGCCGCAAGGCCGTTGCCCAGTGGTATGGTGACCTAGTGGCCACCACTGCTCTTACTGAACCACCACTGCACTAAAAGAGCCATTCTTGTATTATAGAACGTGTAACGTTAAATGCGCAAAACCTCAGACACCCCACCTGATTTTTAATTCAATTGACCTATTTCAGATACAAAATAAGCCATTAAAAAAATTGTAAAGGTTTTATGTGCTGTTTATTTTTACTGGCCATTCTGATCGTTTCTTAAGTCTGCGACGACACTTTATCGAGGGAGGAGTCGTCACCGGGCCGCTGCGCCGCGCTGACATTGGGTTGCTTGACGTATTAGTAAATAGACACAGCAACGTTTCCCGTCCGTCGGTCGCCTTGCACTGCTCAACAGACACACAAATGAAGGAATTTTGAACCGCATTGTTACCTGCGATGAAAAATGGATTCTGTTTGATAACCGCAAGCCCTTAGCAAGTTGGTTGGATCCTGGTTCAGCACCTAAACAATGCCCTAAACGAAAACTTACCCCTAGAAAAGTGATGGTCACTGTTTGGCGGTCTAGCGCCGGTGTGATTCATCACAGCTTTACTGCAGATGTGTACTGTGAAGAACTGAACAAAATGATGGAGAAGCTGACACATCTCCAACCAGCATTGGTCAATCGCTCGTCTCCGCTGCTCCTGCACGACAACGCGCGACCTCATACTGCACAGCAGACGGTCTCCAAGTTGCAAGAACTGGGGTTGGAAGCTCTCCGTCATCCGCCCTACTCACCAGACCTTGCGCCTACAGACTACTACTTTTTACAGAATTTGGATAACTTCTTGGCGGGAAAAAAATTCAATACCCGAGAGGCAGTACAACATGCCTTTGAAGAATTTGTTGCCTCCCGTCCAGCTGATTTCTTTAAGAAGGGCATCAATAAACTGCCACTGCGTTGGCAAAGATGCATTGATTGCATGGGTGATTACTTTGATTAATACAAATAAAAAATACATGAAAAAAATTCGTTTACATTTTTTCATACAAAACGGCAATTTCATAGGTAACCTATTAAATTGGAATAAGGGAATAAAAATTCTCCTGGAATTATATCGATGTAATTAATGATCGTAATATTAGACACTATCCTAGTTCTCTATCTACATGTTATTCAAGAAAGCTATAAGTAAACAGTTTTACTTCTCTCCCTCATCTGTACGTTACCCAACATCGAACAGAATTTATAGTGGGTAGTACAATAAATCTGAATCTTGCGGGATTGTCTAGACAAATAAATGTCAAACCATGTTATCGTACATATGATGCGTAACGTTGCTGCGTATTTCATAGTGATGATGATGGTAGAGGTTCGATTCGGGAATGTTTTATAGGTATTCTTTATTGGCTGTTCTGTTTTTTAGGTAAACCATCAAGGATTTCAAAAATCTTCTCATAACGTACCATCACTTTTGTATTCCCCGAACGACAAGGCATAGGTGTATGTACAGACGCCAGCACATCAAGCTACCCGAAACTGTCAAATTTTCCCAATAAACTTTGAACCTAATGCTATAGCGTTAGAGTTGAAAATCTATTAAAGAAATTTGACAGATTGTAGTAACTTGATGTGCTGGCGTCTGTACCTACATATAGTACACCAATTTCATCAGTTATCTTTAAGTCCAATGTAATAGGGAGCAAGCCTAAAGCCATCAACCGGACACAAATTCAGAATGAACTGCTACTGAAAAACTCCACATGGAAAACCCATTAACACTTTGCCCAACCCGGGAATCGAACCCTCATGCTCAGCTCCAGCGCTTGCAACCACAAGACCAACGAGGCCTTTTCGTAAGTAATTTATTTATTTATTTATTTACTCAAAACAAAGGATAGTGGTACACGTTAAAAATACAGTTTTACAAAATCAGTACTATTTCTACAAACGTGTGGGTGTAAGCACTGTTCTCCTAGCTAGGTTATGGAAACCTGTGTTAAGGAGAAGCAGTCCGGTCCCCTAAGGTACAATGACGTAAAGGTACATAGTGCTTCTGATGTTACTGCTACAATTTCAAAGAATTGAGTAAGACCAAAAAATTAAGATTAAAAATTAAGATAAAATGTGTGTGTGTGACTGGGTGTGTGTGTGGTGTGTGTGTGTGTGATAGGGTGTGTGGTGTGTGTGTGTGTGTGATTGGGTGTGTGGTGTGTGTGTGTGTGTGATTGGGTGTGTGGTGTGTGTGTGTGTGTGATTGGGTGTGTGGTGTGTGTGTCATTGAGTGTGTGGTGTGTGTGTGTATTTGTAATACGTTAGTCCGTAGATTGGACACTCTTCGTTTATTTTGTTGTATAGAAACGGACCGAGAAAATGAAAAAATCTCTTTACAAAAGTTGAGCTTACACGCGGCAGGGTGCATATCCCATCTTTTCGACGTTTACTACGTTTTTTATTTTCTATTATTCGGTATGGGGTGTTGCGGTGTTGGAGAATGACTGTTTGTAGTATAAAGTGTTGCCGAACATTTAGCACTTTGCAGTCATTGTATAGTTGATCAGTTGGAAACAGAATAGGACGAAAAGTGGCTACTTTTAATATGGCCCCATGTGCTACTTCTAGCGGCTTGAGGGTGGTTTTAGCTGCGCCGCCCCAACAAGAAATGCAATACGTTACGATGGATAGGCAAAGTGAGAAATAGACATTACGTATTATAATGGGATTGGCAATATGCCGGAGAGTTTTAAATATGTATATCAGTTTGCGAACTCGTCCAGTTACCAAACCGATGTGAGACTTAAAATTGAGATTCCTGTCCAAGACTATTCCCAGGTATTTGGTGCTTTCAACAGAGGTTAAAGTAGGGCATTGACAATTTGGACCCTGTATTTGTGGATGACCAGTGTGAGCTTTGATCAAAATTGGAGTCTTTGGTTGAGCGACCGAGCTGTTAGAATAAGTCAGAAATTTAGTTTTGGAGGTATTAAGGGTTAGAGTATGTGAATTAAGCCAATTTCACGCCACGTCAAAGCCAAGCTAAGCTTGATGCTCGAGTTGTGACCAGGAATCCGAGATGAAGGTTATGGCTGTGTCATCCGCAAAGGATATTACCTTGGCATTATCGATACTGAGATCACACAGGTCATTAATAAAGATTAAGAAAAGTGTGGGGCCTAAAATACTTCCTTGTGGTACCCCATAGTGAATTGGAAGGTCGTCGCTGTCATGACCATCGATCCTAACTTTTTGCGAACGATTGGAGAGGTAGCTTTGGAAAAGAATGTAAAGTAATGAATTGAAACAAAGCTCTAATCTATCTAATTAGTGTTAGGTAATTTGTTTTGAAGTTGTTTAAAGAGAAAATTAATCAAATTAGTATTGGTTTGTATCTATTGAAAAAAAAAAAAACCGGATATTTTTTATTCGTGGAATAAAATTGACGTCTGACAGATTTTGTATGGAAGAGCTGTCAGCAATTCAAAACTATTCCTCGGATAAAATTATTTGGCGTCGGTAAAATCAGTACTAAGAAATAATTATTTAAGTAAATAAGCCAAAACAATAATTGCCACAGACCAACTTAAACAAGGACTAAGTTGGTACTTACATTAAACTTCTTTCGAAAAATTGTTTGAAATTGCAATTTGAGACTTTGATATCATTTATTTACTTAGTCGATTCAGTCTAGTTATTTTTGTTATAATTAAAATGTAATGACGTTTCTACCAGACGGGTGTGTAAATCGGAAAATAACATGGATTCTCAAAATCTGTAACCCAGACTCCATGACCCGTGTGAGAGTGCCTGAGGTATTAAGTCCACCTTTGTACCTTTTTTGAGTGCAAAAAGTTTAAATAAATAAATAAATATTCTGTATCCTAAAGTACCACTTTGTAGACTGCTCTATGAAAAATTAAATTATAATGTTCTTTAATTAGGTACTTATTTCAGTTTCAACTTCAGGCAATGACCGGTCCACTTTACCCCAGGACCCAAAAATACCTAAAACAGCAATAAACCAATAACAATAAAAACGTATATCAATGACAAGACAGAAACATTAATCCTGCACTGAACCGCTACGCGTATTATTAAATTGTCCAATGATTTATTTGAACTCAACTCACCAAGCTCAACGCAATCGCATAGCTCAACGAGCTCAACATCACCTTGCGGTTGACAAATGTATGTGGGTTATTGGAGTATTAATATTGGTGTTAGCTTATATATTATACTAGCGACCCGCCCCGGCTTCGCACGGGTGCAATGGAGAAACACTGATTATTTCTCGTAAACAGTATAGGATAAAAAATGGTTATTGTGGGTTATCCCTAAGAGATAGACATATACCATTGCGGACTTTTTTGTAGAACTTTTTAAGGTGTACAATACTGTAGTACATTATTTTGATCTATCTCGGCGGGTTCAGCCAGCGTTTACAATGTAAGCGCAAAAAAATGTGTTTATTTACGACATTACATTAGAAACCTCTAAAATTATCAGTTTTTCTCTACTATATTATGCATGTATTATACATATAAACCTTTCTCTTGAATTGCTCTATCTATTTAAAACTGCGCAAAATCGATTGCGCAGTTTTAAAGATCTAAGCATATATAGGGACAGACAGACAGGGAAGCGACTTTGTTTTATACTATGTAGTGATACTTACAGAAATATATAGCAATATTAGTATACAGGTTGAAATTGAAAACATGCGACAAATCGAAATGAGAGATTGTACTCATCATTGTGAACAACTTCTACTATGAGAGAAAACCTGAAATCGCGAAAAAAAAATCAGCTGTTCCCTACATTTATGTTCGCATAACTCGTCAAAATGTAGGGAACAGCTGATTTTTTTTTTCGCAATTTAGGTTTGGTCCCATGGTAAAAGTTGTTCATAATGATGAGTACAATCTCCCATTTCGATTTGTCGCATCTTTTCAATTTCACCCTGTATTTTTAGCACAACTTATGAATATTGTCTTTGTTTTAGAACTTGTATTTTACCCAATGTGAGAAAAGTATTCAATGTTATTTTTAAACATCAATAGCCTTATAATTACGCAATCAGCAACTAGCAAACTACAGCCGTGCGATTCTGTAACCATCTCACCGTGAAAGCTTGGGTGAAGTGAGCGTGGAGTGAGCTGTCATTCGCTAGTTATTAACACTATTAAATGCTCACTTCACTTATGATTTCACGGTGAGATTTTTACAGAATCGACCGGCAGCTATGCTGCAGCATAGCTATTCACAACCACTCGATACCCTTCCGTACCGTATTGAACATCAATCAATGTTATCGAAGGAGTCCTCAAAACGCTGTTTACAAGTCCAAAACGCAAAAAATTTGTCACTTTAAATTAAATAGCTATTCTTACGACAGCTGTTTGCTGTCGGGGGTAAGTCAAAGCAGCAGGCTAATTGCGTAACACACTATCAGTAGCAATGGGTTTCATTTTGACAGTTCAACAACATTCATTGCGTTATTTACGTTGTTGAACAGACACATTTTTCCAGCATATGGAGCAATGGATTAGCAATATTCTTCAAAATTATTCAAATTGAGAGTAATAGTGTGTTACGCAATTAGGGTGCTGCCGTGCGATTCTGTAACCATCTCACCGTGAAAGCTTGGGTAAAGTGAGCGTGGAGTGAGCTGTCATTCGCTAGGGATTAACACTATTAGGTGCTCACTTCACTTATGATTTCACGGTGAGATTTTTTACAGAATCGACGGGCTGGTAAAAAAAAATATATGAATGGTAGATTTTTCACCTTCACATTTTGTTTGATCTAGTATGGGAGAATAATGATGTGCCTACTCCAAATAAATTTGGATAAGACTGGACTATAATAATGCGTACTTTCTAGGAAAATTGTCATGTTTTCCATTTTATATGATATCTTTAGACAAAGCTAATCGGCCTTATTACAAAACAACGGTTTTCTTTAGACGCAGGGCCCCAATTCTGTATGTAATTATTCCCCGCGTAATCTTACCACGTACAGTTGTCAAGTGTGGTATTTTGACAGTTCAAACCACGCAAACTTCGCATTCGTTTCGCGCGGTTTCGTTCATTGTATTAATAAAGAATACGTTATTAGCAGATGTCGTTATTAGCCAAGAAATTGATGTGATTTCGAAGTAATAGTGAATTAGGGCCCTGGTTTAGACCATCGAGCCATTTTTGAATGTAGAACTTTATTATAACAGTTTTAAAGTTCTAATTATAAAAACTGACGTTAAAACTGAGTCTGAGAACTTTACCCCAGTCTGTATAAGATCCATCATCATCATCGTCTGCCTAGCCTTTTCCCAACCATGTTGGGGTCGGCTTCCAGTCTAACCGGATGCAGCTGAATACCAGTATTTTACATGGAGCGACTGCCTATCTGACCTCCACAACCCAGTTACTGGGTAATACGATACCCCTTGGTAAGACTGGTTGTCAGATTTTCGGGCTTCTGACTACCTGTAACGACTGTCAAAGATCCACAAATTACAGCCGAAAACATGCTTTCCGAGGCACGGAGAGGTCTCGGTATGTAAAGATGGTCACCCATCCACAGACCAACCGCGGCAAGCGTAGCTTAACCTGATCGATCGACCTGTGCGGCGGTTATTACTTAGCCACGGGCCCCTCAGTCTGTATAAGATCCGAAATACAATAACTGGCTCGCAGGTTTGGACTAGAATTAGTTTTGTAAAAAGACGGATTGTAGTATTACAAGACACAGTGCACACATAAATTATTGTACATACAATCTTACGAAAGCAACAATAAATTCCCAAATCCCTTTTGTAGGTACCTCACTAGTTTTATGATCGTATATGGCCTGAAATTACCATAAAGTACCCTCTAAAGTCACGATTCCTTTTACCTTTTTATATATTTTGTTTTTAGGACATTCAAGTGGGTAACATAGTTTTTTTTTTTCATTTTGCCTTGTGTTATAGTGTTAGGGAGCACAACAAGCCACTTACCCTGTATGTAGTACCTAGCCTATGTACCCGATAAGATTATAAAAGAACTGATTTGTGTTGTAATAATAGAATAGATCGCCTCCTAAAGGATTTATGTTTGTTATTAAATACCGCTTCACGGTGACGTAATTTGTAAATAATATTGCATCATCTTTCGTATTGAAACGGACAGGTTCGTACCTGTCCTCCGCTCATTGGCTAAATAATATTGCATCATCTTTCGTATTGAAACGGACAGGTTCGTACCTGCCGCCCTGGGCGTGCCCTGGGCGCTCGACAAGCAGCGACCTGATCCCTAGAAGAAATCGTAGAAAAATGGGCGAGTATAAATATACCCCACTCTGGAATTATGAGTCAGTCGTAAAATATCACCGGTCGAGTAAGACCACACAAAAGCTACCTATGCTCGACTCCCGGGTCTACTCGCGGTAATTAGCATTAGAATCCAGTCTTAACGTGTATTGTATTAGTCTCATAAGTTATTGTGTAAAAACTCCTTTGCGTATGTTACGCTATTGTCTTTTCTTGTGTTTATGTGTGTCCGTCGTACTAATTAATTGATTACAAGTGCATTTTACCTATGAAATTCACTTGTCTCATTTCACTGATCACCACACCTTATCCACCCTTGCGCCTATATATCGAATAATTTGGTCCTTCGCTGCCGGATTGGTGGTGATTAGTGATGAGTGAACATAGTGCGATAATCACGAGAAGCAAACTGCGTAAGTTGGAGGTCGAGATGAACAAGCGTCGCGGCCTAGAAGCTGACTCTGGGGTGCCGTCTGAAATGGCACCCGGTTCGCCGTCAATAGCACCCTCAACGTCGACGTTTCCTGCCCCTGTGACCCCACTGGCTGGCCCCGGTCGTGTAACCGACCACCGTGAAATCGCCACGCCAGTGAGGTCGGTGAATGTACAGAGGGTAAGATCCACGACGAGCCACGTCTCCTCGAAGAGCGGTCAGAAGAGTGCCGACTTCCTTCGAAGGAGGGTTGAGTACGAGGCTCAGAAGGAATTGGTGCGCCTGAAGGAGAACCTGATACAGAAGAAGCTGGAAGCAGATCTAGCCGAGATAGACGCCGCAGCCGACGAAGACTTATCAGATGATGAAGGAACAACACGTCGAGTGGAAGACTGGGTTTCAGAGACGACTCCCGCAGTAACTAGTGTAGTGCCCGCGCCCGACATGTCCGACCATCCGCCGCCGCCGCGATTAGAATCTGTGTACGTGAAACCCCGCGATGTACCAGTGTCAGTGCCGCCGATCACATATACACCCGCGCTCCGACAGAAGGGTGCGCCCGCCGCAGTACAGTTTCGTGAACCGACGTACCTCACTACGCCCGTCGCGACGGCGAGCGCCCCGCTAGCGCCGGCTAGGGAAGCGCCGGGTAGAGACGCACCTGAGTGGGAGAACACGTACAACGACGACACGGATAGAAGTAGGTCACGTGACAGGAAAATAGACCAGCTCGCGGACGCTATCTCGAACATGGCGCGACCGCGACCGGTACCGAGGCAAGCATACGAGCTGCCACACTTCAATGGAGACCCAGCGGAATGGCTATCGTATAAGAATATGTACTACGATACGACAGCCCTATACAACTTTAAAACACACGAGAACCTAGCGCGCCTAAAAACCTCACTACAGGGGGAAGCTAAGTTAGCAGTGGAGGACCTATTACGAACATCAACTAGCCCGTCAGAAATCATGAAAATATTGGACGAAGAGTTCGGGCATCCGAACCTAGTGCTTGAGTGTGCCCTAAGAAAAGTGCGTGCGTTACCTAAAGTAACAGAAAGTGGCCGCGAACTTAGGAAGTTCTCCACTACAGTGCGAAATTGTGTATCATTGTTAAGAAGTGTACAGGCAAACGGATACCTAAATAACCCACAACTGGTAAGTGAATTATTACATAAGCTTACACCTATACAACGTGCTCAATACGGAGATTTTGCAATGGGTTTGGCTACCAACCAGGGCATAGATGTGCGAGTGTCGCCGAGCTTAGAAATACTCGCGGAGTTTTTGAGCCACCTAGCCAGAGCCACCTCATATTACTTACAGATGAGTGTAGATGTACCTAACAATGCAAATAATACAGTGAAGCCACGAGGCAACACGTCAGCACATAGACCACCCAGAAACATACAAAGGGTTCATGTTACATCTACAGAGAGCGAGCAATCTACGAAGCCGTTTATAGATAAATGTACTCTATGTGGGCAGGTACACAACTTAACTAAGTGTGAAAAGTTTAAAGAACTGAAGGTCAATGACCGCTGGGACCATGTGAAACAACATAGATTATGTTTCAAGTGTATCGTGAAAAAACATGGAAAGAATTTTTGCCGCGCAAATAAATGCTCGGTTTGTAATTATCCGCATCATATACTATTACATACTGAAGTAAATAGTGAAAGTGTCACCAATGTAAGTGACTATAATGGAAAAGCGTTGCTAAAGATAATACCAGTATGTGTAACAGTGAACGGCAAAGATAAGGATTGTTATGCCCTGTTGGACGACGGAGCCACAGTGTCGCTATTAGATGAATCGTTAGCGACGGACGTCAAAGGTCAACAAGTGCCGCTAGTGTTACGTAGTGCGCGCGGTCAAGAGATCGTGGATAGAGCGTCGCGGGTGATCGACGTAGCGGTGCGCGGGCAGAACGGACAATCCTATGAAGTGAAGTGTCGTACGTTAAAGAAATTGGACTTGCCTACTCAGACAGTGCCAGCTGCATTGATAGCTGAGCACGCCCACCTTCGCCACTTGGGTTGCGAAGAAATGAGAGGTGCCCGGCCGCTGCTGTTGCTGGGGCAGGACAACTGGGAGTTGCTAACCAGCCAGGAGATTCGACGAGGGAAATCAGGTAAGCCAGTTGCCTCGTTAACCAGTCTAGGGTGGGTGGTGCACGGGCCTGTGGGTAGCAGTCACTCTAGTGACCAAAGTGTTAATTGTGTAGTCGACTTAAACATTGATTTACATAATATTGTGAAAAAACAGTTCGAGTTAGAGGCTATTGGTATCTCAGAGGTGCCTCGGACGCACCAAGACATTGAAAGAGCGAACAGTACTCTGGATACCACCAGTCGCCAGACAGATAGTGGCGACTGGGAAGTAGGTTCGTTGTGGCGTCGGGACGACCCACAGCTACCCGATGACTATAAACAAGCGCGTCAAAGTCTAGCGGGTATCGAGCGCCGCTTACGTAGAGACTCTGTGTACGCCGCTGCCTACACGGCACAGATAGATAGGTTGATAGAGGAAGGGTACGCCAGTAAAGTAGAAGGCGCGGTCAATTATGACCCTATATGGTATTTACCCCACTTTGGGGTAATGAACCCTAATAAGCCCGGGAAATTAAGGCTAGTATTTGACGCCGCGGCAACTTGTAATGGAACCGTTTTAAATAAAAATGCCGCTCAGTTTAAAGATATATACCCCGAGGCAGTAGCAGCTATACATAGCAAACATTACGTGGGTGACTACTTGGACAGTACGTGGTCTGTCAAGCCGGCCAGCAAGTTAGTCGAGGAGGTGACCCACATCCACGCCAAGGGCGAGTTTGTCATACGGGGGTGGGTCACCAACTCTCAGGAGCTGCGCGACAGACTGCAAGTAGCCTACCTAGCGGGGACAGATCTGAATGGGAAGAGAGGGGTAGCCATGGTTACCGGTAAGGCTAGAGTTGCGCCACAGAAAGTTGTGTCCGTTCCCCGTTTAGAGATACAAGCCGCTGTCTTAGCATGTCGACTAGCCGACACAGTAGAGAAAGAGATAGGTATTCCGATAAGTACTAAATACCTATGGACAGATAGCGAAACAGTATTAAAGTGGATTAATTCCGACGCTTTAGAATTCCAAAGGTTCGTGTCCGACCGCCTAGCGGAGATAGGTTTCAAGTCACAGCGAGGCGACTGGCACTGGATTTCCTCTGCGATGAACCCAGCTGATAAGGCCACCCGATCGGACTGGCCCAATAACGGTGACGAGTGGCTGTCGGGGCCCTCGTTTCTTTTATGTCCACAGGAGGAGTGGCCGACGGGCGTCGACCTCGACGCGGTGGTTGACACACACATGGAAAGAGTACAACGAGTGCACGCGGCTGGGGTGCCGACCGAACCGCTGCTGCGACATGAGCGGCTGCCGACATGGACGCGCGCGTTGCATGTCGTGGCGCGTGTGCTAATTTTCGCAGAGCGCTGTCGCAGGCAACGCACCTCATCCACCGTGCGCGTAGCCCTGCGCGACCTGGACCACGACAAGGTGCAGAGCGATGCCACGGGCCGTGGCATCGCCTGGCACTTCAACCCCCCGGCATCCCCGCATATGGGCGGGTGCTGGGAGCGACTGGTGCGTTCAGTTAAAAATGCAGTCAAGGCGACGCTTAGAGAGCGTGCTCCGCGCGAGGAGGTCCTCTACACCCTCCTCGTAGAGGCCGAGCTAATCATAAACAGCCGGCCTCTCACCTATATCAGCAGCGACAACGAGCACCCGGTGGTGCTGACGCCCAATCATCTCCTGCTGGGCACTGCCGCAGGAGATGCTCCGTGTACGCGTGGGCACGCCACCGACCTCGACTCCCGCCGCATGTGGCGACAGGTGAACGCGCTGGCCGACCTCTTTTGGAGGCGATGGCTGCGCGAGTACCTACCGACGCTGCAGC
The DNA here is from genome assembly GCA_949629135.1 of Eremobia ochroleuca. Taxonomy (NCBI): domain Eukaryota; kingdom Metazoa; phylum Arthropoda; class Insecta; order Lepidoptera; family Noctuidae; genus Eremobia; species Eremobia ochroleuca. The sequence continues at coordinate 6,450,235 of OX451405.1, read as the reverse complement.
AAAGAAATAAGTGGGCAAATAACGTGCCAAACGTGAAAGTGGGGGATGTTGTTTTAATTACCGATCAAGGTAAACCCCGTAACCAGTGGACCCGAGGGGTCATAAAAAGTGTCTATCCCGGTGCGGACTCTATTATACGAGTAGTAGACGTTAGAACAAATCATGGGGTCCTGCGTCGACCCGTTGTCAAGGTTGTTGTACTTCCTACGAACGGAGAAGTAATCGGTTGAACCCTCTTACTGGGGGTGGGATTGTTAGGGAGCACAACAAGCCACTTACCCTGTATGTAGTACCTAGCCTATGTACCCGATAAGATTATAAAAGAACTGATTTGTGTTGTAATAATAGAATAGATCGCCTCCTAAAGGATTTATGTTTGTTATTAAATACCGCTTCACGGTGACGTAATTTGTAAATAATATTGCATCATCTTTCGTATTGAAACGGACAGGTTCGTACCTGTCCTCCGCTCATTGGCTAAATAATATTGCATCATCTTTCGTATTGAAACGGACAGGTTCGTACCTGCCGCCCTGGGCGTGCCCTGGGCGCTCGACAAGCAGCGACCTGATCCCTAGAAGAAATCGTAGAAAAATGGGCGAGTATAAATATACCCCACTCTGGAATTATGAGTCAGTCGTAAAATATCACCGGTCGAGTAAGACCACACGAAAGCTACCTATGCTCGACTCCCGGGTCTACTCGCGGTAATTAGCATTAGAATCCAGTCTTAACGTGTATTGTATTAGTCTCATAAGTTATTGTGAAAACTCCTTTGCATATGTTACGCTATTGTCTTTTCTTGTGTTTATGTGTGTCCGTCGTACTAATTAATTGATTACAAGTGCATTTTACCTATGAAATTCACTTGTCTCATTTCACTGATCACCACACCTTATCCACCCTTGCGCCTATATATCGAATATATAGAAAAACAATCCTTTTTTCGGGTTATAACTTTTTCCGAAGGCCACAACTTCAAGTCCAAGACTTTAAGACCAACTTCAAGACTTTAGTTACTGTTGACCAATCACCTATCTATTACCCACCTAGTATAGAGGACACATGTGTTACGCAATTACCCTGAGCCTTAGGGTAATTACGTTGTTGCCTTAGGGTAATTGCGTAACACATTATTAGTAGCAATCGGTTTCATTTTGACAGTTCAACAACATTCATTGCGTTATTTACGTTGTTGAGGAGACACTTTTGTCGAATATATGGAGCAATGGATAATATTAGCAATATGCTTCAAATTAATTCAAATTGAAAGTTATAGTGTGTTACGCAATTAAGGTGCTGGTTCAATTAGAACAACACTGTTCCAAGTAGATTTTTATATTTATGTTGCATCCGATTGATTCGTTGCCTATGTTTTTCATAAAATAACTCTTTAATTTAGTTACATTTCCCGATAGCAAATTAATGAACTTACTCTTTCAAAAAGTACCTACCTTGGGGTAGACTTGTTCTTGAGTGGATACCGCGTGAATCGGCGAATGTAAAGTAGGACGCTCTCATGCTATGTGGAGCTTCGCAGTATGGCTGGTAGCAGCTGGATGAGAGTTGCCGAAAATCGAGCTGAATGGCATGCAATAGGAGAGGCCTATGTCCAGCAGTGGACTGCTGTAGGATGATGATTAAGATAAAACTACTATGGTTCGCATGTGGCGATGTAGATGTCGCCACAATGCAGCCTGTCTGTTGCCTTTATACGCCTTAATTAAGCTTTATTCAAATCAGTTCAGCCGGAATTAATTTGAATGACGCTTGCCACAAGGATATCACTCTCACCACAACTCACTCACTATTATTGTTTGTTACAAAAGATTAATTTTTTTTTAGTTTGTTTTGATTGTAATTATGTTATTGTTTAGTTGTCATCTGCCGCTGTCGCGGGCGCATCTTGATCAATGTATGTGTTGTCTTTGGTCCCTGGCCCTGACATCAAGCGCTTGAGTACGAGGCTTTTGGCTACGTTGTATATTTTATGTCTTTTTATTTTTTTATTTTTCATTATTATTTTGTTTTTTATTTGTAACGTGCGTTTTGTTTGTGCAGAATAAAGGATTTTCTTTCTTTCTTTCTTTATATATAGGAATTTACAATTACAGCAAACCATGCGGGCCGCTGGCGGACGCATCTTCACCCATTCGCAAAAGCCGCGATGAAAATGTTATGAAGAGCGCAGCAGGCCGTACGAACGGCCGGCGGGTTCAGTGATTGTTCTTATTAGCAGGCCGTGCGGTCCGCTACGATCTCGCTTACTCAACCATGTAATTTTTTTAGAGCACGGCCTGCTGTTATAGAGAAACGAAAGCGCAACACAACGCAACATATCCCTTTGCAACCGGGAGTAAAAAACTCGCATAGATCATTAAAAACTTATTAATCCTTTGGAAAGTATTCAGAGGTCTTGGGAAAAACACTGAAAAAAATCTCATGCAAGCTGGTCTTCAGCAGTCAGACCCTCACATACGTGAGGTTCAGGAATAATTTGCTAGTCTCTCGATCGTGCTCAGAATTTTATAAGGTCGAAACTCACGATCACTTCAACTCGGTTGGAAAGGGATATAGGTGGCGTGCCTTACTCGAAAACTTACGACCGCATAGCGGTGAGAGTAATAAACTATGACCTGCAGGGTAATTGCGTAACACACTATCAGTAGCAATGGATTTCATTTTGACAGTTCAACAACATCCATTGCTTTATTTACGTTGTTGAGCTGACACACTTTTCGAACATATGGAGCAATATGCTTCAAAATGATTCAAATTGAGAGTAATAGTGTGGTACGCAAGTTGGGTGCTGGGTTATGACATAGGATATACTTTTATCCCGGTAGTACCTTCCCCTGGGATAATTTCTAACTAATCGTTCATAGTCAGAAATAGTGATATGCATAAAATCTAGTAATATCAGTGCCTAGCATCATTAACCCTAACTCTTAATCAGACTAGCCAGAACGGATAGTAGTTGCTGAACACGGACGAGTGATATATCACCACTAATCAGAGCTGGATGGACCGAATACAGTTGAAACTTTCCGGTGAATGGTCCAACTGTCATTGGTATTAGATTGATCCATTTGAAGTAAATTATTGAACTAACTCATTGAACTATTGTACTTAATCTAGCTTTGGCATAAGGCCGGGACTCCACCAAAGCAGAGATGTGTGCGGTGTGCTGTGTGCTGTGCGAGAACAGATGTTTTTCAGCTTGGGGGACTCCACCAAAGCGGAGACGTGTGCGGTGTGCTGTGTGCCGTGCCAGAAGAGATGTTTTTCAGCTCGGGTGCGAAAGGTAGACGATGTCACTATTATTACAAAAAAGTAGCTGGCGCGCGCGCGGGGCTCTGCGGGTTGCTGGCGGGCGAGAGGGGGTAGGGTGACATCTCTCACTGCACGCCGTTCACATCTCTCGTCTCCACTGTGCATTGTCCGCGAACATCTCACATCTCCGCTTCCATCGCTCCATACAAATATTACACATCTCCGCACAGCGATCTTCACTGAAGCTGAGCAGAGAGGAGATGTGTCAATAACTCAATTCTATTGGTTTTTTAAAAAACATCTCCTCTCCGCTCGTCTCGTCTCCGCTTTGGTGGAGTCCCGGCCTAAGAGTTAGTTCAATTATTCTAGGCTCTGAGGATACCTAGGTAAGCTAGGCTGTCATATTTTACTGTGATCAATAATAATAATAATTATTTATTTATTTCAGACATAAATCTCGTCCATAGTTTTACACTCATATGTACATTTGAATTATAGACTATTTTAAATTCTAATCAGATAAAAACCCAAAATAAATTGTGATTAATTAAATTTAAATATTAAACAAACTCGTTAAAAAAAAATAAAAATTATAAAAATGTCAGAATCTCTGGATGGGTGACCACCTTTACATACCGGGACTCCTCCGTGCCTCGGAAAGCCGTTGGTCCCGGCTGTCATTCGTGGATCTTTGACAGTCGTTACGGGTAGTCAGGAGCCCGAAAGTCTGACAACCAGTCTTACCAAGGGGTATCGTATTACCCAGTAACTGGGTTGTGGAGGTCAGATAGGCAGTCGCTCCATGTAAAATACTGGTATTCAGCTGCATCTGGTTAGACTGGAAGCCGACCCCAACATAGTTGCGAAAATGCTAGGCAGATGATGATAAAAATGTCAGAATCGTATTAAAAAAAATGAAATGTTAAATATAAAATTGTCAAATTGTAAAAAGTTATAAAAATGTCAAAATATTAGATAAGAATAAAAATTCTATGAACTGCAAACAAAATAAAAATATTACAAAAAATCCATGACAACTCTTTTACATTTTTACCTGCCCCAAGCCCGATATACGGGTGGATGTAAGGTTTGCCAGTACTGCATGAATGGCCCGTCCATCCTATTGGTAACAACGGTAAGAAGACTGTTGCCGCGGCTCCGCACTTCACTTGCTATCGAGGTCGCCCTCTTACGCATGCTGGCATAAGGATTGGTTATTGGAGATTTGATGGAGGGGCTCGACGTGGTCAAGTAATAACAGCCGCAAGGGTCGATCGCTCAGGTTAAGTTGTGATTGTCGCGGGTGGGTCGTGGGTGGGTGGTGCGGTGGATTCATAGATTCATTCATTCATTCATCATTCATTCATAACCGTCGTTACAAGTAGTCCGAAAGCCCAAAAGTCTGATCACTAGTCTTACCAAGGGGTAGCTAATAGGTAATACGGGCTGGTGTCCGCAACTCCATGTCAATGCACGTATTTTGCGTACGGTATAAGTACCAAGGGGTATCATACAATCCAGTAACAGGATAATACGATACCCCTTGGTATCGTATTACCCTGTTACTGTATTGTAATATATCCCTTGTGGAGTGGAGTGTGGATTGTGGAGGCCAGATAGGTAGTTGCTCCATGTAAAATACTGGTATTCAGCTGCATCCGGTAGACTGGAACCGACTCCAACCTAGTTGGGGAAACGATAGGGAGATCGATTTTATTGAAGATTTGTTGACCTTGATGATGAGTTATTTTATTGGGTAAGATTTTGTGTTTTGTGTACCCAGTAACTGGGTTGTGGAGGTCAGATAGGCAGTCACTACATACAAAATACTGGTATTCAGCTGCATCCGGTTAGAATGGAAGCCGACCCCAACTAACATAGTTGGGAAAAGGCTAGATTGGGGATATGGTTTATGCCAAAAGGCAAAAGGAACCCGGGGAAACGTTCGTTATTAAAAAAAAAAAAACATGAAATTAAAATTCAAATATCAAGGAACCAAAAAATCAGGAATACCAACAGAGGTGTTAAAACCCTTTTCACAAAAGAAAACAACCGACTACCAAAAAAACACTACAAAGTGCAAAATAACAGTCATATCAGAAGTCGTTGGCAAAAACATTATTTGAAGAGTTCCATCGAGCTCATCATCAGATCTTGATGACGATGGGACCAATTGGGTCTTTCAAACAAAAAAGAATTTTCCAAATCAGTCCAGCTGTCTTCGAGTAATCGGAAAACATAAATTAAAAAAAAGATTCCGATAAACTGAGAACCACTTCCTTTTTTGAAATCAGTTAAAAATTAAATAAAAGAAGGAATCACCTAATATATAGAAAAAGAATAACAAATTTTAAAAATACAGATGCGGTATATGGCTATTACTCATTTCACAAAGGAAACATCAAAATGCAGGGTTTATATCTTTACATTATAATTTATTATGGTTTCAGTAGATTTCATTAAAATTCAAACGGAGGAATTCGTATTAGCTGTGCGGCGAGGCCAGAAAATGAACGAGTGGGTAAATTAGAAGCAGAAGCTTCTATTTCGTTTACAGGTTGGCACATCGACGCGCATACTGTAACCATGAATCCAGCACACTGCCATGATAGGGGGAAGAAAAGGTTCATTTGACTGCGTAGGTTTTGCACTTTTGTATGTAAACAGCTATTCAATTTCCTTGACTTTATCTTAAAATTATGACACACTATCAGCGCCCGCGGTTTCACCCGCATAAGTCTCGATCCCGCAGGAATATCGGGTTAAAAGTATTATATGTGTTAATCCTGGTTATAAACTACCTGTGTGCCAAAATTCATCAAAATTGGTGCAGTCCTTTGAACGTGAAGAAGTAACAAACACACTCACAAACTTTCGCCTTTATAATATTAGTGTGATTCAAACGTCCTTCAGAATGTGTCGTTATTACTTGATTGAGAAAGGTATTCAAAGAAATCAGCCTGGGTTGTCCCAATACAGGAAAAACAACCGACTTCCAAAAAAACACTACAAAGTGAAAAATAATTTTAATTTTGGAAGTCGGTGTCGTTGGGGCTGCATTTTGGTTTTTTGACACCGACTTCCGAAATTAAAATTATTTTTCACTTTGTAGTGTTTTTTTGGAAGTCGGTTGTTTTTTTTTATATAAAAAATTTTATTTTTCACTTTTTAGTTATATCTACTCCAATCAAATTCATATAAACACTACTTGCTATGTAAATATCAGTGACAGGAAGCTGCATCTGCGTTTATAGGGTACAGACGTGATGTTATGTTGTGCGATTGCGTAAACAATGCATACATATGCGATAGCAGCAATCGCGGTTGTTTTACTGGTATTAATTATTATTATAATAAAAAAATATATAACCTTTGTAGTGAGTACAGGCGTGATATTATGTTGTGTGATGGTGTAAACAATGCTTAGATATGCTATAGCAACAATCGCGGTTAATCTGCTGTTATTTATTGAAGAGTTCCCCCGATTTCTATAAGATCCCATCATCAGATATTGAAATGGTGACAATGGGACCACACGGGAAGCACCAGCTTTCAAATAAAAAAAGAATCATGAAAATCGGTTCACCCAGTCGGTTATTATGAGGTAACAAACATAAAAAAAAAAAAAAAAAAATATACCGGCGAATTGATAACCTCCTCCTTTTTTTGAAGTCGGTTAAAAACAAGAAGATAATAGAGAATTGCGAGCAGTAGTGGCCTAGTGGTAACCCGACTTACGATTTGTAGGTCGTTGGTTCGAACCCAGTCAGGCGTTTTACTTTCTGTAAATTATTTCATCACCATTGCTCTCAAAATGGTGAAGGAATACATCGTCACGAAACCGGCATGTCCTAAAACCAACAATTCGAAGACACGTGACATTTGCTAACCTACACTTGGCTCGCGTGGTGAATTACGGCCTATTCCCTCTCACTTAGAGTTGGCTTGTGTTCCCAGCATCATCATCATCTGCCTAGCCTTTTCCCAACTATGTTGGGGTCGGCTTCCAGTCTAATCGGATGTAGCTGAATACCAGTATTTTACGTGGAGCGACTGCCTATCTGACCTCCACAACCTAGTTATTGGGTAATACGGTGTTCCCAGCAACGGGAACATTATAAACTAATTATGTAAGTATGTAGAATTGTAGAATCACCACAATACCAACATCTTCGTTGTTTTCATAGCTCATCAGCGACCTCTAACGGGGCGCAGGATAATAAGTTTATTTGTTAAATTAATATTCATCAGCACGAGCGCGGTACTGTCTCTCTGCTTCTAATTGAATGTTACAATTCAATACCACAATCCTTGCTTGTGTATCCTACTTCTTTAACTATTATTGTGATGGCTAGGCAGACACATACAACGTGTAACGTTAAATGCGCAAAACCTCAGACACCCCAACTGATTTTTAATTCAATTGACCTATTTCAGAGAGAAAATAAGTCATTAAAAAAATCGTAAAGGTGCTGTTTTAGTTTTACTGGCCATTCTGATCGTTTCTTGCGTCTACGACGACGCTTTATCGAGGGAGGAGTCGTCACCGGGCCGCTGCGCCGCGCTGACATTGGGTTGCTTGACCTATTAATTAATAGACACGGCAACGTTTTTAATGAAGATTTTTTGCAAAATGTGACCTATATTAAAAAGTTGTTCAATTAATTCTGCTCGTTATTCTGATCAAACTATTTTCAGGCTTTACGCATTTAACGTTACACGTTGTATACATGCTGACTAGCTTACCTTTTCACTACAGAGCCAAGATAAGAGTGAAAACAGGATGGTAGGGATATCGAGGTGGTCCTGTCGAGGCGTGGTAGTGGTGGAGTGGGAGCAATGACTGGCTCAACCCAGCGTAGGGCACGTCACAATAGTGGCGGGCCGACCCGTTGTGAGGCAGTGGCTGGAGAGTCGGCATGGCGCCCTTGTTTTCCAGCTGACACAGGTATTGACTGGACATGGGTGCTTCGGAAAGTACCTGTGCCGCATAGGCCGGGAACCTGCACCGGGTTGCCACCATTGCAACTGTCTCGACGATACGTCGCAGCATACCCTCGAGGAATGCCCTGGTTGGGCAGTGCAGCGCCGTGACCTCGTCGCGGCGGTTGGTGCTGCGGATACTCTCTCGCTTCCGGACGTGGTCCAGTCCATGGTCGGAAGTAAGAGCGCTTGGGACGCCGTCGCCTCCTTGTGCGAGGAAGTGATGGTCGCGAAGGAGGCGGAGGAACGGGAGAGAGAGGAGACAACCTCTTTCGCAATAGCAGACGCACCGGGCGCCCGAGGACGCGTAACGATCTCCGGCCGCCTTAGGGTGAGGCCTGCAGGCAACAGACTTGGAGAGTTTGTTGCCTGAACAGTGAAAGACCCGAGACGGCGGCGCGCCGTGTTCCGCACGCGCCTCTCTCTAGAGGAAGGGTGGCTGTATGCGGCTACTGAGGGTGACGGGGTTCGCATGGATTCACGCGGGCCAACACCTGGCCGGGGGAGCGTGACGAAATGCGCAAGCACTCCATCACTCCGGCTAAAGGTAGCGGCAGAACACCGTGTGGTTTTAGTCAATGAGAGTCTGACAGACTCGACTGACAGACTCGGACATCCATGAGGATTTCCACACGAAAAAAAAGGGACATCGACGTGAAAACTATTACCATGGATTCCGAATATGATTCTAAATACTCGAGCATAGAAATTACTCGTCGGTTATTAAAATTAGCTGTTCCATACATTTTGACCGCGTAGGTTCAAGTTTCTATGAAAGAGTAGATTTTTGTTTTGAAACAATTTTAAACATTTTTGGAAGTAAGTTTAAAGTTGAATGCTTGCAGTGCTCTATTAGACCTACAAAGCTACGTCAGCGCTTGAATTATAGCAAATTGTAGCCTTTTCCGTTTAAAAGTAATAAGCCAAAAACTGACAGAAATAAAAAAATCGGGGTTTTTCGAGTACCACGCAGTTAGCTCAGGTCTTCTAAAGCTATAAACTTGGTTTTACACTATTAGTCTATATTAACAACATCCCTAAAAATCAATATACTGCATTTTTTTGCGACCTACGATGTTTTAATTTTTAACGTTTAAGAAAATCTGTCCCAATAATCAGTTCGTTGGCAAAAATCCTGACATTTACGCAAATATTCGATTTTTCAAAATAACCCGAGACATAAACAAGCCTTTCAATAAAGGAAGCCTTATTTCCAAATGCGTAAGCAGATTTCTAAACACCTTCGTCTTAAATAGAGACGAGACAGACCCACAATAAACCATCCTTAACAGAGCACCCTAACTCTATATTTAATTAGATGCATCACAGACCCGACCCGTCAGGGTGATTACTGATTAGGCAACGCTTTGACCTATTTACCCATTCCCGGCAAACTACCTTATCGTATCTTTGGGTATGTTTTCTTTACTTATGTAGTTTATCCTCACGCTCTTTGGGGAAGTTTTAAAATCAGATTATTGAAATTGTTATTTGTAACAGTCAAGCAGAACTATTTAATACTTATCTGTACTTTTACTTACTAGTAATAATGCTGAATAGTTTGTTTGTTTGAACGCGCTAATCTCTGGAACTAATAAAAATAGTCGGAATTAAAAAAATATTTTTTGCATTTGATATCCCAATTCTTGAGGCATATATACAACATTATTTTATTATGTTGCAAACCTGAATATAGTTTGTTCAGAATAAGTAACTGAATCGACTCCAATAATTTTTAAACCATCTTATTTTTTTTTTTGCTCATCTTATACTTTTATCTAAAGAGTAATTATGACAATTTGAAGTTTTTTCCATACAATGACTGTCAAACCGCAATATTTATTCCTCAGATCATCAGAGAGTTCCGCGTCAAGCTGTCTGCTCTATTTCGTCAATGCGTGGGAGTTCCAGTGCCTTAGGAATCGTCTGGACACGCTCGTTCCATCATAGACCTCATCCATCGCTTTCCATCAGGCGTGATCGAGGTCAAGAGTCAGCAATAAAAAAATAAAAAATAAACATAAAAGCTATCTGGCTATTGAAAAATCAGCCTTAAGTAACATAGGTAGACATCACGAAACCCTCCACAATTCGCAATAATAAATCCTGACATAGCCCTAAAATAAGCAGAAAAATATTTCTCTTCTATATTATTATCTTTCCATTAACCAAATAGTTTCTATCATTAACTCAATATCAAAGTCTGAAGAGTGACCAAAACTATCAATAACTGTCCGAGGGTATTATTAATTATATAAGTAATCAGCGAAATATGAGGTAGAGAAAATGATTCTGTTTTCGTCTAGAACAAAGATGAGTTCTTCTTGTGTTTGCTTGGTCATGTAAAGTTATCAATCTAGCCAGCCAATTGAAGTACAAAGGTGGATGTAGGTCTTGCGTCACATCTTCGTTTCGCCCATAAATATCTACATACTGTCAAACATAGGTCCTTCAAATTATTGCCATTTATTGATGAGGCGAGAGGAATAATATTGGAGGAGACAAGCTGGTATTCAGCTGCATCCGGTTAGACTGGGAACCTACCCTAGCATTGTTGGAAAAGGCTAGGCAGATGATGAAACATAGAACCTTTCAATTATTGCCATTTATTAATGAGATCAGCGGAATAATATTGGTCAGCTGCATCTGGTTAGACTGGAAACTGACCCCAGCATTGTTGGTAAAATGCTAGGCAGATGATGAAACATAGAACCTTTCAATTATTGCCATTTATTAATGAGATGAGCGGAATAATTTTGATCAGCTGCATCTGGTTAGACTGGAAACTGACCCCAGCATTGTTGGAAAAAGGCTAGGCAGATGACGAAACGCACAACCTTTCAATTATTGCCATTGATTAATGAGATGAGCGGAATACTTTTGGTCAGCTGCATCTGGTTAGACTGGAAACCGACCCCAGCATTGTTGGGAAAATGCTAGGCAGATGATGAAACATAGAACCTTTCAATTATTGCCATTTATAAATCCGCTACAGGTTATGACTCGTAATCTGTAGCGGAAATACTACATTCATTCGCACAGCATACTCATTCCTGGTAACAGCAAATGCTCAACTACCCACAAGTTACATGATTTACTTTTGGTTTATATAATTACCCACTTTTGTTTTTTTATTTTTTGATTTATTCCTTCTCTTTATTTGTTATTCTTAGTTTTAGCCATAAAAGAAAGAAAAAGAAAAAATCTTTTTAGTAGATTAAATTGTTTGTGGTAATAATGAATAATGAATGAACTGTAATGCATATAGTGTACGATTTTATCATAACTTACCTAGGGGACCGGCACTGTACTCCTTAACACAGGTTATCTATTAACTAGGAATACAGCACCTTACCCTCCATTTTATTGTAGTCTTTGTATACTATGAACGATTCTGTAAATTGTTATTATGTACTACAATGTTTTTGAGGAATAAAGATTATTATTATTATTATTATTATTAATGAGATGAGCGGAATAATTTTGGTCAGTTGCATCCGGTTAGACTGGAAGTCGACCCCAACATCCTTGAGAAAATGCTGAGAAGATGATGATTGATGAGAGAAATAATATTTTTGAAATCTCATCGAAAGGAGAGCATTGGCGTTTATCGAAATCGTAAGGCTTATTCGATTCTCGGTCAAAACCGCGATCAAACTTTCAGGCGTATCTTTAATACTTTTCATAGTTTTTTTTTTTTTATGACAGCTGGGACTGTTAATCTAGTCACTCGAAGTGCACCGAATATACAGGTTCAAATAAAAACAGCTAGCGGAACTCCGCAGATGGCTATCGATATCTAAACATAATAAAACAAAAAAGGAATTAATTTGATGACTTTGTAGCAGTATCTACAGCACCACATACTAACTACGCGTCATACTAACGGCACGCGAAACCTTGCATATCGCAAGCAGAGTTTACCGCGAAAATAGCATATATTTACAAAGGCCCGACATGATTCATCCGGCAGTTGCCCACTAGACACGACACCCTTCTGGTCGCAGGGTCTTCCCTTTTCTGTGGAGGATGAGTGAACTTTACACCCTACTCAAAAATCAAAATCAAAAGTCATTTATTCAAACTAGGCTGAGAATCAGCACTTTTCGAACGTCAAAATTACAAAAGACAGTCCCCCAAAACGCCCGCCCTTCACCACTTCCTAGTGCTTTCGCTGGGAAGAAGAAGTGGCGCAACAAACTCCCCAGCAGCACAGCTGTCTGTTCAGTTAGAAAACTCATACCTCTATAATTTTTTTGTGTGGTCATCAACCGAACTTGAACTTAAAAATCATTTTTTGTGTACCGATACTTCACAGAAGTATCGATATCTAAACGATAAAACACATGAAAACAGATTTTCTCAACTCATACTACAAGTATCAACACTCCCAACCAACTCCCCAAAAAAAAACATAAATTATTGAATTTTTTATTTTATCGTGTTTAGATAATCGATATCCATCTCTTCTGCTGAGTTTCGGCTAGATAATTTTATTTGACCCTGCATAGTTACTATCTTCGAAGTAATCGCAGTAAGGACGGCTTGACCCAATAGAAGATATTCCACAAACAAAACATAAATACCTATGACACTAAGAGAAAAAACCCATAAAAAATCCTCTACGGTAGAGTCGCGAAACGGGCAATTAGTCCTCATTGAGCCCAAGATTTCTGTGCTTTGCATAATTGATACCACTTTACCCTCCCTTTTAAATATCTTGCAATGGTTATAATTCTTTATTGTTCCTTTTCTGTAGTTCTATGAAGGTATTTTTAACCATTTGTGTATCTTTCGAGTTCTTTAGTAGTGGTTGTGTCTGAATTTTAACTGTGACAAGAGACGAACTTAAGGGATTCAGGTTAATTATAGAACCCATATTTCATGGCGTACATAGAAAGAAAGAAAAGAAAGAAAGAAAAAACGTTTAATCTGCACAAACAAAACGCACGCTACAAATAAAAAACAAAATAATAATAAAAAATAAAAAAGACATAAAATATACAATGTAGCCAAAAGCCTCGTACTCAAGCGCTTGATGTCAGGGCCAGGGACCAAAGACAACACATAGGAACTTGAATTACTCCTAGAATTGATGCTTATAGATACGTTACTGAGCAGTGGTGGCCTAGTGGTCACGGTCGCGACTTACGAGTTGTAGGTCGTAGGTTCGAACCCAGACAGACGCTTTATTTTGTGTAAATTATTTCATCACCACTGCTCTCAAAACGGGGAAGGAAAACATTGTGAGGAAATCGGCATGTTTTAGAACCAAAAAATTGAAGATATGTGACATCTTCCAACCCGCACTGGGCCCGCGTGGTAGATTATAGCCCACTCCTTCTCGAAGAGAGGAGGCCTGTGTCCCAGCAGTGTGAACAATAGAGGCTGATAAGGATTATGAGGTGATACGTTATTAATAGTTATACAACGTGTAACGTTAAATGCGCAAAACCTGAAAATAGTTTGATCAGAATAACGAGCAGAATTAATTGAACCACTTTTTAATATAGGTCACATTTTTCAAAAAATCTTCATTAAAAACCTTGCTGTGTCTATTTATTAAATAGGTCAAGCAAGCCAATATCAGCGCGGCGCAGCGGCGCGCTGACGATTCCTCCCTCGATAAAGCGTCGTCGCAGACGCAAGAAACGATCAGAATGGCCAGTAAAACTAAAACAGCACATAAAACCTATACAATTTTTTTATGACTTATTTTCGCTCTGAAATAGGTCAATTGAATTAAAAATCAGTTGGGGTCTCTGAGGTTTTGCGCATTTAACGTTACACGTTGTATAGTTACTTAGTATAGGCAAAATAATCTATTAAATCAATCATTTGTAAATTACGGAATAAAGATTATATATATATAGACGTGTTTGATATTTAGTTTATGTAAGGAAGGCTGTAGATCCACATAACTGTACTCTTTATATATTTTTTTCTTTTTTTTGTTTGTAAAATGGCTGGTCTAACGTTTTTTTTAAAACGGAATTCGTATTTTTGACGTTTGACAAATATAATTATTATTATTCTTGAGTCTTGTTACTTGATAGTTGTTGACCTGGTTTCACCTGAATTCATTTGAAATTTCCTGGTAATCTGTTCCCAAATTGCTGATATTATACATGTATGCACTGATTCCTGCCAACGTGTAATTTTTATAGTCTTGATGTCGAGCTTCGCATCATAAGCTAACCACACTATCTGGTGTAGCGAATTCTCCAAGTAAATATGTTTTTGCTTTACTTTTAGATGCCGTGAGGTTGTGCTGGAACTGCTTTAGCAATGTTTAAACCTTATTTTGTACCCATATTCAAGGCAAATAAATGATTTATCATTTCTGAATAGACTCCTTGTAGACTGTAGATTTGTTGACAATTTTCTATTTTATTAAGTACCTGGTACTTGTTGACAGGCGTACACTGTCCTGTACCTATTAACAATGTATTTTGAAAACATTGTCAAAGCCAATTATTTTCAAAAGAGTAATCGTGGAGTTTCTTGCCGGCTCTTTCTCCATAGGAAACGACTAATTGGAATCATGCACCTAGCTTCTGATGTTTCATCCCCTGAAAAAATATTTTGATTTTGATTATGATAATTATAAAGTATAATAGTCATGAGATATTTTTTTGTTCACCGTAATCGAAAGAACCAACTTAAAATAGAATTCAACTCCTATTCTGTTCAAGAACACGATTATAGTCTAGATTTTAGACGCAGACAGTTTGAAACTAAAATACATTTCGTGGGTAGTTCAAAATATCGGCTGCCATTACGGTGGCATCATGTCGACGTTTCGTCTATGCACGAGAGTTTAAAAACTCATTTAAAATAACTGGGACAACTATAAAGGGTGTAGGGAGGCCATGAAATTTCGGGCACCAAATTATTTCATGAAAGTACACTTTCAATGCCTACTAGTTATGTATTAGAGCAGAAGAACAAATCTAATATATCGCACGTGCAAAAACGTCACTTATGCAATTTGGGAGGGTTGTAAATTATAAACGTTTACATTATTTTATTACAAAATTGTGAGATGTTCGCTTTACCTTTAGTATGAAGTTCAAAATTGTAGTTTAAATATTACCAGTTAATTTCTTTAGTCAAGAAGAATTATACTTTATAATAGGATGGCGAATTTTCAAACGCTTCTCCTGAAATATTCCATCATTTGCATAAGTGACGTTCTTGCACCGTAGGTGCGATATAGTAATAATAAAGCTGAAAATTTTGTTTGTTTGTTTGTTTGAACGCGCTAATATCTGGAGCTACCAATCGAATTAAAAAAAAACTTTTACCATTTGATAGCCTGATTATTGGAGTGACAAGCATGGATAAAGTAAGGAATGAGTATATTAGAGGAAGTTTAAAAGTGGCGCCAGTTACAGAAAAATTGAAAGGAAGGCGTTTGTCTTGGTATGGACTGGACATGTAATGAGGAGGCATGAAACGCATGTAACGAAAAGAGTGATGAATATGAATGTAGATGGATGGAGAGGGAGGGAAGGGCCAAAGAAAAGATGGATGGATGGTGTGAGGAATGATGTGAAAGAGAAAGGAGTAAATGATGCCATCACTTCTAACAGGGAAGAATGGAAAAAGAAAACGTGTTGCGCCGACCCCAAAAAATGGGACTAAGTCAGTAAGATGATGATTTGATAACCTAATTCTCGAAGAAGGCAAACAATAAAACAAAACTCCCGTGGCTATTTTTTCGTTTTTGCTTAGCCTTTTTCCTAACTTTTTTGACGTGATAACGTCTTATAAATCGATGAACGCCGGCTGCACGCACGAAAAAATATGACTCATTTTCACGTTCCGCCTGAGCCGAGCGTACAAGCGAGAGCCATAGAGAGGAACGATCGGCTGAAGCGTTCGGCTTGTGACGCATCTATCTTTCTTTATATTATACAAAATAATGATAATTCAGTGATAATAATTCAATTCGATTCATAAAAGTATGCAATGTTTCATTAATGTTTTCTTATAAAATTATCGTCCGTAAACAGACTTTACAGACAACCAATTTTTTTTTCTCTTAGTTTTTAGGCTCTTGAGGGTCCTAGCGTAATATTATATAATAGTCTATAGCCTTCCTCAAGAATAGGGTTATCAAAAGCAAAATTTTCAAAGACTAGAGATTAGCGCATTCTAACAAACAAACTCTTCAGCTTTATTATAATTGTAGTATAGATACCAACACGCTTATTAAAATTTCCAATCTACTAATACATCCAAAACATGGTCTCCTTACAGAAAATGTACAAGTTTTCGGTATTTTCGGCGGAGTGAGCCTGCCGCGAACTGCACAGGTGTGCTGGTCGTTAAGTACGGAGACACTTCTCCAACTTTTGCCACTTCCAGGTTATTATAAAAGTGGTAACAGATTTTCGGGTCTGGATCTTCGGTGTTCCGTGAATCTGCGTCAGATTTTGGATGAATGATGGTTTGCGTCTGATCTTTGTGTTTAGATGGAGATACAACACGTATGATAAAGTGAACTGTGCTTTAAGTAGGTAACTACTAAGTAAAGGAAATCTTAAAGCATGGAGCGACTGCCTATCTGACCTCCACAACCCAGTGACTGGGTAATACGATACCCCTTGGTTAGACTTTTTGTCAAAGTTTCGGGCTTCTGACCACCCGTAACGACTGTCAAAGATCCACGAATGACAGCCGGGACCAACGGCTTAACGTGCTTTCCAAGGCACGGAAGGTCTTGGTATGTAAAGATGATCACCCATCCACAGGCCAACCCCGGCAAGCGTAGCTTATCCTGATCGATCGACCTGTGTGGCTGTTATTATTTAGCCACGGGCCTCTTCAAGAATATTCTAGATTAAGAAAAATAGAATATGCACCAATTACCAATTTTTTTTTTCTCAATTTTTGAAAGTTTTATTTTAGAACCTGCGACCCGCTTTGCACATTGTAGGTAGTTGTTCCTAATACGCATTTTTAAAACCATACAAAATATCTAGTAATTGCTGACAACCAAGAGCGTTCCAAGGTACATAACATATTATTCAAAATCAAAATCAAAAGTCAAACTAGGCTGAGAATCAGCACTTTTCAAACGTCAAAATTACAAAAGACAGTCCCCCAAAACGCCTGCCCTTCACCACTTCCTAGTGCTTTCGCTGGGAAGAAGAAGTGGCGCAACAAACTCCCCAGCAAATGTATTAGGTATATACTTACCACAACATTACCCCATAATGTAGGATTTGTATCAAAGCATCCTATTGTCGAAACAGCAAAGTCTTGCCCGCTAATGGAACGGGCAAATAATGCACTATTGAGGCAGATAGGCACTTGCCCATACTGCCCATAGGGCTATAGAGGGCTGATAGCACTTATCTTCATGCCCGTTTTCTCTTAGAAGGTAGGCAAGACGCTGAGTGTAATAGTCAATGTTTGCACTCAAGCCGGTTTGAGACTACGATAATCTTAAGGATAGATGCAGATTGCAGATGTATGAAAGTATGTATGGTGACTCAGTAAATAAAGATTTAGATCTGCAAATGTTTTGGCAAAAGTGATTTAATTCGGTTCGCAGAAGAAATGGTGTTCGCTGTTCGGTTTAGAAAAGAGAATCAGGCGATGACCTTCCTTTAGACATCATTCCGTATGTATACAACGTGTAACGTTAAATGCGCAAACCCTCAGACACCGCAACTGATTTTTAATTCAATTGGCCTATTTCAGAGAGAAAATAAGCCATCAAAAAAATTGTTATGGTTTTACGTGCTGTTTTAGTTTTACTGGTCATTCTGATCGTTTCTTGCGTCTGCGACGACGCTTTATGAAGGGAGGAGTCGTCACCGGGCCGCTCCGCCGTGCTGACATTGGCTTGCTTGACCTATTAATAAATAGACACGGCAACGTTGTTAATGAAGATTTATTGAAAAATGTGCCCTATATTAAAAAGTTGTTCAATTAATTCTGCTCGTTATTCTGATCAAAGTATGTATTTTCAGGTGTTGCTCATTTAACGTTACACGTTGTAGAATAGAAGAATAGAATATAAAAGTTTTTATTTCAGACCGGAGTCCATAGGGTTAGTAAAAAATTTTTCTTAACTTCTAGTGTTAGTAGGTTACAGAGACAGATAAAAATACACAATTAAAATTCAGCGTGGAGCCGCATCCACCTCCGCAGCATCGGGGAATCCCACCGATCATCTGTGAACACGCTGAGAATACTGTTGGTGCTGCCGCGAACACGAGTCATCAGGGATGCACATCTACCTATTTCTAATAATGGCGGTAAAACCATCAATATTATTATAGGAATAGTCTGACCTAGTAAGCAAATCATCATCAGCCTACAGCAGTCCTCTGCTGGACATAGGCCATTGCACGCCATTAAACTCGATTCTTGGCAACTCTCATCCAGCTGCTACCAACCACCCTGCGAAGTCCGTCGCTCCTCCTAGCATGAGGGCGTCCTAACTCACGTTTGCCGAATCGCGGTCTCCACTCAAGAACACGTAGTAAGGAAATAAATAAGTTCTCTTCAGATTCACAGACACGGTATAGCTGGTTTTCAAAATTAGTTCTTATGGGCGATGCTATAAGATCGCCCGCAAAATTCAAATTTACTTACGTTTTTTTGTAATTTTCAGTCAGTGTCAGATCAATCCATCCAACGGTTGTCTTTAAACGATCGCTCTTAGCGATAAGACCGCCCATTGTGTCACCCTTTGTAAAATTTCTATATTTATATCTGCCGTGCGATTCTGTAACCAGCTCACCGTGAAAGCTTGGGTGAAGTGAGCGTGGAGTGAGCTGTCATTCGCTAGGGATTAACACTATTAAGTGCTCACTTCACTTATGATTTCACGGTGAGATTTTTACAGAATCGACCGGCTGTAATTTATATGGTGTACATAATAAAGAGTGTTCTATTCTATTCTATGCTGATTAAAATATTATTCGCGACCGTGAAAAATACGGCTTTACAGAATTATATTCATTTGAATCAGCAATACAACTCCTTAACTTAGAACCATTCAAAAAAGAGAGAGACCAAGAGAGTTGTTTTGATGATTTTTATGATTATAATTCTATAAATACGGCCGCGAATCATATTTACAACAACCCTCCGTGATACAACCTGATACTTCCTGCAAATTGGAAAAAAACGTGAAAAAAATTGAATTTCGCAGGCTACCGTGACGCTTTCGCCTCAAAAATATTATAAGACCCTTAAAAAAACAACAGCAAAGCAATGTGAATAATATTTCTGTCTTTTACCGTTTATTACAATTTATTAACAACTTGCTGTGCCCGCGACCTTGTTCGTGTGCATATTGGTTTCATAGTTTTCATTTTTTTTTTGCGCGGCACCCTAATTCAAGCGTAAGTTATTCCTTATAACATCAGCTATCTGCCAGTGAAAGTCCCGTCAAAATCGGTTTAGCCGTTTCGGAGCTTAGCCGGAACGAACACACAGACAACAATTTTAAAAATTGTTTTTTTTTTGTTGTAATAAGTAACGTATATAATTCCATTTGCATTCAGTACAGAACTGTTATTTTGACATTACAAACAGACACTTAAATTTTATTTATTTGTATGTATGTATAGACATATATGTACAAAATAAAACAGAAAACCTGTAGGTAAAATAATTAAAATGTGAAAACGTTTCCTCTAGGTACACGGGTTTCAGTCCCTGAAGGGGCTCTTAATTAAGATATATTCAAATTAAGATATATTCCGAAGGTTCGCCTCAAATAAGTAAATAAAGTACAGGGATTTTGTTAGCTTTAACTGTTTATTGCACGAATCTGTCTTGTATTCTGTTGCTAGGGAACATTTTTGTGGGTGTATTTAGGGATGTAAAAGGTTTTAAAGACAAGTGTTCTATGATTATTTTGACTATTTGCAAACTAATTATCTAGATTACTTATAAACTATTATTCTGTACTTCTGTATTACTGATTTATTATACAACGTGTAACATTAAATGCGCAAAACCTGAAAATAGTTTGATCAGAATATCGATCAGAATTAATTGAAGCACTTTTTAATATAGGCACATTATTAAAAAAAAAAACATTTAAAACGATGCCGTGTCTATTTATTAATAGGTCAAGCATTCCAATGTCAGCGCGGCGCAGCGGCCCGGTGACGACACCTATTCTTATATTATAATACTCGAGGGGAATGGTGCTGATAGCCGAAACACTATGCCTAGTTCGGCTACAGACGCTAATCTCTTTACCTTAATTGAAATTGTTGCCACATAATAAACAAATATATATATACAACTTGTAACGTTAAATGCGCAGTACCTGAAAATAGTTTGATCAGAATAACGAGCAGAATTAATTGAACCACTTTTTAATATAGGTCACATTTTTCAAAAAATCTTCATTAAAAACGTTGGCGTGTCTATTTATTAATAGGTCAAGCAAGCCAATGTCAGCGCGGCGCAGCGGCCCGGTGACGACTCCTCCCTCGGTAAAGCGTCGTCGCAGATGCAAGAAACGATCAGAATGGCCAGTAAAACTAAAACAGCACATAAAACCCTTACAATTTTTTAATGACTTATTTTCTCTCTGAAATAGGTAAATTGAATTAAAAATCAGTTGGGGTGTCTGAGGTTTTGCGCATTTAACGTTACACGTTGTATATGAAAAAGTAATTTACTTTTTGGTGCCCTGTGGCTTTGTTCGCGCGTAATGGTTTAATTTTCCGGGATGGAAGTAGTATAACTGATTATCATGGGTCATTAATTCTATAGAGAGTAACGGTGGCCCAGTGGTACCTATCGGCCCCGACGTTAAAAATTAGATAACACTAGAGCAATTCAAACACGGTCAACTGTGACATTTTTACTTTCCTTGAGCAACTTCACCCATGAGTACATCCGTGCGATTCTGTAACCATCTCACCGTGAAAGCTTGGGTGAAGTGAGCGTGGAGTGAGCTGTCATTCGCTAGGGATTAACACTATTAAGGGCTCACTTATGATTTCACGGTGAGATTTTTACAGAATCGACCGACTGTACTTATATATCTCTCGATTTCTAAAGATCCGTTGCCGCCATATAATACCAAAGCGAAACAATAGTAGATAAATATTTTAATATAATCGATTTAATCGAGAGATATTGAAGTGTGTACAGACGCCAGCACACCAAGCTACCCGAAACTGTCAAATTTTCCCAATCAACTTTGAACCTTATGATTTAGCGATAAAGTTGAAAATCTATTAAAGAAATTTGACAGATTGTAGTAGCTTGATGTGCTGGCGTCTGTACGTACGTACACGAGAGATATTGTTGTGTGCGTATACAGTATTCATGGGTAATGTTGCTCATGGAAAGTAAAGATGCCACAGTTGACAGTACGCATAATGTTACGAAGAGTTCTCGCTGGTGGGAATAGTAGGCCGGGAAATTGAAGAGATATGAGTAAATAACGTTAGGTATTAGAATTAGCATTGCTAAAGCTAAATATTCAATAGCCTGTTACTTATTTTTTTTGTTTTTTTTTTTAAACTTTGCCCCACACTAGGAATTTCTCCTGTATTGTGGGTGCGTTTACAAACATTTAAATTCACACACACAAACAGCCAGACCCGGGACAACTACTTGTAGGTCATACAAATATTTGTTCCGTGCGGGAATTGAACCCGCGACACGAAGCGCAGCAGTCAATCGCTTAACCACTGCGCCAACCGTGCCGTCACTTGCTCATCAGAAAGTTATTAGAAAATGTTTTGATGAAGATCATCATCTGCCTACAGCAGTGCTGGATATAGACGTCTCCAATGGCATGCCGTTCTGCTTGATTCTCGGCATCTCCAGGCTATCCGGCAATCCAGCTGCCACCCTGCGAAAATCGTCGCTCCACCTAGCCTGAAGTGATTTAGGACACATAACATTTGCCGAATCGCAGTCTCCACTCAAGAACACGTCTACCCCAACGGTCATCGCTTCTACAGGTAATAAGGCCGGGCACATCGTCTTGCTTATTCTGTACGCTATGTTGACAACTTTGATGAAGATGCCATTACTAAGTTCTGCAACAATGAATTTCAAACAGTTCTTTGCATATTCATCAAGTCATTCAGCATCTGAGGTGATCACAGTTTGCCGTTATATATGAATGTGCAAAAGTAGTACAGACGCCAGCACATCAAGGTACTACAATCTGTCAAATTTCTTTAATAGATTTTGAACTTTATCGCTAAAGTATTAGGTTCAAAGTTGATTGGGAAAATTTGACAGTTTCGGGTAGCTTTATGTGGTTGCGTCTGTACATTAAGACACATGAGACATAAGTACTCCATTGTTGCTTAAGTAGTATGAACTGTATTTATTTTCATATATTCATGAATATGAATATAAAAAACCACTAATACTTTCACATCATGCTAGAAGCAACAGGCTTTTTCCGCAGTATTAACAGATTACAATCGCAGCTTCACCGCAACCTAATCTATGCGTTCTCTTATGAATACCAGAAATACAAACTTTGTGGTTATGAGCGAACTTTATCAAGAACCAATGGTGCGGTCACAATGGCACAAAATAGAAAGATATAAAAGGACATAAGGATGTATGTCGTGGTTATTCGGGTAAGAATAAGTCGAATAGGAATGATTACCAGACTGTGCGGCAGCATACACAGGGTTACGTACCTATTTAACGCTTACCTGGGTCGATATGCCCAAGGATCGCTAGGCAAATCGAACGCGGAGCATTGAACGATATGGCGGATGTTAGATGGTCAACTCATAAAATGGCGGTTTTGTCATGAAATTGCCTGGCAGTATGGCCATTTCTACGATCAGACGACGACATATACATACATACATCGATAAGAGATCAGTTGTAATTTGGTGAGCTTGATTTAAACGTGCATTCGCTCATTCGGTCTGAAGTTTCTAAACCAACCTTCAAACAAATGCCGATCGCGAGTACGCCTGCCGGTCGATTCTGTAAAAATCTCACCGTGAAATCATAAGTGAAGTGAGATTGAAATGAGCAGTGTCAATAGTGTTAATCCCTAATGACAGCTCACTCCACGCTCGCTTCACCCAAGTTTTCACGACGAGATGGTTACAGAATCGCACGGCTGCACTCACTGCAATGGTGAGTATACACTAAAGCATTTATTTGTAATGAAACATCGTGCTGCTCTACTGTGTCTCCCTATAGGTCAGTATACACTAAAGCATTTTCTCGAGCATTTCTATTTAATGTAACGTTCTTACGGATGGCACAGATGCCAGCACATCACGCTACTACAATCTGTCAAACTTTAATAGATTTTCAATTTTATCGCTAAAGCGTTAGGGTTCAAAGTTGATTAGGAAAATTTGACAGTTTCGGATATCTTGATGTGCTGGCGTCTGCACAAATACAGGCAAAAACTCAGTTTTCAAAAGCATTTTCATGTAGTGTAACGTTCCTGCGAATGCTCGAAGCTGCGTTCGACGTCATGCTCACGGCGAGTGAGCATTTACCTGTAACATTTCTTTGTGCCTTGAGTTCATTGTTGAAATGTCAGACCTACAGGCTCCGCTCGTGCCTTTCCTCGTTGGTTTTTAAAATCAGGTGGTAACAAAACATCCAGTGCCCTATTGGAAGTGCGGTTGTCTAACATTTCATCGAGCAAAGATACAAGCGCAGGCAAAACGTGCGACGCGGAGTGAGGTCCGCGGAAATATAGAGAATAGAAGGGAATCGAAAGCGGCAATAAAAAGGAAACGCTCAATCGCCTTGCCACGCGCTGTGAGCATTACTTCGAGAAACGGTGTCGCACATTCGCAGGAGCGTTTCATTACATGAATATGCTTTTTTAAATTGAGCTTTTGCTTGTATTTTATCATTTGTAAGAATGTTAAATTACATGGAAATGCTCGAGAAAATGCTCTAGTGCCTACTCACCTATTAATGAAGGGTGTCTGCATGAATTTATTTATATGTGCGTGCGTTTTAGCTCATTGTACGGATCTAACCTTCTGAACATATCTGTTCTGTGGTAGTTGCGGGCGTTGCAACTGGTGCGGCAGTTGCGGGGTCATGATGCGGGGGGGACACTTAAGTAAATTACGAATCATTAGCGAATTCTCTTATAACTTTGTTGATGGTGTTCTGGTGTTGTGTGTAATAATGGTGCATTATTGTATGGGCTTTTTAGGGTTCGTTTGATAATGGCGGGTAGTTCCGCCATCTTGGTCATTTACTTTATGTTACCTCATTTGAGGAGTGGTATCGTTAATGATTTCAAACAATCACATAAAAGCTGATTGGTCTACATTCCAAAAACATAGCTATTCCATAAGTAAGCATTCCATATTTTATGGTCATAATCAAAACTTGTAAAACCATCTTTTAGGACCTAATTTCGAGGCGTAGATTTTTCTGGATTTTGCACTACTCCAGACTGATGTTTAAGTGAATAAATGAGGACTTCTCAGAAGACATTGAAAAATGAAAACAAATCTCATTTGCAAAATCGCCGTCAAAACAGCGTTTTCAACGTCATTAAAAGGCTACACGTGCTGCTTATAACTGAAAGGCTGAAAATATTGAATTCCACATCCTCACAAACTTTCGCGATCATAATATTATTATATTATGATCGCGAAAGTTTGTGAGGATGGATGGATGAATGTTTGTTACTCTTACACGCAAAAACTACTGAAGGGATTTAGATGAATAGAATAGAATAGAATACTCTTTATTATGTACACCATATAGATTACAGACATAAATATAGAAATTTTACAAAGGGTGACACAATGGGCGGTCTTATCGCTAAGAGCGATCTTTTAAAGACAACCTTTGGATGGATTGAAAAGGGAAGGAGAGACAAGTATTGTAGGTAGTCTGTGGTGTACCATTTACACGATAAAATACATACATACATAAAGTATATTTATACCAATGAAATATAAAATTAATGATGAAAGGTCATTGGGCACCTTAGTATGGAAACCATACCCATGGCGGACACAAACGAAATATAGCAGAGTGTATTGATATATGGCTCTGATTTACTATGGCATTAGTCACATTAATGTGAGCCACGGGAATCTCGAAAAATTCAAGTGTTATAAACTGATATAGGGAAGATGAATAAAATGCTAATTCATTAGAATATTTTTTATTCAATTTGATCCAAATCAAGCATAAGATCATTTAAAAAGGCAGCGGGTGCATCTGTTGCTTCCTGATGTCTGGCCCAAGACAGATAATAAACTATGCTTGCGATATGGGCGCAGCTCCCGACAATGCGGCGGCCATGTATACTTGAGCAGTAATGCTCTTCTATACTTTGTCTTCCATGTTGTGTCGGGTTTAACACAATATATGTATAGTACTTTTTCATTCGGATATGACGTGACGAAGGACTGCACGGAGGGCGGTGAGACAGTGCGCGAGCGCAACGAAACTTGTTCTAACTGCCTAATGTGTGAAAGAGACAACGTATACATGCCTCTGAACAGTCTGAACATTGGCGCATCCATGCACCATGCTGTATGGTATCGGAATTCTTTTTATGCCTTTATAAGATTAAATAAAATCCTCTGAAACCGTTTGTTTTTTATATTTTTTAAACGATCCTGTACAATTTTCTCCATCGATTTTTAATTAAATAATTATATGCAATGAAAGGTCATATTATTCCCCTTAATTTAAAACTATTTTGGTTAATGTCCGCCACTCTTCGCTAAGCGGGTCAGATATGCCCAATGACCTTTGGCACACAGATAGTTTATGACCGAGGTTAGCACATAGGGTACTTTTCATCCCAGTAGTTCATTCCCGTGGGATAATTACCGACCTCATTGCGGGCGAAGCTGCTTTCGAAAGCTGGTGTCATATTATGTAGGTATCCGCATTTAAAAATTCGCTTTGATAATAAGTTATTAGGTAGGTAGTTACCAACTCATGTCGGCTTTGTGCGTAATAATAATTGGATAGATACCTACTCATAGTTGGTAGGTGCGTTACTAATTACTATTGCAAACCGCCGGGAAGGTATTTTTTCTTTTATTGTTCTCTTCTTCTTCTTCTTCTTTTATTGGTATCTTTTGTTATTTAACAAAATGACGGATAAACAACCGAAGCCGGAAGATTTACTAACTATTCTTCATGAAAAGAAAGGATTGTTATTTAAACGCATTAATCGATTGTATGATTTATCAAGAAATATATCGTCGTTCGATTAGAGAAAAAATAAAAGTTTTATGACTGAGTCAGAGACAATTGATGATATTCGAGATAGATTTGAATCTTTTGTCGACCAAATTAATCAAGCAAACATTAGTTTAAAACCTGGTTCAAGTGCCGACTATGCTTGTTTAGAATCCTTTGAAGATTTGTATATTTATTTTAAACGTGTTAGGAATAAAATAAACAGTAATCAATCGCCATCAACAGCTAGTAGCAATATAAAGACTCTTTTTGTACCGCTTAAAGTTACCTCCTATCGACGTCTTTCGACGGGAAAACAGAATCGCACACAGGCAAAAGCGTTTGTTGTGAGCGAGTCAGCTGACTCGTCCGCTTGTTCACCCGCGAGCGCGGTTCCATACTGCGCGTAATGTAATGATAACGCTCATGTTCATTAAAATTTGTATAGGTAATAGGTAACACGGGCTGGTGTCCGCAACTCCACGTCAATGCGCGTATTTTGCGTACGAAATTTGTATAAAATTTGTATAACTGCGCAAAGTGTAAATCCGCGTTTACTCCTAGAACATGGTTCGAGTTTATTGAATCCAAACGTGGGTGGGCTTTTTTTAAATTTTGAATATGGAACAAGCCGCCGCGGGCCGTCCCGCTTAGAAGTTTTTTTTTTTTTTTTAATAATTCACACTGGCTGTTTATACACACACAAGACCGCAACATTTTTCTTGATAAATGATAAATGATAAATGATTTATTTTCTGTAAGTAGGTTTGTACAAACACTTTTACATGTCAATCATATTTTTTTTTAAACTAGATGAGGTCGGCGTTTCCTATCTGACTACTCTGAGAAGAAAGGCCGAAACAAACTCAGAGGTCACAGTCTCTTTTAAAGTCCAGACATAATCTTGGTCAGATCATGTGAAGACCATGTAGATTGGTGTCTGAAATGGTCTTTTGAGTAAAGAACCACACAGATTGAGCGGACCTGTCCAGTCAGTGCACGCATTTGTCAAAAATCGTGCAGCTCAACTCAGAACTTGAGGAGCCTTACGATTCGACGAACAATACCAATGAAAGGACATTTGGGTAGGCCGCATAAATTACTCAAACTGCCAGGTCATGATTAAAACTAACTAAGAAGGAAAACAGAAAAAAGAAATGACCCACATAGTCTTCACACTCACAATAATAATAATAAAAAATAAGATACTTTACTAAGTAAATATCCATGTCATTGTTTATATAATATTCATCAATGTCAATGTGTATATAAAAATCCGGAAATAATCTTTGATCTTTGAGGACTATGTAGATTGGTGTCCGAAGTGGTCTTTTGAGGAAAGAACCACACAGATTGAGTGGACCTGTGCAGTCGGTGCACGCATTCGTCAGTAACCGTGCAGCTCAACTCAGAACTTAAGGAGCTCAACGATTCGACGAGTAATACCAAGGAAGTGCATTTGTGTAGACCACATAAACCACTCAAACTGCCAGACCATGATTAAAACGGAAACAATGACCCACATAGTCCTCACATTCACAATAATTAAAATAATATAAGACTTTAAACAGTAAATGTTCATGTCATTCTGTATATAAATAGATATTTAGAAAGAGAAAAAAAAAAAAAAAAGAAAAGTGTAAATCAGCAAAAAATAAAAAATAAACAACATTCACTGTCTAGACCTATTGGAGCAGCTCAATCCCAAGCTTTTTTGTCCTCAATATAGTCTTTTACAGTATAATAGGCTTTCTGGCATAGTTTTAGCTTTATAAAAGATTTGAATTTATTAATGCTTAGTTCTAGAATGTGGCTAGGAAGTTTATTATAAAAACGTATACATTGGCATCTAAACGAGCCACCTATTTTCTTGAGCCTTGTTGTAGGAACAACAAATTTGTGTTTGTTCCTAGTATTTATGTTATGGATATCACTGTATTTTTTAAACAGATTACTATTTTTATGTGCATACAAAAGATTATCATAAATGTACTGAGAAGGCACAGTCATTATATTAATCTCTTTAAACTTGTCTCTGAGGGAGTGTCTGGGACTTAATTTATAAATTGTAAAATAAAAATTGTCTGAATATCGGCGGCATTTCCCCACAACAGAATACCGTATGACATCACACTATGAAAATAACTAAAGTAAACTAAACGGGCTGTCTCTAAATCAGTTAAATCACGAATTTTCCTAACGGCGTATGCTGCAGAGCTGAGCTTTTTTGACAATTTATCTATATCTTAATTATGTAAAAAAAATTGTAGCTGACTAGCGAACCAAAGGATGACGGGCAAAATGTATGGAATCTGGTACCCGCTCCAATAGAAACATGTTATACATCATTGAAAAGGTATTTTTGTGTAGAATAATGTAAACTTGAGCGCTTGTCTCAAATATTAGTATTTAAGGAGTTAGAGCAATTTTTGTGTCATGCGTTTTTGCTTTAAAATGCGGGCGTGATTAGTCACTAAGAATAAAAATACACGTTTATTTCTTTAAATCAGGCACGTATGACAAAAACGCATGACTCAAAGTCATTTTAGGCTCAAGTTAGTTATTTATTTGAGTAAAAAAATACAAGTATAAATCAGAAACAACTTTATTTTTTATAGTTTTACAATTATAGACTGTTTTCGTTGTCTACAATGACATCATTGAGAAATGCTGCTGGAGCAAGGAACCTTTCGCGTCTGGCATAACCTAAGTACCATATAATAGAAATAATATGCGAGTATTGAGTCCAAAAGAAAAGCACGGGTCAATATGAAAGATAAAATAAAGTAGTAGAAAGTAGCGTAACGTAGTCTCACGAACGGAACGAACGAGCGACTGACTGACTGATACATGGAGATGTACCAGCCGATCACGCGCACTGCACCCCCCACTCCGCTCCCGATATATCCCGTGGTGCCTCCTAGGTTGGTTGGTATCAGTAAATCAAGTTTTCAGTTGTATCGCTTAAGTTTTTAATATGATACTTATATTGTTATGTTGAACAAAGAAACATATTCAATATATCAATATCTCTGAAGATACTAACATTCAGGTTTCGTCGCCATACAGTTTTTTTCTGTTATAGGTTAGACCAATTCAATAATACAATAATTATTGTTATTGGACCGGGTACCAAAATGTCTCATCATCCTTTAGTTCTATTTTTAAAATTCATTCCCGCTCTAGAGAGGGAAGCAATTACTATGAGTCTTTCCCGCCCAAAGGTGAGAAGCAGCGTCTTCCTCCCGCTATTCGGATCATAGAAACACAAAGAAACCCCCCCTTCCCGAGTATCAGAAATTAAAATTATTTTTTATATGCCCAGTACTTTTAAAGTTATAATACTAAACCCGAAATATCCCTAGACAGTGTTGATGTGTAAGGAAGAAATTCCATTCCAACAACTCATCAAACAAATCAATATCCTAATCAGCAACAGTGATAGATTAGCATAACAACTGAGAGGCATCCGTGGTCAGTGGTGACGTCACAGGATTTAACTGAGGCCGGTCCGTAAGCCAGCCGTTGATAACAGACAAAATCACGACACTTTTGTTGGCACTCCCACTAATGTCGACGCGTTCGATACGGTTCGGTATTTTCTACAACACAAATATGTTTTATTACGATAGATTTTTTGACGTTACACGTTGTATACAACGTGTAACGTTAAATGCGCAAAACCTGAAAATAGTTTGATCAGAATAACGAGCAGAATTAATTGAACCACTTTTTAACATAGGTCACATTTTTCAAAAAATCTTCATTAAAAACGTTGCCGTGTCTGTTTATTAATAGGTCAAGCAAGCCAATGTCAGCGCGGCGCAACGGCGCGGTGACGACTCCTCCCTCGGTAAAGCGTCGTTGCAGACGCAAGAAACGATCAGAATGGCCAGTAAAACTAAAACAGCACATAAAACGTTTACATTTTTTTAATGACTTATTTTCTCTCTGAAATAGGTCAATTGAATTAAAAATCAGTTGGGGTGTTTGAGGTTTTGCGCATTTAACGTTACACGTTGTATAAATAAATAAAAGTCTTCTTCCTCATAGAAGGGCAGAAGAGGTGAGATGAGATAGTGTTAGCGAGGCTGACAGTTCAGGGAGTGCCATCCCTGGGCCCAAGTTCGCACAGACGTAAAAATTGCGGCGAGATTTTATCGTGCAAAGGATTTTCACCTCTCGGTGTTGAGCATAGCATTGAGAATCCAACAGAGCGCATACAGGCTCGTAAAAAAAAATACACTGTTATATTTTCAACTCTCGGTGCTAAGAAGTGGGATAAAAATCTAATGTGCAAAAAAAACCGCCGCGGGAAAAACGCCCTCGTACGAACCTGTGCTAGCGATGTAAGAGAAGGACGGAAATGTGGCTTCAGCCGTGCGATTCTGTGACCATCTCACCGTGAAAACTTGGGTGAAGTGAGCGTGGAGTGAGTCGTCAGTAGTGTCAATCTCTAGCATCAGTATGACTCACAGCTCACTCTAAGCTCACTTTACCTTAGTTATCCCGGTGAGATTTTCCCAGAATCGACCAGCTGATTTAATAAAATAAATCACTTATATTTACGCTAAAAGGTCAATAGTAAAATTAAATCCAACACTTACTCAACTTGAATAAATAACTTTATTTTAAATTGAATTTACTCCTTATAGTAGTGGCACTAATAATTTTGAAATTGCTGTTAATATTTTCAATTAAATTTCACAATTAATTGCATTTTCAGTATCTTTTATGATTTCGTGGGAAACTGGTCGGAGTAATTGGAATGTGACGGCCAGTTCGAAGTAAAACACTTTGATTTATTTATCTGTATTTATTTCGCAGTTCCAGGGGGGAATTAATTTTATTTCCAGTTTTCGAGGGGCTTGTGGCTAAGTACCTAATAACAGCCGTACGGGTCCATCGATCCGGTTAAGCTACGTTTGCCGCGGTTGTTCCATGGATGGGTGACCATCTTTACACACCAAGACCCCTCCGTGCCTCGGAAAGCACGTTAAGCCGTTGGTCCCGGCTGTCATGCGTGGATCTTTGACAGACGTTACGGGTCGTCAGTATCCCGAAAGTCTGACAACCAGTCTTACCAAGGGGTATCGTATTACCACCAGTATCTGGGTTGAGGAGGTCAGATAGGCACATGCAAAATACTGGTATTAAGCTGCATCCGGTTAGATTGGAAGCCGACCCCAACATAGATGGGAAAACGCTAGACAGATGATGATATTTCGCAGTTGCATATTACCGATTTACAGGGTAGCATGACATCGACGTGCAACCAGAAGGTCGAATCCCGTAATTTTAACGTTCAAAATGTAGTCGCAGTCTCATCTCAGCGATAATCATCATCATCTGCCTAGCCTTTTCCCAACTATGTTGGGGTCGGCTTCCAGTCTAACTGGATGCAGCTGAATACTAGTATTTTACATGGAGTGCCTGCCTATCTGACCTCCAGAACCCAGTTACTGGGTAATACGATACCCCTTGGTAAGACTGGTTGACAGACTTTCGGACTTCTGATTACCCGTAAGGACTGTAAAAGATCCACGAATTACAGCCGGGACCAACGGCTTAACCTTAACGTGCTTTCCGAGGCACGGAGGGGTCACGGTATCTAAAGGTAGTCACCCATCCACAGGCCAACCGCAGCAGCCGTAGCTTAATCTGATCGATCGACCTGTATGGCTGTTATTATTTAGCCACGGGCCCCTCTCATCTCAGCGATAAATAATGTCAAAAAATTTACAAAATGTAGGCAAATTGGAGGACTTTTTGACAGATTGATACTGAGATTAGACTTTGAATGTTCTTTAACCCTTAAATGCATAATGTTGCCAAATGGCAACAAAGCACGTCATTTAATTTTTTTAAGAATGTGATAGCTGTGAGTTTCTGAACTCACCTCTTTTTGTCAAAACAATATATATACTCTATGAATATTAATATTATTGTATAATTATTATATATTTATTATCTAAATTCTATAGATAAATACCTATACAATAGATTTTTTTGCAATACGATAAAATAAATCATGCATTTAAGGGTTAAATACGAGAATTGCTCCTCTACCATGGATTCAGTACATGTTAGTTTATGATGTATTTAATTTATTTAACCATTTCCTTAATCAAACATTAGTAATTTTATCCACGAATTGTATATCTTTGAATTTAATTTAATTTTTGTATTGTATGTTATTTGAATGCTTATTTTATTCTATTTTTATTTTTTATTTTTTATAATTCTATGTTAATTAATGTAATTGGACCTGTGCCGTTTTAATTAACTATAAATAAATAAATAAAATAAATAAATCATTCGGAACCCGTGCATTGATTTTTATTTCATATTTTGAGAATCTGCCTAAATATTAATCGTCACGTTTTAACTCTTTTTATAATCACTTGAAACTAAAGCGCTTAACTCCCAAACCTTCACGAGAATCTCAAGTGCTAGTCGTCCGACACTTCGGCCAGGGATTATCCTGCGAGTGTTGGATGAAAATCCGGGTTCCCGCCACTAACAGCACGTACAAACGGGCTGCTAACTACTCCACAGTGTGAACGGAGAAAAGAAACGAATTGGCTGCATGTGAGGGGGAGTTTAGTAGCCATGCTATTCGGTTTTTCGATTTAGCAAGCTATACTGATGTGAATTATGCCAATGTGGACTCAGATTGGGGAAAAAATAATCTTGAAAGGAATGACATTATTGAAGAAATAAAGTGTACCAGCTACTAGTAAAAAAAAATCAGCTGTCCCCTACATTTTGACGAGTTATGAGAACATAAATGTAGGAAACACCTGATTTCTTTTTCGTGATTTCAAGTTTGGGCTCATAGTAAAAGTTGTTCATAATGATGAGTACAATGACCCCTTAAGAGATTGTGCGTTATTTAAGTTACACCTTGTATACAACGTCCCGACATGAATCATCGTGCAGTTGCCCGCCAGACACGACACCCGTCAGCAACCTAATTGCGTAACACTATTAATCTCAATTTGAATCATTTTGAAGCATATTGCTAATCCATTGCTCCATATGTTCGAAAAATGTGTCTGCTCAGCAACGTAAATAACGCAATGAATGTTGTTGAACTGTCAAAATGAAACCCATAGCTACTGATAGTGTGTTACGCCAAAACCCAGCTAGTCGGAGGATCCTCCCTTTTCTATGGAGGACGAGTGAACGTTACACCCTGTTCCTTAATATCTCTACAAAACTTCGTCAGTTCCTATTTTAAGACTTTAAACTTAATTTTTAAAGACTACTATAGTTTCCACTTTCATGTCCCCATTCGAGTGTCAAAACGTTGCTCACTGTGGTTTAGCGTTATAAAAATAACAAACAAACAAACATACTCGTAAACGTAAATGAAACTACCTTCGTCCGCCATTGTAACATTTAGGTACAAAGACTTTGAATACAGGATGTTTTATTTTAGTCAAGTAAGCCTTAGGTGCTTATACGTGGTCTACGTGGTTTAGTGGACTGAAGAGTCAACGACTCACGAATTTTAGTTACAGAATGGAAATTATTTTTTAATTCAGTATTTGGCTACTGTCTAAGGTAATCTAGGGCTTGTTTCAATCATTTGAAGCACTTTTTCTACTTACAGACTCACCTCTTTTTCTACTTACAGATGGATGTTTACGGCTGAAATAGTTACGTGAAAAATATTGTACACTAGCGGCCCGCCCAGCTTCGCACGGGTGCAATGTTTTTTTTTAGAATCTCTGAAATTTTCGTTCCTACAAACCTTGCCTTCGCAATACCGAACGAAAAAAAAAAGAATTATCCAATTTTGGTGCAGTCATTCGGAAGTCATGCGCGTACAGACATATCGGCGACTTAGTTTTATACTATGTAAGGATATTCCTATATTAGAATAGAATACAATAGAATACTCTTTATTATATACACCATGTTATTTGTTTATATTTACTTAGTAGAGACCATAGAACTATTATAATTACTATTATATATCGCGAAATCGCGAAAAAAAAATCAGCTGTTCCCTACATTTATGTTCGTACGAGTCGTCAAAATGTATGGACCAGCTGATTTTTTTTCGCGATTTCAGGTTTGGTCCCATGGTAAAAGTTGTTTGTTATCATGAGTAGAATCATGTGTTTAAGTATCGATCACTAATTACCAGTCACCCTATATACTGTAGTGATTAAGCAGTATTGTTATAGCGAATGTATACAAGCCATTTCTGGTTTAATGGTACAAAACCTGTATAAAGATTGTAGCTAAAAAAAAAAAAACTTGGCATGTCATTTCACTGTGTCAAATATTGACCTGTGTAAGATAGTTAAAGAGACCCAAGCGTGAATATTATTATACAAATAATTATACGAGTACGAGACTTGAAAGTTACCATCATACAGTGGATGGACGTTCATTCTCTTTATCAAAAGAAAATTGCTTATATAATTTAAGACCAACTGAACTACGGAATAATTGCGTAACACTCTATGAGTAGCAATGGCTTTCAGTTTGAGAGTTCAATAACATTCATAGTGTTATATACGTTGCTGACAACAAGCAGACAATTTTTTCGAACATATAAAGCAATGGATTAGCAATATCCTTATAAGGTTTGTACGGCCAGACAAGATTTACATTTCTTGTTTTATTTATTTAACTATCTGTGAATACTAAAACAATTAACATATCATACAAAAAATAACTTAGCGTAACTGTACGGCATGGTAAAAATGTACCTATCCATAATAAAGCCACCCTGTATAAAATAAAGCCGGGTCCTCCACACTGGGTAATGTCGTGGAAGTAATGCCCACACATTGCGCAGAGCACGTGTGCGTTATGCTTTATTTATATATTCTTCCACGTAACGTATTATACGGGCCCATATCTATTAAGTTTGGGATAGTTGGTGACAGGTATAAGGGTCCCTTTTGCTGTTGTTAACAAAAGTTTTTGATGATCCGTTTTTGCAGAGTACCCTGCGATATATAAGTTTTTGTTATCCTTATTTCTTATACATAGGTTTAGATAAAGAAAAATAAATAATAATAAACGGTTATTAAACGATATATTAGGTGAATCAAATATAAACAGGACTTTTTTTATTACTGGTCGCTGAGTGAAGTGACGCGCTTGGTGCTGTTGTATGTGTTAGGGGGGATTATCTAGGGGAGGGGGGTATACTGCTCCGGCTCACTTTAGTTTATTGCGCGCCAGTAGCATCATGTATGAGCAGGAGGTATATAAGTCTGTTGAGCAACGACTTATCATAATTTTTTTAACACGGGAGGGCATAAAATCTTCCGAAATTTTGCATCCATTGACTCTACAGTTCGATAAGAATACGCTTTCAAGAACTCAAGTGTAGGGATGGCACAAAAAAAAATTCAAGTGGAGGACGCCGTTTTCACACTGGCCAGATAGTGGAATCATTTGTACGACCGACATTCTTCGATACTGGCATCAAGAAACATCCCCTGCGCTGGGAAAAATGTGATAATAAAAGGGGAGATTATGTAGAAAAATAAACTATATTCCTTTTTTTTTACGAGTATAATAATACGTGCGTATTTTTTTTTACTGAAGTCCGTATTATATTTGATCCACCCACGTATATCATCACGCCTGTGTGCAACATGCCCACAGGGACAGACAGAGTTATTTATTTATTTATTTAATACTTCAAGCACATAAATGTACAGAGGCGGACTTAATGCCATAGGCATTTTCTACCAGTCAACCTTTGGGTGATGCAGAGACTAACAGTAGTAGGTGCAATCAAGAAAATTGAGGAATAAATCAAAATCCATACAACTATATAAATAAATAAAATCGAAGTATCCGTTTGTAATGTCAAAATAACAGCGATTTACGACATACATATTATGGAAGTATACAATACAACATATATGCAATAAATTATACCACATACTTATTATAGCATTTTCTGACGATATACAAAAAATGAACAAAATCGGTCGCGAAAAAAATCAGATGTTCCCTACATTTATGTTCGCATAACTCGTCAAAATGTAGGGAACAGCTGATTTTTTTTTTTTGTATATGTATATATGTGTGGTTCCCATACTGTATACGGCACTTTAAAAAAAAACAGACGGGACTTTCACTGACAGATAGCTGATGTTAGAAGGAGTAACTTAGGCTACTTTTATTTTAGAAAAAGAATTAGGGTTCCGCGAAAAAAAGGCAATTGTTTTCCGAAATGCACGCGAACGGCGTCGCATCGCGGGCACATCTAGTACTCACCATAAAGAGTCACCGGGAATAACATTAAATA
Organism: Eremobia ochroleuca; assembly: GCA_949629135.1. Taxonomy (NCBI): domain Eukaryota; kingdom Metazoa; phylum Arthropoda; class Insecta; order Lepidoptera; family Noctuidae; genus Eremobia; species Eremobia ochroleuca. The sequence goes on along the minus strand of OX451405.1, from coordinate 6,413,517 downwards.
GGAGATAAAGTCCAACGCCCAGTACCAATAAAACTGTGTATTGTTGAAAATAAAATGAACATTTTGTAGGCAGAAAGTACAGAACGCTACAAGCTAAGATGCTGACATTTGCATCTTTTACATTTATGCATATTTTCTTGCGTTCGCCTTTGTTGTGAGTACTATGCATATTATCTTTCTAGAGCAGATTATAATTATGAAGTATCTACTTAATATGTTTATAACCACGAAATTCTTATCACTTTGACTTCACAGTCCGGAGCATCTTTTATGAATTTCATGGGCGTGCAGTAAATTTTATTATATGCGGTAGATCTTTCTGTGACTGGAGGATAAGAACCAAATGAATATAAATAAATCAAGAGGGGTCGTCGGATTGGAATGAAGTTCTTGTTGATGTATGTTGTTTTAAATAACAGGTACCATGAAATAAATTAACAACGTTTGAGAGTAACTAAATAGTGTCGGAACGGTCAAAATTTTACACTTTTTAAGGTTCTGTACCCCAAAAGGAAAAACGAAACCCTTATAAGATCACTTAGTTGTCCGTCCGTCTGTCCGTCCGACCCTTTTTCTCAGAAATGCGTGAAGTTATCAAGTTTAAATTAATATCAAATACTCCCTTGAAGCAGTGAAAAACTCAAACTTCTAAGTAAACGCAATCAAAAGTTACGGGCGTTTATGTTTCGTTTATGCCGCATATTTTGATTCTCGCAAGCAATCAAAACCTATAGGGTACTTCCTATTGACCTAGAATCACGAAATTTGGCAAGAGGCAATGTCATGTAGCACAAGTGAGGGAAAATCCGAAAACCGCAAATTTGTAGTTACATACCTACAAATTTGTACGGAACCCTCGTGTTTGTGCGGGAGTCTGACTCGCACTTGATCGGTTTTTCGATCTAGCTCTGATGCGACAAGTGTGCAGAGTGTAACTTGCGATAAGGAACTTCGATTCAAAACTATATTTTGCAACATGAAAATCTACATTACTTTAAAATATTTAATGTAATAATAATAATATTCCACAACTTTCACACAACGCCATCTAGTCCCAAACTAAGCAGAGCTTGTGCTATGAGTACTAGACAGCTGATAAACATACAAATATATTTCTAAATACATACCTACATATTGTAGATAAATTACACCCAGACAAAGAACAAATGATCGTGCTCATCACACAAACATTTGTCCAGTGTGGGAATCGAACCCGACCTTGCGTATAGTAGTCAGGGCCACTGACCACTAGACCAACAGGCCTGCCAATAATAGTAATGTTAATATAACGTTGCACAATATTAAATTGGTACCTATTTTCTACCTAGTAACACAAATTAGACGCATTAAATACCTTAGCCAACTAGACTGATAATTAAATCCCCAGTCTCTTACTGTGTCAATTTTCAGTTTCCTCTATTGGGCAATTTACAAGCAATACAACTAAAACTAAAGTGAAACTACACTCATCAAAGCATTGCGAAGGGCCATCGGGGCTATTAATAGGGTTGCTCCATTGCCCCAATTGCCCGGGTTGCCCAAGTCTGGTTGCCCGAAAGTTGCTTTAATTTCCATACTAACGCAATAAACTGGGGTGTACACGTGGACAGAGGAGTTTTAATCCAGGAAAGTGTTGGGTGAAGGTCTAATAAAAGGTTTCATGATTTAAACGAATTGCTTTTTATTTTAGAAATACATTAATGAAAAAAATCCCGGAAATTACTCTACGTAATTTTGACCAAAATGCAGTGTGGTTGCACACATTGCAGGATATCAAACAAGTATCAACTGCCAACCCACACCCGGGCGAGGCCGCAGGCACAAGCTAGTGTGAAACCAAATAATAATATCAGGCAGGGGCCATAATTGTTCCATAGTTCTCGATTACCAGTACATTTTGGCCACCCAAACCCCTAGTCCAGTATCTTTATTTCCATAACCTGCAATAGTTCCACACCAACCAGGGGTTCTCCTTGGGTGCACTTGCATATTGCGAACAGGGATAATCATCGTATTTCATGAAAAACTGATCTTTATGAACAACTTTTACTATGGGACCAAACCTGAAATAGCGAAAAAAAAATCAGCTGCTCCCTACATTTTGACGAGTTATGCAAACATAAATGTAGGGAACAGCTGATTTTTTTCGCGATTTGAGGTTGGTTCCCATAGCAAAAGTTGTTCATAATTATGAGTACAATGACCCCTGATGAGGTTGTGCGTTTTTTAAGTTACACCTTATATAAAAGAATACTAATAATATGACTGCCTCGTTGGTCTTGTGAATAATAATAGTATAATATTCCCAATATAAATAAATTCTTCCATATCCACTCTGCAACGGGGTGCCATAAATATCACTGCTTATTCGCTTAGAAGTCGTAAATCAAACACAATAAAAAGGAATTTATTTTGGAACTACGAAAAAAGTTGCTCAGTTTTTCAGTTTATTAGTTCGTTTTTATCTTCCCTTTGAACTTAGAGGAGAAGTTAAGCCTAAAGAATGTTGGAATAGGCATTTCAAAGATTTATTGAAATACGATTCTTATTAAAATTTGCCCATTGCATGCCAGTTGCACCGATACTTATAACAACACTGGCTGCCAACAACATAAATTTCTCGGTAAAATTAAAAGTTTTAAAGACGAAGATCTTTAACGCGGCTAGCAGTAGGATTAAACTGGGAGAAAACGACACGTAACGAAAAAGCCCTCTCCATGCGAATTTTTCTCTCTCTCTTTCTATTATATAAACAGATAGAGGAATAGAGATAGTTTTTGTGGTTTTCGAGGGTGCTCCAGCCGATAGTGAGGTCAAAATGAAAACCCATGATGGCAGCTACAAAAATTAAAAAAAAATCATCTAGAGTGTCGTTTTCATGATTTTCGAGGGGACTAAAGACAATAGTGAGGTCAAAATGAAAATCCAAGAACGTGAAAACTTTATGAGAGCTTTAAAATACATACAAGGTGTAACTTAAATAACGCACAACCTCTTAATGGGTCATTGTACTCATCATTATGAACAACTTTTACTATGGGACCAAACCTGAAATCGCGAAAAAAGAATCAGCTGTTCCTTACATTTATGTTCGCATAACTCGTCAAAATGTAGGGAACAGCTGATTTATTTTTCGCAATTTCCGGTTTGGTCCCATAGTAAAAGTTGTTCATAATGATGAACAACTTTTCTGAACTAGATGGTTCTGTATTAAAAACGCGTATTAAATTCATTTTTCTCTCTCTCTCTCTCTCGCTCCCTCTCTCTCTCTGCCTCCTTCTATTATTTTATGTATACGATTGTGTGTGTGTGTGTGCGAGTATCGCGTAAGAAACTTCGTTCCTGACGACGGTCCCATGACCGCACACGTTTATATGTATTAATGGTTTCGTAACTATTACACATAATTATAAAAAAAAACACAAAATAAGGAAGATTTAATCGGTTTTGACCGTAGAAGACGTAAATGTAAAGAGATTTATGAACTCATCAAAACTTTAATTTGATATTTTCAAAATAAAAAAAAAGTCGCAAAAAAAATTGATATACTGTTTATTATTTATTTTTTAATTATATTGTTTATACAAAAATTAGAACATCAGTTTTTATACTAACAAAAGATGACTCTAATACAAAAACCTAATTTTTTCATGATATTGAGTTATTACAAAAAGCTCCATACCAAGGCAAAACAACAATCTTGAAAAAAAGAGAATAACTTCTACGCCAATCAAAACCCTTTCCTTTGTAGAATCATTCGCTTTCACATTTTATTGTTTATTTATGGTTACTTTTGAGTGCCTTCATTCAATCGGCGTAAAATATTTTATTTCTGTAGGTTCCATGCCTGAGATCGCATAAACTACACTAGATTTAACATACTTAAGTTGTAAGAGCTTGACGGCACGGTTGGCGCAGTGGTTAAGCGATTGACTGCTGCGCTGCGTGTCGCGGGTTCGATTCCCGCACGGAAGAAATATTTGTATGACCTACAAGTAGTTGCTCCGGGTCTGGCTGTTTGTGTATGTGAGTTTAAATGGTTGTAAACGCACTCACAATACAGGAGAAATTCCTAGTGTGGGGCAACGTTTTTATAAAAGAAGAAGAAGAGCAGTTGTCGTCCAGTGAGCACTGGTGGCCCAGTAGAAACGGCCGTGACTGACGAGTAGGTTCAGGCGGGCATTTTACTGTTACTGTTAGCCTGCATCATCCCACCGTTGAGCAAAGGCCTCACCCCATGACTTCCAGCTCTTCCGATCCAGGGCTAAAGTGGACCACTGGTCTTTGGTTTTCTCCAGATCGTCCCCCCATCCTCTACGGGATCTGCCGCGACACCACTTGCAGGCCCTTTTCTTAGTGTAAATTATTTCATTATCACTGTTCTCAAAACAGTGAAGGAAAATATCGTAAGGAGACGGGCATGTCCTAGAACCAACAATTCGAAGACGTGATATCCACCAACCCGCACTGGGCCCGCGTGGTGGATAACGTCCCACTTCCTCTCAGAGCAAGAAGGCACAGACCTTCTCTCTGTGGTGTACTAGACACGTATTTCGGGTTTGTCATATACTAAAAATAATGTTGTATACATATATGCTGCGCCGACCACAATTAAATTGGTATAACACCGGATGGCAAAGTGAGCATTTGGCTTCCACGTTGCATATCATTCTGATGATGATATAATTCATCCTCATCCACGGCTAACATGGCATTCTTTCAAATGTTATGTTCCCCTTCCAGTTCTTAACAATTGGTATTTTGATGCCCAACTAATAAAGTAAAAAGAACCCCTATAATATATATAAAGTAAAAGTAACCCCTATACATAATTAGCCTTTAATATTCCCACTGCTGGGACACATGCTTCTTCTCGGTGAGAGGATAACCCCTATGTTTAACGAAAACAAAAAACTTAATACAATGTTCAAGTTAAAATACCGAGTCGTTTTCCAAACTCATTAACACATTCCAACCGACAGCGACACTTGAGTCGCGAAGTTGAGCTTCCCGAAAGTTGAGTTTGCCTGAAAGTTGAGCGAATTTCCTCTAGCCGTGACGGGTGCTAGGTTGTATACTGAAAGGAACACTCTTAGCCTTTGTATCTTTCATTATCACTTTTGAATTAACACTGCGTTTTTGCGCTGTTTTATTTACAAAACATGAAATTTTGGGTTTCGTGATTTTTGGTAAAATATCTGTCACCAAGTCTCCATCTATGAGTGTCGGTAGTGACTTTTATACAATTCTTGGCAGTTATTCTAATTCACACTTTATAATAATTAATTTTGGATTGTTCTATCCATTTTATAAATTAAAGTCGCTTTTCGTGTTTGTCTGTGTGACTGCGTTGTTCTTCTATACCCCGCAACGGATTTTAATGCGGTTTTCAACATCATTTAAAGAAATTATTCCACAAGGTTTTTGTATATAATATATTAGTATTAACCTTATATCTATTTATACAAAACAAGGTTGGGTTAGTTACACCATTCATAACTCAAGAACGACTGGATCGATTTTTATGATCTATGATTTGTTGGATTTGTCTCCGTCCCGAATAGCAGGATAGCTATTGAAACATGGGAAAAATTCACGAAAAAATATAATGAAGGTAATTCCTTTTCTCATACATTTTGTATGGAATGGCTTTTTTATTTATTGATTCTGAGGCGGTACGAAGTTCGCCGGTTAAGCTAGTATAATATAAGAGTCAATCTCAATGTTTTGTAAAGTCGTACAAACTGTGCAAAGTAGGGTCGGGTCGCTACTAGCTAATCTACTCGTATATCCCTATATGATGATTTTGTTTGTTTGTTTGTTTGTTTGTTTGAACGCGCTAATCTCTGGAACTATCAGTCGGATTTTAAAATTCTTTTTGTATTATTTGATAACCCAATACTTCTGTCTAGCCTTTTCCCAACTATGTTGAGGTCGGCTTCCAGTCTAACCGGATGCAGCTGAATACCAGTATTTTACATGGAGCGACTGCCTATCTGACCTCCACAACCCAGTTACTGGGTAATACGATACCCGTAGGTAAGACTGGTTGTCAGACTTTCGGGCTACTGACGACCCGTAACGACTGTCAAAGATCTACGAATGACAGCCGGGACCAACGGCTTAACGTGCTTTCCGAGGCACGGAGGGGTCTCGGTATGTAAAGATGGTCACCCATCCCCAGACCAACTGCGGCAAGTTTAGCTTAACCTGATCGATCGACCTGTGCGGCTGTTATCATTTAGCCACGGGCCCCTCAATAGCCTCCCCTGATAGCCCAATACTTGAGGAAGGTTATGTTAACATGCATGCAGGCATGGTAGGCTACAATAAACTGGAAGTAAGAAGGGAAGTAGCTCTCGCCACTTACTTATTTAAGGTTATGCGTGGTAAAATACGCAACCCAGGCGTTCTACGCACAGTTGGGTTGTGTGTACCTGATGGGCACGTGGGGCGGCGGAGGCGGCCGCCGCTGCTGTGGGTGCCGCCCGCTCGCACCAACCTGCTGCAGCACGCGCCGCTGACGCGTGCGCTGCGTACACTCAATACGGTGTCACAACAGATTGACTGCTTCAATTGTACTCTGAGTGAATTCACACGGGCCGCATTTTGTACTCTTGGTTGTTCTTGATAATTGTAAGTCTAATTATAAATAAAACTACACTATTGTATTAGGTAAGTAAGCCTGTGATGATAGTGTGTGTGAAATAAATAAATAAATAAATAAATAAAAACATCACGCTACGACCCTCAGGAGCAGAGCAAGAAGCAAAAAGGTAAAAAGAACGCTAAGTGAAAAAGAAGTGGTAGCGAGGGCAGGTGATGCGATGCAACGAGGAGGGTCGGGGGCCGAAAGAGCATGTTCCAGAATCGCCCTGTGCATCACAAGTATCGGACGTACATGATAATGAATTGTCTATTTTATTATACAATGTGTAACGTTAAATGCGCAAAACCTATGACACCCCAACTGATTTTTAATTCAATTGACCTATTTCAGAGAGAAAATAAGTCATTAAAAAAATTGTAAAGGTTTTATGTGCTGCTTTAGTTTTACTGGCCATTCTGATCGTTTCTTGCGTCTGTGACGACGCTTTATCGAGGGAGGAGTCGTCACCGGGCCGCTGCGCCGCGCTGACATTGGCTTGCTTGACCTATTAATAAATAGACACGGCAACGTTTTTTATGAAGATTTTTTGAAAAATGTGGCCTATATTAAAAAGTGGTTCAATTAATTCTGCTCGTTATTCTGATCAAACTATTTTCAGGTTTCTCGCATTTAACTTTACACGTTGTATAAAGGTGCTCCCTCACCAGGAGCATTCGCCTGTAATGTAACATTTTAAATTCGACTTTGAGCATTACATTACAATACTACCTCCCTGACTGATGAGCATTCGCGTGTAATGTAACATTACAGATTGCGGGACGGGGAGCGCTCCGCGGCCCGCCGGACACATTTAGTTACAAGTGGTGCGCATTGATGTTACAAGTTGTATCAAGGTATTACACATTGTATCATTACAATGTGCGCATTGTAATGCTCGGTTCTCCTCCCTCACTGATGTAATGATCGACTCTGTAACGTTACATTACACGCGAATACTCCCGGTGAGGGAGCGCCTTTAGTTGTAAATACTTTTGTAACACGGACTAGCTGCATGTCAAAATGAACTTTAATAATAATTTTACGCGACTAATAACATTAATCGCCGCCATCTTTGCCAAACGTCATGTCGTGCCGAGAAAGATTAGGGATCATGCTTTAGAAAAAAGTTGCATAGGTACTTAATTATCAAGGTATGTACTAAAAATAGCTAAATGTACTATGATATCGTTTTTCAGTTTCTTAAAAATCGCTCGGAGCTATGAAAAACTATACCTTATGGTTCGATTATAACCTCAAAATCTGATACTTTTTTTTAAATACATCTATTCTACAGCTAGTCCGCTATGAGAATAAGATCTTACAGGAGTTTACTAATGATCGCCAATACAACACATAATTTTCCGACGCTCTTGGTTCCAGGGCGAACAATATGTATGGGCGCAGAGCAATGTCCTTTCACGCGGACGAAGTCGTGGCCAGTACCTAATAAATAATCGTCCTCACACTCATTACACGCACTATATACAAAATTTCCTCCACATTACTCGTTAAGTTCTTACGTAACCTCATATATGTAGATATACCTATTTACCAAACCCAGGTGTTCGCACACGTAATTCCTGCTACTTGATTGCGTACCACCGGGAGTATTGGATTACCGACTGTATTTAGTTCGAATCGATTACCTGCGTCCATCTGAGGCAGATGAACACTCAAACACGTAGTCTTAATGTGTAGATCATGATTGAGGCGTATAGTGCGTTGAATAATGAAGATTTTGATAATTATCTGGGAGGGAATAAAGCTTTAATCTGGCTTCTTGTCTCGATGCGAGATTGCATAAGTCATGTGAAGGTAAAACCAAAACATGCCAGTACGCGTAGCATAACCACCACAGAAGCGGGTTTTGTCGACGGAAAAATAGACAGTATGACAGATTGTCTATCCCATCTTTCATTTTGTCTATTCTTTCGTTATCGTACGCGTGTTTATGCACTACAACACCACAGCAGCCGCAGTAGTACTCTCTCTTAATGATGATAATAGCTAGAATTAGGATGAATACTGAGATGATGACTGATAGAGAGTACCTATATGGAAGAAGATAGATATACAACGTGTAACGTTAAATGCGCAAAACCTCAGACACCCCAACTGATTTTTAATTCAATTGACCTATTTCAGAGAGAAAATAAGTCATTAAAAAATCGTAAAGGTGCTGTTTTAGTTTTACTGGCCGTTCTGATCGTTTCTTGCGTCTGCGACGACGCTTTACCGAGGGAGGACTCGTCACCGGGCCGCTGCGCCGCGCTGACATTGGGTTCCTTGACCTATTAATAAATAGACACGGCAACGTTTATAATGAAGATTTTTTGAAAAATGTGACCTATATTAAAAAGTGGTTCAATTGATTCTGCTCGTTATTCTGATAAAACTAATTTCAGGTTTTGCGCATTTAACGTTACACGTTGTATAATATGCTGCACCAAAAACAAGTCCCTGTAGTTAGTATAGTATAGTATACAAAATGTACCAGAAAAGTGTGGTATTATAAACTATATATACTAAGACTGAATCACTTATTCCACGGGATCAATATAATAATCGCGAAAAAAAACAGCCCCATTTGGGTTGAGTAGGTAAAGAAATTTTTTGCATCGGACAGTTGATACATTTTTCGCAATTACGATATTGGTCCCATGAGACGTTCAATTTAATGGTCTATATCCCCCCCCCCCCCCCCCTTAAATTTTACCAGACCTTTCTGGTACACGTGCACGTTTCTTGATAATTAGATAATTAGGGTAGAATAATCGGGTGGGAATAGAGCCTTACTTTGCCTTCTTGTCTCGATGCGATGCGAGATTGCGTAAGTCGTGTGATGGTGAAATAAAAACCGGCCAAGTACGTGTCGTACCACGCACAATGAAGGGTTCTGTAGTTGGAATGAATTTATCCCAAGAAAAAACTTTACATTGTAGTTGAAAATCATGTTCTTCCATACATTGCAACTGCAAATGTAAGTTGGTCGACTAGTAATCGTAAAATTGTAAAGCCTACTTAGCTAAGATAGTTTTTCTTTTAACTTCGCTATATATACTACAACCATGATTTTTTTCACATTTAACTACCCAAAAACAACCATTTAGCTGGCGGGACACCCACACACACTTGACTCTAACAAAAATTAGCACTTTAAAGCTTAATACTTCACAAAGGACCCCTGAATCGAAAAGTTGATTTTACAAACCCGCAATATTTTTTAAATACCTATCCAACACATCCCCACTTTACGAGTAGAGGAGGTATTAAATACCCTAAAAAAAATCATGATTTTATTTTACTACTTTGTCGGCGTGATTAATATATATACATATCAATGATAAATTATAGCTTTCTACTCGTAGTACTGAGAGTCTCTGAGCTAAGCTGCGAACGGACGGACAGACGGACATGGCGAAATTATAAGGGTTCCTTGTTGACTTCATACCCTAAAAAGGAGGTCATTGTAGTATGTACTAGTATAAACTACAATGACCTCCCCTGATAGGTCTTTGCATAGTCATTTTGTGGATGATTTTGTAGTGTCCGTTACCATAATCAACCCAGAATTTCTCCCTGCTGAGACACAGGCCTCCTCTCGGTGAGAGGGAGTGGGCCATTATCCATCACGCGAGCCAGTGCGAGTTGGTAGATGTCACATGTCTTTGAGTTTTGGGTTCTAGGACATCCCGCTTTTCTCACGATGTTTTCCTTCACCGCTCTGAGAGCCGTGGTGTTGAAATAATTTACACAAAGTAAAGCGCCTGCTTGGATTCGAACCTACGACCTGCAACTCGTAAGTTGCGGCCGTTAATACTGCGCCACCACTATTCAAGTCTTCTTGTTTAGGGTCTAAGAACCTTGCAAATACCAAATGATTTGTTTCCTCCACAAAAATCTTAAACTCAATAATGAAGTCCTGTAAATAAAACAAGTCCAAACAACTATATTTTCACTGTCTGGACATGAGACTACAACTGTCAACCAACCCCTGTCTCGCCGTTGCCTTCGGGAATGCCCCAACCCTTGTAACTGCCATGGCTTTTTAACATGTCCACTGTTTAAATACCTCAATCGCGCTTTTAAATACCTCAGTCGTGTTGGCTGGACCAGAGAATTAAAAGTCCGAATAGATACGAAACTCATGAAGATTTGGCAACCAGGCACCATCATCTTTCTTTCCTTGTACCATATTAGTTGGAGTCGGCGCAATATGTTTTTTGTCTTCCATTCTCCCCAGTCATAAATACCGCACATCAAGTTTTAGAACGACTTTGACTTTGGAGAGCGTGTAGAAGTTGTACTTGTGCACGCATCAATGCTGTTTTGACACTTCATTAATCACAGCTATAGGACACAAATGTTTTAAATGTCAGTAAAGCGCCCAAAGATCGTTATATTGTCGTAGCACTGTACGAATGCTATGAGCCAAGGTTTTCCGCTTCACGGTTTCACGGTTACCTAAAGCAGAAGTATAACGGAACTCAAGAATTATAGAGAAATCACGTGTTTATCGACGGTCTATAAGCTTCTTACATCCAGAGCAAAAATGAATACGCACATTGACAATAACTCGATTATGTCTGCCTCTCAAAATGGACGTAAGAACGGGTCCTGCGGTACTAAAGAGCTACACCTTATAGACATTAGAAACACGAATCCGTATGACAGCGATGCGGAGGAGTACTTTGACGCCTAAATGTCCTTTTGTTTTTGTATTTATTTATATAGTTAGTTAGTCTTTTAATTTAGTAGCTAGTGTATGTTAAGAGATTGTGAAAATTAATTTTCAAATTTATTTAAAAAAATTGAATAACTACATAAACCTATCCACCAAAGACACCCGTTTCACACTGCAGTTCACAGATAAATATAGTCTTATCCGGTCTCCACTACAAGCTGTATAAATCCATTGTATATTAGCTGTAAAAATCTGGATAAAATCCTCAGAGGAATTCATAGTCGATGAAACGGGAGAAACGAAACGTAAAAATATTTCCTCGATATTTATATGAAATGTTTCGACGACAGTCATATTTACTTTTTATTCAGGTGTGTAAGTAGCAATCAGCGTTGATAAACACATCTTCTCGTTGAGTTAATTGGTATATGTTTTTTATGTCTGTAGACCTGTAGGTACTTCAGTCAACTCAGCCTATCGCAGTCCACTGCTGGACATAGTCTTCCTTCCCCCAGGCTGCGCGAGAGTGCCCTGTCCTCCGCCTTCCGCTTCTAGTCTGTTCCAGCCACTTTCGTCAGGTCTTCGGTCCATCTAGCTGGGAAGCGTCCCAAACAACGCTTGTCGATATGCGGTCTCCACTCTAGGACTCGTCTGCTCCACCGGCTATCGGTCCTTCGACAGACATGGCCAGCCCACTGCCACTTCAGTTTGCTTACTCTGCAAGCCATGTCGGTAACTCCGGTTCTTTTCCGAATAATTTCATTCCTTATTTTATCGTTCAAAGAAACTCCAAACGTAGCCCGTTCCATAGCTCGCTTTGTGACCTTTTGGAACTTTGACCTTGAATGTCACCGTAAGCAGAAGGTTTCCACGTAAGTACACAATGACTTTCGGCTTCGTTAAAAGCGTCTTTCTACATGCCATCTTTTTGCACGCGTTATAATGTTACTTCTTCATTCTTGCAGCTTTTCATACACTTCATCGAGTACCGTAAAACGGGGTGAATAGGAACGCAGGGGTGAATCGGAACGAAACTTTAAAATGGATTTTAACGTTGATGTAATATAGTTTGTAGCCAACAATTACACTTAATCGTCAACTAAAATATAGTATACACATTAAGAGACCTTTTGGCAAAAAAACGATATTATTTCAATGTTAAAATCCATTTTAAAGTTTCGTTCCGATTCACCCCTGCGTTCCTATTCACCCCGTTTTACAGTTGACCAAAACGTACCAACTTTTCCATTTTGCACAGTTAGCACATAAACTTTGTTTTTAAACAGAGCCCTTACGTAATTTTTTGAAGCACATCTAGGTTTAATCATAAAATTGTCCCTCTATGCATAGTAAAACATTTAAAAAATACAACATATAACATATACATACTTATGTACACAATGTACTTCAATTGTTCGGCTTTAAGTTATATTATACTAGCGACCCGCCCCGGCTTCGCACTGGTGCAATGCTGATCACTATCACTACATAGTATAAAACAAAGTCGCTTCCCGCTGTCTGTCTGTCTCTATGTATGCTTAGAAAGTTAGAACTTTAAAAATAAGCAACGGATTTTGATGCGGTTTTTTTTAATAGATAGAGTGATTCAAGAGGAAGGTTTATATGCATATAATACATGCACAATATAGTAGAGAAACACTGATAATTTTAGAGCCATTATTTCTCTTAAAAAGTATAGGATAAAAAATGGTTATTGTGGGTTATCCCTAAGAGATAGACATATGCCATTGCGGACTTTTTTGTAGACCTTTTTAAGGTGTACAATACTGTAGTACATTATTTTGATCTATCTCGTAGGGTTAAGCCAGCGTTTACAATGTAAGCGCAAAAAAATGTGTTTATTTACGACATCACATTAGAAACCCCTAAAATGATCAGTGTTTCTCTACTATATTATGCATGTATTATACATATAAACCTTCTTCTTGAATTACTCTATCTATTAAAAAAAACCGCATTAAAATCCGTTGCGTAGTTTTAAAGATTTAAGCATGCATAGGGACAGACAGCGGGAAGCGACTTTGTTTTATACTATGTAGTGATGTTATATATCTGTGGAAGCTTGTTATTAGCCACTTTATAATGTTTTGTTGTTACCTATTATTTTTAATTAGTATGTAAGCCTTCTTAAAAGTAATACAGTGAAGCGTCGATTATCCGAACGTCGCTCAACCGAACGACCGCTTATCCAAACTACTACGCCCGCCCGACTCACGCGTGCCTCTCCCGCCTCCCGCGCTACAGTGCTTGCGGCAGTCACTTGTCACGACTTGTCGATTTGTTATGTAAATGTAAATATGGTTTTCATTAACCTGTACGTAAATATGTATGGCTGAATCAATATACATATAGGCAGTTCGATTATCCGAAAATACCGATTTTCCGAACACCCAAGTCCCCCAATTAGTTCGGATAATCGACGCTCTAAATAAATAAATATATTGCCCTTAGAAAAACGTATTTCGAAGTTATAAACTTCAGTACCTACTATAAACTACTTGAAGAAACCCACAGTCTGCTATGTGGGCTACAACTCGTAAACGTTGGCAGGGTTTCACATCAAACTTAGTCGGTGCTGCCAGCCAATATCGAAACTATAATGGGAGACGAAACACTCATCAATCTATGTATGTAGTGTTTATTTGTTAACAGTTTGAAAGTAGCTTCTTTGATGGGAGATAGTTTGAACGGAGTTCTTTAGTTCATTAGTGGTCAGTCTTTTCATTTTACGGACTTCTTTGGATAAAAAATCACTAATTAACTATAATTTAGTTCCTTAATAAAGCAATTCTGTATTGAATATACAGGGTGATAAGGACGTCGACCCGGTCCTAAAACAAGTACATTGATGGTGAGAACAAAATAGGTAAAAGCTTTAATAAATAATAGATATTAACCATGTCAAGTCATTAGTTTAAAGGCTCGAACAGACTGGCGCGACTTGTCGCGCGACGTTTTTCGGGTCGATTCTGCGATATTATCGCGCCGCAACACCTTTCACACTAGAGCGACACGAATCGCGGCCGCTACCGCGATATCGCCGCGCCGCCATACAAAAGGAACATTTTGCATGGCGTCGCGGCCGCTGCGCGAATATCGCCGTGTCACCATACAAAATGTTCCTATTGGAGTCGCGGCGCAACCATGTAGCGCCGCGACAGGTCGCCCCTGTGTGAATTGTCGCGCGCGTTTCCATAGAAATTGTTAAATGATAAATGATAAATAATAATAATACTTTATTTTTCTCCACAATAATACTCTTAATATTTACCTTATTTCTACGGTGACATATAGGAGGGGCATTATATTGTGGGAGACTGGTGCCTAAACTAGGCTCAAGGCCTGTATTTCAGGTCACCAGGACTCCTTCATTTAAATTTAACAAATTATGTTATGTACTCGTACAAACGGTTTGCAGTTGATATGTTAACATTTTTTTTTTAGTATGTTAAAACTGTTAATAAATTTTCAGTGTCATCATAATTGAGTTCTTGAAGCCAACTATATAGTTTCATTTTGCACTTTATCTTATTGAGTTCATAAATAGGTATGACCCTATTTACTTTATTGTAGAGATACCGACCGAGGTGATAAAAGAAACGTTTTGAAAAAGATGTTGAAGGCGAAGTGTGGTGGTTGACAACAGGATTAAATATTCTCTTAGCTCGAGGCAGTGAAGGATTGTAGGTTAGTAGTCTATGTTGTTTCAGGATGGTTTGTTGTATAAACAGTTGACGCACCGTCAAGACTTTCACTTTTTGGTATACTAGTGCTGTAGGGTAGCGATAAGGTAAGGACAAAGAAACCTTCAGAATGGCTCTCTGTGCTCTTTCCAGTTCCAGGAGGGTACTTTTAGGAGCACCACCCCAAGAGGTGATGCAGTATGTTATTAAAGACTGAGCAAGAGCATAGTATACCATCTTTTTTATTTTATCGTCAGTCACGTTTCTTAGGGTTTTAAAAACATAAATCAGTTTTCTCAGTCGGTTACTTAAGGTGTTGATATGTTCCTGGAATTTGAGTGTGCTGTCTATAGTTAAACCCAGGTATTTAATACAATCGGCTCTGTTAATGTGAATACACGTGCATGTAGTGGAGTGAGGAAATGCACACGTATGGGCTAGTATAGTGTTCGGCGTCATGGATGGAGACGGTGTATACTGTTTTATAGAGAAGGTGACGTACTTAGTTTTTTCCGCATTTAGGGTGAGAACATTGTCGCGCAGCCAGTTTGAAACAATATTGAATCCTGACTGGGCGCGCACAAATACCTCACTCCAGGTGTCTGCAGTGAATAAGAGGGCTGTATCATCCGCGAAAGTTATGACTTTACCTTTCGGGAGAGTGAGCGCGCCCAGTTCGTTTATATATATGAGAAAGAGTGTCGGACCGAGCACGCTGCCTTGCGGCACGCCGTAACTAACTTGGCACTCGTCACTGACACTCCCTCCTATTTTGACGCTCTGGGTGCGCTCACTCAGATAATCCTCAAAGAGTTCGAGTTGGATTCCTCTTATTCCGAGTCGTTCCATCTTCCTTATTAGGATGGGAACAGAGACCGTGTCAAAAGCTTTCGCAAGATCTAAAAAGATGCCCAAGACTTTTTGGCCACCATCCAAGTTAGTGACGATATGATTGGTGAGGTCATGAACCGCATCTGAAGTTGATTTGCCGGCCCTAAACCCATACTGTGATGGGGAGAGAAGATTGTATTTCTCTAAGTAATCCACGAGGCGTTTATTCAGTATGCGTTCGAGAATCTTGGAGATGGCTGGTAGCACAGCTATGGGTCTGTAATTATTGACACGGTTTCTGTCCCCACCCTTGAAAATCGGGTGAATGATGGACTTTTTGAAGACCTTTGGAAATTTACCTGTACTGATGGCAAGGTTGCAGATGAAGGTTATAGGTTGAACCAGTGACGTCAGATGTCTTTTGAGAAAGGTGGAAGATATTTGGTCCCAACCCATGGAACATTCGTTTCGGAGAGACAGTATTAGTTGCGTGACTTCAGCTTCGTCAGTTGGCATCAGTACCATGGATTGAGAACCGCTACTTGGATTGTCACAAGTTGATACCATTGTCCGATTACCCATTTTTTCGGCAAGGTTTCGACCCATATTTGCGAAGAAACTATTTACATCATTGACGGATTGCTTTGGTGTTGATGATATGGATAGTAATTCTCGCGGATTGTCTTTCTTCTTGGTCCTATTTGATATATTATTTATAGCTGTCCATAGCAGTTTAGGGTTGTTACTAGCGTCTTTTATTTCTTTTTTCTCGTGTTCGTTTTTGGCTTGTTTAAGTAATTTATCACAGTAATTTCTGTATCTGTTGAAGGATGTTTTTAATATGTGGTTTTCAGGGTCCGTTTTTAACTTCTTGTGTAAGTTATCTTTATGCCGAATGCATCGTAGAAGACCAGTGGTGACCCATGGCTTCACAATCCTTTTACGGTTTGGAACTTTTACTGTTTCAGAATTTGTCTCTATTAACTGAGTAATGAGTGTTATCATCATTTCAGCTGCCTCATGTGGATCTGTAGACGTGTATATTGCTCCAAAATCAAGTTGTTTCAGATCCGCATCGGTCTGGTCATGATTGATCCGGACGACCGATTTTGTTGTCACTTGTTTCGGAGGTATTTTTGCGAGGAACAATAGCACAGTATCATGGTCTGTGAGTGAGGAGTGGGCTACTAGTGTAAAGGCAGGAAGGGTTGTCTTCAAAATAAAGTGATCCAGGCAAGCAGATTGTCGTGTGGGTAACAGATGTGATGGTAGAAGGCCATGTGAGGCCAATAGATTTAGGTAACTGTTCTTAGCTGGATCGTGACACTGGTCATGGATTTATATTTATATTTATGTCACCAGTAATTATAATATTTGTATACTTCGCGATTTTGTTAAGGGCAGCGTCTAGAGAGTTTATAAAATTGTTTACGTCCCTATACCCTGGTGGACGATATATTGCCAACAAAATGGTGCTATGATCGATCCGTACCTGAAGACAATTCGCTTCCATGAGCACTAACTCCTCCACAGAGACTTTAAGATTTTCGTTCACATAAACGACAACTCCCTCATTTTGAGTAAGATTATTATCCGTCTTAAAGTAATTGTAGCCTGATAGATTTGGGATATATTGAGCACAGGGGAGCCAAGATTCCGTTAGAGTGATAATGTCCCAGTTAACCTTAGTTCTCATGAGTAAGGTGTGAAGCCCTGTTATGTTTTTGTTTATACTTCTGATATTTTGGTTAAGAATTGTGAGCGACTGATTGGGCGTGAAGTTAGTCGGAATACAATCATCCAGATCACATGTAGCAGAGTCCGAGACGGAGACTGAGTCTATGTTGTCTGTATTATTTTGTATGCTATTGAATTTTATTTAAGGAAATTCTAATGCTGACGTTTCTAATAGGGTAGTTTTTCATTATGTGCTTTGAGATAGATGTTAGAAAATTACAGATAATTATGACATTTTTTCTGGTATTTAAAAGAAGAAAATAAACACACGTCACATAAACAGTGTTCGCTAGTCGTGTATGAAACAGTTGAGAACTACAAAATAAATTTAAAATTTGTATGATGTTTTGTATTATATATTTTACATATGCGTGTATTATGTATCTGTATTTTTTATATAATTGTGTATTATGTTGTATTGTATTGTAATGGTGTAGTGTTGCGTCATTTGTTAGTGATATAGTGCGTGCGTATGCTATGTTTATTGTTGTGTGATAAGGTGGTATTTGAACATTGATAGGGGAGCTGTTAGTATTTTTTGTTAGAAACATAATTTTAAACAATTTTAACAAAAAGAAAAGAAAAGTTGTATGTATTGGATTGTACAATTGGAAGATGGTCAGCAGTCATTTTTGTTTCCGCAGTTTTATGTTTTTTTTTTTTTTTTTTGGAATGGCATCTCGCAGTTCAACCTATGCGGTTGTCGACTGCTTAACCGGGCTTGCCTGTGGATGCCTCAATAAATTAAGGCCTCCAGCCAGGGCTTAAAAACTTAAAAACTAAGCGACTACACGCTAAGGGCACCCCCTGTGGGGTACGGACCTCGGCTTAGGGCGTCGCTGGGAGAGGGCAGCAAGGGACAGGCTGGATCGGAATTATTTAGGGGCGAATTTTGTACTACAGGCTCAGCGGCGCGGGCTGGCTCGAGCAAGGGTCGGGGCGGACATGCTATGGGGTGTCGCGACGGGCCTCGACGGCGAGGACGGAAGGACGGCTGTCGGGACTTGTGTTTTGTGAGCGTGCTGGTGGCTTTACTACTCTCCTGTAGGAGGGTCGTAGCGTCGTCGGGGATAGTGAGAGTATGCCTTGGTCGGCGAATCCTACTTATGCGAGAGGGAGTGTATCGGGCGGCCGCTGCTATCTGCTAGGGGATTGGGGTGTTTTATGCCAGTATCAAAGAAGCGCTTGGAAAGGCGTTTCATGAACTGCTGGATGGTGGGTATTCTGAGATCTAAGTGTAGATTCTCATTGCGGACATAGAAGGGGGCTCCCGTGACCTTTCTGAGGAAACGGTTCTGGAGGGTCTGCATTCTATGCAGGTGGCGAGGCTTGGCGTGTGCGAAGACTACGCAAGCATAGGTCATGATGGGACGGATGACCGCGGTGTAGAGGCGCAATTTGCACTTGAGTGACAATTTGCTGCGGGCGGTCAGTAAGAAGTGGAGCCTACTGAGAGCGAAAGAGGCGCGCGAACGAGCCGTCTTTATGTGCTCTCTGAAAGTAAGGTGGTGGTCGAGGATGACACCTAAGTATTTGGCTTGCTTCCCCCAAGGGATCGGCTTGCCATACATAGTGATCGGACTGGGGAGGGGGGAGGCGAGTCGACGAGGTTTCGAGAAGAGCACTGCCTGACTCTTATCGGGGTTGGGCTCTATTCTCCATTTCCGGAGCCAAGCGCCTAAGACGCTTGCGGAGGTCTGGAGAGTGCGAGCAATAGAGGCCTGACAGCGACCCGTATAGTAAATGGCAGTGTCGTCGGCGAATAGAGCCAACTGAGCTTTTTTACTATTTGGAATGTCGCTGGTGAATAGGGTGAACATGAGGGGGGATAATACGGATCCCTGGGGGACTCCGGCACGGATGGGGTGAGGGGAGGAGAGTGCACCCTCGACGCGGTAGCGGAAAGTACGATCCGACAGAAAGTCTCGTAAGATGAGCACGAGACGGTCTGGCACTCCTAGTAGATAAAGCTTATATAATAAGCCATTGTGCCAGACTTTGTCGAAAGCTTTCGCTATGTCGAAGAACAACACGCCCGTCATCGCACTGCGCTGGAAGCCAGCGCTAATGTGTTCTACGATGCGGTGGACCTGTTGGATGCACGAGTGTTTAGTTCGGAAACCAAACTGCTCGTTAGGGATAAGGCTCTTTGCTTCAGCATAGTCCTTGAGTCGCTTATAAATAAGCCTCTCATAGATTTTGCCAAAGACATTGAGCAAACTGATGGGGCGGTAGCTGGTGGGCTCAGACTTGGGCTTGCCTGGCTTGGGGATACCGATGATGGTGGCTTCTTTCCACGTTTGCGGGAAGATGTTGTTGCTCAGAGCGCCATTGAAGATGGCGGTCATGAGCAATATGAGGGGGGCGGGGAGGAGTTTGTACACCTTATTGGTGATACCGTCCGAACCGGGGGCTTTCCGAGTTTCGAGCCCTTTAATGATGTCTTGCACTTCGTCGGGAGTGACGGGAGGCAGAGGATCATCGGGGTCTTCGACTGGTGGGAGGGAGGCTCTACGTTCGACTTCAGCGTCCACCTTATTAAGGTGCACTTGGTCTACTGGTTGAGAGCTGGGAGAGCATTGGGACTCTAGGCTGTCGGCGAGACATTCGGCTTTATCGGGGCTGTCGAAAGCGACGCTCTTGTCGGGGCGAATGAGAGGAGGCATGGCGACCTCTTCAGGGGAGCGTAGTTTCCTCTGAAGGTGCCAGAAGGCTTGGTGAGTGGGCTCGAGTTCGCTGAGCATCTTATCCCAACCTTCGGAACGCCACTCCACTATACGCTTCTTTACAGCACGCTGTAAACGGCGCATGTGGGCTTTGTTCGCGTCACAGGGAAAAGAGTCGTAGGCACGAATGGCCGCGTTCTTCTCGGTTATCAGTTCACGTACGTCGGCCGGTAATTTCCAGCGATGGTCTTCCATCACCGGAACTTCCCGTGAACAATCCGTCAATACGGATTGTACGTGTTCTGTAAACGAGTCGATCGCGCCCGTCGTGTCTGCGACTGAAGCTATGAGGTCAGGAATGGAGTCCAAGTGAGGCGACGTGGTGGATTTCAGTCTTTCGCTTACTTTCCTCCAGTCGGTTATCACTTTGGTTTGAGGGGGCTGGTTGGGGTCACGCAGGCCCGAATAGGGGGCTAGATGCATGATAACTGGGCGGTGATCGGAATTAAGCTCGTGTAACGTCTCAATTGATTGCAAACGGAGGTTCACATTCTTGAGCAGCGCTACATCGAGTACATCAGGAAGCTGGTTGGGATCGCCAGGGAAATGGGTAGGGTTCATCGGAGCGATGACATCGAAGTTAAGGGTGGCGCCCAGGTTGTACACGATCCTACCTCTGGTAGTAGTCGTGCTGCTGTTCCAGGCGGGATGTTTGGCATTGAGGTCCCCCGCCATGATGACGGAGTCACTCAGACCGAAGAGGGCAGTGAGGTCATTGGTGAGAGAGATGGGGTCCTCTGCACCATTACTGGGTGGGATATAGGCGGAAATGATGGTGATTGGTTGATGACCAGTCATGCCGAGCCGACAGATAGAGATCTCCAGATGAGAGAGGAGGGGGGGTGGATCAACAGGGATGCAATATAGTGCCTTCCTGTAATAAATAAGGGTACCTCCCTTGTGACAGCGGGACCTGTCATTGCGAACTAATTTATAGTTGGCAATGTTCGGGTTTCGGTGGTGGGGCTTCAGGAAGGTTTCCTGTATTAGGAGGACGTCAAGCTGATGGTCGCGGAGGAAAGTGGCGATCTCGTCGCGTTGACTAGTAATGCCATTTGCATTAAAGAAACCTAGTTTTAGGGAACGGGGTTTGGTAACACTAATTCTTTGTTGATCCATTGGAACAATTAGAATTTTAGTGTTTGAAGGACTTGCGTAACCTGGGGATACGCATTGAATATCTCGGCGATACGCCAAGCATTGCCATTGCAGGCTTTAATTTCTGCTGCCATAGCGTTGGCGGGGGCGATAAACGCTGCATATGCACCGAGTATCACCTCCATGCTATTAGGCTCACAGCCGGGGACTGGGGGTGGGGGGGACCTACTAGGACCTGCGGGAGCAGCCCTGGGAGCGGTAGGAGGTCGGACTGATGCGGCCTCTGGGGCCGAGGGGACTACTGGGGCCGTGGGGGCTACTGATGGCGCTGGGATGGCAGTTGCGATCAGCGCTGGGATGGCCGGGGGTTGGGAGGGCACCGAAGCAGCAGGGGCTTTCTGATGGAATAGGTTTGCCCAGGGGGAAGGCCTTTGTGGACTGAGCCGATCAGGCATTTGTGAAGATGGAATCTTCACTGAGGGACTCTCTCTTTGTTGGCGGTCGCTTGCGCGCTTTGCCAGTTTGGGAGAGGAAGCTTTAGGAGCTTTGGGGCAGCCCCGGTAGTTAGCCGGGTGCCCGGATTGGCCGCAAAGTACGCAGCTGGGGGGCTCTGTACAAAGAGTGCGGTCTTTGGGACGGGGGCAATCAGCTGTTCCGTGCTCACCTAGACACTTGACGCATCTAGGTGTCGCGTAACAGTTTGATTGGGAATGACCATAGAGTTGGCATCGGTGGCATTGTCCAATGAGATTGGACTTACGAGGCTTCTCGATGGAGATGCCCGAGAGGGAGCAAACGGATTTCACCTTAAAAATAGGGTGATGACCTTCTGTAGGGTCGCAAACTACAAGGACCATGTCGTAGACAAGGCCCTTTCTCGCTTTGTGCAAGCGATGGACAGCGGAGACGGGGATACCTTGTGAAGCAAGGTCGGAATGAATCTCCTCGGTGGAGATTTCTTTAGGGACTCGCCTAATGATGACACGGGTTGGAGTTTCCTCCGGAAGGGAGTAAGTGTGAAAGGAATAGTTCCTCTCACGTAGCATACGGGTAAGTTCCCTGTAGTCCGAAGACGAGGGAACGGTTACCTTAATGCCTAGCTGGGTTGATCGGGCGTTTGTGTAGTTAATCTTTCGATCAACACACATTTTCGAGATTTCAGTCCATTTGGACTTCTCGTGAATGTATAGAGGGGGCGGGGGTCGTTGCTTCTTTTTGGTGTCCGAAGCAGGAGGACTAGCCCTAGGGCTTGAAGGACGGGTGGCCTGAGGTTCGGCAGAGGAGGAGGTGGGAGGGCAGGGGATCGAGATAGCCGCGACTGGCTTTTTGGCCTTGTTGGCGTGGGATGAGGCACCCTTCTTCCTTTTGCCTCCCTTTCCGACGACTTCATAGTCGTCTTCAGAGGAGGACGAAGAGGTTGAGAGGGCTTCCTCTGAGTCGGACAGAGGTACGGACGTGTCCATACTCTCAGTGGGTGCAGCTGCGGAACGCAGCTGCGGTGCGCCTATTGTCTTAGTGACAATGGCGGCTTGCACAATGGGTGCGGAAACAGGGGCGGCGGCAACCACAATAGGTGTGGAAACAATGGCTTCGGGAGTTTCGGCGGATTCCATTGTCGGGACGGACAATGGTGCCGGAATATTCGGGTTAATCCCTAATGAGGGATTAGTTATAGGAATGCCTTTGTCGGCCAAAGGCGGTGAGAGCGGGCTCTCGAGGACGTCGCTGAAGTCAGCGACCGAGCCAGAAGATGGGGCGGGAGAGGGAGCTCGCTGAAATTCAGCGAGTTTACTGCCATACTTGGCGACGAAATCCGGGTCCTTCAGCAGGACCTCCCTGACGAACGCTATTAACATAGCGTCCGACATGGTTGGATCGGGGGAATTAGAGAAGAGGTCTCATAGGGGCGTAAAGAAAAAACCCTAACAACCTAACTCCCCGGGTGGATGGGCCCGGGGGTGTGTGACCCTCCCTGTCGGGTGTAGACAGGGAGGTGAGTACCTATTGGTGAGCCCTAAGCTTGTAACCCGTCGCCAGTCTTATTGTGCGAACGGGGCCCTGAACCAGTCTAGTGCGAAGGGTGTAGACACACCCAACCGACACTAGGTGTGTAGCTGTGGACGAAGTCAGATACTAGATTCGACTAGGAGATCCCCCAAGGCCGAGATTCTAGCTCCCGATTCCAATTGACTTCCTCACCCTGAAGGGGCTCGGCGGGTGTGATTGGGGCAACACCCCCTTGGCTTCGTTGGCACCGTTAGGTTTCCACCAAGGACCACGAAACTGTGGTTTTTACCCTGAAGGGGCCAAGAACGTTTTGACAGACGTTACTAGTTTTGGAAACAATGATATCAATGCCGCCTTGAAAAAGGCAGCTATTGATAGGAACAGGGGTGTAGTCGGAGACTACAGATTTCGTTACGACAGGCGTAACGAAACCGGGCGGCGATAGCGGTGAGACACGGTGCAGCGAGCAGGTAGCAGCGGCACGTCCGTTCACGGCGAGCGTCGAGCGGAGAGAACCCGCAGTTTTATGAGGTCTTCTTCAGTTTTTATCAGGCGACTGGGCATCCCTTCTTTTTCTCGGACGTACACTTTTCCATTTGCAATCCAACATTGATCATAGGTGCTGCTTTTGATAAACTCTCTGGTAAGGTAGTGAAGGCGTTTTGTCATTGTTGTGAGCGCTTCTGCGACAAATATGGGTTGTTTGGGTCCTGTAAGTTGCAGGTGGGTAGTATTAAGACGGTTGGATTTGTTGTCCTTATTGAAGGTTCTAGTTGACTTCAGGAACTGGTCTCTGATTGTCGAAGACGAGAATTCGACAAGGATAGTGCCTAGGGATTCTTTTTTAGCCAATGTGCGAAATATGGTTTTTATGTCTTTATTTTCGATTGGTTGATTTATGACTTCACCCAATTTTTGCACTGTGTCAGAGAGCGTGTCTCGGTTTTCTGGGATCAACGTGGGGATATTTCTTATTTCTATTGATGCTGATTTAAGGTTTTTTTCTAGAAAGTCTACCTTAAGCTCCAGTGATTTTATCAGTTTATTATTGTTGGTGCATTTAGATTGAAGCTGGCTTATTTCTAATACAGCGTCATCGTATTTTTCAGATAAAAACTGTACAGTCTTTTTTATTTCTTCGTTCTGTGTTTGAATCTCCAAGTTTTGAGCACTGATTAAAGTATTTTGAGTTTTGATATTTTCGAGGGTCGAGTGTAGGGAATCTATTTTAAGGTTTTGTTCCGCTTGTTTGGAAACCATCTGTGAGAACATGGCTTTCATTTCCTTAATCATGCTTTCCATTCGATGGAGATCTGAGTCATCACCACGCTTTCGTTTCCTTTGGGTAATGTTTTCATTTGTGTCAGAACCCGTGGTTCAATGATAAATGATTTATTTTCTGTAAGTAGGTTTGTACAAACACTTTTACATGTCAATCATATTTTTTAAACTAGATGAGGTCGGCGTTTCCTATCTGACTACTCTGAGAAGAAAGGCCGAAACAAACTCAGAGGTCACAGTCTCTTTTAAAGTCCAGACATAATCTTGGTCAGATCATGTGAAGACCATGCAGATTGGTGTCTGAAATGGTCTTTTGAGTAAAGAACCACACAGATTGAGCGGACCTGTCCAGTCAGTGCACGCATTTGTCAAAAATTGTGCAGCTCAACTCAGAACTTGAGGAGCCTTACGATTCGACGAACAATACCAATGAAAGGACATTTGGGTAGGCCGCATAAATTACTCAAACTGCCAGACCATGATTAAAACTAACTAAGAAGGAAAAAAGAAAAAAGAAAAATTCTACGGACATATCGCAAAATCGCGTCGCGCCGTCGCGTCGCTCCTATCTGTACGAGCCTTAAAGCTGAAAGGATATTAGGGTTTACTTTTACAAAAACTGATACCCACAGTAGGTATCACTGCAACCACATATTGGATCAGTGTACGATAAATAATGATAGCGCCCCTTTTCTCCTTAATACTGTCACGTATTTCACCTCTACGCCATAGGATTACAGGACGTTAGTTATTTATATTCAATTTATTTTTGGCACATATTTGGTCTTCTAACTTCATATCGGCAAGAGTAACACGGTATACTCGTACAGTGGTTACAATATTAACCAGTCAGGAGCCGTGCGATTCTGTAACCATCTCACCGTAAAAGCTTGGGTGAAGTGAGCGTGGAGTGAGCTGTCATTCGCTAGGGATTAACACTATTAAGTGCTCACTTCACTTATGATTTCACGGTGAGATTTTTACTGAATTGGCCGGCAGGAAATGTGTTAGGGGTGCATACACACACATCTTTGGGGAGGCACAAATGGGCGGAAAAATCTAATACAGGGTGACAAGGACATCGACGCGCAAACTGAGACCATGAATTCAGCATGCGTCGAGCGTAGAAATATTTCGTAGGTTATCAAAAAAAATCCATAGAAAAGTGCAGTGATCTACTCGTTCAAAATGTATGGAACAGCTAATTTTTTTTTTTAATAACCGACGAAAAATTGAATGCTAGGGGTCTAGAATAATTGACATTATTCTGAACCCCTAGTTCAGGATAATGTAGGTACCTACTGAATCCATTGTCATAGGTTTCGCGTCGATGTTCCCACCACCCGCTATTATTATAATCACTACATAGTATAAAACAAAGTCGCTTCCCTGTCTGTCTATCCCTATATATTCTTAGATCTTTAAAACTGCGCAACGGATTTTGATGCGGTTTTTTTTTAATAGATAGAGTGATTCAAGAGGAAGGTTTATATGTATAATACATGCATAATATAGTAGAAAAACACTGGTAATTTTAGAGGTTTCTAATGTAATGTCGTAAATAAACACATTTTTTTGCGCTTACATTGTAAACGCTGGCTCAACCCGTCGAGATAGATCAAAATAATGTACTACAGTATTGTACACCTTAAAAAGGTCTACAAAAAAGTCCGCGATGGTATATGTCTATCTATTAGGGATAACCCACAATAACCATTTTTTATCCTATACTTTTTACGAGAAATAATGGCTCTAAAATTATCAGTGTTTCTCCATTGCACCCGTGCGAAGCCGGGGCGGGTCGCTAGTAGTAGATATGTATGAATTCGAAAAAAGCCGCTCATCTTCGCTCAAATTGTGCTGAGCTGACCCAAGCATGAATAGAAGCCGAAGGAAGTCTGCCGGTCGGCATGAACCAAATGAAAGCTGATTATGTGTAGTGATTGCTTCGACTTTAGAATATAGGGTGCCAGAAGTACAGACGCCAGCACATCAAGCTACCCGAAACTGTCAAATTTTCCCAATCAACCTTGAACCTTATGCTTTAGCGATAAAGTTGAAGATCTATTAAAGAAATTTGACAAATTGTAGTAGCTTGATGTGCTGGCGTCTGTAGATTTAAATAGTTTTGTTTTTTTTTTCTACACGAATGGGTCGTCAAAAAAACCTTATTCAGTATACTGGCTGTAGATAAGTAAAGTTTGATAGATCGCAAATTAAGAACATTTATCCTAAAAGCGACTAATTTAGCGTAAATATAATTAAGCTATCATCCCTGGCACTCAAAACTAAAACCTAGCATTATCTTATTATTTGAATATTAAACACTTTCAGAGATTGAGATTACATTTAGATTTGCTAATCAAATTAAACAACGGCATTTAAAGTGGATATTTATGTCGTTGTGTGTATTTTGAAATGGTTGTAAAATGACACAACCTGAGAGAGATCAGGCACAGGACAACGAACACAACACACACACAGGAGAATTACTGAGAAATTCTTAATGGAAAATCCCAGTAACACATTGCGTGACCTGGAAATCGAACCCAGGACCCCATAATCAGCAGTCGCACTTGCTACCACGAAACCATCGGAGCAGTCACCAATATACACGAAGTAAACGTGGTAAGCATGAAATTCTCGTTCCCTTTCTGTATGATTTTTTTTAATGATCCATCTCTGTCTGACTCTGAGTAGAGGTTTATGAGGCAGTGAGAAAATCACAGATATTATCCCATCTTCTTTGTTCCAATCAATTCGTAAGGATATGTGAAAAAAATTGGAAAGAATGTGCGCAATTTGGATGGAGTAATGGCACTATTGAGCTGACGCTGTGTGAGCGTGCGTGTTCCATCGCCGCCCGTTCGATGTCCACCACGCACAGGATGGATGGGAAGCAGCACATTAAGTAATTTTTTGCTCCGTTGGTGTAATTGCTGTATGGCGTTCCAGTAGGAGGATAAATAAATAAATAAATAAATAAATAATAAATAAATGTTTTCTAAAAACAGTAGATAACTTCTTAAATCCTTACTATCTTTACGCAAACAATTAACTTCACCAAAAAGTTAGGACTGACAAACTTTTACTTCGGACAACAATTAGATTGACCAACTTTGATTAGGAATCTAATTTTGTATTAACCTATCGCACGCCAATTCGCAGACACAATAGAAATTTTGTTGTTATCTGCCGGTCAATTCTGTAAAAATCTCACCGTGACATCATAAGTGAAGTGAGCACGTAGAGTAGTGTTAATCCCTAGCATTAGGAATGAATGACAGCTCACTTCCCGCTCACTTCACCTAAGTTCTCACGGTGAGATTTTTACAGAATAGCACTGCTATACACATGGTTTACATTCGACGTTTGAGAGGTTAATCAGATTATCGCCAATAGATTAATAATGTCATCAAATAAGGAATATTAAACTTCTTCTTAGCGTGTTGATGACAATCTAAGTGAACTCGGCCCAGAAGTCGGCTAACACTGTCGTCGTGTCGTCGGTGTTCCATCGTTTGTGGAACAGTAGCATATTTACACACCAAGGCGGAGTCATCTATGAAGCTCCACCTGAACAGGTTTTCCATGCTCCGGACAGCCTGGGTTCAAAGTTTTAAAGTGCTTAAAGTTAATTATGAGGAGTGTTTTTGTGTATGTTTTGCTGTAAAGTTAAACTGAATTACAATATTAGATAGGGTTCTCAAAATATCAAGAGAACTCAGTATCAAGAGACCTCACTAATTTTTAAAACACATAAATGTTCATACACACAAGCGGGACGCCATATCGGCAAAGGCAACTGCAGTCATCGACAACGTGTCGCTCGTGTGTTTGAGTACGGTACTCAAATACACGAGCGGCACGTTGTCGAGGCCGCAATTGCCTCTGATATTGTCGCGGGCCGTCGTGTGTATGAACACTAACGGGTGTTTTAACGTATGGATATATAAAAAAGCGTTCAATAATAAACAAATGTATGAATATATACATATAAATGCGTTCAATGCACACACGACGATTCTGGAAATATCTCACCGTGATAACTAAGGTGAGGTGAGCTTAGAGTGAGCTGTGAGTCATACTGATGCTAGGGATTAACACTATTGACGACTCACTCCACGCTCACTTCACCCAAGTTTTCACGGTGAGATGGTTACAGAATCGCACGGCAGGTTTTTAAGAGAACGTTTTACCAATTTTACCAAACAAATAGATGTAAAATTTTTGCTTAGTAAAGAACTGACACAATCATGTCGTATGGTGTCCAAAATTCCTGATAAAAAAAGATTGTTTGAAGCCTTATCCCAATACATTTGGGATCGGCGTTACACGTCCCTTTCTTATTAGTCGTAACATGATACATACCTACATGTTTTGCTCCGCATTAAAACTCCATGATGAAAAGTAAACAAAAATTGGTAAAAGTCCGCACTTGGAGTCTTCCAACGGGATATGGAACGGAGTATACTGGGTGTCAAACTTACAGACCGCATTACTGTATACTTCGTTCAAAACAAATAGCGGACGTTGGCCGCATAGCTGCTGGAATAAAGTGGAACTGGGCTGGCCACATCTGTCGTATGTCAGAGCAGCAGTACGCAAAAACCACCACTCAGTGGATCCCAAATAGCAGCAGGTGATTACGCGGCAGGCCCAGATCTGCCGTCCTTACGAAAAGTGCAATAACTCTGATTTTGGCCTCTCAGGGTTATATACATATCCTTAATCAGCAAAACGAGTCCTACATTTTCTTCTTGGACAGTTTTACGTATCTATCACGAATCGATAACAACATAGTAATGAAGATACAAACAAATCAAAAATAAAATCTTTAACCGTGTTTTTCTCGAAAGTAGCTTGAACCTAGTTATTGCACTTTTCGTAAGGACGGCAGAGATAGAGATATTGGATGAGCTGGACTTCTTCTTAAACGCAATCCTTTAAGAAGGAGTCCAGCTTTTCCCGGTCTGTGTCGATTATAGGCCAATGCCTACGGTCGCAATTGATGGGGAAAGTGGAAAGAGGAAGGGAGGCCTTTGCCCTCCAGTGGGTCAACACAGGCTTATAACACAATAATAATAATATATTTCACATTACTCATGAATTAAAGGGCCCATGTGATTCAATACACCATCAATTTGTGTACAACCTCTATTGTGTTTCATTATCTGTTCCAATGCTGTTACGTTATAATGTAGCAATTTCGGGCCAACCCTGCGAAATCTTTAGAATCGTTTAGGGGAATGCTCCGGGCGTATCACTGTGCAGGAAAAATAAGAGAAAAATAAGTCTGCAAAATATTACATATTAAATCGTACCTACGTTCAGTGACTAGCGGGTCGATTCTGTATAAATCTCACCGTGAAATCATAAGTGAAGTGAGCACTTAATAGTGTTAATCCCTAGCGAATGACAGCTCAGTCCACGCTCACTTCACCCAAGCTTTCACGGTGAGATAGTTACAGAATCGCACGGCTGCGCTCTCTCTCAATATTAGTACTCTTCTTTAAGTCACCGACGATGACCCAGTGACCCCTAACACTGAAATTTATTAACTCTTTTCAAAGCAGTACCACCTAAAAACCTCAGAAATGTTTTCATAGGATTTAGTACCTGCCTTAAATACCATAAGCTCACAGTTCTTTGAGTTGTGTTTGAGCCGATGGGCTGCCTATAATTCACAGACATTTAAGAGCTTTCTTGACGCACAGATCGATAGTCTCAGCAGCGCCATATCAACGGCGTAGATTATATTGTTAATACAAACGCCATAGATGTGGCAACTGATCCTAGAGCTACAAAGCTCCTCGATCATCTCGTTTACGTAGAAGTTAAACAGAAGAAGGGAGGAGAGGCGTCCTTGCTCTACATCCCACTCCAGCTTGTATTCGTCCGAGAGTGTTCCTGCCCATCTTACTTGATTATGCTGCTTATAACACCAATGCATCAGTACAGATACAATTTCCCTGGGTACACTGGTATCCTGCAGCTATAACCAGAGTTTTTCGTAAGACACTAAGTCCAACGCTTTCGACAAGTCTAAAAAGCGGGCATAAACTGGAGTTTCCCATAGCTGTATAATAGTGGCCCGTCTGTTGGAGAGACAGAATAGCACTTTCGGTTGAGAGGTCAGATCTAAACCCAAACTGGCCATCGTTCAGTTTCAAGTGTGACTAACTGTCGCTCAATCAGACTGTCCATAATTGTAGCCAGAGAGGTCGATCTTGGCCATAATTGTAGCCAGAGATATCGATCTATAGTTAGCAGAGTGGGGCAAAAACTAATTGTGAAAGCAATTAACAACTAACAATTAAATTGCCAAATTCAGTTGCAACTAACAACTAAAATAATTAATTGTAATTGTAACGTATCGCAATTAACAATTAATTAATTGTGCTTGTAAAACTTTGCAATTACAATTAAATTATTTGTGCTTGTAAAAATTTGCAATTACAATTGATTAATTGTTAATTGTTTGATACACGTTTACAATTACAGTTAACAATTAATAAATGTCATTAACTGAAAAACATAATGCAAACAATACAAGAGCATTCTCCTTAATATTCTCAAAGGTATGTAAAGCCTGGATTTAAGCCAGAACATTACGTAAAAGTGTAGCACAGGTACCTAACTAGAATAATTCAGGATTGATGATTGATGATGATGACGATGGCGATGAGGATGAGGATGACGATGATGATGACGATGAAGATGACGATGACGATGACGATCACGATGACGATGACGATGACGATGACGATGAAGATGACGATGATGACGATGACGATGACGATGACGACGATGACGATGACGATGACGATCACGATGACGATCACGATGACGATGACGATCACGATCACGACGACGATGACGATGAAGATGACGATGATGACGATGACGATGACGATAATGACGATGACGATGACGATGGCGATCACGATGATGATGATGATGATGATGAAAATAGACGGAAATATAATACTGTGATAATATGTGTGAAGTTTAATTACTAAGTAAATAAATAATAATAAAATATCTATGTATTTCTTACCCATGTTTGCAAATAAATAAATAAATGAAAGTAATCATTAAATTAAAATTAGTCATTCTAAAATATAGAATACAATCGACAGTTAAAATGTATTTTATTTATTAAACTAGAACTCTTCGTAATAATGCAGGATCTTAAAAAGTGAATCAAAATATAAAATACATAAAATACCAATAATACCGTAAGTTAATAAAATACCTGTTTAATACATAGCCTTTTGGTATTATACGGTATTTTTACAACACTACTCCTGCCATATTTACTTTAATCAAATACGTAGTTAAATTAAATATTAATTGTTTAAAACAATTAATTTAATTGTAAATAAAATTTCAATTGCAATTGAATTAATTGTAAACCACAATTAACAGATTTAATTGCAATTGATTTTAATTATATTTCACAATTAAAAAATAATTGAATTAATTTAATTGCAATTAATTTAGTTGAAATAAAAATTGTAATTGTTGGCCTCTACAATTAAAAAATTAATTCAATTGTGCCCAACACTGATAGTTAGAGGCTTCTAAAGAGTCTATTTAATTAGTAACTTTAATCAGCTTTTATGAATACAACGGTCAAATTTTCACATTTATAATAGTAGATAAGGTAAATTCCTTCCATAAGATTACTCTCAATGTACGATGGCCACCAGTCAAAAATAAAAAAGCCAGTATTTTGATCCGATTTGCTCACCTTCTCGCCATTCTTTTGTACAACGATCTCGTTGATAGATCCCTGAAACGTTTACCTTGATTGTGCTTCGCCGTTTATTTCACACACTGCGTTTCGTTTCGTTCTCTTTGATATTCCGAAGGTGATGTGTTTATGAGGCCTCCGAAGCCTACGAGGCCTCGCATCATCAAAATTGAATACGTGATAATCAAAAAGCTGAAAAATGTTGACTTTCATTTTTGTCAGGAAATTGTGAGACTTTAGAGTTGATTGAATAGAAATATTATTTGAGATTGTTTTCTTGATGTGCCTATAAAGTGAGTGACAAAACGTTTTGCTTTGGAAATTCCATTATTGAGTTTTCTTTGGTGTTTTAAACCTGCAGCATTGCTAAATTTTGATCAGTCGCTCTTATTCTGAAACAGAAAATATACATCTGATTAGATATAAATACATTAAGCTACCTACAAACTCCATGTACTTTTTCACATACCAAATGTTATGTGATCCTTAGCTGTCTTCGCGAGTAGGTATTGAACTGAGATTCCTGTACACTGCTACTAAATACCAGCAGGGTAATTGCGTAACACACTATCAGTAGCAATGGGTTGCATTTTGACAGTTCAATAACATTCATTGCGTTATTTACGTTGTTGAGCAGACACACTTTTCGATCATATGGAGCAATGGATTAGTAACATGCTTCAAAATGATTCAAATTGAGAGTAATAATGTGTTACGCAATTAGGGTGGGATCCTGCAAAAAACCGTACCTGCAAAAAACAGGATCTTGCCGTGGGAAAGAGCCCTAACTCTGTGCAAAATGTAGTATAGATGATTATGTATTTGGATTATCACCAATAATATTATCACCAATTCTTGATTTTAACAAATGACAAGCATCTAGACAGATCAAAACAAAAGGTCCTTCACCATGAAATCTACAGCTCAGTCCGACGCAACTTTGCACCGAAGTATTTTCGACTTCGATATTAAATTTATCAGAGGGTGTCTAAAATACGAAGTCGCAGCTCTCGAACTAGCCGAGAGCAGATGGCGACTTCCGTAATAGACAGTATAGGACACTTCCTTACTTGCATCTTGCTAGTTTCAACAGAATTTGTGAATTAACAAAAGCGTAGTGGACTGCAAAGTTCCGAGTTAAATATTAATTTGGAAACTTCAGGAAGTATTGAGAATTTAAAATTCGACGAAGAGTTTAGTAGAAAAGCAGGTAGGTTTAATGAGTAAGTAGTGAATTTAAAAGAGGAATGAGCGGTAAAGAGTATCTGCATAATCAGTCCATAATATCCCCACTGCTGGGACACAAGCCTCATCTCTTCGAGAGGGAGTGGGCTATAATCTACCACGCGGGCCCAGTACGTATAGTAGATGTCACATGTCTTCGAATTTTGGTTCTAGGACATGCCGGTTTCCTCACGATGTCTTCTGTCACCGATTTGAGAGCAGTGGTTATGAAATTATTTACACAAAGTTAAGTGCCTGTCTGGGTTCGAACCCACGACCTGCAACTCGTATGTCGGGGCTGTTACCATTGGTTCTCCACGTCCATTTACTAAGTTTACTAATGGTAGTAGGTAAGTAGAGAGGTAATATTTTGGTAATTTAACATTTTAACGGATCAGAATGAAACGGTGCATATCAAATCTTATGCTCCCGTAGTTTAGGGCTCCCGCAGATAAGCGCGACGCGACGGTGCGACACGATTCTGGTAGAACAAATTCCACGAAGTTTTCATAGAAATTTTTCTACTAGTGTCGCGTCGCGCTGTCGCGTCGCGTTTGTCTGCGGGAGCCTTTAATATTATTCGTTTCATCAAAAGGATTATAGGATTAATTATTGCCGAAGTAGGTTCGTGAAATATAAAATTAACGTAATTTTTAAAATTTATCATGACTTATTATAATATTTTATTTTTATTTATTAATAACCAACTTATATTTACAGTTTGCACCACACATGCAAGTTACCGGTCAATACAATATAGTAATTGTAATTTATGCAATCGTAAAATTGCATATTTTTTTTTATTCTCAATTCTTTATTGCGGTACCATCATGTATGTAGTTGGTAGGGAAATAATTATATTAGTGACAATTATGCACCCTGTTGGGAACAGCATAGATCAAGCAGGAGAGAGGAGGAAGAGCACTGGGTGTTTAATATGATACATTTTAATATTAGTTATTAAGTAGTTAGTAAGTTATATTGTTTTATTAATAGAGAATGGAATTTACGAGTTATATTTAATGTTTTATAAATTATATACATTTATTTATTTACCTAGTAACATGAGGGACAAACAGGTAAAATTCATTTAATTATTTTAACAGGTTAAATTACATAAAATAAGACAAGACAAAATAAAATAACACTTAACAAAGTTAGAATAAATTATGTAAAACTTACATCACATAAAGTTAGACAAAATTAGAAAGAATTGGAATACAATTGGAATAACATTATTAATAACAAGACCTAAAATTTAATTTATTTACAATAGACACCAGCGGGGTCATTGCGTAACACACTCACAGTAGCAATAGGTTTCATTTTGACAGTTCAACAACATTCATTGCGTTATTTACGTTGTTGAGCAGACACACTTTTCGAACGTGAACGTGAACATACTGCTAAAAAGCGTACCTGCAAAAAACGGGATCTTGCCGTGGGAAAGAGCCCTAACTCTGTGCGAAATGTAGTATAGATGATTATGTATTAGGATTTTCTTATTAGGACCTGCCATTAGACATCCAACTATGAAAATATAATTTAAATATATTTGTCTTTTTTGTTCTATGTGAACAATAAAGTGAATAAATAAATAAATCTAAGGGCTGCTTTCTCCAACGCCAGACAAAAACTGTCAGACTGACGTCTGACATTTTATTCCACGAATAAAAAATATCGGTCGATTGAAAAAGTTGCCCTAAATCTACGTACGACTAAGGGCAAATTTTTCATGAATTAATGTATCGTGTATTTTAATTTGTATAAACACTATATCTATTTCGTTAAACACTTAACATTATTTTGGCATTAATTATTCAATAATTTCTCAAGAAAGATACTTGAAACTATTTTCAATTGTACTTCAAAGTCTCAAGAACTACTAAATTATTGGTACTTAGTCTAAAGGTAATATAAAAACAACTATAAAAGCACCTGAGCAAGTTACAAAAGCAATCGAAAGTTTGTCTTCAATAGCTGTACTAGATTCGCACCTGAATAATAAATAATATTCTTAATTAGTAGATAGCTAGTAGTTTTTATTATTGGGGCCTCATGCCTAAATCATAGAAGTCGCACGGGTCAATCAAAGGTTAAGCTTCACTTGCCGCGGTCGGTTTGTGGATGGGTGATCCATTACGTATCGAGACCCCTCCATGCCTCGGAAAGCACTTTAAGCAGTTGGTCCCGGTTTTATTTTCTAGATCTTTGACAATCGTTACGGGTAGTTAGAAGCCCGAAAGTCTGGCAACCAGTAACTGAGTTGTGGAGGTCAGATAGGCAGTTGCTCCATGTAAAATACTGGTATTCAGCTGCCGCCAGTTAGACTGAAAGCCGATTCCAAAATGATTGGGAAATGGCCAGGGAGATTGTTTATGTATCTATTATTTATGGTATCTTACTTTTCGTAGACTTTAAGGCACTGTGCCATGCCAGAGGGCCTAGAATATCTCTATGCATAGAGATATTCTATCAGCGATAAAGATCATGGAAAAGTAAAAAAAATATTGGATTAACATACGTAAACTACTGAAAAGCGTATATCAATCCTGCAGGGTAATTGCGTAACACACTATCAGTAGCAACGGCTTTCATTTTGACAGTTCAACAACATTCATTACGTTATTTACGTTGCTGAGAAGACACATTTTTCGAACATATGGAGCAATGGATTAGCAATATGCTTCAAAATGATTCAAATTGAGAGTAATAGTGTGTTACACAATTAGGGTGCTGTTGAAAGTCGTTCAGCGGGGTAACTGCGTAACACACTATCGAAAGCGATTGCCTTTTGTCTACGCTCTTGGAACGAATCCCGTTTTTTTGGAGATCCTCAAGGGTTGCATGGGACATCTTAGAATAAGTCGAACCCTATTTTCATTAACTTACTTTTAAACTTAGACATAAAAAAACTTTTCTATACTTATCTTAAATTAATTATATTTTCGTGTCTATCTGTCCGAGCGGGTTGTTCTTCTAAACTACGCAACCGATTTTGATGCGGTTTTTACCATCATTGAGAGAAATTATTCCGGAAGGCTTATTCGTATAATTACATTAATATTAAACATAAAGCTTATTAATATTGAAGAAATTTGAACGCAATTTTCTGTCATATTTACGAACGCGTCGTTCTACCTAAGTGTCAAAATAAATTTTGTATTTTTCTGTCTCCTGTCTGCTTTGCAATACACACTTTGCAGGGATAGCTACGCTTTATTATTTTAATCTTTTTCTTAATTAATCCAGTTAATCCATAACTCACACACCACATATAAGTTTTCATTGAATATTAAATGTATAGTACAGAAATCTCTATGTTTTGTCAAGGTTCGATTCCCACCTAGGACAAATGTTTGTGTGATGAGCACGATCATTTGTTCTTTGTCTGGGTGTAATTTATCTATAATATGTATGTATTTAGAAATATATTATGTATGTTTATCAGTTGTCTAGTACTCATAGCACAAGCTCGGCTTAGTTTGGGACTAGATGGCGTTGTGTGAAAGTTGTGCAATATTATTATTATTATTATTATTAAGTCGTTAAAACCGTACGGAGCCGTGGCGAGTCGCTAGTGCTTCATAAAAAGATCCCTTGCAAATAATTCTACGTTCCCGGTCAGCTTCAAACCAACAGCTATACTGTTGCCACGACTGGTAGTGACAGTATAAGGTATGACAAACGTGGCGTAGCTCGTTGCTGTTACCGTCCGTAACTAGGTTTATAGCAAGCACGTTTACAGCCTCTTCTTGTAGAAATAAGCGTAGGAATGAGGGTAGTATTATGGTTGTCGGAAGCTAAGTATTTTGGCAGCACTGTACTTGCATGTGACGTTTGCACGTTTTTTATGATTTTTTATACAGCACTAGCTTCAGCCCGCGCCTTCGTCCGAAATTATCTCACACGAACGTGCTACGGGGACAAAAAGTAACCCATGTTGTTTCATGCGTTACCATCCATCTCCTTGCCAAGTTTTATCGAAATCCGGATAGTGGTTTAGGCGTGAAACGGTAACATTCATACAGAGTTACATACTTTCGAATTTGTAATATTAGTATGGATGTATCAGAAAGATGTGATCCGTTGAGGGGCCCGTGGCTAAATAATAACAGCCGCACAGGTCGATCGATCAGGTTAAGCTACGCTTGCCGCGGTTGGTCTGTGGATGGGTGACCATCTTTACATATCGAGGCGTCTCCGTGCCTCGGAAAGCACGTTAAGCTGTTGGTCCCGGCTGTCATTCGTAGATCTTTGACAGTCGTTACGGGTAGTCAGAAGCCCGAAAGTCTGACAACCAGTCTTACCAAGGGGTATCGTATTACCCAGTAACTGGGTTGTGGAGGTCAGATAAGTAGTCGCTCCATGTAAAATACTGGTATTCAGCTGCATCCGGTGAGACTGGAAGCCGACCCCAACATAGTTGGGAAAAGGCTAGGCAGATGATGATGACTTGCTTCAGCCCGCGCCTTCGTCCGAAATTATCTCACACGAACGTGCTACGGGGACAAAAAGTAACCCATGTTGTTTCATGCGATACCATCCATCTCCTTGCTAAATTTTATCGAAATCCGGGTAGTAGTTTAGGCGTGAAACGGTAACATTCATACAGAGTTACATACTTTCGAATTTGTAATATTAGTATGGATGTATCAGAAAGATGTGATCCGTTGAGGGGCCCGTGGCTAAATAATAACAGCCGCACAGGTCGATCGATCAGGTTAAGCTACGCTTGCCGCGGTTGGTCTGTGGATGGGTGACCATCTTTACATATCGAGGCGTCTCCGTGCCTCGGAAAGCACGTTAAGCTGTTGGTCCCGGCTGTCATTCGTAGATCTTTGACAGTCGTTACGGGTAGTCAGAAGCCCGAAAGTCTGACAACCAGTCTTACCAAGGGGTATCGTATTACCCAGTAACTGGGTTGTGGAGGTCAGATAAGTAGTCGCTCCATGTAAAATACTGGTATTCAGCTGCATCCGGTTAGACTGGAAGCCGACCCCAACATAGTTGGGAAAAGGTTAGGCAGATGAT
This sequence comes from Eremobia ochroleuca, assembly GCA_949629135.1. NCBI lineage: Eukaryota > Metazoa > Arthropoda > Insecta > Lepidoptera > Noctuidae > Eremobia > Eremobia ochroleuca. The sequence continues at coordinate 6,374,783 of OX451405.1, read as the reverse complement.
GATGTATCAGAAAGGTGTGATCATATTTAAGGGCGTGGAGATAAAATGTTGGTCCCATGGAGACAGTTGTTCAGTTTGTTGGTCTTTTTTGATATACGCTGCCTACTAATATTATAAAGAGGTAAGTAAATGAGTTTTTGAGTAGGGGGTAATCTTCGGAAGTAGTTGTGGGGACAGTTAATAATTTTGACGACATGGCATGGTAATACGAAATAGGCAAGTACCAACTTCCGTGAGTTGTAACAGCTTCGTTCGTATTTCCATAGATAGGCGATGATAACCGAAGCGTATACTTTTTCTGGAAGATCTGCCCGTCTATTCTGCAATTATCTCGCAGTGGAAACTTAATTGAGGTGAGCTTGAAGTGAGCTGTCATTTCAACTGATACTAGGGTTTGACAATAGGCAGCTCACTTCACCTACGTTTTCACAGTGAGATTTTTACAGAATATATCAGCTGCACCTGTCTACCTAAGGCGCAGACCACACAGAAGGGATGTGAGACGAGGACGAGACGCAGACGCGGCGCCTCATAAAACATGTTGACCAAATAAAAGATTATGTAAGTAAACACGTGCCATTTAATATTCTAAGCTCACACGAATAGAAGCTTCCTTATAAGGAAAACTCTTTAAGCCCCTGATGAATACTTTGGCTAAGTGCTTCTGCACGTCAACAATCTTTAATATCCTTTTATAAAACGTGTAACGTTAAATGCGCAATACCTCAGACACCCCAACTGATTTTTAATTCAATTGACCTATTTCAGAGAGAAAATAAGTCATTAAAAAAATTGTAAAGGTTTTATGTGCTGTTTTAGTTTTACTGGCCATTCTGATTGTTTCTTGCGTCTGCGACGACGCTTTACCGAGGGAGGAGTCGTCACCGGGCCGCTGCGCCGCGCTGACATTGGCTTGCTTGACCTATTAATAAATAGACACGGCAACGTTTTTAATGAAGATTTTTTTGAAAAATGTGACCTACTTATATTAAAAAGTGGTTCAATTAATTCTGCTCGTTATTCTGATCAAACTATTTTCAGGTTTTGCGCATTTAACCTTTTGACCGCCACGGACGGCTATAGCCGACAAACGAAAACGTGCCAAACACGCCACCGACGTCTACAACCGTCAACAAAACGACATTTCTTAAGTACAAAATAAATCTTTTATATTTATTTTGTACTTAAAAAATGTCGTTTTCTATCGGACCAAATCCGAAATCGCGAAAAAAAAAATCAGTTGTTCCCTACATTTATGTTCGTACGAATCGTCAAAATGTAGGGAACAGCTGATTTTTTTTTTCGTCATTTCACTGTTTGTCCCATTATAAAACTTGTTTGTTGTCATGAGTAGAATCATGTGTTTAAGTATCGGTCACTAATTACCAGTCACCCTATATACTTCCTAAGTTTATCTTGGACATCCCTGACGTCGGTGAAGGAAATCATCGTGAGGAAACCTGGACTAATAGTTAATATAAGTCTAAAATCGCCAACCCGTCTTGAGCCGTCCTGTCTTCTCTCTATGAGAAGATGTCTTGGCCCTGCAGTGGGACAAGAATAGTCTGGTAGGTATTATTATTATCATGGTGTGATCCTTACTTATTAATTGCCGGATCACATGTAGACAATCGACAACAGAAAGGGAATACACGGCATATCCTCCTTGTCTTTGTTATATCTCCAACCTCCTATGAGCCTTTAAACCCCTATTATCAACCGAAAGGGTTACCACAATGCAGGGTTGATCTACGACAGATGATCTGCCTTCGAATTAATCGTAAAGGCATTCGCACACCATGACAATGACGGATGTCCCACGCGCGTTCGCGTAATCTCGGTAAGGCGCGGCTTATGGATTGGGGACTGGCGCGACGTGCCCGAATGTGGGTAGTGTTGGGCTTTTAAGTCGGGTATTCAGCGGATTTTCGGGTTGTTGTGATGACGGGTTTTTGGTAGACGCGTGTATGTGTATGCCTTTAGGGTGGTGGTCGTTTTAACCCTCAATTGCATGATTTTTACTTTTTAAGCAAATTAAATTTATTTGGACATAACATTAGCTCTATAGTAAGGAAAAAGTATTTAAAAAAATATATTCATAAAAATACTTTTTTTTTTGTTTCTATATGGCTTGGTGGAAATTTACATCTTTATTTAGGTAATCAGAACGAATCTACTGTGAACAAAATGAATTGAATATCTCTAACAATTGGGGAATCCCCGTGCTCTATGGAAACGAAAATATGGCATTGGATTGTTTAATGGAAATTTCCATCACGATGCAGTTAAGGGTTAAGTCGAAAAATTAGTGTGTTTTTTATTTGGAACACTTTTAAAGCCAGCCGGTCGATTCTGTAAAAATCTCACCGTGAAATCATAAGTGAAGTGAGCACTTAATAGTGTCAATCCCTACCATTAAGGAATGACAGAGTTCACTTCCCGCTCACTTCACCTAAGTTCTCACAGTGAGATTTTTACAGAATAGCACTGCTGGAGTACGTTTCAACAATTAATCTACTTTAATCAATCCTTTTAAATTAAAGGTTATTGTGCACTTTTCAAGACAGATGCGATGGTTACTATTCAGTTGCTTTTGCATCAATACCATTTGATTGAATAGGGCCTGGTGGAAATTTACATCTTTATGTAGGTAATCAGAACGAATCTACTGTGAACAAAATGAATTGAATATCTCTAACAATTGGGGAATCCCCGTGCTCTGTGGAAACGAAAATATGGCATTGGATTGTATAATGGAAATTTCCATCACGATGCAGTTAAGGGTTAAGTCGAAAAATTTGTGTGTTTTTTATTTGGAACACTTTTAAAGCCAGCCGGTCGATTCTGTAAAAATCTCACCGTGAAATCATAAGTGAAGTGAGCACTTAATAGTGTCAATCCCTACCATTAAGGAATGACAGAGTTCACTTCCCGCTCACTTCACCTAAGTTCTCACAGTGAGATTTTTACAGAATAGCACTGCTGGAGTACGTTTCAACAATTAATCTACTTTAATCAATCCTTTTAAATTAAAGGTTATTGTGCACTTTTCAAGACAGATGCGATGGTTACTATTCAGTTGCTTTTGCATCAATACCATTTGATTGAATAGGGCCTGGTGGAAATTTACATCTTTATGTAGGTAATCAGAACGAATCTACTGTGAACAAAATGAATTGAATATCTCTAACAATTGGGGAATCCCCGTGCTCTGTGGAAACGAAAATATGGCATTGGATTGTTTAATGGAAATTTCCATCACGATGCAGTTAAGGGTTAAGTCGAAAAATTTGTGTGTTTTTTATTTGGAACACTTTTAAAGCCAGCCGGTCGATTCTGTAAAAATCTCACCGTCAAATCATAAGTGAAGTGAGCACTTAATACTGTTAATCCCTACCATGACCGAATGACAGAGTTCACTACCCGCTCACTTCACCTAAGTTCTCACGGTGAGATTTTTACAGAATAGCACTGCTGGAGTGCCTTTCAACCTACTTTCATCAATCCTTTTAAATTAAATCTTTTTGTGCACTTTTCAAGACAGATGCGATGGTTACTATTCAGTTGCTTTTTCATCAATCAATACCATTTGATTGAATAGGGTCACGCTATGATAAGTTCGCACTGTCCAAATAAAACTGGCAGGTTTTACGAGCATTTAATAAATAATATTGGATTTCTATTTTTGTGTATTTTTTTTATATTGGGTTCATTTTTCTGTTAAAAAAAACCGGTCAATTACGTGTCAGACCACGCACAATGAAGGGTTCCGTAGTTGGAATGAATTTATCCCAAGATAATAATAATAATAATTTCAAGAATGAACTTAACATTGTAGTTGAAAATCATGTTCTCCCAAACATTGCAACTGCCAATGTAAGTTGGTCGACAATTACTCGTAACCTTGTAAAGCCTACTTAGCTGTGATAGTTTTTCTTTTAACTTCGTTATATACAGGGTGAAATTGAAAACATGCGACAAATCGAAATGGGAGATTGTACTCATAATTATGAACAACTTTTACCATGGGACCAAACCTGAAATTGCGAAAAAAAAAATCAGCTGTTCCCTACATTTTGACGAGTTATGCGAACATAAATGTAGGGAACAGCTGATTTTTTTTCGCGATTTCAGGTTTTATCTCATGGTAAAAGTTGTTCACAATGATGAGTACAATCTCTCATTTCGATTTGTCGCATGTTTTCAATTTCAACCTGTATACTACTACTGTGATTTTTTTCACTTGCCCAAAAACAACCATTTAGCTGGCGGGACACATACACACACACTTGACTCTAACGAAAATTAGCACTTTAAAGCAGGATCCCTGAATCGAAAATTTAATCTTACAAATCCGCAATATTTTTGTAAGACCTATCCAACGATACCCCACACCATGGGGTAGACTAGAAAAAAAAAACATCCCCACTTTACGTGGAAAGCAGGTACTTACCCTAAATATTTTTTTTTTTTAAAGATATTTGTTTTACCTTTTTTCGGCGTGCTTTATACAACGTGTAACGTTAAATGCGCAAAACCTGAAAATAGTTTGATCAGAATAACTAGCAGAATTAATTGAACCACTTTTTAATATAAGTCACATTTTTCAAAAAATCTTCATTAGAAACGTTGCCGTGTCTATTTATTAATAGGTCAAGCAACCCAATGTCAGCGCGGCGCAGCGGCCCGGTGGCGACTCCTCGCTCGATAAAGCGTCGTCGCAGACGCAAGAAACGATCAGAATGGCCAGTAAAACTAAAACAGCACATAAAACCTTTACAATTTTTTTAATGACCTATTTTCTCTCTGAAATAGGTCAATTGAATTAAAAATCAGTTGGGGTGTCTGAGGTTTTGCGCATTTAACGTCACACGTTGTATTATATCTTTCTAGTACTAAGAGACTGAGCTAAGCTGCGGACGCACGGTTGGACGGACGGACAGACGGGCATAGCGAAACTATGTATAAGGGTTTCTTGTTGACTACCGAACCCTACAAATAGCGCAAGTTCGTGTTCAATCGTCAATGCGCACTCATCATCATCATCATTTTCGCCGAAAGACGTTCAATGCTGGACATAGACCCAGTAGTCTCGAACGTCGTAGAGTGAGATCGGTAGATCGGTAGGTATTTGACAAAAAAATACAATATTACACTTACTACTACTACTAATTATTAGACTAATTTATAACAATCATACTTAAGTATGATTGTTATAAATTATGTGAGCCCATATCGGTAGGAATACCGAAAAATCGGTAGGTTCGAGACCACTGCATAGACCTCCCCCAAGTACTGTCACTTTCACCGGTTCTATGCGTCTCACATCCAGCGGATTCCTGCAGCCTTCACCAGATCATCGGTCCACGTTGTGGAAGATCTTCCAACGCTACGTCCTCCGGTGTGCGTTCGCCACTCCAGAACCTTTTGGCCCCATCGGCCATCTGTCCTGCAAGCAAGGTAGCCCTCACCATTGCCATTTAAGTTTGGCTATTGTTCGGACTATGTCGGTTACCGTAAGAACTTTCCTTAAACACTTATCAATTACCACAAACGCTTTTAAAATCCGCCGGTTTTAAAACCGTAACCTCGAGGGGCAGTACCCACAGCCGCAGAAATAGAATCATTGTGAGAATATACATGCTTTCAAATACACCTTTCGAATGCGAGGCAAAAGGAAAAGGTTACGAAATACCTCTCTGCATATTTTTACTTGTTACCTTTATATTAGTAAGCCAGATGTAGGTCACACTGGATGTACAGACGCCAGCATATCAAGCTACCCGAAACTGTCAAATTTTCCCAATCAACTTTGAGACTTATACTTTAGATATAAAGTTGCAAATCTGTTAAAGAAATCTGACAGATAGTAGTAGCTTGATGTGCTGGCGTCTGTACATAGCTTAAATCAAAGACTGACTGCCCCTTAACCACAGTGTATCTGATATTATAAAGAAGTCATCATAATCTTCTGCCGAGCCTTTACCCAACTATGTTGGGGTCGGCTTCCAGTCTAACCGGATGCAGCTAAATACCAGTATTTTACGTGGAGCGACTGCCTATCTGACCTCCACAACCCAGTTACTGGGTAATACGGTACCCCTAGGTAAGACTAGTTGTCAGACTTTCGGGCTAATGACGACCCGTAACGACTGTCAAAGATCCACGAATGACAACCGGGACCAACGGTTAAACGTGCTTTCCGAGGCACGGAGGGGTCTTGGTATGTGAAGATGGTCACCCATCCACGGACCAACCGCGGCAAGCGTAGCTTAACCTGATCGATCGACCCGTGCGGCTGTTATTACTTAGCCAGAAGCCCCTCTCTTAGTTATTATAAAGAGGTAAAAGAAGAATAGCAGTGGGGAGCAATGGCGGCCCAATGGTGGCCCCGACTTACGAGTTGTAGGTCGTGGGTTCGAACCCAGGCATGCTCTTTACTTTGTGTAAATTATTTCATCACCGTTGCTCTAAAAAACGGCGAAGGAAAAAATTGTGAGGAAACTGGCATGTCTTAGGACCAAAAATTCGAAGACATGTTGCATCTACCAACCCATGTGGCATTCACAAAGGGTGACACAATGGACGGTCTTATCGCTAAGAGCGATCTTTTAAAGACAACCTTTGGATGAATTGAAAAGGAAGGAGAGACAAATACTGTAGGTAGTCTGTGGTGTACTATTTACACGATACAATGAATACATACATAAAGTATATAATACTAATCTAAATAAACTAGATGTATATGGACGCCAAACAATTATTTAATTTAAATTTTAAGCTTGTTTTGATTTTTTTGTACTTGATCTGACTTCCATGTTACTTATTAAATTAATATCTACTTGTATTTCCGGTTAAGTCTGTGTTAAGTTTTTATTTTGATGTATTTAATATTAAATATTGTGGTTTCCGATTGAATTTGTATAATTTCTATGTGGGTATTAAAGATTTATCTTGACACATACGCTTGAATTATTTATAATGTAGGTAATCTAGAATTGATTTGACATATCCGCTTGATTTATTCATGTCCGGTAATTAATGGATAACCTTGAAATGGCTTATAGTAGAACTTACGGCCATTCAAAAAAAATACGAAAAGAAATCTATCATAAGTAGTACCTAAGATAAGTATTTATAAGCCATTTCAAGGTTATCCATTAATTACCGGACACCCTGTATAAATTCTATGATATTTGGCGGCAAAGTTTCGGGGTAAAGTTTGGCGACAAGTTTTGGCGGTAATTTTGTGTATAAAAACTGTTGTAATTCGAATGGAAAGACATCCTGGAATAAAGTGAGGTATTTTCTTTGTACTCTTTTAAACATTTTCCTGCCATTTCCTACTGAACGTGTATTTGAGTGATATATTGATGCAAATCAATAATATGTCTGATTCCGACAACGACGGCTATGATGCGACGACATGTACAGACGCCAGCACATCAAGCTACTACAATTTGCCAAATTTAATTAATAGATTTTCAACTTTATTACTAAAGCATAAGGTTCAAAGTTGATTGGGATAATTAGACAGTTTCGGGTAGCTTGATGTGCTGGTGTCTGTACATAGTTTTCGTCAAAAACCGGGTACCTTTTAACCACAGTGGATGTCGTATAAAAGGTAGGTAAGTAGGTAGGATAAATTGACGCAATGCATTAGTTGGATGTTCGGCAAATGTAAGGTACTTAGGACGCTCTCATGCTAGGTGGAACGACGATCTTCGTAGGGTGGCTGGTACCTCCTGGATGAGAGTTGCCGAGAATCGAGACGAATGGCGTGCGATTGGAGAGTTTGCACGTCGACCTCACTGCCACCTGTGTATTTTGTGTAGGTACAGACGCAAGCACATCGAGCTACTACAATCTGTTAAATTTCTTGTGAGCTTCAAGATGACGGGATCAAGTCCCCAATTTAAAATGTATCACATGAATGAATATATCACTATCACTATCACTATCATCACTACATAGTATAAAACAAAGTCACTTCCCTGTCTGTCTGTCCCTATATATGCTTAGATCTTTAAAACTGCGCAACGGATTTTGATGCGGTTTTTTTAAATAGATAGAGTGATTCAAGAGAAAGGTTTATATGTCTAATACATGCATAATATAGTAGAGAAACACTGGTAATTTTAGAGGTTTCTAATGTAATGTCGCAAATAAACACATTTTTTTGCGCTTACATTGCAAACGCTGGCTCAACCAGTCGAGATAGATCAAAATAATGTACTACAGTATTGTACACCTTAAAAAAGGTCTACAAAAAAGTCCGCGATGGTATATGTCTATCTATTAGGGATAACCCACAATAACCATTTTTTATCCTATACTTTTTACGAGAAATAATGGCTCTAAAATTATCAGTGTTTCTCCATTGCACCCGTGCGAAGCCGGGGCGGGTCGCTAGTACTACATATTTGTACCTTAAATAAGACATTTATACCTCTAAAGGTAAAGGAAGTATGTCAAGACGTCCCTGGTCCCACCACTTTGACGTCAAAGTGGCAGGACCTTCTGGAAGCGCTACTCAGAGGCAGGTAATTCACAACCGACGACTTAGTACGACATATGTACAGGTATATACTCAATTTTCGATACTATTGTAATTTCCAAATTCAAGTTATGTGATTAAAACATTGGTCCCGCCAATTTGATGATTCATGTTATCGCTGAAGTCATATGAAAATCGTTAGATCTCGTGCAAAATCAAATGTGGAAATTTAGTACGTCCTAAGTACATGAAAGTGTGTAATTTTCATATTCATAACCTAAGTACAGACGCCAGCACATCAAGCTACTACAATCTGTCAAATTTCTTTAACAGATTTTCAACTTTATCGCTAAACCATTAGGTTCCAAATTGATTAGGAAAATTTGACAGTTTCGGGTAGCTTGATGTGCTGGCGTCTGTACATCAAAAGTTCAAAGTTGGCTGGGAAAATTTGACCGTTTCGGATACTTATAACATGTGCCAAATAAACATATTCTCTCTCTTTCTTCCTCTATGTATAAAGAACACTATGCTCGCTGCTGGTACCAAGGAATACTGTTATGGGATTTGTGGGTTACGCTTCTTCAATGAACTGTCTCCTTATTTGTAAGAGTTTTAGGCGTTTATCATAGAATTTACAAAGGTTGCAATGTGAGAATAATATTGTGATGGTGGACCGACTACCATTTTTTCTTGTGTGTCGAACTGTTGACCCTTGGAACGGAGGAATCGAACGTTTTCGAGAGTTCTTCGACGACGACCAATCAGCGCTCCCCGTGCGCCGCTCTCGTTCCCTGCTTTTCCGCCGCGCCTCCGTCTACTTAACACTTAAGGGTGCCACGTGTTGTCGACTTTGCGCCAATAGGTGGCGTTAACAAATATCACCATATTTTATTAAGTTTTGACTTACATAACATAACACAATATATTTTCAATTATATAATAAAATTGCAGCTATATAATCAACAGTAAATTGAACAAAATGGCCTATAACCCCGGAACAGGGTTGTTCATAATAATTTCACGTTATAATATTAAATATTCAACAGCCCATCAGACACGACGTCGACGGTTCTAAAGGTCAAGCCGTCAAAATTATTACGGACAAGGCTATATCATATGTCCGGAGGCTAAATATAGCCTGACTCCTGTCTTTCAGGCTATTGTGAAAGGCAGGAAAGGAGTTTAAAGCGTAGTCAAGCTATATCGGTCCTACAGCTGGGACACAGGCGTCCAAGGCCTCGGTGAGAGGGAGTGGGCCATAATCCAATACGCGGGCCCAGTCTGGGTGGTGGATGTCACATGTCTTCGATTGGTTCTGAGATATACCGGTTTCTTCACTGTTTTGGGATGAAGAGTTCAGCTGCTGAAGTTTTGTTGGTTTGTTTGAGCGCGTTAATCTCTGGAATTAATAGTTGGCAATTCTCGAGGAAGATTATAGGATCGAATTATTTAAGGTTGCCTGGAAGAGATCGTAGAAAGCGATAAGGCCGCGATTGTATATTTGGTAGTGTTTTTCTTTTTCCTTAGGCTTCAATATATAATATTGAAGCCTAAGGTCAGACTTGGCAAATTTATGAGAAGAAATTATATTTTAAGTTGTTATAAAATATGTTATGCTGTTATAAATAAATTTCAGGACTGACCATTGAACTTTGCTCTCATTTCACATTTATGTTTTTGATGGGATTTATTTAATACTTGAAGCATATAAATGTTTTGACAACTAAAATACTAGCTTTGAAATTATATAAAATGATGAATAGAATTACCATAAAAAATATTATTAAAATCTCGATTATGATTGTAAATGTATGCTTGGTCAATCCCTAGTATCAGGTGGGATGACACTGACAGCGCACTCCACGCTCGCTTCACCTAAGTTTTCACGGTGAGATGGTTACAGAATCGCACTGCTGTCTGCTCGCGATACAACGCAGTATAACGTTGTTAACCTGTACTTAAGATACGAGTATACCCGGATTAGTTTGGCAAGTTCAAATTTTCACATTTATATCAAAGAAAACATTTAGGTGTGTTTATTATCATGATATCAAACTATTTTTCATCAACGTGATTTTCTTCGGTGGTGCGAGAACAGCCGAGTTCTTCTGCTAGTGCTCGTGTCGATAAACGGGGATCAGTTTCGATGAGTTGTCGTAATTGTTCTATGTCAGTCTGAACTACAGGGCCGGGGTGAGGTGAATCTTTTAAACTGTAGTCTCCCATGTCGAATTTATCAAAGCAATTTTTAGCTGTGCGATAAGTGACCGTAGAATCTCCCGTCGATTTGCATATGTTTCTTACCGCATCCACTGCTGAATGTCCCAATCGGTATTCGTGAAGTAACAACAGTCTGATTTGTTCCCTTGAAAGATCCACTATTTTGATGTGTATGCCTTCTTCGATGTTGGAAGCGTTATGAAACGTGGCAGGAAATTTCTTCAGCTTTTATACTTTCGTCTAAAGGAAATTTCAAGAACATTCAATGAACAAATAGTAAATTCTAGATAATTCTGAGCTATCTCCTGTTCTAACTTAACCTTAGTTCCCCAAAATGAGAGTAACTTAGCCCAAAAATATGCCCAGTTTTAATCAGCCCTCTCCACAGACATTTTAATATTTCTTCCTACCATTTTATTAAAGGTAGAGGGGAGGCTACATTGCAATTCGCGTGCCAAATTATGGGGTAAAGGGGTAATCCAAAGGGATTGCTCGCACGTTATGTTGTAATCATTGATTTGAACCACAATTATACAGCATGTATCAGAAAGGGATGGTCAAATTTAAAGGTGTGGTACAGGTCATCAAACTGAACAACTTTCTCCATGGTACAGACGCCGCACATCAAGTTACTACAATCTGTCAAATTTCTTTAATAGATTTTCAACTTTATCACTATTAGCATTAGGTTGAAGGTTGACTGGGAAAATGTGACAGTTTCGGGTAGCCTGATGTGCTGGCGTCTGTACCAACATCGTAATCACGAAAAATTCAAATGTCCCATACATTTGGGGTCGATTACTTAGTATTGTAGTTTGATGCACAAAGCTGAAACAATTTTAATTTGAATAAAAACATTATTTATAGCCAGATAAGATATTTACTAGATATATATTTAAGGAAATTCAGGTACGTTTTATTTATACCTAGAGTGAGATATCTGAGATACAGATTTATTCCTAGTTCAGGTAGAATCTTTATGTACATACATCAATTTATTTCAATAAACATATTCAGTTTTTTTTTCTTGTTGTTAGACTGTTGATAGTTACTTATCAACTGGCCCATACAAAAAATCAAATAATTTGACACGCTGTATTGTAATTAATGTAGGTTGTTGTTTCCGTGATGCTTCTAAATTAAATGTCAAAAAGGATTGTGTTTGTTGGAGCGATAAATTAGGAGTTAAACATGACTGTGCGAGACTGTTTTATTGGTTAAACATATTACATTTTGTAGTTTATTGTGGTGAACATGACTGTTGATTAAATAATTTGTATCATTAATATTAGGTAATAGAATATTTTCCTATTATTTGTCGTCATTGTTTAACTGATTTTAGAGGGGCCCGTGGCAAAATAATAACAACTGCACAGGTCGATCGATCAGGTTAAGCTACGCTTGCCGCGGTTGGTCTGTGGGTGGGTGACCATCTTTACATACCGAGACCCCTCCGTGCCTCGGAAAGCACGTTAAGCCGTTGGTCCCGGCTGTCATTCGTAGATCTTTGACAGTCGTTACGGGTAGTTAGAAGCCCGAAAGTCTGACAATCAGTCTTACCTAGGGGTATCGTATTACCCAGTAACTGGGTTGTGGAGGTCAGAAAGGCAGTCGCTCCATGTAAAATACTGGTATTCAGCTGCATCCGGTTAGACTGGAAGCCGACCCCAACATAGTTGGGAAAAGGCTAGGCAGATGATGATGATGTTTAGCTGATTTTGATTAGCTTCACGATATCGCCTTATTTATACTGGATGTTTTTTTTTACAGGGTCTAAATTTTTACAGGGTGTTCTACTCATGAATATGAACAACTTTTACTATGGGAGCAACTCTGAGATCACGAAAAAAAATCAGAACTTTTGTATTAAACAGCTGATTTTGTTTTCGTAATTTCAGAGTTGGTCCGATAGTGAAAGTTGTTCATATTCATGAGTAGAACACCCTGTAAAACTTCGACTTTTGTCTATTTTATTATAACCTAATGGACCTTTTTTATATCTTTCACTTCTTGGAGTGAAGCTAACTTAACACCACTATGGCAAAGCGCTCTGTTTTCAGGAAATGAAATGACAAAAAATTCTTACAATATTAACCCCATATTCATAATGATAAATGCTAATATAAACAGTGTTCTCAAACAATATGCAATTAAATGCCATTTAAAAGTTACCACTGATAGACACGTAAAACAAAAAACCGGCCAAGTGCGAGTCGGATTCGCGCACGAAGGGTTCCGTACCATTATCTATAAAAACGGAAAAAAAACACGTTTGTTGTATGGGAGCCCTTTAAATATTTATTTCTTCCTGTTTTTTAGCATTTGATGTTATAGCGGCAACAGAATAACATCATCTGTGAAAATTTCAACTGTATAACTATCACGGTTCATGAGATACAGCCTGGTGACAGACGGACAGACGGACAGCGGAGTCTTAGTAATAGGGTCCCGTTTTACCCTTTGGGTACGGAACCCTAAAAAGACAACAAAACGGTCGGTACAAAATACCTATAACATAAATTAGGAAATAAAAGTAAAAATAATTTAGACGCAGACAATTCCAATATAACACACATACAATTAAATTAATATTCATCTTATGGGTCAATTTAAAATCGGTGGCAGAAAATGTGACAATAAATTTTGAATTCTTAAAAAAAAAAAAGTTTATATTAAGCGTTGAGGTAATAACATGACATGCACATAACATTGTAAAATGCAATGTCATGGTTGGCCGCGATCTTTTGCGTATATTTTCAGGATTTTACGTGATTGAAACTAAAGTGAGGTGAAAATTAAACAACTCTGTTGCCATCATACATTTATTCATAGTTAAACAACAAATAATTTTTTGGTAACTTTTTCTTGGAAATCAACATTAATTATATATTTACTCTCATTTTTAACACATGGAATCACAGTATTTATTCTTAAGTACTAATAATAATGTAAATGAAATATACTCTGTTACTTTCTATGTCCTAACAAAACTATTTTTCTTTATAAATTAGTTAAATTGACTGAAATTATAAGAACATACCGATAATACTATGTGATAATCTGAATAGTATATATTACACATAGAAAATATGAAATCAAGTATCAGTTTTCCATAAAATTTCAAAATTTGGTCTTATATATTTAGGGACCTAAAAGTAACTGAGTATTAATTTATAGAGTATGTATTAATAGAATATTAATTTTAACCAACTACTATCACAAAACCTTTTATATTATATAATAACTTTCTTCAAACTATAATATATTTAGAAACTTGGTACTTATTATCTAATTATATAATAAAACAAAAAAAAAACAAAATTAAATTGCTGAGATCAAATTAAATTTAAATTGTCTTATTTTTCGAAAATTTCTAGGGGAATAGGGAAATGGTAATATACCCTTTCGTCCTTAAATACTTTACGAGGTTCTGAAACAATGCGCAATAAACTGAAAAAATCGTGTAATTTAACCTTTAGTATGGTTTTACTTGGCTTACGTGTGTGTTTTCTTAAATAGCCTTGATTATTTGTACTTTAATCCTGGATTTGTTACTATTATCTTCTTTAAGTATGTCATTAATAATGCGTCTCTCTTCTTTATACTTTTTAGTTTCTTGTGCCGCGCTCTTAGATAGCATTTGATAACACGTCGTAACTTTCGTTAGGCGTGGCAGCAGTAAGAGCCATAGCGATGTATTGTAGTATTATCTAGAACAAAATTAGTCATTTATTAGATGATTATAAAATAATATTGACAACTATAATATATACAGACACACCGATGACGACTTACAGCTACTAACAGTTCAATAATAAATAGCTCTGTTACCAGTCTACAACTCTGTTACTACTACGAGGTAACATAGTTGTGCAGTAACAGAGTAGTAAATTCAACACTTAGAGTAATTTATTCTTAAAATAAAAATATATTTTGATAAAATAAAAAAAAGATTAGACAATTATTCCCTAAATGCTATATTTCATTTATTAAATTATGTAGAAATATCTGAATACTTACATTAAAACGCCGGTAACATAGCACACACAGAATAAAACCACGCACCTCACACCACAACTAACGGACGACTGATTCGCGTACCCCGCGCCCCATCCGCCTCGAAAAGAGTCCAAGCAACAGAACACATTATGACCCAACTGTTGTGAACGGAACTGTAGCGCCATGTCTTAGTATTTGTCTAATTTACATGGTAACAGAAAGGTGCGACAGTTATTACAACGACCGCGGGACTAAATCTTAAATAATCATAGATTATTCAATAAATTTATTAAATAGGCAGGGATAGTTTTTTTTAATTGATCAATCCGCTTAATTATTAAAATTATTAAAAAAAAAACAATAATAGAATTGTAATAAAAAGATATTGTGATTTTTGCATAGTGCCATGAGATGTGGGACAGAATTTTCTTGTATGTAAAACACCTCTGTTACCATGAATTACTATTCTGTTACCTTATAAAAAAGTGATAAATCAATAATAACTCCGTTTTGCTTTTGAAAATATATTAATTAATTTGTACTTTAACTACAACACAATTTTAATATTTTAAAAATATTCGTGAACAAACAATTTTTGCTTGGGGACGACTTTTTCTGCCACCGATTTTAAATTGACCCTTATAACATCTCACTTCATTGACATAAAATAACACTTAAGAGGTTAATATTTTACAAAGCATTCATAGTATCAACTTTGAATTTCAGGAAAACAAATGTAGACTAGACACGCAATTTACTCCGAAGTACAGACGCTAGCACATCAACCTACCCGAAACTGTCAAATTTCCCCAATCAACTTTGAACCTTATGCTTTAGTGATAAAGTTGAAAATCGATTAAATAAATTTGACAGATAGAAGAAGCTTGATGTGCTGGCGTCTGTACATCTATAGTTGCCTAACCCAAATGTGACCACAACTTCAGATCTGCTCCAAACTTACATTGTAACAAGTTATTGTTGTTTGTTGACTCGGAACTTGGAGCTAATGTACCTACAAGTTATCTACAATGTTGTACAGTTGTATATCCCTAACGATTGGCAACATTGAAGACGACTTTTCTATTGAGTATTGCGAACATAGAAACTTTCATATACTATTTAACTATGCCTCACCATACCTTGACACACCTTGAAACACCTTGCTATGCATTGCCATACCTTACCATACCTTACCATACATTACCTTACTATATCTTGTCATACCTTGACACACCTTGCCATACTTTGCCATACCTTACCTTACCATACCTTAGCGTACCTTGCTATCCCTTACCTTATCACATCTTGCCATACTTTGACACACCTTGCCATGCATTGCCATACCTTACTTTGCCATACATTGCCATACCTCACCTTACCATACCTTACCATACCTTGCCTTACCTTGCCATAATTTTCACATATTATTTCAGGGCCTCAACTCAGCCTATCGCAGTCAGCTAAAAACTGCCACCCAACCACTCCCTTATTCTTACCAAACTTTAGAGACTACGCACATTAATTTTTAAGGCTTTTACATACTTGGATATTTAATACCAGCATCAGATTTACACTTCATAGCCTGGCATACGTATTACCCACTGGTCTGTTCCGACACAATTGTGTCATCCCTTTCATTTTTGAAGCGTAAGAGCGGGGTGGAAGACATTTATCGACGCTATAGTGTGGGGGTATGAAAGGGCTGGATCCTGAAACAATTCGAGATAAAAGGTTGTCGGAACTTAAAACCCCATTGCTTTTATGGGACGGTTTGGGAAAACAAAGATATGGTGTAGTACTTTGTAGTGGACCGTAAATGTTTTACGAATTGAAAATTGATGAAACGTTTTAGCTTGTGAAACAAATTGTGGATTACTGATAGGCTGGCGAGTTAAAATACAGAAAATAAGGGTTTTGAGTAGCTTAACTCTGGTGTTGTTGCTATAAAGTCTCGTAACCAACATCACAACACCCCAGTTATAGCACGATTTCATCGAGCAGTAGGTAACTGTTGTTGTTTTTGTATCTAGTCTGCATGTAGTGACGCTGCGAGTGTTGCAGTACCGTGTCCAAAGCCGATTTATAACACTGAGTAGAGCTCAGACCAATTGCCAAAGCACGTGCCGAAAACCGGCTTCTAACATTCCCACGGCTCTGATCATTTCCTCTCGGCTCAAATGACATCTTCTCTCCGTAATAACGTTATTGATTCCACTCTGAAGTATTAGACAAATTGTACTGATTTCATTTCAAACCCGTTGCAGGATTGGTACCTATAGGAATACGAATTGACAGAAGGTTTTCATCTTATGAACGAATTTAAAAACTTCTCAATGACGATAATTTGCTAAAAAATGATCCATAGGAATTACAAAAAATATAACTAATAAACCCAATTTTTAGTAACTAGCATTAACGTGTTTAATCCATAGACACTTTTGATCTGTGTATTCGGAAAGGCACCATGAATAAAAGAAGAGTTCCTATAAAAAGAAATCACATATAATGCGAAAAAAAAAAAATACCCGATTATTTTAAAAGGCTGAGTTTGCATGCTTCGTCATTTTATTATTTTTTATTAAAATTTAAGCCTCGTCAGTGAATTGTTTCATGTCCTTATGAGAAAAATAGATTTCCTAATCTTATTTTGCCGTGATTGTTTTTTTAACCGCCTATCAATAACGCTCGCTTTTAAAAAAAAAACAAGTATACATAATACTTGGATTTTTTTAAAGCGATCGTTCTCTGCCCACCTACTTTAAACTCAACTCTAAGCTTAATCAAAATTACTAACAAAACGAGTACCTATTTTTACTTTTAAATCCTAACTCTCGGTAAGAAATACCTAACAAACCATCCAACCGCGTTCCCACCATAATGAAGGCAGACATAAACTCGGACAAACAACATTATCCGTTAGTATATATAGAGATTTACGAGACACCGACACGGGAACGATATTTAGCAAACATGTCGTACTGGGATTTAGCTCTGTTTTCAACGATTTTTGTTTTAAAACATCCTTTTTGGAAATTATGGCGACAGTGAAATGGTTTCTGCTGGACATGTGTTAAGTATTTCGAATCTAGTTGGTCAAGTTTTCGTAAGTGCGATAGCGGAGCTTCGGATACTAGGTTTGATCAATGTGTTATTCGGGGTTTTGCATTATGAAATCCTCAGTGGTAGCTTGGAGTCTGGCTTAGTGCCCGGCTAGTGGTTTCCCCCCCTATTACATCGATATTAACACTCGTCTAAGGCTACGGACACGAAGTCAGCGGACGCGGGGCGGCTGCGGCGGCGATGCGGGGCGTTGCAATGCATAGATGTATCTGGAACTGCCCTCGAAGGCAGCGGCGCGGGGAGCGGCGTACGAGCGATGCGCATTGACGTAGTGTTATGCATTTTATTTTTGCTTTAAATGTAACGTTACGAAGAAATGTGTACCAAAAAGATGTTGTCGTCGCAATTTAGACATTTCGTTCGTGAGCAGACAACAAATTTCTCATAACACAACACTACGCCGCTCAAGCGACGCGAGATCTACCCGTTGGCTTCGAAACCGGGGCTCCGTTGCCGCTCCGCTCCCGCCTCGCAATCGCTGACTTCGAGACCGAGGCCTAAGACTAGCATATACAACGTGTAACGTTAAATGCGCAAAACCTGAAAGTAGTTTGATCAGAATAATGAGCAGAATTAATTGAACCACTTTTAAATATAGGTCACATTTTTCAAAAAATCTTCATTAAAAACGTTGCCGTGTCTATTTATTAATAGGCAAGCTAATGTCAGCGCGGCGCAGCGGCCCGGTGACGACTCCTCCCTCGGTAAAGCGTCGTCGCAGACGCAAGAACTGAAATAGGTCAATTGAATTAAAATTCAGTTGGGGTGTCTGAGGTTTTGCGCATTTAACGTTACACGTTGTATACGATAGATAGATAAAGCATTTATTTGGCGCACACAAAAGACACGTCTCAAGATTGTACCAAATGGGGGTCCAGCTCAGCATGTGTCAGGCAAATGTACCTGACGCTGATATTCTGCTGGATCCCTGCAGTGACACACGGACGTTAAGCAGACGAGATACGCTGGTGTTGTGTGCGTGCGTGACTGGACCCAGCTCTAATTTCACCTAACCCGTTTGGTCGGGGTACCAGCTTAGTCACTGCGACCAACTACGAAAAAAGGCCAGAGATATAAAAGAGGCTGATTTATTTTAGAAAAATGTGCATCACTTGTAAAAATCTTTATGGCGTATAAACTACGGCAGTGTAGGGTTAAGTGTGATTAGGGTATGCTGCGTGTTGCGAAATCGACACCTTCGGATGAGGGGTTATTGCCGTTTTGAATTCAGAACGCGTTGAATGAGATATATGATTTAGTAACTCGATGTAGCAGAAAAACATTGATGGGAGAAGCTTTGCAGCACCAAGTGCTGTACAGCTTTTCCCATCAATGTTTTTCTGATACATCGAGTTACTAAATCATATATCTCATTCAACGCGTTCTGAATTCAAAACGGCAATAACCCCTCATCCGAAGGTGTCGATTTCGCAACACGCAACATACCCTAATCACACTTAACCCTACACTGCCGTAGTTTATACGCCATAAAGATTTTTACAACCAGCGATCACCAATGGTCTCTAGAACCCGACCTATCGCCAATTGCCAATAAACCTTCGAGCTTCAGGATTTCAATGAAGACCGACACATATTGGCTCTCACTACAATCTGAACGGGATTTCGCGTTCTTGAACACCAGAATCATCGCTTTGATGAACGACCAACGACCTAACGCTAACCCATTCGACGCGACAATTTCGTGTAGACGAATTTCTTCGCAATAACAGTTGGGTTTCGATTGACCTTTGGGACATTGTAACTACATCGCTATCTGTAATACCTCGTAATAACCAAAATCCCTGAGGACGAAACGTAATACTTAGATTGTTATTTCGTACGTGGTTTCCTGTAAACAGTCCTCGGGTGACGTGACAAATGGCAATATTAGTGAAATTATTTATTTACTGCAATAATAACTTTAGGGGAGGTTAAAATGTTTCGTTAATAATACACTAGCCCCTCGACCAATATGCTGCTTTGTTTATTACGTTTCGTTTTTGATTTATCTGTTTTTGTGGGGGTTACTTCGTACGGGATATGACGTTATTTATTTATTTTTATTTTTTTTCTAATAAATTGCGTTCGTTGAATCGAATTCTCTGGTTGCGCGGATGGAAATAAAATAAATAAATCTTGTTGGTATGCTACACGGACATCTGTATGTAAGTATTAGTTTTGTATATTTTTGTAACGTAGGTATGTGTGAAAGAAAAATCTACAATTGCGGTTCCTAAATTGCATAAGCGAACCGAGCTGATACAGTACATAATATTTATATAGCATTCTTGTGTGTATGTATGTGTGTGTCTTTGGATATGTAACGTAGTGCTCTTATCAGTGTCCCTAGACGTAGTATCTATGGCCTACAAAACAAGAAAATATATTCTACTAGCTTCTGTCCGCGGCTCCACCCGCGTTGTTCTCGGAAATTATCCCATGGGAAGTGCTACCGGTATAAACAGTAGCCTACGTCCTTTCCCAGGATGACATCTATCTCCTTGTCAAATTTTATCGAAATCCATTCAGTGGTTTAGGCGTGAAAAGGTAACATACAGACAGAGTTACTTTTCAATTTACAATATTAGTATATAATAGCTGGATGGATAGCCCTTATAAAATAACGCCTTATAACTTAATTAGTGCAGTGATTTCATTTATTTTGTACCCTTTATCGACATGAAAAAAAAAACCTTTTTTCGTACGCAAAATACGCACATTGACGTGGAGTTGCGGACACCAGCCCGTATTACCTTTTTCGACCAACAAATTAATTAACCCCACAAACTACAACAAAGTCACAAACTCCAGTGACATGAAGGCTCCTATTTGGTGACCGGTCACAAAGTCGATGATCCGTGAACTGGAGCGCCATTTAATCCGGTACAGTAAGCAGCATCTGATGGGAGATTACGAGTAGCTCGGGTCCGTGAGACCCCGTCATTAGTTCGACGTTCCGACACCCTGCATTTATGGGTTAAGGATTACTTTGTAGTAGAATAGTGTGGGCAAGAGATAATTGATAAGGAATATACCAATGTATTTTCTCTCTTATTTTTAAACGTTGCTTTTTAAGAGAAGTTTAAACGTCAATATTTACGGTTAAACTGAAGCTACTCATTACTTAAATTTAAGCACGGTTATAAATAAGGGGATTGATTGCTAACGTCAACATTATTGACATTATTCGTCTTAAGTGGTGTCCAGACCTGGCGAATGCGCCGCTCGCGAACTGCGCGTGTGCATTTCATTTTCGGTTCGCGAGCGGTAACTGGGTTGTGGAGGTCAGATAGGCAGTCGCTCCATGTAAAATACTGGTATTCAGCTGCATCCGGTTAGACTGGAAGCCGACCCCAACATAGTTGGGAAAAGGCTAGGCAGATGATGATGATGAGCGGCGCATTCGCCAGGTCTGGACACACCTTTACAAAAAAATAAGAAATGACGACACCATTTCGTGACATAAGGTGTAATTTTGAGACATTTCCAGGATTCTTAGGGGTCCCTGAAACGATCAATTGCAATTGTCGATTGCAAAGGTCAATGTTTTGTGTGTCTATTGTCAATAGCTTCATTTGCATTTGGTACACGATAATTTTGCGCATCAATGTGTATAAGTCATAAAAAAAATTACATTTACAATTGATCGTCTCGGGGACCCTTTATGCCCTTGGTTGGTTGAAATAATTTTACAAAACTTCGAGCCAATTATTAAGTTGCGGTTGGCATCGATACTTATTTACCTTTCGATAGATCGCTTCCAAAATGAAATTAATGGGGAAGATTACCAGAAACGTATCCGCTAGATGGCAGTGGGTGTTTGTCACATCATTTTATAATGGCGGAAATCGCGATATTTTTTAAAATTGGTTATCCTTTTTTAAAATTGATTATCCACGTTTTATACCTGCTTTTTGTACCTTATATAATGTATTCTACCTGAAATGTTGCTCAATTGAAAACGGAGCTGAAGAAAAGAGCGGCTTCAGTGTGCGGAAAAAAAGCTGATCTAATAGAGAGGTATACGTAATTCTGGATATTTTAATATCTCTTGACGATATTTAATCCAGTTTTTGGATTCAAAATATTGTGATACAATTTTAATAATAAAAAATATATCATATATATTTAATTTTTCATAAATAATGGCCTAAGAGACCTATGGCTTTAAAAATACATTATAATGATAATTTAATCCTTTTTTCAGATTAGAGGCATATGACAGATAATTTTAATTTTGGAAATGTCTGTTTGGATAATCCATTCGAACCTTCAATGCAATTGCCAGAGAACAATATGTTTAGAAATGTTAATAGTAACACTTGCACAAACTCTCTAACTTTTATAGTAATTATTTCAAAGAAGCATTAATATGTAAAACGAACTTTCTCTGAAGTGGAAACCCTGTCAAGATAGATTTATAACAATAATAAACGTAATAATGCAAATATTAACATAAAGATAAAATTTTAAAAATTAGTGCAACTTTAACATACCAGCACCCTAATTGCGTAACACAATATTACTCTCAATTTGAATCATTTTGAAGCAAATTGCTAATCCATTGCTCCATAAATGTTCGAAAAACGTGTCTGCTCAACAACGTAAATAACGCAATGAATGTTGTTGAACTGTCAAAATGAAACCCATTGCTACTAATAGTCTGTTAGGTACGCAATTAGCCTGCTGTTTCCTTTGAAGTAGTTTGGAAATCAGTATTTTTGAAATGTTTACCTAGAATGATCAGTAGGGTGGTCCTTATTTTTCGACTTTTAAATTATCCCCGGGGCACGTTCTCATTTGATTATATACTTCGAAATATGAAATATGTTTTTTTGTTTTTTTTTTTTGTTAAGATTTAGAGGTCGCTACCAGCTGTCAAAACTTTTACAAAAAGCATTGAAAAACATCTTAAATGATGGTTTCATTAATGTTTCATTTAGGTGTTTATATCATATTTTCAGTGCAAGTAAAACTCGCATAGACAATCGCTTTTTATCCCTTCCTCCTCTCGACCTCTCTTCTGTACCGACGCGTCGAGATTTAGACCGTTCACACAATCAAAAAGATAAGACGTACGCGTGCGCACTAACATCATCATAATACGTTAAAAATTGGTTTGTGCGCATGCGTAATTGCGTAACCCTTGTATCTTAAAAATGAATGATTCAAATATCTACATAATATCCTAATTTATAATAACAACAATAATTTTGTAATATTTTTTATGTCCTAGCTATAAAAATAAAAGAATCTAACAAATAGAGATTTCGAGTTTTTATTTAAAATTCAAACCTTGGTAGCGACCTCTAAATGTCATTTAAAAAATTCAAAAAAAATACTGAAATACTTTCTTATGGTATATAATCAAATTACGTGGTGCCCGGCGAAATTAAAGAAAAAAAATTTTTTTCTTAGGAATAAGGACCACCCTAATGATCAGTCGCTTTAAACTTTACCATTCTAATTTTCATCGCTTTTTCCCATTTTTTTCTTATCACAGAGTTCTTAGGGAATTTACATACTTCCATTTCTTGGCAGTGAAAATAAGCAAAACGACCCATTTTTTTATAAAAAAATATGAAATAATTATTTTTCCCATATAAGCTAATACCTTCCTTGGTGACAAACACTCAGCGCCATCTAGTTTCAGTTTGGAACCCCATTGGCTTGGCCCGATTATAACATAACAAGTAAGTGTAATTGACTTGAATAAATCTCGTTTACTTAACGCACGGTAAACACAAACAAAAGTAAGAACATTCGCAGATCACCAAAGACCATTGGGCGTCTCCTGGCTAATCAAAAGTTGCCCGAAGCGCCGGTATATCTCAGTATACCAAACTAACTAAAAGTTCCGATTAGTTCTTGTATTGTTCGGCCGCTTTGCCTATTGATCGATTGCACGGTTCAGGTACGTAGTCGATTTATTTGTATAATCTATTTCATCGATTGATAAGTACGGACGCACATCAAGCTACCCGAAACTGTAAAATTTTCCCAGTCAACTTTGAACCTTATGTTTGAGCGATAAAGTTGAAAATCTGTTAAAGAAATTTGACAGATTGTAGCAGCTCGATGTGCTGGCGTCTGTACATGTGAAGCGTTTGGTGTTATGATCGTGTGTTGAAATATGTATAATCACTAGCGCGACTACTCACTGTTTCAGTTCAATAAATGATGACTGGCGTTAAAATAGGTGAAATAGGTTTAAAACGATCAAACAAAGCACCGATTTGACAGTCAATCAATCAACTCAGCCTATTGAAGTCCATTGCAAGACATAGGCCTCTCCCAGGCTGCGCCACAACACCCTGCCCTCCGCCTTCCGCAACCAATCTGTCCCAGCCACCTTCTTCAAGTCGCCCGTCCATCCGTCGGGCGTCCCAGACTACGCTTACCGATATGCGGCCTCCACTCCAGGACTCTTCTGCTCCACCAACCATCGGTCCTTCGACACATATATTGATTTGACAGTATAAGCATTCATATTTATATCGTCTGCGACGGACAGCATAGATAAACAAATCAATATAAGCACAGCCTAAGAACCGCAAATTTTAAACATGGAACACTAAAAATTCATAGCAAACACATGAAAAATGTTGTTCGTCAGTGGCCAGTGCGATGTTTTGGCGCGAAATTCGTATTTCGAATGGGATGCTATATTGCGCGTCACTTTGATGTGTCACTTCCTAGTGATTGCTGCGTTCCAATTGGAATTTTAAAAAGTTCGCACAAACAGATTGCATGATTTTGATGGCGTCAGCCGTTGTCTATGTTGGTACAGGCTATTTGTATTTTGAATGCAGGCTTTTATAGTGCGGCTGGTATCCCAGTTTTTAAGATTTTAGATAAACAATTCATGTTGCTACAGCGAGCGGCATGAATAATAATTTGCTATCATAAGCCCGCTTAAATGTATTCACGTAGGTACGTAGATAATAGGTAGAGGTACCTTATGTACACTTCAAACGCAAAACTAGTTATGGCCACGTAAATTAATCGCAGAAATTGTAATTTACTAGACTCCTTAGGAGATAACGAAATTCCAAATTTCGACTCAATCAGACCTGTGAAAGATGCTCACATCAATTCATCAACCAGAAAAAACCTGATAGTCTTCAAACGGCTGAACAGATTTTCTTAAATCATATCTAGGAATACTCTCGATCAAGTTACCTCTCAAAAAAAAAAAGAAAAAAAACAGATGAAAATTGGCTCAGCCGTTTGGGAGCTACGATGGCGCAGACAGATATACAGATAGACACATTAAACTTATAACACCCCTCTGTATCCATCGGGGATTAAAAAGGACAATCAGAAACAATTCAACACCTAAAAGAAAGCACTCAGCACTTGCAAAATATATTATTCCCATATAACAAATGCCACAACAATTTTCAGAACACCTCCAAAAATACTGCAAAGAATAATCTTCAAGCACGGACTTCCCCCCAGTTTAGATTACATCACTTCGTCCTGCGGTTATTATTTTTTAGTGTGGCAAGCTCTCATATTTCGTGAGGACGTGAAAATTCCTCGCTAATAGGAGACGGTTCATTAGAAACTCGTCAGAATTCCGCTCGCTCGCTCGCTCAGCTTAATTCTGTTAACCATTTTTGTGTCCAAGACCGAATTTTTTAGAAGTTAGTACCGCCAGGGCTTGGTGTCAAGTTGTAGGTTTGGTGTCGACTTGTTTTCATATGTTTCGGTATTTGTAGAAAGTTCTTGTCACAAATATTTCCTGATTTTGAGACGAAGTTTTACAAAATGGAAATTAATTTCAGATGCGGACGGGACGACGCCTAAGCGTCCTTTTGTTTTTGTATATATTTGTTTATTTAGTCATTTAATTTAGGGCCTAGTGTAAATAGTTATTTAACAATAGCTACATACAATAAAGAATTAATTAATTTCACTATCGATATATTTTTCTTTCTTTTTTTTTCGTTTTGAAACATAATTATGTATTAATGATGTATCGCGCTAAACTACATCTCATTCATTTTCCAATCTGTCTTTCAAACACCGACAGACATAGTAGTTTTTAATTAAAACATACACGTGTCTGTTTTGTAGCCCAAAATAATCCCCGTAAAATGAGAGCACCCAGCTCAAATTTTACTTGGCAACCCTAAAAAGTCCGGACCCCGCGTGCGTCCTAATTCACCTTACTCTTCATTTGCGCACAACTTTTGTGTAATAAAACCTTTTTCCACGTATGTACATGATTTTTTTAATTATAAGCCGTCCCGTTGTTCTACGTGCGTCCCCAGCTTCCTAGTCGCTGTAATAAATTCGTGTTTACGTTAATATAGTGATGCTGAGCTTTAAAAATATAATAAAAATCTTAGCAAGGAAGTTTAATATAGTCTGTGGTGTCATAAATCTTTGAGGTTATGTTGTTATGTCGCACGGTTTAAATAATTGTTTATGTAACATTTTCTTGTTGCTCTTTTCAATTTTTAAAGGCAGAGGAAGTGGTCGCGTAGTTTTGATGCTTTAATAAATTATAAAATAATAGTATTTAAATAAAATAAAAAATAGGTAGTACAGTCATGGAATTTAATTCAAAGAGAGATTCATAGAATAGAGGTTATGTGTAGAATCATGCTGATCTTGTATTTAGGCTGATTATACTCGTATCACTACACTGGCTCTTCACCTTTTTACAAGCACCGCTTCACTTTTCACTGTTTCCCGCCATTTTTCGGTGAACTGAGGGTTGACATTAATGACAGTTGCCTCAGTAATGATGCGCATGAGATGGTGTTTACATATCTATTAAATTTCATATTTAAAATTTATTTATTCATAATCATAATTTGTAAATACAAGAATAGATTGGACAGTGACCCCCAACTAGGCATATGCCCGCATCTTAGGTAACTAATTATATCCTGGTAAATAGATGCACTACACTATGTATTAGGTATGGATAAACAGAATCGGGCGTGACGAAACTACGAAGGTCCCATTTTGGTACTAAACCTGTGGAAAAAGATTACCTAGTAGGTAATTAGGTAGGTAAATAAAGTTCTAAGTTTTACCACTATAAAGTACTTTAGTAGGTATACTGTGGTTTTACTCACAAACATTTTGCGAAACTCCGCTTCTTTTATCAAAGATACTAAAGAAGACGAACACAAAAACAATTTATCCGAAACTTCAGGGAGGGAGGGTAAACATTTTTAAATCGTTCTCAAGTTGTAAAATTCTTCCGGAAGTTGCAGATGTCAGCACTGTAGCTGAGCTATCGGTACATCTGTTATTGTCTTAGTTTCGCTTCGGTATCAGTTACCCGTACAAACTTTCCGCGTTACCGGGGGTCATAAAAAGGAATGAGAGCGGTTCCATCAGGGGGGTCAGGAATCGAGGGGGACAATCTGCTGTACTTGTGCTTCGAATAAAGCTGCAATGTGATTGGTTACATCCCTTGGTATATAGCTTTCATCTGTTTATTTATCGAATCTGAGATTATTTTTTTGAATGAACGCTATTGCGCTTCTTGGAAGCTGTATGGATGTGCAGTGTGTACTTTTAAGCCCGTTATAAAAACTATCGAAATTTTCAATTCTTAATTTGTAGGTATGATTAATTGCATTGATAATAAAGGATATGCTATTTCTGTAAATTGGCGATAAAACGATTTTATAAAAACTAGAGGAAGGTTGGTGTTAAGAAACAACGAGAAAAACTCAAGAGGTCACAGTCTCTTTTAAAATCTAGACTATCGTGTAAGGACCACGCAGATTATTGTCTAAGATGGTCTTTTGAGAACAGAACCAGACAGATATGAGTGGACTTGTCCATTCAGTGCACAAATGTGTCAGTAATCGTGTAGCTCAACATATAACTGTAGGTAAATTGGATAAATCCGTGACTTTTACATTGTTTTCGAGTTTACGTATTTTTATAGCCACCATATTGCCGATAGTACCTACTTAATAAACGTTAAGACTACTAACTCTAGGGCCATAAATACACGCAAGAAATTTTAACGCAGTCACACAGATTACTATGTCTTTTGAAAGCTACTCTGACTTTAATGCATAACGCGAGTGGTGTGCTCAAGCCTTTTAAATTCACAAGGCCTTTAAAACTAGCTCAGATGTGTGCTGCTTAAACATTCTTTGTGTTATATGTACAGACGCCAGCACATCAAGCTATCCGAAACTGTCAAATTTTCCCAATCAACTTTGAACCTAATGCTTTAGCGATAGAGTTGAAAATCTATTAAATAAATTTGACAGATTGTAGTAGCTTGATGTGCTGGCGTCTGTACGTTGTTCCAGGTATAGGGTCCATGCATATAAACATCTAATATGTATAAATGGCCGAGGGCCAAAAACTGTTTTTCCCATAGACTTCAATGTAACTTTGGAGGGTATTTTGACAATGTTCCCATCTACTTAGAACAGTGGTTATTTTTGCATTCGAGTCAGTAAGCCCCTAGTATACATTACCGCGAGGTGGCACTTGTGCGGTAAGGGGCATTTTCCTACGCAAACTCGGCAGACTCCTTTGTAGGTATACAACTACAAATTTACGGTTTTCGGTTTTTTTCCTTTGCTCGTGCTACATGACATTTCTTCTTGCCAACTTTTATGATTCTACTTCAACGGGAAGTAACCCTATTGGTTTTAATTCCCTTGGGAGTATCAAAATATGCTTCATAAACAGAACATAAACGCTCGTATCTTTTGATTGTGTTGACTTAGAAGTTTTTTATTTTTTACTGCTTCAAGAGATTGCAACCTTGATACGGTACGGATAACGGAAGTAATAGCGTGGGATGATGATGCTTTAGGACGCGGTGGGTCGGGAGCCGAAACTTCACGCCGACGAATTTGCGGGCATAATCTAGTTACTATTACACTGAAGACAAAACATCAACCTTATTGTTACGAGAATAAATATCACAATGATTTTGACAGATTTGTCAGTGGCAGTAACCCAATATCAACCTTATTAGAATTAGAATGAAGATCACTGTGATTTGGACAGTGATGCAAAATCAGAGGTATAATACCTATGTATGTAAAATAACGAACTGTAAGGCGGACCACTTGCACCACAAATCATTAAATAGGTAAAGCGCTAAACATATTTAAAACATAATTCTGACTCTATCATCTTCAAATTAATGACAGTAAAAGAACGACGTTTTAAATTCGTTTAGTTATTTGTTTTAAATTCGTTTAGTTATTTGCGAGCGGGCCTTAATCTATGCGTCATTTAAATTATTCAAAAAAAGAATGTGTTTTTTTTTTAATATAGGTAATTTAAGTCATCACTGTAAATAATAAAATCCTCCTATAAAACTGGACCGCTATGAGATTTAGTGTGAGAGATACAGAGAGATATCTTTCTTCTCTCTCGTGTAACGAAATGTGTCTAAACGTCCTTGAAACACCCTTAATTCTCGTACAATTAACGAATCGGCGCTAAAAAATTTCACTTTAAAAACAAAAGCGCAAACTTTGACACGTGCATATTTTTAGCGCAAACTAAGCTCAGCTCAGACGTCTTGTGTTTCACCAGTCCATGTGAAACTGCCTAACGCTGAGTGACGGAACAGCTGCGGCTAAATATATAACAGATGAAAGTTCTGGTGTAGATATGCAGCCGCTGTCAAAGCTTGGGTGATCAGTGATTGAAGATAATGTTGGTTTGGGCTCTGAATGACAGTCGTGACTTGGGTAAATTGCAATGGCGATTTGGCATAGTCATAAAATAAATACCAATTGGGAGTTCCTAATTAATATTTTCATTTTAGTGTTCACGACCTGCCCCGGCTTCGCACGGGCGCAATGGAGAAACACTGATAATTTTAGAGCCATTATTTCTCGTAAAAAGTATAGGATAAAAAAATGGTTATTGTGGATTATCCCTAAGAGATAGACATATACCATCGCGGACTTTTTTGTAGACCTTTTTAAGGTGTACAATACTGTAGTACATTATTTTGATCTATCTCGAAGGGTTCAGCCAGTGTTTACAATGTAAGCGCAAAAAATGTGTTTATTTACGACATTACATTAGAAACCTCTAAAATTATCAGTGTTTCTCAAGTATATTATGCATGTGTTATACATATAAACCTTCCTCTTGAATCACTCTATATATCTAAAAAAACCGCATCAAAATCCGTTGCGTAGTTTTAAAGATCTAAGCATATATAGGGACAGACAGACAGGGAAGCGACTTTGTTTTATACTATGTAGTGATACACACGAACGACACGCATCTACGACAGAGGCAACTGCAGGCGGCAACGACAGCAACTGCCCTTGTCGTTGACGCGTAACGCTTGTGTGTGAGCACTTAAATGTTATACAGCGTGTAACGGAAGGGGGGTATCAACCCTGAAGGAGGTGAATGTGCTCATGAAACTCAACAACTTTCCCCAAAGAACATAGGTCGAAATATGAAAAAAAAATTTGGCCCTCCCATAGTAAATCAATCAGCTGGTAGTCAGTTTTGTAAGGGAGGGCCAAATTTTTTTTTCATATTTCGACCTATGTTCTTTGGGGAAAGTTGTTGAGTTTCATGAGCACATTCACCTCCTTCAGGGTTGATATCCCCCTTCCGTTACACGCTGTATATACGGCATGATTTTTTTTACCGTTTCCAAATTTTTACAGGTTGATCTTTCTACCCATGAATATGAAAAACATTCACGATAGGACCAACAGTGAGATCACGAAAAAAAAATCAGCAACAGGGACATGGTGAAACTATAAGGGTTCCTTGTTGACTACGGAACCCTAAAAAGGCATGGATGTGTTTTAGTGGAATTGATCTTAGGACTAAAAAAGATTACAATGTAGAGAGCTAATCTAGCTAAGATATTCTAATCAAAACAACACGTCATACTAATACACTCTTTTCACAGTTATTCACCTCTGACATCTGCAACCTTATTGTAAAGCCCGGAACACACATGCCTGTAAATTGCACAAAAGTATGCAAGTAGCTTGCATGCCATTAATATGGTATTCACCAATCAGAAGTTGTTATGGCACACGGCATGTAAGCTACTTGCAGACTTTTGTGCAATTTATAACAGGTATGGTATGTTCCGGCCTTTACAACAGTAAAGATCACTATGATTTTGACAGTGATGCAATATCAGAGAAACCTCAACAAAGTCACGACGTAATACACGAACACCATCAATTTCCCACAGACAGAGTTACAGCCAACAGCAACACTAGAACATTCTAGTTCACAGCCCACTGCATCACGATTACTGCACTAATCCAAACGTTACCGGTATAATACTGTCAAATGGCGAGGCATTTCACGTTATTGTTGTTGCAGCTAACGACTGTGCCTCGTAAATTAGCAGGATTATATCACGGATATTGCCAGCTTAACAGCTGTTTGTAACATGTTTGTTCAAGAAAAATATTGTTAAGTACAATGTTTTGGTTCGTTTTCTTCGGTTGTTAATAAAAGGTTACATTGTGTGGTGTTTTTATTGGTTTGCAGTGCAATAAGACTTGCGAGATCAAAGAGTCTCTGAAAGGCCAGCCGGTCGATTCTGTAAAAATCTCACGGTGAAATCATAAGTGAAGTGAGCACTTAATAGTGTTAATCCCTAGCGAATGACAGCTCACTCCACGCTCACTTCACCCAAGCTTTCACGGTGAGATGGTTACAGAATCGCACGGCTGCACCCTAATTGCGTTACAC
Organism: Eremobia ochroleuca; assembly: GCA_949629135.1. Lineage (NCBI taxonomy): Eukaryota > Metazoa > Arthropoda > Insecta > Lepidoptera > Noctuidae > Eremobia > Eremobia ochroleuca. Next base: position 6,343,240 of record OX451405.1, on the reverse strand, counting down.
TCTGACAATCTCAATCTTCATATGTTCTAAAAATTTGTCTGCTCATCAACACTGTTGTTGAACTGTCGAAATGGAAGCTATTCCTACTGTTAGTGTGTTACGTAACTGCCTCGCCGGTTAACCCTTAAATGCATAATGTTGCCATATGGCAACAAAGTACGTTATTTAATTTTTTAAGAATGTGATAGCTGTGAGTGTCTGAACGCAACTCTTTATGTCAAAACAATATATATACTCTATGAATATTAATATTTATTATATATATTTTTTCTAAATTCTATAGATAAATAGATACCTATACAATAGCATTTTTTGCAATACGATACAATAAATCATGCATTTAAGGGTTAAGAATCTAGTACCAACTTCCGCCAGATTGGTAGGTACTAAATTCTTAACCGGCGGGGTAGTTACGTTAATAATATTATGACTTGTGCGATAACGAGTGAACTTCGCCAACAAAGTTTACTCGATACTTACCTTCTATCTGAGAAACCATTGATTGCCCAAGATGAAGAAAATCGAAGCGGGAAAAACCGAACCCACTGGCGAATTTAGGTCAATAATGTCCCAAATCGCCATTATTAGAATTATAGTTGGAAATACCAGGCCAAAACCCATAATATCTTCTATATATGTACTTTGGCTAAATAATAACAGCCGCACAGGTCGATCGATCAGGTTAAGCTACGCTTGCCGCGGTTGGTCTGTGGATGGGTGACCATCTTTACATACCGAGACCCCTCCGTGCCTCGGAAAGCACGTTAAGCCGTTGGTTTCGGCTGTCATCTGTGGATCTTTGACAGGTAGTCAGAAGCCCGAAAATCTGACAACCAGTCTTACCAAGGGGTATCGTATTACCCAGTAACTGGGTTGTGGAGGTCAGATAGGCAGTCGCTCCATGTAAAATACTGGTATTCAGCTGCATCCGGTTAGACTGGAAGCCGACCCCAACATAGTTGGGAAAAGGCTAGGCAGATGATGACTTTGGTGGTGCATAAAATTCTAGCTTTTTATAGTTTTAATGTGTATTTATTTTGCTGTAATGCCAATAAACGGATTCTTTTTGCTTTCTTTCTTTCTTTATCGTTCAAAACTGTAAACTTGTCATCATCATCTGCCTAGCCTTTACCCAACTATGTTGGGGTCGGCTTCCAGTCCAACCGGGTGCAGCTGAATACGAGTATTTTGCATGGAGTGAGTGCCTATCTGACCTCCACAACTCAGTATAATGAAATTATATATCACTAGCTGCGCCCCGCGGTTTCACCCGCATAAATCTCGATCCCGTAAGAATATCGGGATAAAAAGTATTATATATGTTAATCCTGGTTATAAACTATCTGTGTGCCAAATTTCATCAATATTGGTTCAGCCGTTTGAGCGTGAAGAAGTAACAAACATACACACACACACACACACTCACAAACGTTCGCCTTCATAATACCTATTAATGTGATGTCATCATTACATAATGTCTGCTTCCATTTCTCTGAACGGTTAGGCAGAGCTGTCCCTGTAGTACACCTATACGAGTATTACACCAATTATTATTATGTCTAAGCGATAAGTCTTTTCCCACGCTTAGCAAATTATGACAAGACTAGCTTCTGCCTCAGATGTTGTCCGCGTGTTTCTTGTTCCCCTGACCCACGCCCTCGTTTCGCATCGCCTGCCCGCGGTATTACTTCTTTTTTGCTAAGAGTTCTGCTTAGAGGGGCCCGTGGCTAAGTGATAACAGTCGCACAGGTCGATCGATCAGGTTAACTCGATCAGGTGACCATTTTTACATACCGAGACCCCTCCGTGCGTTGGAAAGCAGAAAGAAAAGTGAAGTTGTTTGTCAGTGATGTGTTTTTGTAAGGTGTTGCTAGGATAAAGAATCTGCTAAATTTCTAGTTTTGACAATAAATATCAATTGATATATTATATCCACATAAATATCAGTTGATATGTATCGTGATATATGAATATCTTGATATATATTCACTGATATTTATATCAGCGAGCCCTGCTCTAAAGGCTGTTCACAAATAGAAATCCCGAAAATTTTGTCAGTTTCAATCAATTAAACGACCGCCGTTCTCCCGACAGCGATTTGATGTCGAGGCAAGGCAAATTAGTACTTAGTTGAAAAATGTGTCATTTTCGATTCGAAAACCTTTTTTTGAGGGGCCCGTGGCTAAATAATAACAACCGCATAGGTCGATCAATCAGGTTAAGCTACGCTTGCTGCAGTTGGTCTGTGGATGGGTGACCATTTTTACTTACCGAGACCCCTCCGTGCCTCGGAAAGCACGTTAAGCCGTTGGTCCCGGCTGTCATTCGTAGATCTTTGACAGTCGTTACGGGTAGTCAGAAGCCCAAAAATCTGACTGTCTTACCTAGGGGTATCGTATTACCCAGTAACTTGGTTGTGGAGGTCAGATAGGCAGTCGCTCCATGTAAAATACTGGTATTCAGCTGCAGCCGTTTAGACTGGAAGCCGACCCCAACATGAAAAGGCTAGGCGGATGGATATATGCTTAGCGTTCCACTCGGCTCCTAAGAATCGTAGCGTGATGTTAAATAGCATTTAACCTTCCTCAAGAATTGGGCAATCAAAAGCAAAAAGATTTCTTCAAATTCTACTGGGAGTTCCAGAGATTAGCGCGCTCAAACAAAGAACAAACAAACTCTTCAGCTTTATTATTAGTTTATAAATATTATAATTTCTTGGGGATTAAAATTCTCACAGCTGTTTACTCCTATATCCAGAATAATTAAACTTAACATAACATTACACTCACCGTACGCGAAGCTAAGAAAGCACTTAAAATATATACCTCACATGATATTCATAAAAAGTAACTCGCACTGCGAAAGTTTCCGAATACACATTCTTACGCACCTGTCCCACTGCTGGCGTTTTTTTTCACGCAATAGATTTTCAACGCACTGTTTGCTTAGCGCCGAGAGTTGAAAATCCAACAGTGTTTTTTGACGCACTGGGATGCGCTCAGTTGGATTCTCAATGCTCGGCTCAACACTGGGAGTTGAAAAATGTAGTGCACGATAAAATCCTGCCGCGATATTTTGACGTCCGCGCGAATGTAACGAGACGTGAGCAGCCAGTCGATTCTGTAAAAATCTCACGGTGAAAGCTTGGGTGGAGTGAGCTGTCAGTGTCACTGATGCTAGGGATTGACCAAACAAACATTTGTAATCGATATTTTAATAATAATTTTTATGCTAATTCTATTGATAATTTTATATAATTTCAAAGCTAGTATTTTAGTTGTCAAAACTTTACTATTTTGTCGGAGTTTAAAATAAAATAGCAAAACGGAAACTCAGACTCTCAATGTTGTTTTTATCTTTTTTCCTAGACTAGTTAGTCCTTATATAGAGTGCGACGATGTTCTTCGTTGTTATTAACCCAAATCTATTCAACTAGACGAGATAACCGAGTGTGTCAAGTCATCGAGTGCTAACAGTGTGCCCGGCTGACGGACCATAGAATTTAATCCCACGTAGCTTGTGTGGCGTGATCACTTCACTCGATTCACGAAATGTCGGGAATCAGGTGAAGTGTTCACGCCGCGCTTGCGCGTTAGGCACTTAATGCTACCTATGGCGAAGTGTTGTTGCCATGGTTACGAGAATCGCGTGATATTTGGTACATTCCGAATTGCGCTGTCATCGCACGATAACGACGTCCCATGAACAGCCAGATGACGTCATGGCTTGTGCCATCTTGCGATTACGCCGACCATGCCCTTAATTAATATCACCGTGGGCGCTGTCACAAATGGCAGTTGTGCTGTTTTGTTTTGAGTCGCATCATATCAATAGAATTAGCATAAAAATTATTATTAAAATATCGATTATTATTGTAAAATGTTTGTTTGGTCAATCCCTAGTATCAGGTAGGGTGACACTGACAGCTCACTCCACGCTCACTCCACCGAAGCATTCACCGTGAGATGGTTACAGAATCGCACGGTTGTAACTAATAAAAACGAGTTGGCGAGCAACGAGCAGTAAATGCGTGACGGCGACGAGCGATAACTCGCTGGTATGCGCATGTACTAAGTGTGTCTCTCAGCAAGTGTTCTGCCTGCCTCGCCAAGCGAGCGTCGCTGAGCGAGGTCTCTTTGATAGTTCTTGTCGCTGCGACAAACTAGTACTCGCCGGCGATCAGCAATCAACTATCTCTTTTACTTATATGGGACCTTTTGTACGTTTCTGGAGCGAGAAAATCGATGAAAGCTAGTCGCTTCCTCGTCGGCGCTGGGACCCTAACTCCAAGGGAAGTCGTTATAGTTCGCGCAAGTCGTCGCAAACTTCTCCAAACACTGATTATCGTTTTACTGGGAATAGCAGGAATGCTTACTTTCTTTAACGTTGTACGCAAAATAGTATGATTGATATTAATGTGATTTTTAGGGTTACCGTACTCAAAGGGTGCCAACGGGGCCTGAGGGTCCGCTGTCCTTCCATCCGTCCGTCTGTCACAGGGCTGTATCTGTTGAACCGTAATAGGTAGACACTTGAAATTTTCACAGAGTGTGTACTACTATGTCGGCTATAATAACAAATATTAAAAATAGAATAAAGTTAAAAATTCCCTCTTTCATTTTTATCTTTATTTCCCTTAAATGTTTATATACATATAAGAAACGTGTTTTTTTCTGCGTTCTTTTTTATACTATAGTATTAGCCGTTGGTCCCGGCTGTCATTCGTGGATTCGTGGTAGAAGCCCGAAAGTCTGACAACCAAGACTGGTTGTCAGACAAGGGGTGGTACCCAGTAAGTGGGTTATGGAGGTCAGATAGGCAGTCGCTCCATGTAAAATACTGGTATTCAGCTGCATCCGGTTAGACTGGAAGCCGACCCCGACATACTTAGAAAAAGGCTAGGCAGATGACGACTAAATTATGAAAAAAAAAAACAATCATCACAAATAAATATTGAACGGTGTCACGGAACCTTTTATGTGCGAGTCGAACTCGGACTTGGCCGCTTTCTCCCTTAGAGTAATAAATCCACCGATTTGCTCCACTTACAAAACTTATAGCTCTCAATAACAATATCACAATATTGTTGAGCTGTAATTGGTTAACTTTGAAGTGATGCTTTTTTATTTAATGTTCTTGAGTGTACTCAACTATAACGAATAATCAACTCAACTGTAATGGCAGGCCTGTTGGTCTAGTGGTCGGTGGCCCAGACTACTACACGCAAGGTCGTGGGTTCGATTCCCCGCCAGGACAAATGTTTGTGTGATGAGCACGATCATGTCTGGGTGTAATTTATTTTATTTTATTTTATAATTTTCGGAAAACTTACAGCTACTAAACACAATATTTAGAGTAACTATAATATGTATGTATTTAGAAATATATATAATTATATATGTTTATCAGTTGTCTAGTACTCATAGCACAAGCTCTGCTTAGTTTGGGACTAGATGGCGTTGTGTGAAAGTGGTGGAATATTATTATATTATTATTATAATAATAATAAGCAGATAGATCTACAATTCTACATTATTCATTAGAGTTGTGGGCGTGGAAACTTATTGTGCAGATAACGCGATCAGATATACAGATCACATACGTAGTACTGTCGCAGATATGTATAGTGCTCACAATCGGTTCCAAATGCAGATATTGCCTTTAAATTCACATTTATCACTCCGTGCTGTGTGTGAGTTTCACACAATGCTACAATTTAGCCAGGCCATCTGTCTGATCTTTATAAAGTAAACAGCAATCTAGTTGTACATTTGACCATATTTTACAGAGGAAATTTTGTACATACACTGTCCCTTTAAAACTAATCAGCGTTTGCGATTTACTTGCCAAACATGTAAACAAATATGAGTTTATGGAAAAATAACTATAAGTCCTACCCAATAAAGTTCTATTTACGCTACATCTTCAAACATTTTTATAACTTTTTTAATAGGTAGTGCTAGTCACTCTGAAATCAACTTAATAACTACCAATACAATAAAGTTGATATCTGTATATCTTGATATAACATCAATTGGAAACAAAGAATTGACCTTATAACATATCATCACGCCAGTATTCCCTCGGAAGGCTTAGGCAGAGTAGTGATCTATAAGTACACCCACATTGTAATAGAGGTCAAGCCTCTTGTCATCAACGGGCACGAATCCAGACTCCGTCCTGTAACTGAGAAATTCTATCTATACAACGTGTAACGTTAAATGCGCAAAACCTCAGACACCCCAACTGATTTTTAATTTAATTGACCTATTTCACAGAGAAAAAGGTAATTAAAAAAATTTTAAAGGATTTATGTGCTGTTTTAGTTTTACTGGCCATTCTGATCGTTTCCTGCGTCTGCGACGACGCTTTATCGAGGGAGGAGTCGCCACCGGGCCGCTGCGCCGCGCTGACATTGGCTTGCTTGACCTATTAATAAATAGACACGGCAACGTTTTTAATGAAGATTTTTTGAAAAATGTGGCCTATATTAAAAAGTGTTTCAATTAATTCTGCTCGTTATTCTGATCAAACTATTTTTAGGTTTTGCGCATTTAACGTTACAAGTTGTATATATATATTTTGTTTTTTGTTAGCCTGCTTTGTGCCCCACTGCTGGGCCACACCTCCCCTTTATCCTTCCAAACCCTGTCTTGTGCGATCTCTGGCCATGTTACCCCTGTTATCCAAACGTTATCAGATCGGCACACCACCTTCGCCGTGGTTTACCTGGAGGGCAGTGTCCTCCCTCAGGTGTCCAGTGAGTGACGATCTTCTCCCATTTCTCCGGGTGCATTCGCGAGACGTGTCCGGCCCACTCCCACTTCAGCCTGTTTTTCTCCAGCATCCGCTACTTGAGTTATGGAGGCAGTATAAATAGTGTGAAACTAATATATTCCCCAATTGTTAGAGATATTCAATTAATTTTGTTCATAGTAGATTCGTTCTGATTACAAATAAAGACGTAAATTTCCACCAGGCCACTTAGAAAAAAAAAAAGTATTTTTATGAACATAGTTTTTTTTTTAATATTTTTTCCTGGCTAAAGAGCTAACGATGTGTCCAAATAAATTTAATTTGCTTTAAAAATAAAAATCGTGCAATTAAGGGTCAGGGACATCTGTCACAATTGGCTAAGTATAAAGACAACTACTCTGTATTTCCGAAACATCACAGTACATATAAATGGTAGAATGTGAAATTATTGACTTGCCTTAAAGAATCGATATGTAATAGTACACTCACTTATTCTTTTTACCCACAACACTGTAAAAATTATGTGTCTACTAACTAATTTATCTACGAGTACCTTCCTTCTTTAAGTAATTCTTATATTTAGTTTAAAGATTACCTTGTATTTCTCATATTAAGTGAATTGTATTCTTTTTGAGAAATAAATGTCTTAAACCGTAATATATAACATATATCCAATGTATGTTTCGAATATCAAGTGTTAGACTGACAAATACATATTTTGAATCATCAACATCAAATACAATTTAAACAATAACATACAACACCAAACCAACACCAACACCTACTCCAATAAAACTGGCAACATAGAAAGACCATAAAACAATAACTGACCTTGCATATTCCACCAAAAAAAAAAAAAAACAATTGCCAACAACATTTGAATAAAAAATCGATCGAAACTTCATTACAACTCCAAATACCTTCAGAATCGATATAGAATTCGATGGAAAGAGATTCGAGCCCCTATCATTTGATCCCCATAAATATCGGGGTGGTCCCCAAGGTACGAAAGGGACTGTTGTATGGGAATGACAGACCCTTTGACAGTTTGGAAGTTATGCCTATGAGAAGCGTTTAGTGTGTTTTCGTTTTCGGTAATAAAATGAAAATTGTCTTACTATGTATACTCGCGTGTGTTGTATTCGCGTAGAAATGCTGGAGATATGAAGGAATAGACTAACATCCGATTTCTGAATTGAGAACTAGTCAATCTCTGCTTCAGCGTTATGCTGATTCCCTCCAAAAGCCCGCCAAATTCAATATTTGTAATATTCTATGTAAAAAAAAAAATACATTGAAGGAATTGCCTTCTGTAAGAATTTGACAAGTTCTGATTTTAAAATTCTCAAATCTGAGACCGGGTGAAAGCGTTGCCTTCATATTGATATGGTTGTCCTTGTTTATAAATACGAGTATTCGGTATAAAAATCTGAAAAATTGTCATTACTCTCCTTGTACTAATTTATTTGGGGTGGGCGCATAATCTTCCTCCATAATTATTTGTCTATCAGACGTGTCTATTCTCACTATTTACACTTTTCATTAGATTTACATATTTCACAGAATACAACTACCATTTCATTGGTCTAAACCGTATACTTACTGTAATTGGCAACCGTATTCAAGACATTCCTCCTTATAAAGGTTTATACCAGAAAAAAACCGGTCAAGTGCGAGTCTGACTCGCGCTCCGAGGGTTCCGTGCAAATTTATAGAAATGTAATTTACGGTTTTCGGATGTTTTCCTTTTTTGTGCTATACGACATGCCAAATTTCATGCTTCTTGCCAAATTTCATGATTCTAGGTCATCGGTAAGTACCCTATAGGTTTGATTCCCTTGCGTGTGTCAAATTATGCGGCATAAACGGAACATAAACGCCCGTATCTTTTGAATGCGTTGAGGTAGAAGTTTGGTTTTTTCGCTGCTGCAAGGGAATGCAGCTTTAACCAATTGGATATTAATTTCAACTTGATATACAATTGAGATACAATAGCCCTATCTACATACTTCACGGCGGTTCACCCTTCCTTACTAATTGGATTCCTTGTTCCTGGAGATTTCCGAAGGCAGCCTGTCACTGGGCGTACGTACCTACTTCCCCCCACCCCGCTCTCCCCCATTACTTAATAGAAACTCAAGAATGTTCATGCTGATTTTTCTTTAATTTAGATTTTTCTGCGGATTTTTGCATGTACAGACGCCAGCACATCAAGCTACCCGAAACTGTCAGATTTCCCCAATCAACTTTGAACCTTATACTTTAGCAATAAAGTTGAAAACCTATTAAAGAAATCTGACAGATTGTAGTAGCTTGATCTGTACATAAACAGTTGTGGCGTTGGTGTATCTTTATAATATGGTTGTAGAGAAAAGTCGTTATCTTCTCCTTTTCCTAGGGCCGTTTGTCCATCGCCACGTCAACTGTACGTCAACGAGAAGGAGATAACGGTGACTAAATCGCAGCGATACATACAATATGTACTCTGGCCGCGTGTCCACCGCACACCACCGACGACAATAATCTCGTTTCTCGTTGACGTCCCGTTGACGGTGACGAGTGGACAAACAGTGTATCCTAATTTGCTTTCTACTTTTTTTCAGCATCGTAATTGCATCTACAGATACAAAGCTCACAAGCATAAACAGAATCACCAAACACGAAACAAAGATAAGAAACAAAGATCAGCCGGCAGTTTAAAAAAACTGTTCAAATAACTTAACAAAACCATATACTCGTAAGTTAAGAGTTCTCATCACACTGTCAACGTCCAAATTACAAAAGACAGTCCCCCAAAACGCCGTCCATCACCGTTCTCATGATACCTTAACATAATTAAAAGATCACTTATTCCAGTACAAATCATAATCACAACTTAACCCTCAACTTACCGATGAAAAAACCCATGTTCCCGAATCGTCCACAATTTAACCCTCAAACTCAAACACCGCGGCAACAGAATACTTACACGCACGGAGTATAAATTAGAGCAATTTTCGGTATTTCTTTTCTCCTCAAAGATAATAGGCTCCCCTCTAGCGGGATATAACGAAGCTCCACGGGGTATTCGTCCCTGGATACTCGTACCGGCAAATTGTACAGGAATTGTAACCGAACGGTTTTTTATCGGGGAATCGAAAACATTAGGCCTTTAATCGCTTAACGAGTGGTATTTTAGATATTCTCAAGGGAAGGCCTTTTGTGAGTCTTGAGGTAGGATAATAGGATTGGTATATGTATGAAATGTTTTTGTTAGGGTATTTTGTGACGTACAAAAATATAATATAGAATGAGTGAACTGAGATGGATGTTAATAGAGTCAGATTAGAATAGAATAGAATAATATTTACGTGCTTAAGAAACAGAAACTTAGAATCTCAATATTGTTTTATTTTTTTTCCTATACTATTCCTTATATAGCCTAAGTCGCGATTGCTTTGAAAATATACAAAATGATCAATAGAATTAGTATAAAAATGATTATTAAAATCTCGATTATGATGGTAAATGTATGCTTGGTCAAACCCTAGTATCAGCTGAGATGACACTGACAGCTCACTCCACCCTCACTTCACCTAAGTTTTCACGGTGAGATGGTTACAGAATCGCACTGCAGGGTGTTTTGTAGCTACAATCGAGCTGTACTATATATATATAGTACTAAGATGGTATTATCATTCATATCACACCTAACTATCCATCATTAGCTAATGTACCTCTGGCCTGATTTCCCATAGATTTCGTCTCATAAACTATGCAAAGGCGAGATTATCCCTCAAAGGGACAGCCGTAACTAAATATCAGTAGATATTAGGCTGTCAGAAGATACGAGTAGGATTTCCAGGGTTTACACAAGGCCAAATGATATCCTAGATGAGTTAGGATTTGGTTCTAAGCCACTGGGTTGCCTGTTCTAAAACTTTTTCCAATATAAATAAAAATAATCATTTAATTTTGTGTTCTATGTCTTGTAATGTTAATTACTTTGCATTGTATTCAATCAAGTATTTTCTAACTGAACAGACAGCTGTGCTGCTGGAGAGTTTGTTGCGCCACTTCTTCTTCCCAGCGAAAGCACTAGGAAGTGGCGGGCGTTTTGGGGGACTGTCTTTTGTAATTTTGACGTTCGAAAAGTGCTGATTCTCAGCCTTGTTTGAATAAATGACTTTTGATTTTGATTTTTATATACTTTTCAATATCTTGCCCCAATGGTCTCGTAGTCGCAAGCGGGACTGATGAGCGTGCGGTCCTGGGTTCGATTCCTAGGTTGGGAAAAGTGTTATTGGGTTTTTCCATTAGGAGTTTGGAAGTTGGCGATAAGGTTCGTGACACGGAAATAACCTTAAGTCGTTAATCCTGCTGATCCCTCACCGACCGTGTTGGATTGCCGTCCCATCGGACACCTGTGTCTATAATATCTCCCGCGTAGATAATTAATCTCCACTAAGATTGGCTACCTACCATAGCTGAAATTCTATCTAGGAGGTAGTGGGTGGCCATTCCAAGGTGAAGTAAAACTTATATGAACCTAAACCTGATGGTATGTAATTTGCAATTTTTGAAGATTAAGCATTGTGTTCATTGTCGGTACTTCCTTCATGAAAAAAGGCAATATGATCCGTAGTTACAGTTTGTTTTGATCTAGTATATGTCTAGCAAACTATAAACAAACTTTTTCCCATAGGGGCAGACAGAAATTACAGAACCGCGATCCATAAACTCGATGAGTTTATGGATCGCGGTTCTGTAATTTCTGCCTGTCATCAGCCTAGCCTTTTCTCAGCTAGGTTGGGGTTGGCTTCCATTCTAACTGCTTGCAGCTGAATACCAGTACTCTACATGAAGCGACTGACTATCTGATGTCCACAACTTAGTTACTAGCTAATACAATACGCTTTGTTAAGACTGATTGTAAGACTTTCAGGCTACTGACGACTCATAACGGCTGCCAAAGATCTACAAATGACATCCGGGACCTACAGCTTAACGTGCCTTCCGAGGCATGGCGGCACGGTATGTAAAGATGGTCACCCATCCACGGAACAACCGCGTAGCTTAACCTGAAGAATCAACTCAAGCAGCTCTTATTACATAGCCACAAGCCCCTGCTGCGCACCTTAAATTATAAATAAAAAACCGGCCAAGCGCGAGTCGGATTCGCGCACGAAGGGTTCCGTACCATTATCTATAAAAACGGCAAAAAAAATCATGTCTGTTGTATGGGACCCCCCTAAATATTTATTTTATTCTGTTTTTTAGTATTTCTGTTATAGCGGCAACAGAAATACATCATCTGTGAAAAGTTCAACTGTCTAACTATAACGGTTTATGAGATACAGCCTGGTGACAGACGGACGGACGAACAGCGGAGCGGGAGTAATAGGGTTCTTTTTTACCCTTTGGGTATGGAAGCCTAAAAAGACAAGTAATACACATACCTACTAATACTCATATTGTTTCCATGCTGAAATCGAACCCGCAATCTGTAGCGCAGAAACAAATGTGTCAATCTTGATCTTGTTGAAAGTTAAATTGAAGACAAGTAACGGCTGAGTTTTAGCTCAGTCATCCCTGTCCACTGCTGGACATAGACTTCTCCCAGGCTGTGCCACAATATTCTGTCCTTCCTTCCACAAAATTCTGTTCCTTCTTAAGATCGTTTGTCCTTTCATTCTGGGGCATACCACACTACGCTTGCCAATACGCGGTCTCCACTCTAAGACTTGTATACTCCACCGGCCATCAGTCCTTCAACAAACATGGCCAGCCCACTGCCACTTCAGTTTGCTTACTCTGCAAGCTATGTCGGTGATTCCGGTTCTTTTTACGGATAACTTTATTGCTAATTTTATCCATCATAGAAACTCTGAGCATCGCCCTATTCAGAGCGCACTGAGCGTCTTAAATTTGTGTAACAGCCCGAGAGTTGGGGTCCACGCTTCAGCACCGTATGTCATAACGGGCAGGACGTACTGGTTGAAGACCTTAGTCTTCAAACATTGCGGGATAGGTGACGAGACGATTTGACGAAGTTTTCCAAACGCAGCCCAACCCAACTGGCTGCTGGGAGTTAAATTTAGCTCAGTATCAACTGGAAACCTTCCAAAACAGTGGCTTTTGAGGGGTATAATTTGTCTACATCTCAGAATGCTAATACTCAGATTCGCAGTGGGACAAAGGATGCGTATCGCGAAACACGGCAATAATTGAATAACGCCGCGGTTGCATCGTCGTGATGAATGTGTTGGGTTGCTGCCAGATGTCTGCCAATACATTTGCTATGGAGTCGACACGTTATTGCATTTTTATTGCGTAAGAATACTGCATGACGACGGATTTCAGCTTTGGAGAGAGTTTAAAATTTTTGTTATGAAGTAAAATTCAGGGATAATTATTTATCTAAAACACAAAATTTGGACCCTACCCTGCACCAGCGGGATAGAAGACAATCCAAGATTACTAATTCATCCAAAGGTTGCCTTTAAGAGATCGCTTTTAGCGATAACACCGCACATTGTGTCACCCCATGTGAAATTCCTTCATTCATATCTGTAATTTCTATGGTGTACATAATAAAGAGTATTCTATCTATCTATTTTTCCACTGTAACCTTTTCTTTTTTTTTTTAGAATCCTATATTTTGAACAATGAATTCTACCAAATTCCAATTCATTAAAAAATACTTAACCCCATTCTGTCATGTAGTCTCAACTGAAAAGAATTACGTATAAAACCTTTTTCCACGCTTGAAATCAGTGCATTTTAAAATCGCATAATGTACAAGGGATGCACGTCGACACAGCGTACTTTGGTTGAAGGAAGAGAGCGTTTCCCTGTACTAGTGCTGTAAAGAAAGATTTTTACGGTTTTGTGGGGGAACGAGGGGTTAAAAGAGGGGGGTGAAAGACGTATATCCTTATTTACTGGGACGTGACCGCAACCTTGCATTCTAAAATTTCCGAGAAGTGAATTAACTGAGAATTTATTTAATTAATTATGTTAAGTAGCTTGTGCGGGTAATGTTTGCCGTAGAGTTTTATGGTGAACAGACAGCGTGTGCGACGTTATTTTTAATTAACTAGCTTTTAAAAGGCTTGTTTTTTAAAGCTTAGCTTTACGTAATCGTAGAGTGAAAGCTGATAATAATTAGAAGAACATAACTTCACGGCTGTATTTCCCAAAGGGGTAGTCGTGCATACGAGTACCCCTTTGGGAAATGTGTGTGTCCTCTACATAGAGAACACACACATTATGCAGTCGATAATCAGGCAATGTTAAATTCCCATTGGTAAACCTAATAACACTGCATGAATAGAAACCAGGATCCTGCGCTCAGCAGTAAAGCTTCCGACCACTATACCAACGAGGGCTATTTTTATGCAAGAAAATATATATTGAATTCAAAACACTAAACCCATCTGCAATAAAATATCCTTGACGCTCAAAATATCTGGCACGTTATATCAGTAAATAAAACCACCATTTCAGTTCAAAACTACATCCTAACTTTATGGCTGAAATTTCATACTGCGCGACTTTTACCACGACCTAAATACGAATGAAGTAAACAAGCAATAAACTTGAATATTTTATTAAATAAAACTCAACAATGATTTCACAAATAACATAAAAATGAAACAATACTTTGTTACAACTTTAGGACCATGCATCCATTTTATTTTGTTATGTAATGTAATAGACATGAAACTTTATAAAACACACCTCTGTTCTTTATAATGCGGTTATTTGTAGCTTTGAATAAATATATAAGGTAATATTTAGGCTAAGTTAATTAATAAAGCAACCCGTGTACAAACTAATGCACATAAATCGTTCTTTTTTCACAAAAGACGCAATGTATCATGTGTACACTCTAATAATACAATTAATTTGTATGCTTACAAAAATTGTTTCATGATAATTAAAAATAATTTTGCTTCATTCTACATTTTCAATGAAACCGAAATACGTTTTTTTTAAACGATTAACAATAAAAATTACTGTTCATTGGAGGGTTAAAAAAATATTTCGAATCCATTGGACAGCAAAACCATTTTCAAATTTCAAACAATATAAATAAATGCTAATTGTAGTTATTAAACTTAATTTTGAAGTACTTAATTAGTACAAAAAGAAGCAGAAATGCATTGGTGTATTGTTTATGTTAAAGAACTAAGACTAGCGACATTCACGTCTCCATTGACTAGGTTAGAACAATCAATAATACAAAAGATTTATCACAATATCGCGCAGATTCTCAACACAAAAGTGATAATAATAAATAAGACGAAAGAAATAAATACTTGAAAACATGCATTTAGTACGTATAACAAGGCCCGTGGCAAACATTATGTACATTATTTGAAAATGAAAATTAATTACAGACAAGATAGAGATTTAAAAGAACCTAACTTAAAATTTACAGCACCTCACAATCGATTCGTTTCGACCTATACACGACAAATATTCTCTTCTTCGACAATCGCTATGAATTCGGTCTAGAGAATTTTAGGATTATCTTGAAGGATTTCTTTAGTCTACCTACAGCTGTCAGCATCACAATTCCCCAATTTACATAAATAGAACATTTCTTACAAACGATGTTTATAACTTTCGAGTAAAATTAATATTTATAGGAGGCTTAAAATTAAGTTAGTTCTAAGTGATTTAATTTTCAGTGCCGGTGATCCATTGCAGGTACTTGAAGGATCTGGACTGCAGGGGGCTGGCACGGGATTCCCGGTACACGCGTGTCTGGTACGAAGTCGGTTGCTCTCTGAAAATAGCAAACATCGAGGTTATTTTGAGAAAACGTTTCGGTTTCAGCTCAACAATGATGACCATTTGAAGGAATGTTGGGAGATATATGTAGTTGCTAAATCTGGAGTTTTAAATAGTGCTGATTGCTTCCTGGTTATAGAAATATATTCTGAAGACGTGACGTCCCGCAGATTACAATCAAAGATTTCTTGGAAAACAGAAAAGATACAAATAATATTTGTTTTTGTAAGACGATAGGAGCTTTGCACAAGTGCTAAAGTATCATGGATGTCATTATAACTGCATGATAAAATATGTTTTCATGTGTTTAGTAAATGTTGTCTCTCACTCACCTTGGTTCAGCTGAAGCACGAGTATGATACGCAGGCACGTTCGGATTGTGGTAGCCACCGTGCGGCACCGGGGTCGTCAGTGTATGCGCCTGCACAGGCGGGTGTTCCGACGGCGAGTGGTAGCTCACGGGGTTGTACCGGTCCACCGACACACCTCGGGTCCTCTCGGGAATCGGCGCGTCCACACTCTTGGCAATGGTACTCAGAGGCCTGCCCCTACCCAAAGTATTAGTCTTCGGCCAATCTTGCGATACATATTCAGATTCAAAACTCCTCTCGCGGAACGAACGCGGTCGTAAGGTCTGGCTCCAAGTTGGGGTCGGCGTGTAAGCCACGGACGGATTCTTCGGATAATTAGCTTCTCCTTGCCATGGAGGCTGCACGTTTGTTTGCTCTGTAGTTGTTGTAGTAGTTTGGGAAGTTTTTTCAGTGAACTCCCTTAGCTCTCTACGCCATTGAGGTTCAACCTCCTCCGAAGGTTCATTGTTATCGTAGTAGTACTGTGGGGACGGATCAGGCTGAGGCTGGTACTTTGTCTCCGACGGGATGTAAGTAGACTCCGGGACAGTGATATACCGTCTCTCGTATTCGCTGTAATAAGTCTTACGTCCAGGAGTTCTGGAAGGTTCGGAGACAGAAGCGGACCTAACAAAGGATTGGTTCGGTGCTGGTGGTATGTAGGCAATTGGTGTGGTCTTTGTAAATTTCGCTGGTGGGGGTTTCCAGCCCGACGCAGGAGCGGGATTGAACGATTGAGTTTCGGGCAGCGGAGCCGGTGCGTAGTAAACTTGTGAAGTGTTATTGACTGATGTGTAGCTAGTGTCCTGCTCCCATGGGGGAGGGACATAGCTTGAGGAGTACTGCTGTGTAGATTTTAGGTAGCTGTCTGAAGTGTCTTTGTAAGAATATTGATTAGATTGTGTCGTGTTCTGTTGTGAGTCAGTGTTGGTTGCCCATGTAGGTGTAGGTGTGTATGTAGAGTAACTTGATGGTGCCCTTTCTGTAGCGGGTTCTGAGTAAGACTTTTGGTACTGGGGAGCGGAAGATGGCTGGTATTGGGGTTGGGGGGTCGGAGATGGCTGATATTGGGGCTGTGGTGTAGGCGAAGGTTGGTACTGTTGTGTAGGTGGCTGGTACTGCGGTTGGGGCTGATGCTGAGCCTGATACTGAGGTTGTGACTGATATTGCTGCTGTGCCTGGGGTTGGGATTTAGGCTGAGCCCAAGGTTGACCAGTAGGTGTAGGGGTAGACGAAACATTATTGTAAATAAGATTCTGGTTCGTTTTTTGGTACCACTGCTGGTCACTAGTAATCGAACTAGGTTTCACATTGCTAACAGTGAGAACTTCAGCCCGGGGTTCACTTTGATACTGATTTTGATCGTAAGACTGATTATTCTGATTACCATACTGGTAAATATCGGAAGGCATTTGACGTTCCATGCTAAGTCTTTCTAAAAGCAGACTGTGACGTCTTTCAGTAGTTGGTTCAGGGGGATATACAGGTTGATAAGGCCTTGAAGGCAAAGGAGAAGTGGAAATTCTATCTATGTTAGGAGGCGGAAAATATGTCCTGACGGTCGGAATACCTTGTTGCGTCAAATTCTCATAATTGTGATCTAGAATCTTTGTAGTGCGGTTGACTGTAACAATGTTTTCAATTTTGTTGTATTCTGTCTGTCTGCTAAGTCCACTTGATGGGTCTACTGTGCTAGTGATAATTTCAGTATTTTCAGTGTGAGTTTTAGAAATTATTGGTGAACTTCCAATAGGTTTGATTTCAACGTCTTCGACTTTTTCAAGAGGAATGGATGGTTCCCTAATAGGAATATTGTATTGTGCCTGGGGCGCTGGTTCAGGTTTTTCTTCTTTCGGTTCCTCAGGGGGTACAACTTCTACCTTAATCACTTTCTCTTCTTGTTCCTTGGGCTCTTCAGCAGGTTTCTCTGCTATCGCTTCTTTCTCTTCTTCAACTGTTTCAACCTCTTCTTCTTCTTCTTCTTCTTTGGTTTCCTTTACTTCAGTCTCTTTTTTAACTTCTACTTTGGTTTCCTCCTTTTCTTCGGCCTCCTCATACTCTTCCTCATCTTCTTCTTCTTCTTCCTTATCTTTAGGAGGAGGTGCTTTTACTTCCTGTTTTTTCACTTCTACCACTTCCTCTTCTTCATCTTCCGCCTCTTCTGGTTCTACCTCCGTCTTTACTTCTTTTGGTGCTGGCTTTTCTTCTTCCTCAGGTTCTTCCTCAACCTCTTCCTCCTCCTCTTCTTCTTCTTCTTCAACTGGTTTAGATTCGACTACAGGTGGCTCTGGTGTCGCTTCTTTTTTCAGAACGACCGTTACTGGTTCTGCTTCTTCAACGACCTCTTCTTCAACTTCCTCTTCTTCTTGTTCCTGTTGTTCTTGTACTTCCACAGACTGTTTTTCTTTAGGAGAGTCTTGAACTACGACTACTTTCTTAGTCGTTGTGGTCGTTGATTCAGACCTTTCTTCAGTTTTGACGACTTTGCTCTCCCGTCCATTTTCTTTAGGAGTGGCAACTGTTGTTGTCACTGTTGTTGTCTCAGGTTCTTCATCCTTAACTTCTTCAACCTCTCCCTCCTCCTCCTCCTCCTCCTCTACGACTTCCTCTTCAGATTCTTCTTCCTTCGGAATTATTGTAGTTTCAGTTTTTGTTTTTATTTCAGTCCTTCCGTCAATTGTCGTTTTTGTTGTTGTAGTTTTCACTTCTTCAACAGATCCATCGGGTAGAACTTTCTTTACAACTTCTACTTTAGTCTCAGTTTTAGCTGCTGATTTCTTTGTTGGCAATTTCACAGTCAAATCAGCTTCAACATTTGCATCGCCATTCTGATTACCATTTTGTTCCTCTACTTTATTTTCTTTCTTTACTTGTTTCTTTACCACTTTGACTTCTTTCTGAAAATTAAATGAAAACATATTATAATGAGTATATTGTTTCTATAAGTTGAGCTGTTTAGCACTATTTATTAGATACGTAACGATAAATAAATAAATAATATGTATGTGTGTTTATGTACAAATATAAATATAATTAAATACGAATAAAAACATTTAAACTCACAATGAGAGTGCGTTAGTATGTTCTCTACAGTTCCGTAATGTTGTATAGTAAGTATGTATAACAGACAACGTAAACAGACATATAAATACAGACATAATAAATATACAGTAATTTTAATTGAACCTGTTCATTTTCAGTCCCTGCATTTTCTTCAACAGGCTTTGTTAAAACGGGTGTTTGATATTCTGTTGGTATAGTCACTTCCTCCTTTACTACTGGTGGAGAAGATATTGTTTGAATAGTCACTTCTGTTGTTACTTTGGGCGTAGGAACAATAATTGGAGTGACCACATCATTTGTAACTACTGGTGTAGGAACAACGGTCGGAATAACCACATCGTTTGCTACTACTGGAGTAGCAGCAAGGGTCGGAATAACCACATCATTTGGCACTACTGGTGTAGCTAAAATGGTCGGAAGAACCAAATCATTTTTAACTGCAGGTGTAGGAACAAAAGTTGGAATAGTCACTTCAGCTAACGGTTTGATTGTCAAATCTAAACTTGTTTCCACACTTTTATTAACAGGAAGTTTGTCTCTTTCTTCACTTATTTCCAACTTAGGTAATTGTTCAGTTGCACTATAAACTTTCGGTGGGGCACGGAAATACTCGGCCTCGTAACTAATTTCCGGAAGTACTGGAGCCTTATATCCATCGCTGCCATAATTCACTCTCGGTAAACTATAAGTATTTACCGGCGCCGGCGCAGGCGGTGTGTTATACTCATACATAGACACAGGTCTGTTATTGTTTACCTGCGAGTACGTTGGCGTATATTCATTATTGTTATTAAATGTATCGTTATTATCAAATCTTGTACTGTTTACAGTCGATGGCACAATCCTTTGAATCGGAGTTTCTCTAGGGTCACTCCTGGTTCTGAGTAAAGATTTTGGATTCGCTGGCAAGTTGAACGTTGGGAACACTTGAACTGGCAAACAATTGTAGTTCGGGAGTGCTACTGGAGCCGATGTATTTGACTGCGAGTGAACAGAGTGCGCTGGCGTTTCGGGGACTCCTTGATTCATTGCATTCCTCATTAGCCGTTTCGCCATACGTTCGGACTTAATCTCTGAGAGATCGAGTCCGCCCGGGGTGTAGGTGAACGGCTTGCGGTCCCGGCTCATCGCACCGTGCAGCGCTGACGGTGGATTCATTTTGCTGAAATAAGTTTTCTTACGTTACTCCAAAGCCATTGGGCATACATCATAAACTTTACGATGGGACATTACATGTAACATAATTTTTAAAACGTTAAAAGCTAGGGACATGATTTGGCAAACTGACAAAACAGAAGAAAATAGATACGAGGTACTCACGAGGTCTGATGTTCACCACAAAATATTACATGTATTTACTTCCTGCAATGCAGTGAATTACGGATCTGAGAGCGTATTTGTTTATCCAGCGAGCACATTTATATCTGACACTTAAGATATCACACTCGTCGTAGATCAATTTTCACATCACAACTTTCGGGAGACGGATCACTTATTTTTGTGGCGGAACATGCAGATATTAATCTGGTCGCAGCGGTTAAATATAGCGCGGGTGTAGTAAACGAGCCGGTACTTTTGAATCCGGGAGGTGGTGCGCGCGGTCGGCGCGTACGCCGCCTGCCGCCTACTGCCGTACGCTCCGCCGCCGACATGTATTTTGGTACCGACCCCAATAACGGGCGCCTCGTCTACAATTTGTCTTGAGCAAATCGTCAAAACAACATCCATAATACTTCCGACAGTTTCGCGATTATTATTTATTGCAATTCTACGCCTCCATTCATCCACGATGCAACTACCGTTCATCTTACTTGCACCACTGCGATTGCATCACGACCGATCACTGACGTAAGTCTCGTCCGGATTCTCACCGCTTTAAATTTCATCGCGTAGTTCATCCACCTTTGCGAACACCGCTATTATATGACATTGTCCTATTTTTCTATTTCTGTTTTCCGCATTTCGGTAAAGTTTAAAATAAAGCTATGATTTTATATTTCTGTATTCCAGTGTACTTGATCTTTACAAGGATTCAAAGCGGGAGTTGAATTTGTTTTACAGTAAAGTTGATACATTTTTCTCGTTTCTCTTTTAGAGGTGGAGCATAGTTCTGATGTTGAAAGTAAAATATTTATATAAACGCAGCTTTACGCCGAGATTTACAGCCGACAGCGGTCGCTCGTCCAAATATCATCCCGCTATTAATGTTGGCTCTAAACCAAAACTTTCTGATTCGACATTGCTTACATTTGCTACTGAATCGAATGATATTCACACATATTCAAAATATTGGATCTATTACATATTTACAATATTTCGTTTCGATCCATTTCCTAAAGATTTCATGCACTCGAAATTGTATACTGCATCGAAATAGCATCTAAATGTTTTAATTTCGCCTGTAGAATTTTATTTGTGGTTTTTTTTTATGATGAGCTATATAACTCAGAGGTTGGCACTAATGCCTGGATGCATCTGTCGTTTCGACATGCACGACTGTATGTCTGAGTAAACAAAGTAAATTCGAGTGTCTTTTAAAGAGTTGTCAAATAAAAGGGCTATAAATTCAAAGGCTTTTGCTGGCACTTTCGTGTCGGGAATAAAGTTCTTGGCTGTAAGTGGTGTGCCGTTAAGTTGACTCAGAGAACTCATAGGGTCTAATGAAGAATAATGTTGAAGACTGGCTAATCCAAGGTCGCAAATTTACAGTTTCATTATTCGATTTCGTGTTTTTGTTGTTTGTTGTCGCAAAGATGGATTATACTGTCATGTCAATGAATTCGATACTGTCGTTATTCGGCTATACAATAGGTGTTGTGTAAATAACAATATGTAATTGATATTGTATGACTGCTGTTTATTGAAAATAATGATCTCATGTTATGTACACAGCTGTGGTAAGAGCTAATTTAGGATGACTTTGCATTCCAACATTCCTACAATTCAAAATTTAGTTTTCTTTTGTGAGATAAGCTCACGTTTTATACTACTACAAAGAGGCAACATTTGTGAGTATGTATGTAGGGGGTAATCTTTGGAACTGTCGACCCGATTCCAAATATGATTTCATTAATGGGAAGCTACAGTCTTGCCGAGTGCCGTAGGACGTATTGAATGATTAATTTATGTTCAAATCAAGGAAATTTCACGCGGACAAAATCGCGAGCAGAAGCTATGAAACATCAAAAAAATTGATGTCCTACACAAGTAAAAAATATTAGACAAAAGTTGGAAACTGACTGCTTTATTGATTCATGATGACAATGACCTAAATTCAAAACTATAAAACAATTCTAATATACAATATTACTGACCTAAATTGATTGTGCTGGAAAAAAACTGTGTCAGCCTTCTACAAACTATTTGGTACAAGCAGAGAAATATTTCGTTCATAAAATTCAAGAAAGTTAAAACTTTATATTTTTTTATTAATCACTGTTTTTTATTACCCTCATCCAAGGCTTAGTGCATTGATGATATTATTTTGATAAAGAGAATACTTACTTTGTTTTTATTTAGGTCGATCGTATGTTAACATTTACTGACAAATTTTTCTGCCGAAATAAATCAGTATGACATAAAGTGTTGTATATTGATTGGATCTATAATATTAAAAAGCCTATTTTTGTCCCACTAGTGGGCTAATGCTTCTTCTTATAATGAGAAGGCACGAGCGTTGACCACCACGCTTGCACAAGACGGATAGGCGATTTCAGACTCATATTAACTCTAATCTATAATTCATGTCTTTTCAAATTATTTTGTGGAACTTCACACATGTAATGGGTATCGGCCATAATAACGAAAAAAACCTTAGTTAATAACTACGTTCGACACGAACTCGTGAGCCCCATCATCAGCAGTATAATACAATAAAAATATGATTTTAAGAAATTGATTTTTGTTTTGTTTTATTGATACTAAGTACTATCATCACGTCTATGAAAATCGCCAATTAATAAAAAAGACACTGTTTAATAAATCACCACACACAAACATTGGTATCGTTTTATCCAATAACTGGTTTTGTGGAGGTCAGATAGGCAGTCGCTCCATGTAAAATACTGCTATTCAGCTGTATCCGGTTAGAGTGAAAGCCGATCCCAACATCATCATCTGCCTAGCCTTTTCCCAACTAAGTATGTTGGGGTCAGCTTCCATTCTAACCGGATGCAGCTGAATACCACTATTTTACATGGAGCGACTGCCTATCTGACCTCCACAACCCAGTTACTGGGTAATACGATACCCCTAGGTAAGACTAGTTGTCATAATTTCGGGCTTCTGACTACCCGTAACGACTGTCAAAGATCTACGAATGACAGCCGGGACCAACGCAACGGCTTAGCGTGCTTTCCAAGGCACGCATGGGTCTCGATATGTAAAGATGGTCACCCATCCACAGACCAACCGCGGCAAGCGTAGCTTAACCTGATCGAACGACCCGTGTGGCTGTTATTATTTAGCCACGGGCCCCTCGTACCGAACCCAACATAGAACCCGCGAACCCAACATAGGTGGGAAAAGCCTAGACGGACTATGAGATGATGATACTACACAAACACTCAGATACATCTCTGCCTAGCCTTTCGAGGATTACAGCCGGTCGATTCTGTAAAACTCTCACCGTGAAATCATAAGTGAAGTGAGCACTTAATAGTGTTAATCCCTAGCGAATGACAGCTCACTCCACGCTCACTTCACCCGAACTTTCACAGTGAGATGTTACAGAATCGCATGGCAGGGGATGTTATGTTGTGTTAGCTTTAGTGTAGAAAGAAAAAGCTTGTAGAGTATAAGCTAGTTATTTTACGTTTCATTTACGCAAATTGTAAAATAAATAATAAAAGTTGGAACCTTGACAGATTACATTGCCAATAAGCCGGTAACCTGTCGATAACTCGTGATATATTTCTATATCTATTTATATTTTACGCACATTTGAGAATTATTGTATTTATTTACGTACGTACACACCTTCTGACTAGTTTTTTTATTTATTAATAGGTACCGGTACAGTCAGCCAATAAAGAATTATACAAAATACTTATTATCGTATAGTAGTTGTTTTTTTTCGCATTAGATCATTTTCAGTGTTTTTTAAGACGTGATTTCCTCTATAGATTTCTAGTAAAATAACAGAAACATGTTTTCACACCTTATTTCCAATTAACACTTCCAAATTCCACTGAAAAACGATTTAAAAAATTCAACAGAACTCATCATTTCAACACAACGTGTCGACATACTCGTATCAAGAACAACCACACATGTTTCGCTGATTACGGCCCAACAGTTTCACTATTTCCTTTCAATATTTATGAGTATCTATAATACTATCTGTATATATGTATTATTGTAATGTATAATCTGGCATTTTTCCGTGCCCCAGGGGTCCTGAACCCGCAACTCGATACACCTGTCGTCTACTCCTGAATATGCCTTTAATAATTTATGAGTATGGTACCTTGATGGAGGAATTATTCGGGTACCAGTATCGCTTGCTTAATAAGTATTCATTACGTAATCAGGAACATACACAATCTTCATGTGAGTGATCCCTAAAATGAGTGTTTGATGGTCAAGATTTTTTCTTATACCTAAATATCTTTTCATACCACCTACTCGCTTACGTCAAATTATATGTCATGCAAACCTAACCTAAAGCAAGTCATTTAAGCCTTAGGCATTGATATTGTACCGAATTTCATTATGACCCGCTGGTCATTAATGTGATTTAAATTTGGAACGTCAACTGAAAAATACGTATGGAAACAATAACCAAAAAAAGAAACTTTTTTCTATTAATGTACAGGTCGACGACCAAAGAGTTTTCTTACTTCATAAGTTTGAATCGTCGCCGTCGACGAACAAAATGATCGTCTCCTGTGGCGCGTATACCCCCGCGTTAGAATGTTGGAAGTACTATTTTTGTTTTCAAGACCTTCATTTGTCATCGTCTGAAATTCGCCAATTTTGATTTTATAAAAACAAAGCTTAGCCTAGAATCTTCGTGCGACCCAAATGAGTCGATAAACTCCTCATGTATTAAAATCCATCCGGTCGTTAGGATGCTTCGAGGGTATAATGAATTCCACATACAAAGATACATAGTCAAATACGCATAAAAACATAACCCTGTCCTGTCACTTAGTCGTATAAATAGTGTGTGATACTGCACATAATTAGGTATTCTCCGGTTATTTAACAGTTTCATAAACTACTAATTCGATAATCGAATTGGTTTTGATTACCACGCAGTATGTGCGAGAAGTAGAGTATTCTCCTCGGCCCCAAAAGGTGTCCTCATCTTGGGTTAGTTGAATCCCTCTACTTCTACTCATAACTCCCTCGCTTTGCTCAGGAGTTAACTCAGAGCTCTCTCGCTTCGCTCAAGAGTTAATAGCGCCCGCGACAATAGGACTACTTTGTCCCCTTAGTGAATAATCTACTATTTATTATTGTTGTCTCCTTTTTTTTTGGATAAAGTTTTTTTTTAAAATAAGATTGGGTGTGTCACACTTAGGTACAGTGGACCAGGATCGTCACACAGTGAGTTCCTGAAGTCTTTCTTCCTGAAGTCTTCACTGAGTCGTCATCGATTGGTAACAAAGAAAATTGGAAAACTATGAACGGAGATTTTGCCCAGCAGTGGGGTAACATAGGTACAGGCATGTTCTGGGCACGCTCGTTCCATCATAGACCTCATCCATCGCTTTCCATCAGGCGTGATTGAAGTCAAGAGCGGGCCCATTCAAAATAAAAAAGAAAAGTAAAGAAAGTAAAAAAAAGAGAAAAGTTTAAATTAAAATATATGTTACTTTATTTTGATGTTCATGGTTATTTACAATTCAAAAAAATAACATAAGCTATTTATCAGCAACTTGTATTAATAATAAAAACAGGACGTTTTCAGTTAACAAGAAAGAGGAAGAGATCGCAGAAAGCGATGAGGCCGCCCATTGTATGTTTCGTAGTATTAAATATCTTTTTTTTGTTATGTATTTTCTGGTTTTCATTAAAGTATATATAAATAAATCAAGAAAAGGTCTTATATTTATTAGTTAAATCAACTTCCATAGCGTCACAAAACGACTTCCCTAAAAAGATTCCAGTTACTTTTCACAACATTAACTTCAAACGTTTTCTAGTACAAAACCATAAACAATAGAATCTTTTCCTCATTCCTACGCTCTATCTACTTTGTTGATGTCAATCAACCTGGCATTTTCCCAACTATGTTGGGGTCGGCTTCCAGTCTAACCGGATGCAGCTGAATACCAGTAGTTTACATGGAACGACTGGATCTGACCTCTACAACCCAGTGTTGCGTGATTCGATACTCCTTGGTAAAACTGGTTGTCAAAATGTTGGGCTTCTGACGACCCGTCAAAAATCTACTAATGACAACCGAGACCAACGACTCAACGTGCTTCCCACAGCTCGGAGCAGTCTCGGTATGTAAAGATGGTCACCCATCCGCGGACCAACCTCGGCAAGCATAGCTTATTAAATTGGGGGATCAACCCGTGCGGCTGTTATTATTTACAACTAGCCGCGAGCCCCTCCATATTGTTGAAGTGTCTTTCTTGAATTTCTAGATCATCAAGATCATCATCATCTGCCTAGCCTTTTCCCAACTATGTTGGGGTCGGCTTCCAGTCTAACCAGATGCAGCTGAATACCAGTATTTTACATGGAGCGACTGCCTATCTGACCTCAACAACCCACTTACTGGGTAATACGATACCCCTTGGTAAGACTGGTTGTCAGACTTTCCGACTACTGACGACCCGTAACGACTGTCAAAGATCCACAAATGACAGCTGGGACCAACGGTTTAACGTGCTTTCCGAGGCACGGATGGGTCTTGGTGTGACACCAACCGCGGCAAGCGTAGCTTAACCTGATCGATCGACCTGTGCGGCTGTTATTATTTGGCCACGGGCCCCTTTCTTCCCAAGATGAAACAGTCAATTAATGGGTCGAGTTTAAGTGGAAAACTTTTCAATGTATATTTCCTTCTTAAGTACCTAATTTTCATGGTTTATAATAGTATTTTTCTTTGGGGTAGTCTCGGTATGATCAGCAGAAGAAATACTTTTTATTTATTAATGTAACTAGGTTTGTACAAAAACTTTTACACGTCAAAAATAAATAATGTTTTAAAACTAGATGAGTTCCTATCCGACTACTCAGAAAAGAAAGACTAAAGCAAACTTAGAGCTCACAGACTCTTTCAAAGTACTGCCGTGCGATTCTGTAACCATCTCACCGTGAAAGCTTGGGTGAAGTGAGCGTGGAGTGAGCTGTCATTCGCTAGGGATTAACACTATTAAGTGCTCACTTCACTTATGATTTCACGGTGAGATTTTTACAGAATCGACAGGCTGATATAATCTTGGTCAGATCATAATATGACGACCATATTGTCTGAAATAGTCCTTTGAGGAGCAAATCACACAGATTTGAGTGGACCTGTCCAGTCAGTGCAAACATTTGTTAGTAATCGTGTCGTGTAGCTCAACTCAGAACTTTAGGAGCTCAACTAGGTAATCTATTTTCACATAGTGTGTGTTCAAAAGACTCGTAAAAGAACACTACTTGTCGTTGTGATCTTGTACTAAGTGCAGTCATCTACAGTCTTCTTTTATTTTCGTTGATTATACAACGTGTAACGTTAAATGCGCAAAACCTGAAAATAGTTTGATCAGAATAACGAGCAGAATTAATTGAACCACCTTTTAATATAGGTCACATTCAAAATCAAAAAATCAAAATCAAAAGTCATTTATTCAAACTAGGCTGAGAATCAGCACTTTTCGAACGTCAAAATTACAAAAGACAGTCCCCCAAAACGCCCGCCCTTCACCACTTCCTAGTGCTTTCGCTGGGAAGAAGAAGTGGCGCAACAAACTCCCCAGCAGCACAGCTGTCTGTTCAGTTAGAAAATATACTTGACTGAATACAATACAAGGTATGCAAAGCAATTAACATTACAAGACACAGAACGCTAAATTAAATTATTTGCCATATGTCAGCTAGCAACGCCAATATACCAAGAAATACAATAAAAAACTATACGTACTCAAGCAAAAATTAATAAATGGAAATTAAATAAAAGCCTCCAGGTATAAAGGGCGTGACCGCTAACATATTTATGCAATGCTGGGTTCAGTTTACATAGCTGTCGCTTGAAGTCATAAATGATAAACTAGGACCATAAGGAAACTAAATAAACAAGTTATTAATAATGATAACAATGATAAAACCATGGTCAGCAAGACGACCAGTCACCACAAGCAGCACCCGTTCACGAGCATAACGCAAAGGTCAGCCATTACCCCCCTCGCCATATTTGAGGGAAGGAGACAACCCGACCCCCGACGCTACCGCAAGCAGTGACATCTAAGGGAGCATGACGAACTTGCTGCCGGTTGCTCAGGTAAGAATAATATGATCAATTGTCGAGGTCACTAGCTAACCACATATTGCAATCAACTCATTAGAAAACATTGCAATGGGTTGATTATGTCAATAATAAAATTAAAATTAAATTAAACTGATTTGACTTATACAGCCCAATAAAAAAACAATTGTATAATGAGCTCATATAACCTATCAGTAATTCTTTGTAAATTAATTCTGGAGAAAGAACATAAACATTGTCTTGAGTTAATCAGGGCGACCAACTATTCTTATCGTTTAAGTAGTCGTTGATAGAATAGTATCCCTTTGAACAAAGGTTAGATTTTACTTGAGCTTTAAATGCGTTAAAAGGCAAATCTAGCAAAGAAGAGGGTAGCTTGTTATAAAAGGCTATACCAAGACCAACAAATGAGTTATGAACCTTATGAAGCCGGTGAAAGGGAGCACGTAGTTTGTCCTTATTTCTGGTGTTAACATTGTGAATATCACTGTTTTTAGTATACAAGTGTATATTTTGCCTAATATATAAGATGTTGGCAAAGATGAATTGTGATGCAACCGTGAGAATACCAATATCTTTAAAAAAATCTCTTAGAGAAACTCTAGCACCTAGCTGGTAAATTGCTCGAACAGCTCGTTTTTGAAGGACAAATATATTTAATTAAATTTATTTACAATTCTTCAAAAAATCATCATTAAAAACATTGCCGTGTCTATTTATTAATAGGTCAAGCAAGCCAATGTCAGACTCCTACCTTGATAAAGCGTCTTCGCAGACGCAAGAAACGATTAGAATGGCCAGTAAAACTAAAACAGCACATAAAACCTTTAAACATTTTTTAAGGACTTATTTTCTCTCTGAAATAGGTCAGTTGAATTAAAAAACAGTTGCGGTGTCTGAGGTTTTGCGCATTTAACGTTACACGTTGTATATTTAGTAAGCATGTATTTATGTTTGTATAATTTTGGATATATATATTATGTGTATCTATTTTAGTGTATACATAATATTTGCACCAACGACAGCCCCATTTTATGTCCAGGAAAATCACTGTCCATTCCAAGGTTGCCTGGAAGAGATCGCAGAAGGCGATAAGGCTGCCCATTGTATATTGTGTAGTGTTTGATGTATTTTTTTATGTGGTGTACAATAAAGTATATATAAATAAATAGTTTTAAAGTATAGGTAGTTACTAGCTTCGTTGCTTTTATAAAGCGTCGTGTCTTAATTTTATTGTCTGTAATACATACCTACCTAATAATATTTTTAGGTTCTAATATTTTAACACTACGTAAAAGAATGCAAATTAATAGTAATAATACTCACTCTGACTTCTGTTTTCACAGATTCTCCTTTGGACGCCATACTGTAAACAAAGAAAGTATATTTTAGTCATACTTATTAGAAAACTTATAGGAAACGCATTTAGACACGTAACGGTAAAACGGGGTAAATAGGATATGCAGGGGTGAATCGGGACGAAACTTTAAAATGGATTTTTATATTGAAATAATATATATCGTTTTTGCCAAAAGGTCTCTAATGTGTTTACTATATTATAATTAACGATTGTGTCCTTGTTGGCAACAAACAACGTTAAAATCCATTTAAAAGTGTCATCCAGATTCACCCCTGCATTTCCTATTCACCCCGTTTTACCGTATCTAAACCTTTTTAAAAAGTGACTGAAAATAATTAAAACATTAAAAAATATATAAAAAAAATTATAAAAAAATTAAAAAATTACATTAATCCCGAAAGTGGTAACGGCCACGACTTACGAGTTGTAGGTCGTAGGTTCGAACCCAGACAGGCGCTTTATTTTGTGTAAATTATTTCATCACCACTGCTCTCAAAACGGTAAAGGAAAACATCGTGAGGAAACCGGCATGTCATAGAACCAAAAAGATCGAAAACGTGGTGGATTACGGCCCACTGCCTCACCGACAGCATGCCTGTTTCCCAGCAGTGGGAAAATTATAGGATTGATTATGCTTTTTACTGCTTTGTCTACCTACTACAAATAACTAAACAAAAAAAAACTATCTTCTTCCTACTTTGCTTTAAATAGGGCAAACGCATAACCTAAACAAACAACAGTAGCGTTATTGCTGCTTCCGACGCCATTTTGTGTAAACATATCCGTCTGTCTTAACATATGTCGCATATAACTTTAAAACAAATTGTTATTGATTCCATTTATGTTCACTATTGGGCAATTTTGTGGTCTATAAATAAAGTTTGTTTGGTAATAATTGGCTCAGAGAAACCAACAATTGCCTGGTTGGTATTCAGTTTAAGATTAGTAGGATTGTGTTAGGGAATGCAATCTCGTTCTCGCGAGATCTCGGACGAAATCTTGGGAGTTTAACTCAATGAATGCCAATCTCACGAGTTTGGGGCTCAAGCGAGATCCCGCGAGTTTATCAATAACAATACTGCGAGATCTCGCCAATTTCGAGATCTCGCGAGATTGGCAGTTTGTGTTTTTTTTTTTTGGAAATAATCACAACATTTGAATAAATTAGGAAAAAAATAATAAAATTAGTTAGCTAGCAACAACTATTAGTAAACATTGTTTTGTTTACTTACTAATTGTGCACGCTGATGACGCCAGATCTCGCCCTTTTTTCGTCCGAGATCAATCTCGCTAAAAAAGGCCGAGATCTCGCGAGAACGAGATTGCATTACCTAGCAACAGCTTTGTTCACTTTATATCCTAACCGGAGCAGTCCACAAGTATGTAACGTTAGTCTAAAGCATTTCTTTTACTATACTACTCAACCCAAGACGGGAGCAATAAAATAAAACAGTAATGGAGCATTGGTTTCGAAGTTTTATGGTAAAAGAAACTAAAAGAAACTTTTACTATGAGACCAAACCTGAAATCGCGAAAAAAAAATCAGCTGTTCCTACATTTTGACGAGTTATGCGAACATAAATGTATCCCACAGCTGATTTTTTTTTCGCGATTTCAGGTTTGGTCCCATAGTAAAAGTTGTTCATAATGATGAGTACAATGACCCCTTAAGAGGTTGTGCGTTATTTTAGTTACACCTTGTATATTGGGGAATTGAAATATTTCAAAATGATAACACCAAATAAAGATTGGTTTTCGCCTCTTAACCTACCTATGCATGATATGAAAAGAAAAATGATTTTATCATCAATATCATTTTCTAACGTGGCAAGTTACATAAAAGCAAAGGCACTCAAAAAATATAACTTAAAGTGACGTTTGGCTAAAATATTATAAATAGAATAATATTTTGGTTTACTACCTTATATTCGTAACTAAGCGAAACGAAATTTGGCATACGCTTTGGCAATAACAAACATTAACAGGAATTACGCTTGTCGTAAAATATTTAGTAGAAATTCAGCCAGTTATACACTGCGGATAACTAAATACATGACACGAATTGTTTAACATGTTTCATAAAGTTTCACGTATAAATTACTTTTCTAATTGATTTAAAAAAGAGACTGAGTGGGACAATACGATAGAAGTAAAACTCATGACCGGAGTCGAGTGTACCCGATTCAGCGTCACCGACCCGAGCGTGACGGCTCAGTTTTGTTCACTGTTTAGAAAAAGCGCAAGTTTATTCGATTAAGGTCTGATTTTTCCATCACTAGATAGCTTTTGTTCGAGTAATAAAATTGACGTTTGACAGTTTTTGTATGAAACAACTGTCAAAATTTCAAAATTATTCCTCGAATAAATCAGATGATTGAAAAATCAACTCTTATACAAATTTGCCCTCAATATATTGCTCAATAGATTTATACATTGAATATCAATCGAATCGCTTAGCCTTTGCCAACTATGATGGGGTCAGCTTCCAGTCTTACCGGGTACAGCTGAATACCAGTATTTTTTTTTTTTTAATAGTCCACAACTTTCACACAACGCCATCTAGTCCCAAACTAAGCAGTGTTTGTGCTATGAGTACTAGACAACTGATAGACATACATATATATTTCTAAATACATACACATTATAGATACATTACACCCAGACAAAGAACAAATGATCGTACTCATCACACAAACATTTGTCCTAGGTGGGAATCGAACCCACGACCTTGCGTATAGTAGTCAGGGCCACTGACCACTAGAACAACAGGCCTGCCAATTTTACATAGAGCGTCTGTCTATCTGACCTCCACAACCCAGTTAGGTACTCTGGGTAGTACGATTACCACTTGTTAAGACTGGTTGTCAGACTTTCGGGCTTCTGAAGACCCGTCATGACTATCAAAGGTCCACGAATGATAACCGTGAAAAACAGCATAACGTGCTTTCCTAGGCACGGAGTAGTCTTGGTATACAACGTGTAACGTTAAATGCGCAAAACCTCAGACACCCCAACTGATTTTTAATTCAATTGACCTATTTCAGAGAGAAAATAAGTCATTAAAAAATTGTAAAGGTTTTATGTGCTGTTTTAGTTTCACTGGCCATTCTGGTCGTTTTTTGCGTCTGCGACGACGCTTTATCGAGGGAGGAGTCGTCAGCGGGCCGCTGCGTCGCGCTGACATTGGCTTGCTTGACCTATTAATAAATAGACACGGCAAAGTTTTTAATGAAGATTTTTTGAAAAATGTGACCTATATTAAAAAGTGGTTCAATTAACTCTGCTCGTTATTCTGATCAAACTATTTTCAGGTTTTGCGCATTTAACGTTACACGTTGTATAAAGATCCACATCCACGGGCCAACCGCGGCAAGCGTTGCTTTACCTTATCGATCGACCCGTGCGGCTGTTATTACTTAGCCACGAGCTCCTCTAAACAGTCGGTCGATTCAGTAAAAATCTCACCGTGAAATCATAAGTGAAGTGAGCACTTAATAGTGTTAATCCCTACCATTAGGGAATCGATCTCACTTCCCGCTCACTTCACCTAAGTTCTCAAGGTGAGATTTTTACAGAATAGCACTGCAGCCAGTCGACTCTGTAAAAATCTCACCGTGAAATCATAAGTGAAGTGAGCACTTAATAGTGTTAATCCCTAGCGAATGACAGCTCACTCCACGCTCACTTCACCCAAGATTTCGCGGTGAGATGGTTACAGAATCACACGGCTGGACTTTATATCTTAATAAAAAATTGATAAACATCAACAAATATTCGCGAACTGAAACCATAAGACTAAACCAATAAAAGCGTTTACAATATGAAAACGCACTAAATTATAGCGCCATTATTCCCAATTTAGTACTACAATAATCTCAAGGTTTACGTTCGAAATTAACTTTTTAACGTTCCTAAATAACTTTCGGACGAATCGTCGGTATTTCCAAAGGGCTTCCGGGCCCTATTTCATAGTTATTTTATCTGTGTAACGTTCTAATCTGAACGTTTAATTAATTCAGGCTAACAATTAGAAAGGTAGCGAGGTGAAGTTTCATGAAATAGGGTTTGGGATTCGGAATTAAGAAATAGGGATTTATAAGGGTATTGTTTTTCAATTAGTTAATTTGAGGGTATTTTAAGGTAGACTTTGAACCTTCGACCATAGCGTAGTTATTTTTGATAGTTAGCTAGTTTCATGGTAATTGTTTAGGAACAGTTTATATTATTTTTATTTATGGCTAGTAAAGCCAATATCGACTATTCTGCCAATTTTCAAAGTGAATTGGAAAAGCAAGTGTGCATTATTATAAAGATTATGGTCAGGGAAATTAATTGTTAATCAAATTGACAGCCTACGGCCACTTGCCGTGGTAGTTATAGCTATTTCAAACAACTGTCAAATAATGACAGTTGTGAATTGAATATACGGACGATTTTAGTTGTTAGACAATTTTCTTAACAATTGATTCCACTAACTTTGCTTATCTATAGATTCAACTTCTGGATTTAGATTGTAGTATATTTTCTTTGTGTTGTCAAATAGTGTTAGCAAAATACATTCTTAACTAAAGCCGCTGTAGATAATTATGTTCTGAGGGTTATGACTAACTTTTAATAATTTCTACTAAAGTGTTTGTACAAACCTACTTACAGAAATAAATCATTTATTATTTATCATTTACTAAGTTGCTTACAATTTCCAGCCGTGCGATTCTGTAACCATCTCACCATGAAAGCTTGGGTGAAGTGAGCGTGGAGTGAGCTGTCATTCGGTAGGGATTAACACTATTAAGTGCTCACTTCACTTATGATTTCACGGTGAGATTTTTACAGAATCGACCGGCAGGTGTGTGGTTATGGTTTTACTCTGAATTCCTATTGCATTTACTGCCACACTCCGGGCTGCTACTGAGAAATTCCAGATGGAAAAACCCAACACCACTTTTCCCGACCCGGGAATCGAACCAATGACCTCATACCAGTAGCGCTTGCGACCAGTAGACTAAAGAGGCTGTTAGAACATGAAACTATATTTTTTTTTACTGAATCTATGTATTCGACTGAAAGAATTGTATCTATGGTCATGAACAAAAATTATTTAAAAAAATATTTATAAACGATTAAAGTTAAGCGACGTTTAAACGTCAAAAATGTATGGTTAAACGGTCGCTTGTCATTACTTAACTTAAACCAACGTTTATAAATAAAGGGGTCGATCGCACACAACCATTAAACCTTTATTCCTTGGCTGTATAACAAATCAAGACGGATACCTTTGCCCGGAGTCCGACAATAGGATCCGGCGTCGACTGCAATAACATTTAGACGTAATATCAATCTCGTTCTCACATCGTTACTGCTTGTCCGACTATCCGGATCTTACGGATCTCCCAGATCGCCCGGATCAGCCGGAATTGCTATATCGGACGTTTGTGATGCTATTACTGGTTTATTATTGCTTGATTTTATTCTTTGATAGAGTTGGCGGGGAATGGAGACAGTATTATCATGTGTTTAAGTAAATTGACGGAAATGTTTACTGAAGTCTATATGGACTACGGCCTGTCTATTCTGTAAATATCTCAACGTGAAAACGAAGGTGAAGTGAGTGTGAAGTGAGTCGTCAATAGTGTCAATCTCTATCATCAGCATGACTCCCAGCTCACTCTAAGCTCACTTCACCTTAGTTATCACGGTGAGATTTTTCCAGAATCGACCGGCTGTTGTTTTTATACATATCTATACTACTAATAATACAAGCTGAAGAGTATTTTTAAACGCTCTAATCTCTGGAACTCATCATTATCATCATGACAGCCGAACGACGTCCACTGCTGGACACAGGCCTCCCCCAAGCACTTCCATCCGAATCGTAGGGCCCGGCGCCCATTATCGGCATCGGCAAGGAAAAGGATCCTTCGGCATCCTACATGCAAGCGCACACTATCGGCAATTATTCTTTGGCATGCTGCAACGTTCTTAGTGATGACGAGGCGTCCTTAAGGATGCCGCACCGTCCTGTAGCTTGCCGAAGCGTCTCAATATCATATTTCTCAAACTATCCCCCGAGTGTTGCCTCGGCGCCGGCGGCGTACCGAAGGTTGCCGAAGGATGCCGAAGCATCCCGAAGCATTCTCAAGGCTGCCGATACACTAGCCTCAAGCATACCGAAGCGGTATTTTTGTTATTACGACCACATATCACGGAAATTTCTACTTTATTGCCATTATGTTATAGTATATTGCTATTTGCCACCTAAAATCCTCAGTCGTACCGATGCCGATAATGGGCGCCGGGCCTAAGGCTCCTCAAGTTCTGAGTTGAGCTCAGTGACGGACTAAGCCCGTCTGAGGCCCGGGGCGGCAAATCTGAATGAGGCCCCCCAGCTTTAAAAAAAACGTAGTTTTAAATGCTTTTTATTCAGTTCACATTTGTTTAAATATTATAATAATTTCGTTAAAATCTGGCAAGTGAAATTTGAATTCGAACTAAATCGCTTGAGTACGAGGCTTTTAACAACGTTGTATATTTTATGTCTTTTTTTTTATTTTTTATTATTTATTTTTTTTAATTTGTAACGTGCGTTTTGTTTGTGCAGAATAAACGTGTTTTCTTTCTTTCTTTTCTTTCAAATAGTGGCGCGGGCAGTCGATGCGATGCCACGGGGCGGGTCTGGGGAACAAAAATTTTCATGCGGACGAATTCACAGGTACAATCTAATCTACTGAATAAAAATCATAAATTCACTGACAGACAACGCACTCGCTCGGTCTAGAAGAATGAAATTTTGCACAAGAGTTCCTTTTGTAAAAAAGTGAGCACTAAGGAAGGTTACTTGAAAACTCACCCCCTAAAAGGGTTAAACAGGAGATGAAAGTTATAATTTTGGCTGATGGGAAATCCCAGCGGGGACACGGCTTGTTTCATTATAACTTTCATTTCATCTTCAGAGTTTAGGCATTGTTCTAAGAACACATCAAGTGGGTGTTTGTTGTTCTTAGTCTCAAATGGTTGATTTTACACCTACATAGCAGAAAATTACAGTGGTGGCAGGGGTAATGGTCGCGTCTTACGAGTTGCAGGTCGTAGGTTCGAATCCAGACAGTCGCTTTACTTTGTGTAAATTATTTCATCACCACTGCTCGCAAAACGGTGAAGGAAAACATCGTGAGGAAACCGGCATGTCCTAGAACCAAAAAATCGAAGACGTGACATCCGCCAGCTCTCGCTGGCCCCGCGTGGTGGATTTCGGCCAACTCCCTTTCGAAGAGAGGAGGCCTGTATCCCAGGCGTGGGATAATTAACATTTTCACTGCCAAATACAGACGCCAGCACATCAAGTTATCCGAAACTGTCCAATTTGCCCAATCAACTTTGAGCTTTATGTATTAGCCATAAAGTTGAAAATCTATTTAAGTATTTTGACAGATTGTAGTAGCTTGATGTACATCTGTACATAGATTACTTGCAAATTTTTTGCTTATTTTTGGCAACCTTAGTAACACGATTTGCACCCGGTAGGCGGGTGCTGGGCATGGTCACATGCCACATATATGTATCTATTTATATGTAGGACGCGGGAGGCGAGTTCTGGGCACGCGAACGAATTATTTTTCTACCCGGGAGCTGGGCACTGAAGGTGTTAAGGGCTGATTATGATTATTCTTAAGTCATGGCAGCTAAACGTCAGTTATGGCTAGGTATTTCACCATTAGTATAGTGTTAGAAACATTCTTCTCCATAACGATAACCCAAAAAAAAAACCAAAAGCTGCTCATCAAGAGAGCATTAGGCAACAATCCAAGGCACGTTCGTTAACCCCACTTAAAGAGTTAAAACGTTATCACAGCTTCATATATATGAACGCGCAGACGAATACGAATAGAAAGCTTCACGTCATAATAAACTATTTTTTCGCGAGAAAAAGAACGTTAAAATAGATTCAGACCGTCCACATAAATCGAGTGCGAGAGCGCAGCACTATTTTATATCGCAACGGACAACCGGGCGATTCACAGCACTTTTTTCTCACAGCTTTAAAAGATAATGCTGATAAAATATAGCTATGAAACTGCAAGGAAATACCCTTCGTTGGCTTGTTTGTAGAGGATAGAACGGGAGCAGTAACTTGTATGAAATAATGTCATGCCTTGCGGAAAAATCTTGCCGGCTTGAAAGGCAAATTCTGTTCCGCGAGATAGTTTTAGTAGGGAGTGGTGTCTGCATAATATGAGCCGGATGCGCCATCTTTTGTTTGCTTTAGAAATTTTATTATTTTTCGTAAAGCTTTGGCTGTCGATTCTCGTAAAAATGCAACGATCTTGCGGTGTTATAGATATTGAATGTTGACGTGAACTTTTTTGGGAAATGTGTAATCTACTCGCATGCAAGTTGCCAATTTAAGGGTGTGGTTCAGGCCGTCACACTGAACGACTTGATGGGACCAAAATCGTATTCGCAAAAAAAATATGAGCCATCCCATACATTTGGGTTGAATATGTATTGAAGTTTTGTATGGGACATTTGATAATTTTTCGCGATTACGATGTTGGTCCCAACGAAAAAGTTGTTCTGTTGGATGGTCTGTACAAGACCCTTAAATTGAACCACGCCTTTCTGATACACACGTTATACTAATATTTTAGAGAGGTACAGACGCCAGCACATCAAGCTACTACAATCTGTTAAATTTCTTTAATATATTTTCAACTTTATTGCTTAAGCATAAGGTTCAAAGTTGATTGGGAAAATTTGAGTTTTGGGTAGCTTGATGTGTTGGCGTCTGTACTTAAATGAGTTTGTATGTAGGTGGATCTTTGGATCCGATTTCGCAAATTCTTTTACAAATGGGAAGCTACAATATTGCTGAGTGTCATAGGATATATTTTATGTTAATACAAGCAGACGAAGTCACGGACCGAATAAGTGGAAAGTAAATTGTTGCTACTGATTTCCTTTTTTTTTTTTCCTGCCAAGTCGTCGATAAATATTTATAGATGATATAAATGTACACCGATTACGTAAAACTAATTTCGATACCTATCTACACAAAACTAAGTAAACAAGTTTGAATAACACACATGAATGCGTAAACCAAATATAAATAAAACCTTCAAATTGAGTTCCGATTTAATCTCTGGCCGTTCACAGTAATTTTAATAGTTGATCCTATATCGATAAGTTAATCGGATTATTCGATACACATTTAGTTTCCATTGCAGAATAATCCTTTTTACAAATAAAATTCACAAGTCGAATAAATTAATTAGATGGTTCGATTAATCTAGTATTTGACTGAGGGCTGATTTTTCCAACGCTAGATAATATACGATAAATAATTTTGAATTTTTGACAGTTCTTCCATACAACATCTGTCAGACGTCAATTTTATTCTACGAATAAAAATTATCTGCCGATTGAAAAATCAGCCATAAAATAAATAAACTTAGAGAAAAGATAAAAGTTTTTTTTTTTTTAAGTATTTGTTAATTATTACTAAAAACTGTGGTTTAATGCTGTTTGTGTGTTTAGTTGGTAAGCCTTTATAAATTATTTGTTAGGTATGTATAGGTAGAAACATTGCAGGACCTACATTATTAATTTGAATCAATAAGAAAATAACATTTAAATTTCTACATTTTAGGTTTTCAAATGAAATTATCCATCATTTACAGAAATAAAGGTCCCTCTCACACAGAGAAGACCTGTGTCCCAGCAGTGGGATCGTTTTTTGCTGATTGTGATTAAACATGTAGGTAAGACGTAATAATAGCAATATCTACTTTCATCATAATTTGGAATAGAAGAAATAAAAGTTTTGAACATAACTCTTTTGTTTACTTTATATTACAATAATCACCTATTTTTCATGTCGACTGTACATTAACACCTAATATTCAACAGGTAATATAATAAAAAATATCAAGCAATTTATTTAACTGTGCCATTTTGTAAAACGATTCGTTCAGCAATCAAAATCAACAGTGAAAATAAAAAATAAATAATAAAAATAAACACATTGAACATTTGCTCTTCGTGTAAAGAGGTCGTTGACACAGTGAAATAAATATGATTTAGTTCCATTCTAAACTTATAAAAGAAGAAGTCGGTCATACGTGGGCTGTTAGAATATGACGGACTTTATGAATAAAGAGAACTAAATAACACGTTCCTTTACTTTTGTCAAAGGACACCCACTGCGTATTTTAGACGAGTGTAGAACTAGAAAACTAAATCATAATTAGTCTCAGAAAACACATAAAACACATATCACTGTCTCGTTCTTATGTATGTATTCAAAAAGAGAGTGTCCGACACAGTCGTTTTCACTTAGGTACTTAGAGTGTTGCCTGCACTTTTATCTATAAGATTCTTGGGTGTACGGTCACCAAAAGAGATAAGTAACCAGGGTCGTCAGTTATAG
This sequence comes from Eremobia ochroleuca, assembly GCA_949629135.1. Classification (NCBI taxonomy): domain Eukaryota; kingdom Metazoa; phylum Arthropoda; class Insecta; order Lepidoptera; family Noctuidae; genus Eremobia; species Eremobia ochroleuca. The sequence continues at coordinate 6,303,077 of OX451405.1, read as the reverse complement.
TTGAAATTTAGTAAGCAACCGATAGATGTTTTGGAATGAAATTTAATTTGATAAATGAGCTATTTGTTTCCTATTTATTAAATAACATTTTATCCGATAACATCCATGGGTTTCTTATTAAACTTCAACTATTACCCGGCGACCCTGGTTACTTATCTCCTTTGGTGACTGTACGCTAATAGGTACACCTCTGCCTAACCTTTCGAGGTTTAGAAGCGTGAATTATTTTATGTTTTTTTTTTATAGAAAAGTCCTAAAAGGGTCAATTTATGGCCAAAAGAAAAATTTGTTTTTCAGCCACATTCTAAGCACGCTCCAAATTTTTCACTAAAGACACTTCCTTCCCCTAGTCTCGACAGCAATATTTCTTATAACATTTGTTTTCATCGCTCCCTCGCTTCAGATAAAACATGATAGCAAGGTCCCAAGATTGAATATCGCAATCCCAGAGCAAAGGGTAACTTAGTTTACGATTCGGGAGGAGAGTAATGCGGAGTACCTATGGAGTTACTTTCAGCTGACGTAACCAGAAATTGTTATAGGAAAGGTACTTTTTTTACTTGAAATGTAGGGCGATGGTGGAGTTTTGGCTGATTTGTGTAGCCTATATTTTTTATAGTAGGTATGTAGAGCAGTGGTGGTAGCGGCCACGTCTTACGAGCTGTAGGTCGTAGGCTCGAAACCATGCAGGCACTTTACTTTAAGTACATAAATAGTCATAGTCGTCATAGTCGTTTATTCAATAACAAGAAACTTGTATCTGAATTACATAATTAATTAATAAATAAAACACTTTCAATGCCATAATAATAATTCAACATACAAATTCAATAACAATAATTACAATACTAATAATAATTAAGAGACATTTATAAATTCATCAACAGAATATAGACACCTATTCAACAGAAAATCCTTAAGCTGTGTTTTAAAAGTACTATTGTAGATAGTGTTTTTTATATCTAAAGATTCATCGCCACACCACATCAAGCACATATAACTAGGCTATGCTAGCGAGTAAACTTAGTCAACCAAGCTCAGCTAACGGATAGGCATCTTGGCAAAGATAACCTTCAACTACTAAGAAATTTGTCATTTATTATGAAAACCGACCCTATTTTCCCAACACAATTATTTATTTTATAATATTACGAATGAAATGTAAAAGTTTATTTAAACGATAGCAATCAATCAACAATTAATTCATCATCATCTGCGTCGCCTTTTCCCAACTATCTTGGGGTGGTTGGCAGTCTAACTGGATGCAGCTGAATACCAGTATTTTACATGGAGCGACTGCCTATCTGACCCCCACACCCCAGTTACTGAGTAATACGATACCTCTTGGTAAGACTGGTGGTCAGACTTTTGGGCTATTGACGAACCGTAACGACTGTCAAAGATCCACGAATGACAGCCGGGACCAACGGCTTAACGTGCTTTCCGAGGCACGGAGGGGTCTTGGTATGTCAACCGCGGCAAGCTTAGATTAACCTGATCGATCGACCTGTGCGACTGTTATTAGGTATTTAGGCAGTATAGATTAGAAAGTTTCTTAAGAGGACTAGCTCCATTTATAATAATTACTTAGTGTTGTTGTTAAATATGGGTGGCTGGGACACCGACGTATGTGCAGACGCCAGCACATTAAGCTACTACAATCTGTCAAATTTCGGTATTAGATTTTCAACTTTATCTCTATAGCATAAGGTTCAAAGTTCATTGGGAAATATTTACAGTTTCGGGTAGCTTGATGTGCTGGCGTCTATACAACCTCTTACCATGGATTCAGTACCTGATTTTTTATGATTTTTTTTTTTGTCAAATACTTCTCCCGCTCTGGGCGGAGCGGGAGGGTGTGTCAGACTTTTACTGACTAAAACCCACCCGTGTTCCTTCAGTTGCCTTTGTCAAGGGCCACGGTAACTCTTTCGAACAATCCGCGAACTTGGCAGATTCTGGACCCTTTTGCCTTGAAATCTTTAATTGGTTATAAAAAAAAATAAAAAAAAAACGTTATTTCTGAAGAGAATTTCTACGCTAGGGGTCGAATCATGTGCATGTACGGGGGGGAATCATGTGCTGAATTCATGGTTAGGAGCCATTCAAATATTACGTAAGCACTACTGGGGTCGTATTTGCCTTAGTTATTTTGATGACATGGGGATCGGGGTCTGGATGATCAGCAGTATTTATGTCTTTACTTTTTCGGATTTTCTACAAAAGGCAATTTTGGTTTGAACACAAATATTTTGAATACAAAGTTAATAATTGCAAAAAATCTGCTTATGTAATACTTGAACGGCCCCTTACAGTTTGCGCGACCCTGTATGGATTAGAACGTTTGCTAAAAGGACTAGCTCTCCATTTATTTTCGAAATATCATTTTTAAATATAATATTTAGAGAGCATTAAATAAACCACTTTCATCAACACAGGAATCAAAATCTCTCCTCACAACTACGGAAGTTACTTGCAATCATTTGACACTTTTCTAAAAAGTTTAATACGCAAGTAAATTCCTGTAAAAGTAGGTACTCGAGTACAATACACATAATCCACGGATAATGTGTTATTGTGAAGGAATCATTTCGGGCCTCTGGCCTTTTGCCACGACGAGATGTACCGACAGACTACGTATCGGTCAGGGATGGGCAAAGTTTTTTTTATTTAAAATATTTTTTTTTTTTATTAAAAAAAACTATCATAAGAGTTCCTAATAATTTATAAGACAACACTTTTTAACCGACTTTAAAAAAGGAGTAGGTACTCAACTTGGGTGTTTACATACATACATACGGTTCAGTTGAGTAACTGGCGGAACAAACTACGCTACACGAGGAAGCTTCTTCATGCATCTCATGTACGAGTATATATCACATTATTAATTTACCTGGCATTGCTTTATTTGTAATTATTTTTACCTATTGTTATAATAGTAATTTTATTCTACAACGTGTAACGTTAAATGCGCAAAACCTGAAAATAGTTTGATCAGAATAACGAGCAGAATTAATTGAACCACTTTTTAATATAGGTCACATTTTTCAAAAAATCTTCAGTAAAAATGTTGCCGTGTCTATTTATTAATAGGTCAAGCAAGCTGTCAACGTGGCGCGGCGGCCCTTTGACGACTCCTCCCTCGACAAAGCGTCGTCGCAGACGCAAGAAACGATCAGAATGGCCAGTAAAACTAAAATAGCACATAAAACCTTTACAATTTTTTAATGACTTATTTTCTCTTTGAAATAGGTCAATTGAATTAAAAATCAGTTGGGGTGTCTGAGGTTTTGCGCATTTAACGTTACACGTTGTATATTTTTTTATGGATGTTCAGGCATAACCCCGTCATATATAGACAGATTTGCAAAAATATTTTTTTAATGGATAAGGTATACCTCAGGGGTGGTCCCATATAAATTTTATTAACTTTGCTTGGGCATTTTTTGAGTTAGCATCAATAATACGATTTTTTCCACTTAGTTTCAAAAAAACCTTATTTAAAAAAATAGTTATATTTTAATTAGTTTTTTTTTTGTTATTTAGCATTAAATTAAATTTAAATCGGCCAACCCTGGAGCCGGTACAGTCGCGTACTAAATCGTTAAATGTGATTTAACGAACCTCTGCCAACGTTTGGGTAAGAAATCTATTCTTGTTAATAGAATTGCTTCATTGGTTTAGTGGCAATAAGCTGTGCGGAACTAGAGGCCTTGAACTCGATTCTCGGGCCAGTTCTTGATTAGATTATTTTTCATTGAATTAATTTTGAGTTTCCTGGGATTGCTAGTAAAATTGAGTAAAGTTTTAGACGTCTTTCTATTGTAGTTCATTGATAAATAATATTATAAAGAGGTACAATTTGTGAGTTTGAACGTAGGGGGAACCACTGATCTGATTCAGTAAATTCATTCAGTAATTGGAAGCTACAGTATTGTCAAGTGTCATAGGATATACATATTTTAAGTTTACCCAGGGAAAGTCGCGGGCAGAAGCTAGTTGATAATAATAATGAATTAATAGCACTAGAAAGTGGTAAACGGCGGGCGTTTTGGGGGACTGTCTCAAGTGCCTTCTGATTTATTTTTTTTTTGCACTCAACGGCCTTCGTGTACAACATAATAATGCTTTTAGGATGTTGTTGGGGCTGCCGAGATGCTGTAGTGCATCTGGCATGTTTATAGAGGCTCGGATTGATGGTTTTCATGCCATCATGAGAAAGCGAGCGGCCTCCATATTGCACCGTATCCGAGCAAGCTCCAACAGCATTCTGAAAGTAATAGTCGTAGCGGACTGATTAGACGAATCTTTTCTTAGACACTGGATCGTACTTCACGTGTCTATTTAATTCCGTTTGTTTTGTTGTCTTTTTGTGGTTTACTAACTTACTTCTTAAGTACTTACTTACACATATATGGATGTTTTCCGAAATAAAATTATTACATAATATATTTAAATAACAACGATTCAAAGACGACGTCATGGTATTTTTCATTAAAATAAAATAAAAAAAATAAAATAAAATATAAATAAAATATTAGTATTTTTCTATACAACGTATTTTCAGGCCGTAACTGTACGCGGTGGAAGCCTATCCTTTCTTTTCCGCCATTTTCCAAAATTCGCAGTGTCGGCCTAGCACCTTTTCAAACTTCCCGAGTACCTTAAACCTGACTCAAAACCGTTTACTTGATTTCGAAGCAATGTAAAATATTACGTATTACCTATTTCCATAAACAAGATTAATCGCAACTTTGTATCTTTAATTTATTCATTGTGTTTTAATTCCAGTTTGTAATAACGGCTCGATCGTTTGAATTATTCGCGAGCAATCGCATCGTTTGAAATTCAAATTTGAAGATCATTTTGACGCCATTAACGCACTTGTTATCAAAGGGCTTGCTCAAAATTTCTCGTTAAATATGATGACATTCTCTCTGCCTGTTTAAAAATTAAAGTGTGTAATTATTTTGCTTCAAAGGCGTTTGTAATTACGAACGAGTATGTTTTGAATCTGTTAATGTGTTATGCATGAATCCTTGTTTTACCAACGTTTCGGAGTTAGTTGTATGGTTTTTTTTTATTAAAGCGACTATATACTCGTATTGTACTATTTATAGAGGATCTTGAGTTTATAGTTCCAAAACCTAATCACACTAATATTATAAAGACGATAGTTTGTGTGTGTGTGTGTTTGTATGTTTGTTACTTCTTCACGCTCAAACGGCTGAATGGATTTATATGAAATTTAGTACACAGAGAGTTTATAACCGGGATTAACACATAGGATACTTTTAATCCCGTTATTCCCACGGGATCGACACTTATGCGGGTGAAACCGCGGGGTACACCTATTTTATACAACGTGTAACGTTAAATGCGCAAAACCTGAAAATTGTTTGATCAGAATAACGAGCAGAATCAACTGAACAACTTTTTAATATAGGTCACATTTTTCAAAAATCTTCATTAAAAACGTTGCCGTGTCTATTTATTAATAGGTCAAGCAAGCTAATGTCAGTGCGGCGCAGCGGCCCGGTGACGACTCCTCCCTCGGTAAAGCGTCGTCGCAGACGCAAGAAACGATCAGAATGGCCAGTAAAACTAAAACCGCACATAAAACCTTTACATTTTTTTAAATTACTTATTTTCTCTCTGAAATAGGTCAATTGAATTAAAAATCAGTTGGGGTGTCTAAGGTTTTGCGCATTTAACGTTACATGTTGTATAGATAGAATTTCTCAGTTACAGGACGGAGTCTGGATTCGATGACATAGGATATGAATATAACTGATTATGTGGGTGAACTACTGGTGCCTCTGCCTAACAGACGTGATGTTATGTTCTAGGTACTAAAAATGTATTAATGCACTTCCATTAAATAGCTTCTGGACTCAATTTGGTCTCAGTTTGACGTAAGTTGATGGATGGGTAATGTACTAGTTAGGTTGATGGATCCCTTGTAAACGAATACAGTAGAGGTTTTTAATGTATTATAAACACAACACTGTAGAAATTATGCCAGTGTATACTATATTTGAATAAAAAACACTGCAAAAACTGAAAATGATTTATTTATTTATTAATCAATCTCATCCTCTGCCTAGCCTTTTCCCAACTATGTTGGGGTCGGCTTCCAGTCTAACCGGATGCAGCTGAATACCAGTATTTTACATGGAGCAACTGCCTATCTGACCTCCACAACCCAGTTACTGGGTAATACGATACTCCTAGGTAAGACTGGTTGTCAAACTTTCGGGCTTCTGACTACCCGTAACGACTGTCAAAGATCTACAAATGACAGCCGGGACCAATAGCTTAACGTGCTTTCCGAGGCACGGAGGGGTCTCGGTATGTAAAGATGGTCACCCATCCACAGACCAACCGCGTCAAGCGTAGCTTAACCTGATTGATCGACCTGTGCGGCTGTTATTATTTAGCCACGGGCCCCTCCATTCATTAATCAATCCTCTATTTATTAATCAATCTATTATCCAATATATTTCTCTATTATCCTATCTATTTACATAAATCAATTGCCGTGCGTCAGTCTCGCATATACTCAAAATGGCTCGATTGTTTTGTTTTTTTTTTTAAGGTTCCGTAGTCAACAGGGAACCCTTATACATAGTTTCGCCACGTCCGTCTGTCCGTCCGTCCGTCCGTCCTCAGTTTAGCTCAGAGACTATAATATAATAAGCTATAATTCGGCATTAATATACACACATATTAATCACGTTGACAAAATGGTAAAAAAAATCATGAAAAAAGTTTTTTTTTTATGGTACTTCCTCTACACGTAAAGTGGGTATGTTTTATTTTCTCGTCTACCCCGTACGTGTCTCTTAAAATTTGATGGAGAATAACATATATCAGCCACAAAAAAATCGGAGGTGACACGTCGGGATACCTTCCTTGTAAGTAATTGGCAGAAACCTTCCAAACCATAACTCTAAAGCGTTAATGGTCGTGACAATTACACAATATTAAACATAGTCTCCAATATTTTGGCACTGCCATCAACTCGGCGCGAACCTTCATAGATCGCTTGTACATTTATGACCATAATAACTGCCGTATCACAGCCGACTGTGACAATAATGGCCGCGGGTGACATGTCACTCTCGTCGTACATTTGGTACGATGTCTGTTATAAACAGGACACTTTAGGAGTTATGTTAATTTATACCATAGAGTTGAATAAAAAACACTGCGAAAAAACCATTATACTTCGCTACGGACTGACTAATGGCCAATTCCTATAATTTACGGGCCGTTATTGGTTAAAATTAGAGGGGCCCGAGGCTGAATAATAATCAGGTTAATCTACGCTTGCCGTGGTTGGTCTCTGGATGGGTGAACATCTTTACATACCGAGACCCTCCGTGCCTCGGAAAGCTAGTTAAGCTGTTGGTCCCAGCTGTCACTCGTGGATCTTTGACCATCGTTACGGGTAGTCAGAAGCCCGAAAGTCTGACAACCAGTGTTACCAAGGGGTATCGTATTATTGTGGAGGGCAGATAGGCAGTCGCTCCATGTTTAATACTGGTATTTAGCTGCATCCGGTTAGACTGGAAGCCGACCGGGAAAAGACTTGCAGATGATATTGGTTAAAATTAAAACTCTTGTATCTCCACCAACAATGAAGTAAAGACTACATAGTTTTGAATAGTAGACCCTCCTATATGAAAATACCTATCATAGGTAAAATTAGCTTACGAATCTATTTATATGCCCAGTTTGGTAATAAAAAATGCTACCATTGCTAAGCAAAACGATTCGTTTTTGTTTATAAGAACCGAGCATCAGTAGATACAGATCAGTCAGAAAGATAAAGCTAGTTGCCCATTCGAAAGCGTAGTAGGTTCCTATGGAGAGCGAGGAGCCTAGGAGGAGCTAGGATCCTATGGTAAACGTCTGAGACGGTAGCACAGTGGTCACGTGCTGTCGTGCATAGCGAGGCTCAGGGGAGGCCCCTTTACAGTCTCCCCAGGGATGTGCCTTAAAGGCATTGCACGGGGGGGGTACCGGAATTGGTCTTTTAAGAGGAACCGGGACCACCCCTATGTGCTGATGGTGATCACCGGGGTGGTTTTAGTGAAGTAAAAATCCCACACTCCTCGAACTCCCTCCCCAGAGGTCGGGTGCCTTTTGAAGGTTTCCCCCCGAAAACAAAAAAAAAAGGTTCCTATGGAGAATAACGGGCAAGAAACTCCAAGGACACCCTTTTAAATCAAAATATTTTTACAAAATATTGGTTACATGAGCTAAGTTATACGTCGACTCCATTTGACTCTTTGAGGTACTGACCGATTTTTCGTCCGAAGTTTAGATCAGAAAATGGTGTGCCATATGAGGTTTATGTACATTCAAGGTTTATGTGTATCTGTGGGGTTTTTGTGTATATGTGAAGTTTTTGTGTATATGTGAGGTTTTTGTGTATGTGTGAGGTTTTTATGTATGAGTTTATCAAGATCACCAAAGTGTATGAACAGCATGGTGTAAACTGAAATTCAATAGGTTTTTTTTCTGACAGCTTTTCCGAAAAGGCCAAAAACATCTCTATATTTAAAATTATGATTAACCAGGAAAACCCTCCCACATGTATTTATATTTTTGCAATAACTCATCATGAAAGCTTTGAAAACGTGTAAAAACTATGTCAACCTCTGAATCACTAGACTACATTCCAATTATGACTAAAATACTTAAATAACTAAAACCGATTTACTTTTTAATGACACATCCCTATTTCAGGATCGTTGACTTGTCGACAGGTTAGTAAAAAAAAACTGGGGCTATGAACGAAATCAAATCAATAAAAAATGGGTATTTCAGTACAATGGTTCTAGCGACTTCCTGACTACTATTCGATGATGTGCTCTAAGTTATATATCTGGTTAGTGTTTAACAATGACAAGACTGATCTACGTACCCAAATACCCCTCCCAGTTCACAAAATTTCCTTATACGAGTAATAATAATAATAAAACATTTTATTTCAAACAACTATGAGATCCATAAATTGTTAGTAAACAGTAAAATAGTTTTGCACTTAAAATACTATTGTTAGTAACTTAAAACTAAAGACGAATGAAAACGAAGACCAGAAACTAAGGAACAAGTCTTTGCACAAATTGCCTTATTATGGCGGAGGAGGTATCAGTCGCCACAGCCCTCAGGATGCTATTGCGACTGCCTCTTATTCTGCTCAGGAGTGAGGCCGTTTTTTTGCGGATGATGGCATGAAACCCATCGGTATGCCTTACCGCGAACATTTCTGAGGCACTGCAAAAACGAGGCAGTTGCAACATCATCCTAAAAACATTATAATACTGGACGCGCAGAGCATCCAGCGATCTTTTCGAGTAGTTGACCCAAAGACTACCGGTGGAAAAACTCTGAGAGTAGGCTTTAAAAAGGGTAATCTTTACTTGGTCTGTACACCGAGCAAATCTTCGTGCCAACATATTACCCCTGACTGCTAGAGCTCTGCGCTTCCTCTCAATGGCACCATGGTCACTTAGGTCGTCGGTAAGAAAATGCCATCTTCCCGGCGCTTACCAGCGACCCCAAAGAACGTCCCATACGTACCATAACGTACCATAGATTTTGCTGTCAACAAACAGCATTGCTGTGTTTCAAAAGATGTGGTTGCTTGTGAATTTTCAGGCACAGAACCTTTAAACTTTATCTTTAATTTAGTTCCTCACTTGTTTTTCTAGGTGTTGCAGGTATGTGAACATGAGCTTACGTTATGTATGTACACAACAGGGTTTGAACCTGAAACCTTGTACCTAATAGGTAAAGTGTCTGTAAATCGTCATGCCCGGTTTACACACCTAGTTTTTCAAGTCAGATTGCCTAGCTGCTATTTTACTAGCACTATTTTGCTATGCTAACTTTAAAATAAAGCCTCGTGTGACTTAGACATCAGAAAGCCAATTCCCCTTATTAAAAACGTTCAAAATGTAGTCACGAACTCATTTCAGAGTCCAATCAATGTCAAAAAACTTATAAAAAATGTAGGGAAATTAGAGATATTTTTGACAGACTAAGACTGAGATCGTTCTTAAAATTACGAGAATTGCCCCTCAGGCCACCACGCCAATTGTTAACTTATCAAAGGAAATTTATTTTTAGATATGCAGTGTTTCTGTCAGATATCCAGCGTTGTTTACTCACCAGTAGTGCTAACTGAATAATGTTTATTTTGTAGCAATAGTTTTTAATGAAAGATTTTATATTGTGTTTATGTTAAACGGTTTACTAGCTTCCGTTTCTATTCAAAGCTGATAGTTGAAAACATTTTGCTTCCCTGTTCGTCTAAATTTAATATTACCTAAAGTGTTAACGCCAAAACACGTGCTTGCATTAACCTTTGTTTTGTAATTTTAGTAATTAACCTTATACCGGTATATGGACAATTTATTTTTAGCGTATGTTCTCCCACTACGGGGCACAGGCCTCCCTTTACACTCCTCTCCGTCTTGAACTAGTATGTATCGGGACTAGCACGTATCGTCGTGACTAGTATGTATGTGTGGTATGTATAGGGTCTGTAGGCGTCAATCACAAGTTAGAAACGCAACCGAAAACATGGGACTTAAACATAATTTACGAAATGTGGTTGAAAATAGGCGTGAAGTTATGTTTATATTAAACCGATCTAATCCAAGAACCGGGATTAACTGTTCTGAAAGTAATATTATGTAAAAAAAACATAAAGAGACCAAGCAACCTGTAATTACTAGTAACATTAAAACAGATCTTTGATTGGAAACCAAACCAAATTAAAATATTTCATTCCCACATTAAAAACTACTACACATTAATAGAACAATCCAGCAGCATGTCCGTAGACACTAACTACGTCGCTTGAAAAAGAAACAACTTCGCAGTTCTACAATCCGAGGTGATCCGATCTCACCCGAACACAAACACGGAACTCCAGACTGACAAAAACTAAAAACTACGAGGTGGACGCACTCTCTAAGTTCATTACCACTTGGCAGGAGACAGCCGTCACCTGTAAAACACCTTTTACCACCTACGGCTTGGCTGCCTGCCAGACCTACCTAGATACATCCATTCTCCATTCAGTATCTTAGGATGTTTGCAGACAGCCAACTGCTCACCGACCCGAAAGTTTAGTGTTACCACATTGAGTTGGCCAACGTCGTCGGTCGGTGTCAGTGATCGATAGAAAATGAGATCAACCCACGTCCATCAAACAACTTTTAGGCAGTACTAGAAGATTTAGACGATCTATGTCAGTATAAAACGTTGATTCACGTTGGTCTACTTGTAATGGTTGTTGTAAAACGTAATTCTAAATGAATTTGACAATGCGCTAATAACACCAACTCGTTTTCAATATGAAAATACTGCTGTCGACTGCTATGCCTTCAAAATGATCGTAGGGTCGTAGATTAGATGCCTGAACTCTGTAACTGCGTAAAGTAACTGAGATAATTTGCCCCTGACCGCTTAAACTGAATAGAAAACTGTGCTGCTGGGGAGTTTGTTGCGCCACTTCTTCTTCCCAGCTAAAGCACTAACTAGGAAATACGGGCGTTTTGTAATTATGACATTCAAAAAGTGCTGATTCTCAGCCCAATTTTATGACACTTTTTTGCCTAAAGTGCTTTAGTGCCTAGAGCTAATACAAATGACTAAAAGAATCATGAGTGTGCCTTTTACACCTACTAAATGACAGTGTTAAAAAAGAGTTGGAGACCAATCCAACTACAGTTTATAGTTGGTCCAACAAATCGGCGGTCTGCGGCCGTCCTTATGCTCACGGTACTCAAACTTAAAGATAACACGGTGTGATTGATGACGGGTCCCACTATGGTACTATTGGGTTGGCAGGTATTTATACTATTTGTGTAAACGTGTACAAAGGTAGACCTAAGCGGTTGAAAGGAGTTAGAATTTAGGACGTGATATACATAATATATTGCGTGTGGAGATATCTTTCGCAGCGATATTAGGTATTTTGAATTTGTATTATAGGGATTATTTTTGAATTATAGGGGTTTTTATTAATATTTTTTAGTAATAACGTTTGTATAAAACTATAATATTAACGATGTATCTTAAGCAGTAAACAAATTAATGCTTAGAAAACTCAATTTTTCTTAAGAAAGCAAATAAGAATTGTAAATTAACGAAGAGACCTTCCATTAATATTTTTTATTAAATGGACATACTTAATAAACAAACAAACTATTAAAACATAAATTCTATATAGTTAAGAACATTCTCGCAGCGATAACAGGCGGAGTAAGGCTGCAACAGTGTGGCGTCCAAGGCCTGGAAGACGAGGTGTCGGTCGTCCGGGGGCGAGATGGGCGGACGACATTGTTGCCAAAATCAATCAAAATCAAAAGTCATTTATTCAAACTAGGCTGAGAATCAGCACTTTTCGAACGTCAAAATTACAAAAGACAGTCCCCCAAAACGCCCGCCCTTCACCACTTCCTAGTGCTTTCGCTGGGAAGAAGAAGTGGCGCAACAAACTCCCCAGCAGCACAGCTGTCTGTTCAGTTAGAAAATACGTGATTGATTACAATACAAGCTATGCAAGTAATTAACATTACAAGAAACAGACCACTTAATTAAATTATTTGCCACATGTGCTAACTGACATGTGGCAAATAATTTAATTAAGTGGTACGCCAATATACCAACAAATACAATAAAAAATATACGTACTCAAGCAAAAAATAATAAACCAAAATTATTAGGTTGTCTCATAAGCAGGGCTCGGATACCGGTATATTTTTCGAAACGGTTTCGTCTTAAATACCTAAGAAACGATTTGTTTCGGTTACGTTCAAACGGAACGTTATAAATAACGTTTTTGAAGAAGAACAAAACATAAATCGTTTTCGATTAATAAAACGTTTTTAACCGTTTTTTTTTTAATTTTTTTGGGTGGGTTAATACGAAAGTTCTGCGAATATGTATTATGAATTTCATTCAGTTGGTATTTCACGGCCGCGCGGCTTAGTTTCGTCGTTTCACGAGTACTATTATCTGTGACTATTATTCTGTGAGTACGAGTAGTCTTTCGTCCCATTTTGTGAGCAAGAAATAAGCACCACTAACTAATCACTCGCAAGAGTCGCAAATCGCAACACAAACCCAATCAATACGTAGGTACGAAGCGCATCGGAATGAAACATGCAATGAAAATAATGAAATGAATACATAGGTACGATACGTAAACAAGTTCATTCTTGTCGCCGCAGCGGCACGCCGTGCGCGGCAGCGTCCTGCGGAATAAACCGGTTTTTGAAAACGTTCTCATTTCGTTTTCGTTCCGAACAAAATGTTGTACAAAGAACTGTTAGAAACGTTTTAAAAACGTTATTTTAAATAACGTTTCCGAGCCCTGCTCATAAGTTCTTGCCATATTTTATTTTTGTCGAATTTTCTCGTATTTAAACTAAAGTGAATTCAAAGAAAGTTCTAGATCTTTCTAGTAAGTATGAGTATCTTTTATGGTGAGGGTATAAATAGGCGCGAACGCAACGCAATAATTAGTCTTTATTGAAAATGGATCAGCGTCAACTGCGAGCTATTATGCTATATGTGCATCGACTTAAAGTCTCTTCAACAGAAACGGCTAAAAAGATTAACACTGCATTTGGACCACTACTACTAGCGATCGGACTGTTCGTTTCTGGTAAAAGCGTTTTGACACCGGTGATATAAGCTGCGAAGATTAACCTCGCCCAGGCCGACCCACCAGCTTTAATGAAGATGCTTTGCGTCACGAACTTGAGCTACATCCAGACTATAGTACGCGCGATTTAGAGAAGGCGCTTGGACAATGCCACACGACTATAGATCGTTATCTCAAATCGATGGGATACCGCAAAGTGATGTCACGTTGGACACCTCATACGTTAACGGACCATAACCGGGCTGTTCGTGTGGCCATTTGTCAAAGTTTGTTACTTCGTCCGCACAGACGAGACTTTCTCAAGGACATTATTACATGTGACGAGAGCTGGATATATTATGAAACTAACACGCGTCATGCCTATTGGATTCCTCGCGGGGAAAACCCACCAGCCCAGCCTAAACTTAATGAACACGGTCGTAAGATTATGTTGTCCTGTGTGAATCTCATCAGACTATTAACACCAATCTGTATACGCAGCAGCTTCGCAAACTAGCAGAGGTGTTAAAAATTAAGCGGCCAAAACGACTTGGAGTCCAACTTTTGCATGACAACGCACGACCTCATTGCGCCAAGTTAACACATAAACAGCTGGAGGAGCTAGGATGTCTGACTGTTCCACATCCACCGTATAGCCCGGATCTTGCGCCTTCAGACTCATTTATTTCGAGCTCTTAAATTTCATTTACTAGGAAAAAAATTCGAAAATTCTGGAAGTATTAAAATTGAACTTGAAAATTTTTTCGAGTCCCAGCCTGCCTCATTTTGGGAGAAGAGTATTCAAATTTTGCCCAGTAGATGGCTGACTGTTGTTGATAACGAGGGAGACTATATAATTGATTAAATGTATTTTTTATTAATAAAAAATATAAATAATAATTTGTCTTTTAACTGGCAATAATTTATGAGAAAACCTAATAAATAAAAGCCTCCAGGTGTAGAGGCGTGACCGCTTACATATTTATGCAATGCTGGCTTCTGTTTACATAGCTGTCACTTGAAGTCACAAATGATAAACTAGGACCATCGAAGGAAACTAAAGCAAGTTATTACCAATGACAACAATAATAAAACCATGGTCAGCAAGACGACCAGTCACCACAAGCAGCACCCGTTCACGAGCATAACGCAAAGATCAGCCATAGCGGACAAAACCTGGACGAAGCTGATACGGGAGTGTGGAGATTGGCATAAGAAAAGTTAGGCAGGCTATGCTCAATAGTGGTTGAAGTTGAGCAGTGGACAATGATGATGAAGAATATTCCCTTAACGTATAGAACTCTGAAAGTGCCTACAGACACCGTAATGGCGAACAAATCCAACACCCCTGGCCTAACAAAGTTAGTTAAAAGAACACCGTGTTGTTTTAATCGGTGTTTTTTAAAGAAACCGACGTGTGTTCGGGGCTCTCCTCTCTCTCAAAGCAATGAGTATTTCCTTACATAGAAAAACTAAAAAAAAAATATTTACATAAAGTCTTAAAAATAATTTGCAAGGGTATAATAATGCTAGAAATAATAATAATAATGAAATATAATTATAGTGTTTGTAAGACATGAGGAAGTCGAAGACATTGATGGGCTTGTGACTAAGTGAGGGGCTTGTGGCTAAGTAATAACAGCCGCACGGGTCGATCGATCAGGTTAAGCTACGCTTACCGCGGTTGGTCCGTGGATGGGTGACCATCTTCACATACCAAGACCCCCCGTGCCTCGGAAAGCACGTTAAGCCGTTGGTCCCGGCTGTCATTGGTGGATCTTTGACAGTCGTTACGAGTCGTCAGTAGCCCGAAAGTCTGACAACCAGTCTTACCAAGGGGTATAGCCAGTAACTGGGGTGTGGAGATCAGATAGGCAGTCGCTCCACGTAAAATACTGGTATTTTACTTTTGGTTAGACTGGAAGCCGACCCTAACATAGTTGAGAAAAGGCTAGGCAGATGATGATGATGACATGTGACATCTACCAACCCGCACCGGGCCCGCGTGGTGGATTACGGTTGACTCCCTCCCACCGAGAGGAGGTCTGTGTCCCCGCAGTGGGAACATTATAGGCTGATCATACTTATGCTATTCTATTCTAAGTTCTCATCCAAAGTCGCAATACTTTAGGCATAGGCTGAAATCTAAAGAAACGAAAATTATCATAATTATAACAGGGGTCAATGTTAGGTACATTGACCCCGTCTTGCGTGTAACTGAAAGTGTCTTTCACCTTACTAATAAGTTCGTCAAATTCTGAGAAAACCGGTCACGGCGCAAAAGGGTCATGTACAAAGGACTAAGGACTTATCCTCTCATATCCCTTCTAAAGAAAGACATGTACTGGATATCTTTGAATTTTCCTGAATCTTTTTATGATATACTAGCATCCGCCCGCAACTTCGTTTGCGTAGAATTCTGAATTCCTCCCCATATTTAAAAATATGTTACTTAAATAATGTGGTTAATGTTATTGGTTTATTTATATATGTATAGAAAGATAGGTTAGGTAGGCTTAATATATTCGAGTCTGTGAAACCATGAAAATACACACACAAAATTTCAACCCAATCGGTCAAGCCGTTTAGTAGTTGACATACCGACAGTAGCGCCACCTACCGAGTCCAATTGTATTTTTAAAGTAATCCAGGAAACCATCGAAATACCCATATAAAATTTCAACCCAATCGGTTTAGCCGTTTAGAAGTTATGTGAAAAAGATATACGAAAGGATAATTCATACTACCCTTTGTCCTATTACTCGTTTTCCCGTAGGAATGAAGCATTTTCCCGCGGTAAAAAGTAGCCTATGTTCATCAGGGATAATGTCGGCTTCTAATGGTAAAACAATTTTTCAAATCAGTCCAGTAGTTTCGGAGCCTATTCAATACAAACAAACAATCAAATCTTTCCTCTTTATAATATTAGTGTAAATATACATATACATAATAAAAATTTCACGGCTGTTTTTCCGATGGGCTAGGCAAAGGTGTACCTACGTACCTCTGTGTAGTATAAACAATATCGTCTGGGTACGAGTAAATAAATAAATACAGATTTGAAATCAAATTCTGTAGATATAAACTCGGAGATATCTACCGTAACAAAGAAGCTACACAAACACAAAACAGTCAACGTAACAACATATGAAAAAGCAGTGAGCTAAACTTCAGTTAAGGCAAACTAAGTTCGAACTAAAACAACAGGGAAGAGAGAAATCCTACAAAATGTTACACAAGATGCACGTCCGTGATGTGAGATAAAACATACTGTTTTGTTACTGAACATTATGCTGATAACGCTATAACTTAACATGTAATATGACGTGGTGAAAACTACGTGTATGCTGTATGTAAACTTGGATTTTAATTGTAAACGTAGTTGGTCTAGATTTTGCATTGAGAATTTTGTTTCCCTGGTTGGTTATGCGGTCTAAAATGTAGGTGATAGACAGGTTGGAAAACAGATCAATCTTCTACATAATTCTAAAATTTACTGACAGACAACGCACAACCTAAACCGCTGTAAAATTGTATACAAGAGTTCCTTTTATAACAGTAAGGCTGCCTGTCCATTGATGCGGAGCGAGGCTGCGGAGCAGAGAAACGGATAAATATTAACCAATAGAAAAATGACATTGAGATTTTATGCAATCCTATTGGTTAATATTTCTCCGTTTGTCCGCTCCGCAGCGTCGCTCCGCGTCATTGGACAGGCAGCCTTAGAAAGGATTTTTAAAAATTCATCCCCAGGAGGAATGTGGGACACCCCCCAGCTAGATGAATCGACGACCTTAAAAAGGACAGATTGGATGCGGAAAGCGGAGAACAGAGTGATGTAGCGCAGCCTGGGAGAGGCCTATGACTGAGTTGGTACCTTGAAGGTTATACAGGGTTACTGGTAACTCGACGTATTCCTTGCAGGACATCATAGTAGGGTTAAAATGCAACAAATTAAGCCACCAAATGTTCTACCGAAGTTCAGTAGTTTTTGAGTTAGT